>OZ024794.1:3680328-5035328 GCA_964017045.1 Omphiscola glabra | reverse complement strand
TCCCCCCCCCCCTGTTCAGACCGATCAACGATGCTGCTAGCTACCGTCCATGGCTTGACATGTAAATAGTTATGGAATGGTTGGAGGGAATATTATACATTTGTTTTGTTTTATTTAATTAATGTATGTTAATTTTTAAGTTCATGATTATGTTTGTTAAATTGTATGTACAGCGTGGTGAACCCAGCCCTACGTTGGGGTACCTTGTATGTACAGCGTGGTGAGCCCAGTCCTACGTTGGGGTACCTTGTATGTACAGCGTGGTGAGCCCAGTCCTACGTTGGGGTACCTTGTATGTACAGCGTGGTGAGCCCAGTCCTACTTTGGGGTACCTTGTATGTACAGCGTGGTGAGCCCAGTCCTACGTTGGGGTACCTTGTATGTACAGCGTGGTGAGCCCAGTCCTACGTTGGCGTACCGCGCTATATAAAACTTCTATTAATAATAATAATATAAGAAAAAGAAAACGAATTTTGGCCCCCGATCCCAAATGGAATATTTTAAAAATTTCATACCCCACACCCCAACCAAACCCAACCGCATATTATTGTAGATATACCCATCGTATGCCTGAGATCTATTAACTTATTCGTACGTCATTCAGTAGATAAAGATATCAATTAAATATTAAATTGAGATAAAATAAAGAATGACGTCATAATAGTTTAGTTTTTATTTGGTTTTGTTATATGTAACATTTGATCACGTGTGTTAAGAACAGGCTCTGTGTCACGCGTCACGTCAACACATCAGATAACGCTGTTCATTTAGTCACCATCAACACCACAGAAAACTTGGTTGACCATTAAATTTTATATAAATAAAATTAAAATTTGAAAAACATTTAAGTTTAAGTAGATTTATTTTATTGTTTAGTAGTTCATGTGGGACAAAAATGAAGGGTATGGAGCCCTCAATCCCCTCAGCTCCCCCCCCCCCCCCACTAGGGACATATTCCTCTACATGTGGGCAACAATTTGAATGATAATAATAATAATGATAATAATGGCTGTTATTATTTTTAATGTGTTCACTAGATAACACACTATAAATGAGCAAGACAGAAAGCCCTAATCTTTGCCCTAATCTTTGCCCTAATCTTTGCCCTAATCTTTGCCCTCGTTCAAGCACATATCGCGAACTGAGCTAGTCCTCGCCTTAATCTCAACTTTGACATCGGAAGTCTGACTTGTTACGAGGGACTGTTTCCGTCCTGTTATAACGTCCAAAGTTTCACCCCCATCCTGTGCGCCATTGTCCCCACCATCCCGCCCGCCATTGTCACCACTTGTAGGAAACATTTCCATTTCGGCGCCTCACGTTCTTTCACGTGAGCATTATACCATTGTTTGATCTGTTAGTCCCGCATGTAGAACATGGCACGTCTCCTAGTGAGTCAATATCTACTCACATCTCAATATCTACTCACATCTCAATATCTACTCACATCTCAATATCTACTCACATTTCAATATCTACTCACATCTCAATATCTACTCACATCTCAATATCCACTCACATTTCAATATCTACTCACATCTCAATATCTACTCACATCTCAATATCCACTCACATCTCAATATCTACTCACATCTCAATATCCACTCACATCTCAATATCTACTCAAATCTCAATATCTACTCACATCTCAATATCTACTCACATCTCAATATCTACTCACATCTCAATATCCACTCACATCTCAATATCTACTCAAATCTCAAAATCTACTCACATCTAAATATCTACTCACATCTCAATATCTACTCACATCTCAATATCCACTCACATTACAATATCTACTCACATCTTAATATCTACTCACATCTCAATATCTACTCACATCTCAATATCTACTCACATCTCAATATCAACTCTATACTCTATATCTACTCACACCTCAATATCTACTCACATCTCAATATCCACTCACATCTAAATATCTACTCACATCTCAATATCTACTCACATCTCAATATCTACTCACATCTCAATATCAACTCACATCTCAATATCCACTCACATCTCAATATCTACTCACATCTCAATATCTACTCACATCTCAATATCTACTCACATCTAAATATCTACTCACATCTCAATATCTACTCACATCTCAATATCCACTCACATTTCAATATCTACTCACATCTCAATATCTACTCACATCTCAATATCTACTCACATCTCAATATCTACTCATATCTAAATATCTACTCACATCTCAATATCTACTCACACCTCAATATCTACTCACATCTCAATATCCACTCACATCTCAATATCTACTCATATCTAAATATCTACTCACATCTCAATATCTACTCACATCTCAATATCCACTCACATTTCAATATCTACTCACATCTCAATATCTACTCACATCTCAATATCTACTCATATCTAAATATCTACTCACATCTCAATATCTACTCTCATCTCAATATATACTCACATCTCAATATCTACTCACATCTCAATATCTACTCACATCTAAATATCTACTCACATCTAAATATCTACTCACATCTCAATATCCACTCACATTTCAATATCTACTCACATCTCAATATCCACTCACATTTCAATATCTACTCACATCTCAATATCCACTCACATTTCAATATCTAATCACATCTCAATATCTACTCACATCTAAATATCCACTCACATCTCAATATCTACTCACATTTCAATATCTACTCACATCTCAATATCCACTCACATTTCAATATCTAATCACATCTCAATATCTACTCACATCTAAATATCCACTCACATCTAAATATCTACTCACATTTCAATATGTACTCACATCTCAATATCTACTCACATCTAAATATCTACTCACATCTAAATATCTACTCACATCTCAATATCCACTCACATTTCAATATCTACTCACATCTCAATATCCACTCACATTTCAATATCTACCCACATCTCAATATCCACTCACATTTCAATATCTAATCACATCTCAATATCTACTCACATCTAAATATCCACTCACATCTCAATATCTACTCACATCTCAATATCTACTCACATCTCAATATCTACTCACATCTTAATATCCACTCACATTTCAATATCTACTCACATCTCAATATCTAATCACATCTCAATATCTACTCACATCTCAATATCTACTCACATCTTAATATCCACTCACATTTCAATATCTAATCACATCTCAATATCTAATCACATCTCAATATCTACTCACATCTCAATATCTACTCACATCTCAATATCTACTCACATTTCAATATCTACTCACATCTCAATATCTAATCACATCTCAATATCTACTCACATCTCAATATCTACTCACATCTCAATATCTACTGACATCTCAATATCTACTGACATCTCAATATCTAATCACATCTCAATATCTACTGACATCTCAATATCTACTCACATCTCAATATCTACTCACATCTCAATATCTACTCACATCTCAATATCTACTGACATCTCAATATCTACTGACATCTCAATATCTACTCTAATCTCAATATTTACATCCCTCTCAAAATATACTCACAACCATCTTAAAATCTGCTCACAACCAAGTCAAAATCTACTCACAACCAAATCAAAATCTACTCACAACCGAGTCAAAATCTTCTCACGGCCTTTTAAGAAAAGCTGACCCGTGTTGACCCCTAACTACCAACAATCGTACAAGACCGTCTTCCGGTTGATTTTGGTGTGCGACTGGGTTCTTTCTCATTTGTTTCAATTTGCCTGAACTTATCACCTACTAAAGTTACTTGACAAAACTTGAACTCAAGTAACGCACATTTAAGAATTCCAATTTTTGCTACACCCTTTCCCTCGTGATACGTCACTTGCACACTAGAAACCGACCGAATTTTGGCTTCGGTCTCGGCACCGAAAGTTGCCATTCGATAACGTTCGGTTTATTTACGGTTTCGGCCGAAAGTGACTGAGGTTTTCGGTCATCCACCAGAGGGCAGACTGTCTGTCTGTCTCTAGGCAGGCAATCCGATATTCATTACAGCGCGACAGCTGTCATCGTATGTTCTATGACTTATACTCTGCGAAAACTGCTCACAGCTGCATGATGACCTGCTTGTCCTTTATTTCCACAAAAATTAATTTCAATTAAACAGTTTTGTGAAAGTAAAACAAATGGAAGGTTGATATTGATATAATTATTTTTGTTTTAATTTTTTCATGAATAAAATTTGGAACTCATGGTTTATTCAATTCATTCATTTGTGATATTCATTATGATTTATCATTATCATGCTCATAAATGTCATTTGTGATATTCATTATGATTTATCATTATCATGCTCATAAATGTCATTTGTGATATTCATTATGATTTATCATTATCATGCTCATAAATGTCATTTGTGATATTCATTATCATTTATCATTATCATGCTCATCAATGTCATTTGTGATATTCATTATGATTTATCATTATCATGCTCATCAATGTCATTTGTGATATTCATTATGATTTATCATTATCATGCTCATAAATGTTGTCATAGGCAAAGATTAACAATATTGCATGATCCTAGGGAATTGTAACTCTTTCCATTATTTTCTATGTTTTTATTTTTTAAAAATAAAATTTAAGGAAACTTATGCTTTTTCAATTCAATCATTTCTTGAAATTCATCATTACCCTACCGATAAACATTGTTATTGACGAAATAACACACGTGTGCATGTATCACTGGGCGATATAATACTAATGTAGTAGGCCTACTTCAGACCTGTTTACTTTTATGATTTAGGCGACCAATTTAGATGTCTTTTGCCCTTCTCCGTCGAGACCCGTCAGAAGAACTATTTGATGAGACCCGGTTAAAGAAAAATTATTTCGCCCACCAATGGAGGTGAGTGAGGTGGGTCGCCGAACGAAATAATGACGTCACCAGCACGGAAAGACTAATGGGTTGGTACTAGGATAAATATTAATACAGAGATATCTTGCCAGCTAGTTATGAAAACACAAAGCATTTAGTATGACGATAACCACGAAACATTGTTTTTTAAATTTTTATATACAAATGATATTTAGGTGACAATAGGCTCTATTAGAGTCACAATGATTATTGTAGATATATGTTCTAGTATGTGATTATACTATAAAAGGAAAGAGCACTCAAGAGTCTATTTTGCATGAATTCCCACCCCCTTTTTTTTGGTCCATATTTTATCTTACCATACTATTTTAAATACATTTCTTAAGAAATTAAATTACTTTTAAATTAAAATGGTAAAAGCCAAAGTATTCATTAGATGTTTATTTTTTAATATTAACAATGATCTAATTTTTTTATAAAAAGAATATAAATAGTGATATTTTTCCCATATCATTTTTTGATGTATGCAGAATGTATGCGTGAACGAATTTCAAAATACCTAAATATTTTAGTTTCGGCCTCGGCTTCGCTTTCGGTTTCGGCCGAAATCAGAAAATCACTTTCGGTCGGTCTCTGCTGCACACATGTTATTTCACGCCCATGAACTTTATTAAATATTCTGATGTCCCAACCACTTTTAAACTGAATATTTTTATACCATACTTAAACTGAGACGATTTCATTTTCCGAGGGTTCCTTTATTTCGGATTATCAAGAAACCACACGTTTCTGTCTGGTCACTAAATAACAATAATACGGGGTGCCATTAAACCTTATCCTTGGAATAGAAAAATCATAATGTAAAATGGAATGTTAGTGATCAAATCTTCCCATTGAAAAAAAACACTTTGTTGGATCAGTGGCGTAGCGAGCTTAACTCGCGCCCGGGGCGCAATACCTTTTTAGCGCCCCCATATTCGAAAACCATACAATATTATATGTAAAATATAACATTTGGCGCCCCTTTGTGAGTAGCGCCCGGGGCATTATGCCCCGCGTGCCCCCCCCCCTCGCTACGCCACTGTGTTGGATATAACTTAATGAGAAGTTTCATATTTAAATACTCTATCTTTTTGTTTTAAACGTATCAACGTGGTCCGTATGATGTTGTGTTGGACATCGCTAGCAGCGACTCAGCAGGAACCGGAAACATGTGATATTTAATGCCCCCCACTCCAGGCATCCATCATCTCATTTAGATGTGAGGCCCACCAGTGGTCACTCGGCTGTATTAAACCATCGACACGCCCAGAGTGAGAAGATTTCTTTGACCCTGTGCTTATCAACTTGTACTTTGATGTTTCTTTCCACCAGACCGTCCGCTAAACGTGGTGGACACGGCACAGTGAGAGACACAGGGAGGACTTCCCCGCTGAGCACGTCCGACAAATCAAAGCAGCACAGGGCTTGGAGCAGGAGCGGAGGAGCCCCAGAGCAGGTCGGAGATTGTAATGGATCTGAGGGTCACACAGTTTATTTAGTTTCTTGGGAATTTTAAAAAAGTGGCAATAATAAGATGAACATGCAAGTTTTCTAAACGTTTGCAGTTAGGATAGGCAATTAAGTGCCTGTACGCTTGCCGTAGGTCCTAACCCTAACCTGCCGTCCGTCCTACAGTCCCGCCTTTTGTCCTATAGTCCTGCCGTCCATCCTATAGTCCTACCGTCATCCTATAATTCAGGCTTCTGTCCTATTGTCCTGCCGTCAGTCCATTAGTCCTGCCGTCCGTCCAATAATCCTGCCGTCATCCTATAGTCCTGTCTTATGTCCTATAATTCTGCCTTCTGTCCTATAATCCTGCCGTCCATCCACTAGTCCTCCACTCAATAACATGGTCCTATGTTATAAATATTGCCTTACCCTCCGTTAAATATTCCTATCATCTGTTAATGGTACTGTCCTATATTATATGGTCCGTTCCTATATTATATGGTTCTGTCCTATATTATATGGTCTTGTCCTATACTATATGGTTCTGTCCTATATTATATGGTCCTTTTCTTATATTATATGGTCCTGTTCTATATTATATGTCAGTCCTATATTATATGATCCTGTCCTATATTATATGTTCCTGTCCTATATTATATGGTCCTGTCCTATATAATATATATAATATGGTACTGTCACAATCATATGTTTATAACCAGCGCCTAAATAAATAAGATCTAAATTTTAATACGTTCAAAATTTTTTCTGTCTTACATATTGGATCGGAAATATTGGTGTTTTGGACACATTGATGTTATCATTTATATGGTGGACAAATTGATGTTATCATTTATATGGTGGACAAATTGATGTTATCATTTATATGGGGGACACATTGATGTTATCATTTATATGGTGGACACATTGATTTGTTATGGATTAATAAGAAGGGCACAGTGCTAGCAAACTCTAAGATGCCATGGGCGGGTCCGTCTCGAAATGTCTCCGAAAGCCCCAAGGGCGGCGTCAGGTCATATTCCATGACTTCTCACCGAAGACTTTCCCCCCCCCCCCCCCCAAAAAAACTCCCGAGCTTGACTTTCTCAAGAATCGTCCACTAGATCTCAAGCAACTGCCACGGCTTCTCTCCCTTCTCTCCGACCAGGAAATAATAGAAACACACCGCCTGAGGGCGCTGTCATCGGGGCATGCGCATTGGACGCTACTCCGTTGTCCAGGTGAATGTCACGCTCAAGATGATGAACTCTGAGCCCGGGCCCGACTTGAAGTTGGATTCAAGTGTTTCAACCTGACACGTCGAAACGGTGGCTTGGTGGGGGCCCGGGGAACCCGGCCGCTGTGATATTCCGAGCGTTGGATGAACCTTAGACTAGAGTTTGAAGTTTTTCTTCCATGATGTTCAAATGAAACCAGCCTTTGTTTATTTATATGTATGCTACTGCGGTATATTTTACGTGCTCGGGGATGCGGCCAAATGTTAAATTCTTCCATGAATATGTCATGTGCCAAGGATAACTCCTGTAGAATCAGGACATCAGAGGCGGACTCTTTTACTTCTAAGTAGAGCTAAACTTTTCTTCATGCGAAAATCATTCCAAGTCTTTGAATGTTAGAGAATATATTTTACAAGTTGGTTGAATTTATTAGTTATTATCTATTTATGAGTATGATTTATTGCATTCGCGTGAAAGGTAGAGTAGTGTATCTGTGCCAAGTTCTGTGCGATCAGAGACAAGATTGTTTAAGCTAATCACTTGATTTAACCAAAGGGACCCCTGTTCTCACTATCCATGTCCCCCACCAAATCTCTTTTGTCACTACCCTCTCCCCGCCAGATCTCTTTTCTCACTACCCTCTCCCCACCAAATCCCTTTTCTCACTACCCCCTTCCCCCACCAAATCCCTTTTCTCACTACCCCCTTCCCAACCAAATCCCTTTTCTCACTACCCCCTTCCCCCCCACCAAATCCATTTTCCAATGTAAATAATTTGTTTCACCTCAGGTTGAAGTATATCATAACGCTATCTATAGTGCTCCAATGCGGCCGCGCATAACGCTATCTATAGTGCTCCAATGCGGCCGCGCATAACGCTATCTATAGTGCTCCAATGCGGCCGCGCATAACGCTATCTATAGTGCTCCAATGCGGCCGCGCATAACGCTATCTATAGTGCTCCAATGCGGCCGCGCATAACGCTATCTATAGTGCTCCAATGCGGCCGCGCATAACGCTATCTATAGTGCTCCAATGCGGCCGCGCATAACGCTATCTATAGTGCTCCAATGCGGCCGCGCATAACGCTATCTATAGTGCTCCAATGCGGCCGCGCATAACGCTATCTATAGTGCTCCAATGCGGCCGCGCATAACGCTATCTATAGTGCTCCAATGCGGTCGCGCATAACGCTATCTATAGTGCTCCAATGCAGCAGCGTTGATTTATTATACTAATGTCTTTTGAATGTAGCTTTCCCTCTCGTCGAAATGAGCTTGATGACGTTTGTCAATTTAATACTGCAGCCTGATCCTCAAGCAGATTGCATAAGATGTCATGGAAACATTAAGTGCATTTAAAGACAAAGTCTGTATAAAAAGTCAACTGAAGACTTTTATATCTTTAAAAATTGTATAAATTCGGCGTAAACAAGTAAGTTATTAACATATTCTACAGTGCAACAATTGGAAGCCTACTTAACTTCTATATTACCTGCTGGTGTGGGAATCCATCGTCTGACATCAAACACAGATTACATAGACAAATCAAGGAAGCTAAAAATATCACACAAGATAAACATCCTTCACGTGATGAACTATTGGAGGACACATGTTGCAGTAAGACTAGAAGAAAAATTGGATGATACATCCCATCATCTTCATCATAGATACGAAGATCATATCCCATCATCTTCATCACAGTTGCCAAAGATCACATCCCATCATCTACATCACAGATACCCAAGATCTCATCCCATCATCTACATCGCAGATGCCTAAGATCATATCCCATCATCTTCATCACATATACCTTAGATAACATTCCATTATCTTCATCACAGATGCCTAAGATCACATCCCACCATCTTCATCACATAGATCACATCCGATTATCTTCATAACATATGCCTAAGATCACATCCCATCATTTTCATCACAGATACCTAAGATCACATCCGATTATCTTCATCACATATGCCTAAGATCAAATTCCATTATCTTCATCACATATGCCTAAGATCACATCCCGTCTGTACGAATTAACCATTGAGCTCCGCCAGCGCTTACCGAATCTAAAAGATCACTAATTAAGTCAATATTTTCACTAGAGGAGTTCATTGGTGGCTGATTTCTACGCTAGAGAAATACTGTAGATGTCTTGTGTTTATATTGTTATAATTTTTAAATGTTGTCTAAATATGTATTTATTTATGTGCTGAAAAATGATTTGTACAATGTAACCAAAAAAACAGTTCCTATTATTTGAATCAATAAAAGACTCGCATCTTATCTTATCGCATTTATCTTATCTTGTAGTATCATATCTTATCTTATCGTATCTTATCGTATCTTATCTTATCTTCCAAGCTGTTGCTTTTAAACTATACACTCAAAAACTTACCAGAAATATGCAACATATTTGTTGACTGTTGTAAGGGCTAAAAAAATTAAAGCTAAACACTTCTGTAAAAAATAAATGATTGAGCATAAGATTGTTCAGTTATATTAACTATAGATTCTAGGATGTTGGCCGTCAAAGTCTGTCTTCTATAGTCCACCTATTTACTAGGTCTATTTTCACTAATGTCAGTTGGGGTTTTTTTTCTGTAGTAATTATGATTAGTTTATGATAGATTGATGATTAAAGGTGATGGTGTATAATGTACTGTGCTGGTTGATTATAGAGGATGGTGTAATGCTGGTTGACTAAAGAGGATGGTATAATGATCGCTGATTAAAAATGATGGTCTAATGTTGGTTGATTAAAGAGGATGGTATAATTCACTGTGCTAAAAGCTACTACAAGCTTTTAAATATTTTTCTTAGTAAATGCATCCAAGAATTGCTGGACAACTACCTGAGAAATCACACAGAGTTTAATGTGCCCAAGTCAGACAAACACAATTCAGACACACACAATACATACACACAAAATTCAGACACACATAATTCAGACATACACAATTCAGACACACGCAATTCAGACACACACAATTCAGACACACACAATTCAGACACACACAATTCAGACATACACAATTCAGACATACACAATGCAGACAAACACAATTCAGACACACACAATACAGACACACAAAATTCAGACACACACAATTCAGACACACGCATTTCAGACACACACAATTCAAACACACACAATTCAGACATACACAATTCAGACATACACAATTCAGATATACACACTTCAGACATACACAATTCAAACATACACAATTCAGACATACACAATTCAGAGATACACAATTCAGACATACACAATTCAGACACACACAATTCAGACACACACAATTCAGACATACACAATTCAGACATACACAATTCATAGATACACAATTCAGAAATACACAATTGTACAACTGTCGCAACGATCGTCCACAATTCCGGTTTAGGCACAGTCCAAAAATGACCAACTGAACTCCGGGTCAGTCAACTATTTTTCAGTTAAGAGCCATTCTTATTATAAATTACTAGCGAGTACCCGGCATGCGTTGCAAAGCAACTCATCGAAATAGAGTGTTTGTGTTTTAATAATGTTTTTTGTAAGTACTTTTGTAAGTACTTTTAATATACAAATTTCTTTTACCGTCTGGTGCATATTCGAATTAATTAGAAGTTTTTTTCGAAGCGTGAGCAGACCACACGCTGCTGTCCGTGTGGGAAGCGAGCAGACCACACGCAGCTGTCCACGTGGGGAACATGGATTTTCCAAATTTAGTCCTCATACTTGTAGCGATTGATCCCCACATGCAATAGCTTTGTTTGAAATTATATTTATATGGCTCATTTATTACATATAAACAAATTTAGGGCCCCGGCCCCAAAAGGAACATTGTGAAATATGTGTACTAATTCATAAACCTATTTATTAAGTCACACCTACAAAATGAAATGCCACAGTTAATATTTAATTTATCTCAACCCACCTATGTAATAGCTCTGTTTGACATTATATTCACATAGCTCATATAAGAAAAAAAACGAATTTAAAGCGGAATATTGTAAAATGGTTGTACTTATTTAGAAACCTAATGCTGGCCTGCACACAACAATTCACTGAAGGTTTATCGCATTCAGATGAATGGTATAGGAACGCATAAGGAAATTATATTTAAATAACTCATTTTTGGAGAGAAAAAAACTACTATAGCACCCCCGGTCCAAAACTAGTTATTCTTTGTAAAATGAATGGGTTTTGATATCCATGGATATACTTTTGTAAATGTATTTACGTTTTGTTAACGTCATTGATTTTCTTAATTGGTAAAATAAGAATATAGCATCTATTTTTCACAACTGTAATATCATTGGATTTAAAGAAATTGTCATCCACGTAACATTTCCTAACCCCCATATATATGTACCTAAGAAGGTTAATTATTTGTCAAATTCATTCTGAGACGTATAGTGTGCTGCCTTGCACCATTCAGAGACGTATAGTGTGCTGCCTTGCACCATTCAGAGACGTATAGTGTGCTGCCTTGCACCATTCAGAGACGTATAGTGTGCTGCCTTGCGCAAATAAAACTATCGTATTACATCTTTCCCCTCCCCCAAACAGAGTTTTAAAGAAATTAATAAAATCATCCAAGGGATTGTAATCGCCTTACTTAAACAAACACAATTTTTTTGCATTTCAAATGCTTTGTTCTTATTTGGATGAGTGATAAGTGCATTAGTGAATTCTATTTGGATATGTAGTTTCTCTGCACTGATTGCATTAAACGGCATTTTCGTATTAAAAGTATATTTCAAGGGTAATTATTTTACTACTTAATAAATTTCATAAAAGTATATTTTCTGAAAGAATAAAAGTAAAACCTTATTAAATGTTAAAAATAAAAAGCTAAAGTTGTATTTAATTTTATAAAATTTAGGAATTTAAAAAGAAATCTATTGTATTTATTAATTTTACTTTTAGGAAGGGGGAAATACATTATCAATTTTATTACGCGCGGTTATTAAATCAGAGAACTTTTTGCATCTAATAAATAGGCAATTTGCGCAATGACGTCATTTGCGTGATTATTTAGAACAAAAAAGTTTTAATTTAATTACGCAATATTAAGAACGTACTAAAAACACACTAAAAACAACAGATGTTTTGGTTTTCCCGATAAATGTGATACATATAAAATGCTTAAAATAGTTCCTTAGTTGTTACTCCAAATTTATTTGTAATTTATATTATTAATACTTACAATTTTATTAAAATTTAAGCGAATATACAATATATTTTTCGCATTACCATTTATTCGATTTCCGTAAAATAATAGAAAATAACTATGTATGTTTTTAAAAATGCGAACGTATTTAAATCGTATCGGTTCTTTGGAGTTACGGTCAGCATAGATCATTCTTATATAATAGATGTATTACTACATCATTGCTATTCAAATTCACAACACGTTTACAAAGCTATATCCGATTCTAAAATACCTCACAAAATTCAAGCTTATTTATAAAAACAACAAAAGTACTCTCTACACTAAACATGCAAAAACGTGTTTTCTCTGCTCTTGCTACAAATTGATGTCTGTTGGCATTTGTTCAAGGGCGGTTGTGTTGATAGCTTGAAATTATTTTGATAAAGTTTATTTAAGAAAACAAAACGAATTTAAGGACATCGGCCCAAGCGAAATATTGTAAAATGTTGTTCTAATTTAGAAACATTTGCGGGAGCGTGCATATCAATTCATCAAAGTTTTATCGCAATCGGATAAATGGTATAGGAATGCATAATATAATTATATATATAATATAAAGGTGGAAAACGAAGGCCCCTGGCCACAAACATTATATTGTAGAATTGTTGTATTGCTTCAGAAACCTACTTATTATATCACAAAATAAAAATAAAAAAAAGAAACATCTTACTAAAATTGTATCGCATTCAGATGAATGGTATGAGAGCTATGGATATTACTTTTTACAAATCTCATAAAAGGAGAAAAAAGCGATTTTAGGGCCAACGGCCAAAAACTGATTATTTTAAAAGTGTTGTAATTACTTCAGAAACCTACTTATTATGACACACACACAATTTAGTGTCGCTATTTGCATTTGATTACAAATCTATCCATCTATGCATTAGCTCTGTTTGAAATGTATTTGTATAGCTCATATTGGAAAAATAGAACATAGGGCCCCTGGCTCAAAACGGAATATTTTTAAACGGTTGTAATAATTTAGAAACCTTTGTGGGCGTACTCGTAACATCTCACCAAAGTTTTAGCGTATTCGGATAAATGGTGTAGGAGCACAAACGAATATTATTTTTTACAAAGCTCATATAAGAAAAAAAATTATTTTGGGGGCAACGGCCAAAAACGGAATGTTTTAAAAGTGTTGTAATGACTCAGTAAAATGCGCGAGGTTATGGAAGACCACTCAACAAAGTTTTGTCGCAATGGTGAAGGAGCTCTTACGGTTTGAAATTATATATATATATAGCTCTTATATGAAAAAACTAACATGGGGCCCTTGGCTCAAAACGGAATATTTTAAAACGGTTATAATTATTCCTAAACCTTTGTGGGCGTGCTGGCAACATCTAACCAAAGATTTAGCGCTTTCGGATAAATGGTTTAGGAGCGCAGACGGAAATATTTTATACACAGCTCCTATAAAAAAAAACAAATTTAGGGCCAACGGCCAAAAACGGAACATTTTATAAGTGTTGTAATGACACAGTTAAATGCCCGGTTAGGTGGCCAACAACTAACCAAAGTTTTGGCGCAATCGCATGAGTGGTGTGGGAGCGCATATGAGACATGCATACATACATACAGACATACATTCATTTTTATATATATAGATGTATGCTAGGAGTTTTTAGGGGAGATCCCGTATGTCATTTAAGGGGGAATCCCGTGTGTCATTTTAGGGGGAATCCCGAATGTCATTTTAGGGGGAATCCCGTATGTTAATTTAGGGGGAAACCCGTATGTCATTTTTTGGGGAATTCCGTATGTCATTTTAGGGGGAATCCCGTATGTTATTTAGGGTGGATCTTGTATGTCATTTTAGGGGGAATCCCGTATGTCATTTTAGGGCGAATCCCGTATGTCATTTTAGGGCGAATCCCGTATGTCATTTTAGAGGGAGTCCCGTATGTCATTTTAGGGCGGATCCCGTATGTCATTTTAGGGGGGATCCCGTATGTCATTTTATATTATTTTTTAATAATTAAAATATAAGAATGAGCCGCAATTAACGTTTTGGTGCCGCAGGTTGACGACCACTGGGATTTATCCAGTTTTGACACACACACACACACAAACACGGACACACGCAAACACACACTAACATGAATTTTTTCTATTGATTTATCTTTAAAATTTAAATCTAGTTTTATTTGAAATTACTACTCACCCTTAACACCAAACACCAAACAAAACACACAGCCAATAGTTCTTAAACTTCTGTAACACCAAACAAAACACACAGTCAATAGTTCCTAAACTTCTGTAACACCAAACAAAACACACAGCCAATAGTTCCTAAACTTCTGTAATACCAAACAAAACACATAGCCAATAGTTCTTAAACTTCTGTAACACCAAACAAAACACACAGCCAATAGTGCCAAAATTTCCTAAACTTTTGTAACACCAAACAAAACACGCAGTCAATATTTCCTAAACTTTTGTAACACCAAACAAAATACATAGCCAATATTTCCTAAACTTTTCAAACATCAAACAAACGCGATGTGTTTGTTCAGCGACGGTGGATGTTCTGTAAGACTTGAAAGGATTTAAATGTTTGTTGGATGGAGAGAAGGAGAGGAGGGGAGACGGGAGAGAAGATCTTATCTGTGGTCGATTTTTAAACACAAAAATCAATTACAAGCTCCCACCATGTTGTAGTTTTTTTGTCTCTTCCCTACCTGTTCATTCAACGTGGCAACTTGAAATCGCATTAGCCACGATGCAACCAAGAATGGTTTAATTATGCAGTAGAACCGTCTCTAAATAGTCATTCTTTGATCTTAATTGTCTTCGTTAAAGAAACTGGGTTGTTTTTTAAGCGAGTGCTCTCCCTTTCTTGGTTGTTTCCCCCTTTTTTTTCCCTCTTGTTTTTAAACATCCTCTTCCTACACGACTTCGTGTAAAGGGAATGGGGAGGGGGGTGAAGGGGTGGGGGTGAGGGGTGGATCCAGCTTCGTTTTGATTACTAGCCGAGACTCTTCGAATAGGTGAGCGGACAGATTACATTGTACACGCCAGGTGAAGACTAAACCGTGCGGGGTGAGGGCGCCGGCCCTGCACCGCTCTGGTGGCACCGAAACCCGAGACCAGTTATCCCGTGTTTACCTTTACTCTGACCCCGACCACACTTGGTGAAACTCCCCCCATCCTTTTTTTCTGTTCCCCTCCAACCCCCAAATGTAGGGGTTTGTGGGGTTAGAGTGGGACGGGGGGTTCTAGCCCCTAAACTCTAGCTTAATGTTGGCAAGAGTTAAATTGTTAGAGAGAGAGTTTTAATGGTCTATGTTGTATGGAATATAAGCTTTACATAAGGTCTTAATGGTCTATGTTGTATGGAATATAAGCTTTACATAAGGTCTTAATGGTCTATGTTGTATGGAATATAAGCTTTACATAAGGTCTTAATGGTCTATGTTGTATGGAATATAAGCTTTACATAAGGTCTTAATGGTCTATGTTGTATGGAATATAAGCTTTACATAAGGTCTTAATGGTCTATGTTGTATGGAATATAAGCTTTACATAAGGTCTTAATGGTTCATGTTGTATGGAATATAAGCTTTACATAAGGTCTTAATGGTCTATGTTGTATGGAATATAAGCTTTACATAAGGTCTTAATGGTCTATGTTGTATGGAATATAAGCTTTACATAAGGTCTTAATGGTTCATGTTGTATGGAATATAAGCTTTACATAAGGTCTTAATGGTCTATGTTGTATGGAATATAAGCTTTACATAAGGTCTTAATGGTCTATGTTGTATGGAATATAAGCTTTACATAAGGTCTTAATGGTTCATGTTGTATGGAATATAAGCTTTACATAAGGTCTTAATGGTTCATGTTGTATGGAATATAAGCTTTACATAAGGTCTTAATGGTCTATGTTGTATGGAATATAAGCTTTACATAAGGTCTTAATGGTTCATGTTGTATGGAATATAAGCTTTACATAAGGTCTTAATGGTCCATGTTGTATGGAATATAAGCTTTACATAAGGTCTTAATGGTCTATGTTGTATGGAATATAAGCTTTACATAAGGTCTTAATGGTCTATGTTGTATGGAATATAAGCTTTACATAAGGTCTTAATGGTCTATGTTGTATGGAATATAAGCTTTACATAAGGTCCTAATGGTTTATGTTGTATGGAATATAAGCTTTACATAAGGTCTTAATAGTCTATGTTGTATGGAATATAAGCTTTTCATAAGGTCTTAATGGTCTATGTTGTATGGAAGCCAAGTTTTAGACTAGTTTTTGGTCTCACCAAATCTAAATCTGACCTTTGAACGTGAATGCTATATTATTTATCAATTAATTATATTATTGTGACATAATGGATTGATATAATGGGTTTATATAATGGGTTGATGTAATGGGTTGATATCATGAGTTGATATAATGGGTTGATAATATATTGATATAATGGGTTGATATCATATGATGATATAATGGGTTGATCGAAGAATTTGCCTTGGTCTCTATTAAATTTTAATCTGGATTCTTTTATTTGAGAATTTTAGTAAACCTAAAATTTTCAAAAAAACATAACATTTTAAAAATAAAATGTAGTCGTCATATCCCACCAAACAATGGCGGAAGAAATGCTTGAACTTCCCATCTCCTCAAAATGCTAGACCAAGCGTGCATTCACGTAGCGTACCAATGAGTGCTAACTACTGAGAGTTTTACTTTGTGCGGCTAGTGAACACAGCATTACAGTCCTACAAACATGCATACCAAGAGAGTGATTATTTGTGATGATATACTTTGAAAACGTACATCAACATATTATTGCAATCTTCTAAGTACGTTGTTAATATAGTTCCTTATGCAAATAAAGGTTGGGGAAACATTTTTGATACGATTTTCATAATTGTATTTTAATTATGTATTTTTTCATTTTTGTATTTTAATTATGTATTTTTTCATTTTACATGACATCCCCCCCCCACCCCCCCCTTCCCATTTTTTGGAATCATGATGACGTGAGCAGACTTGTGACGTGGTCCATGTAGAATCATTTCAAGTGGTCGATCATGTCAACATAGTTCTGGTTCACAAATGGGAAAAAATGGTCAAGTCCCCACGTGATCTCTCTCACATTGAATGAAGCGAATCTCAAATGCACCACTTATTCCAATCGGAATCACAAGTGCTCTTTAAGTTAGGTCAGCAAATGAATTCATTCATCATTTTTTTGTTTTTTTTAAAATATATTTCTATGACTCCAGTCTGTGATGATTCAGTTTTTGTAGTTCTGTGTTAATTAAACCACCCGACCCCCAACCCCACCCCCCCCCCAAAAAAAAAATGTTGTTCGTATAAATCTTTCAAAAAATTAATATCCAGCAATGTGGGGGTGGGGGGGGTGGGGGCTGAAAATTTGACAAAACATGCATTCAAGTGACGCACTTTACAAGTATCCCAATTAGTGCGCCCCCATTCCCTCCCCTCAAAACCCACAACCACACAATGGTCTCGCCCCTGAACTATATTAATATTCTAATGCTCCACCCGGTTTCACACCGCAGATTTATTTCACCAACTATTTCAGAAAAACAAAAGAAAATATTACGCACAAGCGATATTTTTTTATTAAGAATCTCATTTAGCGCAGTAATCGGGAATTTTATTTCGTGAACTCGGTGGCATCATATTTCCTTCATCTTCCCCTTGAAAAACAGGAAAAAATTAATGTTTGGGGGTGGGGCCTATGTGTCAAGTTTCAGCTCGATGTGTTGCCGAGAAGTGGGTCAATTAGCCGTCCGAAGATTTTTGTAAGTCACGAACAAAAAGCGAAGTTGCTATAAAGGGTTTTAAAAGACAACATAGTCATTAGTATTTACAATAGCATGTCCCTTTTTGTTTGGCTGCCATTCACTTCCTAATCACATGCTACATTCCGGGCCGCAGGTTCGGGCACCAAACTGCCAAAACAAAGTGCCATTGTTTATCACACCGCACGGGGCACGCAGTCGTCTGACACGCTTAGCCTTGTACCCACCCCATTGTCACTTGCATCTGTTAGTCCACCAGCAATCTACCGTAATCACATTCTTCTTGTCGGCTTTTTCTCGTGGTAATCGGCGACCACCATGGCTGCACACGTTATGTTTCTAGCTGGAGTAGTCGCCAAGACGATACCTACCAAATACTAGACTCGAATACATTCATTTTTTTTTAAATTGTTAACAAATTAATACATTTAATTTGATAGTATTTAGGAGAATTTTATTTTATTTTATTTTATTTTTCTTCTTTTTTCTTAAATACTGTTTAATTCTATTTTAATTTCACGTCATCGTTCCAGAAGCGTAGCAATGTATACCATCACGTGACAACAGTGGGTCTAGGCAGGGCTGGATGTACAATTTTAGGGGCGCCGTTTTGAAAAATAAAAAATATTGCTACCTTTTTTTTTTATTCAAAAATATATTTTTTTTTATATGCAACTCCCAATTTTGGGGCCCTTCATTTCGCGGGGCCCCTAGGCCACGGCCCGGTCGGCCTGTATGTAAATGCAGCCCTGTGTCTAGGGAACAATTTGAGCGATGCATACCATCATTTGAATGCAGTGATGGTAGGGAAAAAAAATATTTGGAGAGAAAAGAGCATAATGGGTTGGTGGACGTCATTTCCGCTTTCATGTCGTTTGTGGTTGTCATGGTTGGGCTGAGTAAACATGGAGCGGATGACGTCGCCGTGAAGGGAGAGGAAAGAGATTATTCAGAGTTAAAGTATAAATTTTAATTTGTAAACTATAGTATATGGTCTGTTTTCATTCACCCTGCTTAACTTACTGGAATCGGGTTTAGAAACAACAAACATGATTTTGGAACCAACCCAAAGTGGTAAAAGTAGGCGAGTACCGACACCCCCGAGGCGAGTACCAACGCCCCCTAGGCGAGTACCGACACCCCGTAGGCGAGTACCGACACCCCCTAGGCGAGTACCGACACCCCCGAGGCGAGTACCGACACCCCCTAGGCGAGTACCGACACCCCCGAGGCGAGTACCGACAGCCCCCAGGCGAGTACCAACACCCCTAGGCGAGTACCGACAGCCCCTCCTTTAACCTCCAGTATGCACCACTGTGTCGAGATGACATGTGGTACATGTGGTACGTGTGGTACGTGTGGTACATGTGGTAAATAGGGTGCATGTATGTGGTGCATGTATATGGTGCATGTATATGGTGCATGTATGTGGTGCATGTATGTGGTGCATGTATATGGTGCATGTATGTGGTGAATGTATATGGTGCATGTATGTGGTGAATGTATGTGGTGCTTGTGGTGCATGTGGTGCTTGTGGTAAATATGGTGAATGTATGTGGTGCATGTATGTGGTGCATGTATGTGGTGAATGTATGTGGTGAATGTATGTGGTGTATGTATGTGGTGCATGTATGTGGTGAATGTATGTGGTGCATGTATTTGGTGCATGTATGTGGTGCATGTATTTGGTGCATGTATGTGGTGCGTATGGTGCTTGTGGTGCCAGGTTGTCTTATGGAGAAAACTGGATAACAAATAGAAAATGTTTAATAATCTTTTTTTTTTTTAAATAAAACAGAATATTCATTTAACATAAATGTTTTTGTTTCGCGTATTCGAATACAATATAACAATGTTTGCTTTCCAATAATCCAGTTACCACCCAGTTCCCCTGGACGTGTCAGCTTCCGGTCAAAGGTCGGAGTCTTTATCGAACCCCCGCGCGCACATGGATTGTGTTGGCTGATAGCACGGGCCGTTGTTTTGTCAGCTACAAATGACTGTGTTACATCCCTTTGCTTTGTGAATGCTTGGACTCTATCAGCCGGGGTAACGCCGTGTGCCGCTTGGTCTATAACACCTAATGTGCCGCTTGGACCCTAAAAGCCGGGGTAACATCTCATGCGCCGTTTAGACGCAATCAACAGGGGTAAACCCCCCCCCCCCCCGTGGCACTAGGATTCAATCAGCCGGTTAAGCCCCCATGAGCAACTAGGTCCCTATTAGCCTGGGTAACCCGCTCCCTTGAGCCACTAGGTCCTTATTAGCCGGGGTAACCCGCTCCCTTGAGCCACTAGGTCCTTATTAGCCGGGGTAACCCGCTCCCTTGAGCCACTAGGTCCTTATTAGCCGGGGTAACCCGCTCCCTTGGGCCACTAGGTCCTTATTAGCCGGGGTAACCCGCTCCCTTGAGCCACTAGGTCCTTATTAGCCGGGGTAACCCGCTCCCTTGAGCCACTAGGTCCTTATTAGCCGGGGTAACCCACTCCCTTGAGCCACTAGGTACTTATTAGCCGGGGTAACCCGCTCCCTTGAGCCACTAGGTCCTTATTAGCCGGGGTAACCCGCTCCCTTGAGCCACTAGGTCCTTATTAGCCGGGGTAACCCGCTCCCTTGAGCCACTAGGTCCTTATTAGCCGGGGTAACCCGCTCCCTTGAGTCACTAGGTCCTTATTAGCCGGGGTAACCCGCTCCCTTGAGCCACTAGGTCCTTATTAGCCGGGGTAACCAGCTCCCTTGAGCCACTAGGTCCTTATTAGCCGGGGTAACCCGCTCCCTTGAGCCACTAGGTCCTTATTAGCCGGGGTAACCCGCTCCCTTGAGCCACTAGGTCCTTATTAGCCGGGGTAACCCGCTCCCTTGAGCCACTAGGTCCTTATTAGCCGGGGTAACCCGCTCCCTTGAGCCACTAGGTCCTTATTAGCCGGGGTAACCCGCTCCCTTGAGCCACTAGGTACTTATTAGCCGGGGTAACCCGCTCCCTTGAGCCACTAGGTCCTTATTAGCCGGGGTAACCCGCTCCCTTGAGCCACTAGGTCCTTATTAGCCGGGGTAACCCGCTCCATTGAGCCACTAGGTCCTTATAAGCCGGGGTAACACGCTCCCTTGAGTCACTAGGTCCTTATTAGCCGGGGTAACCCGCTCCCTTGAGCCACTAGGTCCTTATTAGCCGGGGTAACCCGCTCCCTTGAGCCACTAGGTCCTTATTAGCCGGGGTAACCCGCTCCCTTGAGCCACTAGGTCCTTATTAGCCGGGGTAACCCGCTCCCTTGAGCCACTAGGTCCTTATTAGCCGGGGTAACCCGCTCCCATGAGCCACTAGGACCCTATCAGCCCCCCCCCCCCCATGCGTCACTAAGTCCCATTACCATCTGTTCTCATTACCTGCTGAGACATGAGACCACCGGGTCATAGGATGGATAGCATTTTAAAACCATCGATTAACTATCATGAGGTCACATTGCTTTAATAACATTATTATTATTATTTATTGTATTATTTTACAATTTTGTAGTGGTTCTTCACTTTAAATGAGACGGAACCTGCCGCCCCGTGCCAAGGAAGCAGACGCCCCGGGCGCCAACATCAGAGATGCCAAAATTGTCAATTATCCAAATATATAAATATAAGTATCCTTTATTAATGACACGTTGAGGGCGCCGTGTTCAGGTTGCGCCCCGGGCGCAGCTATTCCTTGGAAGGGTCCCGAAGATCAGTTTAGATTGAGTTTAGATTGAGTTTAGATTGAGCTGAGATTGAGTTGAGGAGGACGCCATCTTGAAAGTGTGAATTAAATAAATTTCCTTTTAACTTTACAAACTGGTATTTCCAAACGGTATGGATGTTGGGTGGGGTGGGTGGGTGTATGGTGTGGTGGGGGTGGATGGGTGGGTAGTTTGTGGTGGTTAAGTGGGTGTGGGTAGTTTTTGTGGGGGGTGTTAGGGTGTGGGGTGGGTGGGATCATTTATTTGGTTGCATCACCCTTTAACATGTGTTTTAAAAACACTATGTATACATGAATTGGTTACAATTAAAATTATTAGAAACTTTTTGGTTGTTTTTAAATCTAAATCTCCTAAATGCTAATTAAATCGCTTGATTTAAGATTGAAACATTCATGTAAAAATCTCATTACAACCCATGCCCCTCCACCCCCATGCCAATAACGTTAACAAATTTGGTCAATCTATATTGGCATGAGTCCATGGTTTATTCTATAGATAGATTTATCTTTTCGTAATTTACATCCGGGTTTTAACATTTCTGACAGTTTCCCTTGTTTTAAGACTTACTCTGGAAAACTTTGCTATAAATAGATTAGGACAAAAAGTCTCGCGACTTTTGTCACGTGGGTTTGTTGTTAAGTTTTTTAGTTGTTTTAAATCTTAAAAGTATTATCAACATTTCATAATTCTTTTTGTTCTAATTATGATCATCATTTTTCTTGTTGTTCTAATTATCATCATTTTCTCTCTTGCTGTTCTAATTATCATCATTTTCTCTCTTGTTGTTCTAATTATCATCATCATTTTTCTTGTTGTTCTAATTATCATCATTTTCTCTCTTGCTGTTCTAATTATCATCATTTTCTCTCTTGTTGTTCTAATTATCATCATCATTTTTCTTGTTGCTCTAATTATCATCATTTTTCTTGTTTTACTTCTAATTATATCATTATTTATTTCTAAGTTATTGTCGTATTTTCCAGTAGATAATTTGATATCAAACATTCCAAAGTTCTCATCATCGGATGTCATAAACATCACCAGACATCATGAACATCACCAGACATCATAAACATCAGCAGGCGTCAGAAACATCAGCAGGCGTCATAAGCAGCATCAGACGTCATAAATATCAGCAGACGTCATTAACAACACCAGACGTCATAAACATCACCAGATGTCATAAACATCACCAGACGTCATAAACATCACCAGACGTCATAAACATCACCAGACGTCATAAACATCATCAGATGTCATTAACTAGGATTCATTTTATCATCAGAGGGGGTGGCCAGCCCCGTGAGGTACTTTTTGTTCTATATATTGACGGCATTTATTTTCGTCCAACTGCAGAATTTGTATGTTGTGGGGGGGGGGGGGGCCTTCTTGGCCCGCCCTGGGCGCCGCTGACCCATGATACGCCTTGTAACCTTTCAATTATTTCCATATTAAACCTGTTCAATATTTGAACATTTAATACAAAGTCAATTGTTCATTAACAGCAGTGATTTTTTTTTTAAAATTTAATAATATCATTTTATAACATTATGCAAAAAAAAAAATCATATTATTTTCATAACAATAGAAATCATATTTTTCTACCATGTTACTCAAATATCAATATAAGCCAATGGCATGGTAGAGATTGTATTTACAAAACGCAACTATTTGTGAGTGAACAAAGGTGAGTGATAAACATTGTGAATACTGGTTAACTAGAGAATGCGGCAATGAGTCAATGGGGCAATGGGGCAATGAGGCAATGAGGCAATCTCTGAAGAGAACACAAGAAATAGTTTTAAATTGTTTTGTTGTTTTTTGGTAGTAGACTGTAAGGAACCGAAACAAAACTCTCACCAATTAAATATCACACCAGGATGACTCAATATGCATACACATCTTTCAGCTTAGCACTTATAACTCATCATAAGTCATGTAACACACGGGCATGGTCAGACAATTGAAAAAAAATATACTTTTGTTATTTACCCAAACGTCACATTGGCTTTTCTAATGCTAATTTTTTAAAATTTGTTTACCATTTATTTTATCATGTTTACAATCAATGTCTCGCCCTAGGGAGTCTGCAAAAGTGAGGTGGGTGGGCCTAAGGGAAGGGGCGGGCCTAAGGGGAGGATGGGCCTAAGGTAAGGGGCGAGCCTTAGGGAAGGGAATGGCCTAAGGGGAGGGAAGGGCCTTAGGAAAGGGCCCGAGGGATGGTTCTAAGGGAAGGGAATGGCATAAGTGAAGGGGGTGGGCCTTAAGGAAGGGGCGGGCCTAATGGGGATGCTTATTGCCCAGGAGAGCAAAATGGCCGCCAAGGATTGTAGCTACACATTCATTTCATCATCTTAGTCAGTATTTCCCAAAGTGTGGTACGTTGAACATCAGGGGGCACGGGGAGAGTTTCGTGGGGGATAGGCGCTCCAAATGAAATTAAAATATTGATTTTTTATTCTTATTGAAGTATATGCAATATTTTTTTAATGAGGGGTACTCCGTGCCACGAAAATTATAGACAGGGGTACACAGGTGTCGAAATTTTGGGAAACACTGATCTAAGTCACTCCTTAATGCCGCCATTGTGATTACATTTGTTCTGTACAATGTTTGTAAAGTGAATAAATATAAAGGAGACTTTCAGAGATCTTTTCAATACATAGTATTTCATTTTTGTACAGTTTTAAAAAGCAAGTTAAAGCATTAGCCATGATCATAAATATAGTGTTAGTGGGTGGGCTTAGAGGTTATGAGAGCTCAACAAGAGAACATTGGTGAGGAGAGTATTGCATTGCATCAATAATCAGTCATAATACAAACATATTGTTGAGAGAACGTAGACCACACAGTAACTAACGGAAGATGGGAGGTCTCGGGGGTGGGGTGAGAGGCCTCTGCAGCTGTGAGGCAAGTGTTGCATCGAGAATTTAATCATTAATTCTTTCTTTAATTAATTATTTTGTGTACAAAGTACATCCAGTGTATTATTCAATGGTTGTTTTTTTTATATTGTAATTGTCTTTTTTTGTTTTTGTGTTTTCTTTTAAACCAAGTTTCAAATTTTTACGGTTTTTTTAAAGGAGATCATCTTAGAGTGTCTAGTAGTTTATTCTAAGTCCATAAGTAAACAATTAAATTATGTGTATGATAGACGCATCGCGCTCTA
Organism: Omphiscola glabra; assembly: GCA_964017045.1. Lineage (NCBI taxonomy): Eukaryota > Metazoa > Mollusca > Gastropoda > Lymnaeidae > Omphiscola > Omphiscola glabra. The sequence continues at coordinate 5,009,832 of OZ024794.1, read as the reverse complement.
GCCTAGTCACTGTTCACAATATCTGATACGTCATGATGAATTGTTGGACCTGGAGCTTACAATGTTACAACATTGAAAATATCTGCTACTTCTTTTCTTTAATAATTAACTTAAGGCTACATGATTGTAGTAACATTAGGCTACATGATTGTAGTAACATTAGGCTACATGATTGTAGTAACATTAGGCTACATGATTGTAGTAGCATTAGGCTACATGATTGTAGTAACATTAGGCTACATGATTGTAGTAACATTAGGCTACATGATTGTAGTAACATTAGGCTACATGATTGTAGTAACATTAGGCTACATGATTGTAGTAACCTATAGTAAAATATTTCTGAAAATACGTCATCAAAAAAACTTTTAAACTTTGGTAAGCCATAAGTGTGTATCGTTGGGTAAGCCATAAGTGTATATCTTTGGGTAAAAAAAAGTTTGCCGGGGGTGTGGTGGGCGGGCTGCAAAGGTATGTTGACACATGTGTAACATAAGGAAATAGAATCTGATCTAACTGGTAAAACTAGTAAGAGGTCGATAAACTTACTGCATAAATGTTTTTACCAGCTAGAGTGTAATGATTTAAGGAGATAAGACTATGTGTAAAGTCTGCAGATATTGTACAATGACTTTTATCTTTTAAAACATCAATCACGAATGTGCTAGAGTTAAGGCACGCTTGTAATATATTTATTTAAAAAATTATTAATTCATTGAAACAAAATTGTTGTTAAAAAGTATGTATACTGTTGTTAAATGGATAGAATGTTCAAAACCTCATAGTAGACATAAATACATAGAGTTGGATGCAATATTTGAAAGCTGTAACAATTCGTTGTTCGTACGACTTTAAATAGAAATAGAAAATATTATTCAGTTTTACTCTTACACTTCTACGCCTAGAACCTCACCTGGAAAGTTCAAAGGTCAATATACTCTGGAATGACTGTGCTTACAAATTAATGTATCATATTGTAATCTCGAATCCAAACATCATCACCCTTATCATCACACACCAATACCATTGGGGCTGAGAGTACAATCTCCTAAAACTTGTCGCGTCTTTAAATGCAATGCCATTTTGTAAATTTATTGTCTAATTATATCACTTAAGTAATATCAATAATTATCAAAGTATTTATATCTTGATTCTTATATGCTCATTTTCCCGCGTTCAAATTTCTGTTAAAATAGTGCGTTCAAAAAGAAATTCGATTAAAATTTGACTCAAATTTGATCGAGTGAACTGAGCATAAATTATTGCTATATTTTAAGTATGTTATATGTGTTGAAATTTTTATTATAAATACTATTAAGTACAATATATAATTCAGTTCAATTCTGGAAATTATTTCAAGCAAATTCGTTCTCAGAAATGAATCCAACAAATGAACATTTGACTGACGGTCATATCCACATCAGACATAATGTGGTGTGTTAACGGTTTGAATGCATGTGCAAGAGTATCTCTGTGATAAGTAGCAGAGTATCTCTGTGATAAGTAGCAGAGTATATCTGTGATAAGTAGCAGAGTATCTATGTGATAAGTAGCAGAGTATCTCTGTGATAAGTAGCAGTGTATCTCTGTGATAAGTAGCAGTGTATCTCTGTGATAAGTAGCAGAGTATCTCTGTGATAAGTAGCAGAGTATCTATGTGATAAGTAGCAGAGTATCTCTGTGATAAGTAGCAGTGTAAACTAAACGGAAGAGAGTTTTAGAATGTGAGATTTCCCCTTCGCAAATCCCTGTACTAAGTGAACTTAATTAGTCAACATGTTGAACAAACATGTGAAGAACTTGAGAAAATGCCCCTATAATGACTTATCATCTTATTTCTATAAAGTTAAGACTTACCATCATATTTCTATAATGACTTATCAAATTATTTTATAATGACTTAACATCTTCTTTTATAAGTCAGATAGGGCCGGAATATTCATAGGAAAGTATTGACAAGGTCCCCATGTCCCCATAGCCATGGCAAGAGGGTTGGGGGAGGGTGGGGGGCGTCCGCGTCGATTCAACTTTCCCTGATAGAAATTGTGTTATATTTATAGCTATGCCCCATTTTATTGACCTTTATCAGACTGTGTTGTAGGTTACCAAAGATAATGTTACAACAAATGTTATGACGAATTTTACAAATGTTATCATCTGCTATCATCGAGAAGTCCTCGTTTTGTAATAAGTATGGGTCATCGACTTACACATTTGTTCAGTAAGGTGCATTGACAAACGCATTTGTTCAGTAAGGTGCATTGACATACACATTCGTTCAGATTGCTGAAGAGCAATAAATTTGATCCTTTTCAAAGAGATCGTGATGACTTCCCCGCCGTCATACTCATGACTTTGCCAAACACAACGAACATGTAATCTATAAGATGATGACATTCAACAAACCAAACATTTTTTTCCAAAGTGCACCACGGAATGTCAAGTAATCCACAGTGAATTTAAAACTTGTTTCGATGTGTCGGTCTTCTCACTGCATCCACGGCTGTGTCGTCATCAACGCTGCGGCTGCAGCTCTTGGGTCTGTGTCCGAATTAACTTTCTTCAATTCTTGGTGGGGAAACAGCCGCGATGCTTAACGCATCCATTAGAATATAGTCGGCCAGTTCGACTGTATAGACAGTTCACTCAATCAAGTCTTCGGGGTCATTCGATGTCTAAACGCGAGTATTAGTTGCAGTTCAAGAAATAAACTGATGTAATCTGAATTGTTACCAAGTCCTGCTTCCTTGGTGAAGCTGCTGTTGCATGTAACCCTGCTGCTGCATCTGTCCAGGCTGACCCATGTGGGAGTTGACACTGCCGCTGTTGCAGTACGCGGACTGGGTGTTGTATGCGAACGGGTTGACATTGTAGGGTGCCGAGTACGGCGTAGGGGGTGGACCCATGCACGGCTTGCCGTCCAGCACCAACACCGGAACTGCGACCCGTCTGGGGGTCTGCATGGCCTGGAGTTCTAGAGATTTGTCCTGGCGCTGGCGTTTGCATTTATACCTCCTGTTCTGGAACCAGATTTTAATTTGGGTCGACGTTAGTTTCAAGAGACTCGCCATCTGCTCTCTCTCAGGGGCAGAGAGGTACCGTTGCTGTTTGAAGCGACGCTCTAGCTCGTAGACCTGAGCCTGTGAGAAGAGAACTCTCGGCTTTCGTTTCTGGCGCTGTTTCAAAAGAGTACAGTCCCCTCCGGAGTTCTCGTTGTTGGAGGCACCCGAGGCTGATGACGATGATGTCGTCGAGGAGGTCGACGAGCTTTTGGATTTTTCTTTTTCGTTGGAGGCCGGTACCGGTGGGTCCTCCAGGAAAGACGGTGTGTTGGCGTAGTGCGGCTGCTGCTGCGGCTGGGCGCCGTGTTTGTGTGAGCCGTGTGGCTGGGGCGGGCCATGGGGGGAGACGGTGGCGCCCTGACCTGGCTGGGACTGCTGGTTGTGTGAGTGGTGATGAGCTGACTGCAGGTGACGATGGTGGCTAGTGGCGGGCTGCAAGGGGGACAACTGCGTGCATGTGAGTTTTCCTGGAGAAATCAACAGAAACAGAGTTAGGGCAAGTGTTTGTAGGATAATTTGTTATAAATCGTTTATAATGCATTCAATTGTAAAATTGGTTAAATCAAATAAATATGTTATGTATTTAAACGTATAAAAATTGTAGCCTTGATTCTATACATTTTGAGCGTAAGCCCACAAAAAAACTGCTCTTTAAAAAACATTAATGTATGGCCTACGTTATAATTAATTGAATAAATTTTGTTGTAACAATAATATCGGTTTATAAAAAAAATAAAAATAAAAAAAAATATCGGTTTATACTTTTGTTCGTAATATTTTAATGATTATCCAAACATCATTGCGCATGCGTAATTATGAATACGTCACTTTTCGCAGGGCATTCATTCTCCATAACTGTGTTTAAGGGGAGTTGCATCCCTTCTTTGTTTATTTCATATTTTCAAATAAATCAAAATGGCACCCGCGCGTAAAAGTTTAAAAATATTATTTAATATAAAATATCAGATTTAAAATACAATTTTAGAAAAAAAATTGTCAAGTGGCCAACAAAGCACAAGAACAGTCCTTGTTGTAAGGAGACTTACAAGAGTACCCTGAAACCATTTAGTGATTTCTCCCCCTTCCCCGCCCTGCCCCACCACTCGGTATATCTTTGTTTACATGCGTGGGCTGACGATGTTGACCAAGCGAACAGTGGAGTGGTGTCGCAAACACGGCTACCCGGGGGGGGACCAGCCCGGGGGACGCTTGTCGTAGACGCCTGACAATACGCTAATCGGATCCCGTAAGAAATGTCTGATCGGTTACACCTCGCTCGGGTTACACGCATTCTCGGCCGTACCAGCGTATCGGGAAGGGAAGGCTGGGATATTGCGTCTGTTTCACGAGTCGTTCGGTTGTAAACATGGCATTTAGAATCAATATTAGGCTAATTAACGCACATTTAGAATCAATATTAGGCTAATTAACGCACATTTAGAATCAATATTAGGCTAATTAACGCACATTTAGAATCAATATTAGGCTAATTAACGCACATTTAGAATCAATATTAGGCTAATTAACGCACATTTAGAATCAATATTAGGCTAATTAATGCACATTTAGAATCAATATTAGGCTAATTAATGCACATTTAGAATCAATATTAGGCTAATTAATGCACATGTGACGTATAAATATATAGGCAGCATCTTAACATCATCAAAAATTGTTATATTGATTTTTATTCCTTTTATTCCTATTCGAGCAACACATCTGTATATCTTGAACAACACAAAAGTGTGTCGCGACAAACCGGTTAGAAACAGCTGCACTAGAGTTGCCGTGAAAATTGTTTTAAAAAGACGCGAATATTTCATCATAAAATCATGTACATAATATTCTTGTAGTACGTGCACGCAGTTCAGCAGCGCTAGATGTTTCCAAGACTTGCTACTGTTGAAATGGTTAGGATTTGCTCCACGACCGTGTTCGAGGGTAAACAAACAAAAAGTTAAAGATTAATTATTATTGGGGGAAATTTTCAGTATATCAAATTTAATCGAGAAGCGAAAATTCTACGCTTTTTATTTATTACAATTCAGTTGTACAATAAAAACAGATATATAATAATATTAAAAATTTAACTAATTTTATGATTGGATGGTTGAATACACGATGAACACAAGGTTTAGTTACTGAATTGTTGTTGTTGAGAATGGAGTTCTAGTTACGCTAGTGTCTTTTTATTGAAATTGTTGTTTCTGATGTTGTTGTTCGTCTTATCGGCCGAAAAAAAAGTTGCGATCAAGAGGTGGCATGTGGTTATGTTAACCACACATAGCTTGATTGTGCACTGACTCGCCAGGGCCTCCCTTCAGCGGAGATCGCTCGGGACTGGGGGAGGACTTACAAACACCACGATGCGGCCAATGTTATGGTAATCCAACCGGAGCTTGTCAATGAGAGTAAACTCGTGGTAGTGTGCTTAAAGGATTTCCGTGTGTGGACAAAACGTCGGGTAAGATCCCAGAGACGCAACGAGATCCCACCAACCCTCGAGCGCGCCTCGAGCTTTCTCCGCTTGCAGGCGTCTTAGAGATACGAGCACGCCATTAGATTGTCGCCCCCCCCCCCCCCCCCTTAACCAGCCTTTTTCAAATCAGAATTTAAATGTCATTTTTAAAAATCTTTTTAGTAGACATAGATATGGACAGAGGTTTAATGTAATATGTGTATATCAATAAAAGGTATTGAGGGTGTAAAGGGGAGTAGGGGTGGTGGTTTGAGGTAATGTTATTAATTCTTTGATGTCATTTTCCAGCGGGATTCATTTATATTCATGAGAATTGAGTTATATTCATGAGAATTCAGTTATAGTCACGAGATTGCAGTTAAATTCACCAGATTTCAGTTATATTCAGTTATATTCATGAGAATTCAGTTATATTCATGAGATTTCAGTTATATTCACGAGATTTCAGTTATATTAGGACATTTTATTCTTTTCGTCACTTTAAAACTTCGTTAATGAAGAGTTCGAAGTGTTTGTATCATTCCAATGATATCCCTTGTTATTTCCAATCTCTTACCATCAAGTGGTAACAATGATACAAACATTCCATGGATCATAATTTTACCATTCCATTGTATATTGTAATTGTGTTGATGTGGCTATTGTTATATGATACTCATTGAAGAATTGGTTCAACATTTACATTTTTGCAACTGGATATTTATTAATTAATTTTTTTAGTATACTTGTGTTCTCGTAGACCATGGCTACCACCACTTTTTTTTTTTGCTGGCATCCGTCCGAGGATGGTATGGAATTCGCAGGATTCTTATAGGATTATTAGCTGGTCCCCAACAGCAAATCGCCTCTCTCCACGCCGCTGGATGATTCCAAGTAAACATCATGTGGATGATACAGCTTGGCACCAGTGGCGTCGCAGGAGTTGCCGGAATGTTTCAATTGTATCAATGTTATCCACCTATCGGGACTCCATCTCCGGGTTTGAATTCAGAGCTGCCTTCTCTTAGATGAGTTGCCGTCTAAGGTTAACGAGTCCCATCTCTTAGATGAGTTGCCGTCCAAGGTTGACGAGTCCCATCTCTTAGATGAGTTTCCGTCCAAGGTTAACGAGTCCCATCTCTTAGATGAGTTGCCGTCCAAGGTTGACGAGTCCCATCTCTTAGATGAGTTGCCGTCCAAGGTTGACGAGTCCCATCTCTTAGATGAGTTGCCGTCCAAGGTTGACGAGTCCCATCTCTTAGATGAGTTGCCGTCCAAGGTTAACGAGTCCCATCTCTTAGATGAGTTGCCGTCCAAGGTTAACGCGTCCCATCTCTTAGATGAGTTGCCATCCAAGGTTGACGAGTCCCATCTCTTAGATGAGTTGCCATCCAAGGTTGACGAGTCACATCCACCCGGGGTGCTGGTGGTGTTTTATGACTGATAATACATTCATTTCCCCTTCCAATTTCAACCCATGAAATATGACTGATAATATATTCATTTCCCCTTCCAATTTCAACCCATGAAATATGACTGATAATATATTCATTTCCCCTTTCAATTTCAACCCATGAAATATGACTGATAATACATTCATTTCCCCTTTCAATTTCAACCCATGAAATATGACTGATAATTTACTTACCTTATCATTTCCACCCCAATAAATTGACTTGATTATATTGGTCAAATTACAATGTCTTTTTTAAACAAAATAATTCTTAATACCCCGTTAAGACGTTCAAACCGTGGACACATGTACACAATCATTGGCCACAATCATTTTCAGAGCATCCAGTATCACGTGACTCTCCAAATCCACCCAATGCCTGCAGGAGACTGCAGGAGAAAGGACGATCTGACACATATAATGGAACTAGCTAGAGGACTTACGCTCACTCCAAACAGAGGAATTACGCTCACTCCAAACAGAGGACTTACGCTCACTCCAAACGTCTTAATCTAATAATTGCAACCCACACTGTTCTAGCGTTTAACGTCCCATGATGAATTCAAATCCATAAAGCGAACACCCCCACCCCACCCCACACACACACACACCCCTCTCTGACCCTCACAAGTGAAACCCCCCCCCCCCCCCACACAAACCTCAACTCTGCCCCTCACGATGACAAATGAAAAAGGAAATGACCTCTTAAGAGCCTCATTTTTCAGAGAAAGACATGAATTCGTTAGGGAGAAAAAATCTCTTTCATATGCTTTTACTTTTCGCGTAATTATTTTAGTCCAGCTGAAGTCTGCGTCCTTCTCATCGAGACTCGGCAATAACGCAGATGGATAATTATAAAACAATTTCCTTCCTTGATTGGTAATAAAGAATTCATAATTTTCCCGTGGAGTTTGCGCCAGGGTAGGGTAAGTGCTCATGAGAAATAGGCCAAGCTTGTTTACGGCTGGAATGTTAATAGCGGGAGAAAATTATGAGCCGGCAGTGGATCACAGGACGAGGTCTCGCTGCCATTTTCGTTTTAACTTAACACTGAACATTCAAGGATCCATGCCCCTGGGGCCCCCCTGGAGCGACCCATTAATGAAATCATATCCCCGGGGAGTGGAAGGACCCGGGGAGGGACGAAAACAAGGCCCATGTGTGTGTGGACACCAGCGGCCGTAAACAAGACTCAAAAGACGTCGTAAAGTTAGGACAAGGAAGATGGCGCTGCAGCGAAGCCGCGTCACGTGATGCTTACAATGTCGGGTGGCGCTTCTGATTGGCTAGGATTGGACTCAAGCCGACGGAGGCTTGGGAAGGAGCTTACAATCAAGAGTACAGCACTGCTTGTAGCACAACGACGGGAGTAGCTTCTTATGTTTTAGCTGGCGATATTTCGCGATATTTTGAAAATATTCTACATGGGTTGCCGAACGCTGGCATCTGATTGCTCATCAAGAAATCGAGTCAATATCATTTTCACCATTTCAAAATTTTTACCAAATCGTGAAGTCAATTTCAAAGTTTAAAAAAAATTAAAACAATTGAAACTAAATATGGCGTCATATGACATAAGCACATATAATAATATGTTTCGACTAATGAAAGTATCAACATGGGGGGGGGGGGGTGGTGGGGGGTGTAACAGAATCAAATCAAATCTTTTCGGCGGGATCTTTTGTATTTAAAAAAATTTGGCGATATGCGTCAACCGTGCGCAGACGGCTATTAAATGCTTGTAGCGACATGTGGCCCTCCATTGGGGCTCGGCTACCCTTACAGAACTTCTCGGGCATAAAACCCGACACTTATCTCGTGTCACTGAACTCAGTGGCATCAGAACGAGGCTCCCGTGGAGACATCCGGGATCAGTAATTTTTTGTATTCCACGGAAACAGCTGGCATCTTGGGAAGCTGACGGAAGTAGTTAACTTTGGTTTCATAAACAGAGTTACTTGCCCTTGGCTGAAAGTTGGGGTTACATTGATTAACAATAACCCATTGTTATGAGCGCAATCTTACAATACGCGAAGCGTCAATTATTACAGCAGGAGAATGGAGATGTTAAAATTATTTCTCATTTTCAAGTTTTACTGAAAACCTATTGGACGTGCTAATGGACTACGATTAGTCGATTGTTTTGGAACGTGATACGTGTAAAAACAAGTAATACTTCCGGTAGGCTGTCTGCAACACACTAGTCGCTCACAAATTTTTCTTCAAACAACTTTCTTCCTTTAATCATGACTGAATTATAATTATTGTCACATTTATGAATGTCATTTAAAGAAACGCGTGTATTCAAGAATATTTTGAAAAGTAAAATTTTAATAAACACTGGGGAAGCGCTGATGGAGACAAACATTGTGCTTTAGAATTAATGATAATGGCAATGGCTGATCAGCTGTTTATCTGTTGTTATGTGTTGTTATGTGTAGCAGAAAGCCTACTAATGGCTGGTACGTATCACGTGACAAAACAAGGAAGTGACTAATCGTAGTTCATTTTACTATGAACATAGAGATACAGATCCACGAATTACTTCTTTCATTTTTTAAGGAACATCAAGAGATCAATATTACGTCAAACTATCGATTTTCCTGGAATCATTTTAGGATCACAACTGTCTGGGGCTCCAATGTGTCTTTTAGGGCCGTAAACTTTGATGGGTGTTCTCTTGGGAGATTTGCGAAGTCTTTCGGTCGTCAAATTTAATGGTCAATAAACCAGGGAACAATTGTTACAATCAGTCTTAAATACATTTTAAATTTGTTATAATTATATGGCATAACCCTTCAAATATGAAATATATTCGAGTCAATTTTTACACACTAATAAAATTGACTTTTAGGAAATCTCTTCAACAAGTAGATGTTTAATTGTATTTTAATTGTATTTTTAAAATCGAATTACCACTGTATTCGGTGGCATTGTTCGCAAGAATAATGAGACACATTTTACTGTCAGTGGTCGGCGAGATAGGGACATTACAACAAATGGGGATAAAAGTGTAAATGGTGGGGTAAATGAGGGCTCACTAGACAATATGTTAATTGCTTACATAATTCGCATAACGCAAAGTCAAAACATTCCTGAAAGTTAGCCTACATCACAAGTAGACTCTTTTAAAGTTCATCAAGTGACATTGTAATTTGGAGACTTATAATTTACAGTGACAAAATGGAGTTAATGGTGGATGCCTTCTTGCCAAACCCAAAAATTCAGATGACAAATAGGTTGGTTTTTTTAAATTTATTTATTTATTTTTATTTTTTTTGGTTGGGGGGGGGGGCGCGCTGGTTGGCTAAATTGTAACGAATTGTTACGAGACTTTTGAAATGTTGAATCCCATTCAGGCTATGTTGAGAAACGTATTTTAGGAACATAATTTTAGAAACATATTTTTAGAAACGTATTTTAGGAACATATCTTAGATACATATTTTTAGAAACGTATTTTTAGAAACATGTTTTAGGAACATATTTTAGATACATATTTTTAGAGACATATTTTAAAAAAATAAATTAGAAATAAAACTTCCTTAGTCCACTGTTTAATATGACGTTAATCATTTGTTCTAATATTTAATCATATGTTTCTTAATCAGGGGTGCCCACGCCCCTGTTTTGTACGAGAGGCAGTTCCGGGGTTTTCGGGAAAACGCAGATAATTACGTTTATTTACATTTTTATTGGCATTTTATATTGTTGGGGTGCTGGAAATGTTTTGAAATATAGCGGGGGTGCGGTGCTGCAAAAAAATGGTTAGGAACCACTGGGAACCACTGGACTATCCTATTACTTAAATACTAATAAACGGTGGAATTAATTGACGAAATAGACTTAGTATTAAATTTTGTATCTTGATATTAATGCGTCCCACAAATTTCATGCATAGCATCATTTCTGCCCATGAACAAACAAAAATGTTGATAAATAGTAAACAGATAAATACTTGCATAAGTTTGTATCTGCATGTTGAAATTCACAACTTTAAATAAATAGCCTTTCCGTAGTCTTCTGACGAAATTTATAGATATGTATAAATGTATAAATGGTTATTTGTGTTAACAATGTGATATGGGTCATGTTTGAATTCAATTTTAGTTCATCATTTTCAGTCTAACAAATGGTCGTTCACTTAGAAATAAGACAACGGCTACTTATTATTTAACACGGTACAATCAATAATTACTTAATTCGATCTACCATGTAAAGTCGGGGGCAAGTGGCCTAGTGGTCGAAGCTGGGGGAATCTCAAGTTCAGTCCCCACCAAAGCCCAGTCAAGCAAAAATATCACAAGCGTCACGGGTGGATGGGACTCGTTAACCTTGGATGGCAGCTCATCTAAGAGAAGTCCAGTAGGCGGATAACATTGGTACAATGAAACATTCCGACAAATGTGAGCTGATGGAACCGCCCATGACTTAAGCTATTTTTCTGCTTCACTCTTCGCCAAACTTTTAAAAATTCCTTAACCTCTTGACCCGTATATTCCATTTACCCCACCCACCCCCTCCCGGGGACAATCTCTCACGTCTCTAGGGTTGTCGTTGCAAGCATTGCTTGCGTATGTCCTGTAGTCCATGTATAAGCAATAATTTATCTGTCTGGAACAAGCCAGTGATGACGTGTTGTTGGTAGTTGTCATTAAATCAAGGAGGTAGCATGCGATTAAACGAAGACTTCATAAACAGTTTATTTAACGTATCCGGAAATTAGTACGAAACCAACTCGTTCAAAAACAATATTTTATTGTTAGAATGGAAGTTTGTGTTAGAATGGAAGTTTGTGTTAGAATGGAAGTTTGTGTTAGAATGGAAGATTGTGTTAGAATGGAAGTTTGTCTTAGAATGGAAGTTTGTGTTAGAATGGAAGTTTGTGTTAGAATGGAAGTTTGTCTTAGAATGGAAGTTTGTGTTAGAATGGAAGTTTGTGTTAGAATGGAAGTGTGTGTTAGAATAGAAGTTTGTGTTAGAATGGAAGTTTGTGTTAGAATGGAAGTGTGTGTTAGAATAGAAGTTTGTGTTAGAATGGAAGTTTGTGTTAGAATGGAAGTTTGTCTTAGAATGGAAGTTTGTGTTAGAATGGAAGTTTGTGTTAGAATGGAAGTGTTTGTTAGAATGGAAGTTTTGTGTTAGAATGGAAGTTTGTGTTAGAATTGAAGTTTGTGTTAGAGCGGAAGTTTGTTAGAACGTAAATAAAAAAGAAAAGAATGTTATTTTTTAAAATTTACATTTTACTCATTTCTTTCTCGAACTCTCTCTTAAAAAAACATGTTCTTTTTAAATCTTCGTTGAAAACTTCATAACGAACAAACTAACTTTGATTCAAATAACACTCCTTATTAGCAGTGCAATGTAAGAACATTTCGTTGCATCTTGTCGTTAAATTTTCAAAATTTTATTTGGGCCATACTAATAATTTTTTTTTACATGGGTGCAATGGTCCCGTTTTTTTGCTATATGTGAAAAGAAGCGGTTCTTAAAATTGGATCGCGAAATCGAGAAAACAAATATTAGCATGGTTCCCAATGTCTCCGAAACAGCGTTACGTTCTAGTTTATAAATTCGAGTTTAACAAAATTATTACGAATGTCAATATGTGGTTCTTGCACTATCAAAGCTTACGAACCTTTACCCCCAAAGGTTCGTAAGCTTTGATAGTGCAAGAACCACATATTGACATTCGTAATAATTTTTTTTTTTTTTTTTTTTTTGACCAAACATTATTACGAATGTCAATATGTGGTTCTTGCACTATCAAAGCTTAAGAACCGTTGGCTAAAAAAAAACAGAAGGTAATTTTTGAGGTAGCGTTAATTTGATTGCAATAATGTCGGTAAGATCTTTTGTCAGTCTATCAATGAACTTACATTTCAGTGAATGGAGAGGGGTGGGGGGTAGATACAGGCAGCTCTATCTCGCTCATGCATGCAGGTCTATCTCGTTTATGCAGGCAGGTCTATCTCGTTTATGCAGGCAGGTCTATCTCGTTCAGAGTTAAAATACGTCATAACATTGACCGCCTCTTAAATTAGAGTCGATATGCTTAGATGGATGAGCCCGTCTCTGGCCAACTGGCCAACCGGCTACATAAACACGCCCTAATCTTATCTTAAGTGCAAAAAGACGCCCTCGCTCACCTAGGCCAGGCGCTGACATACGCGTGCCCTCGTTACAAGCGCGGAAAAGATGTTGGTCAAGCATGCGACCTGTGGACGCCGATGGACACACACGAGGGCTGACGCTAGTATTGGAAACAGGTTGTCTGCCGATAGTTTGATCGTGATTAGGGCCTCCAAGTGGACAAAAAAGGTCTTTTCGGTTCGGACTTGGCTATACTTAATTAACAAGGGTCGTCTGACTGACTGACTACTTTAATATATGATGAAGTTATTGTGGCCTGCTGTGGGCTGTTGTGGTAGGGGCAATAACTGGCATGTGGAAGGGGCAATAACTGGCATGTGGAAGGGGCAATAACTGGCATGTGGAAGGGGAAATAACTGGAATGTGGAAGGGGCAATAACTGGTATGTGGAAGGGGCAATAACTGGTATGTGGAAATGGCAATAACTGGCATGTGGCAGGGGCAATAACTGGCATGTGGTAGGGGAAATAACTGGCACGTGGAAGGGGCAATAACTGGCATGTGGAAGGGGCAATAACTGGCATGTGGAAGGGCAATAACTGGCATGTGGAATGGGCAATAACTGGCGTGTAGAAGGGGCAATAACTGGAATGTGGAAATGGCAATAACTGGCATGTGGTAGGGGCGATAACTGGTATGTGGAAGGGACAATAACTGGCATGTGGAAGGGGCAATAACTGGAATGTGGAAATGGCAATAACTGGCATGTGGTAGGCACGATAACTGGTATGTGGAAGGGGCAATAACTGGCATGTGGTAGGCGCGATAACTGGTATGTGGAAGGGGCAATAACTGGCATGTGGTAGGGGAAATAACTGGCATGTTGAAGGGGCAATAACTGGTATGTGGACGGAGCAATAAGTGATATGTTGAAAGGGCATATGGTTTATACAAAGTTAATGAATAGAATGGCGAAACATGTTTTAAAAATTCTGCCGAAGCAGTCCACGAGTCACACCAAAAGCGTAAGATATATAAGAGATATATAACAATTTTCTTCCATGGCTCTTAAATTTTATATTTATTTTTTATATATTTTGTATATATGATGAAATTGTTTTAAAAAGTATCGTTATGCGTATCGTACCATGTTTGTACCGGTTATGTTGAATAAAATCGTAAAACGTTGGATCGAGTCTGTTAAATGGATTCGATCCACTGTGTGAGCAGGAAGTCGTGAGAAGATGAAAGGCGTGAACGTTTTGAGAATCTCAGACAAGAAGTTGTTACATGTCATGAAATGATCGCTGAAAATATGACTTTCCTCGTTAGTTCAATTGACAATCTCATCTCTGGATGCTACTGTCACTCTGGATGCTACTGTCACTCTGGATGCTACTGTCACTCTGGATGCTACTGTCACTCTGGATGCTACTGTCACTCTGGATGCTACTGTCACTCTGGATGCTACTGTCACTCTGGATGCTACTGTCACTCTGGATGCTACTGTCACTCTGGATGCTACTGTCACTCTGGATGCTACTGTCACTCTGGATGCTACTGTCACTCTGGATGCTACTGTCACTCTGGATGCTACTGTCACTCTGGATGCTACTGTCACTCTGGATGCTACTGTCACTCTGGATGCTACTGTCACTCTGTTAGTTTCATTCGGTTTAAAAAAAAAAAAAAAGAACAATAACAAGTCAATTACAAACAAATGGACTGAACCAATTCTAACAAATGGACTGAACCAATTCTAACAAATGGACTGAACCAATTCTAACAAATGGACTGAACCAATTCTAACAAATGGACTGAACCAATTTCAACAAATGGACTGAACCAATTCTAACAAATGGACTGAACCAATTCTAACAAATGGACTGAACCAATTCTAACAAATGGACTGAACCAATTCTAACAAATGGACTGAACCAATTCTAACAAATGGACTGAACCAATTTCAACAAATGGACTGAACCAATTCTAACAAATGGACTGAACCAATTCTAACAAATGGACTGAACCAATTCTAACAAATGGACTGAACCAATTCTAACAAATGGACTGAACCAATTCTAACAAATGGACTGAACAAATTCTAACAAATGGACTGAACCAATTTCAACAAATGGACTGAACCAATTCTAACAAATGGACTGAACCAATTCTAACAAATGGACTGAACCAATTCTAACAAATAGACTGAGTGAATACAAATAGACTGAACCAATTCTAACAAATGGACTGAGTGAATACAAATGGACTGAACCAATTTCAACAAATGGACTGAGTGAATAAAAATGGACTGAACCCATTTCAACAAATGGACTGAACCAATTCTAACAAATGGACTGAACCAATTTCAACAAATGGACTGAACCAATTCTAACAAATGGACTGAGTGAATACAAATGGACTGAACCAATTCTAACAAATGGACTGAGTGAATACAAATGGACTGAACCAATTTCAACAAATGGACTGAACCAATTCTAACAAATGGACTGAGCGAATACAAATGGACTGAACCAATTTCAACAAATGGACTGAACCAATTCTAACAAATGGACTGAGCGAATACAAATGGACTGAACCAATTTCAACAAATGGACTGAACCAATTCTAACAAATGGACTGAGCGAATACAAATGGACTGAACCAATTTCAACAAATGGACTGAACCAATTCTAACAAATGGACTGAGCGAATACAAATGGACTAAACCAATTTCAACAAATGGACTGAGCCAATTCTAAAAAATGGACTGAACCAATTTTAACAAATGGACTGAGCGAATACAAATGGACTGAACGAATTTCAACAAATGGACTGAGCCAATTCTAACAAATGGACTGAGCCAATTCTAACAAATGGACTGAGCGAAATAAGGACGAACCAATTTTAACAAAAAGACCGAGCAAATACGAACAAATGGACTGAACCAATTCTAACAAATGGACTGAGTGAATACAAATGGACTGAACCAATTTCAACAAATGGACTGAGTGAATAAAAATGGACTGAACCCATTTCAACAAATGGACTGAACCAATTCTAACAAATGGACTGAACCAATTTCAACAAATGGACTGAACCAATTCTAACAAATGGACTGAGTGAATACAAATGGACTGAACCAATTCTAACAAATGGACTGAGTGAATACAAATGGACTGAACCAATTTCAACAAATGGACTGAACCAATTCTAACAAATGGACTGAGCGAATACAAATGGACTGAACCAATTTCAACAAATGGACTGAACCAATTCTAACAAATGGACTGAGCGAATACAAATGGACTGAACCAATTTCAACAAATGGACTGAACCAATTCTAACAAATGGACTGAGCGAATACAAATGGACTAAACCAATTTCAACAAATGGACTGAGCCAATTCTAAAAAATGGACTGAACCAATTTTAACAAATGGACTGAGCGAATACAAATGGACTGAACGAATTTCAACAAATGGACTGAGCCAATTCTAACAAATGGACTGAGCCAATTCTAACAAATGGACTGAGCGAAATAAGGACGAACCAATTTTAACAAAAAGACCGAGCAAATACGAACAAATGGACTGAACCAATTCTAACAAATGGACTGAGTGAATACAAATGGACTGAGTGAATACAAATGGACTGAGCCAATTCTAACAAATGGACTGAGCCAATTCCAACAAATGGACTGAGCCGATTCCAACAAATGGACTGAGCCAATTCTAACAAATGGACTGAGCCATTTATAAAAATGGACTGAGCCAATTCTAACAAATGGACGGAGCGAAATATGAACAAATGGACTGAGCCAATTCTAACAAATGGAATGAGCCAATTGTGACAAAATAAGCACAAACAAAATTTCTTGAATTAAATTTATACTAACTTTACCCCAGCCCCGTAACTGCTAGTTAACTCCCCCACCCCCTTTTCCCCTATTCCCCTCCCTTCTCCTCCCTCCCATCACATATATTTCCCGCTCTCATCCTTTCCGCGTTTAAATACAGACATGTTTCAATGGGGGCGGGCAAGAACATTGGGCTGGGTAAGAACATAGGAAATAGCTTACGATAAGTAACATAATGTTATTGTGTGGAAATCCAAACAAAGCCTTCTTTGAGGCTAATTGGCTTTTTCCCTTGCTGTGATGAGGAGGGTTCAAGCCCATCGCCAGCCCATCGCCATCCCATCGCCATCCCGACGTCACACTTGTTTTTGATGTTGGTAGGGCCAGGGGAGGGAATCTATACAGCGCGCTTCCTGTCTCCGGATGAGCGCCGGATGTGTCATCTTAAAGGGAGCTGACACTGGATGATACTATAGACCTAGTGGTCTCCCTTATCATCCGCGTAATTTCCACCCTTGAGCGGACCTCTCCTTTGAAAATTTCAGAATTATGAAAGGATTTTGACCAAAAAGTTATAAACATCTGGTCAAGACGTTTGTTCTGTTGTCCACAACAAGACCATGATCCAGCTGACCCACTTCAGACATGTCCTGTGCTGCATTGTGGACACACTTCATCATAGAAGGAAAGACAAATACCAGTTTAGAGGGGGGAGGAGGCGTTGGGGAGGCAAGCATTCGAAAGTCTTAAGTGCATTTGAAACAAGGGGTCTTCCCATGGAGTAGCCAGGTGTTGCTCTACCGTAACAAAGGGCATCAGGGACATCATTAGGGTAGAACAGGGGGGTGGCATTAGCCCCGTCCCCCTGAATTTTCAGGTTTTATTTAAATTGCTTTGTACGGTGGCCCCTCCAGTAATAAACAACTTAACAAGCCGACCAAGTTTTGGTTTCCCCCCCCCTCCCCTGAAAAACCCCCTGAAATGACGCCCCTGATGGGCATAGTCTATAGTAGCTGATTTATCATTTTCATCTTGCGGAAGTGTTATACCAGACAAGTCAACATCATCCTCATCTAACTGATATACCAGACAAGTCAACATCATCCTCATCTAACTGATATACCAGACAAGTCAACATCATCCTCATCTAACTGATATACCAGACAAGTCAACATCATCCTCATCTAACTGATATACCAGACAAGTCAACATCATCCTCATCTAACCATTCAGCACTTAAAATAGAAGCATTGTCGGTGTGAGCAATAATTGCCATAAGCTCTGTCTCTGTCTCCTTGCAGCTACTCGCATTGGTCGAATCCTTTTTTGTTGAGGAGCAGGTGCTAATTTCTTATGCTGAAGAGGGCGTTGTCGGTGCTGTTGAACATGCTTTATCAACATGACTTGTGATGCAAAATAGATGCTACAGATTTTGCAAATCCGTTCAAGCAGCGATGTTATGATTATTACTCACTTTCCTTTCCCCTAATTCTCAAAATATCGTATTCCTACTCTATCAATAGCATTTATCTTGACTGCACATGACGCTTGAACTTTGCCCTTGTTCCATACCTGCAACAAAATCGCAAACATACCGCCCTAGTCATTTGCGACAAACAGAATCTACAGGTGAAGAGAGGCCAACTTTTGATTTCTCTTCACACTAACAGCAATCTGTAGTGTACAGGCAGACACGCATTAAATAAATCTTAAATTGTTAAAAGTCTAAAATTTATATGACTATTTAGACTCATTTACACTTATAAGTTTTATTTTAAATAATTTAATAACCTGTCAATTTTTAAGATTAAAATTTTAATAGAGAAAACATGATTGTTGAGGTCAACTAAACTAAATACCTACCGCACCCCTGTCAACAACTGTCAAACATTTCCTAACCTTCTTCCCCCCCCCCCAACCTATTTCGTCGACATAATTAATGGACGCCGCCTATAAGTTCTTCTTGCCTTTTGATTATAGGAAGTAGAACTTCTTACATTATGATTATAGTAAGTAGAACTTCTTTCATTATGATTATAGTAAGTAGAACTTCTTTCATTATGATTATAGTAAGTAGAACTTCTTTCTTTATATTTTACTAAAGATGATAATGCTTGGAGAGCCTCACGATCGGGGGAAAAGGGGGGGGGGTACAAAAATACACGACATAGCCCTCGGGTTACTGTTTGGTTTGAGAACCCTGATTTCTATCTTTCAATTAAAAGTGTTGTAGAAATGCCCTCGCCCTAACTACCGCCCCCCTGCATCCCCCTCGGGCTTAGCCCCCCCCCCCCCACACACACCTCACGTCATTACAATCATATTCGCCCTGATATCGTTTGCCGCCTCATCTAAGAACGCTAACCCACGCGACACACGCCAATTACCAGCGCATTACTCGTTATTTGAATAACGTGGCGCGCAGCTGTAGCACTCACTGTTCCAGTGCCGGGCGTCAAAACAAATCTACGTGACCTGCCCCCACATCCTCGTGTCCCCCCCACACCCCACCACCTCGGCACTCACTGTTCCACTGCCGGGCGTCAAAACAAATCTACGTGACCTACCCCGCACACCCACCACCTCGGCACTCACTGATCCATTGCTGAGAGTCAAAAGAAATCTTATCATTCATGTAATCCATTGACTTTGACTTTGCGGGGACCCCCCTACATCCCCACGCCCCACCCTCTTTTCGGCCCTCGCATTGGTGACTGAGACTTTAAAATCGGAAAAAATATCAACGAATAGTTAGTATCTGTAATTGTCTGTGTATCTTTTATAGTCTATAATATCTGGGAAACTTATCAGTGTATCTTTTACAGTCTGTAATATCTGGGAAACTTGTCGGTGTATCTTTTACAGTCTGTTATATCTGGGATTTAAAGATCACGTGATTCAAACTTTTAACCTGTCTGTGAAAAAAAAACATTTCCCTCAAAAATGTTCCTGCCATTCAGCATCTGCTAATTTGATGATGATTTTATGACGTCCTGGCAACTCCTGATATTTTAACCACAGAACCGCTGAGCTAATATCTGGAGTCAAATGTAAAAACAGACAAAACAAATATGGCGGCCAACCATCTGGAAGAGTGCTCCCATCGCCCTGCGACGGGCACCTGTCGGTGCACCGGGGCACCAATTAAAACGTTCAGCTGCGATTAATGGTAAACTCGAATGAAGTTGCGAACAAAATGTCTACTTAATCACGCAGAGTGGCTCGGCTGGCTCGTGGACTTCCTGCGGTTGTTCTACGCATGCTTCGACCATGATTGCGCGTGATTGCTAAAACAGCTCTTCGCGGAAACATTAACCCATTTTCTTTTTTTTTTAATTCTTTCTGAAGAAAATATCCAAACTCCGAGTTTGAGTTGATACAAGCGCTTAAAATGTGTCAAATAATTAATTAGACAACGAGTTCTTGATTCTTGGAGAAATGTATATACATTATATAAAAGGTGGAAACAAGTCTAGAAAGTTATTTCTTCCAAGAAATAGTTTTGTTTGAATTTGAAATTAGAATCTTTCCTGAGATCTCATTAATAAGTAATACTAGCTCTGGCCAAATGGCCGAGTCCATCACAAAACGACACACCGGCCATAGTAAAAAAAAAAAAGTATATTAAAAGACAGGAAATCTGGTCGGGTTAAATGACCACATGACATTAGCAGTGAGAGAGATGTGTCCGTCCATGATTATAATGAGGTTTGTAAAACTTGTGAGACAGATTTTGAAAAAAAAAATTATATAACCGTAACAAAACATATTCACAATAGCCAATAATTCAACCAAATCTTTTTTTGTCAAAACTATTTAAATAATATAGATTTAATAGTGGATTAGTCAGGATCAAGAGAAGTGACGTCACCCTCTCTACAGCACATTGAGAAATGACATCATCATTTCTGCAGCACATTGAGAAATGACATCATCATTTCTGCAGCACATTTAGCAATGACATCATCATTTCTGCAGCACATTTAGAAATGACATCATCATTTCTGCAGCACATTTAGAAATGACATCATCATTTCTGCAGCACATTTAGAAATGACATCATCATTTCTGCAGCACATTTAGAAATGACGTCATCATTCAGTCCGGATATCCCTTTCACCCAGTCGCAGCGTAAGATATGACGTCAATCCAGTCTCATTCCTGGTTTGAGTCCTTATTTATTTAACTTTGCGATAACTTTATAACAATCTTTATATTTATGCCGAAGATCTCAACAAAGTGTGTTTTATATGAATAAATATATGTATCTTAATGTTAGCAGTTTGAAAAAAAATGAATTCATTTGTTTGCACAATTTCAGCAATACACTCACCGAAAGTCTCTGGTCATAATTATTACATTCATTATTTAGAATATGAATATGATGAAATTGTTTTCTAATATGTGATTTTTTTAAGGCCCATGTGTAGGCAAGAGGCGTACGTTTGTTTCATCAAGTTTAATGTGGTTGATGAATTACTCGATAGTGAACTTAATCAATCATCAAGATCAGTGGTTCTCAACCTTCCTAACGCCGCAACACTTTAATACAGTTCTTTATGTTGTGGTGTGCCCCTACAAAAAATTATTTTCGTTGCTTCTTATGATGGCCTTAGGCGACCCCTGTGTAAGGGTCGTTCGACCCCCCCCCCACCCGGCCAAAAAAAAAAAGGGTCACGACCCACAGGTTGAGAACCGCTGATCTAGATAATATCCTGTATTCAATGTTATTCCTCTAATGTTAACAATGCAGCCGTCAAAACATTTTAACAAATAATGAGATCATTTAAAACGCATAAAAAGTTCTCGCTCTCGTGAAAACATCTTGGCTTGGTCTTAACTTTAAAGCTGTAATCTTCACTTTACGCTGCACGGATCGTGGCCCTGACCTCTCGACCACCGAGGGTGACCGGTATCTCTTAGGCTGATTGAAGAGTGCCCACCCCCCACCCCCTGCGACGTGTGCCCATCATTTTCTCAGTCGTGTATATTTGTAAACTTTGAAGACACACACACACACACAAAAACCCAGTGTGGATCCTGTACCTCGCAGCACCAGGACATGGGACGGCGCTAATAACGAACCACACAGGGCAGGGAGGCCACGCTCTTTGAAGTGGAGCTTTGAAGCCAGGACCACGGCCACAGGTCAGAACGGTGGCCGTGGAGTCCAACTAACATGGCTTTGGAGTCGAGATCGTGCCAGAGTGAAGCTGGTATCGAAGACATCTCCAAATTAAGTATATATATATATAAGACTAACGTCTGTTATCTGCTGGTTTCCGTGCAGGAATATATGTTTTTTAGGTACAGGTACAGGACGCACGAACACTTCATGACGCATGGAGTCATTTCCTAGTCGTCGGCATAAGTCATTTTAACCGACTCAGAATCACGAGCGATTAACACGGACGAGTAGCTGAGGATTTTTTTTTTCATCCCGGGTTTTCATCAGGCTAAGATAACTCCAGCGATATCTCGTGTCTTCGAGCAAGATGAGACCATCAACACCGAGGTGGCGCAGAGGGTATGTTATAGAAGAAACAACTAGACGAACCACCGGGTGGGGACGGGAGGAAGGTGAGAGGTCAAACAAGTTGATACTAATAGCAGGGTACAAGGGTCACACGTGCTGAAGAATTTTACTCTCAGTTGTATGCACCCCCCACCCCCGCCTAACTTTTTTTGTGCCGAATAGTTGCGTTTTCCAGGAGCAGTTCGCCTACGTTTTCCAGGAGCAGTTCGCCTACGTTGTCCATGAGAAGGTCCCCTACGTTGTCTGTGAGTAGGTTCACTACGTTGTCTACAACATTACAATGTGCGAAAGTCTGAATGTTACAACATTACAATGAAAGATGTTTGATTAATTAAGGGGAAACAAAAGTTGATATCCACAGTATTACAGGCACCATAGGATATACAAAAGTTTGGTCCATGGGCGTCGACAGAATGACGTGCTGGGAGGTGCATCAAGAAGAGGATGAACTGAAAAAGGAAGTTCTTTCCGAGGTCAGGATGTCATGATGTCATGATGCCATGATGTCATGATCGCGTGTTTTTAATATCTACTAGGATGATATTTACTGACAACCAGTGACAATGTTACAAACGAGAATTGACAGTAACTAAAACAACTTATGTTTTCTCAAATTACATGTTGTCAATACTTATTACTGTCAGTTTACTCAAATAAATATTATTTGACCACTAACTATTGCAGACAATTTACTCAAACAAAAGTTGACGTATAGAAATATCTTAAGCTTCTATTGCATATCTTAAATGTCTTAATACATTTATGCACTGACTATCAGATAATATTCTATAACTGAATAGATGTAAATGTTCAGACATGAATAGATGTAAATGTTCAGCCATGAATAGATGTAAATTTTCAGCCATGAATAGATGTAAATGTTCAGCCATGAATAGATGTAAAGGTTCAGCCATGAATAGATGTAAATGTTCAGCCATGAATAGATGTAAATGTTCAGCCATGAATAGATGTAAAGGTTCAGCCATGAATAGATGTAAATGTTCAGCCATGAATAGATGTAAATGTTCAGCCATGAATAGATGTAAATTTTCAGCCATGAATAGATGTAAATGTTCAGCCATGAATAGATGTAAAGGTTCAGCCATGAATAGATGTAAAGGTTCAGCCATGAATAGATGTAAATGTTCAGCCATGAATAGATGTAAAGGTTCAGCCATGAATAGATGTAAAGGTTCAGCCATGAATAGATGTAAATGTTCAGCCATGAATAGATGTAAATGTTCAGCCATGAATAGATGTAAAGGTTCAGCCATGAATAGATGTAAAGGTTCAGCCATGAATAGATGTAAATGTTCAGCCATGAATAGATGTAAAGGTTCAGCCATGAATAGATGTAAAGGTTCAGCCATGAATAGATGTAAATGTTCAGCCATGAATAGATGTAAATGTTCAGCCATGAATAGATGTAAAGGTTCAGCCATGAATAGATGTAAAGGTTCAGCCATGAATAGATGTAAATGTTCAGCCATGAATAGATGTAAAGGTTCAGCCATGAATAGATGTAAAGGTTCAGCCATGAATAGATGTAAATGTTCAGACATGAATAGATGTAAATGTTCAGACATGAATAGATGTAAAGGTTCAGCCATGAATAGATGTAAAGGTTCAGCCATGAATAGATGTAAATGTTCAGACATGAATAGATGTAAATGTTCAGCCATGAATAGATGTAAATGTTCAAATAACTGAAGACTGAAGGGATGTAAATATTCAGGTAACTGAATAGATGTAAATATTTAACTCTTACTGAATAGAGCTGTACACATTCTACTGTAGCAGTGAGATAAGATAGTCGTTGTACTTAATGTCACGCCAGGACGCACGGCAAACTTTCCCGCCAATATCCTATCTTTCTCCAGACGTTTTAAACTCGAGGCGTCCTGTTCGAGGCGTGCCTCTCGAGGCGACGGTTAAAATTCTGATGGTCATATACGAGGGAATAAACCCCGTGCAATTTATCGTGTTCGTTAACTCAGGTACCCCGTACTGGTGTGTGGCAATCTTTTCAAACCAGGGGTTCTCAATTATCAGTGGGCCACGACCCTTACACAGGGGTCGCCTGAGACATCCTGAAAACACATTTTTATGAAGTAGCAACGAAAATAATTTTATGTTTGGGGGCTCACCGCAGCATGAGGAACTGTGTTAGAGGGTCGTGGCATTAGAAAGATTGAGAACCACTGCTTTAAACTGTGGCATCGCTCACCTCATAGACCGAACTTTGGGGGAGTTTTATCGTCAAAACAAAGCAGCTACATGAAGATTCGGCGGGCATAAAAAAATGTTTTAAAAAAACGCGGACTCAATGATCAAGTAATCGCCCTAACTCCGGGGAATCATATCATATTTTCAGGGAGTTGTCTCCCATTAAAACAAAGTTTTATGGATTCGTTCGAGAGGAATTTGAGGCTGAGAATGTATTTGTGTGGATAATTCAACGACACCAACGAAAATGTTTAGGGTATGTTTAACAACTTTCTCCCAATCTCCGTGATTTATCCTTCAATGTTAAATATAAACTTTACGGTTCTAGTTAAGATTTCATTGAAACACTAAACAAATCTACAATGAAGACGGCCATTACCTTCAAGTGGTAGACAAGTGCAGCCAAATTATAGTGCTACTTTATTCCTAGTCATTTTGTTTCCTTGAGTTGATTGTACATGCGAATATTTCTCAAAAAGCCAATGCTACAATATATTGTTCAACAAGCCAATGATAAAATATACTGATCAACAAGCCAATTATACAATATAATGTTCAACAAGCCAATGATACAATATACCGATTAACAAGCCAATTATACAATATAATGTTCAACAAGCCAATGATACAATATACCGATTAACAAGCCAATTATACAATATAATGTTCAACAAGCCAATGATACAATATATTGTTCAACAAGCCAATGCTACAATATATTGTTCAACAAGCCAATGATACAATATATTGTTCAACAAGCCAATGATACAATATATTGTTCAACAAGCCAATGATACAATATATTGTTCAACAAGCCAATTATACAATATAATGTTCAACAAGCCAATGATACAATATAATGTTCAACAAGCCAATGATACAATATAATGTTCAACAAGCCAATTATAGAACATACTGATCAACGAGCCAATGATACAACATTATTTTAGAAATCAAATTTCCTATAATATATTATTCAATCTGTCACTGACATTATATTGTGTCCATGATACCATGTAAAGCTCATCAGTGTTCTTATGGTCCGTGATTTCATTCAATTATTAATTTTGCATAGTCATAACGCAGCAATTTTATTCATGTTTAGTAATGCATTAACTGCGCATAGAACTGGTTGTAAGTCTTAACTTTCAGACCCATACAACAGAAAGTAGACTGTAGTAAAATTATTAATCTCATCTACAGCTCAAACGCTGTACAAAATATTTACAAAATCTGAACAAGAGCTGTACAAAATGTGTACAAAATCTGAACAAGAGCTGTACAAAATGTGTACAAAATCTGAACAAGAGCTGTACAAAATGTGTACAAAATCTGAACAAGAGCTGTACAAAATAGTTACAAAATCTGAACAAGAGCTGTACAAAATGTGTACAAACTCTGAACAAGAGCTGTACAAAATATGTACTAAATCTGGACAATCGCTGTACAAAATGTGTACAAAATCTGAACAATAGCTGTACAAAATGTGTACACAGTCTGAACAAGAGCTGTACAAAAGATGAAGGGAAGAAGGAGCAGGCTCTGACAAACTCGCCCACCGAAAGAAAGAGACACCGCCATTTATACCCCACCAGAAACATCTTACGCATCGCTCTCTACGAGCCTAGTGGAGTGAAGAACACTTCTTGGGCCACCCGCCAAACACTCTAACTAACTCGGCTATACGACGTGTCTGTCGTCTTGTCTGTGGGGTCGAAGTACAAGACAAATCCAACTTAAACAACTTGAGTTGGACCAAGACAATACAACAAAGACAAAAGTTGGAGACAAGACGGCCCGATGTCCAGATATGAAGGTCCGAGAAAATTTGTATTGTCAGCTTGCTTTAGTGAAGTAGATTTTTGAAAATCTTTTGTATGAAGATCGAACAAAACTATAATGCTATGAATGAACAGAAGACAATGGCGATCCCCTTCCGACGTTACAACAGATGATTGTTGGATGACGTGAGTGTGATACCAGCCAACAACGTTCAACACAAAGGTTTCGTCTCACGCGTGTGTTTCAATAAAATGACGTCGTATGAACTAACGGTCGTCTGCTCCTAGAGCCGACATTAAACCCATTACTTTAATGAAACACAATTCAAAATGGCGCGAAGAACGTACTCAAAATCTGGCAGAGCCCGAACAGAATGAATCAGGAAAGGGGTGGGGGCGCTTTATAGCAAGCTCCCCTTACCAGTACCATAACAAGGAAGGGAGGGCTTTATAATGATCCCCCCCTTACCGTAACACAACAATCGCCTGTCATTTTTTATTACTTAAATTATAAATATTTATTAAAATTTTGGCTTTGCTTACACACAAATATATTCATGTAATAATACCGCTGAGAGTCGATGATGGGGGGTGGGGGTGTGTGCTTATTCACATTCATCAAATAGCTTTGGTTGAAACTGTCATCACATTAATATAGAAACACAATTATAACGCTTATCAGAACATTGGATCCCAAATCAGAGATATAAATGTTTAATACCCAGCCGGTGGATTTTTTGTTTTATCCTCACGGTAGAGGACCGACCACGTCCACTAAATAACTTGACTTCCAAAAAATTTGCTGGACCTTACATTGTCTCTATATACAACATACTTCAACAACGGCACGTGCTCCCATCTGATTTATATCATATAATATCCATATGAAATAATCCTCACATCATGGCACAAACAGAGATGATATTAATGATGACCCAGCTAACGGATCGCAACCGAAACTTAAGCACAGTCTAAGAACCGACTCATTCAACATCCGCCAACTTTGATAGCTTCCGCTCAAATGCCAGAGGAAGTGGGGGAGATAAAAAATATATATATATATATATATATATAAAAGACAAACCACTTCTACGAAACGAGACTACTCCTTTTAAACTCCGTACATCTTTATGAATTACTGCCGGTCTCGAGCCGTCGGTGTCTTCTTGAAAAGCTACATAGTGGCTATCGAGTTGGTGTTGGTGGTTGGGGGGGGGGGAGAAAAAAGTGGGGGGGGGGGGTTCTAACTATACCTTTCATGCTAGAGAGTCGAAGATCTTAAGCGGCCACTTAATCCGTACTTGATCTAATCGTCTGCTGGATTAGACGTCCTTACCCGTCCTTGGCTCAATGAGGGGGATAGGGGAGGGGGGGGCAGACGTCACAGACTTAAGATTTAAGAGTCTCTCAGGCCTGGGGCTGTCAAACAGGGCGCAGTCGTGGAGGCCAGTTCATGAAGGAAGTCTTAGGCGGCACTGTCAAAACATGGCCCAGGCAGTCAGTCTTTGATAGAACTGTTAAAACATGGACCAGGCAGTCAGTCTTTGATAGAACTGTCAAAATATGGACCAGGCAGTCAGTCTTGGATAGAACTGTTAAAACATTGACCAGGCAATCAGTCGTTGATAGAACTGTCAAGATTTGGACACCGGTCAAAAATCAATGGGATGTGTCAATAGTTACACGAACAATTGTATGCGGAATTTCTGTATATCATAGTAGTATATATTATAGCAGTATATATTATAGCAGTATATTTTATAGCAGTATATATTATAGCAGTATATATTATAGCAGTATATATTATAGCAGTATATATTATAGCAGTATATATTATAGTAGTATATATTATAGCAGTATATATTATAGTAGTATATTTTATAGCAGTATATATTATAGCAGTATATATTATAGCAGTATATTTTATAGCAGTATATATTATAGCAGTATATATTATAGCAGTATATATTATAGCAGTATATATTATAGCAGTATATATTATAGCAGTATATATTATAGCAGTATATATTATAGCAGTATATATTATAGCAGTATATATTATAGCAGTATATATTATAGCAGTATATATTATAGTAGTATATATTATAGCAGTATATATTATAGTAGTATATATTATAGCAGTATATATCATAGCAGTATATATTATAGCAGTATATATTATAGCAGTATATATTATAGCAGTATATATTATAGCAGTATATATTATAGCAGTATATATTATAGCAGTATATATTATAGTAGTATATATTAATGCAGTATATATTATAGCAGTATATATTATAGCAGTATATATTATAGCAGTATATATTATAGCAGTATATATTATAGCAGTATATATTATAGCAGTATATATTATAGTAGTATATATTAATGCAGTATATATTATAGCAGTATATATTATAGCAGTATATATTATAGCAGTTTATATTATAGTAGTATATATTAATGCAGTATATATTATAGCAGTATATATTATAGTAGTATATATTAATGCAGTATATTTGATTTGATTCTGTGTTGTAAAATGTTGATTTGATCATTGCTTTGTTTAAATCTCTTTTATAAGATCTGCAATTTCTTTTATGATTGACAGTGCCAATGTCTTTCATGATTGAGAGTGCCAATGTCTTTCATGATTGACAGCAGAGCCAATGTCTTTCATGATTGACAGCAGAGCCAATGTCTTTCATGATTGACAGCAGAGCCAATGTCTTTCATGATTGACAGCAGAGCCAATGTCTTTCATGATTGACAGGGCCAATTTATATCCCTTGTAGAGCCGGGTTGAGCCCCTGGCCCCCCTAAACTGTCTAAATGTGTAAATAAAATTCATATTATTACATTTGTCATTCCTATATATATTGCTACTAAAAATAGTGCCCCTGTTTCCCTTCAGTATAAGAAACATTCCTTGAGACAAAAAAAATATTAAAATCTCTACTGATGCTGATATGGACATATGTAATGGTAAGAAATTACAAAGAAGTATATAAACTGATATTATGTAACAAAATGTAAAAATGTGTAATTAGACGGCTTACTTCTTACATCATATGACGTAAGTGCTTGAGCTTTCTCTAACCTTTCTCTTGTCTCTTATCAAATCCTCAATTTTTCTTCTCACTCCCTC
The DNA here is from genome assembly GCA_964017045.1 of Omphiscola glabra. Lineage (NCBI taxonomy): Eukaryota > Metazoa > Mollusca > Gastropoda > Lymnaeidae > Omphiscola > Omphiscola glabra. Next base: position 4,980,215 of record OZ024794.1, on the reverse strand, counting down.
TATCTTTCTTTCTCTATTTCGCTCACTCTTCTCTCTCTCTCTCTCTCTCTCTCACTCTCTCACCCCCTCTCTCTCTCACCTCCTCTCTCTCACTTCTCTTTATCTCTCTCTCTCACTCTCTCACCCCTCTCTCTCTATTCATCCCTTTCGCTCTCTATCTTCTTTCTTTGACATAACCAAATCAGATTAATCCCCTATAGCATTCTATTTCCTCTAACTGCTGACTCTATGTGCACATACGTGTTGTATCTGACACATACGTGTTGTACCTGACACATATTTGTTGTATCTGACACATACGTGTGGTATCTGACATATATGTGTTTTTCTGACACATATGTGTTGTATCTGACACATACGTGTTGTGTCTTACACGTACCATGTTGTGTCTGACAAATGCAACCAGGGGTCTCTATGATAATACAGCTTCCGTAAAATAACATTTGGTCGGGAACAAATCAACGAACAACACAGGCCGAGCTGCACCGACTTTCTTAAGATTTAACTAACCCCAAAACTACTCCCAATGCGCATGCGTGTAAACCTGCACCATACTCTCTGATCCCTCAGTTCTGTCAACCAAATGACTTATAGCGTTTGGTTTACAGGCTACAGCTCGGAGCGGCCTGTCTCTCTGACCCGCCAAAGAGCGAGGCCTATTTTGGTAAACTACTCGAGCCTCGCTAACAGGACCCGTGTAAACAAGACTCGCCACCCATTGTCAGTCTCCTGCCGTCTGCGGCGGTCTTTCGTCAGACTGCGGCGGTCGTTCGTCAGACGGCGGGTGCGCGCCGAGCGACGCAGCGATAGATGCGCACGATGAGAGAAAGTGGAGATAGGCGCTTCATCGATAGCACAAGTGATAATCTTGGGACAGGTTTTATATGGACTGGAACTAAAAATGTTTAGATGAGTTGTCGGCCCTCGTGAGGGGATACTGGAGTGGTAATCAAAATGCTTCCTTTATGATCTATCGTCGCGATACAATTGTGAAGTGGCTTTGGCTGTCTCATCTGAACAGACACATTTAGTCTGATTTACTTCATATGTTACAACCCCATACTGTCATTAGGCACATTGTTCCCAATCTGATGTGCAGACGAAATCAGACTTGGCTCATTATCATTAAAGTGTTTAGGCCTATCTGGAACCGATAATTTTTAAATGGGTATCGATAATTGTATATCGGATATCGATGATTGTATATCTGTTATCAATTAGTGTATATATGCTATAGATTATTGTGTAATATGATATCGATAATTTTATATCTGGTATCGATGTTTGTATAGATGGTATCGATGATTGCGTATATGGTATCGATGATTGTATATCTGGTATCGATAACTCTATTGACTGATGTCAACCCAACAACTTAACATTAAATCTTTCACAAGATTCATTGACCCCTGTTCATTTGCATAATTTTGAATAAACTTTGTGCTCCGATCCCCGTCAACCAGGATGTCTGCTGACCTCATTTCTGACCTTCCATTCTATGACATGCAAGGGTTGTGCAAGTTTGAGTAAGGGTTGTGCAAGTTTGAGTAAGGGTTGTGCAAGTCTGAGTAAGGGTTGTGCAAGTCTGAGTAAGGGTTGTGCAAGTCTGAGTAAGGGTTGTGCAAGTCTGAGTAAGGGTTGTGCAAGTTTGATCAATGGTTGTGCAAGTTTGATTAAGGGTTGTGCAAGTTTGAGTAAGTGTTGTGCAAGTCTGAGTAACTGTAAGGGTTGTGCAAGTTTGAGTATGGGTTGTGCAAGTCTGAGTAAGGGTAGTGCAAGTTTGAGTAAGGGTTGTGCAAGTCTGAGTAAGGGTTATGCAAGTCTGAGTAAGGGTTGTGCAAGTTTAAGCAAAGGTAGTGCAAGTTTGAGTAAGGGTTGTGCAAGTTTGAGCAAGGGTTGTGCAAGTTTTCTTCTGGTTGGAATCAAGCTTACCTTTGTCATTGACGTCATCCTCCATGCACACCTGGTCACTCATGGCGGAGACTGGACTCGCGAGCTCAGTCACGTGACTCTCGTACTCTTGTTTGATGGGCAGTGACATGCTGTCCGTCACGTGACCTTCATAATCTTGTTTCATCTGGAAGGACATCGCCGACATCACGTTCACGTCATAATCCGAGGACTTCATGCAGGGGTTGTGAACCCCGCCCATGTGGCTCGTGGGCCCGCCGCCCATCATGTTCGACGAATGGGATGAGACCGGGTACGATATGTTTGTGTACGTGGGCGTGCCGTTGCCGTAGATGCACGCCGGGTTGCTGGGCAGGGAGGATAGCTGGTCGTAGGGGCGGGGACTCGTGTCGTAGGCGTAACTCGGGGGCTGCATGTATCCCCCGCCGAGACCCCCTACGTAGTCTTGTTGCTCGGTCCAGCTCAGGATGTCCTTGACGGAAAAGGGCGTGGAGGAGTAAGGATGATTGGCATACATTTTGGAAGATGGGCGTGGCTGCTGAGATGGCGGAGAATAGACCTACTCCAATGTTCACCCCAAAAATCGGGGCGTTGCTGTGAGAGAATGAGATGTAACGCCCAACGTTACTATCTAATACATGGGAGCCGCAGTGTTGAGCTGGTCAGATGGATTATCTCATAATCTTATAAATTCATTATGTAGCCGTTTATCGTATTTCTGCTTCGCAATATATTCTTTTATGAATTATTGAGCCTCTGTAAACAAAGGATCAACCGACCGGTCCAATGGTAGACGGACTTTCAGAAGGTTTTCGTCCCGTGACCTGTAAAATGAAATAAAATAATTCTATTATTAAAATAACAATTTCACACCAGGCAAAGATTTTGGAAATGTAAGGTTTTATTTTATCGCATTCTGTTATTTTAATATTTATTGTAATCATCAACAGTTTTTTGTAGCCATCTAGAAGTATAGACTACTGACTACTGTACATACTAATTTATAGACATTGATCTCAGGGGGAATTTCCTACGAGTAAACCACCTGAGTCAAACAGAGGCTCATGGGAAAGCAAGACATGTATTTAGTTATTAAAAAGTATAGTATTTGGTTTTAAAAAATATGATTCTCAAGATATTGTCTTTGACTTACAAGTCATTACTGATTACAACCCCGAGATGACTGACTCATTACATTTTATATGTGCGTCATAAATCTGCGCTGAACATAAAGTCAGAAGTCAGGCTTGACTTGTTTGCCGCCAAGAAGATCTTGTCTTCATCTCGGGTTTACTTTGATCAGGCAGCTCAGTTCTGGACATTTATAGTACGTCGGTGCAACAATTTGAGAATCATTTATCTGGTTTTTATATAAAAAAAACACAGAACCCGCACGCTCGAAGATCAGTTCCCGAGTCAGTTCCCCGAGGCATTTCCCCGAGGCAGCTCGCGAGGCAGGAGGCAGCTCCCGTGAGCGCCACGGAAGTGCACATTGCAAAACATACTCTCACTTCCACTGTTTGTTTGAGTTTGGTTTCAATCAAGCTCTGAAGTTTCATTCTTCCTCCCTGTACAAGTTCTTTCTTCCAACGTAAACACGGCCACCGTTGTTTCCTGCACCGCTGATGGCGCCTTCAGAAGAACGTAATCAGGGTAGTTTTTTACCTGATCCATGGGACCGTACAAAAAAGAAAAATTGCAAATAGCTATTTACATCCAACTTTTCCTCGGTCGCGAAACAGACCAACAAGAAAAAAATGGCTGATACCCCAGGGCAAAGGTTCCCACAATGGCAATGAAAGGCTTCTTTAATAGAAACTTCCAGTCCAATGCTATTTTAATAAAAAGCGTATGAATCGCGTGAGTCAACCACGTGAAAAGCGTCCACACAGTGCTGTTCTAAACAGCACCAATCACACAGCGCTGTTCTAAACAGCACCAACCACACAGCGCTGTTCTAAACAGCACCAACCACACAGCGCTGTTCTAAACAGCACCAATCACACAGCGCTGTTCTAAACAGCACCAACCACACAGCGCTGTTCTAAACAGCACCAACCACACAGCGCTGTTCTAAACAGCACCAACCACACAGCGCTGTTCTAAACAGCACCAACCACACAGCGCTGTTCTAAACAGCACCAACCACACAGCGCTGTTCTAAACAGCACCAACCACACAGCGCTGCTCTAAACAGCACCAACCACACAGCGCTGTTCTAAACAGCACCAACCACACAGTGCTGTTCTAAACAGCACCAACCACACAGCACTGTTCTAAACAGCACCAATCACAGCGCTGTTCTAAACAGCACCAACCACACAGCGCTGTTCTAAACAGCACCAACCACACAGCGCTGTTCTAAACAGCACCAACCACACAGCGCTGTTCTAAACAGCACCAACCACACAGCGCTGTTCTAAACAGCACCAACCACACAGCGCTGTTCTAAACAGCACCAACCACACAGCGCTGTTCTAAACAGCACCAACCACACAGCGCTGTTCTAAACAGCACCAACCACACAGTGCTGTTCTAAACAGCACCAACCACACAGCGCTGTTCTAAACAGCACCAATCACAGCGCTGTTCTAAACAGCACCAACCACACAGCGCTGTTCTAAACAGCACCAACCACACAGCGCTGTTCTAAACAGCACCAACCACATAGCGCTGTTCTAAACAGCACCAACCACACAGCGCTGTTCTAAACAGCACCAACCACACAGCGCTGTTCTAAACAGCACCAATCACAGCGCTGTTCTAAACAGCACCAATATGTATTTCATCAAATACTGAGGCGTCAAAAGTCTAGTGTCGCAGAATTGACTACAGTCTACGCGGATATGGTCAAAATCATTGTAATTATTACATAAATACTCCAGAAGAGGTCAAGGACAAATAATGACCTTATCACGAGAATATTTCTCCGTGCTAAAGACACATGACCAAAAAAACATTGTTTGAATTTTTTCCATTGCAGTTTGAAGACAATCACAAATAATTCGGCGAATCAAGCAGGGATGAAAAAGTAGAGAGAGACATCAAATAACCATAATGCAGAGAACACAAGATCTTCCGATACAAACGTGAGAACCACTGTCTGTGGACATCGTTTACGTCACGAAAACGAAGTTTTCCGTTGCGTGCGAGGCCCCCAGTCACTTCCAGTGTTTTATTTGTGAGCTTTTGGTTTCAATCAGGAAGTGAAGTTTCAATCTACGCACAGTAAGCCTACTAAGTACACTGTGTATGTGAGCAGGGGGGCTTGTGGGCTTCTTACATGTAATCGTTTCTTCCCTCATCTCAATTAACTCCCGGAGTTAAAAACTTTTAAAAAACCAACACAGCGTAAGGGAGATCATTCATTGGGCCCGGGAGTCTGTGCATTGATGTCCCTTTGTATTTACAAACAGTCCCTGCATTATTTTAATGTAGTTGTACTGGAGCAACTGTCCTCGTTCACTTTGCCCCTAACTCTTCTAGGCTTATTTCCTTTAAGTTATTTCCCATTTCGCATCTATCGGCCTCCATTCTCTTGCCATATATCTATGTGTAGTGACTGTAAATTGTGTTCCTTTAGTTTGGTGGTGTGGGGTTTGGGGGGGGGGGTGGGTGGGGGGGGGCTAAGGTTACCAGAATGTGATGTATAAAATTAGTGTTACATTCTACTGTCAATAGTTTGTTGAATTTATATTTGACGGAAATGTCGGGTACATATTACATTCTGAAGTTGAGACGGACGGAGACCAGAAGTAAATGAAATGTCCCCTGCCCCATAGGACATGCTAATAACTACAAGATGAATTGTCCCCTAGGACATGCTAATAACTACATGATAAATTGTCCCCTAGGACATGCTAATAACTACATGATGAATTGTCCACTAGGACATGCTAATAACTACATGATTAATTGTCCCCAGGACATTCTAATAAATACAAGAAGAATTGTCCCCTAGGACATGCTAATAACTACATGATGAATTGTCCCCTAGGACATGCTAATAACATACATGATGAATTGTCCCCTAGGACATGCTAATAACTACATGATGAATTGTCCCCTCGGACATGCTAATAACTGCAGGCTGAAATGTTCAATACTATCTGATAGGACAACACTGCGCATGCAAGGTAACCAGACATCACATCGGTTACTGTTCTTTTACTGCACCTAGCAGTAAGCGAGATTTAAAGAGGTCCAATATCTAGATCTTAGAGAAAAGTATTCAAATGTAGCATCGATTTGTCCCCCAATCATGGGGCCCAAATGTCCAGAAATATATTTTAACACTGAAACCAGGGAAGCCCTTAACCAAGTGGTTCTTAACCTTCCTAATGTCGCGACCCTTTTATAGAGTCCCTCATAATGTGGCGACCCTAAACCACAAAATTATTGTTGAGAACCGCTGCCTTAACCCCAGGAGAATCTATGCAGCTTTCCTAAAGTGCCCCCCCCCCCAACTATATAGAGAAAAAGGGACGCCCGATCGGACCGCCCCCTCCTCCCTTATCTCCTACGCCAGTGGGTATATTAAAAAATTAACACTGTTTCTTTAAAATAATAAGCTTTTCCGACATTCTACCCCCGCCCCCATCCCCCTCCCGAAGTTACGCTGCTGAATTGCATCATCAAACTCACTCGTCAATTGCACCCCACGACAATACAAAAATCCCTGGTTTGAGATCCTCCCTTTTAACGCCTTCTAAATCTAAACTGGTTTCAGGGGATGTTGGGTGAAAAAATAATTGGTTTTACAAAACAACACAACACCCCCACCAAGCCCCCCATACCCTCCTCATCCTCCCCTGGCTCCTACATTCATCTCGCGGCTTATCGTACCTAATGGAGCAATTTCTGGAAGAACAAATAACGGTCGGGCAATATGGTTTTTATCACGACAAGCGACGGGGGGCCCCTCGCGATGTGGATCCGCTGGTTCCGAGGGTGACGCGAGGGTTTAATCAAACGGGAGGGGGGGGGGGATCGCAACATTAAAAAACACGCACCCTGCAAGAGTGTGGCGTTCAAAGGGTTGAATGAGTAGTGGGGGAGAAATGTTGAGGATTGGATCGTGGGGACTGATAGGGGGCGCTGATAGGGGAGGGGCGCTGATAGGAAGAGGGGCGTTTATGGTGGTGTTGTAGGAGATTTACAGGGTGCAAAACTTAGCAGCCCCCCCCCCCATACTTTGTCCCCCACCTCGACTCGTCCTCGGAAATGGAAATAAAGAGAAAAAGAGATAGTGTTTTATAGAGAGGGAGATTTGACAACTTAAAAACATGGATGTACTTAAAAACATGGATGTACTTGAGTGCAAGAACATTTTATTTGATTCACGCATCAAAGACGGTTGTCTGTTAGCGATTAATTTATATTTTTTTATTTGGTCAACATTTTTTTTTTCTTTCATATGGCGTTCGATTTCAATACAAAGAAAGTTTTTTATAAAACATGAATTTGGGTGTGGGGTATGGGGGTGCTGGGGTATGGCGGTGCTGGGGTGTGGGGGTCGCTGGGGTATGGGGGTGCTGGGGTATGGGGGTGCTGGGGTGTGGGGGTGTTTGGGTATGTGGGTCGCTGGAGTGTGGGGGTCGCTGGGGTATGGGGGTGCTGGGGTATGGGGGTGCTGGGGTATGGGGGTGCTGAGGTGTGGGGGTCACTGGGGTGTGGGGGTCGCTGGGGTATGGGGGTCACTGGGGTGTGGGGGTCACTGGGGTGTGGGGGTCACTGGGGTGTGGGGGTCGCTGGGGTGTGGGGGTCGCTGGGGTGTGGGGGTCGCTGGGGTATGGGGGTGCTGGGGTATGGGGGTCGCTGGGGTATGGGGGTCACTGGGGTGTGGGGGTCACTGGGGTGTGGGGGTCGCTGGGGTGTGGGGGTCACTGGGGTATGGGGGTGCTGGGGTGTGGGGGCACTAATTTAGTTTTTCAAAAACTGTGTTAATGTTAGTGCCAGAAAATATGTGTTACATAAACTTTGGCGAAATTTGAGTTGTAGTCACGAGGTCAAGGCGTGGAACATGTTCCAGCCGGTTCAGGTGAGCCGGTTGAGTATTTTACAGAACCGGTTGTTGAAAAAAAAATGTAATCTGAAAAATAATAGAAAAAAAGATACACAAATACGTAATTCAAATTATTTCAAAATCCAAAGAAATTGAACATTTTACGAATTAAATGATGTATAAAATGTTTATTATCTCTCGGTAATAGCTAGGAAGCAGCTGGCACGACGCAAGCTGGCGACAGCAATGGATTCCCTATGAAGCAGCTGGTAAGGCGCTTGCTAGCGACAGCAATGGATTCCCTATGAAGCAGCTGGTACAGCGCTTGCTAGCGACAGCAATGGATTCCCTATGAAGCAGCGGGCACGGCGCTTGCTAGCGACAGCAATTGATTCCCTTGACAGTTTTTAACTATAGATTTTCTTTTCCCTTCGAAAAACCGACAAGTGTCGAGACGGTTGGCGCTTGATTGGCGACACGCTGCTGTATGGGGATGTAAGGGGATGTATTGGGATGTATGGGGATATATGGGGATGTAAGGGGATGTATGGGGATATAGGGGGATGTCATCCTTTAAAAAGCAGAATTGATGTTAGTTCCACCGTTTAAATGGGTCGTTACAGAGTTATCTATTTTGATCATGACAACAATGGCGTCACAAGTTTAGTCAACAATTTCTGGTTATAATTGAAAACATAGAATAAAACATAGAATAAAACATAGAATAAAACATAGAATAAAACATAGAATAAAACATAGAACAAAACATAGAACAAAACATAGAACAAACATAGAACAAAACATAGAATAAAACATAGAACAAACATAGAACAAAACATAGAACAAACATAGAACAAACATAGAACAAAACATAGAATAAAACATAGAATAAAACATAGAATAAAACATAGAATAAAACATAGAACAAAACATAGAACAAAACATAGAACAAACATAGAACAAAACATAGAATAAAACATAGAACAAACATAGAACAAAACATAGAACAAACATAGAACAAAACATAGAACAAAACATAGAACAAAACATAGAATAAAACATAGAATAAAACATAGAATAAAACATAGAACAAAACATAGAATAAAACATAGAATAAAACATAGAATAAACCCGTTTCCCGGTGCAGTAGAGCAGATCAAGAACAAAGCAGACCTTTCAATAGTATAAAATCATTTTGTTAGACGCTTTAAATTCACTGTTTGGTTTTTATTTCAGGGTGTGGCTCTCGGGGGAGAGGGGGGAAGGGGCTAAAGAACTAAAATACATCAAAAAAGTACAGGCGTCTGTAGACGGATTAATATCACTTTAAACAAACTCAACATTTTCTCATTTATGTTCATAAAAAATGCCTATAAAAAATTGTTTTTTTTTCATTACGGAATAAACGTGAAATGCCATTATGGCAAATATTATGTTGTTGTTGTTGTTGTTGTTCAAAGTCAGTTACATAAATAATTGAAAATATGAAATATGCACAAATCAAACGGAACATATGGAATTTCTTTACATTTTTTCGGCTCTGTTAGCAGCTAATCCTCAATGAGATCAAACTCTATAATCCACAGATATCACTTAAGAGATTAAGTAACACCATATGGAACATTCTGGTGAAGCTTTTTTTCTTTTTTTGTTGGCAGAAGTGGTGAGACTCATTGGATGGACGCGGCAGTGATTTAAAGATGCATGCACAAGGAGCCCGATGGAAGCAAACATGGACATCAACGAATGGGAGATCATCGTTGATCATCGTTCCAGCTGGCCAACAGCAGGGTATGAAGGAGCCGAAAAGGCGCAGGATGCGCGAAACGAAGCTCTTGCAAAACAAAATAAAATTAAAATAAGAGCAACGTGGAAGGCCAAATCTAACCAGGAGTCGAGGTTCTCCTGCGAGAAATGCAGCCATGATGCCATTCCACGATGGCCTAGTGAGCCATTGGATGGAGTCGGATATATGCCATATATATGTATATATTATGTATATTTATAAATTTATATTTATAAATAAAGCACATAAATGGCATTCTTTCTATATGTCCGACACGCCCAGCTCAGGACTAGCGGAAAACCAACTTTTTCTTGCATCACAGGTGTGTATATTAATTATTAATCGACACTAAACGGTTTGTTAGTGGAAACATGAAATTATTTTTGTCATGTGAACAAGAGTAAAATTTAGAGAACGAAAGTAGACGTATTTTTGTATTAGTGAAACTGTAAGTTAACCAAGTGTCGATGCTGATAAGATCATCAACCTTTTCGGTGGAGTTAAAAATATAAATAGCTGTTGGGCTTTCCAGAACGTCACCAAAGATCCGGTAAGGGGGGGGGGGGGGGGCTCACAAAAAATTTGGTGAGTTTGTGAAGTTGTGTTAAGTTATCGAATGTAAACAAGAATTTTGAATTTTTGATTTTTACAGAGCATTGCACATATTTGGAAAGTGATTCTGATCGGCTGTCCTTATCGGGATGGAAAAGGATGGGGTAGGGGAGCAGAGCGAAAGTAGGGGAGTGGTCTGTGCCAGGGTCGGGGAAGCCCTCTGTGCATGGCCCTGTGCTTTCGTGGTTTTTCATGGGTCGTTTCTGGTGTTCACATATTAATAACATTCCCAATTCGTTACAATTCAGATTTCCAGTGCCTGAATTTTCACTCAATCATAAATGATGATGTCTACTAAGATCCAGTTGACACAGATGACATACATGACATATAGGACACAGATGAAATACATAACATAAATGACATAGCTGGCATACAGGCCGGGAGAGTAGCATTGACAGAGAGTCGTTGAAAGCGAAAGGAATCGAGTGAGAGAGAAATTGAGAAAGTTGACATTTCAGTACAAGATAATGAACCAAAATAATTCGATTAAAATTGTTCAAAACCCAGCAAGCACAAATGGACAGTTGTCCAATAATATCGCAGCTCTATTAACGATCAACGTGTGTTGCATAAGTTGCTGACACGGCGCCAAAAAACGAAAAAACTAAATTACAATTTTGGGTCTAAGTTTTATTAACAAATAATGACAATGGACGGTGAAATACTGGCAATAGAGAAGTGATGTAATAATTACCCATAATCTAAAACAAGCCTTGCTCCGATCCGCACCACCCCCTCACCTCCGACTTCGCGGGCAAATCCGATTCACATCTGCATCAAATAACGTTAAAACTACTTTCAAGAATTCTGAAAAATTTCGTCTCCAGCTGGGTAAAAAAATTCATTCTACCGCTGTGTGTAAAATATCCCCAGGGAGCCGACACTGAACTCTGGGCCTGATATGGGTGGGTGGCGATAATGTGGGTTAGTGGTAGTGAGAACCTGGTTATTTCCCTTTCCTTTTAAAAATGATATAGGTAAATCTGAAATTAAACTAAAGAGCCCGCCAGGCGGCTTGCTGTCAGACCCGCCAACAGTCTACTGCGCCCCCATTTGGACTACATTTATTTATTTAATTACTTTCATACTAAAAAAATATTAAATTTGATTTGATCCATAAAACTGTTCTTATATATTAAAATAACGTAGATAAGAGAAATGATTCATTTATATAATTTATAAGATCCCAAATTTTAATTGTTTCATGATGACCGGTAATTTCATTGTTAGCAAATCTAGCAATAGATCCTCATGACGACCGGTAATTTCATTGTTAGCAAATCTAGCAATAGATCATCATGACGACCGGTAATTTCATTGTTAGCAAATCTAGCAATAGATCATCATGACGACCGGTAATTTCATTGTTAGCAAATCTAGCAATAGATCATCATGACGACCGGTAATTTCATTGTTAGCAAATCTAGCAATAGATCATCATGACGACCGATAATTTCATTGTTAGCAAATCTAGCAATAGATCCTCATGACGACCGGTAATTTCATTGTTAGCAAATCTAGCAATAGATCATCATGACGGCCGGTAATTTCATTGTTAGCAAATCTAGCAATAGACCCTCATGACCACCGGTAATTTCATTGTTAGCAAATCTAGCAATAGATCATCATGACGGCCGGTAATTTCATTGTTAGCAAATCTAGCAATAGATCATCATGACAATAAATAATAATTCGAAGGGGTGACCACCTCAGTGGCGCAGCTAGGGACGTCGAATGGGACGAAGGGGTGACCACCTCAGTGGCGCAGCTAGGGACGTCGAATGGGACGAAGGGGTGACCACCTCAGTGGCGCAGCTAGGGACGTCGAATGGGACGAAGGGGTGACCACCTCAGTGGCGCAGCTAGGGACGTCGAATGGGACGAAGGGGTGACCACCTCAGTGGCGCAGCTAGGGACGTCGAATGGGACGAAGGGGTGACCACCTCAGTGGCGCAGCTAGGGACGTCGAATGGGACGAAGGGGTGACCACCTCAGTGGCGCAGCTAGGGATGTCGAATGGGACGAAGGGGTGACCACCTCAGTGGCGCAGCTAGGGACGTCGAATGGGACGAAGGGGTGACCACCTCAGTGGCGCAGCTAGGGACGTCGAATGGGACGAAGGGGTGACCACCTCAGTGGCGCAGCTAGGGACGTCGAATGGGACGAAGGGGTGACCACCTCAGTGGCGCAGCTAGGGACGTCGAATGGGACGAAGGGGTGACCACCTCAGTGGCGCAGCTAGGGACGTCGAATGGGACGAAGGGGTGACCACCTCAGTGGCGCAGCTAGGGACGTCGAATGGGACGAAGGGGTGACCACCTCAGTGGCGCAGCTAGGGACGTCGAATGGGACGAAGGGGTGACCACCTCAGTGGCGCAGCTAGGGACGTCGAATGGGACGAAGGGGTGACCACCTCAGTGGCGCAGCTAGGGATGTCGAATGGGACGAAGGGGTGACCACCTCAGTGGCGCAGCTAGGGACGTCGAATGGGACGAAGGGGTGACCACCTCAGTGGCGCAGCTAGGGACGTCGAATGGGACGAAGGGGTGACCACCTCAGTGGCGCAGCTAGGGACGTCGAATGGGACGAAGGGGTGACCACCTCAGTGGCGCAGCTAGGGACGTCGAATGGGACGAAGGGGTGACCACCTCAGTGGCGCAGCTAGGGATGTCGAATGGGACGAAGGGGTGACCACCTCAGGGGCACTTTATTGGGCGCGGGGGGAGCAAAATCGTTTGTTTTGGAAATTTTTTTTTTAAATAATTTTTTTTAAATTTATATCTGCTCATGGAATAGAAAACTATTTCTTTTCAACCTTATATGTGTAATCATATCTGTGTAATCATATCTGTGTAATCATATCTGTGTAATCATATCTGTGTAATCATATCTGTGTAATCATATCTGTGTAATCATATCTGTGTAATCATATCTGTGTAATCATATCTGTGTAATCATATCTGTGTAATCATATCTGTGTAATCATATCTGTGTAATCATATCTGTGTAATCATATCTGTGTAATCATATCTGTGTAATCATATCTGTGTAATCATATCTGTGTAATCATATCTGTGTAATCATATCTGTGTAATCATATCTGTGTAATCATATCTGTGTAATCATATCTGTGTAATCATATCTGTGTGATCATATCTATGTGATCATATCTGTGTGATCATATCTGTGTGATCATATCTGTGTGATCATATATGTGTAATCATATCTGTGTAATCATATCTGTGTAATCATATCTGTGTAATCATATCTGTGTAATCATATCTGTGTAATAATATCTGTGTAATCATATCTGTGTAATCATATCTGTATAATCATGATTAGCAATCATTTTCCCTCTTGCTTTGCTAATCTCGAAATTTCAAAGTAAAATCTAAAATTGAGATTTAAAAAATTATTCCCTAAAATTTGGAAACAGCAATCCACTGGTTGGCTGATTTCTTCTATGTCTATGTCTATGTCTATGTCTAATCTTTTAACAAAAATCTACTATTTATTTGTGCGCCGAAAAATACACACAAAAATGGCGGAAATTTCTAAACGTCCAATATTTAACTCCGGTTAATTCGTACATTGGATCGCGCTGATTCGGTTGGAAGAGTTGTTTATTATTATTGTTATTATTTTTGTATTCATCTCTTATTTGACCTAGTGTCCGGAAATATAAGACCGATATCAGGGATGCGGACTCAGCTGGTGAAGATATAATATTACTTGAGTGGAAGGGGGGGGGGGGGGACTAAGTAAATTTGAGTACTTCATCTATCAGTATTTTTTTTGTTTTTTATTTTTTTTATTGTTGTTGCTGTTTTTCTTCTGTTGTTGTTGTTGTAGATGCATGTTTGAATTCATCTTCAGAAGGCAATTAAAAAGCCAAACGTTATATGCCATGTACTGAACTGCTGTTGTATAATATAGAAATTAAAAACAATTATTATGTTTAGCAGCAACGATATACTGACAACAGTCATAGCGTAGTAGAATGGACTACGATGAGTCACTTCCTTGTTTTGTCACGTGATACGTACCAGCCATTGGTAGGCTTTCTGCTACACATAGCAACACATAACAACAGATAACAGCTGATCAGCCATTGCCATTATCATTAATTTTAAAGCACAATGTTTGTCTCCATCAGCGCTTTTCCAGTGTTAATGAAACATTTTACTTTTCAAAATATTCTTGAATACATGCGTTTCTTTAAATGATATTCATTAAATGTGACAATAATTATAATTCAGTTATGATTAAAGGAAGAAAGTTGTTTGAAGAAAAATTTGTGAGCGACTAGTGTGTTGCAGACAGCCTACCGGAAGTATTACTTGTACTTACGCTTATCACGTGACAAAACAATCAATACATCGTAGTCCATTGGGACCGGGTGTATATAGCGGAAACCAAATTTTTAAGTTTACCTAACACTCCCACGGATCACCGAACTATCACGCGGAAATGTGCGCTAAAGATGTTGGCGCGCATAATAAAAAAACCAACTCTTCCTACTTTATATTTTTGTAAATATGGTGCATTATTGTAAACAATGTTAATATAAAAATTTAAGTTAAAAAAAAAAACAAGTATAATTCGAATAATCAAATTTTTGGATACATCGGTTTCGGAAAATGGACGCTCTACTGTACTGATAGCCCCACTGCCGTTGTACTGTACTGATAGCCCCACTGCCGTTGTACTGTACTGATAGCCCCACTGCCGTTGTACTGTACTGATAGCCCCACTGCCGTTGTACTGTACTGATAGCCCCACTGCCGTTGAACTGTACTGATAGCCCCACTGCCGTTGTACTGTACTGATAGCCCCACTGCCGTTGAACTGTACTGATAGCCCCACTGCCGTTGTACTGTACTGATAGCCCCACTGCCGTTGACTACACATTCTATCACATGTTAAGCTTGTATCCCCAAAAATCAGTTTTTCTTGTTTTTCAATGGGAGCCATAATGATCAATAAATTGATCGTCGGCCCTTAATATATAAAGAAGAAGAAGAAGATGAAGGAAATATAAATATGATGACACTGGTTTCACGAAATAAAATTCCATATAACTGCACTAAATATCGCAAGTGCGTTTGGTGTGTAATATTTTATTTTGTTTTTCCGAAACAGTTGGTGAAATAAATCTGCGGTGTAAAAGCGGGTGGGTCATTAGAATAATAATATAAAATTTAAATTATTGTTAAAATGCATATAAAGAATTTATAAGAAAAAATTTTGGGTTTATGGTTTGTTTAATTTGACAGATATAATTAGTGTTTTAAATTTTAATAGATTTTCCTTGCCACGTTATTTCACTTGTTATGTAAATATGAAAATAACTAAATCTGGTGAAATATTTGGCATTCAGGAAGCATGGCCGAGACAGAGCGGCCGAGACAGAGCGGCCGATACAGAGCGGCCGAGACAGCGATGCCAAGACAGCGAGGTCGAGACAGCAAGGCCGAGACAGCGAGGTCGAGACAGAGATGCCGAGACAGAGAGGCCGAGACAGATAGGCCGAGATAGCAGGGTCGAGACAGCATTAATCCAACCAGACGGACAATTGTTGACTTGCTGCTAAATAGGACCAGATTATACCTCGTTAAACATGTCGAAAGGACACCGAACATGGCAGTTAACCTCACTAATCTCGTGGTACATCGAACTGTCCTCAGACACCGAACAGTTAAACTCACTAATCTCGTGGTACATCGAACTGTCCTCAGACACCGAACAGTTAACCTCACTAATCTCGTGGTACATCGAACTGTCCTCAGACACCGAACAGTTAACCTCACTAATCTCGTGGTACATCGAACTGTCCTCAGACACCGGACAGTTAAACTCACCTATCTCGTGGTACATCGAACTGTCCTCATAGCCACCAAGCGCGTTATTGATTTCACCCCTGACCTGCAAGAAGTCGTTCAGTTAGACATTTCGACGTCATTTAGATATTCTGGCAACCGTTAAACATTTCGTCATCAATTAGACTTAGACCAGCGGTCGGCATCATGCGGCTTCTGACCGGTATGTGGAACTATGAAGGCAGAGATGCGGCCTTGCTTACTAACTTATAATGTCGCTCCAAAAATGTTTTCTGAGTAGACATATGATGCTCCACTTTTAAAAATTTGCCAACCCCAGAATTAGATTATACGGCAATCAATATGACACCTCGCATCAGTTACTCAGTCAGAGATATTAGCGGAGAAGATTTGGCCTTCATTTAGAGATTTCGATATCATTTAGAATTTGGTTATCATTTAGAGATAGTGACTTCAGTTAGAGATTGTGACTTCAGTTAGAGATTGTGACTTCAGTGAGAGATTGTGACTTCAGTTAGAGATTGTGACATCAGTTAGAGATTGTGACATCAGTTAGAGATTGTGACTCCAGTTAGAGATTGTGACATCAGTTAGAGATTGTGACTTCAGTTAGAGATTGTGACATCAGATAGAGATTGTGACATCAGTTAGAGATTGTGACATCAGATAGAGATTGTGACATCAGTTAGAAATTTCCGCATCAAATCGGAGTAATCTTATCGGGTCCAATTTAAATGTGCATACAATTTTCACTGAACCAACAAAATAGGGCATTTTGTGCACATGTTTTGGACAAGAAATCTGTTCATCATTGAAGCTGGCATATTGAGTTGTTGTTGTTTTAAACAATTAAGATAGAATACAGTATTACCCGGTGTAAAGTGTTAAGATGGCGGGATACGATATTACCCGGTGTAAAGTTTTAAGATGGCGGGATACGGTATTACCCGGTGTAAAGTTTTAAGATGGCGGGATACGGTATTACCCGGTGTAAAGTGTTAAGATGGCGGGATACGGTATTACCCGGTGTAAAGTGTTAAGATGGCGGGATACAGTATTACCCGGTGTAAAGTGTTAAGATGGCGGGATACGGTATTACCCGGTGTAAAGTTTTAAGATGGCGGGATACGGTATTACCCGGTGTAAAGTGTTAAGATGGCGGGATACGGTATTACCCGGTGTAAAGTGTTATGTCTAATAGGTAAATTAATCGACGTTGGCAACGCCTTTTTTTAAAATCTGATTTCTTTATTTGACAAAATATACATTCGCGCTGTTCATTTCTTGACGAAGGCAAAATATTTTTTATCGTAATGTAATTACTTTGCAGTGATAACTTCGAATTTTTTTATTTTATTTTTTTACTTTTTAAAAAAAAATCAATGTCTCATTGTCGTAACGGGAAAAATACAAACTTATTAGGTTCTATCTCCAAGTAACATCCTCTCCATGATGGTCTGAACAGCTGATAGTCCCATTTTCAAACAGAAGAAATACTTGTACAACTAAACCTTATCTAGATGTGGAGATTGAACACGGGACTTGCAGTTTAAAATAAGACCAAGTTAAATATTGGCTAAAGGCAAAGCATGAAATATATCTTTAGGATTGACTAGTTAAGTGTGCAGCAGAACACAGTGGTATAATAATCAATCTTTGGTGTACAGAAGAACGTACACTTAAGCCGGACTTACACTTGGATTGTACTTTGTACGGCTATAGGTATAGGCATTCAATGGAGTGTACTTGGTACGGCTATAGACTTTAGGCATTCAATGGATTGTACTTGGTACGGCTATAGGCATTCAAACAAGTGGACAGACGAAGTACAAATTATTTAGTCCGAAATCATAATCGGAATGAAGACAGTACCCTGAGAACTATAATACTACTATAGACTTTAGATGCTTAAGAGGTTGTCTTGAGGGATGTTAGTGGTACTCTGTCAATGGACATAACTGGACTATAGAATAACTAATGACTTTTATATTATTTTATCAAGTCCAGCAGGTGTGCGGGTAATCGAAATTCTAATCCTCAAATAGTAAAACCATTCCTAGCCCCATGAAATCGCTTAGTGCAGATGAGTGCAGGTCACGTCTGACCGACAGGCCGCATAATTCCTGGTCTCCACTTACGGTTGTCCATATCTATTATACCTATGGGTCCTTTCATAAAAGCGGTGGCGATAACCTGTAGACTTTTTCAGCATCTTATGACCTAACACCGATACTTTAAGCCGAGACGTAGAGTTCACTTCAACACACACATCATCATACACATCATCATGAACATCATCATACACATCATCATGAACACCATCCATCGTGAAGGAATTTCCAGTAAACATTAGCCATATCTATCTTATGTTGGGGCTGTCACCAGCGATACACATTGAGAAGCACATACGTGAAGATATCATTACATTTTTCTAGTTGCATTTTTTTTACTATGCCACGTCACTTTGCTGAAGTCCCCCCCCCCCCACACCTTTATTCCACTCTTCCACCCGTAAATTTGCATGAAGATGCTGTAAGAGGGTGCTGAAGTTGGGTACCTGCAAGCTAAAGTAGTCGCCTCTTAGGGCCCTTTGTAAAACTGTATACAAGAGACACTCCGACACACTTAGAAAGACACTCACGGTTATGCTTAGGCGCACGATAGCGACACTCACCCTTATGATGGATCCTGGTTAGTCGAGAGATGAAAAAAATGGTCGAGGGCAAGGCGAGGGTCTGTGCTTATGTCCACCGAGGTCTCGCGTCTCATCCTTTCTGGCCCCCGTCGCAGTTTTGTCAGATAACGGCGATAGTGACGCCCACTTCCTCCTGGGCCATGTGCTAGTGCTTAGATAGATGTATGAGCCACGGTGCGCTATCCGCGGGGCCTGCCTAGCACGTGGATGTACTCGCTGGAGAGGAATAGGCATAAGCTCCCTTGCAGGAGAGTTCAAACAATGTTTGATGCTTGTCAACAAGTTCTTCTCAAACAGGTTTTTAAAAAGGCATCACTTGAGCGCCCTTTTGAAAGTCCGAGAGGTGGAGAGGGTGGTGCTTGGAGAAATGAAATGAATGATGTTTTATTATTTTTCTTTATTAATTCAGGCCAGGTCGAGTCAGAGAGTCAAAACTTTTGTTGTTTGGGTTGGCACGGTACGGCACGGACCAATCATAGGCCAGAGGGAGGCCACGCCGGATGTGGGAGGTAACCCAAATCTCACACTGGTAGGACGGATCAGCTTGTTCTTGAGTGATGGGCACTGGGCGGGGCTTAAGCTATTCAATGGCTTTGAACATGTGGCAGTTGGCCAACTCTTGTTCTGTACCAACACTAGACAAACGAACTCGTGGACTCTATTAGTTATTGAAGACAAAGCGAGAGGGGGGAAAAAAATGTCTGCGGTAATGAATTTGAAAATTATTACAATGACGTCAGCTGATAAATGAAAAGGGGAGGGGGGTGGTCTGCTTTTTAAAATTTACTTTTATTTGGTTTTGTAAATTTAGGTTTTTTTATTTTTTCAATAACAGTTTCCAGAGTACTGAGTACAAGTTATTAAGAATAAATTGTTTTGTCATGAACATTGTCCTTATCATTTTTATGGCTTAGAAAGAAAACAAATTAATAAAAAAATAAAGAAAAGAAAGAAAAAAAAACTAATAAGAGAGAAATAAAAGAAAGAAACGAAAATTAAAAGAAAAATAAGAAAACCTAGCGGTCATAAGCTAGGGGTCATAAGCTAAGGGTTATAAGCTATGGGTCATAAGCTAAGGGTCATAAGCTAAGGGTCATAAGCTAAGGGTCATAAGCTAAGGGTCATAAGCTAGGCGTTATAAGCTGGGGGTCATAAGCTAGGAGTCATAAGCTAAAGGTTATAAGCTAAGGGTCATAAGCTAGGAATCATAAGCTGGGGGTCATAAGCTAGGAAGCATAAGCTGGGGGTCATAAGCTAGGAAGCATAAGCTGGGAGTCATAAGCTAGGGGTCATAAGCTGGGGGTCATAAGCTAGGGGTCATAAGCTGGGGGTCATAAGCTAGGGGTCATAAGCTGGGGGTCATAAGCTAGGGGATATAAGCTAGGGGTCATAAGCTGGGGGTCATAAGCTGGGGGTCATAAGCTAGGGGTCATAAGGTGGGGGTCATAAGCTGGGGGTCATAAGCTGGGGGTCATAAGCTGGCGGTCATAAGCTAGGGGTCATAAGCTGGGGGTCATAAGCTAGGGGTCATAAGCTGGGGTCATAAGCTGGGGGTCATAAGCTGGGGGTCATACGCTGGGGGTCATAAGCTGGGGGTCATAAGCTAGGGGTCATAAGCTGGGGGTCATAAGCTAGGGGTCATAAGCTGGGGGTCATAAGCTATGTGAATGTGTCTGACATTGCTGTTTTTTTTTTTTAATTACCACCACAATCAACAACAGGAAGTGAATGGTGAATACTGTCATCCTTCACATAATTGCACTCACATTCAACACAGTACAGTACTTGCACTCACATTCAACACAGTACAGTACTTGCACTCACATTCAACACAGTACAGTACTTGCACTCACATTCAACACAGTACAGGACTTGCACTCACATTCAACACAGTACAGTACTTACACTCACATTCAACACAGTACAGTACTTGCACTCACACTCAACATCGTACAAGCCTTGCCCTCACATTCAACAGTACAGTACTTTGATTGATTGATTGGATACTTCTATAGCGCTGGTATCCATGCTACTTTAGCATGCTCACTGCTGGTATCCATGCTACTTTAGCATGCTCACTGCTGGTATCCATGCTACTTTAGCATGCTCACTGCGCTCTGGTTACCTCAAATCTATTTAAACAAAAAAGGTCTTTAAACGTTTCCTAAATGATTTTCTATCCTTTTCAGTACTCCTCAAAGATGGAGGTAAACTATTTCGTAACTTTTGCGCTATCGCTTCAAAAGAGTGCACTCCGTACGACTTTTTTCTGTGTTCTTCCACACTGGGAATTTTCAGTAAGGACTGAGTTGAGGACCGCAGGTTCTTTAAGGTTACATGTTTATAAAGCAGTTCTTTCAGATATTCCGGTACAGAGCCTTCTAAGCAGCTATACGCCAAGGACAGAATCTTGTGGTCAATGCGCTCACTCACAGGAACCCAATGGAGATCTCGTAGAACTGGGGTGATGTGGTCTGATCTCTTTTTCCGCGACACAATGCGTGCTGCAAAATTTTGCACCCTCTGGAGTCTCTGAGTTAGGTTCTGAGGCAAACCCCACAAACAACTGTTACAATAATCTAATCTTGACTGGATTAGAGTGACTGCTACAGCATTTGCTGATCTCTTATTGAGTTGAGGGCGCAGCTGACCCAGGGAGCGTAGATGACAGAAGCATGCCCTGACCACAGAACCGATATGTGGAATCAAAATAAAAACCAATGTCTCGGACAGTGGAGGACCCTGGGATCTCTGATTCACGAACTTTTATTGATGCGATAGCAACTTTCAGAAGATTTGCGTCTGAACCACAAACAATTGCCTGAGTCTTGTCATCATTTAGTTTTAGTCTGTTTGATGACATCCATTCTTTTACAGCAAGACAGCAGTCTTCGACAGCCCGAACAACAGCAGCACACTCCAAGAGATTAGGGCGGAAACACCTGCACTCACATTCAACAAAAAGAGATTCTAGGAAAATGGGGCGGGAATGCAGCAACATCTGATAGACGAAATACAATTCTGGGCGTGTCCTCATAAAAGTATACAGCAGGTCTGCACAACAAAATGTATCGGGCCGTACTTTATGAAAAACCTGTGCGGCCGAAGAATTTAGGACAAGGGGAAAAGCTATTAAGAAAATACGAATATTTCGTTAGTTCGCGGGCCGCAAAGTGGGTACTGGCGGGCCGCATGCAGCCCACAGGCCTGCTATATAGTATGGATGGGCGTGGCTACATGATTCAACTAACAGTATCGTACTGAGTATGGTCAAAATGACGTAAGACACAACGAGCCGTATGGACACTATGACGTAAGGCACCACTAGCCGTACGGGCACTATGACGTAATACACAACTAGCAGTATGGGCTCGATGACGTAATACACAACTAGCAGTATGACTGAGTATGGGCTCGATGACGTGAGACACAACTAACAGTATGGGCTCGATGACGTAATACACAACTAACAGTATGGGTTCGATGACGTAATACACAACTAGCAGTATGGGCTCGATGACGTGAGACACAACGAGCCGTATGGACACTGGACACTATGACGTAAGACACAACGAGCCGTATGGGCACTATGACGTAAGACACAGCTAGCATTACGGGCACTATGACGTAATACACAAATAGCCGTATGGGCACGATGACGTAACAATGTTTATTTCAGTCGTCCGATGGTCTTGCAGCCCACCGGCCACGAACAAGAGTGAAGTTATTAATAAACTAGACATAGCTCGCCAAACTTTGGCGGCAGCAATGTGTGAACTTCCCATCTACTAAAGAAAAGTTACTTGACAAAACATGAACTCAAGTAACGCACATTTAAGAATCCCAATTTTTGTTACACCCCTTCCCTCCATGATACGTAACTGCACACGTTTAATTTCACGTCCATACTATATTAAATATTCTGATGTCCCAAACACTGTTAAATCGATTATTTTTTACACAATATTTAAATTTAAATTGAGACGATTTCATTTTCCGAAAAGAAAATATTACGCGCCAAACGCAGTTGCGTTATTTTTTTTTTTTTTAAATATCAATAAGCGTAGTAATCGGGAATTATATTTTGCGCGCTATTGATCTCATTATTGAACCATACATTATTTCAAACATTTAGAATTATTTATTTAATTTGTAATATACCCTTAATACCAAATTCGCTGATAGGAATATTGTTTGTGTATTTATTTATTTGTTTGTTTTTGTACAATCGGCTACAGCAAGATGGCGTAAAAAAACAGAACAAAAAGAGCACAAAAGAAAGGAAATATGGATTTCAACATAGATTAATTGTAGGAAATAGTCCTTTCTCTGGAAAATATGCTTAAGACTCTGGCCAGGATCGGAGTTTTTGGTTCAGATACGTATTTTTTCTTTCTACAACATTGTGCTAACAAAATCTCCATTATAATTATACAAAGGGTAACTTCCGGCGGCTTCAAGATGGTGGTATAAAAACAAGAGGTACAAAAAAGGAAGGAGTTCTTAATTTCAAAAATGTGGATATAGGAGATAATCATTTCTGAGGAAAATATACTTAAGACAACCTACTAACCATAATGTAAACAGACTAGGATAAATGCACAGAATTAGGATAAATGCACAGAATTAGAGGGAATGCCCAGAATTAGGGGAATGCCCAGAAGTAGGGGAAGGCACCGAATTAGGGAGAAAGCACATAATTAGGGGGAATGCACAGAAACAAGGGGAATGCACAGAAATAAGGGGAATGCCTAGAAATAAGGGGAATGCACAGAAA
Source organism: Omphiscola glabra (assembly GCA_964017045.1). Lineage (NCBI taxonomy): Eukaryota > Metazoa > Mollusca > Gastropoda > Lymnaeidae > Omphiscola > Omphiscola glabra. The sequence continues at coordinate 4,956,587 of OZ024794.1, read as the reverse complement.
TAGGTGGAATGCACAGAATTAAGATATATGCACAGAATTAAGATGAATGCACAGAATTAGGATGAATGCACAGAATTAGGATGAGTGCACATAATTATGATAAATGCACAGAATTAGGATAAATGCAAAGAATTAGGATGAATGCACAGAATTAGGATGAATGCACAGAATTAGGATAAATGCACATAATTAGGATGAATGTACAGAATTAGAATGAATGCACAGAATTAGGATGAATGCACAGAATTAGGTTGAATATCCAGAATTAGGATGAATGCACAGAATTATGATGAATGCACAGAATTAGGTTGAATATCCAGAATTAGGATGAATTCACAAAATTAGGTTGAATATCCAGAATTAGGATGAATGCACAGAATTAGTTTGAATATCCAGAATTAGGATGAATGCGCAGAATTAGGTTGAATATCCAGAATTAGGATGAATGCACAGAATTACGATGAATGCACAGAATTAGGTTGAATATCCAGAATTAGGATGAATGCACAGAATTATGTTGAATATCCAGAATTAGGATGAATGCGCAGAATTAGGATGAATGCACAGAATTAGGATGAATGCACAGAATTAGGATGAATGCACAGAATTAGGATGAATGCACAGAATTAGGATGAATGCACAGTATTAGGATGAATGCGCAGAATTAGGTTGAATATAAAGAATTAGGATGAATGCACAGAACTAGGTGCTAAGCGTCAGTTCACACGATAAAATTTCGCGTCCAATTGTTGTATGAACGCACTATTTTGTGCGTGGTTGCTTTTTTGGGGGGGAATTGATCAAATAGTAATTTGAAAGTTGTGACAAGGCTTCATACATGAATTGCATCAAATGCTTGAAGGAAAATTTGATCGTGTGAACCGACCCTTAGGGTGTACGCTAGTGAGTACAAAAAGGATATATAGGATGTGTAAAAGAAAGAGTGGAACGTAAGGTGAGTGGAAGCTTGAATCTGTAGACAGGACAAAAAGATCACAGAGTACAGAAAGGACATTTTTGTTTATGTAGTATTGGTCCTACCCTACACTCCTACACTCTATCAAAAGCGATCACGGGATAGGTCCCCCCCCCCCAACCTCTCTTTTTCTATGCACAGGTTGGCACCATCAAAAAAGAAAGACGTATCTTATAAGTTAACTCCTCTACTCACTTACACAGAATACCTTCCCCTTACACCACCCCATCCCCCATGTTTGAAGTAAGCTAAACCATTGGACAAATAAGCTGTCAACATGGCGTCAGATTGACGCTGCGCCGTCGTCACGGCAACCCGCTGGGGACGCCATTTCTTGCTCCGGGGGCCAAGCTCTTGTCTTGAAGTGTCGTTAGTGACAAGTCAAAGCAGTGCTGCGTGCATTGTCTTCTCTTGGATAGCCCAGGTGTTGGGGTGATTTCTCTTGTCTTTTCTCGTGTCCCGAGTGTCGCATTATGGTTTGCGTGTATGATTGTTTGGTTGTTTGCTAACAGGGCCGTGCCGAGTAAAGACTGCGCCCCAGGGAAGCCTGAAAATGAATCCCATCCAACCTCCATGATTTTGGCGCCCCCCCCCCCTTTTTTATATATTGCCAACCAGGGCACTCGTGCCTTTGCCAAGCCTTCACATGGCACTGCTTCATAGTATGAATGTATTGTCATTTAGTTCTTAAATATCACGGTAAATACAATCTGAAAGACAATCTGAAATATAATCTGAAATATAATTCTGTTGAAAAATTAAACAAACTATAAAAACAACGATTTTCATATAAATCCTTTATATGCCTTTGCCTTTTATTTGCATTTATGTATTTGTACGTGATTTATCATTTCTGTAATTGTAGCAACTGATGTTTGTTATGGTAGTGTTTTGTTATCAAACTTAGTACATGTACAACATATCAGACTAAAGATAAAATTTCTAACCTAAATACGTAACAAATACAAAGCACATAGCAATAGCTACACAATTAATCTTCACGGCAAAACATTCAACTGTTGAACAAATCATATGTCCTTCACCTTCCCCTTTAAAAAACGGGAAAAGCTGACTTTTTGGGATTAGGGATGAGGGGTGGGGTTAAAAATTTAAAGGATTGTGTTGTCATCGACAAAGAGTCTACGTGCCAAATTTCAGCTCCATGGGATGACGGGAAGTGGGTCAAATTGAATTCCGAAGATTTTTTTGCCACAAACAATATAAAAGATTTATTTAATATCGAGAAAAGGGGTGGGGGGGCTAAAAATTTGACAAAAGACGCATTCAAGTAACGCACTTTATAAGAATCCCAATTAGTACTCCCCCCCCCACCCCCTAGGCTCCTAAGCGTAAATTTTTTCCCGCCCCTGAACTATATTAATATTCTAATGACCCACACGCACCTGCTTTTACACCGCAGACTTATTTCACCAACTATTTCAGAAGAAGACAAGAAAATATTACGCACCAAACGCGTGTGCGATATTTTTCGAATCTCATTTAGTGCAGTTATCTGGAATTTTATTTCGTGAAATCAGTGTCATCATATTTGCTCCATCTTCCCACCTGAAAAGTTGTGATTTTCGGGAGTTGGGAAGTTAGGCTGACATTTGATAGAATGTGTTGTCGTCGGCGACGAGTCTATGTGCCAAGTGTCAGCTCGACATGTTTGACGGGTAGTGGGTCAATGAGATGACCGACATTTTGCCAGTCCGCCACCCAGCAAGCCACGAACAAAAGAGAAGTTAATAAGCAGGATTTGAAAAGACAACTTTTTGAATGCTCGCAATAGGTAATAAGTACAACAAAGTAAGCTTTTAAACCGGAACAAAGGAACGCAACCAAACAACGCAATAATACCGTTTTTCTTCTTTTTATTATTACAGATTTTCTGTCCATTCACAGGTCTATGGGGTTTATAATTTTGTAAATTTGTAAGTTTGTAGCTTTGAAAGTTTTTAACTTTGCAACTTCGTAAATTTGTAAGAAAGAAGGAAAGGATTGGTCAAGCAACTGGACAGTACGATGACCTCCTGGTATCGGTAAAAAAGCGCAAACTTGAGTGGTATGGCCACGTGACAAGAAAACAAGGATTCGCCAAAGAAATCATGCAGGGCACAACTAGAGGAGGGAGAAGAAGAGGAAGACAGAGAAAAAGATGGGAAGATAATATCAAAGAGTGGACGGGATTAAAACTAGGCGATGCTATGCGTAGTGCAGAAGACAGAGAGGAATGGAGAAGGATATTTTTCATGTCATCTGTGGCGCCCCAACGGTCCAAGGACTAAAGGACATGATGATGATGATGACATTTGTAAGTTCGTAGCATAATTTATTTTTTTAAATTTTTTATCACGAGGGCCCCTATCTCTTATTTCATCGTAGTTGATCGCGTCTGCTTCGTTCAAAGAACGGCGGGAGAAAGGTGGGTGGGGAGCTAGTCTTTGGAGAGGGGTGGTTGGTCGGAAAGGGTTAAGGGCAGGGCATACAGCAATTAGACTCGGAACAGCGGACGGCACGCGACAAGGGTTATACAACGCCACAACCATTATATTTGACTCTTTAGTTTTACGCCTAGGTCAAGAGTTAAGTCCCTTTAACCTGGATTTTGTAAACTTCTATTGCAAACAAACTAATGGACTCTGCTATGGTCGATTATAACAACAAAAAAAGTATAATTTTTTTTTTAATATATTAAAAACCTTAAAAGACTGTTTGTCAAAGACGAGTTTACACACTGTTAAAATTAGAAAATAATTTATGTTTTTAAATACTTTACGCAATGTTAGTTTGCACAGAAAATATTTCTCAAAAATCAATAAAACATTAAACATATTTAATTGTTATTCTCCATTAAATGGGACTCATTTGGCTGCATAAAATGCTCATCAGAATCTACACTTCTACATTGTCTTTATATTCAAGGTTTTTGTCTGCGGGCTTCTTGTACGTTTCTCAATAGCACTGTCCCCAAGTGATGTGTCGACCAATCAATTTCTTTCTATCCACGTGTTGTGTTGACAAACCCATTTCTCTCTATTCTAGTGATGTGTTGATAAACCCATTTCTCTCTATTCTAGTGATGTGTTGACAAATCCATTTCTTTCTATCCACGTGTTGTGTTGACAAACCCATTTCTCTCTATTCTAGTGATGTGTTGATAAACCCATTTCTCTCTATTCTAGTGATGTGTTGACAAATCCATTTCTTTCTATCCACGTGATGTGTTGACAAACCCATTTCTCTCTATTCTAGTGATGTGTTGATAAACCCATTTCTCTCTATTCTAGTGATGTGTTGACAAATCCATTTCTTTCTATCCACGTGATGTGTTGACAAACCCATTTCTCTCTATTCTAGTGATGTGTTGATAAACCCATTTCTCTCTATTCTAGTGATGTGTTGACAAATCCATTTCTTTCTATCCACATGATGTGTTGACAAACCCATTTCTCTCTATTCTAGTGATGTGTCGACAAACCCATTTCTTTCTATCAAATCTTATGTCATATCCCATCACTTGATAAATGATATATTAACCGATGGCTAAAGTTATTATAAGAGAAACGGGCTGTCAATTAATCAATTTCTCTTTGAGCAATCAAATTATTCGTAGCAGTAATAGTACAATACAATATCAACTCAAGTCTGTGGTCTTTGTAACAACTATCAAACATTGCTCCGTAACTTTGACTTCTTGAAAAAACACAGGCCTTTCAATTGTTACATTTTTCCTTGGTAAGCAGTGATTTTCAAATGTCTTCACCACACAATTGACGGTGTGGAAAGATGTATATATGTCAGATTTTTTCACATTTTTCGCAAGTCCACTGGCTGTCTTGTCAATTTCAAATGACTGCTTAAATCTCTTCCAATGGAAAGAAGAATGTCCTTCAACTCTTCTGTTGCTGTCGCTCCATCTGACACCATTTTACATTCATTTTATACATCACATCACATGACCACTCATAACACATGACCCCACATAACATGATCACTCACATTTAAGTTTAAACATTCATGAAGACAACTGACCACGTCCTCTCATTCAATATGACAACAACACAGAACAATCGGGTCACATAGTTCAATCATACTTGTCACAGCAACAACACTGAACAAAATTTAACAACACTGAACAAAATTTAACAACACTGAACAAAATTTAACAACACTGAACAAAATTTAACAACACTGAACAAAATTTAACAACATTTAACAGCATTTAACAAAATTTAACAATATTGATCAAAATTTGACAACATTGAACAAGATTTAACAACATGCTACAAAATGTAACAGTATTGTCAGTATTAAACAACATTTAACAACCGTGGTATTTGCCTAAAATCTACTCTTATAATTTTTGCAACTTTTTTTTATTTACCTTCAAAACTTAATACTTGAAATGACTCAACACCATTTATTATACAACTGAACGTGAAATGAATCATTGTGTTACAACTTAACAGTTTCAAGTGTGCCGGTCATGTGACCTTGTTACGGTAATGTACAACTGACTACAATCTCCACGTTGACTGTTCTAATGTAGAAATGACTGGAGTTGAGATGGTGGATGTTGGCGGATTGGAGAATATAAGTGTATACAAGATAGGAAATCAACAATTGTAAAGTTTATCAAGAAATTCAGTGAGACAAGAGTGTGATCTAAGCATGTTGATGTGGTATAATCTATTGATTATAGAGGGCATACTGGTGTATAATCTATTGATTATAGAGGGCAAGCTGATGTGGTAAAATCTATTGATTATAGAGGGCATGCTGATGGGGTATAATCTATTGATTATAGAGGGCATACTGATGTGGTATAATCTATTGATTATAGAGGGCATACTGGTGTATAATCTATTGATTATAGACGGCATACTGGTGTGGTAAAATCTATTGATTATAGAGGGCATGCTGATGTGGTCTAATCTATTGATTTTAGAGGGCATTCTGATGGGGTATAATCTATTGATTATAGAGGACATGCTGATGGGGTATAATCTATTGATTATAGAGGGCATGCTTATGTGATATAATCTATTGATTATAGAGGGCATGGTGATGGGGTATAGACCTACTCTATTGATTATAGAGGCATTGTGATGTTGTATAATCTATTGATTATAGAGGCATGCTGATGTGGTATAATCTTTTGATTATATAGGCATGCTGATGTGGTATAATCTATTGGTTATAGAGGCATGCTGATGTGGTATAATCTATTGATTATAGAGGCATGCTGATGTCGTATAATCTATCGATTATAGAGGGCATGCTGATGTGGTCTAATCTATTGATTATAGATGGCATGGTGATGTGGTATAATCTATTGATTATAGTGGGCATGCTGATGTGGTAAAATCTATTGATTATAGAAGCATGGTGATGTGGTAAAATCTATTGATTATAGAGGCATGGTGCCAGTATTTTAAAACATTGTCTTTACCAACGTCCAGCTATAATTTGCAATATGCACATAACAAAATATTTGGAGAGCTTTATGCAGTACGAGCTTTAATACTTTAAATCTTCTAATACAATCGTGGATCTTATCAGAAGATGAAAAAGATTATTGGAGTATGCAGTCTTTAGATATTTTATTGTACATGAACATTTAATTATTCTATTGTACATGAACAAATGTGTATATCGACAAGTTTCGGATTTCCGAATTGAACAAGGATCCCGCATATATTTAGGAGCACCCTGATTCACGTTTAGGATCACTCTGATTCACTTTTAGGACCACTCTGATTCACTATTGAGACCGCTCTGTTTCACTTTTAGGACCACTCTGATTCACTTTTAGGACCACTCCGATTCACTTTTAGTACCACTCTGATTCAATTTTAGGTCGATTCTGAGTCACTTGACGGGCTATATTCACTCTGAGAAACTGAATTCTTCAACATTTTGTGGCTACACACATAAATGTAAAAAAAATAAGATGTAAAGAAGATATTGTTTTGCAAGTAACAATTAATTGTGTTTTTTAATGTTCATTTTTGCATTGTTATTATTGTATACCTTTAAGTGGATTGTAGTGTTACTTATTGTTATCAGTATTGAGAAATTAATCTCTTATTTAAGTATATTGCTCGTTCTAAAACAGTACACAACAAAAGACGATACCATAAGTTAAATGCAATAACGAAGAATACGATACCCACACCAGGGCCAATTGCAATTAATATATTTTATTAAGCTAATAATGAATTACAAAATCAAAAACGAAAATTAAATTAAAGCCATTGAGTTACAGAATATGAATGGCGTGTACCGTTACACAAGACACCGTGTTGTAAAAAGGTACAATGATGAAAAGGAATCTACACACACAGTAAAAGTTATAGTAAACAAAATCTCGTGATAGCACACATAGCGCACCCAAAATATCTCTCGTCTCCTTTTATAGTCTGTTTTACTGATATTTCTAGAATGGCCTTACACAATGTTTTCCTTTCCAGAGTTCTCCAGATAATTCTACATCATTCTAAGGATACAGACTTTTTATTTTATTTAGTTGTAAACAAGGTCAAGGTAGACTATTTTTAGCTAGCCACGCCCTAAATGCGATTACGAGCTTGGGGTCAGCTAGAGGTCATTCACGGGAAAGATGACGTAACACGTCGTCTACATATCAGTAGTGATACAAGTACTGTGAAGTGGATTATATTGAAACATGTACTTAAAGTGGCTTGTAGTGATTCATGTTCCATAAAGTGGATTGTAGTGATACGTATACCATAAAGTGTATAATAGTGACCCACGAACCATAAAGTGGATTATAGTGATACATGTACTATAAAGTGGATTATAGTGATACGTGTAGCATAAAGTGGATATATTGATACATGTACTATAAAGTATAATAAAGTGGATTATATTGATACATGTACTATAAAGTGGATTATAGTGATACACATACCATAAGTGGATTATAGTGATACATGTTCCATGAAGTGAATTATAGTTATACATTAACCATAAAGCGGATTATATGGATACATGTACCATAAAGTGCATTGTAGTATTACAAGTACCATAGATTGTCTTTATTAGCAAAGTTGGTGCCGCCTATGTAGAAACATTATCTGTTGTTTCAGGTACAACTGAAATGTTAGTTGCATAACTGAAATGTTAGTTGCATACACTGAAATGTTAGTTGCATACACTAAAATGTTAGTTGCATACACTGAAATGTTAGTTGCATACACTAAAATGTTAGTTGCATACACTGAAATGTTAGTTGCATACACTGAAATATTAGTTGCATACACTGAAATGTTAGTTGCATACACTGAAATGTTAGTTGCATACACTGAAATGTTAGTTGCATACACTGAAATGTTAGTTGCATACACTGAAATGTTAATTGCATACACTGAAATGTTAGTTGCATACACTGAAATGTTAGTTGCATACACTGAAATGTTAGTTGCATACACTGAAATGTTAGTTGCATACACTGAAATGTTAGTTGCATACACTGAAATATTACTTGCATACACTGAAATATTACTTGCATACACTGAAATGTTAGTTTGCATACATTGAAAATACAGTTCCATACAACTCAGAAGACAATGTCTAACTTTATATTTCATGCGTAGTGTGGTGGTCACACATGTTCTATGCAACGCCCATGCTTTTGAGACTATATAGCCGTATTATAGTTTGGGAACTGCCGATAGAATATTTATTCTGCCCATTAGTAACGGAAAACACGAGAACCATTGAACTGGAGCTTTCTTTCCCTTAGCCCGGCTATCTGAGGACTGCCATTGTCACCAACTGTCCCAGCCGGTAACACGGGCGGATGTAGGGGAACACACCCACTTCCTGCACGGCCAACTAACGGAAACGATAGATATCTAGGAGAAGGCAGACCTACTCGAGGCCCCGGTGGTGACACATCGAGGTTAATCAAGTTTGGATGGAACGTAACATGAGGCTGTTGGCTGGTGGTTGTGTTCACAACAATGATGTTATTTGGTGATGCTAGTACACATGTACACATTGAATGACATTATTTCGTGATGCTAGTTCACGTGTACACATCGAATGACATTATTTGGTGATGCTAGTACACATGTACACACTGAATGACATTATTTCGTGATGCTAGTTCACGTGTACACATCGAATGACATTATTTGGTGATGCTAGTACACATGTACACATTGAATGACATTATTTCGTGTTGCTAGTTCACGTGTACACATCGAATGACATTATTTGGTGATGCTAGTACACATGTACACATCAAATGACATTATTTGGTGATGCTAGTTCACATGTACACATCGAATGACGCTATTTGATTATGTTAGTATTGTTAGTTCATGTACATCGACTGACGCTATTTAATGATGATATTTCCTGTACACATGACGTTACTTTGGTCACACTTGTACTACTTTTAGTAGTTTTAGGTATATGTGTTCACACAGGTTTGTCTTCCATAGCATTGGATACATGATGTATGACCTGATTGCTACTTGCTACTACTTGGAAAACTCATACACAACGCACACATTGGAAACTTGTAATGAAATATGAGTTTAAGAATATGATACCTTGATGTTTCAACATGGCCGCTGAGATTATTATGATGTGCTGGAATAAGACTACAAATCCCCATATCCCCACCCCACCCCCACCCCCAAACCTACATGTGAACACATCAATCAATTATGTCAGAACTTATTAATTACATTTAAACAGGCACATTCACTCCAGAGAAACCAATCCAAATAATACTTGTTTTACTTCACTCCAGACAAGCCTATCAAAATAATGCTTGTTTAACTTCACTCCAGACAAGCCAATATAGGTCAAGTTTATCACCATTTAAAATTCGAAATGTTAGAAAACTTTCAGGGAAAACGTGTCAAACCTTGTCCATGAGTACCATGACTCCATGACTCCATGACTGCATCTCTCCATGGTTGCATCTCTCCATGACTGCATCTCTCTATGACTCCATCACTCCATGACTGCATCTCTCCATGACTCAATCACTCCATGACTGCATTTCTCCATGACTCCATCACTCCATGACCGCATTTCTCCATGACTCCATCACTTCATGACTGCATCTCTCCATGACTCCATCACTCCATGACTGCATTTCTCTATGACTCCATCACTCCATGACTGCATCTCTCCATGACTCCATCACTCCATGACTGCATCTCTCCATGACTCCATCACTCCATGTCTGCATATCTCCATGACTTCATCTCTTCATGACACTATCTCTTAGCTCCATCTCTTCATGACATCATCTCTTAACTCCATCTCTCCGTAACCATGACTCCATCTTTGGGAAATGTTTTTTTTGAAAGCCAGTTTCTCCATTAATATCCACGATTTTTATGTCAAACAAGGCCGCAGGGCATTTTTGCTATATACACACAAAGCGTAAAGTATGAATTATAGGGTATAAAGTATAGAATATATATCCAATTAGTAGTGTTTTTTTTATGTTAAATAAAAATAATTAATTTCTATTTTATTGTCCCCAGCTCCATGCACTCAGGAACAATGTACCGGCTGCACACCGCTGTCATCAAGTTTAGGTTTAAACATAGCTATAGCTTTGAGTTTGTTTCGTAGAGGATTGTATATAAAAGTATTAGTCTACCACATTCCAACAATTATGAATGGAATAATAGCCGCACTGACCACTGCCTGGAGACACAATGCAGGCTGAATGAAACATTGAAGCTACAAAATAGTCGATGGCCAGTCTTGGACAGTTGTAGATGGAGTGTCTGTGTGGCGAAGTTAGAAGATGTTTGTTTAAAGGTCTACGAGTTTACACACACACACACATACACACACACTCACACCTACTTCATCAAGAAATGTCTCACGGAGAAAAATATCACATTGAGTTAAATTTTTTATGTCGGGTGAAAATTGTCAAACCTTGGCCAAGACTCCATCTCTCCATGAGTCCATCTCTCGATGAGTTCATCTCTCCATGACTCTATCACTCCGTGAATGCATCTTTCCATGACTATCACTCCAAGGCTGCATCTCTCTATGACTGCATCTCTGGTTTTTCTCAAACCCTCTCCATGACTCCATTTTTCCATGGATGCATCTCTCCACGAGTCCATCTTTCCATGACTTCATCTCTCCATGGTTCCATCTAGTTATGATTCCATCTCTCCATGACCCCATTTCTCCATGGTTCCATCTAGTTATGATTCCATCTCTCCATGACCCCATTTCTCCATGGTTCCATCTAGTTATGATTCCATCTCTCCATGACCCCATTTCTCCATGGTTCCATCTAGTTATGACTCCATCTCTCCTGACCCCATTTCTCCATGGTTCCATCTAGTTATGATTCCATCTCTCCATGACCCCATTTCTCCATGGTTCCATCTAGTTATGATTCCATCTCTCCATGACCCCATTTCTCCATGGTTCCATCTAGTTATGATTCCATCTCTCCATGACCCCATTTCTCCATGGTTCCATCTAGTTATGATTCCATCTCTCCATGACCCCATTTCTCCATGGTTCCATCTAGTTATGACTCCATCTCTCCATGACTCCATCTCTCCATGACTCCATCTCTCCATGACTCCATCTCTCCATGACTCCATCTCTCCATGACTCCATCTCTCCATGACTCCATCTCTCCATGACTCCATCTCTCCATGACTCCATCTCTCCATGACTCCATCTCTCCATGACTCCATCTCTCCATGACTCCATTTCTCCATGACTCCATCTCTCCATGACTCCATCTCTCCATGACTCCATCTCTCCATGACTCCATCTCTCCATGATTCCATCTCTCCATGACTCCATCTCTCCATGACTCCATCTCTCCATGACTCCATCTCTCCATGACTCCATCTCTCCATGACTCCATCTCTCCATGACTCCATCTATCCATGACTCCATCTCTCCATGACTCCATCTTTCCATGACTCCATCTCTCCATGACTCCATCTCTCCATGACTCCATCTCTCCATGACTCCATCTCTCCATGACCCCATCTCTCCATGACTCCATCTCTCCATGACCCCATCTCTTCATGACTCCATCTCTCCATGACTCCATCTCTCCATGACTCCATCTCTCCATGACGCCATCTCTCCATGACTCCATCTCTCCATGACTCCATCTTTCCATGACTCCATCTCTCCATGACTCCATCTCTCCATGACCCCATCTCTCCATGACTCCATCTCTCCATGACCCCATCTCTCAATGACTCCATCTCTCCATGACTCCATGACTCCATCTCTCCATGACCCCATCTCTCCATGACTCCATCTCTCCATGACTCCATCTCTCCATGACCCCATCTCTCCATGACTCCATCTCTCCATGACTCCATCTCTCCATGACCCCATCTCTCCATGACTCCATCTCTCCATGACTCCATCTCTCCATGACCCCATCTCTCCATGACTCCATCTCTCCATGACTCCATCTCTCCATGACTCCATCTCTCCATGACTCCATCTCTCCATGACTCCATCTCTCCATGACTCCATCTCTCCATGACTCCATCTCTCCATGACTCCATCTCTCCATGACTCCATCTCTCCATGACCCCATCTCTCCATGACTCCATCTCTCCATGACCCCATCTCTCCATGACTCCATCTCTCCATGACTCCATCTCTCCATGACTCCATCTCTCCATGACTCCATCTCTCCATGACCCCATCTCTCCATGACCCCATCTCTCCATGACTCCATCTCTCCATGACTCCATCTCTCCATGACCCCATCTCTCCATGACCCCATCTCTCCATGACTCCATCTCTCCATGACTCCATCTCTCCATGACTCCATCTCTCCATGACTCCATCTCTCCATGACTCCATCTCTCCATGACTCCATCTCTCCATGACTCCATTTCTCCATGACTCCATCTCTCCATGACTCCATCTCTCCATGACTCCATCTCTCCATGACTCCATCTCTCCATGACTCCATCTCTCCATGACTCCATCTCTCCATGACTCCATCTCTCTATGACTCCATCTCTCCATGACTCCATCTCTCCATGACTCCATCTATCCATGACTCCATCTCTCCATGACTCCATCTTTCCATGACTCCATCTCTCCATGACTCCATCTCTCCATGACTCCATCTCTCCATGACTCCATCTCTCCATGACCCCATCTCTCCATGACTCCATCTCTCCATGACCCTATCTCTTCATGACTCCATCTCTCCATGACTCCATCTCTCCATGACTCCATCTCTCCATGACGCCATCTCTCCATGACTCCATCTCTCCATGACTCCATCTTTCCATGACTCCATCTCTCCATGACTCCATCTCTCCATGAACCCATCTCTCCATGACTCCATCTCTCCATGACCCCATCTCTCCATGACTCCATCTCTCCATGACTCCATGACTCCATCTCTCCATGACCCCATCTCTCCATGACTCCATCTCTCCATGACCCCATCTCTCCATGACTCCATCTCTCCATGACTCCATCTCTCCATGACCCCATCTCTTCATGACTCCATCTCTCCATGACTCCATCTCTCCATGACCCCATCTCTCCATGACTCCATCTCTCCATGACTCCATCTCTCCATGACTCCATCTCTCCATGACTCCATCTCTCCATGACTCCATCTCTCCATGACTCCATCTCTCCATGACTCCATCTCTCCATGACTCCATCTCTCCATGACTCCATCTCTCCATGACTCCATCTCTCCATGACCCCATCTCTCCATGACTCCATCTCTCCATGACCCCATCTCTCCATGACTCCATCTCTCCATGACTCCATCTCTCCATGACTCCATCTCTCCATGACTCCATCTCTCCATGACCCCATCTCTCCATGACCCCATCTCTCCATGACTCCATCTCTCCATGACTCCATCTCTCCATGACCCCATCTCTCCATGACCCCATCTCTCCATGACTCCATCTCTCCATGACTCCATCTCTCCATGACTCCATCTCTCCATGACTCCATCTCTCCATGACTCCATCTCTCCATGACTCCATCTCTCCATGACCCCATCTCTCCATGACTCCATCTCTCCATGACTCCATCTCTCCATGACTCCATCTCTCCATGACTCCATCTCTCCATGACTCCATCTCTCCATGACCCCATCTCTCCATGACCCCATCTCTCCATGACTCCATCTCTCCATCTCTCCATGACTCCATCTCTCCATGACCCCATCTCTCCATGACTCCATCTCTCCATGACCCCATCTCTCCATGACTCCATCTCTCCATGACTCCATCTCTCCATGACTCCATCTCTCCATGACTCCATTTCTCCATGACGCCATCTCTGGTTTGTGTGCTTTAATAATGCCAGGAAAAATTAGTTTTACGATTGTCTACATTATTATATTTAACATTCCGAATTTTGTAGGAAAAAACAACTACTTAACATTGTCTTTTGATGACATTTTTAAACAAATCTTTGATTGAAATATTTCATACAACCGCATAACGTGCAAAACAATCAGCAGGAAAATAAATATATCTGATGTTTATATCCACGGAACATGTCACGAAGTTCATTCTGTCTTGATTTTTCTCTTTGAACAAACACCACAGACTCTCAAACCCAGCCTCAAATACAGACTCTCATAACCCAGCATCAAATACAGACTCTCAAACCCGGCATCAGCCCTCCAAATATCTGTTGTAAATGGAGAATAAATAGTTTCACATTAACCTGAGATATTTCTTCTTTCAAGCAACTCTTTAGTAGTTTCCTGCGTTGGCTGGATTTCAAAAATAGAATATATTTAGGATTCTAGGCTCGAAACATTTCAGCGTGTCGACTTCCATTATGTACACGTATTTAGTGAGGAGATAACTATTGCATGAGAGGCTGCAATTCGGTCATTAGGTCCCTTTGTTCATCTTTGATCTGCGCCGATTCCTAAACGGGGCACTTGGAGCGTGGCTTATTTAAAGAGCGGGTCCGGGAGAGTGCCGAGGGGAGATAAGACGTCGTATCAGAAGGGGGGATTAATTCGACCACTTGAGGCCGAGATCGTAACATCTTTATCCTCGGCCCTCAGCAGCTGTATCGCCTGGGCACCTCCTCCCACCGCCCCCACCCCCTTCGCTTTTCCAGCAGATATATGAAGAAAGGAGGTAACGGCGGAGGGAAGCTGGGACGGGTTGGCCCGCTGGATGGGACGGGTTGGCAAGCTAGATGAAAGCGCCTGACAAGTGGAATA
Organism: Omphiscola glabra; assembly: GCA_964017045.1. Taxonomy (NCBI): domain Eukaryota; kingdom Metazoa; phylum Mollusca; class Gastropoda; family Lymnaeidae; genus Omphiscola; species Omphiscola glabra. Next base: position 4,941,372 of record OZ024794.1, on the reverse strand, counting down.
CATCAAGCCAATCTTATGGATTGGTATAAAACATATTTTAAAATTGTACTGGAGGAATCTCTGAGTCTGAGGATGCTTAGATTCCAATACAACTGTGGATGCTTAGATTCCAGTACAACTGTGGATGCTTAGATTCCAATAAATTGTGGATGCTTAGATTCCAATACAACTTATAGGATCACTAGATTCCAATACAACTTATAGGATCCTTAGATTCCAATACAATCGTGGAAACGTATATTCCAATACAAAAATGGATGCTTAGATTTCAAAACAACTTTAGGTGCTTAGATTCCAATACAACTTATAGGATCACTAGATTCCAATACAACTTATATGATCCTTAGATTCCAATACAACCGTGGAAACTTATATTCCAATAAAAAAAATGGATGCTTAGATTTCAATACAACTGTGGATGCTTAGATTCCAATACAACTGTGGATCGCGATATTTTACTGCACGGAACTAGCCTGCCATAAGGGCAGAAAACGCGTGAGACATTTCTAAATTTGGCATTTGCTCACTCTGGACACTAAGGTCAAGGTTATAGCAGGACTTAGTCCGGCACCATTCATCCGGTCAGCTGACATATGCCGTCACAACCGAGCGGTCGTCGTTAGCCTACGAGGCATCATAATGGTTGACAGCAACCACCCATAATTACAATGACTTGTTGGTGTCAACCGATTCGCGCAAAAATCTACGTGTTCTGGCTTCTGTTGCAAATATACTTATTTAGTCATTAAACATCTTTTACTCTATGTTCACACATAGACACATTATGACGACATATAGACATACTATGATCACATACAGACACACTATGATCACATGGTCTGGTCGGTGTAAAGCTGTAAACCAAGGCTAGGACGTCAATGTGAATTGATGGTAGTAACCACTAACGGGTTGGCCAAAATGTATCTACCTATCTGAACAGCCTTCCAGTTCACTTGGCAAGAAATGTGCGGGAAAATCTCAGTACTGTCAACGCCATTAGTCATTCCAAATATTCATGTATGCTGTCCCATTGCAAGTCTTTGAAGTTCATTTCAAGGTCGTTCATCAAGTTTTAGAGTTTAGCACTAAATGGCGTTCAGGTCATGTAACTCAAAAGTCTGGTTCAAAACTATCTTATACACCCCCCCCCCCCCAACACGTTTTTTTCTGCCCTGATACCCCCATTCTATAAATAGATTATAAACACCCCCATTCCCCCTTCATATCCACCCATAGCTTACTTGTCACCTTTCATGTTGGGAAAACATCCCGATGTCACCTGCTCACACATCATTTATGCGTTGTGTTTATCAACCAGCCAATCCACTAACATTTCGACTTTAAACGGCGCCTAATGAGTTTATCCTTGGAAAAGGTTTGTATTATTTCCATGTTTGCGGCTATCTTCGGCGATTGCGGTGATACGAGGGGAGATAGTGCGACCAGAACGAGGCAGAGGAGTGCCGTACCCGAGGCGTGAGTGACCCGGGCCCCCGCGCACAGCGTTATCATCCGAGCATGAAAATAATTTCATTATCACCAAGAAGAATTTGGGAATATTATTTCGTACGGTTGTGCACCTGTAGAGTCATTCCGTTAACTGAGCTGTTTCTGTGCTGTTTTCTGTTTTTATGTGCATTTTCTGTGCTGTTTCGGTTTCGTGATATTTGGTGGCTATAGGATCTTTCACATGTTTGAAACGGGGAATGTTTTCAAAGCGTTAGGCACAGCGATAACAGAATTGACATTTGGGGGGGGGGGGTATTATTGAAGTCATCACTCGATCATAAAATCAAAGTGCGGAACAGGTTCAGAACAGCGGGGGGTACAGTTTGTCCTAAAGATGGAGGTAGTTTGGGTACAGTTTGTCCTTAAAGATGTCGGTTATAGTTTGGGTACAGTTTGTCCTAAAGTTGGAGGTAGTTTGGGTACAGTTTGTCCTAAAGTTGGAGGTATAGTTTGGGTACAGTTTGTCTTAAAGTTGGGGGTACTTGGAGTAAAGTTTGTCCTAAAGTTAAAGGTATTTGGATTACAGTTTGTCATAGAGCTCATTATGTTGTCTGACTATGTAACTACTATTCAGAGATTGCTGATCCCTGGAAAACGGAAGCAGGTGACCAGTAATAAGGATGCGAAACCAATAACCGGTTGTTGGTTTTTTCCAACACGATAATCGTTTTTAATATTTTTTAATCCAGATATTTATTGTTATTTTAAGGGGTGTGTATTGGGGCGGTGGTTGGCTGGGGGACCTTTTAAAATGATAAATCAAAATTGCAAGAACTTGTGTGGACTAGAAATTTTTGGGGAAGATAGGTCATTACTAAATTTTGATAGCGCTATTTACCTAACAGGACAGAGAAATGCTTTTAAAGTTCCAAATATAGATCTTATAAATGTCATTTCTGTCTGACCATGCTTTGAGGAACCGGACTATTAAAAGGACGTGTCGGCGAGATGTCTTCTTCAGCTGACAATACAAAACAAAAAACAACAGCTAATAAGAAGTGTAAAAATCATGTGTTCAAAAATCTCATTAATGTCAATGCAGGTCAACTTTAAGAACTGTAAGAGATTAACAAAGAACAATGTACAAGGCCCTACGTTGGCCCAAAATGGCCCTACGTTGACTCCAAAGGTTCCAGCGGTGGCCCAACATTTTCCAGTGAAGGCACCAAATGGTCCAGTGGTGGCCCCAAAATGCCCTACGATGGCCCTAAAATGCCCAGCGGGGGCACCAAATGGCCCAGCAGTGGGCCCACAATGCCGAGCGATGGCCCCCAAAAGGCCCAACGATGGCCACAATTTTAATTGCCCTTCGAGCTTGTTATATTTTTTCCACCATTTACTTCCCTTTTAGGCCTATTGTTTAAGGCCGACAGGTAGGCTGTAGGGCTGTCTGTAGGCCTATTGTGTAAGACCGACAGGTAGGCTGTAGGGCTGTCTGTAGGCCTATTGTGTAAGGCCGACAGGTAGGCTGTAGGGCTGTCTGTAGGCCTATTGTGTAAGGCCAACAGGTAGGCTGTAGGGCTGTCTGTAGGCCTATTGTGTAAGGCCGACAGGTAGGCTGTAGGGCTGTCTTTAGGCCTATTGTGTAAGGCCGACAGGTAGGCTGTATGACTGTCTGTGGGACTGTCTGGATGCCTGTTGTTTAAAGGCCGGCATGTAAGGTGTAGGACTGTTTGTGGGACTGTCTGGATGCCTGTTGTTTAAAGGCCGGCATGTAAGGTGTAGGACTGTCTTTAGTCCTATATATTTCTCAAAATGCACAGACCTGGTGTAAAAAAAATGCACCTGGTTAATTAAGACCTAGTTCCTTTTATTATATGTAGTTGACTTGGTGACACCGCCACACATATCATGACCAATGGTGATAGAAATGTCTCAACCATGTTGTAGTTGACTTGGTGACACCGCCACACATATCATGACCAATGGTGATAGAAATGTCTCAACCATGTTGTAGTTGACTTGGTGACACCGCCACACATATCATGACCAATGGTGATAGAAATGTCTCAACCATGTTGTAGTTGACTTGGTGACACCGCCACACATATCATGACCAATGGTGATAGAAATGTCTCAACCATGTTGTAGTTGACTTGGTGACACCGCCACACATATCATGACCAATGGTGATAGAAATGTCTCAACCATGTTGTAGTTGACTTGGTGACACCGCCACACATATCATGACCAATGGTGATAGAAATGTCTCAACCATGTTGTAGTTGACTTGGTGACACCGCCACACATATCATGACCAATGGTGATAGAAATGTCTCAACCATGTTGTAGTTGACTTGGTGACACCGCCACACATATCATGACCAATGGTGATAGAAATGTCTCAACCATGTTGTAGTTGACTTGGTGACACCGCCACACATATCATGACCAATGGTGATAGAAATGTCTCAACCATGTTGTAGTTGACTTGGTGACACCGCCACACATATCATGACCAATGGTGATAGAAATGTCTCAACCATGTTGTAGTTGACTTGGTGACACCGCCACACATATCATGACCAATGGTGATAGAAATGTCTCAACCATGTTGTAGTTGACTTGGTGACACCGCCACACATATCATGACCAATGGTGATAGAAATGTCTCAACCATGTTGTAGTTGACTTGGTGACACCGCCACACATATCCTGACCAATGGTGATAAAAATGTCTCAACCATGTTGTAGTTGACTTGGTGACACCGCCACACATATCATGACCAATGGTGATAGAAATGTCTCAACCATGTTGTAGTTGACTTGGTGACACCGCCACACATATCCTGACCAATGGTGATAGAAATGTCTCAACCATGTTGTAGTTGACTTGGTGACACCGCCACACATATCATGACCAATGGTGATAGAAATGTCTCAACCATGTTGTAGTTGACTTGGTGACACCGCCACACATATCATGACCAATGGTGATAGAAATGTCTCAACCATGTTGTAGTTGACTTGGTGACACCGCCACACATATCATGACCAATGGTGATAGAAATGTCTCAACCATGTTGTAGTTGACTTGGTGACACCGCCACACATATCATGACCAATGGTGATAGAAATGTCTCAACCATGTTGTAGTTGACTTGGTGACACCGCCACACATATCATGACCAATGGTGATAGAAATGTCTCAACCATGTTGTAGTTGACTTGGTGACACCGCCACACATATCATGACCAATGGTGATAGAAATGTCTCAACCATGTTGTAGTTGACTTGGTGACACCGCCACACATATCATGACCAATGGTGATAGAAATGTCTCAACCATGTTGTAGTTGAGCTTGGAATCTACAGAGACTACACACTTCATGGGTGAACTTCATTGGTAACTAAACACTTCATGGGTGAACTTCATTGGTAACTAAACACTTCATGGGTGAACTTCATTGGTAACTAAACACTTCATGGGTGAACTTCATTGGTGACTAAACACTTCATGGGTGAACTTCATTGGTGACTAAACACTTCATGGGTGACTAAACACTTCATGGGTGACTACACACTTCATGGGTGAACTTCATTGGTGACTAAACACTTCATGGGTGAACTTCATTGGTGACTAAACACTTCATGGGTGACTAAACACTTCATGGGTGACTACACACTTCATGGGTGAACTTCATTGGTGACTAAACACTTCATGGGTGACTAAACACTTCATGGGTGACTACACACTTTATGGGTGACTAAACACTTCATGGGTGACTACACACTTTATGGGTGACTATAATACACACTGCATGGGAAGGGACATCAAGAGTTCTTTGTGTTTGATGTCTGTCACGGATATTGGACACACTAGAGACAGGACACACTTGAGACAGGACACACTTGAGACAGGACACACTTGAGACAGGACACACTTAAGACTGAACACATTTGAGACTGGACACACTTGAGACTGGGCACTCTTGAGACAGGACACACTTAAGACTGAACACACTTGAGACTGGACATACTTGAGACTGGACACACTTGAGACTGGGCACTCTTGAGACAGGACACACTTAAGACTGAACACACTTGAGACTGGACACACTTGAGACTGGACACACTCGAGACGGACAAACAAATGTATCGATTGATTTATTTGTATGTGTTGTAGGGGTACTATAGACCACGACATCTGAGCATGATCTACAAAAACTGGAAATATAAAAATAATATGAACAAAGAGGGCAGTCAGTTGTTCACTTGAAATGTTCATATAGCGTAATGGGGGTCACGCAGAGGCGTAGCGAGAGTGTTAGGCGCCCGGGGGCATGGTACATTTTAAAGCGCCCTCTTTTCTTTTTTTCAACTCCCAAACCCATTATTTTCATCAATAAAGTAATACCAAAGCACATTTTGGCGCCCCTAACTAGCTGGCGCCCGGGGTCATCTGTCCACCCTGCCTCTCTTCGCTACGCCTCTGAGGTCATGTGCCCCGTTGCTTTTATGAAATAGGGTCGCGACTCAAAAGTTGTTGGTAACTGGTGGTCTAAAGAGATGCTTCTAATTTAGCAAAACGTCATGTCGACATGCGTAATGACAATTTTCATGTATCAAAAATCATGTCGACATGCGTAATGACATTTGTCATCTATCAAAATGTCATGTCAACATGCGTAATGAAAGTTTTCATGTATCAAAATGTCATGTCAAAATGCGTAATGACATTTGTCATCTGTCAAAATGTCATGTCAACATGCGTAATGACATTTGTCATCTATCAAAATGTCATGTCAACATGCGTAATGACATTTGTCATCAGTCAAAATGTCATGTCAACATGCGGAATGAAAGTTTTCATCTATCAAAATGTCATGTCAAAATGCGTAATGACATTTGTCATCTATCAAAATGTCATGTCGACATGCGTAATGAAAGTTCTCACCTATTAAAATGTCAACAAGCGTAATGAATTTCTATTCGTAAGAGAAGAAAATATTGTGGAATAATATAAGTAAAGTGAGTTTAATTAAAGACAGCAGTATGACGAGAAAATAATTCAACAAATTTTATCGAAAGTTGGTACTTTATTGTTTTGATTTAAATTATTTTCTTGTAAATAGTCCAATGCATCATTTCCGGTGCTGTCCTGTCCTTTCCCCCAAAAATAAAATCACCGTTTTCTGAAAAACAACAACCGCACGTTGGGAATTCACATCGCCCCACGGGAATTTCTTTGCACACTTGGAGACACTGATGTGTAAGAGAAAGAGAAGACGAAACATCACCCCGTCAAGGGATGAGTAGTGGGACGTTTTTGTAAACATTTACATCCGGGTCACGGGGCACGTGATAAAGTTTATTGTTTTGTAATTGAATTGACATGGTTAATTTTTTTCTTTCCCATTTATATATTATTATATATATATATATGCGGCCTATAACTAATATTTCCTTCCACTGCTGTTATTCAACTACTTGTAAGATATTCTTTATTGACAGTTAGAGTTAAGTACCTACGCTTTAACGCCTTGAAATTAGTGGTTCTCAATTTCCTTAAAGCCACTGCCCTGTAATACAGTTCCTCGTGTTGTGGTACCCCCCCCCCCCCGCGCCCTTGACCATAAATTAGTTTTGTTGCTTCGTCAATAATATGTTTTTTCCGATGGTCTTAGGCGACCCCCTTGTCGGAGGATCGTTCGACCTCAACCCCCCCCCCCCCAATGGGTCGCGACCCACAGGTTAAGATCCGCTGCTTTCAATGGTGGGTTATAAATAGCAAGACCACGTGACCACTACAACCTCCTCATGATATTCTCCGGTTGGCTGAAATTGGCAAACCCAAAGTAACTGCAGCTATTTTAAAAAAACACACAAAATTAAAAACTCTGATAGTCCTCACATCAAGAATTAGATCTACAGTGTTCCGTTGTCTTTTTTTTTTAAAATATATTTTACTTCCTAGTGTGTGTGTGTTAACTAACAATACAAGACAATGGTGACCTGTTCGTCTGTAGCTTGTATGAATTCAAACAAAACAATAGTGAACTGTTCGTCTGTAGCTTGTATGAATTCAAACAAAACAATGGTGAACTGCTCGTCTGTAGCTTGTATGAATTCAAACAAAACAATGGTGAACTGTTCGTCTGTAGCTTGTATGAATTCAAACAAGACAATGGTGAACTGCTCGTCTGTAACTTGTATGAATTCAAACAAAACAATAGTGAACTGTTCGTCTGTAGCTTGTATGAATTCAAACAAGACAATGGTGAACTGCTCGTCTGTAGCTTGTATGAATTCAAACAAAACAATGGTGAACTGTTCGTCTGTAGCTTGTATGAATTCAAACAAAACAATAGTGAACTGTTCGTCTGTAGCTTGCATGAATTCAAACAAGACAATAGTGAACTGTTCGTCTGTAGCTTGCATGAATTCAAACAAGGCAATAGTGAACTGTTCGTCTGTAGCTTGCATGAATTCAAACAAGACAGTGGTGAACAGTTCGTCTGTAGCTTGCATGAATTCAAACAAGACAGTGGTGAACTGTTCGTCTGTAGCTTGCATGAATTCAAACAAGACAATAGTGAACTGTTCGTCTGTAGCTTGCATTAATTCAAACAAGACAGTGGTGAACTGCTCGTCTGTAGCTTGCATGAATTCAAACAAGACAATGGTGAACTGCTCGTCTGTAGCTTGCATGAATTCAAACAAGACAGTGGTGAACTGCTCGTCTGTAGCTTGCATGAATTCAAACAAGACAATAGTGAACTGTTCGTCTGTAACTTGCATGAATTCAAACAAGACAATAGTGAACTGTTCGTCTGTAGCTTGCATGAATTCAAACAAGACAATGGTGAACTGTTCGTCTGTAACTTGCATGAATTCAAACAAGACAATAGTGAACTGCTCGTCTGTAGCTTGCATGAATTCAAACAAGACAATGGTGAACTGCTCGTCTGTAACTTGCATGAATTCAAACAAGACAATGGTGAACTGTTCGTCTGTAGCTTGCATGAATTCAAACAAGACAATAGTGAACTGTTCGTCTGTAGCTTGCATGAATTCAAACAAGACAATAGTGAACTGCTCGTCTGTAGCTTGCATGAATTCAAACAAAACAATGGTGAACTTTTCGTCTGTAACTTGCATGAATTCAAACAAGACAATGGTGAACTGTTCGTCTGTAGCTTGCATGAATTCAAACAAAACAATGGTGAACTGTTCGTCTGTAACTTGCATGAATTCAAACAAGAGTGGGGTTCATATACAGAAAGATAGCGTCTATAAAAAAACAAATGAATTTATTTAGAAAGACTGTGTCTATATAGATACCAATGATTGTGTAAATAAAGGTTGTGTCTATTTAGACTGGCATGAATGTATTTAGAAATATTTTGTCTATATAGACAAAATAAATGTATTTATAAAGAAAGTGATTATATAGACACCAATGAATGTACTTAAAAAAGATTGTGTCTATATCAACACCAATGAATCTATTGAGAAAGATTGTGTCTATAAGACACCAATGAATCTATTTAGAAAGATTGTGTCTATAGAGACACCAATGAATCTATTTAGAAAGATTGTGTCTATAGAGACACCAATGAATCTATTTAGAAAGATTATGTCTATAGAGACACCAATGAATCTATTTAGAAAGATTGTGTCCATAGACACCAATGAATCTATTTAGAAAGATACATTTCAAGAGCAAGTGGGGTTGGGTGGGGCAGGGGGTGTCACAAATGACATTTTCAAAAGTATTTTTTTGCGACTCCGGCTTAGGATCCATCCTTACATCACGTCAGCTATAGTCACGACCACTAGCAAAAACTCCAGTCACAAAAATTTGCTAATCAAGTTCCCTAAATCTTTATTTTTTTTTTTTTTTTAAATATATTTCTCATTTTATTTTTTTCCCCTTGCATTTTTCTTGAAATGTCGTCCGCAAAGTTAAAAGACGCCACAAATTCCTCATAATTTCAGAGCTGCGGGGGTGCATTAAGCTGCAATGAGTTGAAGTTTTCACCGCGACTCGGCCCAGGCCTCGTGTTATGAGAGACGGAGCCCCTCGGTTATTAACTTCGCAATAACCCCTGTTGCTCTGTGAACTATAAGCCACGCCTTCCTCCCCTAAACGAGGCTCTTGGCGGAAATGATTCGAAGGGGGACGAATGCGTCGTCATAGTCTGCCTAAGTACATCAGTAGAGCCGGTCCTGCTCCCATCAGTGGAGCTGGTGCTGCTCCCATTAATGGAGCCGGTGCTGTTTCCATCAGTGTAGCCGGTACTGCTCCCATCAGTGGAGCCGGTGCTGCTCCCATCAGTGGAACCGGTGCTGCTCCCATAAGTGGAGCCGGCGCTGCTCCCATCAGTGGAGCCGGTGCTGCTCCCATCAGTGAAGCCGGTGCTGCTTCCATCAGTGTAGCCGGTGCTGCTCCCATCAGTGGAACCGGTGCTGATCCCATCAGTGGAGCCGGTGCTGCTCCCATCAGTGGAGCCGGTGCTGATCCCATCAGTGGAACCGGTGCTGCTCCCATCAGTGGAGCCGGTGCTGCTCCCATCAGTGGAGCCGGTGCTGCTCTCATAAGTGGAGCCGGTGCTGCTCCTTCGTCTCTTGAAGACCCAATCTATTGACTGTTTATTTGCTGTGGAGTAAGGCTGATGAATGTCAGGGTATTCTTCTTTTCTATGACAATATTTGTTAATATTCCAGCTTTTAAATTCGTCACAAATATTGACGAATCCAACCACGTCCTCAAAGAGTCCAAAAAACGATACCAAGTGTTCGACTACGATACCGTAACTTGCCTTCAAAGACTTTAAAATGAACGGCACAGAAACAGTTTAACCCTTGATGAACTCCCTTACATTCTGGCAGGGGATGTAACTGGATCTGAGAACGTTTTGATTAGCGCCCCTGTTTTTAGCCCCCACGTTTACTGGCTAGTCCCACCAAATGGACCCAGTAGTTGAGCCATTCCCATTTCTTTATCTCCATAAAAGAACCGTTTTATAATATATTTTTATCTCTGGGGTGCTGCTTCCGGTCTTCTTGAACCCCCCAACTGTGCAACCCCCAACAGTGCAGTGCAAACTCGGTCAGTATGGTGAGGTGTCGGGAATTAGTACCCGATAACCTGGACATAAACACTGCGAGACATTTCCTCATTGTAATCAACAGAAATGTGCACATTACTAGTGCCATCCCTTTGGTGCCTACATAAACTCGAAAGTGTAAAATTAATACAAACAACTCGAATACCTTGTGTTACGTACTGTTATCAATAGGGGGAAATTAATCTCTTATTTAAGTGTATAACTCGTTATCAAACAGTACACAACAAAAGACGATACCTAATAATAAATACAATAACAAAGAATGCGATACTCAAACCAGGGCTAATTACAATTAATACGTTTTAATATGTTAATTATAATACATTACAAAATCAAAAGAAATATAATTAAAAATATTGACTTACAATAGGCCTATATTGTTTGGCTTGTACCGGTACGATGTTACATGAAACACGATGAGCAAAAAGAGTACCATGATGAAAAGAAATCTACACACACGCAGTAAACAAAGCTCTGTCTCGTAGCAAAAATAACACACGCTCCAAGTATCTCTTCATAAAATGATAAGTTCTCTATCATTCAATCTATCGGCCTTATATAGTCGGTTTCTTTAGATGATTCCAGAAACAGGATACGCATTGTACTCGCTTCCGGCTTTTTCTCCAAGTTTCTACTATTTTCGAGAGGAACAGACTATGGATTTGTTAATGGTAGCCGAGGTCAAAGGTAGACTATTTTTAGCTACCCACACCCTAAATGCGGTTACAAGCTTGTCGTCTGCTAGAATTCATGACGTAAACACACGTCGTCTATATAACACTTCCAAAAACTGCAGTTTTTCAAATTCTGACAATCAAACCTCTGTGGTGGGCAATGACAAAATGATTTGTTTCATTTGACTCAATCCACCAGAAAATAAAATGAGCACCTCCCCATACACATTTTTTTAATATTGAAATGGCATTGATGTATTTTGGCACACGCCTAAATTTTGCCAAGTGAACAATTATTAATCTTTAGCTTCGCTTGACATGGTTGTGTTTATACAAATCTTTCTTTTTTTATATATAACAGTTTTATAGAAATGGAAATGTTGTTTTATATTTTTTATCATTAAAATATTTATTTGTTTAAAGCAGGCCTGCACAACTCGAAATGTAAGGCGGGCCATAATACTTTATGAAGAACTTGTGCAGGCCAAAAGAAAATTGGACAGAACTTGTGCTGGCAAAAAGAAAATTGGACAGAACTTGTGCGTGCCAAAAGAAAATTAGACAGGACTTTTGCGGGCCAAAAGAAAATTGGACAGGACTTGTGTGGGCCAAAAGAAAATTGGACAGAACTTTTGCGGGCGAAAAGAAAATTGGACAGAACACGTGCGGGCAAAAATGAAAATTGGACAGAACTTGTGCGGGCGAAAATGAAAATTGGACAGAACTTGTGTGGGCCAAAAGAAAATTGGACAGGACTTGTGTGGGCCAAAAGAAAATTGGACAGAACTTGTGCGGGCGAAAAGAAAATTGGACAGGACTTGTGAGGGCCAAAAGAAAATTTGGGTAGGACTTTGTGGGCCAAAAGAAAATTGGACAGAACTTGTGCGGGCGAAAAGAAAATTGGACAGAACTTGTGCGGGCGAAAATGAAAATTGGAGAGAACTTGTGCGGGCAAAAAGACAATTGGACAGAACTTGTGTGGGCCAAAAGAAAATTGGACAGAACTTATGTGGGCCAAAAGAAAATTGGACAGAACTTGTGCGGGTGAAAATGAAAATTGGACAGGACGTGTGTGGGCCAAAAGAAAATTGGACAGAAGTTGTGCGGGCGAAAAGACAATTGGACAGAACTTGTGCGGGCGAAAAGAAAATTGGACAGGACTTGTGCGGGCCAAAAGAAAATTGCACAGGACTTGTGTGGGCCAATAGAAAATTGGACAGAACTTGTGCGGGCGAAAAGAAAATTGGACAGAACTTGTGCGGGCGAAAATGAAAATTGGACAGAACTTGTGCGGGCGAAAATGAAAATTGGACAGAACTTGTGCGTGCCAAAAGAAAATTGGACAGGACTTGTGCGGGCCAAAAGAAAATTGGACAGAACTTGTGCGGGCGAAAAGAAAATTGGACAGAACTTGTGCGGGCGAAAATGAAAATTGGACAGAACTTGTGCGGGCGAAAATTAAAATTGGACAGAACTTGTGCTGGCAAAAAGAAAATTGGACAGAACTTGTGCGGGTGAAAAGAAAATTGGAGAGAACTTGTGTGGGCCAAAAGAAAATTGGACAGAACTTGTGCGGGCCAAATGAAAATAAATTGGACAGGACTTGTGTGGGCCAAAAGAAAATTGGACAGAACTTATGTGGGCCAAAAGAAAATTGGACAGGACTTGTGTGGGCCAAAAAAAAATTGGACAGAACTTGTGCGGGCGAAAAGAAAATTGGACAGAACTTGTGCGGGCCAAAAGAAAATTGGACAGGACTTGTGTGGGCCAAAAGAAAATTGGACAGAACTTGTGCGGGCGAAAAGAAAATTGGACAGAACTTGTGCGAGCGAAAATGAAATTTGGACAGAACTTATGCGGGCGAAAATGAAAATTGGACAGAACTTGTGCGGGCGAAAAGAAAATTGGACAGAACTTGTGCGGGTGAAAAGAAAATTGGACAGAACTTGTGCGGCGAAAATGAAAATTGGACAGAACTTGAGCAGGCGAAAAGAAAATTGGACAGGACTTGTGCGTGCCAAAAGAAAATTGGACAGGACTTGTTTGGGCCAAAAGAAAATTGGACTGAACTTGTGTGGGCCAAAGAAAATTGGACAGAACTTGTGCTGACAAAAAGAAAATTGGACAGAACTTGTGCCGGTGAAAAGAAAATTGGAGAGAACTTGTGTGGGCCAAAAGAAAATTGGACAGAACTTGTGCGGGCCAAAAGAAAATTGGACAGGACTTGTGTGGGCCAAAAGAAAATTGGACAGGACTTGTGTGGGCCAAAAGAAAATTGGACAGAACTTGTGTGGGCCAAAAGAAAATTGGACAGGACTTGTGTGGGCCAAAAGAAAATTGGACAGAACTTGTGTGGGCAAAAAGAAAATTGGACAGGCTTGTGTGGGCCAAAAGAAAATTGGACAGATTTTGTGCGGGTGAAAATGAAAATTGGACAGAAATTGTGCGGGTGAAAATGAAAATTGGACAGGACTTGTGTGGGCCAAAAGAAAATTGGACAGAACTTGTGTGGGCCAAAAGAAAATTGGACAGGACTTGTGTGGGCCAAAAGAAAATTGGACAGAACTTGTGCGGGTGAAAATGAAAATTGGACAGAACTTGTGCGGGTGAAAATGAAAATTGGACAGGACTTGTGTGGGCCAAAAGAAAATTGGACAGAACTTGTGCGTGCCAAAAGAAAATTGGACAGGACTTGTGTGGGCCAAAAGAAAATTGGACAGAACTTGTGCGGGTGAAAATGAAAATTGGACAGAACTTGAGCGGGCGAAAAGAAAATTGGACAGGACTTGTGCGCGCCAAAAGATAAAAGGACAGGGGGGAGCTACTAAGAAAAAAATTAGAATAAATAATATTTGATTAATTCGCTGGCGGGCCGTTAGTTGTGCAGGCCTGGTTTAAAGTATTTAAATTGGTTTTAAAAAAGATGTCCCATCATTGCCACCATTTGATGATTATCGCTCTATCATAGCAATCCTGTCATCCGGATGTCATCATTGCCACCATTTGTTTTAGCATCTCTACCGTATTGCTTCCTACTAACAGAGTGTAAAATTACAATAGCAGAGTTTAAATATGAGGGTAAAGTTACAATAGAATAGTATGTCAATCTGAGTGTGGAGATACAACGATTTATATTCTTCGCTCTTCTCCTATAGTCAGAGCTGTTGTGTGCCCTATACACATACACACACACAGACACAAACACACCCACACATACGCACTGCCACACTTCCCTTTTCGGGACCTCCCAACCCTTGAGGCTGTGGTACCCCTCAGATATTACATTGGAATAAAATGAAAACTCTAAACTTAAAGTTAATCCTGGGGGGGGGGCGCACAACAACGAGAAGTGGCAGGGGGGCACAACATTGAGAAGTGGCAGGGGGGCACAACATTGAGAAGTGGCAGGGGGGACAACATTGAAAAGTGGCAGGGGGCACAACATTGAGAAGTGGCAGTTGGGGCACAACATTGAGAAGTGGCAGTGGGGGGCACAACATTGAGAAGTGGCAGGGGCGCATAACATTGAGAAGTGACAGGGGGCACAACATTGAGAAGTGACAGGGGGCACAACATTGAGAAGTGGCAGGGGCGCATAACATTGAGACGGGGCAGGGCGCACAACATTGAGAAGTGGCAGGGGGCACAGCATTGAGAAGTGGCTGGGGGCACAACATTGAGAAGTCGCAGGGCGCACAACATTGAGAAGTGGCAGGGGGGCACAACATTGAGACGTGGCAGGGCGCACAACATCGAGAAGTGGCAGGTGCGCACAACATTGAGAAGTGGCAGGGCACACAACATCGAGAAGTAGCAGGGGCGCACAACATTGAGAAGTGGCAGGGGGGCACAACACTGAGAAGTGGCAGGGGGGCACAACATTGAGAAGTGGCAGGGGGCACAACATTGAGAAGTGGCAAGGGGGCACAACATTGAGAAGTGGCAGGGGGGGCACAACATTGAGAAGTGGCAGGGGGCACAACATTGAGAAGTGGCAGGGGGGGCACAACATTGAGAAGTGGCAGGGCGCACAACATCGAGAAGTGGCAGGGGCGCACAACATTGAGAAGTGGCAGGGGGGCACAACATTGAGAAGTGGCAGGGGGGGCACAACATTGAGAAGTGGCAGGGGGGCACAACATTGAGAAGTGGCAGGGGGGCACAACATTGAGAAGTGGCAGAGGGGCACAACATTGAGAAGTGGCAGGGGGGGGGCACAACATTGAGAAGTGGCAAGGGGGCACAACATTAAAAAATGGCAGGGGGGGCATAACATTGAGAAGTGGCAGGGGGGCACAACATTGAGAAGTGGCAGGGGGGGCACAACATTGAGAAGTGGCAGGGGGGGCACAACATCGAGAAGTGGCAGGGGGGCACAACATTGAGAAGTGGCAGGGGGGCACAACATTGAGAAGTGGCAGTGGGGGGCACAACATTGAGAAGTGGCAGGGGGGCTTAACATTGAGAAGTGGCAGGGGGGCACAACATTGAGAAATTGCAGGGGGGCACAACATTGAGATGTGGCAGGGGGGCCCAACATTGAGAAGTTGCAGGGGGGCACAACATTGAGAAGTGGCAGGGGGGCACAACATTGAGAAGTGGCAGGGGGGGCACAACATTGAGAAGTGACATGGGGCACAACATTGAGAAGTGGCAGGGGCGCACAACATTGAGAAGTGGCATGGGGGGCACAACATTGAGAAGTGACGGGGGCACAACATTGAGAAGTGGCATGGGGCGCACAACATTGAGAAGTGGCAGGGGGGCACAACATTGAGAAGTGGCAGGGGGCACAACATTGAGAAGTGGCAGGGGGGGCACAACATTGAGAAGTGGCAGGGGGGGGCACAACATTGAGAAGTGACAGGGGGCACAACATTGAGAAGTGACAGGGGCCATACACAATTAACGCGACGACTCTTCCTATAGAATGGGAGGTTCATGATTCCCAAGCTCATAGAACAACCAAATCTGATAGAAAGATTATCCCAGACCCACAGGGCAGATGATGGATAATCTCCCAGAAATCTGCGTCAATAAATCACCCACTCCTCGCATGGGAACAAGTCGCCATCCATGAAATTTATCAACCTGATAAATGGGCAGAGGCGGATTCAGCAAATGGGGTTTGTGATCCCTATCTTATTTAAATATTAATTAAACACCACAATTACTCCTTTCAAAATCGTTCCAGTCCCTCCACCCCGGTTCTTTTCATAATATTTGAGTTAATCGGTCGTTAGAATCAAGGATTGCTATATAACTAGACTTCTTTTTAAATAATTTATATATTAATGTATTTATATTTGGCGGGAGGGGGCTAAATATAATTATGGAAACCTACAAATCTATGCCCATGCCCTCCCTATGCCCATGCCCTCCCTATGCCCATGCCCATGCGCACGTCCACGCGTCAAGAAAACAAAGTATGGATGCTCCAAATTCAAATGAGAACGCAACAAAACTCTAAAGAAGGATGCGTACGTCACAAAACTCTATTGAAGGATGCGTACGTCACAAAACTCTAATGAAGGATGCCTACGTCACAAAATTCTATTGAAGGATGCCTACGTCACAAAACTCTAATGAAGGATGCGTACGTCACAAAACTCCATTGAAGGATGCCTACGTCACAAAACTCTAATGAAGGATGCGTACGTCACAAAACTCCATTGAAGGATGCCTACGTCACAAAATTCTATTGAAGGATGCCTACGCCACAAAATTCTATTGACGGATGCGTACGTTACAAAACTCTAATGAAGGATGCGTACGTCACAATACTCTATTGAATGATGCGTACGTCACAAAACTCTATTGAAGGATGCCTACGTCACAAAATTCTTTTGAAGGATGCGTACATCACTATTGACCTTTGACATGAGCTTTGAATTTATAATTATTGGGTTGTTCTTTTGTACACGGATATGCTGTCAGAGTTTTTGATTTTTTGGTCTATCAATGTCTTTTGTTTTACTGAGTGTTGATGAAATATTCTGTCCAATACGAATGATGTTTTTTGTCCACTGTGTAAGGAAGTATCTGCTGTCCACTGTGTAAGGGGGTATCTGCTGTCCACTGTGTAAGGGGGTATCTGCTGTCCACTGTGTAAGGGGGTATCTGCTGTCCACTGTGTAAGGGGGTATCTGCAGTCCACTGTGTAAGGGGGTATCTGCTGTCCACTGTGTAAGGGGGTATCTGCTGTCCACTGTGTAAAGGGGTATCTGCTGTCCACTGTGTAAGGGGGTATCTGCTTTCCACTGTGTAAGGGGGTATCTGCTGTCCACTGTGTAAGGAGGTATCTGCTGTCCACTATGTAAGTTGGTTTCTTCTGTCCACTATTTAATAAGATGGTTTCTTCTATCCATTGCTTAAGATGGTTTCTTCTGTGCAGTAGGTAAGATGGTTTCTTCTGTTCAATCTATCAGCCAGTCTAACTACAACAAATGCCTAAAGCATATGAAACGGGCGAGAGATTTTGTGGGGAGGAGATACAAAAAAATGCCCACCTTTTAACGGAATGCATTTGCCGGAATAAACGCCCGGATATTTTCAAACTATCTCCGCTCTTTCCCACCTCCTCCCTAATCTCACACCTGGGCGCGTATGCCCTGCGGGTTTTCCCGCTAATGTTTGTCGGCACAGTAAAGCACCCCCCCCCCCCCATGTGAACGCTGTGGGAAAGCGTAAGATGGCCGAAGCACGTGCTAAAAATGTGACGCGGGCATTTCTCGACGCACGTGCGAGCTTGTGGAGACGATCTCAGCCGTGTCCGAACATCACCGAATGTTCCCGACTCTGGCCCGAACTCCGTGCGCTGAGTTCTCGACCAGAATTTTAGCTAAAATTCAACAGATCCGGATTGGAGCTGAAGATATAGCTAGATTTAAATGTGGATTTCTTTACCTGCAGATTTCAAGGGTTTTGTTTCATCACTTGGAACAGTTTAACATCCCTTTAAACGTATAGTTTTATTTATACGCGATGGATTACAAGACATCTTGATGTTATGGGGGTACGAAAAAACCATACCAAGTGTTCAGATTTCATTTGTGGTTGTCAACGGTTGGTTAAGTGAACGTGGATCGGATGACGGGACCACCAACCGAGAGGAAATAAATTATTCGTGTTGAAAGTATAGCCTACATTTTATTTCAAAAACTGTTTTAACGAGCCCTACTCAAATAATGAATTCGAGTTTAAAAACTACAAACATGATTTTAAACCAAACAAACTCGGAAAAATTAGTCAGGCAAAATACTTTGTTACGACAAAATTTTTCCGTACTCCATAAACCGGATTCAGGGCCTTACTTCATATAGCACATTAAGGAGTTGGGGCCTATGAAATGCTATGAAAATACCATCAAAACACAATCAAAATACCACCAAAATACCATCAGAATGCCATCAAAATACCATCACAAGTACCACTTGAATGCCATCAAAATGTCATCAAAATACCCTTAAATGCCATCAAAATACCATCAAAATGCTATAAAAATGCCATCAAACTGCCATCAAAATACCATCAAAGTGCCATAAAATACCATCGATATGCCATCAAAATACCATTAAAATGCCATCAAACTGCCATCAAAATACCATCAAAATACCATCAGTGCCATAAAATACCATCGATATGCCATCAAAATACCATTAAAGTGCCATCAAAGTGCCACCAAAATAACATCAAAATACCACCAAAAGGACAAACAAATGAGCAGAAAGACCGCATAACCCTCCCCCCAACCCCCCTCCCAAGTCTGTCCAAATTGATGGCTACTAAGGTCATAGATTGAGAAACCAGGGTTTTAGGACCTTGCATGCTGTCAGACTTAGGACAAATGCATATTAGGGTAAGGACATGTGTATGTTATATTATGTTAAGGAAAGTTGTAGCATACAGCACATTAATGACACGTGTATCCTGTAGCACATTAATGACAGCTGTATAATATGGCATATTAATGGCACTTGTGTCCTGTAGCACATTAATGACAGCTGTATACTATGGCACATTAACGGCAGTTGTATCCTATAGCACATGAAGAGATCTGAAATTTAACGACCTTGAAATCATATAGTAAATCTAACATCCGGGTATTTATGACGTCATTAACTGATTATAAACCAGCAGACGGTAAAGAAGTGTTGATATTGGCGCCACGTGCATGGACACCCTTGAGACAATCTATGACTACAAGTCGGAAGAGAGAGGGCATAAAATAAGACTAACTTATGACTAAATCTCTATCAACTGTCTGCATGGAGCTGAGTGACTAAATTATGACTAAATCGCCACCAATTGTCTCCACGGAGCTGAATGACAAAATTATGACTAAATCTCCATCAACTGTCTCCACGGAGCTGACTGACAAAATTATGACTAAATCTCCATCGACTGTCTGCACGGAGCTGAGTGACTAAATTATCACTAAATCTCCAACTGTCTCCACGGAGCTGAGTGACTAAATTATGACTAAATCTCCAACTGTCTCCACGGAGCTGAGTGACTAAATTATGACTAAATCTCCAACTGTCTCCACGGAGCTGAGTAACTAAATTATGAATAAATCTCCATTGACTGTCTGCACGGAGCTGAGTGACTAAATTATGACTAAATCTCCATCAACTGTGTGCACGAAGATGTGTGTGATTTTGAAGAGAGCGCAAATGTATATCAGAGTGAATCAAAAGGTAGTGTTCAGTAAGTTGGGATATTGGCTTGTTACAAAACAAAAAATGAAATAACGGTAAGTTTTAAAGATTAACATTATGTAATCGACAATTTATAACATTTTTTTTTTTTTAAAACAAATTTTATTTGTAATAATTGGAGTCTATGTTAAGTGTCAATGATATGGTTGAGAATTTATTTTTAAGATGGATACGGTCTAAATAGTTTTGTTAGTAAATAAATTATTATGGTGGTTGTTTTTGTTTTTTCATTTTCGACTTAAGCTCACGTTGGTCACGTTAAGATCATGTTCCTACAGTTAAGCCCATGTTCCTCACGTTAAGCCCATGTTCCTCGAGTTGAACCTATGTTCCTCACGTTAAGCCCATGTCCCTACAGTTAAGCCCATGTTCCTCACGTTAAGCCCATGTTCCTCACGTTAAGCCCATGTTCCTCACGTTAAGCCCATGTTCCTCACGTTAAGCCCATGTTCCTCATTTAAGCCCATGTTCCTCATTTAAGCCCATGTTCCTCACGTTAAGCCCATGTTCCTCACGTTAAGCCCATGTCCCTACAGTTAAGCCCATGTTCCTCACGTTAAGCCCGTCTTCCTCTTATGCGATAGCGTATTTAACTATTTCATTTTTCATAACCGTAGAAATATTATTATGCAAGCGATTGACCAGTGTGACCAGTCGGACCAGTGTGACCAGTCTGACAAGTCTGACCAGTGTGGGCATCAGAGGGGGGGGGGGCTTTCCAGAAATATGGCTTTTGTCCGGGATTTTTCCCCAATGCGTCCCATGTCGTTACCTTCGCCTTCTTACTTACTTTTAAAAGTTATATACTGTTCTGTTCTGTGTTATATATTGTTCTGTTCTGTGTTATATATACTGTTCCGTGTTATATACTGCTCTGTTCTGTCTTATATACTGTTCTGTTCTGTGTTATATACTGTTCTGTTCTGTGTTATATATTGTTCTGTTCTGTGTTATATACTGTTCTGTTCTGTGTTATATATTGTTCTGTGCTGTGTTATATACTGTTCTGTGTTATATATTGTTCTGTTCTGTGTTATATACTGTTCTGTTCTGTGTTATATACTGTTCTGTTCTGTCTTATATATTGTTCTGTTCTGTGTTATATACTGTTCTGTTCTGTGTTATATACTGTTCTGTTCTGTGTTATATACTGTTCTGCTCTGTGTTATATATTGTTCTGTTCTGTCTTATATACTGTTCTGTTCTGTGAACTAAACATGTCCGCCAGCAATATTTAGTTCAATGGTAATGGTTACTAAGGTAACCCCAGTGATACTTCTGATTCCGGAAACCATTTTTATGTAAGCATAATGCATAACGGTAACTCCTTTCTTGATAATTGATAAATATTTATTATTTCAAGTCTAATTTTTCTTTTAATTGATTTCAAAAATACCGAAACGTATTTATTCACAGACGCTCTTAAAACCCGTTAGCCAGGTTTTCGTGAAGGTCAATAAGATTGGGGAGCTGACAGTTTGACACACGGCAGCAGAACTTATATCCCCGTTGCCAATATGCGTGCATTGGTTTTTTTAAAACCACGTTGTTGAAAAGCCGAAGAATATTAAGAGTGTTCTCGGAAAAACTTTAACTTAACCAAAGTTACTAAATGTTTCGTAACACCGGGCTCGAAAAGCGAGGAATCTGTTTCAGCAGCTGAAGGCATTTTGGCGTTTCACGATGTCAAGCACCAGCACAGCTATAAATTAATGGACTACAGTTGTCTGTCAAGCACCAGCACAGCTATAAATTAATGGACTGCAGTCGTCTGTCAAGCACCAACACAGCTATAAATTAATGGACTGCAGTCGTCTGTCAAGCACCAGCACAGCTATAAATTAATGGACTGCAGTCGTCTGTCAAGCACCAACACAGCTATAAATTAATGGACTGCAGTCGTCTGTCAAGCACCAGCACAGCTATAAATTAATGGACTGCAGTTGTCTGTCAAGCACCAGCACAGCTATAAATTAATGGACTGCAGTCGTCTGTCAAGCACCAACACAGCTATAAATTAATGGACTGCAGTCGTCTGTCAAGCACCAGCACAGCTATAAATTAATGGACTGCAGTCGTCTGTCAAGCACCAACACAGCTATAAATTAATGGACTGCAGTCGTCTGTCAAGCACCAGCACAGCTATAAATTAATGGACTGCAGTTGTCTGTCAAGCACCAACACAGCTATAAATTAATGGACTGCAGTCGTCTGTCAAGCACCAGCACAGCTATAAATTAATGGACTGCAGTTGTCTGTCAAGCACCAGCACAGCTATAAATTAATGGACTGCAGTCGTCTGTCAAGCACCAGCACAGCTATAAATTAATGGACTGCAGTCGTCTGTCAAGCACCAACACAGCTATAAATTAATGGACTGCAGTTGTCTGTCAAGCACCAACACAGCTATAAATTAATGGACTGCAGTAGTCGCTTAATAAAAGCAATTTATCTGGTTCTGATAATGCAGAAAAAAATCACTCAGTGTATTGTAATGTGTACTGAACATTCACTTAATACAAAGTTGTAATTAAAACTGTTAAAGCCCCTATTAATGCCTATATTAAGGTCTTATTATAGCCCCTATTATAGCCCCTATTAAAGCCCCTATTAATGCCTATATTAAGGTCTTATTATAGCCTCTATTAAAGTCCATATTAAAGCCCCTATTATAGCCCCTATTATAGCCCCTATTAAAGCCCCTATTGTTTGTACTAAAGTTATTTAAGGAATTTTTTGAGCGGGGGAAGGATTAGCTACGTGACGCCCCATTGAATTGTGCGCCACGAGTAAGACTGGCATTTTATTTAAGTACATATTGCTAAACTAATTTTTAAGACTATTAGACATGGTACGTGAAATAAATAAAACCTTTGTCTAACTGTGGAGTTTGTGAACTACTGGCGTCTATTTATAGAATAATGACGTCATTTATTGCAATGATTTCATTAAATTCCTTTCTTCTTTAAATGGCTGAGTCAGAGTACAGAATTTCTTAAAAAATGAATAAATTATTTTAGACATACAATTTTACTAATTAAAGCTGAAATGTGTTTTCGCATTTAGTCTGAGATATTTTTCTGTAAAAATCAGCCCCCATCAACAAATGATACTTCAGATTCACGCTATCAACATTCACAAGAAAATTCTGGGTGATCTCCTCCGTGCTGTCTGAAGAAGACAATTTCCGAGTGGCTTCCCATAACTCCTCATATTAAAGTCACGTGCTATAATCTCCTCCACCCACCCCCCCCCCCCCCCAAATCTCCATGGAAACACTTCCCCTACATACCCCAACTCTCCCACCCATCTCCCAGCACGTATCTAACGCAACATGACTATTGTATAATTATGCTGGTACTTACAGAACCGTCTGCAGCAGAGCTTCTGGCCGGAGTGCTACGATCTGATGTCGAGTAAAGGGCGGTTGAGTCGAGGTCACGTGTTAGATAATTTTCCCAATAAAAAAAGAAAATATTTTTTTTAAAGATTAAAATAATTTAGACCCAAATTATGTCAAGAAGAAAATATGTACATGAATCCCACATGAAGACCATGTAACTCCTGCATTACTGCCCCGTAAATCTTGCATTACTGCCCTGTAAATCTTGCATTACTGCCATGTAAATCTTGCATTACTGCCCTGTAAATCTTGCATCATTGCCATATAAAAACCCTCACTACTGCCATGTAAATCTTGCATTACTGCCATGTAAATCTTTCATCATTGCCATGTAAATATTGCATTACTGCCATGTAAATCCCTCATTATTGCCATGTAAATCCCTCATTATTGCCATGTAAATCCTTCATTAGTGCAATGTAAATCCCTCATTATTGCCATGTAAATCCTTCATTACTGCCATTTAAATCCCTCATTATTGTCATGTAAATCACTCATTATTGCAATGTAATTCCCTCATTATTGCCATGTAAATCCCTCATTATTGTCATGTAAATCACTCATTATTGCCATGTAAATCCCTCATTATAGCCATGTAAATCCCTCATTACTGCCATGTTAATCCCTCATTACTGCCTTGTGAAAACTCTTTCACATTAACTTCACTGGCAATGTTTAATTTTATCATTCATACATATGCATAAGGTCTGAGGTACTGAAGTAAAGGTCTGAGGTACTGAAGTAAAGGTCTGAGGTACTGAAGTAAGGTCTGAGGTACTGAAGTAAAGGTCTGATGTACTGAAGTAAAAGTCTGAGGTACTGAAGTAAGGCCTGAGGTACTGAAGTAAAGGTCTGAGGTACTGAACTGACTGAGTGATTGCTGGTCACAGGTTTATTTACACAAGAACTTAAAATATATGTCATAGATCCAGTACGTACTTAGGCATGGAGTCGTTTGGGTGGCTATCCAGGAATTGAATCCGCATTGCACTTTGACAAATGTATCAGTATCATCCATAGACTAACATCCACATGTGAGCACCATTAGATATAAGCTGTTCCATGCATCAACCGTCCTACCACCACATATACACATACATACCCACACACATACACACACACACTAATCATCAACCGACAAATAACGTGTACCAGTAGAGTTAGTTTGTTTCACAAAATATGGTGTCCACCGTCCTGTCAGTTACACATACACACACGCAAACATGCACGCATGCGCACACGCATACATGCAAGCATGCACATACACACACGAAAACGCCATTAAATCCAACATGTGCTACTTGCAACCTGTGCTACTTACAACCTGGGCTACTTGCAACCTGTGCTACTTGCAACCTGTGAAGAAATCATGGCACCAGATATGTTTAGACATGGGGGAAAATAGAATAATTAAAACATGTGGAGAGAACATAAGTTAATGTTATACCAAGTGCTCCCTCCAGCCCTCCATTGCCCCCCAACCGTCCGTGTGCCCCCAACCCTCCAACCCAGCGTCCATGTGTCCCCTCAAAGTTTAAGTAGAGTCACGTGACCCGATGATGATGGTGATATTCAGTTTTTATTTTATGAGGGAAACATCAGCCAACGTAATCAAAGAGCTTAGAAGAATCTCTCGAGCCGTTACTGCATAGAAAGTGTACCATAATCTACAGGTTCTCGAGCCGTTACTGCATAGGAGTGTACCGTGATCCAGAGGTTCTTAAGCCATTACTTCATAGAAGTGTACCGTAACCAGATTTTCTTAAGCCATTACTTCATAGAAGTGTACCATGATCTAGAGGTTCTTAAGCCATTACTTCATAGAAGTGTGCCATAATCCACATGTTCTCAAGCTGTTACTTCATAGAGGTGTCCCATAATCCATAGGTTTTAAATCTTCGACCACTTGGGTTTTTCAATAATTTTGTGATTTTTTTTTTCATATTTGAGGGCCCACGATCAATTTACTGATGATTCTGGCTCTTGGTTTGAATTCAAAGTTTGCCTTCCCTTAGATGAGTTGCCTTCTCTTAGATGAGTTGCCGTCCAAGACTAACGAGTCCCATCCCCCACTATGTTTTAAATTATTTTATTTTTCAGTTTACCCAGTGGCCGATAGACTTGAAATTTTCTTTCATTGAACAGATTGACAAGATTTGAACTTGTACAGAAGGACTTTGTGTTTAATGATATCACCACCCCTTTCCCAAAACACACATTTTCAAAACATGAATTGAATGACAACTTGACATAACAAAACCCATTCCATTTTACACCCCATGAACAATTGAAGGTTATTGGACACCCCTTAGTTTGGCGGTTTTAGAACCACTGTGCTAATCCAGGCCTACGCTGCGCCCTCCAAGTAGAGGACTCGCTGTTAAGTCCTTACAAGTAGAGGACTTGCTGTTAAGTCCCTCTAAGTTTGTCTTACCGATGGTAGCGATTGTTTAAAGAGCCGAGCTTTGCAAGTCCACTTAGGAATAGCTTGATACAAACTCAAACCATTCAGACATTACGCTCTTCTCATCAAGGATTATGTGGCATCCATTGATGGATAGAAGCCCTCGCGTGCACTCTCTTGGTTTGGAGGGGGGGGGATATTTTCACCTTGATCAAGATTGGCCAGAAAACGACACTTAAAATTTCATGACTATACTCAAAAAGTATAACTCTCTCAAGTCAAGATAATTACGCAAGGGGGAAAAAAGTCATGTCGAATTTCGGTAAAACATTTGGTCCCTTTCCAGTGCCGCCCGCCTCCCTCCCGCTGAGTGTGGCGCCCCGCCCCCCCCCCCTCCCGCTGAGTGTGCCGAGCCGCCTCCCTCCCATTGAGTGTGCCGTGGTTTACATGCGAGTTCTGTAGATACATTAAACGAAAGGTCTTATCCCGCTAGAATCGCAGAGCGAATGCTTGAACCGATGAATCATCCCACAGAGGGTTGCACTGCTGTCATCGGCTGACAGAGAACTCCGGTCTACCGGTGCATTCAGCCCCTGGTCTCTGGCTAACGAGTGACCACCGGGGGGATGGGGCTAACCAGAGCCAGTGCTGACAACAGGTCGCTATAATAAAAGGTCAATCATTTGAGGATATCGTGACCTTGGTCAAATTGATTTAAATAGAGTGACAAAATATGTCAGGAACTTTCAGTCAGCAGAGTTATCAAGAAAACTGGTTCGCAAATATCAACAAAGGACATAACCTGTCTACTTTAATCGGTCACAACAATTGTTGCCAAAATTCTCCACAATATGATCATTTCAATAATACATCCATGATGTCAGATTTCTAAGACAGACAGGGTTTATAAAACATCACCACGTTAGTTCAAATGTGTATTGATCAAAGTGAGCACGTACACATTTTCACCTATTGGAAATGACACAAATATTTGATATCAAAATAAAATATTTATAACATTTGTAGAATGAAATAAAAATTGTAAACTAATTTTGTATGCTTTCAATGGAAATTGTGGAATCGTCCAACATGGAGATAAAGTGGAATCGCCCAACATCATGACCGTCGGTAATGTCAAAGATGACCCAGATCTCCGTCCCGTTAAATGTGACGTTCATACTGACAGCTAACCAGTAAGCTTCTCCCATATCTGGACAATGGACGCCATTGTACAACCCTATAAGACCTTGCTCTGACTATTTCCAGGATGCTTGTCTGACAACCCTATAGGACCTCGATCTGACTATTTCCAGGACGCTTGTCTGACAACCCTATAGGACATCGCTCTGGCTGTTTCCAGGACGCTTGTCTGACAACCCTTTAGGACCTCGATGTGACTTGATACTCAGACTAATGATAATGGAGATTGAAGCGACCTCCGATTAGCGAGCGCAGATCTGCGCGAAACGAAAGATAGCGGTGGAGAGCTGTCCATCCGAGGTCGTCACATGACGTCATAGTTGAACTCAGATGGGATTTTACTACTCCCCGTTTTAAGGACGATGTATCCTAATGACCTGTGGTCATTCAACGCCGCACTTTCGTGGCTGGTAACTTAAAGAATCATTTGATGCGTACTTGATGTGTGGCTGTTAGTGGGAGATTCAATGCCAACACAACTTACTACACATTAACTCTAGAGATTGCCTCGCTTGACATATTCAATGGCGTGTGCCTTTACTATGTACCTTATAGCAGGGTCCTTAAATCTTTACTCTGTACCTTATAGCAGGGTCCTAAAATCTTTACTCTGTACCTTATAGCAGGGTCATTAAATCTTTACTCTGTACCTTATAGCAGGGTCCTAAAATCTTTACCCTGTACCTTATAGCAGGGTCCTTAAATCTTTACTATGTACCTAATAGCAGGGTCCTTAAATCTTTCCCTTGTACCTTATAGCAGGGTCTTAAATCTTTCCCTTGTACCTTATAGCAGGGTCTTAAATCTTTACTCTGTACCTTATAGCAGGGTCCTTAAATCTTTCCCTTGTACCTTATAGCAGGGTCTTAAATCTTTCCCCTGTACCTTATAGCAGGGTCTTAAATCTTTCCCCTGTACCTTATAGCAGGGTCTTAAATCTTTCCCTTGTACCTTATAGCAGGGTCTTAAATCTTTCCCTTGTACCTTATAGCAGGGTCTTAAATCTTTACTCTGTACCTTATAGCAGGGTCCTTAAATCTTTCCCCTGTATCTTAAAGCAGGGTCCTTAAATCTTTACTCTGTACCTTATAGCAGGGTCCTTAAATCTTTCCCCTGTACCTTATAGCAGGCTCTTAAATCTTTACTCTGTACCTTATAGCAGGGTCTTAAATCTTTCCTCTGTACCTTATACTTATAGCAGGGTCTTAAATCTTTCCTCTGTACCTTATAGTTATAGCAGAGTCTTAAATCTTTCCTCTGTACCTTATAGCAGGGCCTTAAATCTTTCCTCTGTACCTTATAATTAAGCTCCTTAAATCTTTCCTCTGTACCTTATAATCAAGGTCCTTAAATCTTTCCTCTGTACCTTATAACAGGTTCCTCAAATCTCTGTCAGCTCGGGACTCTCCGAAGCCATTGGCATGTTTAGGTTTTACTGCAGTAATTTGAGTGCCCTTGCTGTATATAGCTTGTTTTACTTTATAATAAAATACATAGTCTTTCATTATCAGAATAAAGAATTATTTCATCAATTGGTTTAACGCAGCGGTTCTCAACGTTTGGTCACGACCCCAATGGGGTCGAACCATCCTTTCATAGGTGTCACCTAAGACCATCGGAAAACACCTATACTCTACAGTTATGTTAGCGACGAAAATAAATTTATGTTTGGGGATCGCCACAACATGAGGAACTGTAAAAGGGTCGCAATTAGGAAGGTTGAGAACCACTGGCTTAACCCTATTGTTTCCTTGACCTTCACATGATGCCCCACCAACAGCAGCTTAAGATGCACTGCTTAAAAGCAGCCATTCATTTAGCGGAAGGAATCATTTGTTTTAAATATCCACTTGGCAACAATTATCATCTAAGTTTTGACGGTGCCCGGATGTTTAAATGTCTGACCCGGCCAGCCAATCAGTACCATGGCCTTGGAGTAATGGCCCCTCCCCCACGGCGAGTGAAATTGTAAGACTCAATCAAAGACAGACAAATGTCTTGTGTCACACGGCAGTGAAACAAATTTTCAAAATGAGTCGAGACAATGACGCGCTCACGATGTACGGGAAACAACGCACTCGGGTCACCTCCCCCTGAGCAGGCATCCATCATACCGCTAGAGAGGTGATGGAGGACCACTTGCCACAGTCTGGGGCTCGTAAACACCCTGTAGGGGCGCCATTACGACGAATTATTTCAGGGGGTGCACAGCTATGTTGGTGAGTTTAACTTTTGAGTAGTAACAAGGACTTGGACGCTGGGAGTCTGTATAGACAGGAGTCAATGTAGACAGGAGTCAATGTAGGCAGGATTCAATGAAGACACCTGTCAATGTAGACACGAGTCGTTGCAGACAGGAGTCAATGTAGGTAGGAGTCGGTATAAATAGGAGTCCACATAAACAGGAGTCAATTTAGACAAGAGTCATTCTAGACATGAGTCAGTGTATACAGGAGTCAATGTAGACATGAGTCATTGTAGACAGAAGTCAATGTCAAGGTTTTGTGTTAACAACCACTTTAAGAACGTCCGATGGCTACCTGTTGTATTTGTCTATCTGCCCAATGTATAGTATGGACTACAATCGCCAATATAAATACAGTAGTATAGAATGGATTATAATAGCCAATATAAATACAGTAGTATAGAATGGATTATAATAGCCAATATAAATACAGTAGTATAGAATGGATTATAATAGCCAATATAATCACAGTAGTATAGAATGGATTATAATAGTCAATATGAATACAGTAGTATAGAATGGATTATAATGACCAATATAAATACAGTAGTATAGAATGGATTATAATGACCAATATAAATACAGTAGTATAGAATGGATTATAATAGCCAATAGCAATACAGTAGTATAGAATGGATTATAATGACCACTATAAATACAGTAGTATAGAATGGATTATAATGACCACTATAAATACAGTAGTATAGAATGGATTATAATGACCACTATAAATACAGTAGTATAGTATGGATCATAATTCATGGCTCTTGATTGTTTCATTTTTATAACAAAAATTCCAAATGAAGGGTTCAAGGGGAAAACCAGTGATGTCAATTTTTCGAAATTTGCAAGTTATCTCCCGTGTGGCTACATACCATTCAATAGAATAATATGACACATAGGTCCAACTGAACAAGCAGCGTAGTCAATAAATAAATATTTAAAAGTTTTAATATTTTGATACTTTTATGAGGAATTTTCAAACTTTATTATCATTTTTCTCAAAACTCTCAAAACCTGACTTCACTGGTTTTTCCATTGAGCCCTTCAAATGTTTCCAAAACTTCAGAATGTTTCCAAAACTTCAGAATGTTTCCAAAACTTCAGAATGTTTCCAAAACTTCAGAATGTTTCCAAAACTTCAGAATGTTTCCAAAACTTCAGAATGTTTCGCGGTCCCTAAACATCTGTGTCACTCTAGATTGTTCTTTCAGTTGAACTCTTCTGAAGGTCAAGTCCAAGGTCCGAGCCAAGTTTTATTAGGAATATATTTACATATCCTGTTTTCTCTTTATCAAATCCGGTTTCTTACACATGTCCCGGGGTGTTGATCTTTATAATAGAAATGTTGACATTAGCTCGGAGTGGGGGACAAACAAACAAACAACAACAAAAAAAAGAGGAGAGGGACTTTAAAATAATGAAGATAACTTTCAGACTTTGCTATTCCAACTAATTTATCGCCTGAGTTTTAAGGAAATACAAAAAAAATATTTTGTAGACTACGTCAACTGGTCTACGACAGTGACGGAGTGAGGCATGTACTATAATTTCTATATATTTGCTTCTTTAAATCCATCCATCCCTGTGGCGCTACAGCCCATGTAGGGCATTGGCCTGCCTCACTACTTCCTTCCACTCAGACCATCCATCCCTGTGGCGCTACAGCCCATGTAGGGCATTGGCCTGCCTCACTACTTCCTTCCACTCAGACCATCCATCCCTGTGGCGCTACAGCCCATGTATGGCATTTGGCCTGCCTCACTACTTCCTTCCACTCAGACCATCCATTCCTGTGGCGCTACAGCCCATGTATGGCATTTGGACTGCCTCACTACTTCCTTCCACTCAGACCATCCATCCCTGTGTCGCTACAGCCCATGTATGGCATTTGGCCTGCCTCACTACTTCCTTTCACTCAGACCATCCATCCCTGTGGCGCTACAGCCCATGTATGGCATTTGGACTGCCTCACTACTGCTTAACTTGCGCCCGGGACACAATATCTTTTTAGCGCCCCCCTATTCGAAAACCATACAATATTATATGTAAAATATACCATTTGGTGCCCCTTTGTGAGTAGCGCCCGGGGCATGATGCCCCCCTTACCCCCCCTCACTACGCGACTGGCCCCAGGTATTTTATTTCCTCGGTACCCTCCATATCTGGTGGCCATTCCCCTACCTGCCTACCCGCCACCTGGGGGGGGGGGGGGGGCGCTCGATGAGTATCTCTGCTCGAGGGTTTTTAAATGTAATGTTTTGTTTAAATTTAAATTCTTTTACTTATTCAATGTAATAGAAAATTTTGATTAAACGGGGAGGGGGCTGGGGCGCAAATTGTATTGTTCGTCCCCGGGAGCAAAATGTCATAGTCACTACACTGATATGGGTTGTATCTACGCATTGACAGTCTCGCTTAGTTTGATGTTGTATTATAGGCTGTATCTATGCATTGACAGTCTCGCTTGGTTTGATGTTGTATTATAGGCTGTATCTATGCATTGACAGTCTCGCTTAGTTTGATGTTGTATTATAGGCTGTATCTATGCATTGACAGTCTCGCTTAGTTTGATGTTGCATTATAGGCTGTATCTATGCATTGACAGTCTCGCTTAGTTTGATGTTGTTGACGAGTTCGTCGCCTTAGTTTAAGATTGACAATTTTTTTTTCTAACATCAGTAAATGCTCTTGATTTGATTAACTCCTAAAGTGTGTCACTAAGTCAGGAGTGCCAGTCCCAAAACTAAGTCAGGAGTGCCAGTCCCAAAACTAAGTCTGGAGTGCCAGTCCCAAAACTAAGTCAGGAGTGCCAGTCCCAAAACTAAGTCTGGAGTGCCAGTCCCAAAACTAAGTCAGGAGTGCCAGTCCCAAAACTAAGTCTGGAGTGCCAGTCCCAAAACTAAGTCTGGAGTGCAAGTCCCAAAACTAAGTCAGGAGTGCCAGTCCCAAAACTAAGTCTGGAGTGCCAGTCCCAAAACTAAGTCAGGAGTGCCAGTCCCAAAACTAAGTCTGGAGTGCCAGTCCCAAAACTAAGTCTGGAGTGCCAGTCCCAAAACTAAGTCAGGAGTGCCAGTCCCAAAACTAAGTCTGGAGTGCCAGTCCCAAAACTAAGTCTGGAGTGCCAGTCCCAAAACTAAGTCTGGAGTGCCAGTCCCAAAACTAAGTCTGGAGTGCCAGTCCCAAAACTAAGTCAGGAGTGCCAGTCCCCAAACTAAGTCAGGAGTGCCAGTCCCAAAACTAA
The DNA here is from genome assembly GCA_964017045.1 of Omphiscola glabra. NCBI lineage: Eukaryota > Metazoa > Mollusca > Gastropoda > Lymnaeidae > Omphiscola > Omphiscola glabra. Next base: position 4,908,898 of record OZ024794.1, on the reverse strand, counting down.
GTCAGGAGTGCCAGTCCCAAAACTAAGTCAGGAGTGCCAGTCCCAAAACTAAGTCTGGAGTGCCAGTCCCAAAACTAAGTCTGGAGTGCCAGTCCCAAAACTAAGTCAGGAGTGCCAGTCCCAAAACTAAGTCAGGAGTGCCAGTCCCAAAACTAAGTCTGGAGTGCCAGTCCCAAAACTAAGTCTGGAGTGCCAGTCCCAAAACTAAGTCAGGAGTGCCAGTCCCAAAACTAAGTCTGGAGTGCCAGTCCCAAAACTAAGTCAGGAGTGCCAGTCCCAAAACTAAGTCAGGAGTGCCAGTCCCAAAACTAAGTCTGGAGTGCCAGTCCCAAAACTAAGTCAGGAGTGCCAGTCCCAAAACTAAGTCTGGAGTGCCAGTCCCAAAACTAAGTCAGGAGTGCCAGTCCCAAAACTAAGTCTGGAGTGCCAGTCCCAAAACTAAGTCTGGAGTGCCAGTCCCAAAACTAAGTCAGGAGTGCCAGTCCCAAAACTAAGTCTGGAGTGCCAGTCCCAAAACTAAGTCTGGAGTGCCAGTCCCAAAACTAAGTCAGGAGTGCCAGTCCCAAAACTAAGTCAGGAGTGCCAGTCCCAAAACTAAGTCTGGAGTGCCAGTCCCAAAACTAAGTCAGGAGTGCCAGTCCCAAAACTAAGTCTGGAGTGCCAGTCCCAAAACTAAGTCTGGAGTGCCAGTCCCAAAACTAAGTCTGGAGTGCCAGTCCCAAAACTAAGTCAGGAGTGCCAGTCCCAACAAAACTAAGTCAGGAGTGCCAGTCCCAAAACTAAGTCTGGAGTGCCAGTCCCAAAACTAAGTCTGGAGTGCCAGTCCCAAAACTAAGTCAGGAGTGCCAGTCCCAAAACTAAGTCTAGAGTGCCAGTCCCAAAACTAAGTCAGGAGTGCCAGTCCCAAAACTAAGTCAGGAGTGCCAGTCCCAAAACTAAGTCTGGAGTGCCAGTCCCAAAACTAAGTCTGGAGTGCCAGTCCCAAAACTAAGTCAGGAGTGCCAGTCCCAAAACTAAGTCAGGAGTGCCAGTCCCAAAACTAAGTCTGGAGTGCCAGTCCCAAAACTAAGTCAGGAGTGCCAGTCCCAAAACTAAGTCTGGAGTGCCAGTCCCAAAACTAAGTCTGGAGTGCCAGTCCCAAAACTAAGTCAGGAGTGCCAGTCCCAAAACTAAGTCAGGAGTGCCAGTCCCAAAACTAAGTCTGGAGTGCCAGTCCCAAAACTAAGTCAGGAGTGCCAGTCCCAAAACTAAGTCAGGAGTGCCAGTCCCAAAACTAAGTCTGGAGTGCCAGTCCCAAAACTAAGTCTGGAGTGCCAGTCCCAAAACGAAGTCAGGAGTGCCAGTCCCAAAACTAAGTCAGGAGTGCCAGTCCCAAAACTAAGTCTGGAGTGCCAGTCCCAAAACTAAGTCTGGAATGCCAGTCCCAAAACTAAGTCAGGAGTGCCAGTCCCAAAACTAAGTCTGGAGTGCCAGTCCCAAAACTAAGTCTGGAGTGCCAGTCCCAAAACTAAGTCTGGAGTGCCAGTCCCAAAACTAAGTCTGGAGTGCCAGTCCCAAAACTAAGTCTGGAGTGCCAGTCCCAAAACTAAGTCAGGAGTGCCAGTCCCAAAACTAAGTCAGGAGTGCCAGTCCCAAAACTAAGTCTGGAGTGCCAGTCCCAAAACTAAGTCAGGAGTGCCAGTCCCAAAACTAAGTCTGGAGTGCTAGTCCCAAAACTAAGTCAGGAGTGCCAGTCCCAAAACTAAGTCTGGAGTGCCAGTCCCAAAACTAAGTCAGGAGTGCCAGTCCCAAAACTAAGTCTGGAGTGCCAGTCCCAAAACTAAGTCAGGAGTGCCAGTCCCAAAACTAAGTCTGGAGTGCCAGTCCCAAAACTAAGTCTGGAGTGCCAGTCCCAAAACTAAGTCTGGAGTGCCAGTCCCAAAACTAAGTCTGGAGTGCCAGTCCCAAAACTAAGTCTGGAGTGCCAGTCCCAAAACTAAGTCTGGAGTGCCAGTCCCAAAACTAAGTCTGGAGTGCCAGTCCCAAAACTAAGTCAGGAGTGCCAGTCCCAAAACTAAGTCAGGAGTGCCAGTCCCAAAACTAAGTCAGGAGTGCCAGTCCCAAAACTAAGTCTGGAGTGCCAGTCCCAAAACTAAGTCTGGAGTGCCAGTCCCAAAACTAAGTCTGGAGTGCCAGTCCCAAAACTAAGTCTGGAGTGCCAGTCCCAAAACTAAGTCTGGAGTGCCAGTCCCAAAACTAAGTCTGGAGTGCCAGTCCCAAAACTAAGTCAGGAGTGCCAGTCCCAAAACTAAGTCAGGAGTGCCAGTCCCAAAACTAAGTCTGGAGTGCCAGTCCCAAAACTAAGTCTGGAGTGCCAGTCCCAAAACTAAGTCAGGAGTGCCAGTCCCAAAACTAAGTCAGGAGTGCCAGTCCCAAAACTAAGTCAGGAGTGCCAGTCCCAAAACTAAGTCAGGAGTGCCAGTCCCAAAACTAAGTCTGGAGTGCCAGTCCCAAAACTAAGTCTGGAGTGCCAGTCCCAAAACTAAGTCTGGAGTGCCAGTCCCAAAACTAAGTCTGGAGTGCCAGTCCCAAAACTAAGTCTGGAGTGCCAGTCCCAAAACTAAGTCTGGAGTGCCAGTCCCAAAACTAAGTCAGGAGTGCCAGTCCCAAAACTAAGTCAGGAGTGCCAGTCCCAAAACTAAGTCTGGAGTGCCAGTCCCAAAACTAAGTCTGGAGTGCCAGTCCCAAAACTAAGTCTGGAGTGCCAGTCCCAAAACTAAGTCAGGAGTGCCAGTCCCAAAACTAAGTCAGGAGTGCCAGTCCCAAAACTAAGTCAGGAGTGCCAGTCCCAAAACTAAGTCAGGAGTGCCAGTCCCAAAACTAAGTCAGGAGTGCCAGTCCCAAAACTAAGTCTGGAGTGCCAGTCCCAAAACTAAGTCAGGAGTGCCAGTCCCAAAACTAAGTCAGGAGTGCCAGTCCCAAAACTAAGTCTGGAGTGCCAGTCCCAAAACTAAGTCAGGAGTGCCAGTGCCAAAACACGTAAAGAACACGGTTTGTTACATTCTCTTCTCGCTCTGTCGGCGTCATAAAATATCTTTTTTTTTGCTTCGAATGGTTTGAAAAAATGTGATCCGACTCCACAACCGCTTTAACTGACAAAGAACCGTGCCCAATGTGAAGGTCACACATGTCTGTCTTTGATTGAGTCTTACTATTTCACTCACACAACATGTAAGATTTTTGTTTTTTTAAAAACACCAACCAAGCTGACGGCATGATGGTCTAACCTCTCATCGGGCAAAGACAACAGCGAAGCAGATTCCTCCAGATGTTTCCAAAATGTGACCACTCAGTTAGCTGCAATTCGATTAGCTACCTCTTCACCGAGACCAAATCTTGTGTTCATATTGTTGGCATTATTTCTCTTGGCCCATTTTTCCTGAGCGGCAGCTTCTCCTAATTCTTGACTGCTTCGTTTCAATCCCGCTCATATCAAGGGTTGTGGAGTCGGTATTGCTTGAAGGAATGGCGGTGAAGATCGATTCCGCCCGTTGACAGGATTTGTGGGCGAGGACGAATACAGCAGGCTAATAATTGTACGATCATTAAAGCTGATTAATTTTTATTGTTAGTTTTTTGGACATTTTTCTCTGAACATCACTCATTGAGTGCTACAAAAGACATTTTCTCTGAACATCACTCACTGAGTGCTGCAAAAGAAATTTTCTCTGAACATCAATCACTGAGTGCTACAAAAGAAATTTTCTCTGAACATCAATCACTGAGTGCTACAAAAGAAATTTTCTCTGAACATCAATCACTGAGTGCTACAAAAGAAATTTTCTCTGAACATCAATCACTGAGTGCTACAAAAGAAATTTTCTCTGAACATCAATCACTGAGTGCTACAAAAGAAATTTTCTCTGAACATCAATCACTGAGTGCTACAAAAGAAATTTTCTCTGAACATCAATCACTGAGTGCTACAAAAGAAATTTTCTCTGAACATCACTCACTGAGTGCTACAAAAGAAATTTTCTCTGAACATCAATCACTGAGTGCTACAAAAGACGTCATATCTTGACTTTTAAAAAAAAATGCTGGTAATTATTGCTTAATACAATTTCTGTTTTATTTCCTCCTATGTAATCCTATGTAATCTTATTTTATTTTATGTAATCCTATCTGATCTTATGTAATGGTATGTAAATAATGTAATCCTTTGTAATTTATCTTGTAATCCTGTGTCATCGTACATAATTGTTTTGTAATTTTGCAATCCTATGTCCTTTTTGCAATCCTATGTCATTTTTGCAATCCTGTCATTTTTGCAATCCTATGTCATTTTTGCAATCCTATTTCATTTTTGCAATCCTATGTCATTTTTGCAATCCTATGTAATCGTATAGGTATGCTTTCAACGGTTACGTCTCTACTCCTGAAAATAGCGTCAACCACGACTCAGAAACCTATACTTTTCTTTCCAAGCAGTGAAAACGTCACATAACGTAAGTAAATGTTGTCTACATCATCATCATCATCATATCCTAGCCCTGCACACTTCAGGTACAATACATCCGTGTGCAATTTTTTTTTTCATCGGACGGCACAAGCACCACTTCAGGTCCTTGGATCTTCACCCAGAAGACCACATGACAAATGCGGGCCACGTTTTTTAGGGGGGGGGGGGGGCTGTGTCCTCCCCTCTCTCCGCCGCTGACGTTGACTGGAAGAGACCCATAAAGCGCCCGCGGTTCGGAGGAAGACGATATTAACTTTAATAGACACAAGTGGAAGGCACCCCGTTCCCCTTAGCCGTACTACGAATATGAAAGATGGCGAGTTTTTGGAGAGAGACAGCTGCGCGCGCAACTCATCATTGCCACCGCCATCATACTTGAGGTTGGAAGTGCGGAGGTTTTCTCTTTGGCGCATGCGCAATTACTGCCAGCCATCCTAGATCAGAAGGCTTGTCAGGCATCAAGAAAACGTGCCGTAATTGATGAATGCGCTATTTGTGAAGAATTAAACACCTCCTTCTGATTGAAGTCACAAGAGCTCTTGCGCACGAAGAGGTTACTCGCTTATTTTTGATTATCTCTTTTCCCCACGGAACGCTCTCTGCCGTTACTGGGCTGTACAAATTTAATACAATGATCAAATAGCTGTATCTTTTGCTTTCTTTTCTTTCTTTTCTATTTTTAAATAATGCATTGGCGTAACTAGGGGAAGCTAAAGGGTACAGCCATCAAATTGGTCCCGAACACCCCCCCCCCCCGGGGCTGCAGGGGGCCTCGGATATTTAAGGCGCTTTAAGTTGTTATTTGGAAAAAAATAAACTACTAAATGTTGGATGTAAAAAAAAAAATATAAAAAAAAAAAAAAAAAAAAGGTGTGGGGGCAGAAAATTCAAACGGGGCCGGGGGATCAACAAACGTTACGCGAAGGCGCTGCTAAAGGGGTACATTAGTGCTATTATATGTACCCCAATGCAGTCATATAATGTTACTTAGTTTTATTTAAATGTTATTTTCCTTAAGCCCTCGTAGGTTCCTAGGCCGCCGGCTTAGGCCTCTGTCTAGTTGCTTATTGAATAGGGTGGCCCAGATAGATGAACATCTTATTGAATAGGGTGGCCCAGGTAGGTTAACACCTTGTTGAATAGGGTGGCTTAACACCTTGTTGAATAGGGTGGCCCAGGTAGGTGAACACCTTGTTGAATAGGGTGGCCCAGGTAGGTGAACACCTTGTTGAATAGGGTGGCCCAGGTAGGTGAGCACCTTATTGAATAGGGTGGCCCAGATAGATGAACATCTTATTGAATAGGGTGGCCCAGGTAGGTGAGCACCTTGCTGAATAGGGTGGCCCAGGTAGGTGAACACCTTGATTTTCCTCCTTAAGCGTGGCTTGAGTTCTTTGACCACCGGAATAATAAGACGTGGACTTATAATTTTACTATAACTTTTTTATAAATTTCTTACGATTATCTAACCTACTGCGATTGTATAAACATTATCCCTAAACAAAGGATGGCACTGGCTAAGCCATGGGTGGCCACGCAATGGATGGCACTGGCAGTGTCTAAGCCATAGGTGCATGGCCGACCTAATGATAGCACTGGCAGTGTCTAAGCCAGGGGTGATCAACCAACGGATGGCACTGGTAGTATCAAAACCATAGGTGGCCGTCCAAATGATAGAACTGGCAGCGTCAAGCTATTGGTAACCGACCAAAGGATGGCACTGGCAGTGTCTAAGCCAGGGGTGATCAACCAAAGGATGGCACTGGCAGTGTCTAAGCCAGGGGTGATCAACCAAAGGATGCTACTGGCGACCCTGCTCTAAGCTTTCATTGTCAGTTTCGTGTTCATAAAAAAGTTGTATTTGTTATACAGACATTTAACAATAGGCCCTTTATTAAGGTCATGTGGGAAAGAAAATTGTAAATATGAATTAAGTATTAAAATTTGATACTCTATCATTATTAATGGTAGTTAATATTAAATATTGTTTCATAAAAAATAGACAAAAACTAAAATTTACGAAACAATTATTATGTTTTATTATTATTATATGTTGTCTTATATAGCGCGGTACCCCAGCCTAGGGCTGGTCTCACCGCGCTGTACATAAAAATAATTGCAAAAGAAACATAATCGTGACAATAAAACAAAATACATTTATGTAATAAAGAACAGCTGTATAGAGACAAAACAAAAACAAATTCATATTCACCCCACCCACCCCAGAACTTTTACATGTGAAGCCATGGACGGCGGCCAGCAGCATCGTTTATCGGTCAGGTTTGAGGAATCAGTCGGGGTAATAGAGTTTAAAGAGATGTGTTTTGAGTGCAGTTTTGAAGGCCTGTGTGGTTGGTAAATTGCGGATGTGTTGTGGAAGAGAATTCCATTGTTTGGGGGCGCAGAAAGAGAAAGATCGTTCACCGAATGTTTTAGTACGTGTCTTAGCAACGGACAGAATACGCGTGTCTGCAGAGGAGCGAAGCTGTCGAAGGGGTGAATAGACAGAAAGAAGTTCGTTTAGATAGGAAGGGCAGGAATCTGAGAAGAAGTTATGACATAGAACAGACAGTTTGTACTCAATGCGTGCCTTTATAGGAAGCCAATGAAGTGAGTGGAGTAGTGGAGTGACATGATCACGTTTTTTTGCCTTTAGAACTAGCTTAGCAGCTGAATTCTGAACCTTTTGTAGTTATTCTATGAAGTTTTATGGTGAACCTGACAGAAGAGAGTTGCAATAGCCAAGACGAGAGAGAACAAGAGCACAGACTAGGGTTTTTGTTGCACTAATTGTGAGGTAGTGGCGGATGGAGCTGATCTGACGGATAGCGGTGTACGCAGAACTACAAATGTGAGAGATATGTTTATCAAGAGACATGTTGTTAGAAAGAATATAACCAAGATTCCTAGAAGAGGGAGATCATAAGTTTACTAAATGCTGTCATGAGAATACATACATGTACTATAATACATTGTGATCTGTTTTTTACATTGTGATCAGTTTGTTACAATGGAAGTTATGATACTATAATACATTGTTATCTGTTAGTTACATTGGAAGTAAGTTTTCTCGATCAAGAGTTGGTGTAAACACGCAGGCAGCCATGCATCTCCACGGTCCTATTCATGTGTTGTTTCACAGTCCTATTCATGTGTTGTTTCACAGTCCTATTCCTGTGTTGTTTCACAGTCCTATTCATGTGTTGTTTCACAGTCCTATTCATGTGTTGTATCACAGTCCTATTCATGTGTTGTTTCACAGTCCTATTCATGTGTTGTTTAACAGTCCTATTCATGTGTTGTTTCACAGTCCTATTCATGTGTTGTTTCACAGTCCTATTCATGTGTTGTTTCACAGTCCTATTCATGTGTTGTTTCACAGTCCTATTCATGTTTTGTTTCACAGTCCTATTCATGTGTTGTTTCACAGTCCTATTCATGTGTTGTTTCACAGTGCTATTCATGTGTTGTTTCACAGTCCTATTCATGTGTTGTTTCACAGTCCTATTCATGTGTTGTTTCACAGTCCTATTCATGTGTTGTTTCACAGTCCTATTCCTGAAGTTAAATTACAATAAATTGTTAGCAACGTCTTACACCATCATCTAAAGTCAACTTTAACTGAAGTCAACATCAACTGAAGTCAACATCAATTGAAGTCAACATTTCGGAACTATATTTAAAATACACCTTCGTGAAAAAGTACGAGCCCCACCCCTGCACGCCCCCGGTTTTGTAGCCAGGGATCAATAGACTGGTCAGATGCACCTCCCACAATGGAGCACGTGCAGTGAGGGGGACCTTTCCGAACTGAAAATCTGGGGATTTCTCTTCATAATAAGCATTTAATATGGGCGACAAGCCGTCCTCTGAGTGGTCTATAATTGATAGGCCTTGTAGAGGGGAATAAATGCCACAAAAATATCCTGAGGGTTTGATGGCCGCTGATAACCCTCGCGGTTTTGGTTTCCCTGCGCATGACCACACGGAAGCGCGGGAATAGTCACGTAAACACATGGGGGCATACTCCCACATTCTTGGACTAGCTAAACACTAATGCTACATAGTCAGCAAGTTGAAGATAAACAGTTTGACAACACATTACTGTTACATAGTGATCATAATATTTTAATAATGTGATTCCCAATTATTACTGGTTGCTGAAAAATGACTATAGGCACCATGGTAAAGATAGAAGAAAACCAATTATTATATAAATGTTTTAATATATTCAATATATGTGTACATTTACTTTAATTACCGGCCTACCCCGAACTCAAATGATAACTTAGCCAATGGTGGTCTTATTCAAATTTGTATAATCATATTTTATATGATATATATTTGAATGCTTCCATCGCGTTCCTATGCTTAAATTGTTTGTGCTAAGCTACTTTGGGGGGGGGGGCGTAACTTAACATTAGTATCCTGTCTTCCATTGTATCAGACATATAACAATGTATTATATTATTTGTATGTATTCTCGTGACAGCATTGAGTAAAATAATTATCTCTAGGGTACTGAAAAATAAAAATTCTTTTAGTTGTTTTAGTTTGTTTTGTTTTTTTTAATAGGAAACAAATATTAAATACCCTTAAGAAATGCGGATAATAACATTTTAATGTTCAATTCATGTTTTTGGAAAGCAGATTCATTTAAATTTTCTTGATGAAGTCTTGTTTGCCAGACGGCATCAATAACCTAAATTACTTCCTTTGGGCTGCAGCACATTTACCCAAAACTCGATGCACTGAGCAGTAGCAAGAAAAACGTAAGGGACGAGACGAAAAGTGGTCAAGAGAAAGTCTACTCGTGGACGGCAGGGAGAGAAAGGTCTGGCATTTCCGGCTGTGACCAGGTCAGTTCGTATGTGACATTCGGTGCGCGTGAGATCCTTCGCGCAGATTTGAAGAAACGAATAGTAATACGAGGCTACGGTGCTTGTCACAGGACACCGCTGAGGGAGGTGCTTTGCCTGATTACGGCAGCAAGAAGCTACTGTCCGGCTAAGTGGATTTAGCTAGTTGCATATCACCATTACCAGCAAATTAGTTGGAGTTGCAGAATTCAAGGTTCTCTTCTTACTGTCTTCGGTGGGCGCACTCTACATACTTTGTTGAAACTAAACCAAAGGCCGAGGTTGTCTAAACTAAGTTAGACTTACAAAGGGTGACATGAGGAGTAATTCTGAGAACAGAGGAACCGTCGACTTTTAAGTTATGATATAAATTGATTGATTGATTGGATACTTCTATAGCGCTGGTATCCATGTTACTTTAGCATGCTCACTTCACTACGCTTTGGTGTCATCAAATCTATTAAACAAAAAAGTCTTTAAATGTTTCCTAAATAATTTTCTGTCCCTTTCAGTACGCCTTAGAGATGGAGGTAAAATATTCCATAACTTTGGCGCTATCGCTTCAAAAGAGCGCACTCCGTACGACTTTTTTCTGTGTTCATCCACACTGGGAATTTTCAATAAGGACTGAGTTGAGGACCGCAGGTTCTTTAAGGTTACATGTTTATAAATGGCGTATACTTGTCAATTTCTCATTTTACTTTAGGCAGTAAGTCACTATTTCGTTTTCCACATTCTACCGTTCTCTGTGTAATTTAACACACACATTGGAAGTCAATTATTCCTATTTTAAATTTGCATTGTTACGTTTCTATGGGTTTTTTTAAAAATGTCAAACGATTCGTAGAAGGTGCCCCCCCCCCCGGGGGGCGGGGTTGTTAGTGATTGTGACAAGTGCAACATTTAGAAAAGTTTGGGAAGCCCTGGTTTACGCTTCAATATAAATATACTATAGGCATCATAAAATTATACCATATGCATCATGAAATTATACCATATGCATCATGAAATTATACCATATGCATCATGAAATTATACCATATGCATCATAAAATTATACCATATGCATCATGAAATTATACCATATGCATCATGAAATTATACCATATGCATCATGAAATTATACCATATGCATCATAAAATTATACCATATGCATCATAAAATTATACCATATGCATCATGAAATTATACCATATGCATCATGAAATTATACCATATGCATCATAAAATTATACCATATGCATCATAAAATTATACCATATGCATCATGAAATTATACCATATGCATCATAAAATTATACCATATGCATCATGAAATTATACCATATGCATCATGAAATTATACCATATGCATCATAAAATTATACCATATGCATCATGAAATTATACCAGATGCATCATAAAATTATACCATATGCATCATGAAATTATACCATATGCATCATAAAATTATACCATATGCATCATAAAATTATACCATATGCATCATAAAATTATACCATATGCATCATGAAATTATATTATAGGCTTATTAAAGCAATAATAATATTCTCACTTGAAGAATTGAATATAAAAGTATGTAACTGTTTAAAAAATCTATTCACTTTAAAGAGAAATATTGGTAATGACCATTCCAATGCTAAAGTTAAAAATTTGATTTTTATCAAGTAGTGTCAATCTATTGAAATGAGTTTTGAAATAAAATAGTATCATTGGCAAATGACTGCATCACACGTTGTAACACCAAACAGTGCGTCAATGACGGCATCACACTTTGTAACACCAAACAGTGCGTCAATGACTGCATCACACTTTGTAACACCAAACAGTGCGTCAATGACTGCATCACACTTTGTAACACCAAACAGTGCGTCAATGACTGCAGCACACTTTGTAACACCAAACAGTGCGTCAATGACTGCATCACACTTTGTAACACCAAACAGTGCGTCAATGACTGCAGCATACTTTGTAACACCAAACAGTGCGTCAATGACTGCAGCATACTTTGTAACACCAAACAGTGAGTCAATGACTGCAGCATAATTTGTAACACCAAACAGTGCGTCAATGACGGCATCACACTTTGTAACACCAAACAGTGAGTCAATGACGGCATCACACGTTGTAACACCAAACAGTGCGTCAATGACTGCATCACACGTTGTAACACCAAACAGTGTGTCAATGACTGCATCACACTTTGTAACACCAAACAGTGCGTTCATAAAAAAAAACTGAGTAAAATTTGATCGCGTGAACTGAACATTACTCTAACCCTAACCCTAACCCTAACCCTAACCCTTAACCCTAACCCTAACCCTAACCCTAAATTTTAAATCCTTAATATTAACTTCACTTTTGTTCGTGTGTGTCTGACTTGGCGGCAAATTCTTTGGACGGCTAACTGACCCACTTCCCGTCAAGGCGCGTTGCTGATGCCAACACAAATCTTTCAAGTATTCAACCACAACCAACTAAATTTTTGTTCCACTTGTTTTTCAGCGTGAAAATGAAGGAAATAAGACAACGATTTCACGAAACAATATTCATGATAACTTCGCTAAATGAGATTCCTTGAAAAAAAAAAATCCTAAGTGGGTTCAGTGTGTAATATTGTATTTTGTTTTTATGAAATAGTTGGTGTCCTAAATCTGTGGTGTGAATGTGGGTGGGAGCTGGGCATATTCATTTTAAATAGAATAATAAAGTGCACATAAACAATTTATATGACATAAACCTGTTTATAAGGGTTGTTTAATTTTTATATTTTAAACAAAATTTGTTTATTATAAAAGATTTTAAAATTTAATTATCGAATTTTTGGCTAATGATGTCACTTCAAAATGTCTCAACTAGGTATACTTGACGGCTGGTTGAGAACCCTGTCCAAAGTGCACGGCTGTGACGTCTGCTATCAGTCGATCGTTAGTTGGTGACGTGACCACACCCAATGAGTGACCTTGACAAGTGTGGACACATTTCATGTCTAGATTCTGACAATGGCACTCACGGATTGGTGGAGAGAACAGAGCGTCTTTTTAGTGTATGGGACTTCACTATAACAATTGTTTGGTACATGGGACTTCACTATAACAATTGTTTGGTGCATGGGACTTCACTATAACAATTGTTTGGTGCATGGGACTTCACTATAACAATTGTTTAGTGCATGGGACTTATGTAGATACATTTGTGTAAGAGACTTTGGTAGATAAACATTTTGGTGTAGGGGAATGTTGTAGGTGAACTTTTGGGTTTAAAGGATTTTTTCAAAGAATTTTTTGTTTTTTTTAGATTGCTTTAAAATGTACTCTTGACATGGGACAATCTTACTCACAATATAACGAGACAAACGTACTAACAATATAACGGTGAAATTGCTCTCACAAAATAATGGGAAAAGTTTTCTTACAATATGACGGGACTATTGTGCCCACGAGACAATTGCATTCACAATAGCACGGTAGATTTTTACTCATTAGGAGGGTTTTAATTACTGCAAAGTCCCTCTCCCTCCCACCTCCATCCCCCACCAGCAATAAAACGGTTTTTTCAGTTCACACGTTAAAATTTTCGTCAAATTTCTTTTTGAAAGCACTATACTCTATAGTAAAACAAAATGATGCGTGTATGATGTATAAACTTTCTCCGAAAGACTTGACAGAAACTGATACCACCACCCGACCCCCAAAAGGGCAATTTGTGGTCCCCGTTGAGCGATGTTCCTATGACAGTTCAATCCTGGGATGGTGACAGTTCAATCTGTGGATGGTGACATTTCAATCCTGTGATGTTGACAGTTCAATCCTGTCGTGCATTTCGCAGATTGTTTCATGTCTATAGACTTGACCGCAAATATTTAGTAAGAAAATATTTCCAGAACTTACTTCTAAAATACTAGCTTTGAATACTCAGCTGTTCGTGCGCCTAATGGGTTCAATTCTTTATACAATATTCAAACTAAACCTGCAGGTAGAGTTATATGTTACTAGGGCGGGCCCTATTGTTGCTGGCACCCCGTGCAAGCTTAACTTTAGCGCCCCTCTTTAATTTTAATCATAAAAGTTTGTTCAATGAACAACTGGGGATTAGGTAATGAGTTCATTACCCAGGTTTTTGTGTTTGTAACAAACAATGAACAATAAAATTGGTTTTCTTAACTTTTATTTGGAAAGTATGAACAATTAGCCTACCGTTGGCAGTATGAACAATTAGCCTACCGTGGGCAGTATGAACAATTAGCCTACCGTGGGTAGTATGAACAATTAGCCTACCATGGGCAGTATGAACAATTAGCCTACCGTGGGCAGTATGAACAATTAGCCTACCTTTGGCAGTATGAACAATTAGCCTACCTTTGGCAGTATGAACAATTAGCCTACCTTTGGCAGTATGAACAATGAGCCTACCTTTGGCAGTATGAACAATTAGCCTACCTTTGGCAGTATGAACAATTAGCCTACCTTTGGCAGTATGAACAATTAGCCTACCTTTGGCAGTATGAACAATTAGCCTACCTTTGGCAGTATGAACAATTAGCCTACCGTGGGTAGTATGAACAATTAGCCTACCATGGGCAGTATGAACAATAAGCCTACCTTTGGCAGTATGAACAATTAGCCTACCTTTGGCAGTATGAACAATTAGCCTACCGTGGGCAGTATGAACAATTAGCCTACCATGGGCAGTATGAACAATTAGCCTACCATGGGCAGTATGAACAATTAGCCTACCGTGGGTAGTATGAACAATTAGCCTACCGTGGGCAGTATGAACAATTAGCCTACCGTGGGTAGTATGAACAATTAGCCTACCGTGGGTAGTATGAACAATTAGCCTACCATGGGCAGTATGAACAATTAGCCTACCGTGGGCAGTATGAACAATTAGCCTACCGTGGGTAGTATGAACAATTAGCCTACCGTGGGCAGTATGAACAATTAGCCTACCGTGGGTAGTATGAACAATTAGCCTACCGTGGGTAGTATGAACAATTAGCCTACCATGGGCAGTATGAACAATTAGCCTACCGTGGGCAGTATGAACAATTAGCCTACCGTGGGCAGTATGAACAATTAGCCTACCATGGGCAGTATGAACAATTAGCCTACCGTGGGCAGTATGAACAATTAGCCTACCGTGGGTAGTATGAACAATTAGCCTACCGTGGGCAGTATGAACAATTAGCCTACCGTGGGTAGTATGAACAATTAGCCTACCGTGGGTAGTATGAACAATTAGCCTACCATGGGCAGTATGAACAATTAGCCTACCGTGGGCAGTATGAACAATTAGCCTACCGTGGGCAGTATGAACAATTAGCCTACCGTGGGCAGTATGAACAATTAGCCTACCTTTGGCAGTATGAACAATTAGCCTACCTTTGGCAGTATGAACAATTAGCCTACCTTTGACAGTATGAACAATTAGCCTACCGTGGGCAGTATGAACAATTAGCCTACCGTGGGTAGTATGAACAATTAGCCTACCATGGGTAGTATGAACAATTAGCCTACCATGGGTAGTATGAACAATTAGCCTACCTTTGGCAGTATGAACAATTAGCCTACCTTTGACAGTATGAACAATTAGCCTACCTTTGACAGTATGAACAATTAGCCTACCGTGGGCAGTATGAACAATTAGCCTACCTTTGGCAGTATGAACAATTAGCCTACCTTTGGCAGTATGAACAATTAGCCTACCTTTGACAGTATGAACAATTAGCCTACCGTGGGCAGTATGAACAATTAGCCTACCGTGGGCAGTATGAACAATTAGCCTACCGTGGGTAGTATGAACAATTAGCCTACCATGGGTAGTATGAACAATTAGCCTACCTTTGGCAGTATGAACAATTAGCCTACCGTGGGTAGTATGAACAATTAACCTACCATGGGCAGTATGAACAATTAGCCTACCGTGGGTAGTATGAACAATTAGCCTACCGTGGGCAGTATGAACAATTAGCCTACCTTTGGCAGTATGAACAATTAGCCTACCTTTGGCAGTATGAACAATTAGCCTACCATGGGTAGTATGAACAATTAGCCTACCGTGGGTAGTATGAACAATTAGCCTACCTTTGGCAGTATGAACAATTAGCCTACCTTTGGCAGTATGAACAATTAGCCTACCATGGGCAGTATGAACAATTAGCCTACCATGGGCAGTATGAACAATTAGCCTACCTTTGGCAGTATGAACAATTAGCCTACCTTTGGCAGTATGAACAATTAGCCTACCATGGGTAGTATGAACAATTAGCCTACCTTTGGCAGTATGAACAATTAGCCTACCTTTGGTAGTATGAACAATTAGCCTACCATGGGTAGTATGAACAATTAGCCTACCATGGGTAGTATGAACAATTAGCCTACCATGGGTAGTATGAACAATTAGCCTACCTTTGGCAGTATGAACAATTAGCCTACCTTTGGCAGTATGAACAATTAGCCTACCTTTGGCAGTATGAACAATTAGCCTACCGTGGGTAGTATGAACAATTAGCCTACCATGGGCAGTATGAACAATTAGCCTACCGTGGGCAGTATGAACAATTAGCCTACCGTGGGCAGTATGAACAATTAGCCTACCGTGGGCAGTATGAACAATTAGCCTACCGTGGGTAGTATGAACAATTAGCCTACCTTTGGCAGTATGAACAATTAGCCTACCGTGGGTAGTATGAACAATTAGCCTACCATGGGCAGTATGAACAATTAGCCTACCGTGGGCAGTATGAACAATTAGCCTACCGTGGGCAGTATGAACAATTAGCCTACCGTGGGTAGTATGAACAATTAGCCTACCGTGGGTAGTATGAACAATTAGCCTACCGTGGGTAGTATGAACAATTAGCCTACCATGGGCAGTATGAACAATTAGCCTACCGTTGGCAGTATGAACAATTAGCCTACCTTTGGCAGTATGAACAATTAGCCTACCTTTGGCAGTATGAACAATTAGCCTACCTTTGGCAGTATGAACAATTAGCCTACCTTTGGTAGTATGAACAATTAGCCTACCTTTGGCAGTATGAACAATTAGCCTACCGTGGGCAGTATGAACAATTAGCCTACCTTTGGCAGTATGAACAATTAGCCTACCTTTGGTAGTATGAACAATTAGCCTACCTTTGGCAGTATGAACAATTAGCCTACCGTGGGCAGTATGAACAATTAGCCTACCTTTGGCAGTATGAACAATTAGCCTACCATGGGCAGTATGAACAATTAGCCTACCGTGGGCAGTATGAACAATTAGCCTACCGTGGGCAGTATGAACAATTAGCCTACCGTGGGCAGTATGAACAATTAGCCTACCGTGGGCAGTATGAACAATTAGCCTACCTTTGGCAGTATGAACAATTAGCCTACCTTTGGCAGTATGAACAATTAGCCTACCGTGGGCAGTATGAACAATTAGCCTACCGTGGGCAGTATGAACAATTAGCCTACCATGGGCAGTATGAACAATTAGCCTACCTTTGGCAGTATGAACAATTAGCCTACCGTGGGCAGTATGAACAATTAGCCTACCGTGGGCAGTATGAACAATTAGCCTACCGTTGGCAGTATGAACAATTAGCCTACCATGGGCAGTATGAACAATTAGCCTACCTTTGGCAGTATGAACAATTAGCCTACCGTGGGCAGTATGAACAATTAGCCTACCGTGGGCAGTATGAACAATTAGCCTACCGTGGGCAGTATGAACAATTAGCCTACCTTTGGCAGTATAAACAATTAGCCTACCTTTGGCAGTATGAACAATTAGCCTACCTTTGGCAGTATGAACAATTAGCCTACCGTGGGCAGTATGAACAATTAGCCTACCGTTGGCAGTATGAACAATTAGCCTACCATGGGCAGTATGAACAATTAGCCTACCTTTGGCAGTATGAACAATTAGCCTACCGTGGGCAGTATGAACAATTAGCCTACCGTGGGCAGTATGAACAATTAGCCTACCGTGGGCAGTATGAACAATTAGCCTACCTTTGGCAGTATGAACAATTAGCCTACCGTGGGCAGTATGAACAATTAGCCTACCGTGGGCAGTATGAACAATTAGCCTACCGTGGACAGTATGAACAATTAGCCTACCGTGGGTAGTATGAACAATTAGCCTACCGTGGGTAGTATGAACAATTAGCCTACCGTGGGTAGTATGAACAATTAGCCTACCATGGGCAGTATGAACAATTAGCCTACCGTGGGCAGTATGAACAATTAGCCTACCGTGGGTAGTATGAACAATTAGCCTACCGTGGGCAGTATGAACAATTAGCCTACCGTGGGTAATATGAACAATTAGCCTACCGTGGGTAGTATGAACAATTAGCCTACCGTGGGCAGTATGAACAATTAGCCTACCGTGGGTAGTATGAACAATTAGCCTACCATGGGTAGTATGAACAATTAGCCTACCATGGGTAGTATGAACAATTAGCCTACCGTGGGTAGTATGAACAATTAGCCTACCATGGGCAGTATGAACAATTAGCCTACCGTGGGTAGTATGAACAATTAGCCTACCATGGGTAGTATGAACAATTAGCCTACCATGGGCAGTATGAACAATTAGCCTACCGTGGGTAGTATGAACAATTAGCCTACCATGGGTAGTATGAACAATTAGCCTACCGTGGGTAGTATGAACAATTAGCCTACCATGGGTAGTATGAACAATTAGCCTACCATGGGCAGTATGAACAATTAGCCTACCATGGGTAGTATGAACAATTAGCCTACCATGGGGAGTATGAACAATTAGCCTACCGTGGGTAGTATGAACAATTAGCCTACCGTGGGTAGTATGAACAATTAGCCTACCGTGGGTAATATGAACAATTAGCCTACCGTGGGTAGTATGAACAATTAGCCTACCATGGGTAGTATGAACAATTAGCCTACCATGGGCAGTATGAACAATTAGCCTACCGTGGGTAGTATGAACAATTAGCCTACGGTGGACAGTATGAACAATTAGCCTACCGTGGGTAGTATGAACAATTAGCCTACCATGGGCAGTATGAACAATTAGCCTACCGTGGGTAGTATGAACAATTAGCCTACCGTGGGTAGTATGAACAATTAGCCTACCGTGGGTAGTATGAACAATTAGCCTACCGTGGGTAGTATGAACAATTAGCCTACCTTTGGCAGTATGAACAATTAGCCTACCGTGGGCAGTATGAACAATGAGCCTACCTTTGGCAGTATGAACAATTAGCCTACCTTTGGCAGTATGAACAATTAGCCTACCTTTGTCAGTATGAACAATTAGCCTACCTTTGGCAGTATGAACAATTAGCCTACCTTTGGCAGTATGAACAATTAGCCTACCTTTGGCAGTATGAACAATGAGCCTACCTTTGGCAGTATGAACAATGAGCCTACCTTTGGCAGTATGAACAATGAGCCTACCTTTGGCAGTATGAACAATGAGCCTACCTTTGGCAGTATGAACAATGAGCCTACCTTTGGCAGTATGAACAATGAGCCTACCTTTGGCAGTATGAACTATGAGCCTACCTTTGGCAGTATGAACAATGAGCCTACCGTTGGCAGTATGAACAATTAGCCTACCTTTGGCAGTATGAACAATTAGCCTACCTTTGGCAGTATGAACAATTAGCCTACCTTTGGCAGTATGAACAATGAGCCTACCGTTGGCAGTATGAACAATTAGCCTACCTTTGGCAGTATGAACAATTAGCCTACCGTTGGCAGTATGAACAATTAGCCTACTGTGGGCAGTATGAACAATTAGCCTACCTTTGGCAGTATGAACAATTAGCCTACCTTTGGCAGTATGAACAATTAGCCTACCTTTGGCAGTATGAACTATGAGCCTACCTTTGGCAGTATGAACAATTAGCCTACCTTTGGCAGTATGAACAATTAGCCTACCTTTGGCAGTATGAACAATTAGCCTACCTTTGGCAGTATGAACAATGAGCCTACCTTTGGCAGTATGAACAATGAGCCTACCTTTGGCAGTATGAACAATTAGCCTACCTTTGGACAGTATGAACAATTAGCCTACCTTTGGCAGTATGAACAATTAGCCTACCTTTGGCAGTATGAACAATTAACCTACCTTTGGCAGTATGAACAATTAGCCTACCTTTGGCAGTATGAACAATTAGCCTACCTTTGGCAGTATGAACAATTAGCCTACCTTTGGCAGTATGAACAATTAGCCTACCTTTGGCAGTATGAACAATTAGCCTACCTTTGGCAGTATGAACAATTAGCCTACCTTTGGCAGTATGAACAATTAGCCTACCGTGGGCAGTATGAACAATTAGCCTACCTTTGGACAGTATGAACAATTAGCCTACCTTTGGCAGTATGAACAATTAGCCTACCTTTGGCAGTATGAACAATGAGCCTACCGTGGGTAGTATGAACAATTAGCCTACCGTGGGTAGTATGAACAATTAGCCTACCGTGGGCAGTATGAACAATGAGCCTACCGTGGGCAGTATGAACAATTAGCCTACCTTTGGCAGTATGAACAATTAGCCTACCGTGGGTAGTATGAACAATTAGCCTACCGTGGACAGTATGAACAATTAGCCTACCTTTGGACAGTATGAACAATTAGCCTACCTTTGGCAGTATGAACAATTAGCCTACCTTTGGCAGTATGAACAATTAGCCTACCTTTGGCAGTATGAACAATTAGCCTACCTTTGGCAGTATGAACAATTAGCCTACCTTTGGCAGTATGAACAATTAGCCTACCTTTGGCAGTATGAACAATTAGCCTACCTTTGGCAGTATGAACAATTAGCCTACCTTTGGCAGTATGAACAATTAGCCTACCTTTGGCAGTATGAACAATTAGCCTACCTTTGGCAGTATGAACAATTAGCCTACCTTTGGCAGTATGAACAATTAGCCTACCTTTGGCAGTATGAACAATTAGCCTACCTTTGACAGTATGAACAATTAGCCTACCTTTGGCAGTATGAACAATTAGCCTACCTTTGGCAGTATGAACAATTAGCCTACCTTTGGCAGTATGAACAATTAGCCTACCTTTGGCAGTATGAACAATGAGCCTACCTTTGGCAGTATGAACAATTAGCCTACCTTTGGACAGTATGAACAATTAGCCTACCTTTGGCAGTATGAACAATTAGCCTACCTTTGGCAGTATGAACAATTAGCCTACCGTGGGTAGTATGAACAATTAGCCTACCGTGGACAGTATGAACAATTAGCCAAACTTTGGACAGTATGAACAATTAGCCTACCGTGGGTAGTATGAACAATTAGCCTACCGTGGGCAGTATGAACAATGAGCCTACCTTTGGCAGTATGAACTATTAGCCTACCTTTGGCAGTATGAACAATGAGCCTACCGTGGGTAGTATGAACAATTAGCCTACCGTGGGTAGTATGAACAATTAGCCTACCGTGGGTAGTATGAACAATTAGCCTACCGTGGGTAGTATGAACAATGAGCCTACCTTTGGCAGTATGAACTATTAGCCTACCTTTGGCAGTATGAACAATGAGCCTACCGTGGGTAGTATGAACAATTAGCCTACCGTGGGTAGTATGAACAATTAGCCTACCTTTGGCAGTATGAACAATTAGCCTACCGTGGGTAGTATGAACAATTAGCCTACCGTGGGCAGTATGAACAATTAGCCTACCGTGGGCAGTATGAACAATTAGCCTACCGTGGGCAGTATGAACAATTAGCCTACCTTTGGCAGTATGAACAATTAGCCTACCGTGGGCAGTATGAACAATTAGCCTACCGTGGGCAGTATGAACAATTAGCCTACCGTGGACAGTATGAACAATTAGCCTACCGTGGGTAGTATGAACAATTAGCCTACCGTGGGTAGTATGAACAATTAGCCTACCGTGGGTAGTATGAACAATTAGCCTACCATGGGCAGTATGAACAATTAGCCTACCGTGGGCAGTATGAACAATTAGCCTACCGTGGGTAGTATGAACAATTAGCCTACCATGGGCAGTATGAACAATTAGCCTACCGTGGGTAGTATGAACAATTAGCCTACCGTGGGCAGTATGAACAATTAGCCTACCGTGGGTAGTATGAACAATTAGCCTACCATGGGTAGTATGAACAATTAGCCTACCATGGGTAGTATGAACAATTAGCCTACCGTGGGTAGTATGAACAATTAGCCTACCATGGGCAGTATGAACAATTAGCCTACCGTGGGTAGTATGAACAATTAGCCTACCATGGGTAGTATGAACAATTAGCCTACCATGGGCAGTATGAACAATTAGCCTACCGTGGGTAGTATGAACAATTAGCCTACCATGGGTAGTATGAACAATTAGCCTACCGTGGGTAGTATGAACAATTAGCCTACCATGGGTAGTATGAACAATTAGCCTACCATGGGCAGTATGAACAATTAGCCTACCATGGGTAGTATGAACAATTAGCCTACCATGGGGAGTATGAACAATTAGCCTACCGTGGGTAGTATGAACAATTAGCCTACCGTGGGTAGTATGAACAATTAGCCTACCGTGGGTAGTATGAACAATTAGCCTACCGTGGGTAGTATGAACAATTAGCCTACCATGGGTAGTATGAACAATTAGCCTACCATGGGCAGTATGAACAATTAGCCTACCGTGGGTAGTATGAACAATTAGCCTACCGTGGACAGTATGAACAATTAGCCTACCGTGGGTAGTATGAACAATTAGCCTACCATGGGCAGTATGAACAATTAGCCTACCGTGGGTAGTATGAACAATTAGCCTACCGTGGGTAGTATGAACAATTAGCCTACCGTGGGTAGTATGAACAATTAGCCTACCGTGGGTAGTATGAACAATTAGCCTACCGTGGGTAGTATGAACAATTAGCCTACCGTGGGTAGTATGAACAATTAGCCTACCTTTGGACAGTATGAACAATTAGCCTACCTTTGGCAGTATGAACAATTAGCCTACCGTGGGCAGTATGAACAATGAGCCTACCTTTGGCAGTATGAACAATTAGCCTACCTTTGGCAGTATGAACAATTAGCCTACCTTTGTCAGTATGAACAATTAGCCTACCTTTGGCAGTATGAACAATTAGCCTACCTTTGGCAGTATGAACAATTAGCCTACCTTTGGCAGTATGAACAATGAGCCTACCTTTGGCAGTATGAACAATGAGCCTACCTTTGGCAGTATGAACAATGAGCCTACCTTTGGCAGTATGAACAATGAGCCTACCTTTGGCAGTATGAACAATGAGCCTACCTTTGGCAGTATGAACAATGAGCCTACCTTTGGCAGTATGAACTATGAGCCTACCTTTGGCAGTATGAACAATGAGCATACCGTTGGCAGTATGAACAATTAGCCTACCTTTGGCAGTATGAACAATTAGCCTACCTTTGGCAGTATGAACAATTAGCCTACCTTTGGCAGTATGAACAATGAGCCTACCGTTGGCAGTATGAACAATTAGCCTACCTTTGGCAGTATGAACAATTAGCCTACCGTTGGCAGTATGAACAATTAGCCTACTGTGGGCAGTATGAACAATTAGCCTACCTTTGGCAGTATGAACAATTAGCCTACCTTTGGCAGTATGAACAATTAGCCTACCTTTGGCAGTATGAACTATGAGCCTACCTTTGGCAGTATGAACAATTAGCCTACCTTTGGCAGTATGAACAATTAGCCTACCTTTGGCAGTATGAACAATTAGCCTACCTTTGACAGTATGAACAATGAGCCTACCTTTGGCAGTATGAACAATGAGCCTACCTTTGGCAGTATGAACAATTAGCCTACCTTTGGACAGTATGAACAATTAGCCTACCTTTGGCAGTATGAACAATTAGCCTACCTTTGGCAGTATGAACAATTAGCCTACCTTTGGCAGTATGAACAATTAGCCTACCTTTGGCAGTATGAACAATTAGCCTACCTTTGGCAGTATGAACAATTAGCCTACCTTTGGCAGTATGAACAATTAGCCTACCTTTGGCAGTATGAACAATTAGCCTACCTTTGGCAGTATGAACAATTAGCCTTCCTTTGGCAGTATGAACAATTAGCCTACCGTGGGCAGTATGAACAATTAGCCTACCTTTGGACAGTATGAACAATTAGCCTACCTTTGGCAGTATGAACAATTAGCCTACCTTTGGCAGTATGAACAATGAGCCTACCGTGGGTAGTATGAACAATTAGCCTACCGTGGGTAGTATGAACAATTAGCCTACCGTGGGCAGTATGAACAATGAGCCTACCGTGGGCAGTATGAACAATTAGCCTACCTTTGGCAGTATGAACAATTAGCCTACCGTGGGTAGTATGAACAATTAGCCTACCGTGGACAGTATGAACAATTAGCCTACCTTTGGACAGTATGAACAATTAGCCTACCTTTGGCAGTATGAACAATTAGCCTACCTTTGGCAGTATGAACAATTAGCCTACCTTTGGCAGTATGAACAATTAGCCTACCTTTGGCAGTATGAACAATTAGCCTACCTTTGGCAGTATGAACAATTAGCCTACCTTTGGCAGTATGAACAATTAGCCTACCGTGGGCAGTATGAACAATTAGCCTACCTTTGGCAGTATGAACAATTAGCCTACCTTTGGCAGTATGAACAATTAGCCTACCTTTGGCAGTATGAACAATTAGCCTACCTTTGGCAGTATGAACAATTAGCCTACCTTTGGCAGTATGAACAATTAGCCTACCTTTGACAGTATGAACAATTAGCCTACCTTTGGCAGTATGAACAATTAGCCTACCTTTGGCAGTATGAACAATTAGCCTACCTTTGGCAGTATGAACAATTAGCCTACCTTTGGCAGTATGAACAATGAGCCTACCTTTGGCAGTATGAACAATTAGCCTACCTTTGGCAGTATGAACAATTAGCCTACCGTGGGTAGTATGAACAATTAGCCTACCGTGGACAGTATGAACAATTAGCCTACCTTTGGACAGTATGAACAATTAGCCTACCGTGGGTAGTATGAACAATTAGCCTACCGTGGGCAGTATGAACAATGAGCCTACCTTTGGCAGTATGAACTATTAGCCTACCTTTGGCAGTATGAACAATGAGCCTACCGTGGGTAGTATGAACAATTAGCCTACCGTGGGTAGTATGAACAATTAGCCTACCGTGGGTAGTATGAACAATTAGCCTACCGTGGGTAGTATGAACAATGAGCCTACCTTTGGCAGTATGAACTATTAGCCTACCTTTGGCAGTATGAACAATGAGCCTACCGTGGGTAGTATGAACAATTAGCCTACCGTGGGTAGTATGAACAATTAGCCTACCGTGGGTAGTATGAACAATTAGCCTACCTTTGGCAGTATGAACAATGAGCCTACCGTGGGTAGTATGAACAATTAGCCTACCTTTGGCAGTATGAACAATGAGCCTACCGTGGGTAGTATGAACAATTAGCCTACCGTGGGTAGTATGAACAATGAGCCTACCGTGGGTAGTATGAACAATTAGCCTACCTTTGGCAGTATGAACAATTAGCCTACCGTGGGTAGTATGAACAATGAGCCTACCGTGGGCAGTATGAACAATTAGCCTACCGTGGGTAGTATGAACAATTAGCCTACCGTGGGTAGTATGAACAATGAGCCTACCTTTGGCAGTATGAACTATTAGCCTACCTTTGGCAGTATGAACAATGAGCCTACCGTGGGTAGTATGAACAATGAGCCTACCTTTGGCAGTATGAACTATTAGCCTACCTTTGGCAGTATGAACAATTAGCCTACCGTGGGTAGTATGAACAATTAGCCTACCGTGGGTAGTATGAACAATGAGCCTACCTTTGGCAGTATGAACTATTAGCCTACCTTTGGCAGTATGAACAATTAGCCTACCGTGGGTAGTATGAACAATTAGCCTACCGTGGGTAGTATGAACAATTAGCCTACCGTGGGTAGTATGAACAATTAGCCTACCGTGGGTAGTATGAACAATTAGCCTACCGTGGGCAGTATGAACAATTAGCCTACCTTTGGCAGTATGAACAATTAGCCTACCGTGGGTAGTATGAACAATTAGCCTACCTTTGGCAGTATGAACAATTAGCCTACCTTTGGCAGTATGAACAATTAGCCTACCGTGGGTAGTATGAACAATTAGCCTACCGTGGGCAGTATGAACAATTAGCCTACCTTTGGCAGTATGAACAATTAGCCTACCGTGGGTAGTATGAACAATTAGCCTACCGTGGGTAGTATGAACAATTAGCCTACCGTGGGCAGTATGAACAATTAGCCTACCGTGGGTAGTATGAACAATTAGCCTACCGTGGGTAGTATGAACAATGAGCCTACCGTGGGCAGTATGAACAATTAGCCTACCTTTGGCAGTATGAACAATTAGCCTACCGTGGGTAGTATGAACAATGAGCCTACCGTGGGCAGTATGAACTATTAGCCTACTGTGGGCAGTATGAACAATTAGCCTACCTTTGGCAGTATGAACTATGAGCCTACCTTTGGCAGTATGAACTATGAGCCTACCTTTGGCAGTATGAACTATGAGCCTACCTTTGGCAGTATGAACAATGAGCCTACCTTTGGCAGTATGAACTATGAGCCTACCTTTGGCAGTATGAACTATGAGCCTACCTTTGGCAGTATGAACTATGAGCCTACCTTTGGCAGTATGAACAATGAGCCTACCTTTGGCAGTATGAACTATGAGCCTACCTTTGGCAGTATGAACAATTAGCCTACCTTTGTCAGTATGAACAATGAGCCTACCTTTGTCAGTATGAACTATGAGCCTACCTTTGTCAGTATGAACTATGAGCCTACCTTTGGCAGTATGAACTATGAGCCTACCTTTGTCAGTATGAACTATGAGCCTACCTTTGGCAGTATGAACTATGAGCCTACCTTTGGCAGTATGAACTATGAGCCTACCTTTGGCAGTATGAACTATGAGCCTACCTTTGTCAGTATGAACTATGAGCCTACCTTTGTCAGTATGAACTATGAGCCTACCTTTGTCAGTATGAACTATGAGCCTACCGATAACTACCCTGTTAATTCATACATTAAATGCTACATTGTTACCCCATACATCAACTGGATACTATATGAACCTGGTGTGTGGACCATTGATGAGATCGGAGTGTCTTCGGGGCAGAATCGACTTTTAGTTGAATGAACTACATGTATAACATAGTAAATATATCATTATAATTATAAGATAAGATAAAAATGAATTGAACATAATTTATTTCACGCATAAAAGGTAAATCTAAGTTAACCAGGAAGTCTGCGTAAGTGACCAACAACATTAAAGTCTTATTTCATACAGACCATCTGGGCTGCACCATCTGAGCTGCACCATCTGGGTTGCACCATCTGAGCTGCACCATCTGAGCTGCTCCATCTGAGCTGCATCAATCTGGGTTGCACCATCTGAGCTGGCCATCTGGGTAGCACAATCTGAGCTGCACCATCTGAGCTAACCACCTGGGTTGCACCATCTGAGCTGCACCATCTGAGCTGACCACCTGGGTTGCACCATCTGAGCTGCACCATCTGAGCTGCACCATCTGAATTGCATCATCTGAGCTGCATCATCTGAGCTACACCATCTGAGCTGACCATTTGACCTGCACCATCTGAGTTGCACCATTTGAGCTGCTCCATCTGAGCTGCATTATCTGAGCTGCACCATCTGAGTTGCACTATCTGAGCTGCACCATCTGAGCTGCACCATCTGAGCTGCACCATCGTGACGAATAACCATTGTTCATCAACTGACAACAATTGGGTATAAGATGACAACAATTGGGGATAAGATGACAACAATTGGGTATAAGATGACAACAATTGGGGATAAGATGACAACAATTGGGAATAATATGACAAGAATTGGGGATAAGATGACAACAATCGGGGATAAGATGACAACAATTGGGTATAAGATGACAACAATTGGGGATAAGATGACAACAATTGGGAATAAGATGACAAGAATTGGGGATAAGATGACAACAATCGGGGATAAGATGACAAGAATTGGGGATAAGATGACAACAATTGAGGATAAGATGACAACAATTGGGGGTACGATTACATCAAATTCAACCTGATATTCCGATTTCTCCAGGAAATTCGTGCAATATTTTCAAGTGTAAAGATAAGATGTGTAAATATACGTGGCCGGTGTAAATAAAAGAGACTTTCGAGGAAATACCGTTTGGCCATCGCATCATTCCATATCTAAGTCTAATTGGCTTGTAATATCATGCAGGTTAACATTGAAAAAAACGATTGACATGTTTATCGCGCCAGAGCAAAGATGTCCTATTATCTCTAACGTTTCTACACTGTCGAAGGCAAGTGGCAATGACGTTTGCCATTTGTGCATGGTCAGAGACAACTTGTTCAAACACACATTTCATTCATTGACCACTTTCACATAATGGTTGCTTCACTTTGCAAAATATTTCAATCACATATCATCCTACACACCCACACACCCACAGACACATACACCCACCCTCACCCCCACACACACACATGCACAAACCCACACACACAATCACACTTTTTCTCAACGCTATCATTCAGTCCATAAATGAGGAAGGTCATTGGAAATTCCCATTTCAACTTAGACCTCGCCCACAATGATGGCGACGGGTCACATCCAGGCCACATACAGGCCACATCCAGGCCATATCCAGACTGTCACCAAAAAGAAAAAGAGAAAACAAGAAAACACACAAGTCCGTTAGATGAATCAGAGCCACTTGGATTCCTGTTTCAAGAGCCACTTGACACAGTCCGTGTGACTAATGGCACAGTTTGAACGAGACAAATTCTGCTCTGTTGACCAGAAATACAGCTCACGTTTTACTGGTACAATTTCAAACTGTACTTAACTGATTTCAATTTTTCCAATGATAATGTGCGAGTCGTCTGCAACTCTCACCATCCCCCCTCCGCACCCCTTAAAAACCATAAAACCATAACTTAACACACAAAAAGCTGTGTAATATACTTGTATAGCAGAGGACAAATAGTAAGAGAGCTATTGAACTCATTGTAACAAGCTGAAGTACGGTACGAGCTGTTCCTAGACAACGTGGCGTCCAATCTTTGCAACGCATCATCATTAGCTCTGTGTTAGGGTTGGCGGAGTGATGTGATTGGTAAATTGGTTTGTGCTTCGGTTCTAGGAGATTCGTGGAAGTTATTTGAGATCCATCATAATGTATACACATCTATATCCATCACAAATATACATATCCATACACATCATAAGTATATACATCTATATTCATCATAATTATTCGGTCTATATCCATCATAAATATACTCATCTATATCCATCATAAATATACATATCCATATTCATAGACATCATAAGTATCCACATCTATATCCACGTTGCCAGGATAGAGACGTGAACGTCAAGTTTTCACAGCTCTCCCAGTAACTGTAACATTGACAATCCCAAAACTATTTAGAAAATATTGGAAATTTCTTTCCATGATTTCCATGAGTATGGGATGACAGACGATTTGCTCACCGGGAAGGGGTGGGGGGGGGCATTTCAGAATTTCATGTGGGCCGTGCCAGTGGCGTAGGAGGGTGAGCAGAAGGGGCGGTCCGCCCCCCCCCCGGGGATGTGTTTTAGGCCTGCTGTGGATTTTTGTCTCGCAAAGGGGGAGGGGGCGTAGAAGTCTTAGCCCGCACAGGGCGCCATTTACCTTAGCTACGCCACTGGGCAGTTCCAAAATTATTCGTAATGGCGACCAGTATCGGCTATAAGCCCACCCCTTCACGAAGCATAAACAAAATTAATTTTAGCAGAACTTGAAAGGAAAATAAAGGCGATGGAGATGAGATGTTAATGAGGCATTCTTGGCATCTGCTATAGAGATCATATCACCAATGAACAAGTGAAGGAAAGGATTCATCAAGCAACTGGGCAGTACGATGACCTACTGGTGTCTGTAAAAAAGCGCAAACTTGAGTGGTATGGCCACGTGACCAGAAAACAAGGGCTCGCCAAAGAAATCATGCAGGGAACAACTAGAGGAGGAAGAAGAAGAGGACGACAGAGAAAAAGATGGGAAGATAACATCAAAGAATGGACAGGATTAAAACTAGGCGATGCTGTACGTAGTGCAGAAGACAGAGAGGAATGGAGAATAGTTTTCAAGTCATGTGTGGCGCACCATCGGTCTAAGGGACATGATGATGATAAAGTTTTACCCTGGAATCTATATATAGCTCAACTATATAGTCCAAGTATATAGTCCAACTATATAGTCCAAGTATATAGTCCAAGTATATAGTCCAACTATATAGTCCAAGTATATAGTCCAAGTATAAAAGTCCAACTATATAGTCCAAGTATATAGTCCAACTATATAGTCCAAGTATATAGTCCAAGTATATAGTCCAAGTATATAGTCCAAGTAAATAGTCCAAGTATATAGTCCAAGTATATAGTCCAAGTATATAGTCCAAGTATATTGTTCAAGTATATAGTCCAAGTATATAGTCCAAGTATATAGTCCAAGTATATAGCCCAACTATATATTCCAACTATATAGTCCAAGTATATAGTCCAAGTATATAGTCCAAGTATATAGTCCAAGTATATAGTGCAAGTATATAGCCCAACTATATATTCCAACTATATAGTCCAAGTATATAGTCCAAGTATATAGTCCAAGTATATAGTCCAAGTATATAGTCCAAGTATATAGTCCAAGTATATATTCCAAGTATATAGTCCAAGTATGAACACAAACTTAAAGGAAGATAACCTATTCGACAGTTCAAGAAAATAATCTTTATTACAAAAAGTAAATGTCTAGACTTCCATACAAAAAGAAATGTCTATACTACCATACAAAAAGAAATGTCTATACTTCCATACAAAAAGAAATGTCTATACTTCCATACAAAAAGAAATGTCTATACTTCCATACAAAAAGAAATGTCTAGACTTCCATACAAAAAGAAATGTCTAGACTTCCATACAAAAAGAAATGTCTAGACTTCCATACAAAAAGAAAATTTTAAAATAATAATTGATGGACTGCATTCCATTTGTGTAAATGGAATATAAGATCAAGGTATGTTAAACTTGAATTCATAGACAGGACAAAAGATTTGGACGTTTCGACTTGGAACCTTCATCAGCCAACAAGACAAAAAAGATAAGTAACAGGTATAAGCAAACAAAACTTTTGAAACATCCAAATCTTTTGTCCTGTCTTTTAATTCAAGTTCAGCACACCTTGTTCTTATATCCTATTTTAATTATCTTCCTACATATATCCTAGGTTATACCAGATACAAAAAAAAGGCAAGAAATACTTCTGCCTGTCTGTTTGTTTGGTTGTTTATTTGTTTGCTTGTTTGTTTTTAAATACTGATATACATTTTTTAATAAACTGTTAAAAAATGGATGGAGGCAAAAAAAGAATTAATTTCTCTATTTTTAAAACATCGTGATCATGTACAGCTAACTCACTGTCCCAGTTTAAAGGTTGATCTTATAGTATAACGACATAGAAATTGAAAGCGTGTTGCCCGTGTTTGATCGTTAGCAAGAACCATTCCAAATAAAGGCGTTTATAACGATAGGAAGTATGCTTAATTCCGATGGGTTCCCCATCGAGTAAGTCTATGCATGTTGCACAAAAACAAGTTAAAATAAAAATACCATCATAATAAATATGTTAACATCAAATATAAAGACAAGCGAATATGGATCATTTTTACGTTTCACCATATCCTCCATGTTATTACCATTTAGACTACCATTTACAACTCTTTTAATATAATCTCATGACAGTAACAATTTCCCCTTGTGGTTTTTTAAATGATACTTTCGCTTTAATCATTAACCATTTTTTTATCCGGACGGAAAAAAAGGGGGGGGGGGAATTGTCTTGCACTGGAGGTGGGGGAGCAGTGCGCACTTCTGGTGGAAAGATGTCGTAAAGAAAAACTCGTTGTAACTTTGTAACCAATAAATAAATAAAAGTACTCTATAAATATGTGTGTGTGCGTGCATGCGTGTGCGTGCATGCGTGTGTGTCTGTGTGTGTGACCAACCGGAAGTAAAACAGGAGCGGCCAATTTGTTAAAGAAAATAAATTACGCTATTTAGAATGGAATACTGTGTCTAAATTTACCTTCAATATTACTGCCATTAAATAAACATAGGGTATCGATATTTCAATGATTACACTATTTCCCTTATTATATTATAATTTATAGAAATTGACAATCCAGATTTGGGGGGGGGGGGGGGGATATTTGTTTCGTTTTATCGTTGTACACATTTTCTCCGGGATGGGGGAGGGGACACTTGTTTGTTATCTGGTTTGTTGAAACCGCTCAAACATCTTTCAAGTACTCGCTCCGTTCAGTAACTGCGCGTTAGAACGTTACTATTGCGAGCCCACGTGACAGGTCCGCAAGTCAATCCTCAAATTTCCGATCCCTTCGCCGGTTGGAAAAAAAGAGTAATAACATGGACTAAGAAAGATAACTTATTCATTAATTTTTAAAAAATACAAAAGAAATAAAAATGGATTACTTCCCTTTGAACGCTGCAGAAAATTCTCTTAAAGCTGCCTACTCTTCAAACAAGATGACAATAATAATTTTTAAAAATGTAATTATACTTCATTGTTGGTCATAGTTATTTTTCTTACATCGAGCCGGTGTCTTGAATACTTTTTCAAAATCTAATTTGCCTGAAACACAATAGTCATATTTAATTAACTGAATAATTTTACTTTTAATAACAGATAACCAAAAACGACATTCCGATGATCCAGATTTTAATTGATTTTACAGAAAACAACAAAACAAATAATATATCTATATATTAAATACTAGCGAGTACCCGGCATGCGTTGCAATGCCACTCATCGAAATAAAGTGTTTGTGATTTAATCATGTTTTTTGTAAGTACTTTTAATATACAAATTTCTTTTACCGTCTCGTGCTTATTCGAATTAATTAGATTGTTTTTCGAAGCGGGATACTACCACATGCAGTTTAGTCCCCAAACATCTAGCGATTGATCCCCCCCCCCCCCAATGCAATAGCTTTGTTTGAAATTATATTTATATGGCTCATTTATTACATATAAACAAATTTAGGGCCCCGGCCCCCAAAAAAATATTGTGAAATATTTGTACTAATTCAGAAACCTATTTATTAAGTCACAAAAAACAAAATTAATTGCCACAGTTAATATTTAATTTATTTCCACCCACCTATGCAATAGTTTTGTTTGACATTATATTTACATAGCTCATATAAGGAAAAAAAACGAATTTAAGGCCCCCGGCCCGAAGCGGAATATTGTAAAATGGTTGTACTTATTTAGAAACCTAATGCGGACCTGCACACATCAATTCACGCATATCAATTCACCAAAGTTTTATTGCAATCGGATGAATGGTATAGGAATACATACGGTATGGCATCTTTCCGTCTACGAGAGACGATAGATTATCTTGTCTGGTTGCAGCTCTTCGTGTGGCTAATGAGACCGATCCTTGAATGGCAGACTCTTGTGCATGTCCCGCACACGAATGCAGTGGAGTAGTGTTTTCTTGCCTTTCTCCGCGCTCTCTTCACAGCTGCTTCCGCCCTGTAGACCTCCTCGGCACGTAGTGATCCTTCCTTCACGATGCCCCGCCATGTGGATCGATCCTCCGCCAAGTCCTCCCAATTTGAGATGTTGATGTTAGCCGCCTTCATATCTCTTTTGCAAATGTCTATGTATCTGAGACGAGGCCGTCCAACTGACCTTTTCCCTATCGCCAGCTCGCTGTACAGCACGTCCTTAGGTATGCGACCAGGTTGCATTCGCTTGACGTGCCCAAGCCAGCGGAGGCGTCTTTGGATTAAAAGGGCTGGGACGCTGCACATATTTGTTTGAGACAGGACATCCGTGTTGGGGACTTTTTCCTGCCATTTGATGTCAAGGATGCGGCGCAGGCATCTGAGGTGGAAGCCATTGAGCCTTTTTTCGTGCCTGTTGTATGTGGTCCAAGACTAACATCCATAGAGGAGTGTGCTCAGTACGCATGCCTGGTATACCTGCAACTTAGTTCTTGTTGTGAGCTTGGCATTGGACCAGACTCTTTTCTTCAATCTCGTCATGACAGTTGCGGCCCTCCCTATCCTACCACTTATCTCATCATCCATTGAGAGAGTGCTCGAAATATTCGACCCTAGATATGTGAATCTGTCAACAGCATCCAAGTCGCAGTCGTCGATGGAGATAGTGGGGGGAGTGTCAGCGTCCTGAGCCATAATGTTGGTTTTCTTTAAGCTGATGATCATGCCAAACTCTTTGCAGGCAGCGGATAAACTGGATACAAGGCTCTGCAGGCCGTCTGCTGAGTGAGATACTAAAGCGGCGTCATCTGCAAATAAGAGCTGACGTAGCATGACCTTTCTTATTTTGGTCTTAGCTCTAAGGCGCGCAATGGTGAACAATCTCACGTCTGCTCTAGTGTGGATGTATATCCCCTCGCTGTTGTTCTGGAAGGCATACTGGAGTAAGATGGAGAAGAAGATTGCAAATAAAGTAGGAGCTAGCACGCAGCCTTGCTTTACTCCACTACTTACTGGAAAAGCTTCTGAGGTGGCACCGTCATAGCATACTGTGCCCTCCATGTTATAGTGGAACTGCTCGATGATGTTAAGCAGACGTGCAGGGCAGCCTATTTTTTTAGGATCTGGAAGAGGCCGCTTCTGCTGACAAGATCAAAAGCTTTAGTGAGGTCGACAAACGCTATGTATAGAGGCATATGTTGTTCCTTGCATGGTTGACCTACCGGCTCGAAAGCCACATTGCGATTCTGGGAGTACATGCGCTGCTAGGGTCTGCAAACGTGTTAATGCAACTCGGGCGAAGGCCTTTCCAACTATGCTAAGAAGGAAGATTCCACGATAGTTGTTGCAGTCACACTAGTCTCCTTTGTTCTTGTACAATGTAACAATGTTTGCATCTTTCAACTCTTGTGGTAGCTGTCCCTGTTCCCAGCACATAGTAAGGAGATCGTGCAAGGGCCGTAATAGAACTTCCTTTCCACATTTGAGAACCTCTGGTGGAATTCCATCATTGCCAGGGGCTTTCCCACAGGCGAGACAATCGATGGCTCTACGTACCTCTTCTATGGTGGGTAGGGTGTCAAGCTCATCCATGACCGGCAGGTCTGGGATATCGTCCAGGGCAGCGGTTGAGACATGGTTCATTTTGCGTATAGTTCCAAGTAGTGCTCAATCCACCGTTTGAGTTGTTTATCCCGATCAGTAATAAGTTCCCCTGTTTTTGACCTTAAGGGCGCAGTCTTGGAGGTCAGAGGCCCTGTTGCTTGTTTTATATTCTCGTACATAGCCTTTGCATCTCCTCTATCAGCAGCTGACTGTATGCTGGAGCTTAGATTGAACCAATATGTGTTAGCGTAGTGGCGAGCTGCCTGCTGGGTGTTTTTCTTGGCACTTTTAAGAGTTTGTAGAGTGGCTGGGCAAGGCGTGTCTTTATAAGCCAAGAGAGCCTTTCTTTTAGCATCAGTGACATGCTTCATTTCCTGCCAGTGAGCCTCGAACCAATCTGCACTTTTGCGTTCTCTCTTGCCAAATGCCATGATAGCCGAGTTATAGATAGTGTCCCGCAGATGTGACCATTTGGACTCAATAGTGTCTATTGGTGGCATTTGTTCAAGAGCTTCTTGTAAACTCTGGTTATATTCTTCTGTTCTCTCTGGGTTATTGGTGGAGTATGTGCTTATGCGAGGTTTGCCCTTATTTTTGGTGTGATACAGTTTCTTTGGCAGTAACCTTATCTTGCTAGCCACTAAGGAATGATCTGTGTCGCAGTCTGCGCTATGGTAGCTGCGTGTGAGGAGGACACTAGCCAGTTGTGTGCGTCTTGTGATTATGAGATCTATCTGGTGCCAGTGTTGGGAGCGGGAATGCCTCCATGATACTTGGTGAATAGCCTTACAGTTGAAGTAGGTATTTGTTACACATAGTCCATGTAAGCAGCATAGTTCCAGTAGCCTCTGCCCATTTTCATTTAGCCTGCCTCTTCCGAAATGACCAAGGCATGTAGGCCAGGCCATGTAATCACTTCCCACTCTCGCATTGAAGTCACCCAAGAGGTAAATTGCTTCATTGTTGGGTATGCTGGCTATTGTTTGATTTAGATCTTCATAGAACTGATCTTTCGCTTCTGAGCTGGAGGAAAATGTTGGAGCATAAGCACTGATGATGTTGGCAAATCCAGAAGACGTTGATTGATAGACGTATGGTAAGTATTCTATTTGTGCCCTTTGTCGGGGGTTCTATGGATGAGCATAGTACGTTTTTAATAGCAAAACCGATCCCATGTTGTCTTGGTGCGTCCATTGGTCCACCCTGCCAGAAGAAAGTGTAGTTGTGTTCTTTTATGGTACCACATTCCGGGAGCCTGGTCTCCTGGAGGCACGCAATATCAATGTTTAGTCTGCTAAGCTCTCTATCAATGATAGCTGTCTTCCTTGCGTCGTCAATAAGCTGCAGGTCGGCAGTAATACCCGGACACATAGTCCTTACGTTCCAGCTTGCTAGTCGAAGAGCTGGTGTCTTCTTTTCTTTTGTTTTCTTATTTCTAGGTGCATGTTTCTGTGACCTACTTGTTGAGATGACCCTCTGATCTCCACGCACCCAGTGAAGTTAAAGCCTTGGGCGAAGTAGTATGGAGAACCAGCTGCTGCCCAACCAGCAGATCCCCCCTCTCCACGCCACTGGTGGATCCAAGGGATCGAGTAGTGTCGATACGGCTTGGCACCATTGGCGTCGCAGGAGCTGCCGGAATGCAAATGATTTCAAAAACATACATACGATAATTATATATATAATATAAGGGTGGAAAACGAATTAAGGCCCCCGGCCACAAACGGAATTTTGTAGAATTGTTGTATTACTTCAGAAACCTACTTATTATATCACAAAATTCAAAAATAAAAAGAAAATTTTTACTAAAGTCTCATCGAATTCAGATGAATGGTATAGGAGCGCATACGGATATTATTTTTTACAAAGCTCATATAAGAAAAACGATTTTGGGGCCAACGGCCAAAAACGGATTATTTTAAAAGTGTTGTAACTACTTCAGAAACCTACTTATTATGTCACACGCACAATTTAATGTCGCTATTTGTATTTGATTAAGAATCTATCCATCCATGCATTATCTCGGTTTGAAATTTTATTTGAATAGCTCCTATAGGAAAAATAGAACATAGGGCCCCTGGCTAAAAACGGAATATTTTTAAACGGTTATAATAATTCTAAAAGCTTTGCGGGCGTGGGAA
The DNA here is from genome assembly GCA_964017045.1 of Omphiscola glabra. Lineage (NCBI taxonomy): Eukaryota > Metazoa > Mollusca > Gastropoda > Lymnaeidae > Omphiscola > Omphiscola glabra. The sequence continues at coordinate 4,872,139 of OZ024794.1, read as the reverse complement.
TAACATCTTACTAAAGTTTTATCGCATTCAGATGAATGGTATAGGAGCGCATACTGAAATTACTTTTTACAAAGCTCATATAAGAAAAAAAATTATTTTGGGGCCAACGGCCGAAAACGGAATATTTTAAAAGTGTTGTAATGACTTATTAAAATGCGCGAGCTTATGGATAACCACTCAACAAAGTTTTGTCGCAATCGCATGAATGGTGTAGGAGCGCATACGGTTTGAAATTATATTTATATAGCGCATATTAGAAAAAACGAACATGGGGCCCCTGGCTCAAAACGGAATATTTTAAAATGGTTCTAATAATTTAGAAACTTTTGTGGGCGTGCTCGCAACAACTCACCAAAGTTTTAGCGTATTCGATAAATGGTGTAGGAGCACAGACAAAAATTATTTTTTACAAAGCTCATATAAGAAAAAAAAACGATTTTGGGACCAACGGCCAAAATCGGAATACTTTTAAAGTGTTATAATGACTCAGTAAAATGCGCGAGGTTATGGACGACCACTCAACAAAGTTTTGTCGCAATCACATGAATGGTGTAGTAGCGCATACGGTTTGAAATTATATTTATATAGCTCATATAAGAAAAATCGAACATGCGGCCCCTGGCTCAAAACGGAATATTTTAAAACGGTTATAGATATTTTCAAACCTTTGCCGGCATGCTTGCAACATTTTACCAAAGATTTAGCGCTTTCAGGGGAATGGTGTAGGAGCGCAGACGGAAATATTTTTTACAAAGCTCGTATAAGAAAAAAAACGAATCAAGGGCCAACGGCCGAAAACGAAATATTTGAAAAGTTTTTTAATGACGCAGTTAAATGCCCAGGTAGGTGGCCAACAACTCACCAAAGTTTTGTTGCAATCGCATGAATGGTGTGGGAGCGCATATGAGACATACAGACAGACATACATTCATTTTTATATATATAGATATATATATATAAATGGAAGTAAATTTTCCCGCCATGCGCACCCTGCATCAATTCCTATATAAAATGAAACAAAGCATTTTTGCGCACGGTGTGTTTGGTTTTACAAGTTGAGCACAAGTAAATAATTGGTGAAAGGATGTTTGAACTGTTTATGCTCAATAATATTAGCATTCACAACTTTTAAAAACTACACTACGATCTAAATAATTATAGTTAACGTTAAAGGGTGTAATGTATTGATTGGTAACTCATTTGAGACGACTGTTTATAAACCAAAATAGCCACTCTCTATCTATCTATCTATCTCTTTCTCTCTCACACTCTCTCTCTCTTAGATAAACAGGCAAGGATAAATCAAATTTCATTAGACATTGGACATGGCAGATGATACTGGGTCAAATGTTTCCAACAATTCGTCAAGTGTAAGTAGGCATACATGTAATTACATTTAAAATTCAACCGATTATTGGGTACTACTTTTTCTTTCGCTGTCCAATTAGTAAATCACGTCACAATCTTGTCACGTGAACTATTCTTGTTTCAAAGCTTTAGCCCAGGGTTTCCCAAAATGGGGTGGTCGCACCCCAGATGGTTGCAATGCGACATTTCGTGATAAAACAGGGGAGCCTTAGCTTTAAATTTATTTTCTTTTTCTTTAACATCTGTTAACCTAAATTCTATAAACATTTTCTTTTATTTAATAAGTCACAAGCTTATTTTTAAGTCAAAATTAGTGTCTCTTTAATATACTCCCCAGTTGTTCCATGCATACTAACTACTATGAACATATTAACTACTATGAACATATTAACCACTATGAACATAGTAACTACTATGAACATACTAACTACTTTGAACAGACTCAGGGGCCATCCATAAATAACGTCACGCTTCTAGGGGGCAGGGAGGGCAGATTTTTGTGACGATGTGTGACGAGGCCCCCCCCCCTTTTTTTTTTTCAAGCATTGTGACGTCACACGAAAAGCGGAATTTTGTAGTACAGAATTTCCCTTAATAACCCTAAGCTCCAGAAATTTTTAACAGTATTCTTTTATACAACAATTCTATTTATTTTATTTTTAAACTTCGATCACTGAGAGCATCAATACAGGTATGCGAAGTCCTAAAAATGGCCTCTGGTCAAGTTACAGGACGCCAAGGAGGAGAATCGGAATGTAGTTACAATGACCTTCGTGAGAATTTATGGCTAAATATGGTATACGGGAGACATAGACTTAGGACTAGGGGGCCTACCACTTGAAGTGGGATGGAACGAAAATGGTTGACCGTGTGGGGGGGGGGGTATCTTAGTAATTGCTCTAGTGCAGGGATTCTTAACTTTTTTTTGCAGCGCTACAGGCCCACTCCGTTTTAAACACCCCCCCCCCCTCTTTTCATACCGCATAAATTATTTTGTTATAAAATTTAAATAATTTAATAATTTAGTTATCGTAGTTTTATTTCTTTAATTAACTTTTTATAAACACTGGAACAAATTACCAATACACGCATTGCGCAAACAAAATTCACCAGAAAAACGTTTACTGCTGCTGATCAAAATGCAAAAAAACTTATTCTTAAAAAAATAAAAGTGGCAACAGCTATAGCAATGGCAGCAAATACAATCTTTGGCGTAGCTAGGGTTGGTGTCACCCGATCCGATAAGCTCGTGGTGTCGCCCCCCCCCCCCCCCAAACGATGTAATGCTTCTTGTTAAACTTAGTCCACAGTATAGCAGTGTCAAGAACAAAAACAAATTAATTGAAGGTCAAAGGTATAATATATAACAACTGTGACCGGGTGACACCATCCCAGGGTATAACACCGAATTGATAAATTGATAAACGTTTCTCTGCTACCTTTAACTTTGGGCTGATCTACTTGAAGAAGTTAATCCTACTCAGCAGTATCTGCAGACTAAAGGCTTTACTCTCGACAAAGTGGTAACCAATCAAGATGTCTTAAGATTGTTTCTGTCCGATAAGTGCTGTCATTTGGTGGAACATGTTGTCACTTGGTGGAACATGCTGTCACTTGGTGGAACATGCTATTGAAAAGGCACTTTAAAATGAGACCAATGTGGAATTTTGGAAGAGAGAAGATTAAGGTTTAAGAAGGGAAAAATTAATATATGCTGAACTCTCTTTCTCTCTCTCTCTGTGTGAGAAGAAAACACCAGATTATCAGCGATCAAGGCAGAGGGTGAACTGTTAAAAGAAACACCACATCTTAGAAGACACCTAAAGGCAGCTAATATTGAATTTCACAAAGTCATGGAGTTGTCAATATATGATGTTTTGAAATTCTTAGCTGAATGGGACATCTTCAATACTCTCGCTAAGCCTTCAATTGTTTCTTACAATATTTGTGTATGTGGCTTCATGTGAGCGGAGCTTTCCAAAACTAAGGCTTATCAAGAACTATTTACTATCCACCATGGGACAGTCAAGCTTTCTGATCTGACTCTACTATCACTATTAGTGATAGGTTGAAGGCTATTGATTGAAAGTGAAACGGTGAAGGATATTGATTTCGATCAAGTGATTCACAGTTTTCCTGCTTTGAAGATCAGGAAAGGAAAATGTTCAATAAAGTAAATTTAATCTAAACATCACTATAACTTAACGTTGCTACAGTTCTTAAATACATTGACCTCCTGACCTTTAATTAATTTGTTTTTGTTCTTCTCGTTTTTATGCTGTGGACTTATTTCAACAAGAAGAAATCCTTTGAGGAAGTCAGGGAAAGGTTGGGAGGGGGGGGGGGGGTGGACACCATGAGTTTACCGCACCGGGTGACACCAACCCTAGCTACGCCTCTGTTTACCGCACCGGGTGACACCAAGCCTAGCTACGCCACAGTATGGGATATTTGTTAAATGTGTCTTCATTAATACCAGTTAAGCTTTTAAAAATCATGCTGCCAACATTATGTATTTAGGTTGGGGACAGCTGACACACAACTGAAAACTTAAGCATACCGATATGTCAAGACGTTCGGTTATATAATGTTTGTTTCAATGCCACAAGAGAGACAACCTTTAGAAACAGAGTTGCATTTCCAGAAAGTGCACTTGAATCACTTGTCAAATTGCTGGAAAACAAGTCGTGTGTTTATTGAAATGCTTTTTAAATCTACCAAATCTTAATAAAAAGCCCTTCAAAGATTCAGCAAACTGCTTTCAACTCAAAATGACCCATGTTTCATTCCATCACTTGTCATATTTCCTTCTACTAGAGAGCCAGAGACCGAGGGAACATCGCTATTCGAATTGGTAAACTGTACAGCACCCTGCCGCATTGTCTGCGAAAACTGCCAGAAAATCAGCCTCGCAACAGACAAGAGTACATGATCCGGAAGTGGATGAACCCAAGCGAGATCGAAGTGTACTTTGATGCGTCGAATAAATACCTGTACGAGGCAAGGACAATGGCGCAGCAGATGGAAGAAATTAAAAAAGACAGAAGAAAATTGATGGAGATTTGTCATGAGCAAATGAAGATACTGAAGGTACATATTTTTTTAATCATTAAGCTTCGATTTTGTTCGTGGGTGGCTGGCGGACTGGCAAAATCTTCGGACAGCTAATTGTCCCACTTCCCGTCGACCTATCGAGCTGAAACTTGGCACATACTCTTTGTCGATGACAACACATTTATCAAATTTTCATTCTCGACACCCCCCCCCCCCAAACCCCTAAAAAAAGTTTTTAGGGGCTCCTAAAAAAGTTTTTAGGGGTTTTTCAAGTTGTTTTTTCTAAATCCGCTATTCCTAAAACTATTTAATTCTTCCTCATTTTCAAGGCTGTCATTGTGAAGGAACCGACGCCGCCACAAATGGACATCGTTGCAATGAGAAAAAGGTTTAACACGGCCATCATGGAACATGCAAAATCCGAAGCAAAGAAGAGAGGGAAACATATGAGCAATTAGTTTCCACCAGCTGATATACAATCTACAAACAAGCCACACCTGAGTAAAGTTGTATAACTTTTATTTATTGAATGTTGATCAACATTGAAACTCGATTTATCCTCTTTGAAAAATTAAATATATCTAAAGATGAAAAGTTTTAAAAAGATCTTTTTAAGGCTCATTAGATGGTTGTCCACATGTAACAACCCACCAATTATACTAGGGTTGTCCACATGTAACATCCCACCAATTATACTAGGGTTGTCCACATGTAACATCCCACCAATTATACTAGGGTTGTCCACATGTAACATCCCACCAATTATACTAGGGTTGTCCACATGTAACATCCCACCAATTATACTAGGGTTGTCCACATGTAACATCCCACCAATTATACTAGGGTTGTCCACATGTAAAATCCCACCAATTATACTAGGGTTGTCCACATGTAACATCCCACCAATTATACTAGGGTTGTCCACATGTAACATCCCACCAATTATACTAGGGTTGTCCACATGTAACATCCCACCAATTATACTAGGGTTGTCCACATGTAACATCCCACCAATTATACTAGGGTTGTCCACATGTAACATCCCACCAATTATACTAGGGTTGTCCACATGTAACATCCCACCAATTATACTAGGGTTGTCCACATGTAACATCCCACCAATTATACTAGTTACTGCAAACTATCCTTTCCTTCTTTTCCCCCAACAACACACATTTGGTCCTGACATGCAGGGTTAGATCCACATATAACTCACACTTGGTACTGACATGCACACTGCACACACATGTTTTCCTCACATACTGTGTTAGATCCACAAACAAACGTTTGGTCCTTTCATTTGGTGTTGGAAACTATAAAACATGGTCAGGCTATTTTTCACTCTGTATCCTATATATTCTGTCAGTATTATAAGCTCCCCTTGCAAACAACTCTCTCTTTACCTAACATTAGTATTTTCGGAACACTTAAAAAAATGAAATTACTTTTAAAAATCCTGTTAGGGCACTTAAGACAAAAACTGTTTACAGGCACAATTGAAATTATCGCCCATTATTTTTTTTATTGTTTATTGTTCTTAAATTAAATAACAAAAATTATAACCTTAAAGCCAATGACAGTGCAATAATTTCATGACTCTTGTTCCAAACAAACCCTCCAAACCCATGTCACTCTGCTTAAAACAAATTTACTGTCATTCCTGTGTACATAATCAGTGTACGATGTGTAGACAAGCCATCAAATTGGACCATCATTCCTGTGTACATAATCACTGTATGATGCGTAGACAAGCCATAGCTAAGGAAGTTAAAGTTCCATTAAAAATTAACTCAGTACGATAATATGCAGCCTGATTTCTCTTAATACAGTAATACTAGAGAAAAAATCTGGTGCATAATTTATGTAATAACTGAAATAAAAGGGTATTGTGTATATGGTCAGCTGGGTTGGGGTATTGTGTATATGGTCAGCTGGGTTGTAAAAAGTAATAGAAAAATACATAAAAAATGTAAGGTTTTAATTTTTTTTAAATTCTGGTCATAGATCGCATTAGTGAAACATAAGCGGATTTGTCACAACCAAACGGAACAATTATTAACAGGCAGTGTCAATTTGTGCCAACAAACAAAATAGTTTTAATCAAATTCAACTCATCAATTTATGTGGAAATAATCAACATTTCATATTCATTTGGATTTCTATAAATTCAATTAATATAAATGACTTTACCTAAGATGTACATTCCTAACGAACATTTCCCTTGCTCAGCAGTTCACACCTTAATATAGACTACAAATATCATTATTTTAATAAAAAAGCAAAAGCTACATTCCTTTCAAGTTGACCAGATGCAGACCACAAACCTGGTCTATTCTATATGTCATTATTTATGTAGATTCAATATGGTTATATTTACAAGCCCAAACTGTTATCAATTACCCGAGACACAATTTTCTCCACCACCAGACCCAAAAATGTGAACTCTGCTTTACATAAGAAAATAATGTCATGACACATTGATGATACAAAATACTTTAACACCAGACACAGAAATGTGAACTCAGCTTTACATAAGAAAATAATGTCATGACACATTGATGATACAAAATACTTTAACACCCGACACAGAAATGTGAACTCAGCTTTACATAAGAAAATAATGTCATGACACATTGATGATACAAAATACTTTAACACCAGACACAAATAGGTCCTGAGCTTACATGTCATAGTATTAGTATTGCTGATTTTAACAAATAATTATAATAAATATGTGATAGTAAAATAGAATCATTCACAAACTGTACATATTACTAATAAAGCCATTGATCCCATACCTGTATAGCAAAGCGTCAGTTACCTTTCACTTTTTACTGTCTCTTTAACTGACTTTGAAAAATAGAATTGAATTGTCAAAGCATTTAAATCTATAACTAATCGTTACGATTCTGTAAATTTAGTGTGAAAGAAAGCTGAAGCATTGTTGGCGTAGTCTAAAGGAAGTTGTTTCCCCGCTGCTCTTGCTCCCAACGCCGCAGCTCCCAGGCTGGCCTCCGAGTTAAGTCTCAGCAACGTGACTTCTTTGATGCCTGTCTCTGGCAGTTTGGCACTCATCTCCTCAACAAAACCTTGGCATAGATAGAATATGTGATTCATATTTAAAACAAAAACCAAAATGTTTGCTGGTTAGACTTCACAACTTTAATAAAAGAGAAGATAAACTAAACATGTTGACATGTTTAGTTGATATTGGATGGAGCTGTTGTAAGCCTACTCAATGTCAAAGAGTGATGAATAGGCCTGATATCCTACATCTATGTCATAGAGGTGACCAATAGGCCTGATACCCTTTCATATATGTCACAGAGGTGATGAATAGGCCTGATACCCTACATATATGTCATAGAGGTGATGAATAGCCCTATTAAGATTAAACAAACAACACTGTTTATAGAATTGTTTATAAGACATTTATTTACCAGGTTGGAGAAGTTGCCAGCTTTTAAACACTGAGCCGACACACACCACAGGTAACCCCCCCTGTCTCTCTTTCAAATCCTGTGAAAAGAAGATGCTCAATTAACTTGTAGTAAATTAGTAAAATGAAGAGTCATTGAAATAGTGATGGAGAAAAAAGCGTAAGGGTCTTCTTAAGATAATTAAGATATTTCTCCAATGCACAGAAAATAATTTATAATACCTTACTGTGTTTGTAAGATAGCTAACGTATCAGAGACTTGTCCAATGCCATATACTGTATCATACCTTATGCATTTTTGTAGACACTCCATACAAATGTTTTGCTAGAAGCCGTCCAGCCTCCTTAAAGATTTCACAGCACAAAGGATCTTTCTTCACAATGCCAGCTGTCCAATAAAATATAAAACTTACCATGAATGTGACGTGACATGGGGACTTATTCATTTGGGAACGTGACATGGGGGCTTATTCATTTGGTAACTGCTGCATTGCTCAAAGTAAACAAACAGACAAATGTTATGAGTATAAAATAATCTCTTAATAATCAAATAGGTGATAAAAGTTTAAAAATGTTACAATCAAAGCAATTCATAATTTAAAAAATTTCAGAATATTAATATTTTTCAAAATCTGAGTAATTCTAAAGCTTGCCTTTAGCTATAGAGTTCCATTTATTTTTATTTGTTTTGAAAATGGTGCTTTCTTTTCACAAAATAATAACATTACCAAATGGTGGTGATATTGTTACAATGTCTGTGGTGTAATGTGCAAGGACAAACTGTTTTTACCTGCTTTACATAATTGCATTGCAGTAATAGTTGCTTGTAAAAAATCTTTTCCATTGAACTTAATGATTAACAGTTTTGCCCAAACTATAGTCTGCTGTTAGCTGGAGGGGTTAGGCCATGTTTGGTTTGTGCTACCTCAAACTCAAATATCTATCTATATCAATCATTGTATTTTGACCTAAAGATTATTTTAAGCCACCGACCAATTATAACATGAATATTTACAACTGCAATATCATTTAATCATTTACGTATTTTCCCTTTGATGGCTGGTTCATATGTACATTGGAACAAAATTCTTCAATTAATGTGCATAACAAACAACAACAACAAATTGCAGTAAGAATACTTAAGTTAAAAATATCATGATTGTTACTGTCATCAATTGAATAATATCATTATGTACTCATGTTTTTTGTAGAGCTGAAAGTTTTTACAGGACGGTGAGGGGGTGGGGGGATAATTTAAGAAAAAGACATGAAAAATAAAAATACCTTCAGCTAATTCTTTACACAATCCAGAAAATTTGGCTTTATTAAAATTGGTATAGAGGTGGTCTAGCATACCACTGCGATCTTGTATCTAAATAGGAAAGTAAAACAAAATGAAACTTTATTAGCTTAGATATTTCTGATTTAAGAAAATGAATTTATTGTCTTTCCATTGCAAAACGAAATGTATGAAACCAGTTGTTTACATTACATAGATACACACAATGAAACCAGTTGTTTACATAGATACACACTATGGGGCTGCAGTTGGAAAAATATTAAATAAAACAAAGGAATCAGCAAGGTTTTGTATTTATTATAATATAAAGTTATTTCTCAGTTTTTTTCCGTACATATTCTTGATGATATATCTGGAGTATCCTAAATGTGTAAAACTCTAACTCTTCTGTTTAAGAAATATGGCTCCATGAAGTGGCATTGCTAAATAAAATACAATGTGTGAAACTAACCGCTAGTCAACAAACAATGTTTACAATCAGTACAAATAAATAAGCCATCTGCATCTGAAACCATTTTCACTCTAGGATCAGTTGTGCAATGGTGATGCAATGATAAAAAAAACATTTTACTTTTATTTTAAGTCTAAGCTTGTAAAAATATTTTGGAAAACACTCAAAATATTGACTAGTAGTACTATTTGTAGAAACATTCTGAGAACCACTCAAACTATTGACTAGAACTAGTACTTACATTATAGTAGTTAAATATTGTTTCCTGTACAACTGCAGTACTATGTGGACAGGGCACAAAGCCATCTTCATGGTCAAAGTAAACTTTTATGGCTTTCAAAGTAATCCAGATTGCTGAATGTACGTAACAAAATTAAAGCTATGTAATTAAGATAATAATATAGAATCGTCAATAGCTAAGGAAACAGATAAAATTATATTAATTTCATGAATTTGTTTTAGTGCATACGGGAAGTGGAGCATTAGCCATCTGACCATCATGCCAGCCACAAACAAAAGCGAAGTTAATTAATTTATAATGTAAACTTTTTAATACATTTTGGGGCTATTCAAGACGTTGACTGAATCTTGTGTGTGCATGAAAGAGTTTCAGATTATTTTTGCCATTCCCCAAAAGTATTAATGAGTCCAAGATGTCTAAATCATCCTAACATTATCACCTGTTCTCTCATGAACAAATAATTCAAACATCGTCAGTCTCATACGTCCCAATCATCCTAACAAGTCTAAGAAGATCAACACAGCCAGAAAAGACAATGCAAATTTTTACCAGAGGCATCATCTCCAATAAGATGTCCCCAGCCTCCGCATCTAGTCATGGTGCCATCAGGGTTGATCAACTGACAATTTGAGCCTGTACCAGCAATTAGGACCACACCTCCTAGAAGAAGAATTATAGTGATCATTATTTGATTTGTTGTGCTAAGGTTAAGAACATTTATGGTTTGAAATGTCATAAATATGTATTCATATAGTCATACATTTTAGACATTCTCTTGAATTAAAAGAAACTTGTTCAATAAAAGCAAAGAGAAGTGCAGGTAATAACTGAGATAAGTGTACTCTTGAGCATCTTCAATTTTTGGAAAAAAAACATTCTCTAGCTACATGATATTTCATATTCTTATTGTAATTTTAATGAAAACGAAAGCATTCAAGAAATATCTAAAGAATATGATTTTAGTAATTTTTTTTCCAATACTACTAATAGGTGTATATTATGAGTAATAATTAAATGAGTAAGATTCAGCCCAACATGAAGGGAAAAATAGATCAAGCATGATTTTTAAGTATTAGTTTATTATTGCGTTGCAAACAAACACAAAAATAATAATTTTAACTAATCTTGAATATTATATTTATTAATTTCGGCTTCAACTTTTAACAATATAATACTTTAGTTATTTAGTCAACTACTAAAAAAATCACCAAAATTAATTAAAAACCTATGGGGCAGAGACCATTGGGTAATGCTGAAGCCAGGACAGACTGTGTGTCACTCCCCACAAAAGTATATTTAGTGAGGTTAGGATAGCTGGTCTTCACAGCCTCCTTGATTTGCTCTTGGACAGGCTTCTCATCCCCGCCACTTAAACTCATACCCTGTTCAGTGAGTGTGAGGTAAATGTATTCAGTCAAAAGGCAGTTCACATTTAATGTTATAAATTATAATCCATTTTGTTCTTTTAAATTATGTATATAAAAAGAATCTGCTATTGCTAAGCAGTTTTTTTATAAATGTAGTAGGGGTCTAGAACCATTTTCTTTTGACCCGGCTGTTGCTGAGAACCATTTACTTTTGACCTGGCTGTTGCTGAGAACCATTTACTGTTGACCCGGCTGTTGCTGAGAACCATTTACTGTTGACCCGGCTGTTGCTGAGAACCATTTACTTTTGACCCGGCTGTTGCTGAGAACCATTTACTTTTGACCCGGCTGTTGCTGAGAACCATTTACTTTTGACCCGGCTGTTGCTGAGATATTATCTTTGAATTCCATTCTCCTCTCAATTATTTATAGTTTAAAATAATAAAATTGATTCCAATGCCAGGTAAGACTGAAGGATCGTCCATAAAGTATGTCAAGCTTTTATGGACAATGTTACCCCCCCCCCCCACACTGCCTCAAATCTTGGACCTCTGTCAAGTATGTCCCACTTTCAAACTAAAATTTTTGTCAGAGTACATCCATTACAACAGAAAGTTAAACATTACTGTCAATTTCAGGTTTTTAAATGTATGATAAAGAAATTAAATTTTTTAGTTCACAATTGATCTATATTAACACCCCAAATCATAAACTGTAACACTTTCTTAGACACCCACCCCATGCCCCCCCCCCCCTCCGGAGCATAAACAAATAACATCCATGACTTTTTATTTGTATTTCTCAATCCCCCAAAAACATCTTTATTCGGAAACTAAACAAAAAAAATTATATAATTACCGGACGCAAAATAAGCATCTTTAAAATTAATTGTTTAGTCAATAGTGGCGGGGTGAAAATATTTAATTTTTTAAAACTATTTTCTTATTATTATTACTTAAAATGTTAGACCCTTGAAATCAAAGAAAAAGTTGTCAACTAACCAGTCCATAAAGTGTGGTGTCCTCCGGCAAACCTGCCTTTAGTAAGGCATCTTTGACAAGTGCAGTGATCCTTCGGAGGCATTCATCCACACCAATTAACTTTTTTGTTAAACAAATGAAAGTTATTTATGCTGCTTGTAATAATCGAATAAACAAAGCTAATTCAAACAGGTTCAAATATGATAATAACTAAGTCAGGTTAATAATGAATAATGAACCAATACACTCAAGAAGATATCACAAATTTATTATTCTAGTTAGATTAAGAAACATCATATGTATCATTTCTTATATTGCATCCTTCCATCTTCGCGAGACGATGGAGTAGCTATGTAGTACTACACTTCGACGAGTGGCTCACTAGGCCAATCCTAGGGTGACAATCTCAACTGCATTTCTCGCAGTAGAATATTGATTCCTGGTTAATTTTGGCCTTCCGTGCTGTTCTTTTTGTTGCAAGGTCTTCGTTTCGCATATCTTCTGCCTTTTTTACTCCTTTGTACACTGCTGATCGCCAGCTGGAACCTTGTTCAGCAATGATCTCCCATTTGTTGAGTTCTATATTGGCTTCCCTCATGCTCCTTTTGCAAACGTCCATAAATCTCATTTCTTATTTATTGCATTATTAGTTTAACATTGTCCCTAAATTGTCACAAAAACCTATGGTCATTGTCACAAAACCTATGGTCATTGTCACAAAAACCTATGGAATTAAAAAAAACTTTAAAAAAATATTTTAGAAATACTCTAAAATCCCCACCAAAATTGCTTGTGCTGCTTACTCTTATGAATATAAAAAAAATCAGATCCTACAGCGTTCAAATTCAAATCTAGTATTCTGTAAGAAAAGCTAAAATTCATATCACTAAGTCCTTATTGACTGATGAAATTTAACACTCACATCACAGCATTTATAGACCAGCTGTCGCCATTAAAAATTTCATTTTTTTTTTTAATTCCTCCCTTGCCCAGAGCTTATTTACATAACATTTAACTGTAACTTCTGACCATCCTACAACCCTTGAGGCTTCAGGGGGCCCAAAGTTGTGATGTCGAACAAAATATTAACTGTCAGCTCTGAAAAAAGAGACTGAGGAAGCACAAAAAAGAAAAGTGGCAGAGGCCCCCCAAAAGTAATGAGACAGTTCTGCATAAAAGTAGAAGTAAGTGTGTTTTAAACATAGGTAAAAAAAAGGAGTGATTTATATCCCATGCCACCTTTGCTACTATCTCCCAAGGAATGGACTAACCATTACATAACATTTAGCTTCTCCCAAGGTGCACACAGAGCAATGTGGCTATTACCTCATAGTGGGGAAGGGGCTAGAACCCAACGTAATTGTTCATGATCATGCTACTACAGCCTCTAAGGATTACCACTATTATCTGTCAACGTGGCACCATTTGTTGAAGAGTATCACCACAGATCCAAAAGTAATTTTGTTTAAATAGTGAATTGAGCATGTTAATTTAGTCTGTTGTCACATATTATAACTCTTTTTTTTTATCATCGTCCTTTTGTCACAAAAATCAATACTACACCCCAACCAGTGGCGTAGCGAGCTTAGCTCACGCCCGGGGCACAATACCTTTTTAGCGCCCCCCCCCCCATTCGAAAACCATACAATATTATATGTAAAATATACCATTTGGCGCCCCTTTGTGAGTAGCGCCCGGGGCATGATGCCCCCCTTGCCTCCCCCTCGATACGCCACTGACCCCAACCCCCTTCCCCACGCAAGAATGAAGAAAAAAAATGCTTTTATTTGTGTACTAATTTTGTAAACAACATTTCTAACACAGGTGTGAAGGATATAGGTGGCACCATAAAAAACACCATAGGCCATAGCATAAAGCAGTTTTTTCCTTATTATTTAAATAATAAGATGATGACCTTGCATGATCATATTAAAAGTTGGTGCTTTGGCTAGCTTCCGAGTTGACATTCTTAAAATATTTGCAGAATTTGTTTTAAATTTACGTACATACTGATTGGTGCCTTCGCCTTGGCTGTTAGAAAGTACCTTCCCATCAGAGTTCATGAGGACAAACTTTGTGTTAGAAGCTCCTCTGAAAAGTTTTCATTTGAAATGCTACATTTGATTAAACACATACTTACTCTTCATGTTAAGAGGTTGTGTAATTTTTTTACCATCTCCTTACCCTCATAACACAGGGTATCCACACACAAAAACTGACATCCTCGCTTCACGCCTCATACTTAAAGATTTGCAAATGTCTGCTCCCACCCTCAAATTTTTCCTTTATCACAAAGCTAAGTTTTAAACTTAAAAATCACACTTGAAGCTCACACATTTTAAAGAATTTTTTTTAGTGCTTTTGCTATCAACTTTCCAATTACTGTTCCCTTGGTTTTAATTGAATAAATATAGTTATAATTATAAGTTATAGCTTTCTCAAAGTATGTCATTTCAAAAGCAGAAATAAAGTTGTGTTCTGGTTGTCGGTTTTTTAATTATAAAATATCACAGATGAATTCTAAAAGTGTAAAAGCCATTCAATCATTATCTTCAATTCCAATTAACACAAATTACAGAGTAAATACTACAACTGCAATTAAAAATTATTGTGAATTTATAAACTGTTCTCACCCTTCAACACCTCCAAAGAGCTCCACATAGCTGTTGGACATTTTCTATTAGATTATGAATGCCAATATAAATACCTCTCTGTACTGTACACCTTTGAAGAAAAAGTACACTGCTATCTATCTACTAACTCTAATCTATCTATAGGCCTATATATATATATATAAATTTTAAAAAAAATATATATATATATTTATTTATTTATATATATAATCTTATAATATATTATATATAATATAGTAATAGTGCTATTATTATAATTATTATTAATTATAATATGTTTTTATGAAAAAACAAATTAATAATTTAAATAATAAATTAAATATAATTCGTTACTACAGTATTCATAGTATTCAAACTCAAGTTCAAATGCTCCTCCTAGATCAAAGTTAAGTAGTCATGACGATGAACATGGG
This sequence comes from Omphiscola glabra, assembly GCA_964017045.1. NCBI lineage: Eukaryota > Metazoa > Mollusca > Gastropoda > Lymnaeidae > Omphiscola > Omphiscola glabra. The sequence continues at coordinate 4,856,893 of OZ024794.1, read as the reverse complement.
ATGGCATGATTATATTATTTTTAAATTATTATCATTATTTTTATAATCAGTAAATATTATCCTTTCATTCATTTCATGAAATTGAATGAAAATTGTGCCTAATTAATGAATGCCCCTAAAAATTTGCTCTAATTTTTTTTAACTATTTAGAATTTAGGCCTAGATGTAAAAGAAAATATAAAAATAGGGCCTAGTTTTTAATCAGTTAATTTAATGCCTGATTAAAAGTGAAATGACTCATCCTAAAAGAATAATTAAATTATAATAATAAATAAACTACCCAACCAAATAATCTTCATAATCATATAAAAAAAATGTAAATCAATGTAATGTAAAGTCAATTGTCAATACATAATGATAATAATATAATTACAAGAGTAAGAGTAGTACTAGTAGGCAAAAATCTGATTTTTTAAAATATTATTGTCTAGCCGTCTTTTCTTATTTTGCCACGTTACCACGTTTAAATTATTTTAAAGGTTTATAGACAGTTCATCTGTCTTACTCTGAGGAGTGTTGTCTTTGGCGGTGTGAAGTGAAAAGGGGGCGGATACCTCAAAAATATCTACAAATAGTAACATGGATCATGTGATTTGTATATGACCAATCACTTTCAGTCTACAGACGCCATCTTTTTATGGCTACTTCCTCTTTTAAACTCAACGGAGTGTACTGATTGCTGCCGGTTAGGGTTTGAATCTGAAAGAAATAACAATGATTCTCTTGGAAATAAATAATCGCATTATTCAAGAAACGTTAACGTTTAAAATCAAGAATGTTTTAGAAGGGTAATTATTGTTCATCCAACCAATAGCCCATAACGTTGTTGAAAACCTCCTTATTCTTACTATTTATTTGTTTCCGGTGTGGAGCAATGGAATGGAGACGCCTATATTTTCACTTCCTGAATTAAGATATCTTTCTCACACCTTAAATTTTGCTTATTAAAGTTACATCTTAACAAGCATTTATTTAATAAAAGTATTTGGGTATGCCAAATTTGTAAATATTTTAAAATGGAAGCACTCTATAGTTTTTAGGGCCTCATTATCCAAGTTTTATATTTGTACAACTTTGTTTAGTTTAGATTTCAACCCTATCACTATCATGCGCTATCACCTACTACACTTACTTAGTTATACTCTGTCCATTATTAGTCAAGGGCGTAATTTCTCATATCATAAAAAATTTACTGGGGTTTACTCCATCCTGAATCCATAACAGTTTACTTAGTCGTGATACGTTTATGTCTGAGTCTGATAAATCTTAATACACATGTTAATGTTATATTTATTTGGCACCTCATCCAATATTAATGTCTAATAATGTATACTGTATTATATAGCATTGCCGTCCAACCTTTTTGACTATGTAAACCAATACAAATTTTTCCACCAATCTTGAGGGCAACAAATGACATCCCCTTTTACATGTTACAACTTCTCCTGTACTCTCACACAATTTGCGTACAATATTTAATCAATGAATTAAGTTTGAAAATACTTTCACCCTAAGCCTAAAATGTTTTATTTTTTACACATTGACACTTAGTCACTTTACTAGCAGGCTATGTGTTAGACAGTACTGAGTACTGGTTTAGAAGATTGATTTCAGTAGTGATCAGTAGTCCATTTGATTAACTACATTAGATTTGTGCAGCAGCTGGCCTAAGCAAAAAAAAAATTCAGGTTTAAGATCTCTGCATCTAGGCCTCGACCCAACATCGTCACCACTCTTAAGAGTAGTATAACTGTTAGCTCTGAAAAAGGGGACTGAGGAAGCACAAAGCAGAAAAGTGGCAAAGGCCCCCCAAAAGTAATGAGACAGCTCAAAGATGAAATGCTTACACACTTTTTTACCCCATCAATTAGTACACTTACAAGAAAGGCTAGCTACTTGAAGAACTGCTGATTGTATTTTTGGGTGTGCTTTTTTTAACTTTATATTTATATAGTCACATTTAAGCTAAATGTGTTGGCTTAAGTTTTTATCTATTCTTGTTGTCCAATTCATGTAAATTGTACATTTTTTTAAGGGGAAAGCCAGACAATGTGGATATCACAATTGCAGGCAAGTTGATCTTAAAAAATATGTTTAAAATTATTATTGAGCATGAATTCAATTTTTATGACATATTTAATAATGGTGTTTCACAATAAACTGACAAGTCTATGCATGCATTATGTAATTTATTTATTAGTCTGTTCTTAAATTATCCACACAAATGTACTGTATTCCTAGTTAACAACAAAAAAAAGTTTATCAGTGTTTGCTTTAACTAAGCCTTCTGTTTTGTATTAAGTATATTCATTGTTCTTTTAATTTCAGACTTTGATGGCGTTCTCTTTCACATGTCTAACCCAGAAGGAAATAAAAATAAAATCATGGTAACTTGGGTCTTTAGAATGATACATTACAAAGCAAAAACTTAAATTATATACAATCCTTATTTGTTATTAGATTGGAATTTAGAGAGAGAAATTCCATTTTTATATTGTTATTATTAAAATTATTATTTTTTGTCTTAATTCTAGGTCAGCATATCATTAAAATTCTACAAAGATCTCCAAAAACATGGTGCTGATGACGTAAGTTCAGTGGCTACAACAAAAAACTTATAAAATCAAAAGTTCCATTTAATTGATACTTTTTCATTTCTTTTTTCTGATTTAGTCTTACATACATTTTGTGACTTGTTAAAATGTAGTATTGTCATTAACTATTTAGCAGCAAATTATAACTTGTCCATTCTATCAAGAAGTATTTTTATTGCATTCAAATAATATAATCTGTGTGAGATGAGTTAAACATAATTTCCCTTTTTTGTTAGTAATAGGTCTTTAACCAAATTAATATTTAACCAAATAAATATTTTCAGTTGATTAAAAGAGAATACAGTAGCTTGCTAACAACGACTGAATCAGGTAGGATTAAGATTTTAAATTTAAAAAATTCTTTTTACACTGACACTGGTCTTTAAAAAGCTGTACTTAACATCTTGAGTTCTTTGAAGATTGATTTTAAATTTTTTATAATTCTAATTTTCTCTACCAGGTTTCAATGTGTCTATTGTTTTTGACCTTGAGAAAATCCCAGACAACTGGCAAGAATTGGTTACAAAAGCCAGCATGCTCAAGCGAAACTGTTTTGCTTCTGTCTTTGAAAAGTACTTCCAGTTTCAAGAGAATGGGAATGAAGAAAATGCAAGGGCGGTGATTCACTACAGGGATGATGAAACTATGTTAGTATGCTAAATAATAAATACTCATTGTACACATATTTAAAACCCTTTGAACCTTTGCTCCTAGTACTAAAATATCCATGCCCCTGGGGAAAATTTTCACAAACTGACACACAAGCAAACAAAATCAAATGATTATAAAATTAAATACATTTTATTTATTTCAATCTTAATTTGTCTGTTAGTCTATAAGTATTATAAAATGTATTACATGGAGAAAATTGTCTTAGAAATGGTGTAAAATAGCATAGTAAAATGTCATTTATACAACCCTGATTTTTCATAAAAGCCAGGGTTAGGACTTAAGGTGTGCCTTGTGTTGTTTCTACTATTCCCAAAGTACACATCAATAGCACTAGAAGTTGAAGTCAGTCGATCGTCACTATCATTGTATATTAGCTTTATGTCAATCCTTTTTCAAAATACGATACAAATCCTTTGAATCATTTACATTATCATAAATCTACTCTAGTTTGAGTCCTTTAGAATAGCAATTTTTGTATTTTCGTCACCTCTATACATAGAAGAACATTAATAAGACATAACAAAACCAATGCATCCATGGGCGCAGCCATTACTATGACCTTTTGCAAGTCACATGATAAACGCTGAACTCGATATCTACAACACATTTTATATACAGACTGTCAATCTAGGATAAGGAATGGGTGACCAAAATATCGGTCTGACGGGTTGTGGATTCTTTACAGATAAAGGGGGTTCAAATGGTTAATTTTTAGCAACATTTAAAAGAGAGTAAGTGGTTCATTCTAGCTGTGTAACACTCTAAAACTATTGAGCAGCGGACCACCATCAGTGTAATTATCAACGTTTAAAGTACTGTAGGTGTAAATTTTATTTTTATCCCATCCTTAGGTATGTAGAGGCTAAGAAAGACAGAGTGACTGTGATCTTCAGCACCATATTTAAAGATGATGATGATATTGTAATAGGCAAAGTGTTCATGCAGGTAGTAACTAGTTTTATTTTTGTTTTTTTCACTCCACACTTACTGCATATTAAAGAAACAAAATGTTAGTCAACTAATTTCAAACCAAGACAATAAAAAAAAATTGGTAACCAAATAATGTTGCTAAATTTCGTTAAATGAAACCATGTGATGCCATATGTATTATTTTCCTATATGCACAGTCCTGACTTAAAGTATAATTTTAAAATTATTAATTTTCATATATGAAGTTATCCTATCTTAACATTTCTAATAACATTCGCATGATGAGTGGTCTAAACTGGCTAATAATTAATATTACCTGTCTTTTCATTAGTTGTGGTGCTCCAACACTATTCCTTTTAAAGATTAGCTTGGTAACTTTTACTGCTGTGGCTTTGTTTGAATCCATTTTCCTCAAGGAAGAGAATGATAGTGGAATAAATAGTATTAGTTAAAAGCTTGCAAGGTACAAATAAAATGTGAAAGGAAAGGTGGAAAGTATTTTAATTTTTTAATCTGATTAAGACGTCTTTCATTTTAAGGGTAGAATTATCTTCTGATAATTACGACCTTATTTTCATGAATGTCACTCCAGGAATTCAAGGAAGGTCGGAGAAAGTACCAACAGGCTCCACAAGTTTTGTTCAGTCATAAGGAACCACCGCAAGAACTTCAAAACACAGATGCTCGTACTGGGGATAACATAGGCTACATAACATTCGGTACAATATTATCTTATTTTTAATATATTTGAATTTACTCGTGTCAACTTTTTCTATTAATTTTTCTTTTCTCTAAATTAATTAATTTTTTTAAGTTTTACTTTTTATTCTAACAGTGCAGGTTTCCAAATAAAGTGTGCACTGAGGAAATGCTTTCCTCTGTAATCTTTATGTTAACAATATTTACCCAGTTACAGAAGCTCTTAACCCAAAATTGAAATCTTGTCTTTGTAAGTTTGTCATTAATAGTTTTGTTTACACTCTTAGCAAGCGCTATTATCATTTTATTTATTAATTGTTTTGGGAGTTTTATTTAACTGCTGAATATACAATATCTTTTTCTTTCTCTTTTTTTTTTACCAACTTCAGTTTTGTTCCCAAGACACACCAGCCAGAATGCCAGGGACAATACAATTAACCTTATTCATATGTTGAGGGATTATCTTCATTATCATATAAAATGTTCCAAGGTATTTTCTTTGTTGAATTAATTTACTTTTAACTATTTATACCTAGAGACAAGCTTACAATCTTTTAGTGTAACAAATAATACTGCTGATGAAAGCAGCCGGTTCTGGAGCATAATTTACCCATTTCTTGAAGAAGTCTGGCATCATTATTTTGTTTCTATTGGCTACTGGAGATATCTTTTACCCCTCCCAACTTGCCAGAACATCTATAGCATGTGTTATTTATATAAACTTTATTATCTTTGTTCAGCTTTATCAGCTGATATTGAAATTAATGGTTGTGTAAAAAAAAAAACTATTGCTAAAGAACAAATGAAAATTTTTAAGTCTCCTAAAAAGAAACAATTTTATATTAGCTTTGGAAAACATTTTGGGCCCAGATCATTTTGTTTAATATTTAATTTGAACTATTCAAAAACCATAACTTAATCCTACTAATCTAACTTTTCAAAGTTGTCCCTTTAAAACAAATATTTATTATTGCCTAAGCTATGGTCATTTATCACTTAAAATAATGTGGGATCCCATACCATGGTGGATCCCATTCACCTTTGGGATCCTGTTCCCCTGTTGTGATCCCTTTCCTGGAAGGAATCCCATTCCCTGATGAGATCCTGTTCCACTGTCTGTGCCGTTTCAGTTATATAGGGGCCCTTGAAAAATCATTAAGATAATGTTGAAGTTAAAATTTAAAAGTTGTCCCTAACTTCGATTGGAAAATGGCAGAGATCTAGATGTTTGAATTCTTAATATTGGGGCCCCCAGCCCTGAATTTTGTTGATATTATTAGGTTTAAATCCACCAAACTTAAATTATGTATGGCTACCAAACTTGCCTAGATTGATCAATTTCAGTAGAAGCCTATATATTGTTAACTAAACCAACAAGTATTTATATAGCTTATATAATAAAAAATAATATGGGGGACCCCAGCCCCAAAGGAATGGATATTAAAAATTCATTACCCTTCAGAATTTGAATCTGGATAATCCAGTGTATGTATACTAATTTTGGTTTACACCCACCCAACCTTGCAAAAGCCTATTTTTTATATTTTAGACACCCATTCAAGAGCTAACAATAAGTATAGAAACATATGCTAAACAAACAGACCCACACATTTTCACTTTTATATATATTTATAAATATAATACAGTTGTTTTAAAAATGTTTTTCTCTTGTACTTTCAAACTACTTGTAAATGAAAGCATTTTCCCCCCCTCCCCCCGATATAACTTTTTGTGATTTTTTTTAAAAAAGCTACTTTTTCTCAAGCAGCTAGGCTCATGGACCTTTTAAAAGGTTCTCCAACAAAATCATATTAAATTTTAGATTGAACTTGTAAGAAATTACTGAAATTGTTGTGATTATTTTTTTTTAAAAAGCCTTTGAATATATGTTTTTATCTAATATGCTTTGGGGAATAAGTCTCATGACTAACATTTTGTATATATAATATGCAGTTATTTTACTTTACAGGCATATATTCATCAAAGTATGAGAGCTAAAACATCAGAATTTTTGAAAGTCCTAAACAGAGCAAGACCAGAAGTAAAAGATAGAGAAAAGAAAACTATCACGTATGTTGTCTTGTTTTTAGTTTTTAAAGTCAAACTACAAAGTTAGCAATTTAAAACTACTATTATCCATGGCAGTATATTGATCTATTATTGCAGTAAGTAGTGACTTGAACAACTGCTGCATTTATCAATGAGAAAATGGTTATTACTATCTTGAATTTCTGTTTCAAAGAGCTCTATGTGACCATTTCTCATGAATCAGTCCTTATTGAAAGGCTTCACTTTCTCAAATGAAATATAAGATCAAGGTATGCTAAACTTGACCTCATAGACAGGACAAAGTGCAGTCCATCAATTATTATCTTTTATTCACTTTATCACAAGCATAAAGTGGAATAGCTTTTGTTTCTACCAAGGTTTTAGTGATTTGTTTGTTTACATACACTTTTTATTTTGCTTTACACTAATTTACAGTTTATGTAAGTCTTATTTTTAACAGGTAAAACTTAAATTGGCAAGAGTCGGCTCCACTTTTGCTATTAGTATAGTACTAAAGCAGTTCAGTAATCCATGTAAAGCAGTTACTTGACTACCCTTGCTTTCTTTCAAATAAGGAAGTTGTCTAGTGGAATATGGTCAATCAGTTATTGGTTTGGGGCTTGCTTACCACACAGCTCAATATGTTTTAGAGCAGTGGTTCTCAACCTTCCTGATGCTGCGACCCTTTAATACAGATCCTCATGTTGTGTCGACCCCCAACCACAAAATTATGTTGATTGATACATCATAACTGCAGAGTATGTGTTTTCCGATGGTCCTAGGCAACCCCTGTGAAAGGATCTTTCGACCCCCAAAGGGGTCGCAACCCACTGGTTGAGAACCGCTGTTTTAGAGTCTCTTTGCTGGCATTTAGGTTTAGATCTTTTCATCATGTGGCAAAACTTTCACTGTCTTTTTTGTTAATCCCTGTATCAGATCCAGAGAAATAGAGCTTGTGTCTTTTTAATACTTTTCAGATGACCCAAATATTACTGATATTTTTGTGTTGTTTTAGCAGTACAAGGCGCCATCCATTTGTTACATTTATAATTGCTACCATTAAAAAATGTATCGCCTTCAAACATCTAAATGTTTCATAATTCATATTTTTTATTGTTATTTTCAGAGGAAAAACGTTCAGACAGAACTGAGTGCAGACCTTATCTTATCGAAATACATGTACAAGAGCATTGTCATTTTCTACATAGACATCACACATGTATTATTTTTCTTCGCATAGTAGATCAGTATCATAAATTTCTGCTGCTAGTTTGAAGTCTATAAATGTATTCATAGTAAATATGCTGAATTCCAAAGTGTTCCTTAATTGTAATAGTTTGACATTATGGGGTGTAGTTAGTTTGAAGCTTCATTAGTTCATATCATCCTGGGTGGTGCTTGTGGTGTGTTACATTTTTAAAATTTTAACATCACATTACTCTTTCATTTGTACATTATTATTTCTAATGCATGCATGAAAGAAAACGAAGAGAAGAGACTGCATAGTGGTGAAGGTGCTGATAAATTTCTTAAATATTATTTCTATCTTTTTATATTGGTCTTAGTATGTTGATATTATTTTAGCATGTTCCTCATAGATTTCATGCACTGGGATCTCAGCTTTACAAGTATGATTGTAGCACATGGGTATTATATATATATATATATTATGTTTACATTTATAGACATCATATTAGTGGCAGTAAGAAACTCAGTCACCCAAGTATATGCTTCTTGCCTTAGTGGCATTACATATTTAAGATACACATAAGAAAAAATCTATGCATACTATTAACCTATTATAGAATCTGTGACTACCATAATGCACAGTTCTGTCATCCCCTGCCCTTTTTACAAATATCTTATCATCTCCAAGTCCCATCATTCCTCAAATGATGAAAGGGTATTAACCTTTTGTTGTGTACTGTTATTTGTTCATTGACCAGGATTATCATATATTGGAAGTATTACAGCTGGTTTTGATAAAATAGAAACTGTGAATACACATAGAAAAGAAATCAAACTGTAACTGTAACTATGTCTTTACCTCGTTGGGCATAGAAATTTTATTTACTTAAGTGGACAACTAAACAAAATAATAAACTATTAAAAACCTTTTGCATGTGTACATATCTTTTTTTACAATTTGAAAATGGTTTTTATAGACCATGAAATTTCCTTTATTATGATACACATACCATCAGCATAAAATAAAATATATATTTTTTTTTGTCTTTGTAAACATTTTTTAAATGTTGAGACACAAATGCATGTGATATATTTGCAGTTTGTGTCGGATAATCTTTAACTAGGGTGGTTTAAATGATCAGATGTATGGAAGTGTTTGAAAAAATAGCTTTATTAAAGGAATATGAGAGGGTATGCTAAAATAGATTAGTATGACTTTTGTTCCTTTTTGCTGATTCATTTATTCATATTGGTATGATTTTATTAATTTTCTTTCAATGAAGGGACATTTTGTAAACTTTTTTTTTGGCTGGTGAAAAGATTTTTTTTTTTTAATGTGCTATAAAAATGTAACATTACAATTTTGATCACCTTAAGAATTTTTTTAAAATAATGCCAATGCATTTAAAATTATGTATGATTTGTAAGCAAACAGTTTTGTTTTGAATGTATGGCAGGCTAGACATTTGCTTACGTAGCTTCAATATTGGGGAAGAAACAACCAAAGCTTCTATTGCATGTTAAGTATTGTGTTAAAAGTTATAAAATATAATCATTTTAGGTCAGCCCACCTTAAAAAAAGCTAATGCTTAAGAATTGAATGAAGAAAGTGGTTTCCTTTTGCAAATTAAAAAATAAAAATTTACACAAAAAAAAGTATTTTTTATGCATTATATTTTGTTACCAGCCGTAGTTGATAATATAGTGTGATCTCATCAATGCAAGATTTGCTTAGTACAAAGTTTGCTCTTTCTTTGCTTGTTTTTATTTGGGAGTTGTGCTTTGCTCATCCAACTACAATTTAACCAATGTACAAGTTCATTAACATGAATCTTGAATTAAATTTAAACAGTTTAATCAGCCATTTTTGATGGGTGGAGCAATGCTCAATATTGACCACAGGACATCATCTTATTAATTACTTTAAAAAAAACTTATGCTATATCTGCATGGGTTTTTTAGAAAAATTTTAGGGGACAGTCATTACTGAGGTGCCATCCGCCACTGTGGGTTACTCTATCAACATTATAACTGATTGTTTTATTAATAATTTCATTTTTTTTAATCCTGTTTTTTATTCATTTATTTAGAGACTGATTTGGGTTAGCAACTTTCAAAACAAATAATATCTATATATCATTATTAGGTAATGTAGTCTAATATCATTACTAGGTATTGTTATGGCTACAGCAAAGAAAAAAATCTTTGCTTATCTGATTTTAGTAGCTTATGACATTTTATTTGCTAAAATACTATTTAAGTATTACATTGTTTAGATATATTTGGAGCTTCATGTACGTACATTCTGAAACTGGCACATGCCTCAGACTTGGTTTTTCAAAATTCATATCTATAATTTCTGATTCACACCAGTTATAAAAAAAAAAGTCATTTTTCTTGTAACAGAACCACCGCCTGCTCGGTGTGTACATTCTTTCCTGTAACAATAATATAAAATTGTATATTTATCTTACAATAATAAAATACATTATGTTACCATTTCTCCATTGGTTGAGTTTGATGAGTTCTTAAAGTAGTTAATGGGGGAAAGTTGTCAGTTACATTGAATGCCACATGTTAAGAAAAATAACCCAACGTTAAATATCAGTTTTTTTTTTTAATTCCTTAAACTAATTGACAATAAATCAAATTAAAGTATGTTAATATCAATTATTACCAAGGATGATCTAAATATTGATGTTACTTAGCCAATTATCACCACATATGCATCAATGGTGCAGTTGTTTGGAGTTGGAGTTCTGTTTAAACTTTTTTTTAAAGAATGTTGTTTTTTGACACATTTTGTAAGTTCTTGACCTCAATTTTAGCCACTCCCTAGCGTATATAATATAAAATTCAAAAGTGATATAATCAATTATTCATTAATTTTTTTTATTTATAACAGGTCATGAAACATTAATTTTGATAGAACTAGTTCAGGCAGATGTTATATTTCGGCCCACACAAGTATTTCATAAAGTGTTACGACCCGCCTTACATTTTGAGTTGTGCAGGCCTGATATAGACTATCCAGCTATATACTTATTCAAAGGACAGATCTAGTACTTCCATTTTTTTCCCAAGTCTTGAGACTTAAGGGGGTACCGTATTTGTTTATAAAAATAATGCAACGAGACATTATCATGTATTCCTAGTCAATTCTAACTAGATCATGAAAGGATTTAAGCTCTTCTTTAACAGGGGCGGGTAACTAACAAAAGGTCTTTTTAAATTAACATTTAATTAGTAATTATTGTCAGTAAGAATATAAATTTCTTAATAAAAGGATACAACTTGTGCCTCCAGAACAGGAGGGGATGTAGAACACACATTCTTAATTAGTAATGGCTTGGCTGATAATGTCCTCATCTAAAGAGGCTTGGACTGCGATTAAAAAGAATACGTTTTTTTTTATAAAAGAAGTACAGGTATGAGTAAGACTAAACTGTTTTGATAGCTAGAGCAGTGGTTCTCAACCTTCCTAATGCTGTGACCCTGAAATACAGTTCCTCGTGTTGAGGCGACCCCCAACTACTTCATTACATTATAGTAGGCCATATATGTCTTTTCCTATGGTCTAAGTTGACCCCTGTGAAAGGGTTATTCGACCCCCCAAAGGGTTTGCGACCCACAGGTTGAGAACCGCTGCTCTATAGAGTGAGTAAAGGAGCACCTATATCCATTTTTTAAGACCAAATATCCATATATTAGACTACATACAGGGCAGGCCTTAGCTAATTTTGGCGCCCCAGCCAGTTCTAAATTTGTGGCACCCCTACCTTCTAAAAATGTTTGTTATTTTGTTAATGTTAATATATTACACAGGGGGGAAAGGATTTAGACAAAAAAGATAGCCTATATGTAAGTCTCTAAAATATCTGAGGCCGACTGCAGTCGTATGGGTTGCTGGGCTCACGCGATGGTTCTATGGTTAAGAGAAACGTACATTGTTTAAAAACTTGGATCTCTTCCATTTCTCTCCAATTAAGTATAGAATTTAGCTAAATTAAATTATTTACCCAAAAGCATTATGGTATTTTGACTTTATCACACATTTTCTGGGGACTATAAAAAAAAGGGACGATAAGCAAGGCAAAATGTATACCCCCCAAGGGCGTCACAACTGGAATGAATTTGATTCATATCCCCCCTGGTGCGGCGTTAAAGATGTCTTTGGTCATTATTATGGCTAATTTGGGCTAATTCACACGAAATTTTGAAATGTCACCTCACAATTATCTGAAAGAAAAACCGAATTCAAGTATGCACCAAAAATAAATCAAGGCATTTTGAATTTGCGCTACTGTCTTTAGCACCCTCAATGTATGTACCCCATTCCCTCATGCTAATCAATGTTACAACATGAATTTGAATATAAGCTTGTGCCAAATGATTACCCTGGGACACCCCACAACCGGTGTGAATTCAGTTTATGTATGACATTGGCACCAAAATTCCTCCACAGATCCTGAAAAATTTCTTTCCCCTGATGAAAAAGTCTAATAGAAACATTTAATTCAACTATACCCCAAAAGGCACCTCTTGATTTTGAAATAATAAAAAGACTCTCCAGTCCCCTCTACCACTCAAGATTCATCTTACTCACATATTTCTATTCATCTCGGTCCTGTGCTTTCCTTTTCAGTTGCTTCAAGGTGTATCCCATACTTTGTGTATCTGCCTCAAGCTCGCGTCACCATGTATTTTTAGGGCCTCCCCTTTTTCCTATTCCCCGGTAGATTTCATTTTAAGGATTGTCTATCCACCTCCATCTTTTCCTTAACCAGTAGGCTCCTGGTATGTTCTTTCTAATAAGTCTTCTTCTTCTTCTTCTTATGCCTTTTTACCCCGTCTGGGGCATAGGCCGTCCACAAGAATTTTCCACTCATCCCGGTCCTGTGCTTTCCTTTCCAATTGCTTCCAGTTGTATCCCATATTTTGCGTGTCTGTCTCTAGTTCACGTCTCCATGTATTCTTAGGTCTTCCTCTCTTTCTTTTTCCCTGTGGATTCCATGTTAGACATTGTCTGGTGGTGCTATCTGGGGGTTTTCTCAGAGTATGCCCAATCCACCTCCATTTTTTCTTTATGATGTCTTCATCAACGGGCACCTGGTATGTCCTTTCTAATAGATCTTTGTTGGTGATGGTGTTTGGCCATTTGATGTTAAGGATCTTTCTAAGGCATGTGTTTATGAATGTCTGCACTTTCTGTGTAATGCTCGCTGATGTTTTCCACGTTTCTGCTCCATAAAGTAGGACTGTTTTGACATTTGTATTAAAGATTCTGACTTTGGTTTGAAGTTTCAGCTGCTTCGACTCCCATATTTTCTTTAATAACACAAATGCTGATCTAGCTTTTCCAATTCTAGACCTCACGTCTGCGTCGGATCCGCCGTTTGTGTCTATGGTGCTGCCTAAGTAATTGAAGGACTCCACTTCTTCCAGTGCCTTTCCTTCCAGACAGATATGCTCTTGGTTGGATGAGTTCACCTTCATGATTTTCGTCTTGCTTTTATTTATATTAAGTCCGAGCTGTGATGAAAAGGTGGCTACATCTTTTGTTTTTTCCTGCATTTGTTGCTGGTTGTGGGACAGAAGTGCAATGTCATCTGCAAAGTCTAGGTCATTCAGTTGTTCCCAGAGTGTCCACTGTATCCCATTCCTTTTTTTGTCTGTGGATTTTTTCATTATCCAGTCAATGGCAAGGATGAATAGAAATGGGGACAAGAGGCTTCCTTGTCTGACTCCTGTTTCGACTGTAAAGGCATCTGTGAGTCTACCTTCGTGGACCACCCTGCATGTCATTTCTTCATAAGAGCTCTGAATAATCCTGACTAATTTCCCTGGTACTCCATAGTGCCGAAGAAGTTTCCACAATGTTTGTCGGTCCAGGCTATCAAAGGCCTTTTCGTAGTCTATAAAATTTATGTATAAAGGGGAGTTCCATTCGATTGATTGTTCTACAATGATTCTCAGTGCTGCAATTTGATCTGTGCATGATCTGTTTTGGCGGAATCCAGCCTGTTGATCTCGTAGCTGCATGTCGACCTGGTCTTTCATTCTATTCAAAATAATTCTGTTAAAGACCTTTCCTGGTATGGACAGCAGTGTGATTCCTCTGTAATTTGCACAATTGCTGAGATCCCCTTTCTTTGGTATCTTGATGAGGTATCCTTCTTTCCAATCTTTTGGAACTCTCTCTTCTTCCCATATCTTTTCAAACAGAGGGTGCAGCATGTTGACTATTGTATTTATATCAGCTCTCATCATCTCTGCTGTGATGTTGTCCGGTCCCGGTGCTTTCCCTAATTTGAGCTGCTTGATGGCCAGAGCTATTTCTTCCCTATTTGGGGCGCTTTCTTCTATTTGTAAGTCTTCATTTGCTGGTTGTATGTCTGGTGTGTCTGTGGGTGGGGGTCTGTTTAATAGTTCTTTAAAGTATTCCACCCATCTTTTTTGTTGCTCTTTCCTTTCTGTTATTGATCTACCTTCTCTATCTTTGACAGGTCTCTCCGGCCTTTTGTATCGCCCTGACAGCTTTCTTGTTATATCGTACAGCTCTCTCAGGTTGCCCTTCTTGGCTGCTTCTTCTGCTGTTGATGCTAGGCCATCTATGTAGGCATTCTTATCTTTTTTTATGCTGTTTTTTACTTTTTGGTTTGCTTCTTTATATTTCTCTTGCGCTTTTGTTTTCTCCGCCCTGGTGCGGCTGCTGTTAACTAAACTTTTAATTTCTTTTCTCTCTTTTATTTTTTGCAGTGTGTTGATTGAGAGCCAGTCTTTGTGTTTCTGTTTCACTGATCCTAAAACTTCTTGGCAAGTGGATGTTACAGACGACTTTATGTTTTGCCATTTATGTTCTACTTGGTCATCTTCTGTTTGGTCTTCCAGCGCTTGGAACTTATTCCTTAAGGTAACACTGAATTCCTCTCTTTTCTGCTCATTTACCAAAAGTGCTACGTTGAATTTTGTTCGCTTAACAGTTGGCGGTTCCCAGTTCTTCTTCAACTTTAACTTTAGTCTTGCCCAAACAAGATGATGATCAGATGCGACATCTGCTCCTCGTTTTGCTCGTACATCTTGTAGAGACTTTCTAAATTTTTTGTTAATGCATATGTGGTCTATTTGGTTTTGCGTTTTGTTGTCCGGGGATACCCATGTTATCTTGTGGATGTTTTTATGTTGGAATTCGCTGCCTCCGATAACAAGCTCATGTGTTGCGCAGAAGTCTGCTAGTTTTTCTCCGTTCTCATTTCTCTCTCCTACACCATGGCGTCCCATGATTTCCTCATATCCACTGTTGTCGTTTCCGATCTTGGCGTTAAGGTCCCCCATTAAAATGTTCAGGTCTCTATTTGGGAATTTTTCTATTATTGTTTGTAGTCTATTGTAGAATGTTTCTTTCTCGTCTTCTTTGCTGTCGTTGGTGGGTGCGTAACACTGTATTATGTTCATCTTTATTTTCTTTTTCTTGGTTCGGAATGTTGCTGTTATTATTCTTGGTCCATGGGCTTCCCATCCAATCAATGAATCCTGTGCCATCCTAGACAACATTAGAGCGACTCCTTGTGTGTGCGGAGCATTTTCCTCCTCATGCCCAGAGTATAGTAACATTTCTCCCGATAAGTCTATGTTGGTGATAGTATTTGGCCATTTGATGTTCACGATCTTTCTAAGGCAAGTGTTTATGAAGGTCTGTACTTTCGACGTAATGCTCGTTGTTGTTCTCCAATTTGCAGCTCCATAGAGCAGGAATGTTTTGACATTTGTGTTGAACATTTTTACTTTGGTTTGAAGAGTCAGCTCCTTTGACTCTTATATTTTCTTTAATAACACAAATGCTGACCTAGCCTTTCCAATTCTAGCCCTAACATCCCCCTCGGATCCACCATTTATGGCAATGGTGCTGCCTAAGTATGTGAAGGCCTTCCCTTCTTCCAGTGCATTTCCTGCCAGAGAGATATGCATTTGGTTGCTGAGTTTACCTTCGTGATTTTTGTCTTGCTTTTATTTTTATAAATAAAAGCAAGATTCATCTGAGCCCTCAATTTCTGCCCTACATCCCGATGAAAATTATCGCTAATTTTGGTGCCGATAGATAGTGGCGTAGCTAGTATTAGGGCCACCATGGGCGGCCAAATATTATTGGATCTCTTCCTTTCACGATAAAAACTCTGCATTTGTCCAAAAATGCCACACATCCATATAAAGAAAAAGTGACACTTGAGTAAACTACCTCATCATCCCACTTTCTACGCAACTAGCAGGGAGTAACTTCAGTGTTTGGCGTCAGGGGACATGATTCTTTTTACACCCCAAACTCTGAAACTAATTTTTTCAAACCATTTAATACCACCAAAGCCAATTTGATGCCCCCGCTAGTCTGCGTCGAAGGGACAACGTCCCATCTGCCACCCCTTACGCCTCTGGATACTGACCAATGGCAATCGGCACTACCCGCCCCCGAAAATCTGAAATGTCTCAAAGAGACAAATGTATGACAATTTGCTCCATTGCTGTTTGTTAGTTTGTGTGTGGTCAAATCTTGCATCTTAATTTTGACCCAATTCCTGATCTGATGTTGATCTGAAACGAAGAACATTGGGTGTATCCGATGACCGTGGATGGATGGCTCTGGAGTGCCCCAGATCTAAATCCGACATCGGTTTCTTATTTGACCACAACCGGCTGCACCAAATGAGGAACCGGGAAGTTTTTAAATATGATGTATTGAATTCCGGCATCAGTTTCCAACTTACTCGACCCGTTTGACTGATTAACCGGGGTTTTCCCTGGTTTTCCATCTTTTTTGCGGGCATGCTCCGGAGTTGATCCGATGACCATGGATGTACAGCACCGGAGTGCCCCTCATAGAAATGTAACACCGGTTTACGGCTGCCTTGACCGGTTCAACAGGTTTATGCGGTTTATTCTGGAGCCGTTTCTTGCCTTGAAATTAGTCTCTGGAAGGAGTTATCGGTTGGTGGGTCAAAAGCTTGTATGCGCAGCGTCGTAACTGGCAAGGGTATCGGTACACAGTGGAAAACCTGAAGATTTTCAAAGATGGCAGAACAAAATACAGCATCAGATTCAACTGGTTCAAACGTTTTTTTTAACTGGTTTTGCGTTGTTACGTTTCCCCCTGCTTTTTTTTTTTACAGGCATGCTCCAAAGTTGATTCGATGACCATGGGTGGATGGTTCATGAGTGCCCCGGATCAAAATCCGTAATCTGTTTTCAGCTGAATCAGACGCTTCAACCGGTCTCAAGACAAATTGTGGACTGAGGACTTTGCATTTCTTTTCAACCAAAAGCTTTTCTGATAAGTTTGCACATTGCCTATATAGAACGTAATATAAGACTTCGAAAAACAGAATAATGGCCACATTCCCTTAATTCAAGGACGACAGCAGAAAGTAAGAGGGGGGTCGTAATTTTTCTTTGTCTAGATTTTTTTAAATCACATTTTTTTAAATAATTTTTTTTTTTTTTAAATTTAAGAACAAAGTCCCCTTTTTAAGCTTTCTTTGTAAAATTTGATGTAAAAATAGTAGTGGTTAGAAATTTTGATATTTAGCAGTAGTGTGACGCAGCGTCACCATGAAGCAAGTCTGATGCCTAATATAGCTCGTGCCAGATAAAGAAAATAAATAAAAAGTTGGGGCGTCTACACGGGTGGGGGGGAGGTGGTGTGGAGAGTAGTTGCTTCCAATCTGAGTTAGGGGGAATACCCCACCCACACACACACACTTTTGCCGGGTAGCATTGGAAAGGAAATAAATAAATGCTCATTTTAAAAAACAAAAGAAGAAAACCTGGCTTCGCTGGGGGGGGGGGGGGGGGGGCGGGGCGGGGGGGGGGAATTGAACTCTAAATAAATAATACGAAAACAACGCAATTTCGACCTCACAGTCATCACGCCACTTGTCAGTGCAGGGATTGTTTAGAATAAGACCGACACAATTTTTTTATTAATTATAGATCTACTAAAATTATTAATTTAAAAAAAAAAAATTTGGTTGAAATATTTTGGCAATGATTGAATGCATTTTTTAAAAAAATTTTTTGTGGTGGGGGCATAGGAAAGCTCATAGAAAAGGGGGAGGGAAGAAATGAGCCTGAGCGTGAATCAAATTTGGGGGGGGGATCTAAATTTTGATTTTTTTAGCACTATTACTAATGGAAATTTGGGATAAAGAACCTTATTGTAGATACGGAGGAGTACAGTTCACATGTTTATTAAAAGTTTATGAATATTTAATTCATCCGCAATAATTATTGTCCTTTATACTTTATCTATGAGTCATTTATATATGCCACTCTAGTTACCATCAATCAACGTTTCGAGGCGGTAGTAGTTTCCCTTTATGAGACAAATGTTACGATTGGTTGTAATTTTACAAACGTTTTGAAAAGCAGGGCGGCTTAAATTGTACTCAATGTAGCCTTATATGCAGTAGATTTAAACATTTCATTATACTATAAAGAAGTGAAATAGTAATTGCCTACTTCGATAAAATTAAGTCAATTAAAATGACACTAAAAAAATCCAAGGTAAGGTAATAGAGCACGTTTTTCCCCCGCATATTATTAAGTCTGTCGGTGTCAGCCTAGCCACCATCCTAATAAATTTTTAATTTAGTTCAGTGATTTATCTGAATTGATAACTTATGTTTTTGTTTTATTATTCTTTATTTAGTAAATACTAATGATTAATGCCATCAATGTAAAGTTAGTTATTATTAGTTAAAAGATTAAGATAATATTTATTATTTAAACTAGGCGTACCTAATATTAGGCCTACATAATTATAACTTTACTACTGTCGAAGTCTAACTAACTGACCTAACTTTTAACTTTATACTTTATTTTTATATTATCTATTCTGTCACTTACTAATATTCTGCAGTAATGTCTAATGCTAATCATTAATCATATACCTATATGAATTCAAATAAAGACCAAAGTAAAAGTCGGTAAATGTGAAGAGATATCACCGCGTTTTTTTACCATTTTGCCGCGACCCGCGAACTTAAAACAAAATGTATCCCTAAACCTAACCTGAACCCTAAATCTATCCATAAACTCTAAACCTAACCTGAACCCTAAGCTTATCCCTAACCTTGGTTTTGATCCTATTGGCATTGGAACCAGGGTTTTGACCTGTCAAAATGGACCCAGACACGCAGCGCCTCCATTCGCACCTGGGTACCATTAAGCTCAATGCTATTCGGATGTCATTTGTGGTAGTTTATTTTAGTAAAAATGAAGAATTAAAGATTACAAACATATTCAATTATCTTTCATTTGATACCTCATTTTGTCGTACAAACTTCTCAATAATATTTTAAATCGTTTTTTAATCACAACCTCTCAATTCTGGTACCCGGGTACCAATAGGTGCAGCCATAAATTAAACCAAATTATAGATTGGATACAGTCCATAATTCCGCTACATTTAGGCTACATTCTTTTTTTTTTATTGCTAGCAGTAGCAAACTATTTATCGGCTGGGTGGGAATAACGCTGATCCTAATCCACAGCCAACTGTTTATAATTATTATTATTATTAAATAGTAGGCCCTAAATTAAGTATCTACAATATAGGCGGCATAGGCTATAGGCGTACCGTACGCAGTACCTAAGCCTAACAATATCCATTTAAATCATGCTTGTGAATATATAGACTTTCGCTGAATAATTAATTACTAATTTATCATTACTTACATTACCTAGACCTTTACTGCCTTTAGTGTTAATCATGCTGGGCATCCACATGTTCACTTAGCGACTCAATTCCCAAGTTCTGTATCTGGTTTATTTTATCTTCTTTATATTCAAGTTTAATTGGGTAATTTGACGAATTTGTAAAGCCTAGTAATAGTATAGTATTTCAACCTAAAAAAGTTATTACGCCTATATTAAATTAAAATAATAAATTAAATAAGCCTCTGCCTGAATACATTTATTAAAAACCAATGAATTGCAGATGTCATTAGACTACTGGCAAGGCCTAATTCATGTTTTATTTGATTTTTTTAAAAAAAATTTAGTTGAAAATTTTATCAATCTGTGAATTATGTTCAACTTTTTTAGGCTATTACAGTGATTTCAGTGAATTAAAATGAAGTGAATCTAGTCTAGAAGCGACATACTATGTGTAATGATTATTGCTTTTCAGACGGAAATTTCCTTATCACTTGTGGCACAATTTGATGATATAATGCGCAAATCTAAAGTCCTCCAATCGGGATGTGAAGCAGGTGGGTTGATAAAATAAGAACAGAAATGTCCAAAGACTAAATTAATCATTTAGACTTTGCATTATTTAACTACTGATTAAAAGTCTGAGTTAATCTAAACTGGGAAAAAATAACAAATTATAACTGTTGTACGTTTTATGTTCTTAAGTAATTTGTATGAAACAGTATTCCCAATATAAAAGTCTGGGGAGACAAAATCTAGATTTAGGTCTTATTTTTAATAAACAAGCTAATTTTAAAATTAATGTATATGTATTTCTTCCACAAACTTCTTTCAATTTGTTACTATGAATCTATTCTTGTTAAGAGATAGGACTATTTTCACTTTTAGGGAGCCTGGTGTTCAGCACTTGGACCAGAATACAGTTTATACATAACGTATTTTAGAATGTTAAATATCATTACAAGTTTTTTCTCTAACCTCTTTTGACATTTTCAGAATTTGTTGCATTTGCTCTGAATCAAGATGAGGCAAGGAAGAAATGGCTTGCAGCCGAACAAAAGAATGACAGCATTGAGGATAGAATAAAACGTGCTGAGTCTCAGGCCGCAGCTTTAGAGACTCAGTTGAAGCATGCAAGGTATTCTTTGTCACTTAATCAGTGCTGAGACTGAGTAAAATCGAATTGTAGTCATATTTAAACCTGCCATATTTTTAATGCCAATTTTTCATTTTCCTTTTGTACTATTTGTGCAGAATGCAAGCAGAATATGAGCTGCAGCGAAGAAAAGTAGCAGAGCGGGAAAAAGAGGACAAGGTAATAAAAACCTAAAAATTAATTTAGTGAAATTTTAAAGCTGAAAGTTAACTCTAATATTGCATTTGCTGGTAATTGCAAACTGATATTTTTGTGGTTTAAAATGTAAAATTAACTAATCTGCTTTATGATTTTCAATGACAGGATCGTCAACTTGATGTAATTAGAGAACTATTAAATGACAAGAACAGCAAGAGCATACTTCATGAAAATGACAGAGAGAGGCTGGCAGCTATCGCTAATAGCCATCGTCAGAGTGCACATTTAGATGGAAGCAACATAAGGTATATTTTATATAAAAGATTTTAACTAATACTATGTTGAAGTTGTGTGTTCTTTAGTTTTTTTTATCATTGTATCATATGCTAAGAATCTAATATCTTTTTATAGACTGAACACTATCTTGGAACATTCAGCATCTTTTCTGTCTGATGTGAGTTATGATAAAACAGAAGAAGATCCCCTTAATGAAACAAGACTTCGAAATGGGAAAAAATTTAAGCGCCCAACAGCACCGCCTGCTGAGGATCAAGAACAAACACCACCAAAGCGACAACGGGATGAAAATGTGAGAAGCATATAGTTTATGCATTTTTAAATATTGATACTTAATAAAGCTATTGATTTTGTAAGAACATTCACAGCTCAATCTGTCCATTTTTTTTGTTGTTGCTTTAAATATGCTAGTAACAACTTTGCCTATAGCTTGTGATGTGACAAAGTGAGTTTGCAATTTCACACCAAGATCCTTATATCTTAAGCTGTTAATTTATATTCAAGTCATGGTTTTAATTAATATAGACTGAATTTGCCAATCCTCCCCAGGATCACAACAGCTCTATAGTGACAGCGGTGATAACTATTGATACTGCTGGCAAACCCAGTGCCACTGTAGAAACAAACATTGTACCAAAATTGAACAAAAGTTTTAGTGAGCCCTCACTGGATAAAAGAGGAAATGGTGGAGGTAACTTGACAGACATATTTATTATTAAAAAAATGTAGTATTTTCCTATAAAAACTTCAAGATATTTTTGGGAAGAGTGTCGATTCCTTTTTAAATATTTAATTCTTTTATAATGTCGCCCCTGTGTTTTTATTGGGACTAATCCGTTTTACACCAAGAATTATTTTAGCTGTTGATGAACTATAGGCTTATTTTTTAATTTAATTCCAGACAGTGGTCCAGAGAGTGATGATGAAATATATGGATTTCCTCGGAACAACAATGCCAACAGGAATTACAATGCCCAACCACGCAAAAGTATTCTTAAGAACACACCTGAGTAAGTTCACGTCCTATTTAAGGTTAACAAAAAACAGTTTCCACCTTTAATTTTGTCATTGACTAAACAAATTATAACTGACGCTAATCTTCATAATGATCAATAAATTACACTAAATGCAGACCTGTCTACTCTTACGATTTTGGCGTACAATGTACGATTTTGAGGTGTATACATTATAATTATATTTACTGTATGTTTATTTTTTTACTATTAAGATAATGTATTGAACTATTTTGTGATGATATTGTACGATTTTAAGATTTTGAGGGTAAACAGATCTGTAAATGGTTTATAGTCTTCCAATGATTGTATCTATCTGTGTTGAACAGGACTCCAACTTTGCGGAAGGCCAATTCAGCTGGTAGAGGATTAAACAGAGTTCATATATTCATCTCTAAGACAGTCATTAAACCTGAAACATGTGTCCCTGTAAGTTTTCTATGTTTTATTCTCTCTTAGCCCTCTTTTATATATTTGGTTTTAATTTGCTTTTTTTATTTTTTTTTATTTCACAAACTGTCCGTAGCTTAATAGAAGAGTCAGATTGTCGCTTTTATATATTTCAGTGTGGAAAGAGAATAAGATTCAGCAAGCTAGCTATGAAGTGTAAAGGTAAGTATTTACAGCTACTTTAAACATTTCTATTTGTATTATTATTTATAGTAAATGTGAAAAATATGCTGTATGGATGATCTACTTTCTTGCAACAGACTGTCGAGCTGTGTGTCATCCTGAATGTAAAGACAAGCTACCCCTTCCATGTATCCCATCCTGTCCTAGTACACCTGGTGGAAACAAGTTATCTGATGTAAGGATAGAAACTATGTTAGTGTTTGGGTTAAATTCTTACATTGTTGTTGTAAAAGGTTATTTTATGGTACATCTAGAATAGTTAGTTGTACATTTCCATTTTATTTTTTAAGGGACTGATAGCAGATTTTGCCCCTGGAGAGAGACCCATGATTCCACGACTTATAGTAAGTACTTATAAATCTTTGTCAAACATAGACATGAATCTTTGTCAAACATAGACATGAATCTTTGTCAAACATAGACATGAAATATCTTGCTGATATCAGCCCTTGAATTTTGGGTTAATGTAATAAAGCCAGTTAATGTTTTTAGTATTTCAGAAGCTTAAGGTAGTACAATTTAGCACAAGAGGTTTGTTTGCACACACATGTAGTACAATATAGTACAAGAGATTTGTTGGCACACTCCGGTATTTTAATATATAGCACACGAGATTTGTTGGCAAACAAAGGTTGGTAGTGAAATCTGATATAGGACAAGAGATTTCTTGGCACACACAAATGTCGGTACGGTAGTAACTTAATCTAAATCTTTTCAACTCTGACATTGCCCACAACCTAACTTTTTTATAAATATTCTTTATATGACATTTTGATAAATTAAACTATTGTTGATCCTCATGCAAATATTCTAACCCTCATTGGTAATACATTGTTATTTATTCACCATATTATTCATGAAATATTCAATTGCTTATTGTTACGTTATAACATCAGGTTAACTGTGCCAATGAGATTGAAACTCGAGGCTTGGAAGAAGTAGGCATCTACAGGGTACCAGGGTGAGTACGGAAAATGAAATATTTAAATGAATAGTGCTCAATTACAATTACTTTTATCAGGGCACATGATTGTTGGTGTGAACTGATTAGAAAGATTATCTAACAGGTGCATATCTATTATTTATTTTGTGTTAATTTTTGTTAGATCTGATAAAGACCAAAAAGAGCTGAAGGAAAAGTTTCTTAAAGGCAGATATCCCAATCTTGTGAGTACCACCAAAGTCTTACCGTTTCAACTGATAATTATAATTGTTGAAACCCAATTTGTTTCTTGTTTAAAACATATTAATATTGCTAAAGAGTATCATTTTTGTTATGACAATAATGCCTTAATGTACTTAATTATAATTATAAAGCCTCTCTCTCTATATATTTTTGTCCCCAAGTCGCTGATCCACGACATTCATGTTGTATGTGGATGCCTAAAAGATTTCTTGAGAGGTCTTAAGGAACCCCTTGTTACTTTTGCACTCTGGAACAAATTCGTTGAGGCAACAAGTAAGCTGATATAATTATAAAATAACTTCATTAAATAAAATTGAATGTTAAAGAACATATATTTCTTCAAGAAATGATAGATTTAATGTTTATCTTGTGTATATTATCTTGGACATCATTATTTATATTTTAATCAGACAGCCCTTAAAATTTTAAAATTTACAAATTAGGAAACCGCTCAAATGAGAAATGCAGGGATGAGTTGTGCCGTCTTGTCAATGAACTACCCCAGGCCAACAAAGATACGTTGGCTTTCCTAGTTCAACATCTTCAGACGTAAGTAATATCAATTACATAGCCTTTAAATATGATTAAAATATATGCCATCATGTATTTATGTTCGTACAATATTCATTGCACTTAGACTTTGAAATGACTTATTCCAGAGTTGCAGCCACCCCAACATGCAAGATGCCAGCTTCCAATTTAGCTAAGGTGTTTGGGCCAACTATTGTGGGTTACTCTTGTCCTGAACCAGAACCAATGCAAATAATGACAGAAACTCAGAAACAAAATCAGGTATAAAATAACAAAATATATAAGAGAACTAAGTGTCACTTATTTTTGTGTAAGGTTAAATTAATTTTCATTCCATCCAGCTTATTTACCCAATTTCTTCTAAATATAAAACACATATATTTTGCTACACCTAAAATTTTCAAATATGCATAATACATCCCATTTTTATTCTTTTTAAATATTTCACATCTTAAATCTTCACTTAGTGCAAAGAAAATCTTTAAAGACAAATATTTTTATGGAACTCATACTTGTTGCCAATACCAATATGTTTTGGTGGGTTTCATTTGATGAATGACACTGATCTGAGTAATCCCCCATTTATAATAATCCTAAATTCATTAATTTAATGAATGGAGGCAGATTAGATTTTGTTAGTGAAGTCTACATTTTGTTAATTTGATGTGCTATTTAGGTAATGGAGCGTTTGCTTGAGATACCAACAGATTTTTGGAGTGACGTCCTTAACGTTGATGACATCAGTTTATACCCAGCTGGTACATACACACCTGATAGTGCACATTATGGTATGCATTATGTAATCAATTAAATTCGATTTCTGTTAAGTCCACATAGCAATCAATGTTCAACAAAGTTGTCCGGTCTTTTTTCCAGCCAAAAAAATATTTTCTTCCGAAATTAATTTCACAAGACTTTAAAACGACGCAGTCCCTGATATAGTATCCTTTATGCTGGAAATTAGACAGACTGCTGCTATAGGTATGCACTTATTCCTTACCTTGCTGTTTCTCCATTTATAAGGAAGAAGGCATTTAGTTGAAACCACCTTGTAATTGACCTGTCTTTTTTCAAGCCCAAAAATATTTTGTTCCACTATTTATTTACTTTACACAGCTTGAATGCAGACCCTCATACAAAGTTTAACTTTTTAAATTTCCGCAAACTTTTTATGAATTACAACTTAGATTTTGTAGTGTCAAATATGTTAATAATCTAATACTAATTAGTTGTTGAAGTGCATAATTGAAAGCCATATTTCTAAAATCATTCTTATTAAAGACCTGATCTATGATGCTATATTACAATTCACTTTAGGGCTTCGTAGCATGTTGGGTCCTATTGGCACCCCTGATAGGCCTGACATTTATGGAAATGAAATCAGAAAAGCACAAACCACACCAAGGTAAGAGACTTTTTAAATACATTAAAAAAAATTTTTTGCAATCATTAGAAAGTAATCGGGTACAAAAAAACTATTTCTGTTAATGTTATGGATGTGATAAACTAAAAATAACAGCAAGTGCTGTTCAGAATATGTAAACAAAATTAAATAAAATACCCAAGTACAGCAGGTAACAGTATTTGTTGTTGTTGAGTCATGACAAACAATTGCCACACCCTAAGTTATTTATGTTTTACGCTATAAATAAAGGTTTATAACTTGTTGTTTCTTATTTCTCAGGGACATTAAACACGCTGTTATGGGAAAGTGGGTATTATTGTATGATATTTACCTATTGCATCTTTCATAGCACTGTATCCGTGCACAATCTGCATCATGAGCAAAGTTGTGAACCAATGTGAAAAAAATCAAAGCTTGAATATAAAGGGAGGGAAATAACACTGCATTGCATTTTTTAAATTTGGGGACACATTTATTGAATGAGTTTATTTATAAGTTAGATTGTTGTGAAAATATACATTATTTTGTTGGGTTCAGATTTGCTAGGTTCATAATGTTTACTTATTAATCATTATCTTATTTACCAGCAATCCAGGATTTAAACAGCTATCAATAACTTTCCTTCTCCTACCGAATTCTCACTTTATGATTAATTATACAGCATCAGAGTAGTGTCCCTTTTAGCAATAAAACTGCAAATTGTACACTTCCTGATTAATTAAATTATTCTCACTTGTTTTAACCTTGTGTACGTAAGGTGAGGACTAACAATGTGACTATATATTCCCAAATAAATCTTGCACAAATGCATATGAGATAACTAAGCCTGCTTAGCTTTTCTTTTCTCTTTAATGCCCTAATGCTTGAATTCTTTCTTTCTTTTTATTGAACTTTTTGGAAGTGAATCATTTTCTTAAAAGTCTTTTTGTCTGTCCTTGATTAATTCATTTACAAGTTTTTCCCTTAACATTTTCATATTTATTCTTGGTGACTTTTAATAATTAAATTTTTTTTAATTTATTGCTCTTTACCATCTGACTATTTATACGCATGGGGGCATGAGCATCTTGTTATAACATATAATGGGATAATTATAAAAGTGTAAAAAATGTTATTTATCAAATAGGTTTGAGTTTTATTTATTAGCCTGGTAAAGGGCACTTCATGGTTTCAGCATCTGTGCAGACTTATTCCAGGTTTAAAGTTGTATTGTCTTAGTCATATTGAAAACTGGTGAAAGTGAGACGTCGCCTGCAATTGTTGAGTTATCATATTACTTCAGTTACTTTTTAAGATTCTTTTCAGGCTCATTTCTGAATATTTAATGGATCTTGTTCTACTCCCCTTGATATTCCAAAATGACATTACATTATTTTTGTATAGCATTATATGATGAATTTATCTGCCTGGCAATATATGAGCTTGTCTTTCTGGCAATATGTGAATTTATCAGTCTGGCACTACATGATATCTGTCTGGAAATATATGAATTTATCCTTCTTGCTATACATGGTTTTATCTGCGTACAATCTAATCATGTTGATTTTATACTAAGAACTGTATTCATTTTAAATTTAGAAATTCTTAGAATTAAGTGGGTGAAAGACTTGGATTTTTTAAATTGTTTTTTTGTTCAATGTTTCATAGTGATAGGGAAGACTTGTGTTGTACAAATTCAACTTTGGTTATGCATTTTGTCCTTGGATTTCCACTTGATTGAATAGATTGAACACTACACCAGCATTTTGTATTTTAGACTTTCTGTATTTGTTGTGCCACCTCCCTTATTATTGATACTCTACCCATATCAGTAAAAGAATCTACCATTCTATTCAGGTATATTGACTCTGTTACCTGTTTTTCTTGATGTTAAAATAATTTACTTTTTTGTTATTTTGATTTCTCTTCACATAACTGGTTTTGAGATGTTCAGTGGTATGGTTTTCCCAGTCTAGATCATCTAATACAAGTGTCCACTAAACTCTTTGGATTTTCATGATCTACTCAATAATTCAGTTGCTCTAATGTTTTAATATTTTATAGCTGAAAAAAAAAGAAAGATTTGAAGTTATTTAGTCAGTCGAAAGGACAAGTCCACAAAAAATTTGAATGAATTCAAATAGTTTAAATTATTGGGAAAATTATTATAAATAATAGGAAATTTGACCACAAAAAGCAGACATACGACATGCATAATAAACTCAATTTTTTTTTATTTAAGCAAATCATGGTGAGATGCTTAAAATTGAACAGTTAGAAGATTTTCATAATATTATTCTGCATTTTCTTTATACATACTCGTCTTATTTTTTGGACACACTCAAAAGCTATAAAACATTTTCTTTCTATCTTATTTGGGATTTTCTGGTTCAACATTAGTTTTAACTGACAATTTTGATTTATTTTAAAATAAATATTTCATAAAAAAATATGATGCATTAAGTTATGTTAGACTTAATTACGTGTCTTCTTACAACTACAATAATTGTAAAATATATATAACAAATTGTAAATGATTAATGTTTTTTAATTGAAAGTTCTGCCTATTAAATAGATTCACTCCACTCAACAATCACATATGCAGCAATACATGGAATACATGGATAGAAAGCTCTATTAGCAAATATTTGAAGATATTTCATGGTTTAATAAGTATAATTTGTGCGCTTCACCTTTTAATCTTAGCTGTAGTACTAGACTTTTGTGTGAAGATATTTTTCATAATGGCTAAATGACTTTATACTTGATGACATAAAAATTATGGAAAATTCCTTTCAATATTAAAAGCTGTCAACTTGAAATGAAATGGCCTAGACAAAGTATGCAGTGTTAAGACTTTTATTTAGTCTATATGTAAAATGTTATATGACTTTCAACAGAGAATAAACATAGAGGATTTTTAAAAAAAACCCATACAAAAAGTAAATAATCCACCACCATACAATTACAAAAAGATATACTTTTCTTTTTTTGTTTTAAATGAAGGAATGGATTGTTCTTTTCAGTATAATTTTTAACAATAAAAAAATATTTTAAACTTAATGGAATGGGCATTCAATTATAAAATATAGATATGAGGCAACATCTATTGTACCAATCTATTAGTTACTCTCAATTAATAAAGAAATAAAACTTCATACCGTATGTTGATGATCTGGGTTGTCTATTTCTACATTCTCTACAACTAATTTAGACTGTAGGAAGCTCTATAATACTCAGTATATAACTGCTCAAATCTACTCACCAAAGCTTTGTGCTAACAATTAAACTAAACCATTTGAAGAAATTTAAAAAAAGCAATGACATACTGGAGCTATTTGTCTTGTTGATAGACCCAAACTGATGCCACCATTGTATCCTGACCTTCATTCTGGTGTCATGTAGGCAAGAAGGACATGTGATAGATTTGCACATACCAATTGTACAGGTACTGCTTCATGTCAGCTTACACAAATTCTTCTTTCTTATTTTCATACTAACCTTGAGGTGAGATTTTTTACTCTGCCATTCCAATTGTTATGTAATTGACATTGTAAGTTTTCGACCTGAGCAGTTTGAATCTGTGTCACTTATCTGAGGGTAATAGTGTATTTATTTCATTACATATAAAGGAATGCTGAGTGGATTTATAATTTTTCAAAGTTTATGTAGTCCTATCATCCTGCGGTCATCTTTAATTGTGTACCCGGTATCGAAATATCAAAAATTATTATTGTATGAAAAGTAAAATAAATTTCTTTGGATGTCCTCTGTCCATTTGGAACATTTTCTTAGCTAATATCTCATGCTTGGTTGATGTATTCATTTTAAAATGACATAAATGATGTATATTTCCTTGTTATCTCTTTGAAGAATCCCTTAACAAAGTTGTTTTTGACTGAATCTTGATTGTCCTGAGCTTTGCTTACAGCATTATTTCAAATGATAGTAGTTGATCTATTTACATTGGCATAATATTGTCTTAATTCTCATTGGCATGGATTTAAAAGTTTTCTGTTTTTACTTGTCTGTTTCAATTGATATTGTCTGTAAAGCTATTTATATCTCATGCTTTTCATTGAATCATTTCACTGAGTTTAATAAAAAGCTGTTCATAGATTTTAAAGGGAATCTGTCTTCTCACTCTAATAAAAATTGAAATTAAACCAAAGTTGTTGATAAAAATAATTACCACAGAAACAAAAGACATTGAAATTTTAAATACTTTTCCTTTTAAATTGCCAATAATTTTAAAAAATGAAATCTTTTTAAAACCACTGTGGCATCCAGAATAGTTTAGTACATCATGTTTAGATTTTTAAAAAGTTTTTCTATTAATTTACTACACCGACCTACAGTTTTTAAAGAATATTTAATGTCATCTTGAAGTTACACACTTTTAAAAAAAAAAATTTAAGGAGAAAAAAACAACACTATAATTTACACAATAATTTAACTGTTTATTTGTACCATATTTGAAAAAAAATTAATTGAAAAGAAAGTCAAAAAATGATTAAATATAATTATTATAGAAATAATGGCGTTATTGATAAAAATGATGCAAACAAGAAACATCTAAATAAGCATCAAGACAAGTTTCCCCCGAGCACTTTGATTGTCATCACTAATATTCTACTGAGTTTTCATCAAAGCAGGTACTTTTGGTTTTCTCTCTGCTAACTCAACACTAGTTAGCAAAGCATTTCCTCTTTGAAAAATAGTCAAAATTTCTTTATGTAACAAGACAATAAACTAGTCATTTATATAATGTACTGTTGACCAGAGCAGAACTACAAAATTTAATTGTGCACTAATATTTTACTTTATTTCGTTTAATTATTGGGTTAATCATTTTAGCAATCCTATTACAATTAAAATATTAATGCCAAAACAAAGCCATGTTGTTAGAATCAGTAGAGACTGACAAATCAAATGATGTGCTGTATTCTTAATTCAAGTCTATACTGCCGTATTCTTTTAACATGACAGATGATAGTTTAAATGCCGTAGTAGCATGGGAAATTTTTTTAAGTTTTATTTATTCAGGAGTAATAATACTAATTTGCACAGTTGTGAAGTTAAAAATATTTGAATTTTTTATATTGTACTTTACATTATGAATGTCTTGTGTGATGAAGCCTGATCAAAATTGTATACTTTCTGGCTGAGAAATCTGAATGGGGTTTTGTGATTACACATTTCTCAAAGACAGAAAATATCAGATTACTTTGAGAATGTGCCTTTGTCTTGGCTGCTTCCTGTCTAGGCAATACTTGCAGTCTGCTTTCTGTCTCGGCAAGGCATCAGATACATTATTATGTTATAACATAGAATGATATTTTGTAGCATAACTTCTTGCAAGAAATATGAGATGTGCTGTCTCCATTGAAATCTACTTTATTTTAATCATGTCTGTTCCAGATATGCTACAAAAACATTTGAACCTAAGAAACCCAGTCGCTTCTTTGCATCACCTGTTGTGAATTGAATGTTCCAGACTTCTGATCAGCCAAACAGACAACCAACCAATGCACTACTTTGAAGCTTCCACAATGCGCCCATGAAGATAAGCTCTTATGAAGATATGCTCTTGTGAAGATATGCTCTTGCTGACTTTGTCATTTACACACATTTATTATAGGACAATGATTCATTTACTGCAAATTGGTTTTTAATTTTAATATTTTAATTTTGTAAGCACATGTTGCTTCACCCAGTGGCAGAGATGAGTCTGGACCACCCAGTGGCAGAGATGAGTCTGTACCACCCAGTGGCAGAGATGAGTCTGTACCACCCAGTGGCAGAGATGAGTCTGTATCACCCAGTGGCAGAGATGAGTCTGTACCATGAAGTGTGTTTATGAAATGTTTTGATATATTTTATAAGATACATATTTTGCGAATGTTATGTTGAATCCATTGATCTGTTGTATTTATTTTTCTAACAGCTCTTCACCACACCAGCCTACCACAATCTGCCTACCTTAATGGAACTATGTGTATTATACTTTTTTCCTGAATCAACTACATAAGTAAATAGTTCATGTATTTAAACTAGTTTGTACTATTAAGTTGAGCATCGTGTTCAGTAACCACATATCATTTATAATGGTTCCCTCTTTATTTTGGTATGAACTGATTTATAATGGACATTTGTAAGACAGTCTGAGGCAATAGTTTACTGATGAAGACAGTCTGAGCAACTCGTTTATTTATGGAGACAACTATTTCCTAATAATTGTTTACATTTTCTAATAAAACCACTGACAATTTTATACTGCACTAAAGAATAATTTTTTGGAAAGTTATGTTATGAATGTTTATATTACTGACCTATGTCAAACAATTTATGTTTTAATATGTAGGCATATTACTTAAGATTATGGATCAGTACTGTTAGGGATTTTCTGAAGGTGCTGCATAACTGAAAGTTCAAACTGTAAATAGTGTATATTTTTATCTCTCTCACTTCTAGCCTGGTGTAAAAATGAAACTCCTGTATATAACTTTATAACTATGAATTCCTTAAACCAGTGGATATTGGGATTGAGTAAATATCCAATGGATTAACTACTTAGTCATACCACATTATATTTACTTCTAATAGTCTCTCTTTTATTTGCACTGCTTATCTTTGTGTTCAATATCTTTAAAAGCTTTGTGGACCATTTTATTTTAACTGATATAAATTTGATTTCAAGCCTTCTGACAAGATTATCAGAAATAGACAGTCAAGTTCAAAGACATCAGAAATAGACAGTAAAATTCAAAGACACAGTTCCTCATCATTAAGTGGATAGCACAAAATGGTATTCAGGGTCCTCACACAGTCGGGAAAACGGGAAATAGTCGGGATTTCCTTCAATTATGCCTACATGGTCATTTATCGACTGCATTTTACGGTATTACTTTCGATTTATCTGCCCATGCGTTGAAATCGTTCTTCCAATGCCGATCTCATTTAAATTAATTCAGGGCTACCACACCTTGGGAAATTTCCCAAGATCTTGGGAATTCACGACCCCCCATTAGGATCTGGGGAATAATATAAAATCAGGCAAAACCTTGGGATATTATTAATAGGAGGAGGATTTTGTTTTTACACATATGGAAAAACTCGAACAACATATGTGATAAAAATTAAAGTGAAAATATAACAAAATAATTTTTAAAGAAACAGGAAAAAAAATTATTCTTTTCTTGTTTTCAGTTTTAAAACCACTAATAAATAAATAAGAAATCTTTTAAAGTTAATGTTGTGAAGTATTAACAAGTTAATAATTAAAGAAATTCAATTTTCTCAGTTTTTTTACGTTAAAGATTTACAAATTACATTCAGGTGTTGAATGTTTATCAATTTTACCTTGTACAACCATATGCATTGAACAGTTTCAACAATAAATAAACTGATAATAACTCTTGAAATATCAAAGGAAATCAATATAGACTTAATATTATAAAATTTGTGGGGGGGGGGGGGTGCGCGCGGTAGTATCGGAAACTTTATCATTAGGCATTAGGCTATTAAATTTTTAATGAAAAAAGCGTGAAAATCGGTCGCAATAATGTCGATAAAGCCGCATTTTATATAGTCAGGAATTTTCATTTTTCAGTTGGAAAAAAGTCAGGAATTTAGTTTTGAAAAAAATGTGAGAACCATGGGTATTTTATAAACTGTTTAGTGAAGCCCTGTATCTGCCTGCCTACTGTTTGGCCCACTTAGGCAGTACATCCAGGACTGCCTGCCTACTGTTTAGCCCACTTAGGCAGTACATCCAGGACTGCCTGCCTACTTTTTGGCCCACTTAGGCAGTACATCCAGGACTGCCTGCCTACTGTTTAGCCCACTTTGGCATTACATCCAGGATTAATTCTTGTTTTTAGTTGAAACAAATCTGACCTCATATTTAGATGAATTTTTTTGACACCAGCAAATCATTTCTATACACATTTTTGTATGCTTATACAACAAATGACATTGTCACATTTGACTTAAACCACCATGCAGAGGTGGATCAATGGAAGGTGCTCCTGTTTTATTGAAGAGGTTCATTCAGAATGGTACTTTTGATCAAATGCAAAGCAGTCCTTCTAGGGATCCACCACTGTTAATTATGTATGAATATTGCAGGTTTTCGTGTCATTAGTTTCATTTCAAATAAAGTAGAAAATTAATTAAGTCTCCTGTTCATTTATTTCATGTGTGTGTGTCTCACTTTACACCAGTGGTTCTCAACCTTCCTAATGCCGCGACCCTTTATTACAGCTCCTCATGTTGTGGTGATCCCAACCATAAAATTATTGTCGTTGCTACATCATAAATATGTGTCCTGATGGTTTTAGGGTTACCGGAAATTTGATCGAAAGAAATTTCGTCGACGGAAATTTGATCGAACGGAAATTTGGTCGAATCTTTTTTTCAGTTCAGACGTTAAAATTTTCGTCAAATTTCTTTTTGAACGCACTATACTATAAAGTAAAACAAAATAATGCGTTGAAAAAGAAATTTGGCGCACAATTTGAACGTAAAAACTAAAAAAAAAGATTCGACCAAATTTCCGTCGATCAATTTTCCGTCGACGAAATTTCTTTCGATCATATTTCCGGATACGGGTTTTAGCGACCCCTGAGTAAGGGTCATTCGACCCCAGAGCGAGTCGCGACCCACTGATTGAGAACCGCTGCTTTAGACTAACGGGAAATTAGGTGGTGTCTTTTAACTAATATTAATATTGACATTTAAAGCGAATTTTTAAAAAAAAATTCTTTGAAATACTTGTGATCCCAACCATAAAATTATTGTTCTGGCTACATCATAAATGTGTCCTGATGTTTTTAGGGACCCCTGTGTAAGGGTCGTTCGACCCCAGAGGGAGTTGTGACCCACTGGTTGAGAACCGCTGCATTAGACTAACGAGAATTAGGTGGTGTCTTTTAACTAATATTGACATTTTAAACGAATTTAAAAAAAAAATCTTTGAAATACTTGTAAATATTCTATGAAATATCATATATAAATATACAAGTTACAATTAAGCTTTTTTTCCCTCGCTCTCTTCTGTTGAAGCCTCAATCTGCACTCAGTACAATTCTATTTTAAATTCTAATGTAGCTTGTTTCATACATCAGTACCTATGAAAATGGCACTCTATCCAATCTTGTCACTAATAGTCTTAGCAAAAATCTGTCACTAATTAGTCTTAGCACAAGAGTCTGTCATCGTCTGTTGGAATTGGAACAATCGATTGTCTACTGCAGACTCCCGTCATGCACCTAGCGGGTTCAGCAAACTTGTTTTGACAATATCCTATGGATGGGTTCCCAGAATTTCAGTCCAGTCAAATGTTGCAGACGTCTGACCAATGTGACGTTATTCGTCTAGAATAAAAGTCATAACTGACCTCTTCTGGGAGAAAAGTTTCATCGGTCTGTGTTTAGTCCGTGGTTTCCATAATTCTTGTTGCTAGGTTTTACGTCGTTAACGACTTGCACTAGATACGTGACGAATAAAATTATAAATGACAAAATAAAAGTCTCTATTTGGTTATAAGTGTGTCTACTTTGAGATCAGTTATATTTCAAGGTGTTAATATCTACTTTTAGACAACTCAAATAAGTTCATCAAAATATAGTTACAATTTAAAGTTTTTTAGTGTTACAAATAGGGTAGCCAATTTTCGAACATTAATTCATATAAATGTAACGGGTTTGTATGAATCAAAGCACTTCATTGTACTTGAACCATACTAATACCATTTAGATGTTGATCTGAAGTTCAAAAGTTGAATTTGTTTATAAATCACGGACTGATTTTTTTTAGTTTAAGAGGAGTGACGTTAATAGCGTGTGCGGTGACGATAAAAGAATTCCCCCGAAATAGTTCCACCAGACAAACTCTGATCCATGCTCTAAGAATGCCTTCAGGGACCAACAGTTTCTGATCCGTCACGTGAAAGCAGACAATACCGTGTCCACTGTTATGTCCTGCTACAGCTACGGACTGCTCAGAGCTTTTGGCGTATCGAACAGGAGGAGGAGGTTGGTTTACCTGAGTGAGGTAAGATTATCGTAGAAGGAGATTGGGTACCTGATTTAGGTAAATTATCATAAGAGTTTTGGTTTACCGGAGTGAGCTAAGAATATCATAGTACATAGGAGATATCAAAGAATATTGGTTTACATGTGTAAGGTACGATTGTCATAGAAATGAGATTAGTTTACCTGAGTGAGATAAGATTATCAAAGGAAATTAGTCTACCTGAGGTAAGATTATCATAGTAAATTGGTTTACCTGACTGAGGTAAGATTATCATAGGATATTGGTTGACCTCACCGAGGTAAGATTATCATAGGATTTTGGTTGACCTCACTGAGGTAAGATTATCATAGGATATTCGTTTACCTGACTGAGGTAAGATTATCATAGGATATTGGTTTACCTGACTGAGGTAAGATTATCATAGGATATTGGTTTACCTGACTGGGGTAAGATTATCATAGAATATTGGTTTACCTGACTGGGAAAGATTATTATAGGATATTGGTTTACCCGATTGAGGTATCATATAAAGGAGATAAGTTTACCAGATTGATGTGTATCACAAGAAGGAGATTGGTTGAAATGAGTGAGATAAGAAATAACATTGGAAGGGGGAGATAAGAAATAACATTGGAAGGGGGAGATAAGAAATAACACTGGAAGGGGGAGATTGATGGGATGGCGCCTCAGGCAGACAAAAATCATACTTGTTCGTGCAGAATATGTGTAGTATTAAAGTATAGGCCTACTTATTTTTGTAATAAAAAGCATAAAAACCGCCTTTGTCTCGGACGCCGATTTCCCTTAAAGTGGCGCAAATTTTAGTCGTATATTTTAGTACTTCACATTTTAAAAGGTTTGAAAACTAACCAATACAGTGGCGTAGCGAGCTTAACTCGCGCCCGGGGCACAATACCTTTTTAGCACCCCCAATACCTTTTTAGCGCCCCCCTATTCGAAAACCATACAAAATTAGAGTAAAATATACCATTTGGCGCCCCTTTGTGAGTAGCGCCCCCATCCCTTACTACGCCACTGAACCAATAGATGAACTTTCATTAACTATCTCTTTCGTTATCTCTCCTGAATCTTTATATCTTTATTATCTCCCCCCCTCTCTTTATTTCCCCTCATCTCCCCTCTCTTTCTCTTTATTTCCCTCTTTATCTCCATCCCTTTCTCTTTATGTCTCTCTTTATTTATCTCCCCACCTCTCTCCCCCACTCTATTTCTTTATTTCACTCTCTCTCATATCTCTCCCGCACTCTCTCTTTATCTCTTTATTCCCCTCTCTCCTACACTTTTTCTCCCCTCTCTCTTTGTCTCTCCATCCCGCTTTCTCTCTCCCTCACTCTCTCTTTCTCTCTCCCTCACTCTCTCTTTATATCTCTCCCTTTATCTTTGGGGGCGTCCATTATTTATGTCAACAACATTGGGGGTGGGGGGGTGGGGTTTGGAAATGTTTGACAGTTGTTGACAAGGGGGGAAAAAGGGTGGGGGGTAGATTAGATGATTTCAGCAATCAATTTTTATCTATTCAAGTTTTAATCTTAAAAATTGACTGGTTATTACATTATTTTAATGTAAATGAGTGTAAATAGTCATATAACTTTTAGGCTTTTAAGAATATAAGGTTTATTTAATGTGTCTGTCTGTGCATTTTGTTAGTGCAAGAGAAGTCAAAAGTTGGCCTGTAGATTCTGTTTGTCGCAAATGACAAGGGCAAATGTTTGCGATGATGTTGCAGGTAAGGAACAAGGACAAGGTTCAAGTGTCATGCGCAGTCAAGATAAATGGTATTGATAGAGTAGGAATACGATAAGTAAAGTGAGTAACAATAATAACATCGCAGCTTGAACGGATTTGTAACATCTATTTTGCATCACAAGTCAAGTGGAAAAAGCATGTTCAACAGCACCGACTATGCCCTCTTGAGCATAAGAAATTAGCACGTGCTCCTCAGCAAAACAGTAGCTGCAAGGAGACAGAGAGAGCTTATGGCAATTATTGCTCCTACTGACAATGCTTCTCTTGTAAGTGCTGAATGGTTAGATGAGGATGATGTTGACTTCTGTGGTATATCAGATCCGCAAGATGAAAATGATAAATCAGCAGCTATAGACTATGGCCATCAGGGGCGTCATTTCAGGTTTTTTTCAGGGGAGGAGGGAAACCAAAGCTTATGTCGGCTTGTTAAGTTGTTTATTACTGGAGGCGCCACAGTACCTAGCAATTTAAATAAAACCTGCAAATTCCGGGGGGTGTGGCAAATTCAGGGGGGTGTGGCAAATTCAGGGGTGTGTGGCAAATTCAGGGGTGTATGGCAAATGCCCCCCTCCCCCTGCCCTACCTAAATGATGTCCATGATGCGCATTGTTACGATAGAGCAACACCTGGCTACTCAATGGGAATATGATAGCAGCTAGAAACTATACAATAATTGTCAGCTTTACTGATGATAATCATATTTATACTTCCACAAACAATGATATTTAGTTTTAAAAAACCTTTTAATTGGTTCTGTATTGTAAAATTTAAGTGTAAAAACTTTTTAATATTGTTGATAAACAAGCTAAAAATGTAAAAAAAATGTTTTCCCTACAATTTTGTGTCATTAAAATAGACCAGCACAAAGTAAAATGTATTTATAAATTTATTTATATTATAATTAATTAAATGGGGGCCGGGGGGGGGGGTCATTGAAAGTTTTGCAGTTGTTGACGGGTACCGGAAATTTGATCGAACGGAAATTTGGTAGACTCTTTTTTTCAGTTCCCACGTTAAATTTTTTTTGGTCAAATTTCTTTTTGAACTATATAGTAAAACAAAATAATGCGTCCAAAAAGAAATTTGACGCAAAATTTTAACGTGTAAACTAAAAAAAAAGATTCGACAAAAATTCCGTTCGATCAATTTTCCGTCGACGAAATATCTTTCGATCTAATTTCCAGTACGGTTGTTGACCAAAAAAAAAAGGGGGGGGGGAAGGGGGGGGGGTCATGGAATTGAAAGTTTGGCAGTTGTTGACAAGGGGGTAAAAATTGTTGAAGTAATTAATGGACGACCCCTCGCCGCCCCCCCCCCCCACGCCCTCTTTCTATTTCGTTATCACTCTGTGTTTAATAACTCTCTCTTTCTTGATGTCTCTCCTTTCCTTCTCTTCTCAATATATATATATATATATAAAATATATATCCATCCATCCATATATATATATATATAAAATATATATCCATCCATCCATATATATATATATATATTTCCATACTTAAATATCTATATCTAACTCTGGTTTTAAATAGCTTTGGTGCTCACAAAGGGACAAGTTAAATTTAAAAAAAACAACGTATTGTTCCTTTGATCTTGTGTCATCAATGATATTTTGGCATAGAAGACCTACACTATGGCACGCATTGTTCATTTGATCTTGTGTCAACAATGATATCTTGGTCCTAAATTACGGTACGCATTTCTCAACTGTTAATTCAATTTCTTTGAAGAAAGATTTTCTTGTCAATATAGATATGCCGAGTTTGGGGCCCTTAGAGGTCTCAATAAATATGTGAAACGTTATCAAATAATCTTTTATAGTTCTGTCCCTTTGCACAACTTCAAATCCAATGAGATGTGTAGATTTCTGTTTTTGTAATGAAATTATAACAAGAGAGATGTGGTTAACTTAAAGATGACGATCGACGATTGTAATGAATAGCGCTGGTTCGAAACCTACATTAAAATATTTTATTGCCTGACTCTAACGTAGTTGAATAATTTTATAC
Organism: Omphiscola glabra; assembly: GCA_964017045.1. Classification (NCBI taxonomy): domain Eukaryota; kingdom Metazoa; phylum Mollusca; class Gastropoda; family Lymnaeidae; genus Omphiscola; species Omphiscola glabra. Next base: position 4,816,900 of record OZ024794.1, on the reverse strand, counting down.
CAGAAATCATAGAGACAATTAATCATAAAGACATTTATCACAGAGACATTTAATCATAGAGACATTTAATCCATTTCCCGAGTCATAAACCATTCACCCCCTTCACCCACACCCCTCAATTTAAAAACCAAAAAAAAAAAAACATGTTAAAGGATACATTAACTAGGTGACCCCATTAGTCCTATGTTTGGTGTCCTCATATTCATAGGCGTCCATATTACATTTCTCGGGATGGGGCACTTTAATTTGTTTCAAATTTGTGTTCAATTCTGTTTTGAAAAATGCCAACAACAGGCGTAAAAATAATGATCATATAAATCTGACTTTCTGTTGTAAAATGCTTTTGAGAAGATATATTTATGTCATGTTAGTGGTGAAACCCGGGGGGGGGGGGGGGATTTGGAATTTGGCTATTTTTTTTAATACAAAAAAAAAATGGAATAAATAAACAATCTCTTTACATAGCAATACAAATTTTCCTTCTTGCTTTTATTAAAAAAATCCTATATAACCAAAGCTAAGAGCAATGCATAGACTTAGACCAGTTTGTTTACTTCTTTGTGGGTTCTTCGCTCATTTAAAAAAAAATAACCTGTTTACCATTATCTAGGTGTCAAAAAACAAACATAATTTTGACATTTCTACAATTACACTGTTAATTTCCATCATGTAGTTCTCCATTATTTACTCATTTGGATCGCGCCACTTCGGCATTAAGTTAGAGTTTTCCATTATTGTAACCATTTTATGATTCATTGTTGGACAATAAACCGGTACTGTAAGGCCTCCAACATTTGGGGCTGATCTCTTAACAGTGATATTATACATAGCCGTTGAAATAATACTTTGGAGGAAAAGAGAACGAATTTAACCTCATTAACCTATGTTATTTTTTTGAAATTTAATTTAAAATTGTGATTTTTGTTTCAAATGTTTGTTTGAAATAATCTTCACACGACCAATATAACCCAAAACGTTAGCATTCCCGCAAGATTGTGAAATAAACATGAAATAAGATGGTGAAATAAGATGGTGAAATAAACATGAAATAAGATGGTGAAATAAACAGGAAATAAGATGGTGAAATAAACATGAAATAAGATGGTGAAATAAACAGGAAATAAGATGGTGAAATAAACAGGAAATAAGATGGTGAAATAAACATGAAATAAGATGGTGAAATAAACAGGAAATAAGATGGTGAAATAAACATGAAATAAGATGGTGAAATAAACATGAAATAAGATGGTGAAATAAACAGGAAATAGTTTTGTTTTCTCAATGCGATGGCACCAGCAATGGTGAAAGGGAGATCGCATCGACTCAATTTTTGTATTAAAATTAAAACATAAGCACATTATAAACGTACCATATACTCGTAAAAAGTACCAACATTACTAATATTACTAGCATTACTGACATTACTAGCATTGTCCTTAGGCTAATTCCTTAGGCTAACAAGTCCTCGCGCGAACGCCTTGTCCACCAAGCGCTATTTTTTTAAACTAAAAGTTTCCACATGTTCGCAGTTGCTCCACGCGGTGTGACGTCACTCGAGGGTTTGGGTGGTTACTTAGGTTACACCAAATGGAAAGAATTGCAAATAGAACAGAGCCCGCTCTAGTCGGCTTCTTAACACGAAGAGCAGAAGTTAAAGACAAGAGCAGGGTCACACTATAGAGAGAGCAGGTTACCACCAGAAAAATACACAATTGTTCTCCAAAAAAATCATGAACCACGTATCGTATGCAGTGACGTCACTTGGTGTGCGAACTGCGCCGAATGACATCAATATGAAAAAACCAAAGTTACATTAGTTCTCTCTTGTTTCATACAAACCAAAGTCCCATTAGTTCTCTCTTGTTTCATACAAACCAAAGTCCCATTAGTTCTCTCTTGTTTCATACAAACCAAAGTCCCATTAGTTCTCTCTTGTTTCATACAAACCAAAGTCCCATTAGTTCTCTCTTGTTTCGTACAAACCAAAGTTACATTAGTTCTCTCTTGTTTCATACAAACCAAAGTCCCATTAGTTCTCTCTTGTTTCATACAAACCAAAGTCCCATTAGTTCTCTCTTGTTTCATGGCCGATCTTTGCTAAATACAAGATGAGGGTCCCACCAGAATAGGGTGTCACCAGATTAGGGTGTCATTAGAAAAGGGTGCCACCAAAGTAAATTTACACCACAGCGAGGTCCCACTCTATAGAGATCAGGGTGCCACCAGCGAAGATTTCCACCAGACCAGGGTCCCACTCTATAGAGATCAGGGTGCCACCAGCGAAGATTTCCACCAGACCAGGGTCCCACTCTATAGAGATCAGGGTGCCACCAGCGAAGATTTCCACCAGACCAGGGTCCCACTCTATAGAGATCAGGGTGCCACCAGCGAAGATTTCCACCAGACCAGGGTCCCACTCTATAGAGATCAGGGTGCGACCAGAAAAGATATCCATCACAGCAGTGTCCCACTATAGCAGTGTGCCGCCGGAAAAAGCAGACCAAAGGAGGAGGTCTGGAGGGGGTGACACCATGAGTTTACCGCCCTGGGTGACGTCAACTCTAGTGACACCCCTGCCCATGTATGCTTAACACAGCATTCTGTCTATTCCATTTCTTCGGTGTCTAATGTTATCGATATCAATCTTTTGTTAGAGGCTTTCAGTTACAGCGGAGATATTTGTTCCAAGATTCAAACTGTTGTTGCATAAAATGGAACTTAAAAATTCTACTACTTATTAGCACCAATATAATGATATTTTGGGGAAAGGGTGGGGGTGTGGTGCGCAATTTTTGGAGTTCGCTCCGGGCAAAATTTCATCATAAGGCACGCCACTGTGTCATAGCACGATTAACGCAAGAATTGTTGTTAGAATTTTGTATTATTGGAACTATTTAATACTTACTATCACTTTACAGAAACAATCCACGTGTTAATCTTGTCTTATCAGTCCGTGTGAGATTTGGTGCCTTAAGTTTTGTCATCCTAAACAATACTTTAATTATGTTTTAATATTGTATGCATTCTTAGACCTAGTACCACACAGTTTCATTGCCCCTGGTTGAGTACCACCCCATTATTTCATATGGATGAGTGCTACCCATCTTTAAGCTCACTGTTGAGGACCACCCCATCATTGCCTATGATTGAGAATTCCCCCCCCCCCCCAATTGCCCATGATTGAGTACTGTCCCATCATTTCCCATGACTGAGTACCATCCTAATATTATTCCCCCAAGGTTATAATGCTAAAAAAAGTATTCGTACAATTCTACTACTGTTTCGTATAAATAATTTACTTTTTTTTAAAAATCAAGTAAGCACCCCACAGTATGCAAGAGAAAAGCTTACCAATTAGGATTTCATCCATGATAAATTGTTGAAAAATGCTGAACACGGGAATACTCCAATTAAGACTTAAATAGATCGACATTTACATGGTAGCGACAAGCTAGCTGTGAATAAACCTTAATACACTTTGCTTTGAGAGTATGTTTACTTTGGCAACACAAAACTCAAAGATAAATATAGATTACGTCATGTGACCCATGTATGTCCCGTTTAAATCCGTCACAGGCGGTGCGACTATGCCTACATTTATCAACTGGGACTTAAGGTAGAGTCGGGGATTAGCCCGGGGGGGGGGGGGCAGCAGCAGATTTTTTTTCGTGGGAGGGGGCGGGGCAGAAGAGCTTGTAGCGCTCTTGGTGGCACTAACCCTAGTTACGCAACTGCCACACCCTGCTTAATGACCGGAGTTATGTTTGTATCCAGAAGTCGTGTTGAAGTCTTCAAAGTAAGACTTAATTCGGACGTCGAAACCATGTTTCCTGTCTGGTTTTGGTTGTGCAACAATATTTTGAGCTCACCATTTTTCATAGATAGGCTGCTCATTCTTGGAGTCAGTAAAATGTTCATGTCAAAGGTCAAACGGTGACCCCAGAGTTAGCAGCCGACAGTTACTGTATCTTTAGCACCGAATCTATACGCATGCTTAAATAAATGTTCTACACGGTATCAGGATGCTAACGATCACAATATACACTAGGATGCTAACGATCACAATACACCGGGATGCTAACGATCACAACATACACCAGGACGCTAACGATCACACCATCCACCAGGACGCTAACGACCACAACTTACACCAGGACGCTAACGATCACAACATACACCAGAACGTACATAGTAGTTACAAGATCTTCACAATATTTATTTTGAAATGTCTCTCAATTCCAAAGGTTCCAAAGCAGTTCCCATCCAGTTCCCATCACCCGTATCTCGATTTCAAGATATATTTCCCGCACCTTCACAATAAAATAATTCAACGAAAATTTAAAATAAACCCGATTTTCTGTGTCTTTCCACACCCCTGACACGCCCCCCCCCCCCCCCCCCGCGCACACTCTGGTGTGCGAGCACCCCTGATTAACAACCCCTTCTCAAATTGAAATAAGTTTCCCTTTCCATGAAATGAAAGAACTTACGATAACTTCCTTATAGGGTCGTAATAGTTCCGATACGAAAAACGAGTATACCCGAGAAGCATTTATTTGAAAACATGCATAGGAAAAAAACAACGGAAAATTCCTTACATGGCCATATTATGTCCTCAAAAACGTCACAGTTAACCTGTGAAGGTCAGGTCACAGACGAAGGTTTTGAAAATCCACCATTTGGAGTAGAGGCTTTACTTAACAGGAACTGTCTCGTCACGCGCTTCAGACAAGTTCCGAATGACATACAAGATAGAAAAAAAAAGTCTTTAAAGTGACGTGACAATTCATTGGCCACACCTCGCCTTCACTTAAACAGTTCAAATTTAAATATTTGAAGAATGCTTTCACTTCTATTGTCATTCTATTTCTGTGATTGAGAAAGGAATTCATAGTAATGGAGTAATTCATCTCATTCAGTTGGGATATTTTAGAGTCTTTTTGCTTTGTTTTTAATAGTCGATACATCAACTTAAACAAAGGCATCACCACTCACTAGCATAAATGTGCACACCTTAAGCCACCACAATAAATGTATGTGCACATTGTTCCAACGCTATAATTGGTTATCATAATAAATGTATGAGCACATTATTAGCTAGGGCATTAAGCGCCCGGTGACAAGATTCATTTTACGCAACCCCCCCCCCTCCCACGCCCGGCCTTTAACCCTGACACTCATTTTTTAAATTATTTAAATACTACTAAAGCCCATTTTAGCGCAGACCTCTAGTCTGACGCCGCGGGGCATGTGCCCCCGTACTTCCCCCTTAGGAACGCTTCTGCACATTGTTACACCTCACAAACTGAGCAATCAAATAATATAACATTCCGTACAACCATGAATGTATACAAAATTTCTCTTGGCAATAATCGTACTTAAAGAATATGACCGTATTTTCCGGTGTATAAGACGACTTTTTAACCCATGAAAATCTTTTCAGAAGTCGGGAGTCGTCTTATACGCCCTGGGGGGGGGGGGGGGGTCGTCTTATAAGCTGGTATGCGGCGTGATGAAAATTCAGGGACAGGCGCCCCCTAGTTCCAGTTTGGTTGACAGCTTATATAATAGTAAACAAACAGCATGGCAGCTCCCATGGGTTTATTGTCGTATCCTTTCTTTCAGCTTTAGAGTGAATTAGGAAAAGTTTAATCCACTTGCACTGTTTAATGTTTACATGTTTGATGACAAACATCCTTATGTTTATAACTGACAGTTGACCTGCTAAGTATCTGCATGTCATAAGCCTTATGTTTACTTGTGACAGTTTTCCTGCTACGTACCTGCATGCCATAAGCATTTGAATTAAAATTACCATATTGAAATCAAATCTGATGTTTTTTAAATTTTCATTTGGTGTGCGTTAGAAGATGTGTTGTCCTATACGGCGAGTAAAGCTCAAACCTTATATATTACCAGGAAAATTAGGGCGTCGTGTTATACGCCCAGTCGTCGTGTTATACGCCCAGCCGTCGTGTTATACGCCCAGCCGTCGTATACGCAGGAAAATACGGCATTTAGCTTTGTTTTGTTTTTTAATGGCCACATCAAGTTAGTTACTCTAATTCTAATTAAATTTTGCCCCTGTGCAAATCCATAAATTACGTCTGGCTATTTGATCCCACGCCCCCTTTTCCCTCAAATAAAATGAATCGTCACAAAGTTAGACACCCTGGTCTTCCAAATCTTAAATAAGAATGGGTTTCTCAGGCTTGCTAGGCCGTAATTTTAGTAATTGCCGCTGGCGCCATATGTAATCTGTCCCTCTCCATAAATTGCCCTCCAGCGTGTCATCTATTAATGAGTCATAAAACTAGGAAATTATCCGGTGAGCGGAAAAAAAGTCACAGGAAAAAAGTCACAGAGGCATTCAGCCATCAGAAATCATAAATAAATTCTGAAAAGAGTGGTGGGATCCCATTTACTAATGGGATCCCATATCCCATCGGGATCTCGATCCCACTGGGATCCCATTGTAATCCCGACCCCAATGAGTTACTGATCCCGTTTCCAAATGGGATCACAATGGGGATTCTGACCCCATTGTGATACCGACCCCATTTAGATTCCGACCCCATTGGGATCCTGACCCCAATTGGATCCCGAATAGGATCCCTTTCGCAAAAAGGATCTCATTTGGATACCAACCCCTTTGGAATCTCGACCCCATTGGGACCCTTTTGGATCCCATTTCTCGGTAGGATCCTCTTCTCCTATGGGATCCCGTTTGCCGTAGGATCCCAATTTGATCCCGTCACTTGATGGGATCGTGTTACCGGTGGGTTCCTGTTTAATCATTCATCTTTAGGGTACTCTTCCTCGTTGTAATCATGTTCCCAGTTGAACAAAGCCACAAACCCACACATTTTCACCTGTATACATGTATATATATGATATATATATATGATAAACACTGAAAATTAGGAGTTTATATGAAACATATTTTGTGACTTTTTTTCCTGAGACTTTTTTTCTTTTGACTTTTTTCCTGTGACTTTTTTTCCCTGTGACATTTTTTTCCTACAATCAATTATCCCCCCCCCCCTTTTTTTTTTTTGATTCCCCAAGTGTTCGATTGTAGTAGTATGGTGACGTCATGTCTATACAATGGAAATTCTTTTTTTGATTTATCATAAAAAAAATAATTTAAGAACAGCTTTTAATAAGGTACATGTCGTACGTACCAAGTTGTCGACGTTCTGAAATTTCCCATCTCTTCACTTTGCCATACATTATTAACGTCGTATGGTGACGTTTTCAAATAATCCATTCTTCAAACCAACCAATGGCTCTACAGATTTTCAAATATGCATCACAGGTAGTCTTCGGCCCAAACTCCCACTAAATCCCCCGCACCTAATATTTCCCTGTGTTTACATCGGGGATCACCAACACAGCTTCGCCCACTACGAGTAGGCAATCGTCTCATGGCTAATAGTTGAAGAACGCATAACGTGCTGTCGCCGTGGATTTCACTGTGGTTCGGTAACTAGGTTAGGGCACATCGCAGTGAGGCACTGCCACATGTGCTGGATCGTTTATAACCATAAATTGGCCGATTTCAAAACAGTTTAATGCTTGTGCTGGTTTGGGGAATACCTGAGTTTTTACGTCACGTGCTTGTCTCACTTCTTATCACAACAGGAAAATATAGAATACTCTTTGTTGTGACAATAATTTAGTCTGTGGCACAGTGTGACTGTTGTCAACTAATAATCAAACCAATAATACTATAATATAATAGTGATCTCTTGTCTCGAACACAGTCTGTTACTGTTAATATTCGAACCTCTGACTATGTGGATGCTGCTATTTTACTGTTGAAGTCGTGTATGATGTATGTTTTGTCAGCGGAAAACATTGGCGGTGGAACAATGACAAAACTATAAACATTGGATTGTGTTGTGGTTCCCATCCACCATTGAACATCAGCTGTTCTCATCAGTGAATTTAGTGTCACAGGAAGTGGGAGCGAGTTGTGTTCGTGAGTTGCTGGCCATATAAAATGTGAGTCTCTCTGTTCATTTTGATTTGTTTATTTACATTTTACATACTTATGCTACTTTTATATGAACATACACGAATCAGTCTATTAAATTATTGACAGTCAGTCCAGTGCGTTATTTAAAAATTGGGATTGTTGTTTATTTGGATGGTGGCTCAAAATTTAATTGTTTAAAATAAAAAAATTAATATTACTTTTCATGATTAATTTTATTAACCTGTATTATACACTCTTATTGTTATACGCTCTGTGTAATACACTGTGTTTTACACCGTGCAATAAAGTAGCTTAACTTTTCACTCTTCTTTACGTGTATAAGTAAGTATAACTCCATACCGTAAGTTGCCGTAAGATTACATTCTATTCTAAGCACTCACATTTTTAAAGCAACATTTCATAGGAAGTGTTCGGTTATCTGAACAAATAGTTATCCTAAAAAAAACCGGCCCAAAATATTTCGGAAAATCGACCGTTCTACTCTCGACTACTCTCTTTTCGACTAGCCTCAACTATGTGATGGCTTCCCCTAGTCCTTGTCACTTGTTCATTTGACCCTATTCTTTTAAATAGAATAACTCACACATTTTGACTTGCTGCATCCAATCCCAATTAGACACATTAAGAAGATGTTTTTGACCTCAGTCAATTAGTTATAAAGAATTAGTTAAAAGTTAATGAAAAGGAATGGATGAACTCGGAGTTGAATATTATGTGACATACTTATTGATATTGGGTTGGGTCCTTTATTCCCAACATTTAGGCCTATGTCATAATACTGTTAATTGTGTTATGGGGTGCATATGGTCATTTACTATGACATACTAATACTTAATGGGCCCTTCATTGCCGACAATAATGTCATAAAACTCTGTTAATTATGTTATGGGCTTCAAATGGTCATTTACTATGACATACTACCAGGACAAGAGAATACCACAATGTCACGTAATAAATTAATAATGGCTCATCTAGGGGAAATTCCCAACTTAATATTCTGTCAGACCAGGGATTCGCAGCTCTGGAGCGGGGGGGGGGGGGGTCGTACAATTTATTTCCAACAGCTTGGAGCTCAATAATTTATTTTTACAAATAATTTCAACTTTTAAATTAACAAAGATTAAATTTGCTAAAATTGGTGTCCTATTCTTCTACCAGATATGTTGCTGTAGAGTGGTACATGTTTTTCTATGTTCTAGTTCAGTGGTCGGCAAATCGCGGCTCGCGAGCCTCATGAGGCTCTTTAGCGACCTGAGTACAGCTCGGCCAGTCGGCCACAAATCGGTTTTGACTCCGAAAGATATGGTTCTTTACAGGTTCTTGAGAAGAAATTTGGCTCTCAGAATTTTTTGAAATCGTCCTGCTGCTGAATCTTAAAACAAATAACTAGTCGTTTTAAACCTACATTTATTCTATATCATTATACTTGTAATATTTTAATTAAAATTGCATTCGATTTCACCACTATTTCATCCATAATCCATAGTCTTATATTAACATTTTTAATAGAGTTTTATGATGGGGCGGGGCATATGGATGTAATAAAAAAGCGGGTGGGAGGGCTGGCCAAGTTAGAATTCTTGTGATAGCTGATCACGGGGCCCAATAGCAAAGCCAATCTCACCCTTACTCATACCCAGCAGCCCCACCCTTTAATTCGCCACTGTTCTTTATCCCAAAACTGCTGTAGTTACTTATATTTCTACCTTCCTGTTCTTTCTACACACAAACCCCAACTAGAGGCCTAGTTATACTTCTACATGTACACTAGACACAAACCCCAACTAGAGGCCTACTTACTTATACTTCTACATGTACACTAGACACAAACCCCAACTAGAGGCCTAGCTACCGACTGTTATGCACACAAAGAACCATGTTCGCCATTACAAGTTAACACAAGGATCTTTGTCCCTCTGCGCGTGTAGTAACAAATGATATGACCGCCACCCCACCTCCTTTTACCTGTAGTTATGTGGAAGGGCATTATGTCAACAAGTCTTGACAGACGAATTTTTCCTTTCATTGAGCAATAAAGTTCATGAACACATTGACTATCGGTAAGGTGTAATAGAAATATTTAGATAAGGAGATCGGAGAGCTGTATGTAATCGTGTCTAGAATATATCGGTATCGTAAAGAACCTGCTTTGTATGAAATCAGAGTAGGAATTTTATGACTGCAAAATGTGATTTATGTGACAGCATTTTTCTTTTCATTTTGACTTGAAATAAGTCCACCCCACCCCCTCTTGTGACGTCACATGGCCAGGACGTTGAATGTGTCGGGCTTTTGTACTAGTCAATATGATTACATGGCTCATGGGATCTCATTAACAAATAAGCAATGCAGACGATATAACTTAATTAAAAAAAGAAGTTTTTCAAAAATAATTTGTAATGTTATGTGATTTGTGGTGAGCAGTCTGAATTTGTTTTCGCCCAACGTCTCGAGGTCTGGCATTTTATCAAATCCAGCAACACATTTTCTAAACGCTACTCGTTTTGTGGCACCGGCACAATCAGGGAGAGCACCACATCCGAGGCCCTGCTGCATCATTTAACCTCCAAATGGATGTTGGACTCATAATTTAGATTTTAAGCACCAATATTATGTTAATATCTCATCAATACACATGCCCAAAAACTACAGAGACCTTCTACCAGCCAGCTCTGGGAACACTTGGCACAAAAACACCGAACATTTCAGTGAAAGGACAGAATCTGCAAGCACTAGGAAAGCTCACATATTTAGGCAACACCCTCTCACTGTCATTAACAATTGATTGGATCAACACCAATAGATAACATGATTAACACCAATAGATGATAAGATTAACACCAATAGATGATAAGATTAACACCAATAGATGATAAGATCAACACCAATAGATGATAAGATCAACACCAATAGATGATAAGATCAACAACAATAGATGATAAGATTAACAACAATAGATGATAAGATCAACACCAATAGATGATAGGATCAACACCAATATATGATAAGATCAAAACCAATAGATGATAAGATCAACACCAATAGATGATAAGATCAACACCAATAGATGATAAGATCAACACCAATAGATGATAAGATCAACACCAATAGATGATACGATTAACAACAATAGATGATAAGATCAACACCAATATATGATAAGATCAACACCAATAGATGATAAGATCAACACTAATAGATGATAAGATCAACACCAATGGATGATAAGATCAACACCAATAGATGATAAGATCAACACCAATAGATGATAAGATCAACACCAATAGATGATAAGATCAACACCAATAGATGATAAGAATAACACCAATAGATGATAAGATCAACACCAATAGATGATACAATTAAAAAAACAATGAACGATGAGATCTACAACAGAATTTAGCTTTTTGCCTTAATAAAGGTGATGATAACTGTCCAAAACGTCCCATGTTTGTCATACTCTTGGAGAGTACCGGTTGTCTGTCATACTCTTGGAGAGTATCGGTTGTCTGTCATACTCTTGGAGAGTACCGGTTGTTTGTCTTTCTCTTGGAAAGACGATATTTTGCGGCCCGCTACCTGACAGCAAAGTTTAGTGTTAATGCGACCCGCGCGTTTTCCCCATTCTCATACCGGTTTTTATAGTGTGACCCTCCGCGACGGTTTCAGTCGAATCTCGCCGACTAGTCTAATTCTGATTTTTATTATGTTTGCATAGGTTTGGAGTATTTGGACGTTGATTATAATGGAAGGTAAAACCCAGTTTATTTTATAGAATTTTATGAGACAAACATGGCCAAAGTGTGGTTTTGAGAAAAGTTTAAAAAGTCAGTTAGTGGGTAATGAATACAGTGCCGTCTTAAGACATGGTGCTACTAGGCACTGGCCCAGGGCCTCGCGCTTCTATAAGGGGCCTCACGCTTCTAGGAGACTCAGTATTTTAGAGGCAATATGCATCACATAGTGTTAAAGAATATTGAAAGATTTTGAAAATTTAATTTGATTTAAAGGTCAGTGGAGAGCACTTTTCCAATTCTAACCCACTATTTTATCGCAACATTCAATATTTTAATATTATAAATGCGAAATGCAAGTTCGATACTTCTAAAGGAGAATAACTCTCGTCAAAAAGTTTTACTTCTACTAGATATGAATCGAAAAAAAATATAGTAAGAATTTGTGTTTACAATCATATTAGAGTAAGGTGTTAGTCACGGATGGTATTAACACTTGCTACGCCCCTGCTACCTACTCGGAAGTGAAAACTAGTGCAGAAAAGCAGTGCCGTGGAAACACGGCGGCGACGAAAACAGAGTCAGATGCCCACGGGCATCAAAATTCATAATTTCGATGGTAATAGTTGCCCTGAATCTCTCCCCCGAACGCCTGAAATACTAACCCCCTCCCTTGGGAAAAATTACCTGAAAGAAACTGGTCAAAACGTATAGGCCAAAGTAGGTCATAAAAAACGTATTGGCCAAAGTAGGTCATAAAAAACGTATTGGCCAAAGTAGGTCATAAAAAACGTATTGGCCAAAGTAGGTCATAAAAAACGTATTGGCCAAAGTAGGTCATAAAAAACGTATTGGCCAAAGTAGGTCATAAAAACGTATTGGCCAAAGTAGGTCATAAAAAACGTATTGGCCAAAGTAGGTCATAATGCTGTTCATAATATTACTTGAATATTAGGCTATAGACAGCCGTTCCCAGGAAGAGCGGCGCCCAGGGCGCAGTATTAAGACGATTTTGTCGCCCCTGTCTATGTGAAGTACATGGGATTTTATCGTTTAATTCACTATGAAACGAATTTTCCGCCCCATTATATTGTTGACAGGAGTGATTGGCCCTCTCGCTCCCTCCTTAGCACGGCCCTGAGTATATAGAGGGTTACGAGCCTCAGTGGATTACTGTGCCCAGGGCCTCCGCTGCTGTAAAGACGGCCCTGAATGCACCATCATAATTGTGTAAATCGTAGCAATCTGACACAGTATCAAAGGATCCCTATTAAAATTGCCGCTAGTGTTTACGAGTGAGGGAAATTCCAAGCCTGTCAGCTTGGTCACTTTCAAAATAGGGTTAGTCATAAAGGCCTTTTCTACGATAAAAAAACAACAAAATTTATTCTCCCTACAATAGCATCACCTTTCGCATCAATAATACTAATATATAAAGATTGCCTGCACCTGCCTACTGTTTGAACACGTTTTAGACTTCAAAGTCTTCATGGAGAAGAATGGGGTGGTTGCACCTAGTGATCCCACATGTCTCATGGACTTGTCTTTTCGTGTTGACATTACACAGGAGCTGAATGTACTCAACAAGAAGTTACAAGACCGGGGGCAGGTTGTCAGTGTTGCCTATGGCAATGTCAGGGCATTCTGCACAAAACTTGTATGGTTCTCAGAGAAACCCCTGCCTCTGCTATTTCCCAACATGCAAAGCACTCATGGACTCGGGCACACCATTCAGTAGTAGGTATACTGATGTCATGGACTCGGGCACACCATTCAGTAGTAGGTATACTGATGTCATGGACTCGGACACACCATTCAGTAGTAGGTATACTGATGTCATGGACTCGGGCACACCATTCAGTAGTAGGTATACTGATGTCATGGACTCGGGCACACCATTCAGTAGTAGGTATACTGATGTCATGGACTCGGACACACCATTCAGTATTAGGTATACTGATGTCATGGACTCGGGCACACCATTCAGTAGTAGGTATACTGATGTCATGGACTCGGACACACCATTCAGTAGTAGGTATACTGATGTCATGGACTCGGACACACCATTCAGTAGTAGGTATACTGATGTCATGGACTCGGGCACACCATTCAGTAGTAGGTATACTGATGTCAATGACTCGGGCACACCATTCAGTAGTAGGTATACTGATTTCATGGACTCGGACACACCATTCAGTAGTAGGTATACTGATGTCATGGACTCGGGCACACCATTCAGTAGTAGATATACTGATGTCATGGACTCGGGCACACCATTCAGTAGTAGGTATACTGATGCCATGGACTCGGACACACCATTCAGTAGTAGGTATACTGATGCCATGGACTCGGGCACACCATTCAGCAGTAAGTATACTGATACCATGGACTCGGGCACACCATTCAGTAGTAGGTATACTGATGACATTGCAAAGCTACAGGAAGAATTTGATCACAGGTTTGCAGACTTCAAAACACACAGAGACACTTTTCAAATTTTTGCTTACCATTTCTCCTTCAATTTGGAATATGCCACCCTCACCCGCTTTTTTTGCGCTTTTTTTTGACACAATGACAACAGCCCCCAATACACAATGACAACAGCCCCACACACAATGACAAAAACCACCACACACACACACACATAATGACAACAGCCCCCACACACAATGACAACAGCCCCCTACACACAATGATAACAGCCCCCACATACTCTTACAATAGCCCCCACATAATGACAACATCCCCCACACACAATGACAATAGCCCACCACACACAATGACAACAGCTCCACACACACAATGACAACAGCTCCATACACATACACAATGACAACACCCCCACACACAATGACAATAGCTTCACTCACACAATGAAAACAGCTCCACACACACACTCAATGACAACAGCCCCCGACACACAATGATCATTATAATCCCATCCCTGTACAAACACCAGCCTAGAAGCCCAAGTTTCAACTGAGACGGCCATCGTGCCTGTTGACTAAATTTAAAAATACATCCGTTGTTTCTTCCTTACCTTTCCCATCACGTCACATGGGCTCTGTTTAATATGATAGACATGAGTCGTGGAGTTGAACTACCAGACCGGAGTCGTTAGAGATTACATTGGAGATTCGATTCTTAGTTAAATTTTATCCACAAATGGATCACGACCACTGTGTCACACATTGATCACGACCCTGTGTCACACATAGATCACGACCCTGTGTCACACATAGATCATGACCCTGTGTTACGCATGGATCACGACCCTGTGTCACACATAGATCACGACCCTGTGTCACACATGGATCACGACCCTGTATCCGGTTTCGTTTTAGTGAAACTTCGTTACCCTGACATTCTTTACCTGCCACTTCAGAGTAAAAGACAGGGAACCAGTTTGTCACCCTACATACTAACACTGTATACTAACACTGTATACTAACACTGTATACTAACACTGTATACCATAAGTGTCGTGTAAGACAGTATGTCCTATGAACACTATAACACTATATACCTTTTTCTGGAGTATAAAACAGTATATTTCGTCTGCCCTACCAACACTATATACCTTGTCTGTCACGCAAGACAGCACATTGTGTCTGCCCTACCAAAACTATATACCTTGTCTGTCACGCAAGACAGCATATTGTGTCTGCCCTACCAACACTATATACCTTGTCTGTCACGCAAGTCAGCATATTGTGTCTGCCCTACCAACACTATATACCTTTTCTGTCACGCAAGACAGCATATTGTGTCTGCCCTACCAACACTATATACCTTGTCTGTCACGCAAGACATCATATTGTGTCTGCCCTACCAACACTATATACCTTGTCTGTCACGCAAGACAGCATATTGTGTCTGCCCTACCAACACTATATACCTTGTCTGTCACGCAAGACAGCATATTGTGTCTGCCCTACCAACACTATATACCTTGTCTGTCACGCAAGACAGCATATTGTGTCTGCCCTACCAACACTATATACCTTGTCTGTCACGCAAGACAGCATATTGTGTCTGCCCTACCAACACTATATACCTTGTCTGTCACACAAGACAGCATATTGTGTCTGCCCTACCAACACTATATACCTTGTCTGTCACACAAGACAGCATATTGTGTCTGCCCTACCAACACTATATACCTTGTCTGTCACACAAGACGGCACATTGTGTCAGCTTTATGAAAAAAGTCATCATTTTTAAAGTCTGGAACTTCTTGCTCTGGAGTCTTTGATAACATATCGGCCGTTCTGATAAACCAGCGGTTGGCATATCCTGCGACTCCGGATCCGCATGCGAACATTTTCGTCATTAAAAATGTAATGTGTGATGCTATAATTAATACCATTCGCTAAATCTGAGCCATATTAAAATTGCTAAAATCGATCTAAACATTTTTTTTTGGCCGGCCACTGAGAATTAATATATTTTATTTTCTAAGCCCCTCTTCTCTCTCTGTAATACACTTTTCTAGTAGCTAAGTTTTTTCGTTGTATGTTTGTTGAAGTTGACATTTAGCCGACACACTTGCTATATTGCTATACCTTGCCATACCCTGTGATTTAATTGATCATATTGGTCAAGGTATGTGACAATGTTTTGGGGATACAAAAGAATAATTATTTGTTAATTTAAATTCGTGTTTACATTCACAGTATGCAATTTTGCATAGGTTGGTGTTTGTGTGACAGTCCTTGTTAGTATGTTTGTTACACTGCTTAAGCCCATGACCAGACGTCGGCTTCTCAGCCCAGGCTTCTCCCGGCCATACTCCATAAACAACCAGAGTGATCTGTTGACATGTTTATTTCTATTTATTGTTCTGGTCTAAGCGCGGCTCAATCAACTTGTATTGGAACTTTCCCAGTGGAGTACACATCCTGGTCTTATTCTTATGCGTCTTATAGTATGTGGCTTATACTATGTGGCTTATAGTAAATGGCTTATAGTAAATGGCTTATAGTAAATGGCTTATAGTATATGGCCGGTGTTATGCCGAGTCTTACCTTGTACATCTTCGAACTGTTTGAGTTCTCATGGTATTGATTATTGAACCGGTTTTCCTGATCAGTGTATTTCACTAACGGTATGTTTGTTTACAAAAAGCGTGACAGAGGTAAGAGAGGTGACAGAGGTGATGTTTTCTGTTCTCTAATGTGAGGTAATTGGTAATATCGAGGTTTCTTGTTGTATTCTGCATGATTTGATATTATGGTGTGTGCTCCATTGTTTTCGATTGTGACTGATATACCTGAGGCTGATAGACCTGAGGCTGAAAGACCTGAGGCTGAAAGACCTTAGGCTTATGCACCTGGGACTATATTCACATTTGGGGCATGGGCTATTTGTGGGATGCGTGGTAGTTAATATTGATTCATTATATGTCTTGGCTTTAGTTCTTAGACTTTATATTTCATTGCCGTTGGTCTATTTCCTATTTCTAAGATGTGTCAAAGGCTGTTTTGTGTCTAAGTCTATTTTGTGCATAAGTCTATTTTGTGTCTAAGTCTATTTCATTGCACACGCTGACTAAATTTCAAAAGCGAACTAGTTAGAATGTAAGTTTAGGGGGGTGGGGGTGGTAAGCCAACTTGAACTGATAAGGTCTTCATGCTTACTTATACTTGTAAATATTCACTTTTTTGTCTGTTCACATTAAGCATTGAACGCAATCATTTGTACTAACGACTGCAGATTCAATTAAATATCTCCGA
Organism: Omphiscola glabra; assembly: GCA_964017045.1. NCBI lineage: Eukaryota > Metazoa > Mollusca > Gastropoda > Lymnaeidae > Omphiscola > Omphiscola glabra. The sequence continues at coordinate 4,799,429 of OZ024794.1, read as the reverse complement.
ATTTGAAGACAATCAAATTACGCAACGTTTTACACGTAAATATTTCGTGTTTTCTATTTTACGTCTTTTTTCCCCTTTCTCCAGAGAAAGTTTTCATTCCACGTCTGCCTACATGACAAGTTAAACTTTGCGATGACTCACCATTGGTGCAGTGTAGACTTAAGTCCCGAGGACTTTTAGAGTTTAGTTAGTATGTGTCCAGGTCTGTTTAATGTTAGCCCATCAGGCATTCAGTATTCAGGTGTCGTGGCTGTAGGAAGCCGTGTTTAGGAAAATGTTTAGATAGGAAGCTGTGTTTAGTAAAATGTTTTGTTTCTTTATATTTAAAGCTTTATTCTTAAACCCAGTGCTTGAAATGTGAATCATTTCCTATAATATTTATAACTGTGGAATATTATTTAAAATCGTGGGATTTGTTCCTAGTAATAAAAAATTAAATCGTAGAGATAATTATTATGAAGTTGTCTCCTTTTTTATTGTGTGGTTCTAGCATGAAACCGGTTAACTATAGACTCTTGCAAAAACTAGGATATTTAGCGTCATTCCTTCTGGCTATGACAAGGGTTAACAACAGACCGTTACAAACCTAGGATCTTTGACGTCGTTATCTTCTGCCTGTGACGGGGGTTAACAACAGACTGTTACAAACCTAGGATCTTTGACGTCGTTATCTTCTGCCTGTGACAAGGGTTAAAAGGAGACCGTTACAAAACCATAATAGGATCTTTGACGTCATTATCTTCTGGTTGTGACAAGGGTTAACAACAGACCGTTACAAACATAGGCTCTTTGACGTCATTATCTTCTGGTTGTGACAAGGGTTAACAACAGACTGTTATAAAGATAGGATCTTTGACGTCATCCCCCCTGGCTATTTCAAAAATAACAAGCCGGCAATGCCATGCCATGCCGTGACAGTTTTCGTATGTCCCAATTGCCTGTAGGTTTAGTGTATAACTACCATCCATCGTCTTCCAACAGATTTTTGTTTCACAGAAAAATAAAAAAAAGTTGCACAAAATATTTGATATTTTCTTGGAATGGCATCATACTTGTGAACCATACCACACTCCATCTCATGAACCATACCACACTCCATCTCGTGAACCATACCACACTCCATCTTGTGAACCATACCACACTCCATCTCATGAACCATACCACACTCCATCTCATGAACCATACCACACTCCATCTTGTGAACCATACCACACTCCATCTCATGAACCATACCACACTCCATCTTGTGAACCATACCACACTCCATCTCATGAACCATACCACACTCCATCTTGTGAACCATACCACACTCCATTTTATCACGGGACATCATCACCTAACCCCTGACCAAGGTTCCCTCTAAGCTGTGCGCATATGCGCGCGCACACGTCTCGTAAAGCCAGCTGACACACAAAAATGAAGTGCGCACATAAGATTTTTATATGGAAATAATAGATTTTTAATTAATTTATTTTTGAACTTTTTAGAAAGAATAAATATAATAAAGAAGAAAAAATAATATTATCCAATTCTTAACTGAACTGCCATGCTGTCCGAATAGTATTAACTCTTAATTTCCTAGAAAGTCCATTTACTTTGAATATACTGTTAACAAATCAATTGTAATCTTTAGAGTTTGCTATCGCCACGATGCGCACAAAAATGTGCACCGTCTCTAAAATGTCACAGACAGAATGTTCTGCGCACATAGCGTCCAAACAATTAGAATTAACATTGCCCCTGGCCACTATAGCCTCCACCCCAACCGGTCTTCCATAACCAGTCTAGACAGTTCCATCTCACCACATTAACAGTAACCAGTGTATACGGTTCTCTGTCCACCTCACCACACTGCTATATACGGTTCTCTGTCCACCTCACCACACTGCTATATACGGTTCTCTACCTATCTCACCACACTGCTATATACGGTTCTCTGTCCACCTCACCACACTGCTATATACGGTTCTCTGTCCACCTCACCACACTGCTATATACGGTTCTCTGTCCACCTCACCACACTGCTATATACGGTTCTCTGTCCACCTCACCACACTGCTATATACGGTTCTCTGTCCACCTCACCACACTGCTATATACGGTTCTCTGTCCACCTCACCACACTGCTATATACGGTTCTCTACCTATCTCACCACACTGCTATATACGGTTCTCTGTCCACCTCACCACACTGCTATATACGGTTCTCTACCTATCTCACCACATTGCTATATACGGTTCTCTGTCCATCTCACCACACTGCTATATACAGTTCTCTACCTATCTCACCACACTGCTATATACAGTTCTCTACCTATCTCACCACATTGCTATATACGGTTCTCTGTCCACCTCACCACACTGCTATATACAGTTCTCTACCTATCTCACCACACTGCTATATACAGTTCTCTGTCCATCTCACCACACTGCTATATACAGTTCTCTGTCCACCTCACCACACTGCTATATACGGTTCTCTGTCCACCTCACCACACTGCTATATACAGTTCTCTGTCCACCTCACCACACTGCTATATACAGTTCTCTGTCCACCTCACCACACTGCTATATACAGTTCTCTGTCCATCTCACCACACTGCTATATACGGTTCTCTGTCCACCTCACCACACTGCTATATACAGTTCTCTGTCCACCTCACCACACTGCTATATACAGTTCTCTGTCCACCTCACCACACTGCTATATACAGTTCTCTGTCCATCTCACCACACTGCTATATACAGTTCTCTGTCCACCTCACCACACTGCTATATACGGTTCTCTGTCCACCTCACCACACTGCTATATACAGTTCTCTGTCCACCTCACCACACTGCTATATACGGTTCTCTGTCCACCTCACCACACTGCTATATACGGTTCTCTGTCCACCTCACCACACTGCTATATACAGTTCTCTGTCCACCTCACCACACTGCTATATACAGTTCTCTGTCCACCTCACCACACTGCTATATACGGTTCTCTGTCCACCTCACCACACTGCTATATACGGTTCTCTGTCCACCTCACCACACTGCTATATACAGTTCTCTGTCCACCTCACCACACTGCTATATACAGTTCTCTGTCCATCTCACCACACTGCTATATACAGTTCTCTGTCCACCTCACCACACTGCTATATACAGTTCTCTGTCCACCTCACCACACTGCTATATACGGTTCTCTGTCCACCTCACCACACTGCTATATACAGTTCTCTGTCCACCTCACCACACTGCTATATACAGTTCTCTGTCCACCTCACCACACTGCTATATACGGTTCTCTGTCCACCTCACCACACTGCTATATACGGTTCTCTGTCCACCTCACCACACTGCTATATACAGTTCTCTGTCCACCTCACCACACTGCTATATACAGTTCTCTGTCCACCTCACCACACTGCTATATACAGTTCTCTGTCCACCTCACCACACTGCTATATACAGTTCTCTGTCCACCTCACCACACTGCTATATACAGTTCTCTGTCCACCTCACCACACTGCTATATACGGTTCTCTACCTATCTCACCACACTGCTATATACGGTTCTCTGTCCACCTCACCACACTGCTATATACAGTTCTCTGTCCATCTCACCACACTGCTATATACAGTTCTCTGTCCACCTCACCACACTGCTATATACAGTTCTCTGTCCACCTCACCACACTGCTATATACGGTTCTCTGTCCACCTCACCACACTGCTATATACAGTTCTCTGTCCACCTCACCACACTGCTATATACGGTTCTCTGTCCACCTCACCACACTGCTATATACGGTTCTCTGTCCACCTCACCACACTGCTATATACAGTTCTCTGTCCACCTCACCACACTGCTATATACAGTTCTCTGTCCACCTCACCACACTGCTATATACGGTTCTCTGTCCACCTCACCACACTGCTATATACGGTTCTCTGTCCACCTCACCACACTGCTATATACAGTTCTCTGTCCACCTCACCACACTGCTATATACGGTTCTCTACCTATCTCACCACACTGCTATATACGGTTCTCTGTCCACCTCACCACACTGCTATATACGGTTCTCTGTCCACCTCACCACACTGCTATATACAGTTCTCTGTCCATCTCACCACACTGCTATATACGGTTCTCTGTCCACCTCACCACACTGCTATATACGGTTCTCTGTCCACCTCACCACACTGCTATATACGGTTCTCTGTCCACCTCACCACACTGCTATATACGGTTCTCTACCTATCTCACCACACTGCTATATACGGTTCTCTGTCCACCTCACCACACTGCTATATACGGTTCTCTACCTATCTCACCACACTGCTATATACAGTTCTCTGTCCACCTCACCACACTGCTATATACGGTTCTCTACCTATCTCACCACACTGCTATATACAGTTCTCTGTCCACCTCACCACACTGCTATATACGGTTCTCTACCTATCTCACCACACTGCTATATACGGTTCTCTGTCCATCTCACCACACTGCTATATACGGTTCTCTGTCCACCTCACCACACTGCTATATACGGTTCTCTACCTATCTCACCACACTGCTATATACAGTTCTCTGTCCATCTCACCACACTGCTATATACAGTTCTCTACCTATCTCACCACACTGCTATATACGGTTCTCTACCTATCTCACCACACTGCTATATACGGTTCTCTGTCCACCTCACCACACTGCTATATACAGTTCTCTACCTATCTCACCACATTGCTATATACGGTTCTCTGTCCACCTCACCACACTGCTATATACGGTTCTCTGTCCACCTCACCACACTGCTATATACAGTTCTCTGTCCACCTCACCACACTGCTATATACGGTTCTCTGTCCACCTCACCACACTGCTATATACAGTTCTCTGTCCACCTCACCACACTGCTATATACAGTTCTCTACCTATCTCACCACACTGCTATATACGGTTCTCTGTCCACCTCACCACACTGCTATATACAGTTCTCTGTCCACCTCACCACACTGCTATATACAGTTCTCTGTCCACCTCACCACACTGCTATATACAGTTCTCTACCTATCTCACCACACTGCTATATACGGTTCTCTGTCCACCTCACCACACTGCTATATACGGTTCTCTGTCCACCTCACCACACTGCTATATACGGTTCTCTACCTATCTCACCACACTGCTATATACGGTTCTCTACCTATCTCACCACACTGCTATATACGGTTCTCTGTCCACCTCACCACACTGCTATATACGGTTCTCTACCTATCTCACCACACTGCTATATACGGTTCTCTGTCCACCTCACCACACTGCTATATACGGTTCTCTACCTATCTTACCACACTGCTATATACAGTTCTCTGTCCACCTCACCACACTGCTATATACGGTTCTCTGTCCATCTCACCACACTGCTATATACGGTTCTCTACCTATCTCACCACACTGCTATATACGGTTCTCTGTCCATCTCACCACACTGCTATATACGGTTCTCTGTCCACCTCACCACACTGCTATATACAGTTCTCTGTCCACCTCACCACACTGCTATATACAGTTCTCTGTCCATCTCACCACACTGCTATATACGGTTCTCTGTCCACCTCACCACACTGCTATATACGGTTCTCTGTCCATCTCACCACACTGCTATATACGGTTCTCTGTCCACCTCACCACACTGCTATATACGGTTCTCTACCTATCTCACCACACTGCTATATACAGTTCTCTGTCCACCTCACCACACTGCTATATACGGTTCTCTGTCCACCTCACCACACTGCTATATACGGTTCTCTACCTATCTCACCACACTGCTATATACAGTTCTCTGTCCACCTCACCACACTGCTATATACTGTTCTCTGTCCACCTCACCACACTGCTATATACAGTTCTCTGTCCACCTCACCACACTGCTATATACAGTTCTCTGTCCACCTCACCACACTGCTATATACGGTTCTCTGTCCACCTCACCACACTGCTATATACGGTTCTCTGTCCACCTCACCACACTGCTATATACAGTTCTCTGTCCACCTCACCACACTGCTATATACAGTTCTCTGTCCATCTCACCACACTGCTATATACGGTTCTCTGTCCACCTCACCACACTGCTATATACGGTTCTCTGTCCATCTCACCACACTGCTATATACGGTTCTCTGTCCACCTCACCACACTGCTATATACGGTTCTCTACCTATCTCACCACACTGCTATATACAGTTCTCTGTCCATCTCACCACACTGCTATATACAGTTCTCTGTCCACCTCACCACACTGCTATATACGGTTCTCTGTCCACCTCACCACACTGCTATATACGGTTCTCTGTCCACCTCACCACACTGCTATATACGGTTCTCTGTCCATCTCACCACACTGCTATATACGGTTCTCTGTCCACCTCACCACACTGCTATATACGGTTCTCTGTCCACCTCACCACACTGCTATATACGGTTCTCTGTCCACCTCACCACACTGCTATATACGGTTCTCTGTCCATCTCACCACACTGCTATATACGGTTCTCTGTCCACCTCACCACACTGCTATATACGGTTCTCTGTCCATCTCACCACACTGCTATATACAGTTCTCTGTCCATCTCACCACACTGCTATATACGGTTCTCTGTCCACCTCACCACACTGCTATATACGGTTCTCTGTCCATCTCACCACACTGCTATATACGGTTCTCTGTCCACCTCACCACACTGCTATATACGGTTCTCTACCTATCTCACCACACTGCTATATACAGTTCTCTGTCCATCTCACCACACTGCTATATACAGTTCTCTGTCCACCTCACCACACTGCTATATACGGTTCTCTGTCCACCTCACCACACTGCTATATACGGTTCTCTGTCCACCTCACCACACTGCTATATACGGTTCTCTGTCCACCTCACCACACTGCTATATACGGTTCTCTGTCCACCTCACCACACTGCTATATACGGTTCTCTACCTATCTCACCACACTGCTATATACGGTTCTCTGTCCATCTCACCACACTGCTATATACGGTTCTCTGTCCACCTCACCACACTGCTATATACGGTTCTCTGTCCACCTCACCACACTGCTATATACGGTTCTCTGTCCATCTCACCACACTGCTATATACGGTTCTCTGTCCATCTCACCACACTGCTATATACGGTTCTCTGTCCATCTCACCACACTGCTATATACGGTTCTCTGTCCACCTCACCACACTGCTATATACGGTTCTCTGTCCACCTCACCACACTGCTATATACGGTTCTCTGTCCATCTCACCACACTGCTATATACAGTTCTCTGTCCACCTCACCACACTGCTATATACGGTTCTCTACCTATCTCACCACACTGCTATATACGGTTCTCTACCTATCTCACCACACTGCTATATACGGTTCTCTACCTATCTCACCACACTGCTATATACAGTTCTCTGTCCACCTCACCACACTGCTATATACGGTTCTCTACCTATCTCACCACACTGCTATATACAGTTCTCTGTCCATCTCACCACACTGCTATATACGGTTCTCTGTCCACCTCACCACACTGCTATATACGGTTCTCTGTCCATCTCACCACACTGCTATATACAGTTCTCTGTCCACCTCACCACACTGCTATATACGGTTCTCTACCTATCTCACCACACTGCTATATACAGTTCTCTGTCCACCTCACCACACTGCTATATACGGTTCTCTGTCCACCTCACCACACTGCTATATACGGTTCTCTACCTATCTCACCACACTGCTATATACAGTTCTCTGTCCACCTCACCACACTGCTATATACAGTTCTCTGTCCACCTCACCACACTGCTATATACAGTTCTCTGTCCACCTCACCACACTGCTATATACAGTTCTCTGTCCACCTCACCACACTGCTATATACGGTTCTCTGTCCACCTCACCACACTGCTATATACGGTTCTCTGTCCATCTCACCACACTGCTATATACAGTTCTCTACCTATCTCACCACACTGCTATATACGGTTCTCTGTCCACCTCACCACACTGCTATATACGGTTCTCTACCTATCTCACCACACTGCTATATACAGTTCTCTGTCCACCTCACCACACTGCTATATACGGTTCTCTGTCCACCTCACCACACTGCTATATACGGTTCTCTGTCCACCTCACCACACTGCTATATACGGTTCTCTGTCCACCTCACCACACTGCTATATACAGTTCTCTACCTATCTCACCACACTGCTATATACGGTTCTCTGTCCACCTCACCACACTGCTATATACGGTTCTCTGTCCATCTCACCACACTGCTATATACGGTTCTCTGTCCACCTCACCACACTGCTATATACGGTTCTCTGTCCACCTCACCACACTGCTATATACGGTTCTCTGTCCACCTCACCACACTGCTATATACAGTTCTCTACCTATCTCACCACACTGCTATATACGGTTCTCTGTCCACCTCACCACACTGCTATATACGGTTCTCTGTCCATCTCACCACACTGCTATATACAGTTCTCTACCTATCTCACCACACTGCTATATACGGTTCTCTGTCCACCTCACCACACTGCTATATACGGTTCTCTGTCCACCTCACCACACTGCTATATACGGTTCTCTACCTATCTCACCACACTGCTATATACAGTTCTCTGTCCACCTCACCACACTGCTATATACGGTTCTCTGTCCACCTCACCACACTGCTATATACGGTTCTCTGTCCACCTCACCACACTGCTATATACAGTTCTCTACCTATCTCACCACACTGCTATATACAGTTCTCTGTCCACCTCACCACACTGCTATATACAGTTCTCTACCTATCTCACCACACTGCTATATACAGTTCTCTGTCCACCTCACCACACTGCTATATACGGTTCTCTGTCCACCTCACCACACTGCTATATACGGTTCTCTGTCCACCTCACCACACTGCTATATACGGTTCTCTACCTATCTCACCACACTGCTATATACAGTTCTCTGTCCACCTCACCACACTGCTATATACGGTTCTCTGTCCACCTCACCACACTGCTATATACAGTTCTCTGTCCATCTCACCACACTGCTATATACGGTTCTCTGTCCACCTCACCACACTGCTATATACGGTTCTCTGTCCACCTCACCACACTGCTATATACGGTTCTCTGTCCACCTCACCACACTGCTATATACGGTTCTCTGTCCACCTCACCACACTGCTATATACGGTTCTCTGTCCACCTCACCACACTGCTATATACGGTTCTCTGTCCACCTCACCACACTGCTATATACGGTTCTCTGTCCACCTCACCACACTGCTATATACGGTTCTCTGTCCACCTCACCACACTGCTATATACAGTTCTCTGTCCATCTCACCACACTGCTATATACGGTTCTCTGTCCACCTCACCACACTGCTATATACGGTTCTCTGTCCACCTCACCACACTGCTATATACGGTTCTCTGTCCACCTCACCACACTGCTATATACGGTTCTCTGTCCACCTCACCACACTGCTATATACGGTTCTCTGTCCACCTCACCACACTGCTATATACGGTTCTCTGTCCACCTCACCACACTGCTATATACGGTTCTCTGTCCACCTCACCACACTGCTATATACGGTTCTCTGTCCACCTCACCACACTGCTATATACGGTTCTCTGTCCACCTCACCACACTGCTATATACGGTTCTCTGTCCACCTCACCACACTGCTATATACGGTTCTCTGTCCACCTCACCACACTGCTATATACGGTTCTCTGTCCATCTCACCACACTGCTATATACGGTTCTCTGTCCACCTCACCACACTGCTATATACAGTTCTCTGTCCACCTCACCACACTGCTATATACAGTTCTCTACCTATCTCACCACACTGCTATATACGGTTCTCTGTCCACCTCACCACACTGCTATATACGGTTCTCTACCTATCTCACCACACTGCTATATACAGTTCTCTGTCCACCTCACCACACTGCTATATACGGTTCTCTGTCCACCTCACCACACTGCTATATACGGTTCTCTGTCCACCTCACCACACTGCTATATACGGTTCTCTGTCCACCTCACCACACTGCTATATACGGTTCTCTGTCCACCTCACCACACTGCTATATACGGTTCTCTGTCCACCTCACCACACTGCTATATACGGTTCTCTGTCCACCTCACCACACTGCTATATACGGTTCTCTGTCCATCTCACCACACTGCTATATACAGTTCTCTGTCCACCTCACCACACTGCTATATACAGTTCTCTACCTATCTCACCACACTGCTATATACGGTTCTCTGTCCACCTCACCACACTGCTATATACGGTTCTCTGTCCACCTCACCACACTGCTATATACGGTTCTCTGTCCACCTCACCACACTGCTATATACGGTTCTCTACCTATCTCACCACACTGCTATATACGGTTCTCTACCTATCTCACCACACTGCTATATACGGTTCTCTGTCCACCTCACCACACTGCTATATACGGTTCTCTGTCCACCTCACCACACTGCTATATACGGTTCTCTACCTATCTCACCACACTGCTATATACGGTTCTCTGTCCACCTCACCACACTGCTATATACGGTTCTCTACCTATCTCACCACACTGCTATATACGGTTCTCTGTCCACCTCACCACACTGCTATATACGGTTCTCTACCTATCTCACTACACTGCTATATACGGTTCTCTGTCCACCTCACCACACTGCTATATACGGTTCTCTGTCCACCTCACCACACTGCTATATACGGTTCTCTACCTATCTCACCACACTGCTATATACGGTTCTCTGTCCACCTCACCACACTGCTATATACGGTTCTCTACCTATCTCACCACACTGCTATATACGGTTCTCTGTCCACCTCACCACACTGCTATATACAGTTCTCTGTCCACCTCACCACACTGCTATATACGGTTCTCTGTCCACCTCACCACACTGCTATATACGGTTCTCTACCTATCTCACCACACTGCTATATACGGTTCTCTGTCCACCTCACCACACTGCTATATACGGTTCTCTGTCCACCTCACCACACTGCTATATACAGTTCTCTGTCCATCTCACCACACTGCTATATACGGTTCTCTGTCCACCTCACCACACTGCTATATACGGTTCTCTGTCCACCTCACCACACTGCTATATACGGTTCTCTACCTATCTCACCACACTGCTATATACGGTTCTCTGTCCACCTCACCACACTGCTATATACGGTTCTCTACCTATCTCACCACACTGCTATATACGGTTCTCTGTCCACCTCACCACACTGCTATATACGGTTCTCTGTCCACCTCACCACACTGCTATATACGGTTCTCTACCTATCTCACCACACTGCTATATACAGTTCTCTGTCCACCTCACCACACTGCTATATACGGTTCTCTGTCCACCTCACCACACTGCTATATACGGTTCTCTACCTATCTCACCACACTGCTATATACGGTTCTCTGTCCACCTCACCACACTGCTATATACGGTTCTCTGTCCACCTCACCACACTGCTATATACAGTTCTCTGTCCATCTCACCACACTGCTATATACGGTTCTCTGTCCACCTCACCACACTGCTATATACGGTTCTCTACCTATCTCACCACACTGCTATATACAGTTCTCTGTCCACCTCACCACACTGCTATATACAGTTCTCTGTCCACCTCACCACACTGCTATATACGGTTCTCTACCTATCTCACCACACTGCTATATACGGTTCTCTGTCCACCTCACCACACTGCTATATACGGTTCTCTGTCCACCTCACCACACTGCTATATACGGTTCTCTACCTATCTCACCACACTGCTATATACAGTTCTCTGTCCACCTCACCACACTGCTATATACGGTTCTCTGTCCACCTCACCACACTGCTATATACGGTTCTCTACCTATCTCACCACACTGCTATATACGGTTCTCTGTCCACCTCACCACACTGCTATATACGGTTCTCTGTCCACCTCACCACACTGCTATATACAGTTCTCTGTCCATCTCACCACACTGCTATATACGGTTCTCTGTCCACCTCACCACACTGCTATATACGGTTCTCTACCTATCTCACCACACTGCTATATACAGTTCTCTGTCCACCTCACCACACTGCTATATACAGTTCTCTGTCCACCTCACCACACTGCTATATACGGTTCTCTGTCCACCTCACCACACTGCTATATACAGTTCTCTGTCCATCTCACCACACTGCTATATACGGTTCTCTGTCCACCTCACCACACTGCTATATACGGTTCTCTACCTATCTCACCACACTGCTATATACAGTTCTCTGTCCATCTCACCACACTGCTATATACGGTTCTCTGTCCACCTCACCACACTGCTATATACGGTTCTCTACCTATCTCACCACACTGCTATATACAGTTCTCTGTCCACCTCACCACACTGCTATATACAGTTCTCTGTCCACCTCACCACACTGCTATATACGGTTCTCTGTCCACCTCACCACACTGCTATATACGGTTCTCTGTCCATCTCACCACACTGCTATATACAGTTCTCTGTCCACCTCACCACACTGCTATATACAGTTCTCTACCTATCTCACCACACTGCTATATACGGTTCTCTGTCCACCTCACCACACTGCTATATACGGTTCTCTGTCCACCTCACCACACTGCTATATACGGTTCTCTGTCCACCTCACCACACTGCTATATACGGTTCTCTGTCCACCTCACCACACTGCTATATAAGGTTCTCTACCTATCTCACCACACTGCTATATACGGTTCTCTACCTATCTCACCACACTGCTATATACGGTTCTCTATCCACCTCACCACACTGCTATATACGGTTCTCTGTCCACCTCACCACACTGCTATATACGGTTCTCTACCTATCTCACCACACTGCTATATACGGTTCTCTACCTATCTCACCACACTGCTATATACGGTTCTCTGTCCACCTCACCACACTGCTATATACGGTTCTCTGTCCACCTCACCACACTGCTATATACAGTTCTCTGTCCATCTCACCACACTGCTATATACGGTTCTCTGTCCACCTCACCACACTGCTATATACAGTTCTCTGTCCACCTCACCACACTGCTATATACGGTTCTCTACCTATCTCACCACACTGCTATATACGGTTCTCTGTCCACCTCACCACACTGCTATATACAGTTCTCTGTCCACCTCACCACACTGCTATATACAGTTCTCTGTCCACCTCACCACACTGCTATATACGGTTCTCTGTCCACCTCACCACACTGCTATATACAGTTCTCTGTCCATCTCACCACACTGCTATATACGGTTCTCTGTCCACCTCACCACACTGCTATATACGGTTCTCTACCTATCTCACCACACTGCTATATACAGTTCTCTGTCCATCTCACCACACTGCTATATACGGTTCTCTGTCCACCTCACCACACTGCTATATACGGTTCTCTACCTATCTCACCACACTGCTATATACAGTTCTCTGTCCACCTCACCACACTGCTATATACAGTTCTCTGTCCACCTCACCACACTGCTATATACGGTTCTCTGTCCACCTCACCACACTGCTATATACGGTTCTCTGTCCACCTCACCACACTGCGATATACGGTTCTCTGTCCATCTCACCACACTGCTATATACAGTTCTCTGTCCATCTCACCACACTGCGATATACGGTTCTCTGTCCATCTCACCACACTGCGATATACGGTTCTCTGTCCATCTCACCACACTGCGATATACGGTTCTCTGTCCATCTCACCACACTGCTATATACAGTTCTCTGTCCACCTCACCACACTGCTATATACAGTTCTCTGTCCACCTCACCACACTGCTATATACGGTTCTCTGTCCACCTCACCACACTGCTATATACGGTTCTCTGTCCACCTCACCACACTGCGATATACGGTTCTCTGTCCATCTCACCACACTGCTATATACGGTTCTCTACCTATCTCACCACACTGCTATATACAGTTCTCTGTCCATCTCACCACACTGCTATATACGGTTCTCTACCTATCTCACCACACTGCTATATACGGTTCTCTGTCCACCTCACCACACTGCTATATACAGTTCTCTACCTATCTCACCACACTGCTATATACAGTTCTCTGTCCACCTCACCACACTGCTATATACAGTTCTCTACCTATCTCACCACACTGCTATATACGGTTCTCTACCTATCTCACCACACTGCTATATACAGTTCTCTACCTATCTCACCACACTGCTATATACAGTTCTCTGTCCACCTCACCACACTGCTATATACGGTTCTCTACCTATCTCACCACACTGCTATATACGGTTCTCTACCTATCTCACCACACTGCTATATACAGTTCTCTACCTACCTCACCACACTGCTATATACAGTTCTCTGTCCACCTCACCACACTGCTATATACGGTTCTCTGTCCACCTCACCACACTGCTATATACGGTTCTCTACCTATCTCACCACACTGCTATATACAGTTCTCTACCTATCTCACCACACTGCTATATACAGTTCTCTGTCCACCTCACCACACTGCTATATACGGTTCTCTGTCCACCTCACCACACTGCTATATACGGTTCTCTACCTATCTCACCACACTGCTATATACGGTTCTCTACCTATCTCACCACACTGCTATATACGGTTCTCTGTCCACCTCACCACACTGCTATATACAGTTCTCTGTCCATCTCACCACACTGCTATATACGGTTCTCTGTCCATCTCACCACACTGCTATATACGGTTCTCTACCTATCTCACCACACTGCTATATACGGTTCTCTGTCCACCTCACCACACTGCTATATACAGTTCTCTGTCCATCTCACCACACTGCTATATACGGTTCTCTGTCCATCTCACCACACTGCTATATACGGTTCTCTGTCCACCTCACCACACTGCTATATACGGTTCTCTGTCCATCTCACCACACTGCTATATACGGTTCTCTACCTATCTCACCACACTGCTATATACGGTTCTCTGTCCACCTCACCACACTGCTATATACGGTTCTCTGTCCACCTCACCACACTGCTATATACGGTTCTCTACCTATCTCACCACACTGCTATATACGGTTCTCTACCTATCTCACCACACTGCTATATACGGTTCTCTGTCCACCTCACCACACTGCTATATACGGTTCTCTACCTATCTCACCACACTGCTATATACGGTTCTCTGTCCACCTCACCACACTGCTATATACAGTTCTCTGTCCATCTCACCACACTGCTATATACGGTTCTCTGTCCATCTCACCACACTGCTATATACGGTTCTCTACCTATCTCACCACACTGCTATATACGGTTCTCTACCTATCTCACCACACTGCTATATACGGTTCTCTGTCCACCTCACCACACTGCTATATACGGTTCTCTGTCCACCTCACCACACTGCTATATACGGTTCTCTACCTATCTCACCACACTGCTATATACGGTTCTCTACCTATCTCACCACACTGCTATATACGGTTCTCTGTCCACCTCACCACACTGCTATATACGGTTCTCTGTCCATCTCACCACACTGCTATATACGGTTCTCTGTCCACCTCACCACACTGCTATATACGGTTCTCTACCTATCTCACCACACTGCTATATACGGTTCTCTGTCCATCTCACCACACTGCTATATACGGTTCTCTGTCCACCTCACCACACTGCTATATACGGTTCTCTGTCCATCTCACCACACTGCTATATACGGTTCTCTGTCCACCTCACCACACTGCTATATACGGTTCTCTGTCCACCTCACCACACTGCTATATACGGTTCTCTGTCCACCTCACCACACTGCTATATACGGTTCTCTGTCCATCTCACCACACTGCTATATACGGTTCTCTGTCCACCTCACCACACTGCTATATACGGTTCTCTACCTATCTCACCACATTGTTTGATATTGTTGTCTACCCGTCTCCCCAAATTGCTTGATATGGTTTTCCACCCATCTCACCACATTGCTTGTTACGATACTCCACCCATCTCACCACATCATTTGATACGGTTCTCTGCCCATCTCACCACATCATTTTATACGGTTCTCTGCCCACCTCACCACATCATTTTATACGGTTCTCTGCCCACCTCACCACATCATTTGATACGGTTCTCTGCCCATCTCACCACATCATTTGATACGGTTCTCTGCCCATCTCACCACATGTCTTCCTGCCCCCCCCCCCAACCATCAATTCCCAGAGTCACACCGACTGCAGCTGTGTTATAACCTTTAACCCCGTACAAGATCACGTGTCGTCCAACCGTTTTCCAAAGTGCCGCCCCCCTCCCCCACTTTGTCACTACGTGACACATCCACTTTGAATGTCACTTCTACTGTGAATGGCCCGACCTCACCTTTCAGGTTTAGGCGTAGGCAAAAACTGTAAACTGCAAAGTGTTGGACCGACTTTTCCCAGCCTATCCTCTCTCTCCACTTGGTTGATTTCTTGACAAATTGACTCAGCTAACCAGTTTTGAGATTATTTTCAATAGGTTACATCGTTATGGTTCAGTGAGCTTCGATTTTCGGATCGTCAATTTTATTCTGGCCTAGATTAAGCCGATCCTAGTGGCAGAATGTGGATATGTGGGAACTCAAGGGGGGGGGGGGACAACTGACACCCCCAGACTTGTTGTGACCTATCTGTGTAAATATCTGGGGATCTTTACTCTACACGATGGAGTGTTTATCTAGATGTGTCGTGTAATCAGTGTGCTCACACGTTAAGGGATCATCGGGCAGTTAGGAAGAAGATTGTTGGTCGTATGTTAAAAACATAATTAATAATATAGACCAATGGCGTGATAAGAAATCAGAACAACTTGTTCAAGTATTAGATTTTTGTTGTGAGAAAACATGTGGAGTGGTAGTTTAGAAGTGATAGTGTAGAAATGGTAGTTTAGAAGTGATAGTGTAGAAGTGGTAATTTAGAAGTGGTAGTTTAGAAGTGGTAGTCTAGAAGTGATAGTGTAGAAGTGGTAATTTAGAAGTGGTAGTTTAGAAGTGGTAGTCTAGAAGTGGTAGTGTAGAAGAGGTAGTCTAGAAGTGGTAGTTTAGAAGTTGTAGCTTAGAAGTGGTAGTTTAGAAGTGGTAGTTTAGAAGTGGTAGTGTAGAGGTGGTATTTTAGAAGTGTTAGTTGACAGTTCGTAGTGGCGATATGTTAATTTACACGTGGTAGTGTAGAAGTGATAGTATAGAAGTGTTAGATTACAAGTGGTAGTGTACCTCTGACTATGTGCATACGGGAGTTTAGCTAAGGCCAAGTATTGCACGATTTTGAGTTCTCGTTGTTTAGGCTTTCTAATGATGCATTCTCATGGCTACTTTTATATAGATGAATCTCAGGACTACATGAGTCAAGACACCATTCGTCGTGTCCTTATTTAATCAGACACCTTTCGTCGTGTCCATGTTTAATCAGACACCATTCTTCATGTCCAACTGCTGCGTCATGTATTATTCTCGAGCCGAAGTCTAAACTCGGAGTCTTTCAATTTGTTACGAAAATTCAAGACTTAATGTTCAGGGTTATTTGGAGCCGGTGCAGGGGTTCTCTACCTGTTGAAATCTAATCCCGTTTATGACTGTGTAACTAACTGTGCCGTCATGCGTTATGGTGGGGACTTGCGGCGGTAGGATCATTGATACTTGAGGTTGTCAATATGACCGAGTGTAACGATACGTCAGACAACATGCCGTACGTTGAAGAGAACACGACAGAGACATCGTCAACTGAGGTAGGAATGATATTTTTATGAAAAGTTTATGCTATAGCTGGTTCTATTGACATAAGTTTATGCTATAGCTGTTTCCATTGACATAAGTTTATGCTATAGCTGGTTCCTTTGGCATAAGTTTATGCTATAGCTGGTTCGATTGGCATACGTTTATGCTATAGCTGGTTCCATTGGCATAAGTTTATGCTATAGCTGGTTCTATTGACATAAGTTTATGCTATAGCTGGTTCCATTGACATAAGTTTATGCTATAGCTGGTTCCATTGACATAAGTTTATGCTATAGCTGGTTCCTTTGACATAAGTTTATGCTATAGCTGGTTCCATTGGCATAAGTTTATGCTATAGCTGGTTCCATTGGCATAAGTTTATGCTATACCTGGTTCCATTGACATACGTTTATGTTATAGCTGGTTCCATTGACAAAAATGTATGCTATACCTGGTTCCATTGACATAAGTTTATGTTATAGCTGGTTCCATTGACATAAGTTTATGTTATAGCTGGTTCCATTGTCATACGTTTATATTATAGCTGGTTCCATTGACATAAGTTTATGTTATACCTGGTTACATTGACATACGTTTATGTTATAGCTGGTTCCATTGACATAAGTTTATGTTATAGCTTGTTCCATTGACATAAGTTTATGCTATACCTGGTTCCATTGACATAATTTATGCTATAGCTGGTTCCATTGACATAAGTTTA
The DNA here is from genome assembly GCA_964017045.1 of Omphiscola glabra. Taxonomy (NCBI): domain Eukaryota; kingdom Metazoa; phylum Mollusca; class Gastropoda; family Lymnaeidae; genus Omphiscola; species Omphiscola glabra. The sequence continues at coordinate 4,780,808 of OZ024794.1, read as the reverse complement.
TGTTATAGCTGGTTCCATTGACATAAGTTTATGTTATAGCTGGTTCCATTGACATAAGTTTATGCTATACCTGGTTCCATTGACATAAGTTTATGCTATAGCTGGTTCCATTGACATAAGTTTATGCTATACCTGGTTCCATTAACCATTGATCTGTGACCACATTTGCTTGCTGGATTTTGTGAGATGTTAAGTGGGGGCTAAACCGTGTATAGCAAACCAGCAATCTAACAAGTCCATAAACCAACCAAATCGTCCATATAACCAAACCACATAACCAACCAAACCAGCAATCTAACCAGTCCATAAAACATGAGTTCCATTTTTAAAAATAAAACTGAATATCTCAGTTTCTAGTTCTCAAAAGTCATTCTCAGACAAGTTTCTGAAGTTTGAAAAGAATGTTCTAGATGCTGCAGACTTACTGACGGTCCATTCAATCTATCTATTGGCTCGATCATCAAACATCGTTAATTTATCATTCTTTTTTTTGAGATGATACAAGGGAATATCTTGAGATGATACAAGTGAATATCTTGAGAGGATAAAAGTGAATATATTGAGACGATGAAAGTGAATATCTTGAGATGATACAAGTGAATATCTTGAGATGATACAAGTGAATATCTTGAGAAATTCGTTCAAAAACATTTAAAGAAAATAAGAAGAAAGAAAACGTAAATAAATATTATTTTGTTCCATTTAGCCATTCCTGGAGGTAAATTGACCTTATCAGAACACCCTCCATTCTCCCCACCCCCCTTACCATACTGCTCACCTCATGTCGGCATTAATCCCTGTGTTTTGTTAAAGTTTTTACTTAAAAGAAAATAATTCTCAAAATAATCAACGCTTTATTAATGGTTCAGCCGTTCTTGATTCAGCAAAAAAATAATGCCTAGAATAATTGCTACGTCAGTTTAAGTTCTAGGCCAGTGGTCGGCAAATCGCGGCTCGCAAGCCAGCATGAGGCTCTTTAGCGACCTGACTGCGGCTCGGCCACAAATTGGTTTCGACTCCGAAAAAACATGTTTTTTGACTGGTTCTTGAAAGGAAATTGGCTCTTAAAATTTTTGTAAATCGTCCTTCTGCTGGTTTTTGGCTCTTTTGACTAACCAGTTTGCAGACCACTGCATCCAGGCCATCCCTGATCACATGCAACTGTAATCCATGTTAAAATCGCCCTTGACCTTATGATCACGTGCAACTGTAATCCATCTTAGTGGTCGCCTTTATCTCATTCAGATCCGGGGGGAAATCAAATATATATATATTTTAAAAACAAATATTTAAAGAAACAGTTTGAGGGTGACGTCTAGAACCGGAGTCGGATTGTTGTTTGTGAATTTGATAAGAAATTTGAATGGTCCTAAGTGTACACTTGAATATCATAATTATATCATTAATATATCATCCAATTCAATTAAACTATGAATCTCATAGTAAACAACGAATCTCACCAGCCAACCTGTTTGGGGGGTCCAGATTTACGGGTAAGGAACGTGATGGGGAGAGAGGGAGAAAGATTTCCCACAGAAGTGTGCTATGTTGACAGTCTTCTAACTGCCTTGCCTCTCATCTATTTCAACCAATCCCGTGGAAAAGTTCATTTCAAATATTTGAAATTTAAACGTCGACCCTCTCGGCCCGCCACACACGCACACGAACACACACACACGTACCGTTAGAACAAATGTTTTAGGCTTGCTTTGGTTCAGTACAACGCCAAGCATGGAGAGATGTGAACGTGGTGGCATCACCGAGACTTAGTTGTTTAGCTGGATCATTTCCGTTTGAATTGTTAGTACGTTAGGCCTCAACTGTTTGAATTGTTAGTACGTTAGGCCTCAACTATTTGAATTGTTAGTACGTTAGGCCTCAACTGTTTGAATTGTTAATACGTTAGGTCTCAACTGTTCAAGCGTTAAGAAATTTCCCTCTTTAATATTTTTTTTTAAAAAATCGTTATTATAATCTATGGACATTTTTTTTTAAAACTCCCCCCCCCCCCCTTTTTTTTTTTTAAAAAAAAGTGATGCACCTTCATAATATTTTAATTTTCTTTGAATTCAAATAAGTAAATTTTGTGACACTTTATTTAATCGAAATGATTCACTAATGAAAAGCGTTTCAAATCAGACAACTTAAAAAAATGAACATTTAAAAAAAATAACATTTAAAAAAAAAAAAGAGAAAATTAATGTGTTCAACTGACATCAACTTTAATGAACTTAGCTTAATGCCATGTTCGTTTGTACACAGTGGAAATGGATGTTCGAATTTCCGATGTTCTATGCTGAAGAGTTTTTTAAAAAACATCGTTGAAATGTGATCTGAAAAAAAAAATTATTAAAATATTGTAAAATATTCGACTTTTTAATTTATTTTAATGGAAAGTGTATGTTTATTATCTTGTCCGTCAGTTTCAAAATAGCCATATTTCAATCTTGTGTTCACAGATAGACGAACAGGTCCCCACTGAGACAACCACTACAACCACCTACAACCTGTCCGATTCAAGCAACACCGATCCCAATATTACCCGACTCACTAATAACAGTGTCGATACCATCCGGCGTCAAAACATCGTTGACTTGGGTAGGAGCAACAGCTTCGATACCAGCACCTCTAGTCGAACCAACGACTCTAGCAGATACTTTAACGGAGTAAGAAACTACTTGAGCCGACGCAACAGCACCACCGGTGTCAGTGGAAGCGTCAGCACAACAGTAACCACCGTAGAGACTTCTGGTGACGCGGAGTTCTCAGACTCAACCCGAGAAGTGCAAGAATCCGACGAGTCGTCTCACAGACACGATACCGAAGTAGCCGATTCCACTTCGAGGGAAAGCACAGTTACCACCACGATTACAACGACCCCGGCTCCCACGAGCACCGGCAACTACGACACCAATAACAACACTTACAACAGCGGCAACCCGGAAGTAGAGGGTGACGACATGGGCGACAACATTCAGCTCGAGGAGAAACTCCGGCAGTTTCAGAATGATTCAAAGAAAGGTAATTCATTATATCACATACAAAGATTCGGGAGTAACAATCAGACCAGGCAGACACGATTGTGCTGAGCTGAGACAGACATGATTGTGACTAGACCAGGCAGACATGATTGTGACTAGACCAGGCAGACATGATTGTGATGAGCTGAGACAGACATGATTGTGATAAGCTGAGACAGACATGATTGTGACTAGACCAGGCAGACATGATTGTGACTAGACCAGGCAGACATGATTGTGATGAGCTGAGACAGACATGATTGTGATAAGCTGAGACAGACATGATTGTGATAAGCTGAGACAGACATGATTGTGATAAGCTGAGACAGGCATGATTGTGATAAGCTGAGACAGGCATGATTGTGATAAGCTGAGACAGACATGATTGTAATTTTACGGATAACATGATCAACAAAATCCGGATTTAAAAAAATAAGTATTTAATTATATGTCAAATATTGATTTCTGTTAAATGATGCTTATACATCCGGGTTTTATAACGTCCCCCAGCCCCGGGGGTTAGTGACAGTTCTTAATGTACCCAAGTGACAGGCATTAATGTACCCAAGTGACAGGAGTTAATGTACCCAAGTGACAGGGATTAATGTACCCAAGTCACAGGAATTAATGTACCCAAGTGACAGGACTTAATGTACCCAAGTGACCGGAATTAATGTACCCAAGTGACAGGACTTAATTCTCTGGCCATATATTTGTTCTAGTCCACATCAGCCACAGCCTCGCTAAGGTGAACCACTTTGGTGGACAGCTGTGTGTTTCCTGTACTATCCTGTCTGGGCTGTAGTCTAGGAGTGCACCGGTGTTTTTACCTGTGCTCCTGTCCAGGCCGAAGTCTAGGAGCCAATCTTCACATTCTCCCCCTAAGCCCAATTGGAGTTTGTCTAAAGCAAACGAAGAGATGGATCATACAAGACTTAGCGTTATTTTCGCAAGGTCCTCTGCAGTGTTTCCAAAACTTTACAGCCCCAAATGAGCACCTAAATAGTTTTAATGTCATCCCAACCTCTGAGTAGGAGGCCTAACGCAGCCATCAGGAACATTGAATTTAGGCTCGAGATTCAACATTTTAGAATAATTTTTTGAATTGCCCCCCTTATGTCCCACGTAAAGCCCCACGTAAGGAAACACTGGTCTACAGGTAGAATTTTGTAAGACCTACAGTACAGGTAACATCTCGTTAGGCCTACAGGTAACATCTCGTTAGACCTACAGTTAACTTGTCATTAGGCCTCAGGTAACTTGTCGTTAGGCCTACAGGTAACTTGTCGTTAGGCCTACAGGTAACTTGTCGTTAGGCCTACAGGTAACTTGTCGTTAGGCCTACAGGTAACTTGTCGTTAGGCCTACAGGTAACTTGTCGTTAGGCCTACAGGTAACTTGTCGTTAGGCCTTCAGAAAATGTTAACAACAGCCACTACCATCTGCAATATAAACAGATTTCGAAATAAAGACACGTAAAAAATGTGAAAATACCATGATGTGGTCCTATGTAGTTGGACATGTTGAAACAAAACATAGTGTCATGTAAATGTACTTTAGTTACGTTTACCGGAAAAAACCGGAGCCATAACAATGAGTTGGATTCCTATGAAAGCTGGTTCCTCCCAACATCCCCACCCCCCACACACCCACAAACAAACAACAAAAAAAACAACAACAACGGCAATGTTACTTGAACTTTCTCTTGTCATGAACAACTTGAACTTTCTCTTGTCATGAACAACTTGAACTTTCTCTTGTCGTGAACAACTTGAACTTTCTCATGTCGTGAACAACTTGAACTTTCTCTTGTCGTGAACAACTTGAACTTTCTCTTGTCGTGAACAACTTGAACTTTCTCTTGTCGTGAACAACTTGAACTTTCTCTTGTCGTGAACAACTTGAGCTTTCTCTTGTCGTGAACAACTTGAACTTTCTCTTGTCGTGAACAACTTGAACTTTCTCAAGTCATGAACAACTTGAACTTTCTCATGTCGTGAACAACTTGAACTTTCTCAAGTCATGAACAACTTGAGAACTGTGATGTTCATGGCACAGCAAGGTTCGGGGGGGGGGGGGGGGGGGGGAGGATGGAGGTGATTTGTGACTCTGCAACACATTGGTCAATAGAGTGATCTATTTATAGACGTCATGTTTGGGTCTCGCCTCGTCAATGCCCACCTTTGAACTCCACCCATCCAACAGGAAGAGTGAGTTCCCGTTCTTAACCCGGTCATTTTGTTAGACTGACGTCACAGACGCCTTTCAGTCAGAAAACTACAAACCTGTTCATCTTGTTGTGTAGAGTCGGAATCGTTGAGCAGAAAACTTTCTCAGAATCGAATACGTTTAGAAGTTTAAACATCATCGAAACTAAGCGATTTTTTTTCGAACATCTTCATTCAGTTCCTACACAGTACACAGAAGAATATCAACCGGATGTTTTCAAATAAATGATGCCTAACTTAATGCTCAGCCTGTAGGTTGGATGACTTTAGACTAACTTAAGACTCAGCCTGTAGGTTTGATGACTTTAGACTGACTTAATGCTCAGCCTGTAGGTTTGATGACTTTAGACTGACTTAATGCTCAGCCTGTAGGTTGGATGACTTTAGACTAACTTAAGACTCAGCCTGTAGGTTTGATGACTTTAGACTGACTTAATGCTCAGCCTGTAGGTTGGATGACTTTAGACTAACTTAAGACTCAGCCTGTAGGTTTGATGACTTTAGACTGACTTAATGCTCAGCCTGTAGGTTTGATGACTTTAGACTGACTTAATGCTCAGCCTGTAGGTTGGATGACTTTAGACTAACTTAATGCTCAGCCTGTAGGTTGGATGACTTTAGACTGACTTAATGCTCAGCCTGTAGGTTTGATGACTTTAGACTGACTTAATGCTCAGCCTGTAGGTTGGATGACTTTAGACTAACTTAATTCTCAGCCTGTAGGTTGGATGACTTTAGACTGACTTAATGCTCAGCCTGTAGGTTTGATGACTTTAGACTAACTTAATGCTCAGTCTGTAGGTTTGATGACTTTAGACTGACTTAATGCTCAGCCTGTAGGTTTGATGACTTTAGACTAACTTAATGCTCAGCCTGTAGATTGGATGACTTAAGACTGACTTAATGGTCAGCCTGTAGGTTGGATGACTTTAGACTAACTTAATGCTCAGCCTTTAGATTGGATGACTTTAGACTCACTTAATGCTCAGCCTGTAGATTGGATGACTTTAGACTCACTTAATGCTCAGCCTGTAGATTGGATGACTTTAGACTCACCTAATGCTCAGCCTGTAGATTGGATGACTTAAGACTAACTTAATGCTCAGCCTGTAGGTTGGATGACTTTAGCATGAATTAAGACACAGGATGACTTTTACCAGTGCAGACTTTGGAGGGGTAAACTAAGGAGGTGTCGCACTTCAAATTCAGATTTGACCCCAGGTGTCCTGATGTTATTTAACCCCACGTATCCTGATGTTTAAACTAATTTGTTTAAACAGCTCTCTCTCTCTCTCTCTCTCTTACTCTCGCTCTCTCTATTCTAACCCACTAATATAAGCTAATGATTATATATCTATACATGGTCTGGCATAGGCGTGTTCTGACATTGGCTTGACCTGACATAAAAATCTTTTATTGGCGTAGTTTGACGAGACATTCGTGGGGGTCTGACACTGGCTTGACCTGACATAAAAATCTTTTATTGGCGTATTTTGACGAGACATTCGTGGGGGTCTGACATTGGTTGGGACCTGGCACAGCTTACACAATCATACCGGAGTCTGGGCATCGCCTGGAGTCGAATCTTTGGTATCGGATTCGAACTTTTCTTACCTTTACGTACACAGCTTTGTAGTCCTGAACTCTAGTTCTCTCTAGAGTTAAATCAAGAGTCAGGCTTGTATCCAGCCCGCTGTAGTGAGTGGGTCAATGGATCGGACACTCGAACGGTGTCATTAGATCTTATTGTCAGATGTGATACAAATCAAAGATTATCGTCATGGGCCAAACAAGCTCGAATATCACTGACAGTAGCGATAAGAGTCGTGATGACGCTACTGACGAAGAGACAGACGACATAGCAGAAGACCCCATGTCGTCCGCCAGGGGTAAGTTTGTGGATAAAGTTTCACACAATTTATTTTGTCAAGGTGTGTGTGACCTAAAGGTGAAATGGAAGTTAAAGAAATCTCTTTGTATAGCTAAATCAAATATTGGTTGGGGGGGGGGGGGGGTAGTGGTCGCTCTGATTGCCAAGATGAATGTTTGAAATTTGTTTAAAAAATTATAGTTAAAATAAAACACTGGCTGAAACTCGGAGTTTTTAAAAATTAATTGTTAAACTTTTTAAAATGACATTTTATAATTGTTTGTAAATGTTTATAACAGTGTTTGTGTTGCTGAAACCTGGTCCGAAGAATTAAAATTAATTTCTCGATTTAAATAAAAAGCTAACAGCATCACTACTTACTTGGTTTGTTGCTACAGCTGCTGTGTTTTGTAATCAGATTGAACAGCAGCTGTTAAATGCCCGCGACAGCTTTGTATTACTAAGTGATGTCGGAGTCAAGGAGTCTAGAGGTTCACTTTCGTGACAGGAGTCTCAAGAAACATTTAGTTCCGGAGTAAATATCGCTGAAGCGTCCACGCTTTTTTTTTATATTGACGTCATCTATCAGTCATTTTATAGGGCTGAGAAAAGTATGTGTGTCGTCACTTGAGTCATTGAAACTAGGAGTAGATTCAAGGAGTCACAGGTATAAGAATGGCTCCCCAAGTCATAATGTTCAGTTGTGTAAGTGGTCGTCTGTACAATGTAAAACACGAGTTCAACGGCTGATTCCCGAGGTGTGTGTACACATGTGTGTAATTTACACATGTGTACATGCGTGCGTGTGCGACTATGTTGATCCATCACATGAGTGTACATACACGTGTGTGACTATGTTGATCCATCACTTCAGCCCATGTAGGGCTCTGACCTGCCCCACCACTTCCTTCCACTCAGACCTAACTAATGTTTTTCTTTTGCATTCTTGGATTCCCAGCTGCTGTAGATCTTTTTCCACATCATCCATCTAAGCCTAGGTCTGCCTTTGAATCGTTTTCCTCTGGGGTTTTGGTGATGCACCCTCTTCACTTCTCTGTCATTTGGCATTCTCTCTAAGTGTCCTGCCCAGAGTAGCCTACCTTTTTTTTAAATTTCTGCTACTATCGTGGGATCCTGATATAGACTGTACAATTCATGGTTGGTTCGTATTCTCCATCCATATTCATTCATATGTTGGTCCATATATTTTCCGGATAACTTTTTCTCTCCCGTGTGCTTGGTAGTTTTTCTGCCGTTGTTGACCATTTTAATCAGTTGTTCCAATAGTTTGAATCGTTGTGTCCCGCTTGAGGGGCAATGGCGACACATCCGTCATCATGACATATGACACCAGTTAAATCATCCGTCATCAGGACATATGACACCAGTTAAATCATCCGTCATCAGGACATATGACTCCAGTTTAAACCATTCGACCATGGCAGGCAACATGTCACCGATATTTTCATCGATTTGTGGAGTCTCCCCACGGCCGACCAGGCATATTTCTTGGTCATTATAGACACGCCTGCACATTGCTTTGACTTGGTTGTATAGTTCCTCGACTTGATTGTATATTTCCTTGGCTTGATTTCATAATAGTGTAAAGTAAGGTAAGAATCAATATTTTGTAAAAAGTTATTTCACAATTACCGCAATTATTCCGATCTCTTCTTTTCAATAAAATTCTATCATTTAGCGACTATTATCTGAAACAAGCCAAAAACAACATACTTTATTTTTAATTCATTGTTTTGATTATCTTGGGAAAGTAGTTCATGCGGTTCGCTGGGTTCTATAAAATATTTTCATTAATCAAACTATTTTATTAAGCAAATCCTCTAGACTCCCCTGACAGACTCCTCTAGCACAACACTTAAATACTCCGCTAACACGCAACTTATAGACTCCTGTAACATGGCGTCAGACCTGGTTGCTATTTCGATTTTGGCGTACAATGTACGATTTTGAGATGTCTTTGACGATTGTTCGCCCACACCTGTCAGAACTACGATTTTAAGAGAACGAGTTGGAAAAAAATACGTCGTGGTAATTTGACAACAATTGAAAAAAAATGAAAATTCATTTCCGGATGTTAGTTTTAGCTCTTTTGTACATCGGTGGCATATGGACCGATCAAGACGATTGGTTGAGGATCATCCATATTTATATTCCGCACGCGCTGTCAGGAGAAGAGTGGGGGTGGTGTTAACTTAGAAGCGTACGGGTGTGCACGGGAAAGGGGGGGGGGGGTCGAGCTGTCTATCTATTTTTAATGGCTCTAAAATAACGCCGCCTCGTTTGATAATGATGATTGGTATAGTGCCGCCTCGTTTGGTAATGATAATGATGATTGTTATAGTGCCGCCTCGTTTGGTAATGATAATGATGATTGGTATAGTGCCGCCTCGTTTGGTAATGATAGTGATGATTGTTATAGTGCCGCCTCGTTTGGTAATGATAATGATGATTGTTATAGTGCCGCCTCGTTTGGTAATGATAGTGATGATAGTTATAGTGCCGCCTCGTTTGGTAATGATAATGATGATTGGTATAGTGCCGCCTCGTTTGGTAATGATAATGATGATTGGTATAGTGCCGCCTCGTTTGGTAATGATAATGATGATTGGTATAGTGCCGCCTCGTTTGGTAATGATAGTGATGATAGTTATAGTGCCGCCTCGTTTGGTAATGATAATGATGATTGTTATAGTGCCGCCTCGTTTGGTAATGATAATGATGATTGGTATAGTGCCGCCTCGTTTGGTAATGATAATGATGATTGTTATAGTGCCGCCTCGTTTGGTAATGATAGTGATGATTGTTATAGTGCTGCCTTGTGCTTTAACAATGACGACGCCAGATACGGCTGCAGTAGTACATGTATTTAGTGCACTCGCCCCACTGACTACTTTAGTCAACATTCGCTTGTCTGCTTCGATGCTGTATGACGTCATTTTGTGGTGACATAATTAGCTCGTCATTCTGCAGAACAGCGGCGATTCCGAACACAGAGGGGAAGGGTGGGGGGAACACACACGTTAGATTCAGACATATTTTATTTAAGATCTAGTGAGCGGCATTTCAAACCCAACTCAGAAGCCGATAAACAATGTTAAAACACCGTTTCGGTTCCAGCACTCATCTCCCCTTCTCCCAATACAGCTTGCTGTGGTTATGTAGACTACAACATGCTAACGCAAAATAAAATCAGGCTTCTATGCTTTAATGTGGTGACCAACCCGCGGCCCACCACATGGAATTTGGTTAGCCTGCCGGATGTATTACAAATGAACTTATTTCTTCAGTTAAACACCTTGTATTTTGATTCTTGACATAAACGCAATTTTGAAATATACTTACACTTACATCAGTTTTTTGACAGTAGGCCTACGCGCCATTTCGGTGTACCCAGGGCCGGCCTTAGGCCATTGCAACCTACGCGGCCGCAATGGGCCCCGCACTTTCATAGGCCCCGCCCCGAATTTATTTTCTTTAAAAAAAAATCTTAATTTTCACTTATTATCCTTATCCTCTACCCAGAATGTACCCCGCGCAGTCCGTTTCGCATAGGGCCCCGCAATTGTTAGGGTCGGCCCTGGGTGTACCTTCTCTTTTTTGACTGATGAATTTTTTGTGTGCAAAAGTTGATCCTTGCATTTTGAATTTATAAACCCCACCGCTGCTTTTGCTCGTGTGGCTTCGGCGGCCAAAATCGATTTACGATCCTCCATCCCCATTATCGACAATCAAAAGTGGCGATGGTGGGCCCCTTCTTGATTGCGATAAAGCACTGTATATAAATGTAAGAACTTCAGTCGTCCGGGGGGGGGGGGTTTGATCTTTTTAGACATGCTATTCGAATAGTTATTGTATACATCATACTGTTTGTTTATTTACGTCTGCGATACGGTAATGTACGATTTTAAGATGGTAAAGTACTATTCTGAAACGATATTGTACTATTTGGGAGTTCCAAGGTTTCTCTAACGTGGCACTGGCAGTCTACTCTAACGTGGCACTGGCAGGCTACTCTAACGTGGCACTGGCTGTCAACTCTAACGTGGCACTGGCAGTCTGCTCTAACATGACACTGGCAGTCTGCTCTAACATGACACTGGCAGGCTGCTCTAACGTGGCACTGGCAGTCTACTCTAACGTGGCACTGGCAGTCTACGCTAACGTGGCACTGGCAGTCTGCTCTAACGTGGCACTGGCAGTCTACTCTAACGTGGCACTGGCAGGCTGCTCTAACATGGCACGCTACTCTAACTTGACACTGGCAGGCTACTCTAACTTGACACTGACATATGCCTCATACAAGCCACTGACAGGCTCTAATATTTGGTACAGAACTTTTGATTCCTGCACTCAATGTGAGGTGTATGCGTTAATCCAGGCCGTAATCCGAAACTCGAATGTTTACTTGATACTGACCTACTTAGCACCCCAGAGTTTCAGTCTTCTGGCGCCCTTTTAAATACTTTTTCATGTTGATGTCCCAATACGCCTTACCTTACGACATTAACAGAAACTGATTTTGGATGTGATATAGACATAGACATATTTGCGTTTTTCTTGGGAGTTACTTTCATGCTCACTTCAACAGTACTGGAAGGTGGCATTTCTCAGATATATGGCATTCTCCTGGCTCTAGGTGAAGACATTCTCCTGGCTCTAGGTGAAGACATTCTCCTGGCTCTAGGTGAAGACATTCTCCTGGCTCTAGGTGAAGACATTCTCCTGGCTCTAGGTGAAGACATTCTCCTGGCTCTAGGTGAAGACATTCTTCTGGCTCTAGGTGAAGACATTCTCCTGGCTCTAGGTAAAGACATTCTCCTGGCTCTTGGTGAAGACATTCTCCTGGCTCTAGGTGAAGACATTCTCCTGGCTCTAGGTGAAGACATTCTCCTGGCCCTAGGTGAAGACATTCTCCTTGCTCTTGGTGAAGACATTCTCCTGGCTCTTGGTGAAGACATTCTCCTGGCTCTAGGTGAAGACATTCTTCTGGCTCTTGGTGAAGACATTCTCCTGGCTCTAGGTGAAGACATTCTTCTGGCTCTAGGTGAAGACATTCTTCTGGCTCTAGGTGAAGACATTCTTCTGGCTCTAGGTGAAGACATTCTTCTGGCTCTAGGTGAAGACATTCTTCTGGCTCTAGGTGCAGACATTATCTTCTGCCCACTAATTCCTCTCATCTTGTTTTGTTTCAGATGATAACGAAGACACCAAGGGCACTTACAGTTCAACCCACCTGTCAGAACTGGAGAAGCAGAGGCGGAGAAACCTTATTTTCGACGAGGAGAGATTCGAAGAAACCTTCCTAAAATGCCTGATCTGCAGGGAGATGTACAACGAGGTGGACAAGCTTCCCAAGATGCTCCACTGCCATCACACGTTCTGCATGGACTGCTTGTACCAGATGTACCGGGTGGAAGGAGAGTTCCGGCAATCTCTCACAGGCGTCTTCAGGGGCATGCCCATGACCGTGAAAATTCAATGCCCGACCTGCCGTGAGGGCATCATCATCTCCGAGCCTGAGCTCCGGCGTCTGCCCAACGACCACACCATCATGGAGCTGCTGTGCTTCGTCAGCCAGACCGGCAAGAACGAGGTCCAGTACTGCACCAAGCATCAGATGCAGCCGTTGAACTTCTTCTGTGAACCGTGCGTCACGCCCGTGTGCTGTGACTGCACCGTCATCGACCACAAGGAGTCCAAAGGTCACGTCGTGGTCAACGTGGACGAGGCCATGAAGAAGTACACGCCCATTGTGGAGGAAACTCTTGGCGAGATCAGCACGGAGAAGGTCAGCCTGGCAGAGAAGCGGGAGGCCCTGGAGAGCGCCCAGGATGATCTGGACCAGATACAAAAAGACCTGACCACTCAGATCCGGTCAGTTTTTGACAACATCCGGGCAGTTCTAGACGAGAGAGAACGTGAGCTTTATGATATAGCCGATTCTGAGATTGAGAGAAAAAGAGAAATACTTGACGGACACATGAGGGTGCTGGTGGACAGGGAATCTCAGCTCACCGCTGAATTCAACGAACTCCAACGGGCCAAAGATGACAGAGACATCAGTCTAATATTTACCGGACATAAATCCGCAATGGACGTGCTGGACAGGAAGGTCCACGTTCCACTCAACTCCACCAGGGGCTTCTCCGTGACCTTTCAGTTCAGCAGCCGCGTAGACTCGAGTGTACGGCAACAGATTTCAAATCTCGGTGACATAATATTCCAGTCTTAATGAGAGATTCTTGTTTGTGATACTGGACAGTCGTAGGGTTATTTATTACGTCATCTTGTAACGGACATTGGGCAATCTGGACATTGGGCATCTGGACATTGGGCAATCTGGACATTGGGCAATCTGGACATTGGGCATCTGGACATTGGGCATCTGGACATTGGGCAATCTGCAGCGCGGCATTTCTCTTGGTTCTGGGTGCGCTTTTCTCAAGTTAACAAAACAGAACTGGTCAACTCATCTGTTCTCTTTAAGACATTTCTGTTATAAACAAATAATGTTAACTATTTGTGAAATTATGCATTATCTAAATGTTAACTTTTATTTTTGTCTTACTGACAAGTTAACAAAACAGAACTGGTCAACTCAGCTGTTCTCTTTAAGACATTTCTGTTATAAACCAATAATGTAAACTATTTGTGAAATTATGCATTATCTAATTGTTAACTTTTATTGTTGTCTTACTGACAAAAAATTGTTTGTTTTTTTTTATTACAAAAGTGTCTAATATAACTACCCAATTTTGTATCTTACTGATCTATCTGTTGTGTATGTTATATTTATTTCAATGATTGATCCATATGTTTTCTCTGGATCACACAAGATATAATCCATATAAATGAGGTAGCCAGGTTTCATGTTGCCATCCCCTTTACTAATATTATCCCCTACATAGTTTCCAAAATTGTAATAGATTTATTTTTCTATATTTTTTGTATTTTTATAACTATATAATATATAGTTCGGGAATTCTTTTTTTTTTAAAACCTGGCAAAACTCGTTTGGAGGGTTATAGTATAGCTTTTAATCTATACCAAATTGGCTGTTCCATCTATAATAAAATTCATAGGCGTAACTGTGACATTTTGCCAGTCGGGGGGGGGGGGGGTTTTGGTTGTTACACAAATCTTCAAATATCTACTGAGGTATCTGCCACCCCCTAACACACACTAAACCCTGGGTCCATTATATTATATGCTCTGCACAAACTTCAAACTGGTATTCTTTTATGAATGCAAGGGAGGAATCTTCGGTAAACTGCAGAGGTTTTTCTCGTGGAAGGGTGTGGCAGAAACGAATGAATGAGAGTAGACTAGCCTGCTGTCAATGTCATACATTGTAAGAACATTCCAGCAACAATTAACTTGTACTTAAAACATCATAGACATGAGTGCCCTAATCAAATAAAGACACTTCTAAGCGATAACATCCGTGCTTCATTGTCAAAGAAACTGAACAAATTTCTCTCTGTATGAATAAGTGATCATTCTAATGTCTGGTTTCCTTATATCATAACGTATCAAATTAAAGTCAAAGTTTGTTTATGACATTTTGTTTGTGACATTTTGTTTGTGACATTTTGTTTGTGACATTTTGTTTGTGACATTTTGTTTGTGACATTTTGTTTGTGACATTTTGTTTGTGACATTTTGTTTGTGACATTTTGTTTGTGACATTTTGTTTGTGACATTTTGTTTGTGACATTTTGTTTGTGACATTTTGTTTGTGACATTTTGTTTGTGACATTTTGTTTGTGACATTTTGTTTGTGACATTTTGTTTGTGACATTTTGTTTGTGACATTTTGTTTGTGACATTTTGTTTGTGACATTTTGTTTGTGACATTTTGTTTGTGACATTTTGTTTGTGACATTTTGTTTGAATCATTGTGCATGGTTAATATAATTACAAGGAGGCGCAATATAAAAATAAACATATAAAAGACCATATTTCATACATATGCTATGTCATAAACTCATTCCTAGAGGACACATACACCATGAGTGTGCATTTATTGAGTCAGATACATTAATTACTATGGCACTCAATTATTGTGATTAGCTGGTGTCTGGCTGTGTGATTATCTGGTGTCTGGCTGTGTGATTATCTGGTGTCGCGCTGTGTGATTAGCTGGTGTCTGGCTGTGTGATTATCTGGTGTCTCCCTGTGTGATTATCTGGTGTCTGGCTGTGTGATTATCTGGTGTCTCCCTGTGTGATTATCTGGTGTCTCACTGTGTGATTAGCTGGTGTCTGGCTGTGTGATTATCTGGTGTCTCCCTGTGTGATTATCTGGTGTCTCACTGTGTGATTAGCTGGTGTCTGGCTGTGTGATTATCTGGTGTCTCCCTGTGTGATTATCTGGTGTCTCCCTGTGTGATTATCTGGCGTCTCCCTGTGTGATTATCTGGTGTCTCCCTGTGTGATTATCTGGTGTCTCCCTGTGTGATTATCTGGTGTCTGGCTGTGTGATTATCTGGTGTCTCCCTGTGTGATTATCTGGTGTCTGGCTGTGTGATTATCTGGTGTCTCCCTGTGGGATTATCTGGTGTCTCCCTGTGTGATTATCTGGTGTCTTGCTGTGTGATTATCTGGTGTCTCCCTGTGTGATTATCTGGTGTCTCGCTGTGTGATTATCTGGTGTCTGGCTGTGTGATTATCTGGTGTCTCCTTGTGTGATTATCTGGTGTCTCCCTGTGTGATTATCTGGTGTCTCCCTGTGTGATTATCTGGTGTCTTGCTGTGTGATTATCTGCTGTCTGGCTGTGTGATTATCTGGTGTCTCGCTGTGTGATTATCTGGTGTCTCCCTGTGTGATTATCTGGTGTCTTGCTGTGTGATTATCTGCTGTCTGGCTGTGTGATTATCTGGTGTCTCGCTGTGTGATTATCTGGTGTCTCCCTGTGTGATTATCTGGTGTCTGGCTGTGTGATTATGTGGTGTCTCCCTGTGTGATTATCTGGTGTCACCCTGTGTGATTATCTGGTGCCTTGGCTGATTTTAGGGTCGAGATAAGTAAATTTTTCTAGAACATCTGCAATTTTCAGGCCTAGCTATTGAAATAAAATGAAATATAAGAAAAGGGTATGTTTAACTTGAATTCATAGACAGGACAGAAGATTTGGACGTTTCGGCTAAACTAAGAGCCTTCTTTGGCATACAAGACAGAACTCTGTTACTTATCTCAGTTCTATTTGTCCTGTGGATAAGCTGGATACAAGGCTCTGCAGGCCGTCTGCTGAGTGAGATACTAAAGCGGCGTCATCTGCAAATAAGAGCTCGCGTAGCACGACCTTTCTTATTTTGGTCTTAGCTCTAAGGCGCAATGGGGAATACTCTCCCGTCAGCTCTAGTGTGGATGTACATCCCCTCGCTGTTGTTCTTGAAGGCATACTGGAGTAAGATGGAGAAGAAGATTGCAAATAAAGTAGGAGCTAGCACGAAGCTTTGCTTTACTCCACTACTTAATGGAAAAGCTTCTGAGGTGGCACCGTCAAAGCACACTGTGCCCCCCGCATGTTATCGTGGAACTGCTCGATGATGTAATGCCCGAAGAAGGCTCTAAGCCGAAACGTTCAAATCTTTTGTACTGTCGATTAATTCAAGTTCAGCATAAATTGTTCTTATATTTTATTTACACAACTTGAATGCAGTCCATCGATTATTATCTATGGAAATAGGGCCAATTTCAGGCCTAGCTATTAAATAGGGCCAATTTCAGGCCTAGCTATTGAAATAGGGGCGGCCAATTTCAGGCCCAGCTATTGAAATAGGGGCGGCCAAAATCAGGCCTAGCTATTGAAATAGGGGCGGCCAAAATCAGGCCTAACTATTGAACTCAGTTTACTCTGTCAGTCTCTCTACAGTTGTACCATGTCCGTCTGTGCACAGTTGTACCATGTCCGTCTGTGCACAGGTGTACCATGTCAGTCTGTGTACAGTTGTACCATGTCCGTCTGTGCACAGGTGTACCATATCAGTCTGTGCACTGTAGTGCCACGTCAGTCTGTGCACAGTTGAACCGTGACAGTCTGTGCACAGTTGTACTATTTTGTTCTACAAATGCAATAATGTATTTCATAGCGTCCTCTGTTTTATCTGTGTCATTTGGTTCTCAGCCTGATATAACCACATTGATCTCTGATCTTTAGATACTTGGAATGATCTGTAGATAATTTGAATGACGTGTAGAGATTTTCTTAAACGTTCTCAACTATTTCAATGTAACCAGCTTTTGTTGATGGGCTGTACTTTGTACACAAATCTTTCGGTGATTAATTAATGACACTTAGTTGAGATTGAAAAATTGATTAAACTAATCGTTTGAAATGATTATTACAATTTTCTCTTGTTTATTTGTGTATATGAAATATTGAATTCCAATTCTACCACTATCTGTACGTGAACTATTGAATTTACAGTCTGTCTCAGTCTTCGTTTTTTAAAAGATATGTTTAAATAAAATTATATATGGGACTCTTCACCGTTTGAAGATGGTTCATCATAGAAGGGAGAGACTAGCGACTTCCGCTAACTTGCCGAGGGAGCTAACGTGAACATAAAAATCCGGAGATAAAGACTTGAAGGCGGTATGACGTAATGAATGAACTCTGGCAACTCAATGAACTCTGGCAACTCAATGAACTCTGGCAACTCAATGAACTCTGGCAGCTCAATGAACTCTGGCAACTCAATGAACTCTGGCAGCTCAATGAACTCTGGCAGCTCAATGAACTCTGGCAGCTCAATGAACTCTGGCAGCTCAATGAACTCTGGCAACTCAATGAACTCTGGCAACTCAATGAACTCTGGCAACTCAATGAACTCTGGCAACTCACACCACGCACCTTTTTAAGCTGAAAAATTCATACTTTTTGTGGATATTTGTCCTGATTGGCCGTGAGCCGTCTCCAGGTCTCGTAACGACCTTAAAGAAGTAAGGACCAGAAAGATGAACATTATTAATTTAACAAAAGAACCCAGAGGTAAAGAATTTTCTTTTTAAACTAATATAATTCATCCCATTGAGCATGGTGAGCCCTCACAGACTGAAGAGTTTCCTAAGTAACCACACCAATGAGAACAGTGAGCGTCTTACAGGCTGAAGAGTTTCCTATGTAACTACACAAATGAGAACAGTGAGCGTCTTACAGACTGAAGAGTTTCCTATGTAACTACACCAATGAGCACGGTGAGCGTCTTGCAGACTGAAGAGTTTCCTATGTAACCACACCAATGAGAACGGTAAACGCCTCACAGGCTGAAGAGTTTCTTATGTAACCACACCAATGAGAACGGTAAACGCCTCACAGACTGAAGAGTTTCCAATGTAACCACACCAATGAGAACGGTAAACGCCTCACAGGCTGAAGAGTTTCCTATGTAACTACACCAATGAGAACGGTAAACGCCCCACAGACTGAAGAGTTTCCTATGTAACTACACCAATGAGTACGGTAAACGCCCCACAGACTGAAGAGTTTCCAATGTAACCACACCAATGAGAACGGTAAACGCCTCACAGGCTGAAGAGTTTCTTATGTAACCACACCAATGAGAACGGTAAACGCCTCACAGACTGAAGAGTTTCCTATGTAACCACACCAATGAGAACGGTAAACGCCTCACAGACTGAAGAGTTTCCTATGTAACCACACCAATGAGAACGGTAAACGCCTCACAGACTGAAGAGTTTCCTATGTAACCACACCAATGAGAACGGTAAACGCCCCACAGGCTGAAGAGTTTCCTATCTAACCACACCAATGAGAACGGTAAACGCCTCACAGACTGAAGAGTTTCCTATGTAACTACACCAATGAGCACGGTGAGCGTCTTACAGACTGAAGAGTTTCCTATGTAACCACACCAATGAGAACGGTAAACGCCTCACAGACTGAAGAGTTTCCCGTGTGATCACAAAACAGCGACACAACGATTTTAAATATTGAACATTCTCAAATGTCACGGTTTTAAATTTTAATAAAGTGGTAACCATGACCTGGTGCCAACCTGTATCGCCCATTTGATGTTCCCTTGATGACAATCGCTATCGCCCATTTGAGGTTCCCTTGATTCCAACCGCATATCGCCCATTTGATGTTCCCTTGATGCTAACCTGTATCACCCATGTGATGTTCCCTTGATTCCAACCTGTATCGCCCATTTGATGTTCCCTTGATGCCAACCTGTATCGCCCATTTGATGTTCCCTTGATTCCAACCTGTATCACCCATGTGATGTTCCCTTGATTCCAACCTGTATCGCCCATTTGATGTTCCCTTGATGCCAACCTGTATCGCCCATTTGATGTTCCCTTGATGACAATTGCTATCGCCCATTTGATGTTCCCTTGATTCCAACCTGTACCGCCCATTTAATGTTCCCTTGATGCTAACCTGTATCACCCATGTGATGTTCCCTTGATTCCAACCTGTATCGCCCATTTGATGTTCCTTTGATGCCAACCTGTATCGCCTATTTGATGTTCCCATGTCTCCAACCTGTATCGCCTATTTGATGTTCCCTTGATGCCAACCTGTATGTTCCTTTGGGTTTACCAGCTGGGTGGAAAGACTGGATCTGCTCTCTGGGAAATACATTAATTCTCCATAAAACCATCTGGCCAAGGCCTTGTTGTCTCGCAACTTTCAATGAAAAACTACACCATCGTGCTATTGAGACCCACCAACCCCCCCCCCCCCCCCAAATAACAGCAGACCAGGTTGACTACAGAAATAATTAAAGTTTCTTAAAGTTAATAGTAAGACAATGCAAACCTATTTATAGTAGGTTTGGATTTAAAAAAAAACAAAAACGTTTATTTTACAAACATAGCTGATCCGTAGAAGCCGTCCCCGCTAGAGTGTGAGGACCACTGCGCTAAGAGACCGCTCTCACCGGCATAGACTCGTGAACCAATGAGAGTGGGGGCTGACCTGACAGGATAACAAGGGAGTATTAATTTCAGTTAGTGACACGGCCAAGGTAAGTGCTTGCTGGAACTCAGGTGAGACTAATACCGTTAAACCACACGTTGTCACCTCACTGTGACCGTAGAGAGGATCTCCAATGCCTTTAAATAGAACCCAAAGACCTTTTAAAAAATAAAAATTGTACGGACAATAATGAATTATCTCTCCTTAGAGACCGTTCATACACGACGTCACGCTATTTTGTAGGCATCCTCCCACCCCCCTTGCCCCCAACAAAAAAAAGATCACAAATTCGTCCCACAACTTAGGCACCCTTATAATGATTCGTCACACAAATTAGACACCCTCATAATGATTCGTCACAAATGCGTGATCCCATCCTCTCAATCCACAAAGATGCGTGACGTCATTATGGATAGCCCCTTATGCCGGATTCGGTCTCATTCGAATACACTATTCTAGGGCCCACCCCTATCTCTGTCTCGTTTATCTTTGTCTCTTCACTCTTCACACCTGCGCTTTTGTTAGTGTAAGGGCACTGACGCCAGGTGCGTGACTTCATTAAATGTTTTGGCATGGTGTACACCTGTGTGTACTGTCATACCTGTGTGTATTGTCATACCTGTGTGTATTGTCATACCTGTGTGTATTGTCATACCTGTGTGTATTGTCATACCTGTGTGTATTGTCATACCTGTGTGTATTGTCATACCTGTGTGTATTGTCATACCTGTGTGAATTGTCATACCTGTGTGTATTGTCATACCTGTGTGTATTGTCATACCTGTGTGTATTGTCATACCTGTGTGTATTGTCATACCTTTGTGTATTGTCATACCTTTGTGTATTGTCATACCTGTGTGTATTGTCATACCTGTGTGTATTGTCATACCTGTGTGTATTGTCATACCTGTGTGTATTGTCATACCTGTGTGTATTGTCATACCTGTGTGTATTGTCATACCTGTGTGCACTGTCATACCTGTGTGTATTGTCATACCTGTGTGTACTGTCATACCTGTGTGTATTGTCATACCTGTGTGTATTGTCATACCTGTGTGTATTGTCATACCTGTGTGTATTGTCATACCTGTGTGTATTGTCATACCTGTGTTTATTGTCATACCTGTGTGTATTGTCAGACCTGTGTGTATTTTCATACCTGTGTGTATTATGATACTTTTGTGTATTGTCATACCAGTTCTACCTGGGCAAAAGAAGAACTGATGCAGGTCAGTGGCGTAGGAAGGGGTGAGGTGGTCCACCCCTGGTGACACTTTTTTCAGGGCAAAACACGCGATGGCTACCGTTCTATAAATAATTACTAAATTTTAATACCCGGACTCGGAACCGCCGGGTATGGTCTCAAAATACCCGGACTATGGTCTCAAAATACCCAGACCCTGTGCCCGGACAAAAAATTACACCAGGCTCAGTTCTACCCACAGTTCCTTGCTTCACTTTCAATAGATTAAATAGACACGAACAATGTGTGTCAATATAACAATATACATTAAGCTTTAATAATAATTTTACAATACACATAAGTCAACGTTTCGGGACATGCCTCCATCAGTACAAGACATACAAATAAATATAAAACAAATTTACATACTATATATACAACACTTTTATAATTCACTTTCAATAGTACATTACAATCGCCCATTACAATCGTACATTACAATCGTACATTACAATAGGAAATTAGTGTACTAATTATCTACTACTTGACTGCTACTTGCCGTTTGTTTCACTTCCTATTGAGCTAACCTGATTGCAGTCTCCCCCATTATTACCTACATTACAATAGTACATTACAATAGTACATTACAATAGTACATTACAATAGTACATTACAATCGTACATTACACAGATTTGGATGCGCCCCTGCTTCGGATACATTCTATCCCACACGCCTCACCAATCGATCCATACGTTAGGAGTGAAACCTCAAACAGACATAATCCCACCCTGACACCCCACCCCAACCCACACCCCCACCCGTCAGCATACTACCAACACTCCTGTATAACTTCCCGTCAACGACACGTGACACGAGGACCGACATTGCATCTAGAATCGTTTCGCGCGCATGCGCCGCAAATTATGATGACATGTACTTGTCGAGAAGGCCGTGGTATCGTTGGATTAGTGAACACTTTCTACGATACCCATGATGCTGATCAAGTACAACAATATGCAGTACCAGATTAAAAGTGGTGCAACTTGAGCACCTGCACCAGACCTACTCTGGGAAATAGTTGACCCACTTATCCGATTAAATCATGATCGTTTGTTTATAATTTCCGTTTTAAATTTTCGGAACTCTTTTAATCAAGGAAAAATGTAAATTGTCCATCGGCATTAGCTTATAATAATATTTGTGTATCCCGAACAGTGGCGTTACTAAACCAAAATAAACGACCCTGCTGCCACAAGAAGCCGTTATAAAGATAATGTGTTTTTGCGAGAGTTTTGTTTAAAATATAACGCTATCGCCCAAGGCTATCGGACTGACTGATGTGCACATCAAGGTCGCATTGAGAGATTTGCACTTTAACAGAGGCGTAGCTAAGGGGGGACAGATGTCCATAGGCGCCAGACTAGTCAGGGGCGTGCAAATGTGCTTTGATATTATTTGATTGATGAAAATAATGGGTTTGAGAGTTGAAAAAAGAAAGGAAGGCTTTTTAAAATGAATCTTGTCCCCGGGCGCTAAACAATCTAGATATGCCTCTGCACTTTAAAGCTATTCACATCACTGTGACACATACGTTGATGCATTAATACATCAGGGAATGTCATACGACATTAAAACACTAGGGAATGTCAAACGGTATTTACAGTGGTTAGAGCAGGGTCCTCCAACTTCGGCCCGCGGACAAGATTCGACCCGCCTGACTGCCCTTAGAGTACCTGGCTAGCAGCTACAAATATGAAACCAGTCATTGATCATATTATCATTAGCGAAATTTCCCTTTGAAATACTATTAAATTTATGTGGGGTATAGTTTTTCATCATTACATTTTTTAACCCTACAAATAAAATTTATTCAGTATGCATAGAATCCTTCCTTTTTTTTTTTTCAAACTATAGTCCAGCCCCTGGCAGTGTCTGCGGGACACCGATCCTGCACCTGGTTTAAAAGTTTTAGGACCACTGGGTTAAAGAATGTTCTCAACAGTCTAAGGAATACAATGTTGGTTGAACATAGTCCTGTAAAATAGAAATCTATCCTTTATTAAAGATAGGCCTAAAGAGGCTGTTGGGTAAATAATACCAGTGGATGAAGTGCAGTGGCGTAAGTCACACATTTGATAATGGTGGACATTATGAGTCTGTGGACTGGTCAATCTAAGAACAGACCTGTAAATGGCGATCTGGAAGCAGAGTCGAAGTGGGCAACATCACCCGGGCTTTCTATAATGATCAAACTGTATTTATGTCGTTGTATCTTTGGGAAACACATAAATTTATAAAAGCTAATGAATATACGCAAATGGCCCCGTCCCCCCACTGGGGGGACCATCCGTAAAAGATATGACTCTATTTTGTCACAAAAATCAGAGGCCATCATTGCAATTTCTTGCCCCCCTCCAAGTGGAGTAGCTAGACTTTGCGTCGCCCGAGCAGCGTTGACAACCGTCCATATACATTATTGTTGTTTTTCTGATTTGCTGGTAAGTTTGGGAAAAAAATGTACATAACCGAATTACAAGTGTAAAATCGGTAGTGAAACTTCACCTGTCTAAATCGTTCATATCTGGTATCGTCTGCCGTAATACTAAAACAAACAAAACGAGTATCGATTACCAAATATGACCGAAATAGTTGAGACCCATATCTCACTGCGGGCCGACAACACACGCCCAGCACCGTATGGGGGTAGTGGAAACCGATGTTGTGCTGTAAACGACAAGTCGCTGGCGATCCCCGCGTCGTGCGTATCCTGTCGTGGTTATGGCTTAAATTATTCGCCCTCCATTTTGCCTCTTGCACACAAAAAATGCGCTAGGACTACCAACAGCGAGGAGAAAGAAAAAAAATTATAATCACTGGATTAACTTCATTTGAAATCACCGTTGTCAGTTGTTTCATTGAGTCAAGGTAATTGAGCTTTGTTTTTCCTTACTATAAAAATGTAGGATTGGATTCGCATGGTATTTGTTTTGTTAAAATGTGCACATTTTAAAGTTTTAACTCTAATTCACTATTTGGTTTATGTTTACATTAGATTTAGATATCTAAAAAAAAAAAAAAAAAAAAAAAACACCATTAAATTACACTTGTTTGAAAGTCTCTTAATAATAATAAAGTAAGAAATATTAAATAATTTAAAAGAATGCTAGGACTATAATGAATGGTGAGCTTACTCTGGGTTGGACAGGGACAATATTATTTCAATTTTTTAATTTTTAGTTTAAAGCAATTTACGGGATCTGCTTTGATATAATATATATATAATAAATAATATTATGTTATAATAGTTAAATTAAGTCACTAAGTGTTCATTCAAAACTTCTATTTAAATTGTGTCATACAGTTCAAACACAAACCACAGACACTAATTTTATGATAAGACTAATAGCAATATAGTAGTAGTAGTAGTAGGAGACATTTATCACAACTCAACATTTACAATAGAATTGAATAGGAGTCTCATGATTTAATCAACATAGACACAACCAGACCAACATAGTCACAACCAGACCAACATAGACACAACCAGACCAACATAGACACAACCAGACCAACATAGACACAACCAGACCAACATAGACACAACCAGACCAACATAGACACAACCAGACCAACATAGACACAACAACACCAAGATTTAAATACACTTACATTGGGTTCTTCTTTCGGAAATAAAATAATTATTAAAAACTGTATTGGAAACCCACAATACAGTGGTCAGTGGTCAAGTTTTGTTGCCAACCCCCTTCAATCTTCCCCTTGGACCTCTCAGAGTCTGCCTGCTCTTGGTCATCATGATATGGCACCCTGCTCTAATGGCAGTAAGTTTGGGTGGCACTCTGCTCTAATGGCAGTCAGTTTGGGTGGCACCCTGCTCTAATGGCAGTCAGTTTAGGTGGCACCCTGCTCTAATGGCAGTCAGTTTGGGTGGCACCCTGCTCTAATGGCAGTCAGTTTTGGTGGCACCCTGCTCTAATGGCAGTCAGTTTGGGTGGCACCCTGCTCTAATGGCAGTCAGTTTCGGTGGCACCCTGCTCTAATGGCAGTCAGTTTGGGTGGCACCCTGTTCTAATGGCAGTCAGTTTGGGTGGCACCCTGTTCTAATGGCAGTCAGTTTCGGTGGCACCCTGCTCTAATGGCAGTCAGTTTTGGTGGCACCCTGCTCTAATGACAGTCAGTTTTGGTGGCACCCTGCTCTAATGGCAGTCAGTTTTGGTGGCACCCTGCTCTAAAGGCAGTCAGTTTGGGTGGCACCCTGCTCTAATGGCAGTCAGTTTAGGTGGCACCCTGTTCTAATGGCAGTCAGTTTTGGTGGCACCCTGCTCTAATGGCAGTCAGTTTTGGTGGCACCCTGCTCTAATGACAGTCAGTTTTGGTGGCACCCTGCTCTAATGGCAGTCAGTTTCGGTGGCATCCTGCTCTAATGGCAGTCAGTTTTGGTGGCACCCTGCTCTAATGGCAGTCAGTTTTGCTGGCACCCTGCTCTAATGGCAGTCAGTTTAGGTGGCACCCTGCTCTAATGGCAGTCAGTTTAGGTGGCACCCTGCTCTAATGGCAGTCAGTTTTGGTGGCACCCTGCTCGAATTGCAGTCAGTTTTGGTGGCACCCTGCTCTACTGGCAGTCAGTTTTGGTGGCACCCTGCTCTAATCATCTAATGGCAGTCAGTTTTGGTGGCATCCCACTCTCATTGCAATTAATTTTGGTGGCACCCTGCTCTTCCGTTATTTTTAAAAATTGTGTTTTATTTTTTGGTGGGAGGCATAAAGCTTGTCTTGCGCAGGAACACATTAAGAATTGGCCCCTGTGCAATACTGCAGGACAAAATTTACATAATTGGCTCCTGTGCATTGCACCAGGACAAAATGTACAGAGCTCATGAGGAAGTGGGTGTAAGTGGTTCAGGAGATTAAGCACACTATTTTTTGGAGGAAGATCATGAAGATGATATCGACGCTCTATCGGATTTACTAGTGTCTATGTTTATGGAATGTTCAGTTTTGTTTACCATAAATATAATGGACATAAATGCTCACACAGGTGCAAAGATCCTGTGTATGTGTGAAGGGACAATCTCTTGTGTGTGTACAGGGACTATCTCTTGTGTGTGTGTTTACAGGGACAATCTCTTGTGTGTGTGTGCAGGGTCAATCTCTTGTGTATGTGCAGGGACAATCTCTTGTGTGTGTGTGCAAGGACAGTCTCTTGTGTATGGTGCAGGAACAATCTCTTGCGTGTACAGGGATGATCTCTTGTGTGTGTGAAGGGACAATCTATTGTGTATGTGCAGGGACAACATCTTTTGTGTTTTTATACTCTATGAAATCCAATCTAAATGCAAAGTGTTTAATTACACCATTTACTACCTTATCCAAACAATCTTACTTTTGGGTCTGTTTAAACGCAAGGACTTACTACAATGTAAGCCTAAGATTACACTTAATACGGACATGTATCCATGTCTATGAAGGTACATTATAAATTCAATGCTATTAATAGTATATCCTTTGTTAGGCCTCGACTTAGGCTTAATGCTCATTTTAATAGTTAGAATACTGTAGCTGATGTAGCATTACCTCTTATTTTATAAGTAAATTTGAGGTGAAAGGTCACACGTCTATTTTTAGATGGCAGATGGAGAATCAATAAGGGAAGTAGAAAATAATAGACAAATCAATAACCGCAAGAGCAGCTATTGTCACTGTGACCCCTGGATGTAGGTTGTGACCCCTGTATGTAGGTTGTGACCCCAGTATGTAGGTTGTGACACTTGGATGTAGGTTGTGACCCCTTTATGTCGGTTGTGACACTTGGATGTAGGTTGTGATCCCTGGATGAAGGTTACACACGTGACCGCTGGATGTAGGTTCATTGCAGAGATCAGAGACTAATGTGTGGATAATATTCATATAGAAATTTGACAATATTCTATATTTTAGTAATTATGTTTAACCCCCCCCCTCCCCCCTTTTATTTACGATCACTATCGGCTTTCACTCTTGTATCAAACCACTTACGAGTCTAGTGTATGAAGGGAGGTATTGGCTTAAACGTCAAGTGTATGAAGGGAGGTATTTACTAAAGTCTAGTGTATGAAGGGAGGTACTCACTTAAAAGTCTAGTGTATGAAGGAAGGTACTCACTTAAAAGTCTAGTGTATGAAGGGAGGTACTCACTTAAACGTCTAGTCTATGAAGGGAGGTATTGACTAAAAAGTCTAGTGTGTCAAGGGAGGTACTCACTTAAAAGTCTAGTGTATGAAGGGAGGTACTCACTTAAAAGTCTAGTGTATGAAGGAAGGTACTCACTTAAAAGTCTAGTGTATGAAGGGAGGTACTCACTTAAAAGTCTAGTGTAAGAAGGGAGGTACTCACTTAAAATTCTAGTGGATGAAGTGAGGTATTCACTCGTATCCAGAAATGTGTTGGACAGACAGAAATTTCGTCGACGGAAAATTGATCGACGGAAGTTTGGTCGAACGGACGCATGGTCGAATTTTATTTTCAGTTAACACGATCAAATTTTGTGTCAAATTTCATTTTGAACGCATTATTCTGTTTTTCTATATAGTGCATATTATAGTGCATTCAAAAAGAAATTGGCCGAAAATTTGCTCGTGTGAGCTGAAAAAAATATTCGACCAAACTTCCGTTCGACCAAACTTCCGTCGATCAATTTTCCGTCGACGAAATTTCTTTCAAACAAATTTCCGGTAACCATTCATATTGTGTTTGAATGGAGAATTTCTTTGACAAAACATATCAATATGCAGTCACCAGTGCTATGCCAAGTAGATCTCAGTGCTATGCCAAGTAGATCTCAGTGCTATGCCAAGTAGATCTCAGTGCTATGCCAAGTAGATCTCGGTGCTATGCCAAGTAGATCTCAGTGCTATGCCAAGTAGATCTCGGTGCTATGCCAAGTAGATCTCGGTGCTATGCCAAGTAGATCTCACAAAACAGTGTTTTAACACTGCACAGATTGGGATGAGGGTGGCATTAGATCAGCGGTGCCCAACTTTCTTTTGTGTGGTATCCCTTACCCCTTGATTTTACTTTTCATATTGAAATATTGCCTCTCCCTAATGAAAAGACGTAAAAGAAAACACAAATTTTCCCAGTTTTCCGACATTGGCATTGTAATGTTTGCGTACTTCAAGCGGTCCGCTGCATACCGCAGGGAGACGCGTATCACATGTTTGGGAACCACTGCGTAAATGGATTACTTATCCCAGGTGCCGAAAACCTCAAGTATCAGTCCTATTGAAACGTCATGCATTGTTTGTATACGTCATGCAATGTTTGTATACGTCATGCAATGTTTGTTGCTAGTGAGATTGTATTATTAGTTACTTTCCGAAAAGTGCGTAGATTCTATCAGAATGGAGCTAATCCACAATCCAGTAGATTCTATCAGAATGGAGCTAATCCACAATCCAGTAGATTCTATCAGAATGGAGCTAATCCACAATCTAGTAGATTCTATCAGAATGGAGCTAATCCACAATCCAGTAGATTCTATCAGAATTGGGCTAATCCACAATCCAGTAGATTCTATCAGACTTGAGCTAATCCACAATCCAACCCTCATCCATGTACACAGTCATGAGAACCTCTACTTACACTATACTTTTAAATTATTCGAATTAAAGATGAGTCCTACACAACCCGGCCAAACAACCTGTCGCCTGTGTTAGATGCATATTTTGGAAACTTTCAACACCGTTGTGTCATGCAGAGGCGTAGCAACGGCTTGGCATTGGGGCAGTTGCCAAGGGCGCCGGCCCGCGCCTGTTCAAAAGGGCGCCGCTAAATCTCTAATTTCTAATTTTTTATTATTTAAAAAATAAATTAGTCAAGGGCGCCAAAACCCCAGTTACGCCTCTGATGTCATGACTATCGTGGACACATTCACCACCGTTGTGTCATGACACATTCATATTTTCGTTGCCGTTTGCCCTGAAATGCTCCAGCTCAGTTGTCTTCCCCCCCCCCCCACACACCCCACCCCCTTTTTTTTTTCCTTCTTCATTGATACATATTTTAAAAAAACTGAATTAAATGTTTTTAAAACGTATGGCCAATTCTTAAAAATGAACAACAAATGGACTACGATGAGTCACTTCCTTGTTTTGTCACGTGATACGTACCAGCCATTGGTAGGCTTTCTGCTACACATAACAACACATAACAACAGATAACAGCTGATCAGCCATTGCCATTATCATTAATTTTAAAGCACAATGTTTGTCTCCATCAGCGCTTCCCCCAGTGTTAATTAAACATTTTACTTTTCAAAGTATTCTTGAATACATGCGTTTCTTTAAATGATATTCATTAAATGTGACAATAATTATAATTCAGTTATGATTAAAGGAAGAAAGTTGTTTGAAGAAAAATTTGTGAGCGACTAGTGTGTTGCAGACAGCCTACCGGAAGTCTTACTCGTACTTACGCTTATCACGTGACAAAACAATCAATAAATCGTAGTCCATTGTTGTATGTAAAAAGTTCGTGGTTTAAATACACAAAATCCTCACCCCCATCCCCTCGAACCTGCTGAAACTGTACACTGAAGCTTCGCTACAAATTTCAAAGAAATGTTTATATGATAAATGACCTGATATATGGCTTCCATTGGCAAACAGAAACTTCAAACAAGCTGTCGGCAACGGGACTTTGAAAACCTGTTCAAGTCATCTTATTTAAATCATTCTGGCTAGCACAAACAGCACAGCCATTTTTTAGCGTGTTAATTTATCCCAACAGTGAGACGCGGAACATTTCGAAGTCGACATTGATACGATTGACCTTGACATTGCTGATCCCAACTTAATCGTCAGGTATTTTATTTCAGTTTTTTAAGTTTCCGATGTAAAGAGACGGTGCTAAGACGTTGCGCGAATGAAAAATTGCCGCGGTAAATAATTGAATTTAACGCAGAGTACAACATAAATAAATTGTCATTAAAATAAATCAATCATTTATTTTGTTCCTTTTATTTCCCCCATTAATTTCAAATCAATATTGAAAACGAGTTAGTCTTCACATTAATGGGCATGAGAGCCCTTTGTATCAGAAAGTTATGCAAGTCCTCTGTCATCTCTGTCATCTGTTGGTTGATTAAGGGCTTTAGGTTGTGTTTGTGGTTGGTTTTGAAATGTGAATTCAGTATCCTCATTTCACTTCTGCGCCTAAAACTCGATTGCCAAATATCGATACCACACTACTCTGAACAACCACTACCCCAGCTGTTCTCAACCTGTGGGTCGCGACCCCTTAGGGGTCGCACGACCCTTTTTCAGGGCTCGCCTAAGACCACTATATAGTTATGAAGTATAACCGAAAATAATTTTGTGGTTACAACACGCTAAACTGTATTAAAGGGTCGCGGCCATAGGAAGGTTGAGAACCACTGCACTACAGTGTCTACTAATTATATCATCCAAATCAAGTATCGAAACCACACTACTGGATATAATTGCTACTCCGTTTACTGTATATATCATAAACATATAAGTCCCCAAGTCCAAATCAAACACCACATTTAATACTGGAGGTTTAGCCTTTTCAAATTTAAATCTGCCAAATTCATCGTGCCACCTTGCCCAATGACCTGAAGTAAGGATGTGAACATAAAACTCACACTGCCCAATGACCTGAAGTCCATACTTTGAGGATGTGAACATAAAACTACTATTGAAGCACCCTTGCCCAATGACCTGAAGTGCCTGTAAGGATGTGAACATAAAACTACTATTGAAACACTCTTAACGTTTTCAGAGGCCACACTTAAACTATCTGTTCGTTACAAGCAGTGGTGGACTGGAACGACGGTCAATTCCCGGTGGGGCCGCCTGGGCCCATGGTATTTGGGCCACCTTAGGTCCCATGATAATTTGGCCACCTTATGTCCCATGGTATTTGGGCCACCTTAGGTCCCATGGTATATGGGCCGCCACTACAGTTTACATTACGATGAACTTGCTTATAAAATCTTTACTGAATCCTCTTACCTCGGGCCACTTGGACACCCCAGTCCACTTGAAAACCCCAGTCCGCTTGGACACCCCAGTCAACTTTGACACCCCAGACCGCTTGGACACCCCAGTCCACTTGGACACCACAGTCCACTTGGACACCCCAGACCGCTTGGACACCCCAGTCCACTTGGACACCCCAGTCCACTTGGACACCCCAGTCCACTTGGACACCCCAGGCGGCTTGGGCACCCCACGGCGCTTGGACACCTCAGGCCGCTTGGACACCCAGTCCACATGGACACCCCAGACTGCTTGGACACCCCATGCTGCTTGGACACCCCAGACTGCTTGGTCACCGCAGGCCGCGTGGACACCCCAGTCCACTTGGACACCACAGTCCACTTGGACACACCAGTCCGCTTGGACACCCCAGACCGCTTGGACGCCCCAGTCCACCACTGGTTACTATTACGGACCGTTATAATTGGAGAATTTAATCTCTTAATTTTAGATTATGGCTCGTTCTAGAAACAGTCCATAATAAAGGACGATACCAACGTTTAAAAATAATAACAAATAAAACGACAATTAAGGCCAGCGCTAATTACAATTAAAAACTTTTTAATTTGTGAACTTCAATTAAATAATAACAGCACGTGAAATATGATTGAAATTATAAACTTACAGATTTGCTGGTACCGGTACTGTATATAAAAATACAATGAGCACAAAATTGTACGAGGAAATAAAAATCTCTACACACAACAAAGTATAATGACACATAGCATGCCTCGTAATCAAGGAAAGGAAAATCTCTCTCTCGTCATTTATTCTTATCCCTTTTATACCCAGTTTCATATGATCTTTCTGGAAATGGAATACGCAGTCTTACTGCTTCCCGCATTCTCTAGATCGTTCTATCTTGTTCGACAGAAACGGACGATAGTAAACAAAAGTATCAACAAAGGGATATTTTTTTCTAGCCGCCCCAACACGGGACCGACTTGAAAGAGGTCATGCACGTGGAAGGCGGGCAAAGCGTGTCTCAAAATACGTCATCCCTTATAACAGTTACATTTGCTGCTTGTCCATGCACATTTTGTGGACACTTCCACCAAAACACGTTCTCTCCGAACATCCAATTTAAAGAAGTTGTCTGTCTTTAAGTCACCTGTCTTTAAGTCACCTGTCTTTAAGTCACCCCCCCCCAGTCTCTCCCACCTGCACGCCAATCTCTCCCACCTGTCCCCAGCTCTCAAACCTGCCCCCTCTCCCTCCTGCCCCATCTCTCCCACCTCCCCAGTGTGACCGCATGAAAAGAAAGCCTGAATGTGAATGGCTTTTTTAAGTTTACCCAAGAGATAAGATATCAGCTCGCCACGTTTGACTACCTCAGAGGTTATTGGTAGATTGACTGCTGGGACAGGAATGTTGTAAGGATAGTCCAAGTACTCCTACGTCTTTGATACAATATCATGAGCAAATGAAGCTAACTTCTAGTGGACAGTGGCGTATCAAGGGTTAGTGCCGCCTGGGTTAGGCCAAGCCTTTTTCCGCCCCCCCCCCTTTTTTTTCAACAAAAAGCACGGCAGTTGGCCGAAAATGACGCCACTCAATAGAAAAAACAAAGTGCCACCCAGGGTGGACTGTTCACTCGGCATCGTCTTTCTTACGCCCCCTCCCTTTTTCCTACGTCACTGCGTGTGGGGGACATAAACAAGGCATAAATGTCTCACCTTGCCCCATTTCAACTAACAGTGCTCCCATTGGTCTCACATTGCCCCATTTTAACTAACATAGTGCCCCGATAGGTCTCACCTTGCCCCATTTTAACTAACATAATGCCCCAGTAGGTCTCACCTTGCCCTATTTCAACTAACATAGTGCCCCCATAGGTCTCACCTTGCCCCATTTCAACTAACATAGTGCCCCCATAGGTCTCGCCTTGCCCCATTTCAACCTAGCATAGTGCCCCCATAGGTCACACCATGTACATTTCAACTTAATAACAATCACTTTTCTTATCTACAGCATTGTCAGTGTCCCAGTTCAAGGTGGTCGATTTAATCAAACAGGAGAAATAACTCCACAAACACAAGAACGGATAACCAGGATCGTGCCATGGCGAAAGCCGCCCAGTTCGACTCGGACAATTTTGTGGGTCAAAAGCCAGACATGGCGCCTTCATTGGCACACTGTAAGTGTAACTATATTTCTGAAAGTCTATTTGAAAAGTAAGTTGTAGATTATCGATTTATGAATTAAGTTTTAAAATCTACTGTTTAACTTTCTTTTTTTTTATACAATGATTCTTTGTATTCTTTTAATCAGAAATAGTGTTTCTTACGGACTGCTATAAATGGAGAATTTTATCTCTTAGTTTAGTCTATTGCAAGGGTCGGGAACCTATGGCTCGCGAGCCAGATGTGGCCCTATTGATGGCTGCATCTGGCTCGCAGACAAATGGTAGATTATAAAAAAAATTGTTTCTTTAGACTCCTTTGAACTACATATTAATTGCATATCAATATTTCATTCTACAAATGAGCTAAAGTCTACTGCAGCTCAGCATCAGAAGTGGTAAAGGAGATAAAATCCGCTGACCTAAAAGACAGAAAAATAGCAACCCTGCACACATTTACTTGAATTTTTAGTTTTAAACATAATGTATGGCTCTCACAGAATTACATTTCAAAATATGTGGTGTCCATGGCTCTCTCAGACAAAAAGGTTTCCGACCCCTGGTCTATTGGCTTGTTTCAAAACAGTCCATAAAAAAAGGACGATACCAAAGTTTAAAAACAATAACAAATAGAACGATACACAAAGTCAGGATTAATTACAATTAATACTTTTTTAATGTGTGAATTTCAATGAATTACAAACACAAGAGAATATGATTAAAATTATTAACTTACAGTATAGCTGGTACCGGTACTGTATGTAAAAATACAATGAGTTCAAGTTGTACAAAGAAAAACTACACACAACAAAGCACTGTCTAGTATTAAATAATGACACACTGCACGTCTCGTGATAAAGGAAAGGAAAATCTCTGGCTCATTCAATCGTTCAGCCTTTTATTTTATGTTCCAGACAATCATTCTCGAAATAATTTACTGCTTGTCGCATTCTCGAGATCATTCTACAATGTTTAACTGAAACGGACAATACTTAAGCGTTGTAGTAAACAAGGGGAAAGCCCAAAACGGCCTCGACTGTAAAAGGTCATGCACGTGGAATGCGAGGAAGGCGTGCTTGAACCTCATAACCTCCCCTCTTTAAAAAAAATAATTCATTTTTCAAAAAAGAAAAAAAAAAAAAAATTGGAATTCTTTTCCATTAAGCAAGTACAAGAAAATACATTTCTTCCTTTTTACAGTAGGCACATGTGTCTTTTGCACTCGTTTCTTTTGTACCGGGTTTATATGGTTTTTGTGGAGGTTTGCTGTAAGTCGATTCTGTTGCCTTATTGTGCCTGTCTTTTTTGGTGTCAAATGGGTTCTTTGAGAGTTGATGTGAGATGGTGAAGTCATCAGCTAACACTGCTGCCGTATGTGCGTCACCTTCACCACGGTCTGCAATATGTGTCCGTACCTCTTCACGAACACAATTCTTAAACTCTTCCATCAGAATGAGGTTCTTGAAATCTGTGTCGGTGTTTGTTGCATGTAGCCACGTATCCAGGAGTCGTTCCTTTTCCCGGAGGAACTCAACATGAGTTTGGCCATCCCGTTTCCACAGCTTCCTAAAATTTGTACGGTATGCTTCGGGGACACATTCATAAGCCTTAAGTATTAAGGATTTAACAAGGTCATAGTCCCCACGCTGTTCCACGTTCAAGGACACAAAAACTTCGGCTGCCCTACCAGTGTTAGCCGGCTGCAGTAAGGTAGACCACATGTTTTCAGGAATCTTAAAATTTTGGGCAGTTATTTAAAACTGTGCAAAATATTGGTCAACCTCTTTTTCTGCAAATTTAGGTATAACTTTTGCAAATTTAATTGCATCAGAAACCTGACAAGTAGGAGCCGAGAGTCTATTTTCCATAGCTCCAGAGCTAGACATTATTTCCATTTCTTTTAATTTTATTTGTAGCTCCTTATGTACTTCTAGCTCCATTTTCTCAACCCCCCTATCTTTTTCCTCTTTCTCTCTCTCTGAGCATCTAGCTCCATTTGTTTAAGCTTCAGTTGGAGCTCCATACTAGGATCTTCAGGTTGTGTGACTGAGGCCAGCTCTTCCTCAGACAACATATCCTCATCCACTAGGTGGACAATGATCATATCTCGTACAGTCTTTTTTACTGCTGAATGAGCTACACTTATTCCCAAATCTTTAGCAATGGAAAATAGCTCTTTTCTAGAACATTGGTCTAATGCAGCGGTTCTCAACCTGTGGGTCGCGACCATCTAAAAACACAGTTATGAAGTAGAAAAAAAAATAATTATGTGGATGGAGGTCGCCACAACGTGAGGAACTGTATTAAAGGGTCCCGGCATTAGGAAGGTTGAGAACCACTGCCCTATAACACGGACTACTTTCTTTTAATATGGATTCGTGTTAATATCTATCCACATTCCTTGTCATTATTAAATTTAACATGATTAAGTTCATATCAACGAAGTGGCTATTGATAACCGGGTACCAGAATGGAGAGGTTGGGATTAACAAACGATTTAAAATATCATTGTTGTGTTTGTAAGACCAAATGAGGTATCAAATGAAAGATAATTAAATTTAAAAAATGCTCTTTACGGCGAGGATGGGGTTCGAACCCATGCGTGAAGAGTCTTCACAATGGATCTTAAGTCCATCGCCTTAACTACTCGGCCACCTCGCCTTTCAGAGAATTATTCAATGGAATATATTTAAATTAATTTATTCCAATCCAGGCGATGTTTCTTTTTTCATTCAACTCTATTCAACCGTGACATTGTTATAAGGCTGCGACTATCGTACCCGGGTACCAGAAGTGAGAGGTTGGGATTAAAAAACTATTTAAAATATTATTGTTGGATTTGTAAGACAAAAGTTGATATCAAATGAAAGATAATTGAACGGACTATTTGTTTGTAAACTTACTTCTTCGGTTTAACTAAAATAAACTACGACAAATGACATCCGAATATAATCGAGTCTATGGCGAATGGCGGCGCTGCGTGTCCGGGTCCATTTTGACTAAAGCTCTTCGGATGTTCGGTTGGGGGGGGGGAGGGCAGGAGGGGGGGCGCGCTAAACCAATAAACTATTGATTACAAAAGCTTTTATGTTCATAATAGCAGTACGGTAATTTTAAGGGAGTGTGTTGTTACAATCTGGGGGCTTCGTTTCGCACACAACTTTTGACCAAAGAGAAAGATGGGTGTCGACTCTATTCAACCAAGACGTGTTAGTGTTTTTTTTTTGGTTTTTTTTTTTTTGGGGGGGGGGGGGCTGTAACGTTCAACGTCTCTAGGCCAGTGACGTCATTTATTTTTTTAAAAGGTGGGTGGGGGGGAGGGGAAAACTAAAACTTGGCCGGCTTGTTGAGTTGTTTATTTTCTGGAGGTACCACGGTCACATTAGGCATGATTAGGCCGTAGGCTGAATAGGCCTACATTCTACACATATCAATTGAAATAAGTTAGAGTGTTAGTATAAGAATTGTCAGATTGTGATTGATGTTTTCTATTGTTAATTTTAAATGAACGAATATTTCATTTTCCCCTTACACTTATATATTTTATGCTATGTTTCATTTTCTGCTGTCCTAGATACTCATACCTAGTGGAAAAAATATATTAATTTGCGAATTCACGGTCATGGGGAGGACGTGGGAGGGGGCGCTCTTAACTTACATATGTTTTATTTTAAATTAATTTTAAAAAATATTTTTTCACAGACTTTCTTTTCGTAATGCATTTTGTTTTCTACTTTTTGTGTGGTTTAAATACTTTAAACGGTTTAAACTCGTCGTTGAAAGTAGGAAATTAGTCAAACACAGTAAGGTTAAAACTGATGGTTAAAAGGGACGCAACAAAACAACGAACGTGTCGGCAGGAAGCCTTCATCAGCGAACAAACAGAAAAACGAATAAAATTTTAAAAATGTATCAAATAATTATCATGTAGCACTTAGCTTAGAAATAGTTCCAAGAGGGCAGCAAAAAAATTGGCACCATTATTACCCTCTTTGAAACTACTTATTTCTTAAATAGTTTTATTATTATTATTTTATATGCTACTTTTAGTGTCGAAATTTTAATCTGAACATTTACAACAAAAGAAGTGATTTTTTTTTAAATTTGAAAAACAAATATTTTAAATCCCCACCATTCTAAATCTCTCATATGAACTCCCTGTCTACTATTCTCCCACCGTTCATTGTCGCAGCTCATCATCGACCTTCCAGGTACATGACCACGATACCGGCGATCAACTGAGCGAGAGCCACGTGTGTCAACAACAAAAAATACGACAAACAAGCAAACACTACGGAGTAGCGAGTAGAAAAGAAGTCTTTGAAAATAAGCTATAGCCTATAAAGCAGCGGTTCTCAACCTGTGGGTCGCGACCCCTCTGGGGTCGAAAGACCCTTACACTACAGGGGTCGCCCAAGACCATCGAAAAACACATATTTATTATGAAATAGCAACGAAAAGAATTGTATGGTTGTGGGTCACCACAACTGGAGGAACTGCATTAAAGGGTCGCGGCATTAGGAAGGTTGAGAAACCACTACTATAAAGTAAATGGGGTGGGTCGAAAATGCACCACCACCCCAAAAAAAATTACCGGTAATTAAATTTCTACTAGGGCAGACCACCCTTTCTTCCCTCCGCGTCCTACTACCGTGCATATCATTGTCTATTATAATTTGTGTTAGCTTACCAATCGACCGAGACTGAGATGGATTGACAATACACAGATCGAATCATATCAGCTGGGGTCCATGCATAGAGGCGTAAAGCCAGAGGCGTAGCGTAGGGGGTCAGGGGGTACAGATGCACCCGGGCGCCAGCTAGCTAGGGGCGCCAAAATGTACTTTGGTATTATTTTATTGATGAAAATAAAGGGTTTGAGAGTTGAAAAAAGGAAAAGAGGGAGCTTTAAAATGAATCTTGTCACCGGGCGTCAAACACTCTAGCTATGCCTCTGTGTAAAGCTGTGGATCGATCCGAATGAAAGGATGTGGTGGTGCAGGCCAGGGCCCGAGGATTCCCAAGCAATTGAACGCATGGACAAGTGACCACATCAACATGTGACCACACCGACATGTGACCACACCAACAAATGACCAAACCAAAAAGTGACCACATGGTAAATGCCAGGCAGTTGTAAGAAACACAATGAAATAATCTGTCCCATAACAATGGTGACACATAACTTGCAACAATGCAAACGTGTACTTGTCATATGACTGTAACAACCATAATGTTTTTATACTATACCCTTTTTGATACATTTTGGCAAAGCGAGTTTTTAGCAAAGTATATATTTTTCTTAAATTTTCGCTGGTAAAGTTAAGAAATTGTGTTTGATGATTTCTAAAGGCAAGGATTTCTCATAAAACTGTGGAGTCCCTGTCAACTTCTATGTCCTCAGGATTGGATCATTCAATCAAGTTCTTCCAATAATTCCATCATTAGTAACAATAACAACTCAAGTCCTTTTCATAACTATATATAACTTTAATTATCAGGAAACACCAGGCACTCAGCTCTCTTCCCTAAGTTTCTACCACATCCCTTTCGTCCAACTGCCATCTACCTTCCACTCTCTACACTACACTCAACTAATGCGTCACTTCCCCTACCCAAATACGTCACAACATTCACGCACAATATACAACGCTACACGTATACTCTCTAACTCAACATGATTTACTTACAAACATAACTACATTGATTTCATTACCCTTGACAGTCCCCTCGAAATCGATACTTAAATGAAGGGATGGGGCGGAAAACTAAAAGTCCGCCCATGGCTGCACATTGTCTCGCTACGCCACTGTATCTAAATCAGCGGTTCTCAACCTGTGGGTCGCAACCCCTTTGGGGGTCGCACGACCCTTTCCCAGGGGTCGCCTAAGACCATCTGAAAACACATTTTCTCTAAAGTTATGAAGTAGCAACGAAAATAAGTTAGTGGCTGGGGGTCGCCATGACACGAGTAACTGTATTAAAGGGTCGCGGCATTAGGAAGGTTGAGAACCACTGATCTAAACGCATAGTCTCGGCGAAAGCGGCATAAGAATGGGGTGCTTAGGTAAAGATCCACCCTTGGCGACAGCGACATAAGAATGAGGTGCGGAGGGAAAGATTCATCCTTGACGACAGCGACATAAGAATGGGGTCTAGAGGGAAAGATTCATCCTTGTTATGAAGGATGACGTATACGTCTATCTCACTTCCCACGTGCATGACCCCTCGTGAACTCTCGTGACCGCCTTTGAAGTGTGGCTAGGGAAAAAAACCTTGTTTACAACATAATCTGTTCCAGTCAGGAAAACTGTCCATATAATTCTGGATAAAACGGGAAGCCAAAACAATGTGTTAACTGTTAGACGGTTCGAGAGACATTAGTAGGAAATGCCTATAAAAAGACTGACCGATAGAGAGGGGGAGAGATTTTGTTTTGATCACGAGTCGTGCAATGTGTCACCTTGTTGTGTGTAGATTTTTCTATTTCCTCGTTGTACCATTTTGTGCTCGTTGTATTTTTATATACAGTACCGGTACCAGCAAATCTGTAAGTTTATAATTTCAATCATATTTCTCTTGCTGTTATTATTTAATTGAAGTTCACAAATTAAAAAGTTATTAATTGTAATTAGCTCTGGCCTTGATGGTCGTTTTATTTGTTATTATTTTTTTAAAACTTTTGTATCGTCCTTTAGGTTCCATGACAAAACGACAAGTGACAAAATGACAAGGGACAAAACGACAAGTGACAAAACGACAAGGTGACAAAATGACAAGGTGACAAAACGACAAGGTGACAAAACGACAAGGTGACAAAACGACAAGGTGACAAAACGACAAGGTGACAAAACGACAAGGTGACAAAACGACAAGGTGACAAAACGACAAGGTGACAAAATGACAAGGGACAAAACGACAAGTGACAAAACGACAAGGTGACAAAACGACAAGGTGACAAAACGACAAGGTGACAAAACGACAAGGTGACAAAACGACAAGGTGACAAAACGACAAGGTGACAAAACGACAAGTCTTCAACGCCTCCACTGTCTTTAATGCCTTACATCGGTGTTTCCCAACGTGGGGCCCACGCCCCACAGTGGGGCAATTTGAAAATGAGCTATCTAGAACTTGAAAACACAAACATCTCACTAACGTTAAACAATAAATTATTACTAATAATTAAAATAATATAGAAAAATATTTCATTAAAATTATTTCATACATGAATGTCAGTTCTCCATATATGTTTTGAAAATTTACTTACTATGTTTCCTCACCAATTTCCTTGTGATTTCTTCCTAAAACCTATCATTAAAGCTTCTTGACTGAACAACCGTATTTTTGAATATTAAAAATTATGTATATCTTACATGGCGGCAAAGAATTTTAGAAAAGCTTAGTTGGGGCATGGCTCGAAAAAGGTTGAGAAACACTGGCTTAGGTGGGGCATGGCACAAAAAAGGTTGGGCAACACTGGCTTAGGTGGGGCATGGCACGAAAAAGGTTGGGAACCACTGCCTAGCATACAATCAGTGGCGTAGTAAGGGGCGCCAAATGGTATATTTTACCATTTATATTTTATATAATATTGTATGGTTTTCGAATAGGGGGTTCGCTAAAAAGGTATTGGGGGGCGCTAAAAGGGTATTGTGCCCCGGGCGCGAGTTAAGCTCGCTACGCCACTGCATACAATAAAGTACTTGTCGTTTTGTCACTTGTCGTTTTGTCACCTTGTCGTTTTGTCACCTTGTCGTTTTGTCACCTTGTCGTTTTGTCTGGTTACCGTTGCAAACATGATAAACTCGGGCGGCGGTCACATCAAAGAGCTTTGATGTTCGCAGCGATGGGTTTGAAATATTGTTACTTTCTTAGTGGAGTCGTCCGCCTAATTCTGTGTTAGTCGTGATGAAAAATAACTTGAGTTTGACACCAAGGCTACCACACCTTGGGAAATTTCCCAAGATCTTGGGAATTCACGACCCCCATTGGGATCTGGGGAATAATTTTGAAAAACCGGGTTAAATCTTGGGAAATATTAACGTGGAAGATTTTTTTTACATATTTTGAAAAACGCAAACAACATATGTGATAAAAATTAAAGTGAAAATAAAGCAAAATCGTTTTTAAAGTAACAGGGACAAAAATTATTGTTTTAACTCTTTTCTGGCTTTAATTTTTAAAACCATTCATAAATAAATAAGAAATCTTCTGAAATTAAAGTTAATATTGGGAAGTATTAAAAAGTTAATAATTAAAGAAAATCAATTTTCTCTTTTTTTTTTTTTTTTAACATTAAATACTAAAAATTAAATCCAGTGTTGAATGTTTATCAAATTGACCATGTACACCATATGCATAGAACAGTCTCAACAATAAATAAACTGATAATAAATTTTAAAATCTTAAAGGAAATCAATATAGACTATTAATATTATAGAATTTTTGAGGGGGGTGGGCAGTGGGCTCTGAAACATTATCACAAGGCTATTAGTCATTAGTAACCATACGAAAAACAGTACAAGCCAAAGAGTGAACG
Organism: Omphiscola glabra; assembly: GCA_964017045.1. Classification (NCBI taxonomy): domain Eukaryota; kingdom Metazoa; phylum Mollusca; class Gastropoda; family Lymnaeidae; genus Omphiscola; species Omphiscola glabra. The sequence goes on along the minus strand of OZ024794.1, from coordinate 4,738,814 downwards.
ATAGTGTTCAATCAAGAATCGATAGTAAAATTTGATGAATTTCAGTTACTTCTACAATGTGTTCAAACTATGATACGATGCATCTGTAAAAAAATACAGCCAAATTTTCATCAATTGTAAAAAAAATATTTGTGCATTTGCACACAGGTAATTAAGATATTAAAAGTATACCGGTACATTGTAGGATTATAACTGAAAAGTTCATTTAAACAATATTTTGTTTGAAATTTTTTTTATAATTATAATGTAAATTTACAATTTAAAAAATACTTATTGTCTTCATAAAATTTCAATCCATTTTAACTACAATTATTATTATTAAATTCTGCTTTAATGCTTTGCCAACCCCATTACTAATCTACAGACTTAGAATAAGAAAAAACACGATTTCATGACAGATGCGTAGCTAGAGTGTTTGGCGCCCGGGGATAAGATTCATTTTAAAGCGCCCTCTTTTCCTTTTTTCAACTCTCAAACCCATTACTTTCATCAATAAAATAATACCAAAGCACATTTTGGCGCCCCGGTACATCTGTACCCCCCTCCCCCCTACGTTACGCCTCTGTTTGATGATGAACCTTTTGCCCTTGTAATAGTTGTAAAGAGACTTCTGTGTTGATTAGCCCTGTGAGCTTTGTTTCGAAGTGACTTCTATTACACTTATTGTAGATGATATTTTTACCAGAAAATTTGGAGGTAATATTTAGTAGCCTAACTCCAGTGGGTATTGATATTTTGGATTATAAATTAATATAATTTTTTTTTCAAAATCAATTTTTTTTTCTTTTATGTGATAAAGATGTTAAAAAATAATGTCTTTTAAAATAAATATCAGGTCAATTACTGTACCCCGTGTTTCAGGGGCATTAATGGAAGCTATTTTTGCATTAATTACTACATAGAAAACCCTTTTAAAAGAAAACTCTTATATATTTATATGATCTTGGGAAATCTTGGGAAATATTTTGACAAAATCTTGGGAAATTTTAAAAAAGTGAGTGGCAGCCCTGTTTGACACATGTGCTCTAGCAGCTGGAGTTTGTGTGCAACAGTGTAGTGCTGTGTTAGTGCAGTTTACTGTACAGTGTAATTAGATAGTAATAGACCTTTTGAGAACCTAATCTTATGCATAATAACAGACATACTTGAGATAATAATTAAAAACTTTAATTAATTACACATTTTATTTTTAATTACTGTAATTAGTAATTGTAATTAATTACTATCCATGTAATTGTCCTTTTTTAATTGCTCAGTAAATGTTTATTTTCAGAGTAAAAGTGAAAATACTGAATAGCAGATCACATCTTTATGAATATAGTGTCATGGTATACAACATACTCATATAGTACTTTGACCCAATATGACATACATTTTGTCTCCAAGGAATGAGCAAGCTGAACATTATAATTTAAATTATGTCATGGTTGCTCATACACACAGACAATCACTGAAATTTTTAAGGGTCTGCTTCAAAATATGATTGTGTATTCAAATATACAGTAAAATCATTTAATGAACTTCTCTGACTTTCTTGTATAACAATAAAATCCAAAAGCGGGTTCCCAAAAATGTACATGTACTGCACTGTAAAAGGAAATATGTCTTAATAAAACAATATTTAAATTTAAAAAAAAGTAATTGTAATTACAGGTCAATAGTTGAGTAATTTGTAATGGTAATTAAGTACACTTTTGAATGAAGTAATGTAAATTGTAGATAATTACAAATATAGGTCATTTAATTCTAATGGTAATTAATCTCATTTTAATGTAATTATGCGCAAGTCTGAAAACCGAATACCGTGTTTCTCCAACGATAAGGCATGTAAAATATCTTTAAAATTGACCTTACTTTATTGTATGTAAGGCATTAAAGACGGTGGATGAGTTGGCGTTGAAAAATTGTCGTTTTGTCACCTTGTCGTTTTGCCACTTTGTCGTTTTGTCACTTGTTTTGTCACCTTGTCGTTTTGTCATCTTGTCGTTTTGTCACCTTGTCGTTTTGTCACTCGTCGTTTTGTCACTTGTCGTTTTGTCACTTGTCGTTTTGTCTTTTGTCGTTTTGTCTGGTTACCCGTCCTTTATTATGGACGGTTTCTAGAACGAGCCATAGTCTAAAACAGAGGTTCCCAAACTTTTTTTGTCTCGTAGACCCCTTGCCATGTTTTTCGGATTTGGGTAGACCCCCCTGCTTACCTGATATTGATTTATTGCAAATTCATTAACTTCAAATGTATTTTTGACAGCCGGTATAGTGCTACTCACTTTGAAAGATTTAAATTTATAACGGTAGTGAAGTGCAGTGTGAAAAACTTTTTTAAAAATATGTTAAGTTTTATACATTTATTATTTAAATTTAAATTAAAAAATGCCAAAATAGAAGTCTTGACCTGCTTACATGAGATCCACTATCGTCGACCCCAATTTTCATTTCATGGACCCCCATTTTCATTTCATGGACCCCCAATTTTTTTTCCCGCTGCCACAGACCCCTTGCAAGTTGTCGTAGACCCCTGGGGGTCAATATAGACCACTTTGGGAATCACTGGTCTAAAATTAAGAGATTGAATTCTCCATTTATAACGGTTCGTAATATCCTTGACGACAGCGACATAAGAATGGGGCGCGGAGGGAAAGATTCATCCTCGGCGACACTTTTTACTTTCTATTCATAGGTGGCACTTTCGTTGGGGGGGGGGGGGGGGCTGGTATCTTAGCCTGCCCCGGGCTGCACTAACCCTATAACACCACTGCTGTGCGGTGGGCCAAGTACTTGGTTTTAATTTATATCCGAGATTTTAGCAAAGAAAAGTTTAGGGAAAAAATAAAACGTGCCTGCCGTGACTTTAGTTCTTTGGAACGAGAGATTTTTTTTGGTGCGTTTTTGTTTTTTATTTGTTTCTTCTTTGGTGGGGATCTGGGGGGTGGGGGTGTGCTAAACGAATAAACTATACTTAAAGTGATACCGTATAATATGGACGACTTCCTAAATTTAATTTTTGTTAAAAGCCAAAGTCGTAACGATACAGGCAAGGAATTTGGCGCCCTTTCACTAAACTTCAAACCGCAACGAACCAATGAGAGACGTGACGTAATGAACCAATGAGAGACGTGACGTAATGAACCAACGAGAGACGTGACGTAACGAACCAATGAGAGACGTGACGTAATGAACCAACGAGAGACGTGACGTAATGAACCAATGAGATGTGACGTAATGAACCAATGAGAGACGTGACGTAACGAACCAATGAGATACGTGACGTAATGAACCAATGAGAGACGTGACGTAATGAACCAATGAGAGACGTGACGTAATGAACCAATGAGAGACGTGACGTAATGAACCAACGAGAGACGTTGAACCAACGAGAGACATGACGCAATGAACCAACGAGAGACATGACGTAATGAACCAACGAGAGACATGACGTAATGAACCAACGAGAGACATGACGTAATGAACCAACGAGAGACATGACGTAATGAACCAACGAGAGACATGACGCAATGAACCAACGAGAGACATGACGTAATGAACCAACGAGAGACATGACGTAATGAACCAACGAGAGACATGACGTAATGAACCAACGAGAGACATGGCGTAGTGAACCAACGAGAGACATGACGTAATGAACCAACGAGAGACAGGACGCAACGAACCAACGAGAGACATGACGTAATGAACAGAAATTTGACTTCTAGTATCTAGTCAAACAAAAGGCACGATCAATCTCAATTTTTTTATTTTTTTTAAATTTCAAATTTAATTTCTGCAACTGTTTAAAAAAGTTGCATTAAATTACAGTCATATAATTTTTATTTGAAAAACCTTTTTCTTATTGGCCATGCCAAACAACGAGGTGGTTAATCTCTGGAAATACGAATTTTAAAAAAAAATTACAAAGTTGAATCTGTAAATGGTTGTAAATTACGTCAACATTTGGTACTGAATATTGTCCCAGATTTTTAAAAGCTGATACTAATGATACTTAAAAATCTAGAATTGCGTATCGCCATTTCTCCAGTCTGACCTGCGGAAAAAAAAAAAAAAACTTTTCAGCGCAGGGATCCAGAGCTATTTTTGCTTGGGTTCTTCGTGCAATGACATTTTTGGGGGGTAGTCGTTTATAAAATAACAGTGCAGCGGTTCTCAACCTGTGGGTCGCGACCCCTTTGGGGGTCGAACGACCCTTCCCCCAGGGTTCGCCTAAGACCATCGGAAAGACACATATACTCTACAGTTATGAAGTAGCAATGAAAATAATTTTGTGGTTTTGGGGTCGCCATGACATGAGGAATTGTTTTAAAGGGTCGCGGCATTAGGAAGATTGAGAACCACTGGTCTAATGCCTCTACTGATGGATTATTAATATCAAAATCCATTTTGACACAGGCAAAAATATAACAATTTAAGTTTTATAAAAGTTTAAACTAATGAACACACTTATGAAAATATACTTTCAAAAAATTGCAACTAGCTCTTTTATTGGTATTGTTAAAAATATGGTATCGTGTACTCAATTTAGTCTGAGTAAATTAAAGAAAAGAGTGGGTGGAAAATCCACAAACACCATGACGGTGGAGGCGTTGGCGTTGATGACTTGTCGTTTTGTCACCTTGTCGTTTTATCATGGAACCTATGTAAAAATACAATGAGTTCAAGTTGTACAATGAAAGAAAATTTACACACTGTCTAGTATTAAATAATGACACACTGCACGTCTCGTGATAAAGGAAAGGATCTCTCTCATTCAGTCGTTCAGCCTTTTATATTCTGTTCCAGACGATCATTCTCGAAATAAATTACGCATTGTAACTGCTTCTCGCATTCTCGAGATCATTCTACAATGTTCGACTGAAACGGACAAGACTTAAGCGTTGTAGTAAACAAGGGGAAAGTTTTGCTAGCCACACCACACAACGGCCTCGACTGTAAGAGGCCATGCACGTGGAATGCGAGGAAGGCGTGCTTGAACACGTCATCTTCATAACAGTGTTTATTTTCAATTCGTGTTTACAAGCATTTCTCTTCTTTCCCTCGTGTCCCCACCCACTCGTGTCCCCACCAAGTCCTGTCCCCACCAGTGCTGGATTTCCTTATAGGCTAAGTAGGCTTAAGCCTAGCGGCCTAGTACCTCAAGAATTTATGGGGCCCTAAAATTTAAGAAGCCACATTTTACAGATTGCTACGCTTAAATAAAATGTCCACTCAAAATATGAGAACTATCATGAAGTCATTAAAAAAAATACACACAAATTATTTACATTAAATATGATAATGCAAAACCGCACTGATTTTTTGAAATATTGTACGAATTAAACGAATTAAATTTTAAATTTTTTTACTACTGATCTTAAGCTTAATTTTAAAAAACGACTATAATTTTGCCAACTAGGCTGATAGGTTGGTTGAAATGTTGTGCAGCAAAACACCATTGAATAAAAAAAAAATTGCAAAGCTTATGTCATTAGCTGCTGACTCGATGAATTTAGGAAATTGGTAAAACAAAGTAAGGTTAAGCTTGAAAAAAGGAATGCAACAAAACAAAGAACGTGTCGGCAGGAAGCCTTCGTTGCTTTGTTGCGGTCCTTTTTTTCAGGTTTAATCTTACTTTGTTTTACTAATTTCCTATTGTGCTAACCTGATTGCAGTCTCTCTTCTTTTTACCCTCATTGAATTGACTAGGCTTTTCAAATATTGCTTTCTGTCTTGATTAAGGTGAGCTTTTAAGACATGTCCTATTACATGTCCTACTACATGTCCAGCATGTCCTACTACATGTCCTACTACATGTCTTACTACATGTCCTACTACATGTCTTACTACATGTCCTACTACATGTCTTACTACATGTCCTACTACATGTCTTACTACATGTCCTACTACATGTCTTACTACATGTCCTACTACATGTCCTACTACATGTCCTACTACATGTCCTACTACATGTCCAGTTATATATTAGACTTAAATGAATCTTATGGCCCAAATCTCATGTTCTGTCATTTACCCCACCTTATAATGCCATAGTGGTCCAATTATTATACGTCCCACCATATTTCAAACCATATATTTCACTACATTATAACTTGAAATATTGTCTTATTTCTTCCTCAGTAACACTAAATGAGGAACTGTCTGGATCCAATCTGTCTCTCAGCAAACGAAGTATGGTTCTTGATGAGGACCGTTTTGAAGAACAGTTTCTGCGCTGCAACATCTGCCGGGAACGATTCAACAATGACATGCTGCCTCGCATGTTGCCTTGCCACCACTCGTTCTGCCAACGGTGCATCTGTCACTTATTTGACCTGGCCACAGAGCAGAAGAACACGTTCCATGCCACAGTGCGACTACCTCTATCGGCACCGGCACACGCAGTCAACATCAGCTGCCCGACATGCAGGTCCAACTTTGTGGCCACCGACGAAAACATCAGACGACTTCCAACCGACCACAGAGTCGTTCAGCTTATGGACTTCGTCCACCACACTGACCACTACACCGTGACCTTCTGCTCAAAGCATAACTTGCTGCCTCTCAATTTTTTCTGTGAGCCCTGCATAAAGCCGGTGTGCCGAGACTGCACCGTGCTGGACCACAAGGAATCGGAGAAGCATGTCGTCATGGACCTGGAGGAAGCCATGGCCAAATACACACCTGTTCTAGACCTGGCCATCACTGAGATGGAAAATGAGAGCCTGCACCTGGAGGACAAGCTAGCCACTCTGAGCTCTATAACAAAAAATTTAGAAAAAGTCAAGACGGAGCTGCTGGCCGAAGTGAAGACGTGTATGTCGAGAATGCGGGAGCTTCTAGACGAAAGAGAAAAAACTCTTCGGGCCAAAGTGGAAACGGAGACTGAAAAGGAATGCAGCAAACTTCATGAAAAATCAGAGCTGCTGGAGAGTAGGAGACGGGTTCTTATAGAACAGGCAAACAGGCTGAGGCACGCAAAGGATGAAAGCAATATTGAAGAAATGTTTCGGATACATCAGGAAGTTAGAGAGTATCGAGCTGGACCGTCTATAAGAATCCGTGAGGTGGATGATGGGCTGATGACATCATTTGTGTTAAACACAAGGGATGAGTCAATGCTGGTTTCCCGTATCAGCAATTTTGGAGATGTCACTAGCAAAGTGGAGGCAACCTCTTCTAGAGGGAAAGCCTATGCTAAACCTGTTATATACAGATCTGGTTCTTTTCGCTAAGTCTCATCCTGATAAACAAATTGTATAAATATGTAAATCTATTCAGTTGAATGCCAAATATATGTACATGATTATGTTGTATATAGATGTCTACCTGTTATACACATACATATATATATATATATATGTCTACCTGTTATAGTTATATACATAATTCCAAACATTTTTGTCTCTCACCATTTGTGCTTTGTTCCAATGTTTTGATAATTTTATAATTTCTTCTTAGAAATACTTTTTACAGTCTTAGAATTTTTTTCCAGATGTAAAACTATTTTGAAATGAAAAATTTCCTTTGATAAAATATCAGAAGAGATAGTGTCAGTAGTCATGCTGTGAGTTAGATCAATCAAATTGATTTGTCCTCTTTTTACCATAAAGTTGAGCATTTTTGAAAATGATCTAGATTAAGCTTATCCATTCCCCCTATTTAACGACTGTGTGCTGACATATAAACAATGTACTTTATTTAAATTGATTACATATTGGGGGTTTACTTCCATCTGCCACTTTAACTCCACAAAGATGAATAGAAAACTCAAATTTAATCTTTAAAACCATGAACTTTTATGTAATTAATACAATTTCTAAACTTTTAAACAATTTTTGAAATTATGATTTCTATTTCTACATTAAAAATAACTTTTATTTTAGCCTTTAATCAAAAGGAAAAACAATGTGGTCATCATCATCATTTGGACCATCCATGATTGATGTCACAGATCTTGGAGGGGAATGGGTCGTGAAGTTAGAACCATGTATTATGAGTGTCTAACTTGTCTGACAACTTTGTGACCATGGGTTTAGAGGGTCTGCAATTTGTAAAAGTGGGATGTCATTTATGGTTGTTATAACTTTAGCCTAGTTAGGACTTAGACTTAAGCCTAGTTAGGACTTAGACTTAAGCCTAGTTAGGACTTAGACTTTAGCCTAGTTAGGACTTAGAGGATTTTTTTAAAAACATAACTGCTACTAGAGCTGTTTAAAAAAAATAAAAAAATCTCAACTTAAATCAGATATGAAGCATTTAATATATCCATAGGTCCAAGCTCTACACCAGCGAAATTGATTAAACTTAAAGTCTTTGCCTCTTTGTAACTTTCATCAGTTTGCAATCACTTTGCAAGCTTTCATTTTTTTAAGAAAGACATTTGTTTTACTTTCTGATAATTTATAACTACCAGTCAGCCATTTTAAAAAAAATAAAGAAAGTTCTCTTAAATAAATTACAAAGTCTAACTTAATTTTAAAGCCAACTCAAAAAGGCCCACAATTTGAAATTCATTGCTGAAATCTACAAGGGAGGTAAATGTTTAAATAATTTGGCCCTAATTAATGTATCAGTGATAAACCCTTATATTTTTATTTATTAAATATATTACATTTGCAAATGCAACATCCTTTCAATACAAACTCTATGCTATTTGCTTTGCCAGTTGGGCTAAAAGTCTAAAACATCAAAGCTGGTCCACAACTGCTAGTAATTTGTGAACTGGCCCGTGATGGCAAATTCATAATTGGGTATATAATTGTCACTTGTAAAAACAATCTTATAAAATTCTTAAATTAATCTAAGGATGTTTTAAAGAAAAGATTCAAATCTTTAAAAAAAAGGTATTGTATTGTTTAATCATGGATTAATTTTGACAATCTTAAGAAATTAACTCTAGATCTTTATCTTGAATGTCTATGCATTGATTGTTATATAGAAACCTGTAACCTTTCTGTGCAATAATTTTGACTAACACTTCTAACACTGTAAAAAAACGACCGACTCATTATTAAATGTGGCTTCTGGCTGCCGTGCAGTGATCAACTTCTGAAAAATGATTGTACATATTTAATGTTGGTAAATGCTCAAGCTCTTTCATGTTTTGCTAAACTCTTTTACATACTGGTCTTTATATTTTAAAACATTTCAACCCTATTCAACATGTACAAAACAGTTTTTTTAAACCCATATTTCAAACTTTGTTTGATCTGAATTTTAAATATCTATAACCAAGCAATCTAATATTGGTAATCAAAATGTATCTGTGACTAAGATTTAAAATGTGACTTTTATTCAAATGTTTAACAGGAAAAGTCATTGCTTTTTTTGTATGTTTAGGTTACGGAGTGACACATTTGTAGCCTAAGATTAAAAATTTCAAAATGTTTACGTACTGTTAAAAATTAATAAATATGAACGAATTTAGATACACACGTGTCTTTGATGATCTTTATTTAATAACGTAATTGTCAAGTGTTTGTTATATTTATATTACTGTAATACGTTCAGCTTCTAGCGTCCAGCATCTAGCGTAGTGTATGTCTGCAATATGTTGAATGAAGTAGCTGAGTTTTTAAAAGCTTAATGTTATTTAATGTTTGTCTACGGGTACTCATTATATGAACCCAGGTACTCATTATATGAACCCAGGTACTCATGAAATTAACCCAGGTACTCATGATATGAACACAGGTACTCATGATAAGAACCCAGGTACTCATGATATGAACCCAGGTACTCATGAAATTAACCCAGGTACTCATGATATGAACCCAGGTACTCATGAAATTAACCCAGGTACTCATGATATGAACCCAGGTACTCATGATATGAACCCAGATACTCATGATATGAACCCAGGTACTCATGAAATTAACCCAGGTACTCATTTTAACCCAGGTACTCATTTGAACCCAGGTACTCATGATATGAACCCAGATACTCATGATATGAACCCAGGTACTCATTTGAACCCAGGTACTCGTGATATAAACCCAGATACTCATGATATGAACACAGGTACTCATGATAAGAACCCAGGTACTCATGAAATTAACCCAGGTACTCATGATATGAACCCAGGTACTCATGATATGAACCCAGGTACTCATGAAATTAACCCAGATACTCATGATATGAACCCAGGTACTCATGAAATTAACCCAGGTACTCATGATATGAACCCAGGTACTCATGAAATTAACCCAGGTACTCATGATATGAACCCAGGTACTCATTTGAACCCAGGTACTCATGATATGAACCCAGGTACTCATGATATGAACCCAGATACTCATGATATGAACCCAGGTACTCATTTTAACCCAGGTACTCATGATATGAACCCAGGTACTCATGATATGAACCCAGGTACTCATGAAATTAACCCAGGTACTCATTTGAACCCAGGTACTCATGATATAAACCCAGATACTCATGATATGAACCCAGGTACTCATGATAAGAACCCAGGTACTCATGAAATTAACCCAGGTACTCATGATATGAACCCAGGTACTCATGATATGAACCCAGGTACTCATGAAATTAACCCAGGTACTCATGATATGAACCCAGGTACTCATGAAATTAACCCAGGTACTCATGATATGAACCCAGGTACTCATGAAATTAACCCAGGTACTCATGATATGAACCCAGGTACTCATGAAATTAACCCAGGTACTCATTTGAACCCAGGTACTCATGATATGAACCCAGATACTCATGATATGAACCCAGGTACTCATTTGAACCCAGGTACTCATGATATGAACCCAGGTACTCATGATATGAACCCAGTTACTCATGAAATGAACCCAGGTACTCATGATATGAACCCAGGTACTCATTATATGAACCCAGGTACTCATGAAATTAACCCAGGTACTCATGATATGAACCCAGGTACTCATGATAAGAACCCAGGTACTCATGATATGAACCCAGGTACTCATGAAATTAACCCAGGTACTCATGATATGAACCCAGGTACTCATGAAATTAACCCAGGTACTCATGATATGAACCCAGGTACTCATGATATGAACCCAGATACTCATGATATGAACCCAGGTACTCATGAAATTAACCCAGGTACTCATTTTAACCCAGGTACTCATTTGAACCCAGGTACTCATGATATGAACCCAGATACTCATGATATGAACCCAGGTACTCATTTGAACCCAGGTACTCGTGATATAAACCCAGATACTCATGATATGAACACAGGTACTCATGATAAGAACCCAGGTACTCATGAAATTAACCCAGGTACTCATGATATGAACCCAGGTACTCATGATATGAACCCAGGTACTCATGAAATTAACCCAGATACTCATGATATGAACCCAGGTACTCATGAAATTAACCCAGGTACTCATGATATGAACCCAGGTACTCATGAAATTAAGGGGAGGTGTGGGTGAAAAATCTAAAATTTTTGTTTAGCTTCGTATGGGAATTTTTTTATCTACACCATATTGGGTATTGTAAATGAGGTAGAAAACAGGTTTTAAAAAAAAAAAATTTCCATTGGTTGCCTTTGTAACCCATAAAAACCTCCGCAATTTCAATTTTGTTAGTGTTTTTCAAAACACTAAGGCTTTTACAAATATTAAGTTATTGCTATCAGATTTTAAACATAGATTATTTAACCTATAATAAATCTTTGTATAACAGGACTTTTTGATGTAATAACTAGTTATAAATCAACAGGGTCACAAATTGTGCCCCCATTTTTTTTCAAAAAATTGGGGTGTGGGTGAATTATTTTTGAAATATTTCCTTTTCTAAGATAGTTATCTTAATTCTAGGTTATTCAAATGTTTAATATTGGTCTATAAACATACTGTGAAAATTTGGTGAGGTTTGGATAATAAATAAAGAAGTTATAGGAATATTGGTGACCAAAAATATTGAAAACGAGAAAACTGAAATAACGAAGAAAAACGACAAAAACAATGAAAATATCAATGAAAAATAGAATATTTATATTCAGATTGGACTGAAAACTTTTTATTAGCCTATTGTGGACATTTATTATCCTTTTCCAGGTTGTTTTGTCTTTTTTTCCTGACCACTCAACTTTTCCCTGCGATTGATGTATTATTATCTATTATTCTGTTTTTGTCGAAAAAATAATAATTTGCTCATTTTGAAGAATTTCAGCTTTATAAAAGTCTTCAAAACCATAAAATTAAGTTATGTGAAAATGCAATTTCCAAATAGTTATTTGGCATTGTCAATGTATCCTGAAAATGAACCTCTTGGTCTTGTAGAAAAATTGTAAGTTCTGTAAGTTCAAACGACGGAATGAATATTGACATTCGAAAAAATTTATGAATTCTACACAACTTTTGAATCACTTGAGTTGCAACAGGTATTTTTTCAACAGCTTATTAACAGTTTTTTTTATATGAGCCAGAAAACTCATGAGTGATCACTCCATTGAAAAAAACTTATTAGTTACTGTGTCAAATTTTAACACTAATCATGTTGCAAATCACATTGCATAGAGATACAATGTTGAAACAAGGTTATTATTGATGTGTTCCTTTCAACTGCAGTCTTATTCTTTTTGTCCTTGAATAACATATAATGAGCCTTGTGAATTAATCTGTGTTAGTCTTCTCTTGCATCCTCTGCCTAAGTTTACTATTATTTCGATGTATCGAAAGTATGTTGCGACGAGGAATCTGTAACAAATGGAACACATACTTAGGGCACTCTTTCTTTTTTCATGTAGAAATTGTCATTTGGGCTAAATGGGCCAAGGCACAACAGATCAGTGTAGTTTATCAACAGCAAATATAATGCATGTTATATTCCATTGAGATCCTCAAACTCATTGCGCATCTCCTCAATCATTCCTGAAAACAATAAACTTGTAGTTAGATATTTTTATTAAAAGCTTCTCAACAATAAAATATAAGGCTAAGGACATTAGTGAATGATAGGTCGTACTTGTTGACAAGTATTTCAAGCAAATTTTGTTAGAATGTTAGGGCTTCAGAATAAAATAAAACAAAATGTCATGTGTGTGACGCGATAAGAAAAATAAGAAATGTAAAATATTACTATTATATTATATCAATAGTCAATAGCTATACTATAAATATAGTACAATGTCGCTCAAATATCACATTTACTAAATTAATAAATTGTTTATTAGTCTACTGTAACTATCACTAAGCTAACAGTAACAGTGTTTACTAAAAATAATAAAAGTATAAGCCTTTGTGTTTGTTCAAACATTGTAAAATAGTGAGTATACGCTTAGCCTTAGGACTAATTGAAAGCGTATATTAAAATTGAATCTAAGTGACAAATAGATTTGATCTTTAACGACTTACCATTATTATTGAATTTATTGGGATGGCATTTTCTATCTTCTTCCTGCTAGTGAAGTAGCGTAGAGGTGCTTGAAGTGACTACGATCCGAGTAGGACTAGTACTAGGACTCTTTAGTTTAGTAGCTTAGTGTACTCAGTTTTAGTCTTCTCCGAAATAGAAGAAGTATAATTAATTGTGTTTTTCATGGCAATTAATCACAGCCAAATCATTTTGTTTGGTTATTTACTTATTTAGTGTTTTTTTTACCTCCTCAAATGTTTTTATTTGCGACAAATGACCATCGACATTGCTAGGCCTCACGAAATTAGCAACGATTTGTTTATACCGGAAGTATTTATTACAAACTGAGTTCCTACACAGGGACCAATCAAAATGGTTATTTTAATCAAAGGTCAGGGCTAGATCACGTGATACACGAAGAATGTCAGGAAAATACCCAATTTTGCGAGATTTTATCGCCGATTGAATGCTTCGGTTGCTTTCGTAATTTTCTTTGTGACGAAACGTTGAGTTTATCTAAAACCGGAAATCACCAACTTTCCAACCATACCAAATACGTTGGGATTGGGCGGTTCGAAATAATCATAACAAAGCGGTAAAAACACTAAACAATCGGACAATTTTGACATTTTTCTGATTGATAGGGTCAGGAATATTGTAATTTATTATATTTTACAACTACTTTTGTAAAAACAAATATAAAATTTCAATAAAGAAATGGTTAATAAAACCAAATAAACAATAATATTTTTTTTTTCAAAATTTGACATTTTCGTCCATTTCTCACCCGCACCTCCCCTTAACCCAGGTACTCATGATATGAACCCAGGTACTCATTTGAACCCAGGTACTCATGATATGAACCCAGGTACTCATGATATGAACCCAGATACTCATGATATGAACCCAGGTACTCATTTTAACCCAGGTACTCATGATATGAACCCAGGTACTCATGATATGAACCCAGGTACTCATGAAATTAACCCAGGTACTCATTTGAACCCAGGTACTCATGAAATGAACCCAGGTACTCATGATAAGAACCCAGGTACTCATGATATGAACCCAGGTACTCATGATATGAACCCAGATACTCATGATATGAACCCAGGTACTCATGATAAGAACCCAGGTACTCATGATATGAACCCAGGTACTCATGATATGAACCCAGGTACTGATGATATGAACCCAGGTACTCATGATAAGAACCCAGGTACACATGATAAGAACCCAGGTACTCATGATATGAACCCATATACTCATGATATGAACCCAGGTACTCATGATAAGAACCCAGGTACTCATGAAATTAACCCAGGTACTCATGATATGAACCCAGGTACTCATGATTTGAACCCAGGTACTCATGATATGAACCCAGGTACTCATGATATGAACCCAGGTACTCATGATATGAACCCAGGTACTCATGATATGAACCCAGGTACTCATGAAATGAACCCAGGTACTCATGATATGAACCCAGGTACTCATGATATGAACGGAGGTACACATGATATGAACCCAGGTACTCATGATATGAACCCAGGTACTCATGATATGAACCCAGATACTCATGATATGAACCCAGATACTCATGATATGAACCCAGGTACTCATGATAAGAACCCAGGTACTCATGAAATTAACCCAGGTACTCATGATATGAACCCAGGTACTCATGATATGAACCCAGGTACTCATGAAATTAACCCAGGTACTCATGATATGAACCCAGGTACTCATGAAATTAACCCATGTACTCATGATATGAACCCAGGTACTCATGAAATTAACCCAGGTACTCATGATATGAACCCAGGTACTCATGAAATTAACCCAGGTACTCATTTGAACCCAGGTACTCATGATATGAACCCAGATACTCATGATATGAACCCAGGTACTCATTTGAACCCAGGTACTCATGATATGAACCCAGGTACTCATGATATGAACCCAGTTACTCATGAAATGAACCCAGGTACTCATGATATGAACCCAGGTACTCATTATATGAACCCAGGTACTCATGAAATTAACCCAGGTACTCATGATATGAACCCAGGTACTCATGATAAGAACCCAGGTACTCATGATATGAACCCAGGTACTCATGAAATTAACCCAGGTACTCATGATATGAACCCAGGTACTCATGAAATTAACCCAGGTACTCATGATATGAACCCAGGTACTCATGATATGAACCCAGATACTCATGATATGAACCCAGGTACTCATGAAATTAACCCAGGTACTCATTTGAATCCAGGTACTCATTTGAACCCAGGTACTCATGATATGAACCCAGATACTCATGATATGAACCCAGGTACTCATTTGAACCCAGGTACTCGTGATATAAACCCAGATACTCATGATATGAACCCAGGTACTCATGATAAGAACCCAGGTACTCATGAAATTAACCCAGGTACTCATGATATGAACCCAGGTACTCATGATATGAACCCAGGTACTCATGAAATTAACCCAGATACTCATGATATGAACCCAGGTACTCATGAAATTAACCCAGGTACTCATGATATGAACCCAGGTACTCATGAAATTAACCCAGGTACTCATGATATGAACCCAGGTACTCATGAAATTAACCCAGGTACTCATTTGAACCCAGGTACTCATGATATGAACCCAGGTACTCATGATATGAACCCAGATACTCATGATATGAACCCAGGTACTCATTTTAACCCAGGTACTCATGATATGAACCCAGGTACTCATGATATGAACCCAGGTACTCATGAAATTAACCCAGGTACTCATTTGAACCCAGGTACTCATGAAATGAACCCAGGTACTCATGATAAGAACCCAGGTACTCATGATATGAACCCAGGTACTCATGATATGAACCCAGATACTCATGATATGAACCCAGGTACTCATGATAAGAACCCAGGTACTCATGATATGAACCCAGGTACTCATGATATGAACCCAGGTACTGATGATATGAACCCAGGTACTCATGATAAGAACCCAGGTACACATGATAAGAACCCAGGTACTCATGATATGAACCCATATACTCATGATATGAACCCAGGTACTCATGATATGAACCCAGGTACTCATGATATGAACCCAGGTACTCATGATATGAACCCAGGTACTCATGATATGAACCCAGGTACTCATGATATGAACCCAGGTACTCATGATATGAACCCAGGTACTCATGATATGAACCCAGGTACTCATGATATGAACCCAGGTACTCATGATATGAACCCAGGTACTCATGATATGAACCCAGGTACTCATGATATGAACCCAGGTACTCATGATATGAACCCAGGTACTCATGATATGAACCCAGGTACTCATGATATGAACCCAGGTACTCATGATATGAACCCAGGTACTCATGAAATGAACCCAGGTACTCATGATATGAACCCAGGTACTCATGATATGAACGGAGGTACACATGATATGAACCCAGGTACTCATGATATGAACCCAGGTACTCATGATATGAACCCAGATACTCATGATATGAACCCAGATACTCATGATATGAACCCAGATACTCATTTGAACCCAGGTAATCATGATATGAACCCAGGTACTCATGATATGAACCCAGGTACTCATGAATTGAACCCAGGTACTCATGATATGAACCCAGGTACTCATGATATGAACCCAGGTACTCATTTGAACCCAGGTACTCATGATATGAACCCAGGTACTCATGATATGAACCCAGTTACTCATGAAATGAACCCAGGTACTCATGATATGAACCCAG
Organism: Omphiscola glabra; assembly: GCA_964017045.1. Lineage (NCBI taxonomy): Eukaryota > Metazoa > Mollusca > Gastropoda > Lymnaeidae > Omphiscola > Omphiscola glabra. The sequence continues at coordinate 4,721,671 of OZ024794.1, read as the reverse complement.
GTACTCATTATATGAACCCAGGTACTCATGAAATTAACCCAGGTACTCATGATATGAACCCAGGTACTCATGATAAGAACCCAGGTACTCATGATATGAACCCAGGTACTCATGAAATTAACCCAGGTACTCATGATATGAACCCAGGTACTCATGAAATTAACCCAGGTACTCATGATATGAACCCAGGTACTCATGATATGAACCCAGATACTCATGATATGAACCCAGGTACTCATGAAATTAACCCAGGTACTCATTTGAATCCAGGTACTCATTTGAACCCAGGTACTCATGATATGAACCCAGATACTCATGATATGAACCCAGGTACTCATTTGAACCCAGGTACTCGTGATATAAACCCAGATACTCATGATATGAACACAGGTACTCATGATAAGAACCCAGGTACTCATGAAATTAACCCAGGTACTCATGATATGAACCCAGGTACTCATGATATGAACCCAGGTACTCATGAAATTAACCCAGATACTCATGATATGAACCCAGGTACTCATGAAATTAACCCAGGTACTCATGATATGAACCCAGGTACTCATGAAATTAACCCAGGTACTCATGATATGAACCCAGGTACTCATGAAATTAACCCAGGTACTCATTTGAACCCAGGTACTCATGATATGAACCCAGGTACTCATGATATGAACCCAGATACTCATGATATGAACCCAGGTACTCATTTTAACCCAGGTACTCATGATATGAACCCAGGTACTCATGATATGAACCCAGGTACTCATGAAATTAACCCAGGTACTCATTTGAACCCAGGTACTCATGAAATGAACCCAGGTACTCATGATAAGAACCCAGGTACTCATGATATGAACCCAGGTACTCATGATATGAACCCAGATACTCATGATATGAACCCAGGTACTCATGATAAGAACCCAGGTACTTATGATATGAACCCAGGTACTCATGATATGAACCCAGGTACTGATGATATGAACCCAGGTACTCATGATAAGAACCCAGGTACACATGATAAGAACCCAGGTACTCATGATATGAACCCATATACTCATGATATGAACCCAGGTACTCATGATAAGAACCCAGGTACTCATGAAATTAACCCAGGTACTCATGATATGAACCCAGGTACTCATGATATGAACCCAGGTACTCATGATATGAACCCAGGTACTCATGATATGAACCCAGGTACTCATGATATGAACCCAGGTACTCATGATATGAACCCAGGTACTCATGAAATGAACCCAGGTACTCATGATATGAACCCAGGTACTCATGATATGAACGGAGGTACACATGATATGAACCCAGGTACTCATGATATGAACCCAGGTACTCATGATATGAACCCAGATACTCATGATATGAACCCAGATACTCATGATATGAACCCAGATACTCATTTGAACCCAGGTAATCATGATATGAACCCAGGTACTCATGATATGAACCCAGGTACTCATGAATTGAACCCAGGTACTCATGATATGAACCCAGGTACTCATGATATGAACCCAGGTACTCATGATATGAACCCAGGTACTCATGATATGAACCCAGGTACTCATGATATGAACCCAGGTACTCATGATATGAACCCAGGTACTCATGATATGAACCCAGGTACTCATGATATGAACCCAGGTACTCATGATATGAACCCATTTAAGTAATCTATGAAATATTACATTTTAAAATAAGTCTGTCTAAAGCACTGGTGGTGGGGGGGAGGGGGGATAGTTACAAGGGTAAATATATTATTGAGGCTTATTTAGGTACATAATTAACATCATCAATAAAAATCATGATCTCTAGAAATATTGCATGAAATAATGATGACGTCATAAGACGATGTGACATCAAGGATCTCGCTTAAACTTAAAGAGGTGGCATCTAGGATCTCGCTTAAAGAGGTGGCATCTAGGATCTCGCTTAAACTTAAAGAGGTGGCATCTAGGATCTCGCTTAAACTTAAAGAGGTGGCATCTAGGATCTCGCTTAAAGAGGTGGCATCTAGGATCTCGCTTAAAGAGGTGGCATCTAGGATCTCGCTTAAAGAGGTGGCATCTAGGATCTCGCTTAAAGAGAAGGCAGCCACAAGGCAGGAAAACAATCTTAACAAGGTTAACCTAATAGAAGTGGAAATTCTGTAAGGTTTAAGTAATAGGGACAATGAATGAGGACCTCAACTGAATAGTAAGTAATAAGGACAATGAATGTAGACCTCAACTGAATAGTAAGTAATAGGGACAATGAAAGAAGACCTCAACTGAATTGTAAGTAATAAGGACAATGAATGAGGACCTCAACTTAATTGTAAGTAATAAGGACAATGAATGAGGACCTCAACTGAATAGTAAGTAATAAGGACAATGAAAGAAGACCTCAACTGAATTGTAAGTAATAAGGACAATGAATGAGGACCTCAACTGAATAGTAAGTAATAAGGACAATGAAAGAAGACCTCAACTGAATAGTAAGTAATAAGGAAAATGAAAGAAGACCTCAACTGAATAGTAAGTAATAAGGACAATGAATTAGGACCTCAACTGAATAGTAAGTAATAGGGACAATGAATGAGGACCTCAACTGAATAGTAAGTAATAAGGACAATGAATGAGGACCTCAACTGAATAGTAAGTAATAAGGACAATGAATGAGGACCTCAACTGAATAGTAAGTAATAAGGACAATGAATGAGGACCTCAACTGAATAGTAAGTAATAAGGACAATGAATGAGGACCTCAACTGAATAGTAAGTAATAGGGACAATGAAAGAAGACTTCAACTGAATAGTAATTAATAAGGACAATGAAAGAAGACCTCAACTGAATAGTAAGTAATAAGGACAATGAATTAGGACCTCAACTGAATAGTAAGTAATAAGGACAATTAATGAGGACCTCAACTGAATAGTAAGTAATAGGGACAATGAATGAGGACCTCAACTGAATAGTAAGTATTAGGGACAATGAAAGAAGACCTCAACTGAATAGTAAGTATTAGGGACAATGAAAGAGGACCTCAACTGAATAGTAAGTAATAAGGACAATTAATGAGGACCTCAACTGAATATTAAATTAATCAATGAAAGAAATGTCCCAGGACCTACACGGTAAAATTAACACTCAAGACAAATGTTCCTACCGAGCTATCTCCTTTTAGTTCCACTGAAACAGGGGCATCTTTTATTAAATCAAGATGTGAGAATGATCAATTTAAATAGAGGGAGCCTTAGTTGAACGAAAATAACAAGAACGTTCGAAAGAACTCGAAATATAGACCCTATAGAGATTTAGATTAAAATATTTGGACTTGACTTTCACCAGTGTTTCCCAGAGTGAGGCGTACGCCCCACAGGAGTGGGAGCAATTGGGGAGATTTTGGGGAGACGTATAGTATGTGAAATAGGAAATATATTGAACGTTAAAAAAATATTTTTAAGTATAAAAAGGGATTTGGGGGGGGGGGGGGGAGGACACTTAAAAGAAAACTGAACCATAGATTTGTGAAGCCAAGTATTACATTACTAATATAGATTTCAAGTATTGTCAGTTTTGTCTTGAGCCCCCCAAAAAGTAAAAAACTGAAATTTAATCTCCCTGACCTCACTTCTTAGGTGTTAAGGTCACTAAGATTGAACACTGATGTGACACGTATGAAAAATATGGGCAATGACGAAAGTATGTTCAACATGAAGTTATCAACCAATATTTCACAAGACAGAGAAATCTCTTTTAAAAAAAATAAAATTAGGAATGGTCTAATCTATTGCGAAATAAATTCATTTAAAAAATATGTTCAACGTAGCACCAGAAAGTCTCGTGGACCCTCCTGGCAGCTCCACCATGCCAGCCTGTGAACCTCCTGGCAGCTCCACCATGACAGCTTGTGAACCTCCTGGCAGCTCCACCATGCCAGCTTGTGAACCTACTGGCAGCTCCACCATGCCAGCTTGTGAACCTCCTGGCAGCTCCACCATGCCAGCTTGCAGTGTTCTTTCAGGCATACCTCCGGGGGGGCACTACCCCCCCGGAGCAAGTCAAGTGCCCCCCCGGGGGAAAATGTGTAAGAAAAAATAATAAAAAAAATAAAAAATACTCTAAATTTAATTTTTATAAAAATTTTTAAAGTTATTGAAATGTGTGCCTTTAATCGATTACAATTATTGGAACAAATAAAATATCGCTTTGTTCGATATATATTGATGATCCATAGCGTTCAGGTTAATCTTGTTACAGGCTCGCAGAAATCGATTATAAATATGGTATTGTTTTGAAAATTGGCCGCTCCTGATCATAAGCTAAATCTTACTTTTTCTGATTCGCAGATATCGGTATCTTTTATTTAATTACATTTTGCAGCTGCAAAAGTTGAAAGACTTTTTAATAACCCTGTATTAAACTACCTTTTCATCGATATAAATGTCTTTAAATTAAATATACCGGTAGTTATTGCTAAGAAATAAACATGTGCAATCTGTTTTCAAATGATATTGTAAAATAGTATCATGCTTTAAAAAATCATTTTTAGCAAACATTTTAATGTAGTAGATTCCATAGATGTATGCTGACATAGATAAAATGAACATTTAAAAATAATAATAATTTTAAAACAAAAAATTAGGAATTTACCGGTTACATACAAATAGTTGACATTTCATCATAATTATTAAATCCAGTGTTTCTAATTTTTAAACACAGTTTCGGGAACAGAGTAAAATGATTTTAAAAATAGTCTTTATTTATTAAATCTCCAAAGACTTTTCTCTGTTAATATAATAATAATAATAAACAATCTTCCCCAGCTGTTTGAACTATTAAAAAAAAAAATATTTTAAGATGATAATCCAGTAGAAAGAATATAATATATTTAAACAACGAATTAAAAAAAATCGAGTATTTAGATTATCTTGTAAATGTCATTTTTGGTAGTAGTTAAAAAAAAATTATATGGAATTGGTAAAAAAACTTGTTTTCAAGTATAATATCGAAGAGGCAAGTTGTAATGATCTGAAACAAATTATAGTAGTCTAAATTTCTTAATTAACATTTCAATCAACTGAATATTGAGATTGAGAATTGAAACATCAATTTTATACGGAAAAAAATCACACATTAATAAATATATGAGTCTTTTATAAACAATTCTTGACCTCTGAACAATTATGTCGGTTACATATGATTTATAAATAAATACCAATTTTGAAAACCCATAAAGATATAGTCTTTAGCCCTTTGTACAGAAAAGCTTTTTTTCTTTTTGACTTTGGTGAAACTTGGAAATATTTTGAAATAAACGTATGTTTTTCTTTTTCGTTCAAAATGTAAAACTATTTTAGCATTTCTTTTTTGTGATGGATACCTTTTTTGAAGGAATTCTTTTTTCTTAATTTTAAAAATATTTTGTAGTAAATTCATTATTTTTATGTAGTTGATCCCAAAAATATTTTAAAATAATAACTTTAAAAATACATTACTTTTCAGTTTTAAAAAAAATGTTTGCATACCACACTTAGTCAAGCAGAGACGTCGCTTGACTTTTTATGGCACCCGTGCTACTTTTCGGTTTTTTCCTTCCCTACCTAGCAGTAAAAGTGGATAATTTAATGTAATTACAGCCCAACTTTAAGCCCCTAAAATATACGAGGCCCCATGCAGCTATGTGGGTTGCAGACCTCACACGATGGCTCTTAGGTCAAATGACACATAAAATATTAACTAGCATCTCTCCCGTTGCTCTACAGTTAAGTATTTAATGATGCGAAACTAAATTTCACTATGGTATGTAAAAAAAATAATGCATTTTGAATTTATCAAAAAATTTCCGGGGCCTATAACGTTTTAAGGGGCGAGTCTAAGCTAAGGAGTATCTCTCGATAAAAAACATACCCTAAGGGCTCCCAATTGGAGTGAATTTATTTAATATTGTGCTGGTGGAAGAGTTAGTGATGTCCTGTTATTATCGTTATTTCTAGCGCTTCCCACCCAAATATCTGAAATGTTTACATCAGTGGCGCTTCATCCCATTTAGGGCCCTGGCCTGCTCCACCCCATTCTTCCATTGGGATCGATCCATCGCTTTACAACTCCATGTGCGAACCCCAACCTTTGTAAGCCCTTCTCTACATCGTCAATCCATCTCAGTCTTGGTCGACCGGTGAGCCGTCTGCCCCCAGGTTTCTGCATGTAGATCGTTTTTGTTGCTCCAGAATCCGGCATCCTTTCAACGTGTCCTGCCTAGGGCAGTCTGCCTTTTTTTATATTGTTGTGACTATGGATGGGTATTTGTACAATTGATATAGCTCTTGGTTTGTACGGATTACCAAAACAAAATTGTCTATCATCGGGTCATATATTTAGCAGGTTCTCTGCTTTTCTGGTAGGAACCAAGTCTCACTACCGGTCTTGTGATAGTGATGTATACTGCCTTCTTTGTTCCCTTAGCGAGATTTTTGCTTTGCAGTAGCTTTTGTAAATTGAAATAAGAACGGTTGCATGCTGTTATTCTTTCTTGCATCTCCGATTGTATTTCCTCTTGCTTTTTTATAGTCACCCCTAGATATTTGAAAGTAGCTACCCTCTCTAAGGCGTAGATGTTCATATTGATGAAGACATCAGTGCATATTTCCTGACATTATCATAAATATTGCCTTCGCTTTATTTACATCAAGACCAGCTTTGACCGTCACATCTTCAAGTTCCCTGAAAGTTTTAATTATATCATCAATGCTGTTTCTACCAAGTAGTGCTATATCGTCTGTGTAGGCCAGGTATTGCAGTGGCTGGCTTTATAAAGTTCCTTATGGTTGTTCTGTACCACCTCTCAGGTGCTCACACGTATGTTTCTAATGCTTTTTTCTAAAGTGATGTTGAAAATGATACACGGATTTCCTTGTCTGAGGCCCAGATTGATTGGGAACTACCTCAAGTACTCCCTCTGTACTTTGATTCTACTTTTGTAGTTATCCATCGTCATATGTATGAGTCGGGTAAGTTTGTTAAGGACTCCAAGTTCCAGCACAGCATCGTTCATGTATTTCCTGTCTATGCTATCATAACCTGATTTGTAGTCCAGATATAGTTGGTGTATGTTGATGTATTCTTAGCATTTTTCTACGAGACATCTAACAGTAAATATATGAACGTTTGAAATGCCCCTTCACACAATGTCTTAAAGATACATTGAATACAGTGCATGATACCCTCACTAGGTAACTCTTGTTACCAGTGAAATATCCGCATCAACACCAGGCACAGAAACATTGCAAATCCCATCTACATTCATAGGGGCCATAATGATCAATAAATTGATCGTGGGCCCTTAATAGACAGAAAAAGAAGAAGAAATTTAGTTTGTGTCTGGCACTGGTCGCCATAATGCCTCCCCCGACACTTGAAAAATTATTTCCCCCGATCAAATGAAAGTCTTATCAAGACATTCGAATCATGTATACTCCAAAATGCACCTTTTGATTGTTAAACAATCATACATTTTCTGCTGCCCTACTTCCCGATAAAAATTACTTGCCATGACAGCCAAATTTGGTGCTGATATATACTGCCCAGCGGCGTGCCTAGTGTTAGCGCCACCCTAGGTGGGTTAACTTTTTTGCTACGCTACCTTTCTCGATAGAAACTCTGCATATGTCCGTAAAATCCCGCCGCTCTATCTAAAGAAAAAATGACATCCGGGAAGACCAAATGTTCACCCCCCACACTGCTACGTCACTGACGTGAGTCTTTGATGACAGGGGACAATATTCATTTTTACACCTCCCCTCCCCCCCCCCCCCCGCTAAGCTCTGAAACCTATTATTTTCCTCCATTAACACTATTCCCAGTAGATGCCCCCGCTAGTCTGGCGCCCGGTGACATATGTCCCATCTGACACCCCTTAGCTACGCCTCTGGCCACTGAAAAACTGGCACTGCCCCCCCCCCCCCCGAACGTCAAAAGTGCCCCCTCGGGGGAAAATTTCTGAAAGAAACACTGCCAGCTTGTGAACCTACTGGCATCTCCACCATGCCAGCTTGTGAACCTTCTGGCAGCTCCGCCATGCCAGCTTGTGAATTTACTGGTTTCATTAACTAAGATAATAACATTAAATGTAATTGTTTGTTTTTTCACGTCATTAAATAATTACAATTTCAAGAATTACCCTTATTTTTTCCCTCTGAGGTAATTCTAATTGTATTGTTTCTTTCTTTCTTTGGGAGTTCGACGCGCCAAGTCTAAATTAAACAATAAGAAATATGTATCCTATTCTTTCAAACGAGGCCTACTTTTTAATCAACTATAAACTGTAAATCTAATAATATTAAATTCAGTTATAATTGAAGTTACAACGTTGTACCTTTTAAAATGGACGTGCTTTTATTTACTGACGGCAGCGTGTATTATCTCACATTTGTCGCTCTGCATACACCGCTATCCGTCAGATCAGCTCCATACGCCACTACCTCACAAAAACCCTAGTCTATGCTCTTGTTCTCTCTCGTCTTGACTATTGTAACTCTCTTCTGTCAGGTTCACTAAAACACTTCTTAGAAAAAAACTACAAAAGTTTCAAAACTCAGCTGCTAGGCTAGTTTTAAAGGCAAAAAAAAACGTGATCACGTCACACGACTACTTCATTCACTTCATTGGCTCCCTGTAAAAGCACGGATTGACTATAAACTCTCTGTTCTCTGCCACAACTTTTTCTCGAATTTCCGTCCTTCCTATCTAACCGAACTTCTAACTGTCTATTCACCCCTTCGATAGCTTCGCTCCTCCGCAGACGGGCGTATTCTTTCTGTCCCCAAGACTCGCACAAAAACATACGGTGAATGATCTTTCTCTTTCTGTGCCCCCAAACAATGGAATTCTCTTCAACTACACATCCGCAATATACCAACCATCACAGCCTTTGAAACTGCACTCAAAACACAGTTCCTTAAACTCTACTATGATTCCCCCCTCTGCTGGGTGCCGTCCAGGGCTTGACATTTAAAACGTTATGGAATGGTTGAGCGAATACACATTTGTTTTGTTTTATTTAATTAATGTATGTTAATTTTTAAGTATATGCCTATGGTTGTTAAATTGTATGTACAGCGTGGTGAGCCCAGCCCTGGGTTGGGGTACTATACGCTATAAAAAAACTTCTTATAATAATATAATATATATATATATATATATATTGCTTGTGGTGAGACTGCTTCCGTTTCCGGATAGCGCGCAAAATATAATTCCGGATAACCACGCTAAATGATATATTTTTTAAAAATAATGCAACTGCGTTTGGTGCGTAATATTTTCTTTTCGGTAAATAAAATCGTCTCAGTTTAAGTATGGTGTAATAAATATTTGGATTAAAAGTGGTTGGGACATCAAACTATTAATTAGTTCATGGGCGTGAAATATAGGAGTAGCTAGAGTGTTTGGCGCCCGAGGACAAGATTCGCGCCTTAGGAAAAGATTCATTTTAAAGCGCCTACTTTTCTTTTTTCAACTCTCAAACCCATTATTTTCATCAATAAAATAATATCAAAGCACATTTTTGCGCCCTTAACTGGCTGGCGCCCGGGGACATCTTTCCCCTCAGCCCCCACTTCGCTACGCATCTGGTGTGAAATAAAAAGTGTGCAGTGACGTACATTGGTGGAAGCGTGTAGCAAAAATTGAGATTCTTAAATGTACATTATTTGAGTTCATGTTTTGTCAAGTAACTTTAGTAGATGGGAAGTTCACGAATTGCCGTCGCCAATGTTTGGCGGGTTATAACTAGTGTATAGTATTCAAACTACATAGCGGCCTGTTATAGGTCAATGTACTGTAGTATGTTTAGGGAGCGATGCACTGGAGCGAAGATGCTGCTCAGAGATGTTGCTCAGAGATGTTGATCAGAGATGTTGATCAGAGATGTTGATCAGAGAAGTTGATCAGAGATGATGCTAAAATTAAACATATCTCACATAAGTTGTAAAGATTTTTGTTCTAAAATACATTGGAAAATAATAAAATAATTTTTGCATAGTATAACTTATAAGTCTTCGTTTTATTATCAGTGTTTTCTCACTATCTTTAGACTTTCTCGTGATAAAAAGATGTTTTAGACTTTCTCATGATAAAAAGCTGTTTTTGAGTTCCTCATTGTACAAAGAAAATTTAGTCTTTCTCATAGTACTAAATGTTTTAGACTTTCTCATGGTACTAAGATGTGTTAGATTTTCTCATAGTACTAAAATGCTTTAGACTTTCTCGTGGTACTAATATGTTTTAGACTTTCTCGTGGTACAAAGAAGTTTTAGACTTTCTCATGGTACACATATTGTTTAGTGTCTGTTGTGTCGGGCACAACACATTTCTCAGTCTCCAAGTATCTCTTTGTTTTACTAACATAAATTAATGAGGTCTAACTCGACTATCGATTTGCTAAGTCATAAGAGAAAAACAAACATGGCGTCTTAGATTATGCATACCAAGAGAAGATTTTAGAAACAAATAGATTATAAAAGTGTTTAAACGAAATTAAGAGACGTTTATTAATATCAAACGAACACACACAAAAACGACCTTTGTCATTTTGCCAACAGTGCACATCTAACCTTTGCCTCACCCCCCTCCAACTGCTCTATTAAGGCACATAACCAGGCAGTGGTCGGAGACTACACATTCTTTGGACTTATGTCTCTAGCTCAATCTCCGTTATGGAAGGAGTGAAGATGAGAAGCACCAAAGGTGTTCTGGTTCTGGTAGGGTACGTTGCTGCATCCATATACTGGCATATGTGCAACGGTTGGGGAAGCGATGTTGCCATCCTAACGGCTCCCAGCAGATGCCAGGGCAGCCTTGAAGCTTTCAATAGATGTCGAGTTCACGGCGGTATTTTCCAGGTGGTTCCAAGCGATTATTGTGCGTGGAAAGAATGATTGTTTATGTTGCACTGTGTTACTCCGAGGCACAGTGAAGCATTTGCTATTGTTCCGGGTGTAATTGTTCATGAGGTTGTAAGAGGTTAAGTCAGTGTTTAGTGAGTGTTTGGCTGTGAGTGTGGAACGATTCTAAACTAAAGTCACCAAAAACACATAACACAACGTCGTTCAGGCATGTATGTTCATTATCCTCCTGTATGACAGTAAAGATTGGACCACATGTGCCAGGCATAAGCAGAACTCAACAGCTGCCAACAAAGGTGTCTTTGCCGCATTTTACGCTTTTGATGGCAGGGCAAAGGGCCTGACACAGTGGTTTTGTGGCGTTCTTAAATGTACAGCCTGTTCTCAATTCTTTGAAAGTGGCGCCGCCGCTGGTTTTCGCCATATACTGAGAATTGACAGAGGGGGCAAGACTTACCGCACGGCCTCAGATACGCTTTAATGACGCATGCAAAAGAAGCATGCTGGAATCCAACAGAAATTGGCGTATGGGAGATCACCACTGAACACCGTTCCGGCTGGCGAACAGCAGTGTATGTGGGAACCAAACAGCAGTGTATGAGGGAACCAAACAGCAGTGTATGAGGGAACCAAACAGCAGTGTATGTGGGAACCAAACAGCAGTGTATGTGGGAACCAAACAGCAGTGTATGAGGGAACCAAACAGCAGTGTATGAGGGAACCAAACAGCAGTGTATGAGGGAACCAAACAGCAATGTATGAGGGAACCAAACAGCAGTGTATGAGGGAACCAAACAGCAGTGTATGAGGGAATCAAACAGCAGTGTATGAGGCAACCAAACAGCAGTGTATGAGGGAACCAAACAGCAGTGTATGAGGGAACCAAACAGCAGTGTATGAGGGAATCAAACAGCAGTGTATGAGGGAACCAAACAGCAGTGTATGAGGGAACCAAACAGCAGTGTATGAGGGAACCAAACAGCAGTGTATGAGGGAACCAAACAGCAGTGTATGTGGGAACCAAACAGCAGTGTATGAGGGAACCAAACAGCAGTGTATGAGGAAACCAAACAGCAGTGTATGAGGGAACCAAACAGCAGTGTATGAGGGAACCAAACAGCAGTGTATGTGGGAACCAAACAGCAGTGTGTGAGGGAACCAAACAGGGGTGTGGGAACCAAATCGACAGAAGATGCGGAAAACGATTTAAAAAATTGAGGATGGGGGACAACAGAAATCAAGGCTCTCAGAGCTGACCAGAGTATTGTTCCTGGATCGGACCCGACAACAGAAATCAAGGCTCTCAGAGCAGACCAGAGTGTTGTTCCAGGATCGGACCCGACAACAGAAATCAAGGTTCTCAGAGCTGACCAGAGTGTTGTTCCAGGATCGGACCCGAAAACAGAAACCAAGGTTCTCAGAGCTGACCAGAGTGTTGTTCTAGGATCGGACCCGACAACAGAAATCAAGGTTCTCAGAGCTGACCAGAGTATTGTTCCAGGATCGGACCCATAAGCCATTCGAGAAAATGTCAATAAGCAACCCCCATCGTTATTCGAAGATGGAAGGACGCCCATGATATAGCGTCACAGAAATAGTCATATAAACATAGTCATATTGATATTTGAATGTTTTTAGCCTCATTTTCAGAAAGTTAATTTAAAAATTGGAATGTTTAAAAAAAAGTGTCTGTAACAATTGTGGATATATTGAAATACTGTCCGTAAATGCGATTTAATAGATTTGGCAACCCTCGGGGAGGGGGGGGGGAGAAGTGACGTAGCAAAAGTTAATGCCGCACACGTTAAGGAACATAAACCCTCTGAAATTGTTTTAGATTATAAAGAAAAAACTGCCTCCAGGGACAAATCGCCCCCTCCTCACCCCCTCCTAATCCGTTGGGGAGGAGGAGAGAGAGGCCATGTTGATAAGACTCAAGAAAAAATATTGGAGCAGGCGGGAGAAGAGGGCAGTTAATTTATTGAAACGTATTAAATAGTTTTGAGATAGCTTGGAGTAGAAGACACGTAACACTCGTTTGTTTATGTACAGGTTAAAGGTTGTTTTTTTAGTTCTTTTGCTAAACATATCCGATTTTCTGTTCACATATTAGGGTCTATTCTCCCACCCCTGGATCAGCAGTTCCATAGATTTAAGCTCAACCCAAATTTGTCTTCATTTTCCATATATAATTTCATGAAAACATAATGACTTGTGTAAATAACGTTAACGAAAACCCACCAAACACCCCAAGGGTTTTACGTCTTGCAGGCTATGCATGTTAGATTGTCAACATTCTGGGTTATTTCCCGCCAGCCACGCTGTATTCCTTGCTGCTGGCGGACGATGGCAGAATTTCTGTCAATACTCTGTGTGGTCCCAGCATTCTGATATCGATTGGTTCCAGAGAGCTCCATCGTCTCGTCGCTCCTTTCCTTTACGTCACGCATAGCATTGAAAAAAATATTCGGCCTGACGCCATTCAACGCATCCGGGTGGCCATAGTTTCGCAGCGTCAAAATGGTTCAGTTTTCAACATGTAGTGGTCAGTTTTAGTTAGACACCATCTCGTCTGCTTCCAGCTCAACAATTTGGTTTACAGGAACTACAAACATCACCTTGATCAACGACAAAAAATGGTTTCCGCCAAGCACATAGAACAGGCTGTACACCGTGAGTATGACATTAACATAACCAAGATGGCGTCTTCATTGAGAGCCATTGCCAAAAAAATAAAAATAAGCATTAGCATTTTAGTTTTATTTAACAATGCCCTCTTGGTTAGAGTACTAACTTTAACAATGCCATCTTGGTTAGAATACTAACTTTAACAATGCCATCTTGGTTAGAATACTAACTTTAACAATGCCATCTTGATTAGAATACTAACTTTAACATAACAATGCCATCTTGGTTAAAATACTAACTTTAACAATGCCATCTTGATTAGAATACTAACTTTAACAATGCCATCTTGATTAGAATACTAACTTTAACAATGCCATCTTGGTTAAAATACTAACTTTAACAATGCCATCTTGATTAGAATACTAACTTTAACATAACAATGCCATCTTGGTTGGAATACTAACTTTAACAATGCCATCTTGATTAGAATACTAACTTTAACAATGCCATCTTGATTAGAATACTAACTTTAACAATGCCATCTTGGTTAGAATACTAACTTTAACAATGCCATCTTGATTAGAATACTAACTTTAACATAACAATGCCATCTTGGTTAAAATACTAACTTTAACAATGCCATCTTGATTAGAATACTAACTTTAACATAGCAATGCCATCTTGGTTAGAATACTAACTTTAACAATTCCATCTTGATTAGAATACCAACTTTAACAATGCCATCTTGGTTAGAATACTAACTTTAACAATGCCATCTTGGTTAGAATACTAACTTTAACAATGCCATCTTGATTAGAATACTAACTTTAACAATGCCATCTTGGTTAGAAAACTAACTTTAACAATGCCATCTTGGTTAGAAAACTAACTTTAACAATGCCATCTTGGTTAGAAAACTAACTTGGACTGATTGACTCGAACCAATACTTTTATGTATTGTAGGACATGTCCGTACCTGGGATGAAGTTTACTTTGAACGTGACTGTACCACCTAAGAGTATTTACCATGAAGTCATTGCTCCTACCACTTACTATGTGTAGTCTACTTATATTCCAAGCAGACATGGTCGAGTTCTACTTTATCTATACAATCAAATTGTACATTAAGTTGGTATCACTTTTTGTTTGTTTTTGCAACCTTCACCAGTAACTGAGTAAGTAAGCGTTAGATCGAAGGTACAACAAATAACTGATTCAATATCCAAACCATAATGGCTCCTTCAACAAATGTTATCTCCCTTGCCAGCCATTTGGCCATTATTTATTTGACCATTTGCTCCGTGATGCCATGTGATGCCATGTGATGTCATGTGATGTCATGTGATGCCATGTGATGCCAAGTGATGCCATGTCGTTGTCCTCAAAGCCAAATTTCACATTTTTCCTAACTAAAAAAGCAGGGCTAACTAGTCAACCGTATTACTGATAGCATGACATACACCACCACCACCACCACCACCACAACGTTATACACTACCCCCACCACAACGTTATACACTACCCCCACCACAACGTTATACACTACAACGTTATACACTACCACCACCACAACGTTATACACTACCCCCACCACAACGTTATACACTACCACAACGTTATACACTACCCCACCACAACGTTATACACTACCCCCACCACAACGTTATACACTACCACCACCACAACGTTATACACTACCACAACGTTATACACTACCACAACGTTATACAATACCACAACGTTATACACTACCACAACGTTATACACTACCACAACGTTATACACTACCACAACGTTATACACTACCACAACGTTATACACTACCACAACGTTATACACTACCACAA
Organism: Omphiscola glabra; assembly: GCA_964017045.1. NCBI lineage: Eukaryota > Metazoa > Mollusca > Gastropoda > Lymnaeidae > Omphiscola > Omphiscola glabra. The sequence continues at coordinate 4,706,298 of OZ024794.1, read as the reverse complement.
CCCCACAACGTTATACACTACCCCCACCACAACGTTATACACTACCACAACGTTATACACTACCACCACCACAACGTTATACACTACCACCACCACAACGTTATACACTACCACCACCACAACGTTATACACTACCACCACAACGTTATACACTACCACCACCAAATCGTTATACACTACCAACACACAACGTTATACACTACCACCACAACGTTATACACTACCACCACAACGTTATACACTACCACCACACAACGTTATACACTACCACCACAACGTTATACACTACCACCACAACGTTATACACTACCACCACAACGTTATACACTACCACCACAACGTTATACACTACCACCACCACAACGTTATACACTACCACCACACAACGTTATACACTACCACCACCACAACGTTATACACTACCACCACCACAACGTTATACACTACCACCACAACGTTATACACTACCACCACCAGAACGGTATACACCACCACCAGAACGTTATATACTACCACCACCATAATGGAATACACTACCACCACAAAAATAACATGCACAGCCACCATGCTAATTTTATAACCAACATCCGGCCATTGATATACACAAACAACATCACCAGAATGACATACGCCAACACCTGAATAACATACACCACCATCATAACGACTTACAGAATGACATACACTACAATACCAGAATGACATACACCACCAAAACTAGAATGCCATTTCATATCACCACATCAATTACACACACCACCACAACGACCTGAATGACATAGAGCACCACAGCACAAAAATGACATACACCACCATCAGAATAACGTATACTACCACCAGAATGCCATACACAACCACCACAATGACATACACCACAACTATCACCAGAATGGCATACAACACCACTACCACCATAGTCACATACAGCACCATCAGAATGACATAAAACACCGCCAGAATTATATACACCACCATCAAAATGATATACACCCCCACCAGATTGACATACTCCACCACAAAACACAATAATGTCATGCCCCACCACCACCAGAAACATATACATCACAACCATCAGAATCACCATGCACCACCATGCCAGAATGACATACACCGCCGCCAGAATAACATCTACCACCACCACTTTGACATACACCACAACTAGAATTTCAAAAAACACTACCACTAAAATGAAATACACGACCGCTAGAATGACATATACCACCATTAGAATGACATACACCACCACAACCACGAATACCATCCATTTTCAACGGATCACCCTACTTTAACAAAACATTAACAGACTCACATACAAGGACATTTGTAAGGATGTCTCAACCATCTTTTTCCTAGTAAAATAGTAATCCGACATAAAAAGCACTTTGATCGGAAACATCTTTAATTGGGTCATAATATGACATCTCTAAATCTGACGCCTCTTTAGCCTGACATATCTATGATATGACATGACTAAAATCTGACACCACTTTAACATGACATACTGTACTATGACAGGACTAAAATCTGTTACCACTTTAACATGACATACTGTACTATGATATGACTAAAATCTGTCACCATTTAACCTGACATATCTGTACTATGACATGACTAAAATCTGACACCTAATTAACCTGACATATTTGTACTATGACATGACTAAAAACCGACACCAGTAAAATCTGAAAAAAAAAAACCTCAATTTAATTTCTTTTTTTAAGAGGACAACATTTCGAAATGCCATTATGTTCTGCATGATTTCAATATGAACTTGTTTGTTTTCATAACGTTTCACCCCCACCCGCCGGCGGTCATCTGACAATTGACACATTAACTGACATAAATTAGAACACAACGTCAACGTCAATCATTGTAAAAAAATTTAAAAACAATAACACAGTTGACTGCGCCATTCTGAAACAAGCAAATCGTTTAACGCGCAAAAAAATCAATTTGTATTTTCACGTCAGCGTAAGCCGTAACTTTAATAACGACAGCATAATGGCATTGCCCCAATTGTTTCCTTTGAAAAATAGTGCGCTCCCTTGGGTTGTCAAAAAAGTTTTTTTAGCCAGATAAAACAACCGGCTCAAATTGCATTTTTTATTTTAATTATCATGGTTTTTAGAGTTTCTTTTCTTAGCACTTCAGTGGCTCCCGTTTTTATGACGCAAATTTACATTTTATCCGTCTCAACCAAGTCATTGCTTTTTACAGTGGGGACATGAAGAGGCGTGAGAGTACGAAAGTTATATTGAAAAACGTCAAACAAGTTAACATCATCTACTTTAACATTTCAAGATAATTCAGGAAAAAACTTAAAAGCGAGACATTCTATCTCCCCCTCCCCCATGAAATTTAAACAAATTCACCATGACGTGTAAACAAAGACAACAAGACGCGTAAACAAAGACCACAAGACGCGTAAACAAAGACCACAAGACGTGTAAACAAAGACCAAAAGACGTGTCAACAAAGACGACAAGACGCGTAAACAAAGACCACAAGACGTGTAAGTAAAGACCACAAGACGTGTAAACAAAGACCAAAAGACGTGTCAACATAGACCACAAGACGTGTAAACAAAGTCCACCATGACATTTAACAAAGACCACATGACATTTAACAAAGACCCCCATGACATTTAACAAAGACCACCATGACATTTAACAAACATCACCATGACATTTAACAAAGACCACCATGACATTTAACAAAGACCACCATGACATATGACAAAGACCCCCATGACATTTAACAAACATCACCATTCCATTTAACAAAGACCACCATGACATTTAACAAACATCACCATGACATTTAACAAATACCACCATGACATATGACAAAGACCACCATGACATATGACAAAGGCCACCATGACATATGACAAAGACCACCATGACATATGACAAAGACCACCATGACATATGACCAATCCTGGAAGCCCATAATTATTAACTCAAACAAGGTCATGAGTTAAATCGAATAAGTTGTTAGAAATACTAATGACCTACAGTCACATGACCTACAGTATTACAGTCACATGACCTACAGTATTACAGTCACATGACCTACAGTACTACAGTCACATGACCTACAGTACTAAATTCACATGACCTACAGTACTACAGTCACATTTATGCCTACAGTACTAAATTTACTACAGTCACATTACCTACAGTACTACAGTCACATTACCTACAGTACTACAGTCACATTACCTACAGTACTACAGTCACATTTATGCCTATGGAACCAGAGTCAAATTTATGCCTAAAGTAATACCGTCACAATACCTACAGAAGTGCAGACACATTACCTACAGTGATACAGACACATTACCTACAGTGCCACAGACACATTACCTACAGTATTGCAGTGACATCACCTACAGTATAACTGTCACATTTATGCCCAAAGTAATACAGACACATTACCTACAGAACTGCAGACACATTACCTACAGTGCTACATACACATTACCTACAGCGCTACAGTCACATTACCTACAGTGCTACAGACACATTACATTCAGAACTGCAGACACATTACCTACAGTGGTACAGACACATTACCTACAGTACTGCAGATACATTACCTACAGTGCTACAGACACATTACCTACAGTGCTACAGTCACATACACTGTGCACGAAGTATTGGGTGCTGGGTGGCCTACCGGTCTAAACTGAGTCAGTCTCAAACTTGTGGAGTTTAATCCCCAGCACAATTATGGACAAGCAAAAACAACACCAGTCTTCCGGGGTGTTGGCGCCCCGTATGCGAAATGACATCGACACCACCAGACTTCTGGGCGGATAGCGCCCCGCAAGCGAAATGACATCGACACCACCAGCCTTCCGGGTGGATGTCGCCCTGCAGGCGATAGGACATCGAACCGACGAAAATTGCGACAACTCCTGCGACGTGGAATAAGGAATGAAACACACATACACAAACACTGCTGGCCATCTACTGGAAGGTCAAAGAATTGGAATGAAAGATGTCAGGACCACACGTTCGATTTTCACCAGCAACAAAACGTGGTTTGAAAAACATTGAAAAGTAAACTAAAGCTAGGACATTGGACTAAATTGCTCTGACCATAAATACTATGATTATAAAATCAGCTACAGCTGTTTCGCAATCGCTACATGTAGCACAATAGGGGGTGCCTATTTTAAGATTGTTACTGTTAACAACAAACAACTTTCTGATGTTCACTCATTTTTGTTACCAGTGTATTTCCCATTCCTGCAATCTGCTCTTGACACAAAGCTGAAATGCTATGAGCGGATTAGTTCAAACTGTAAGAACCGGAGTTATGAGGAGCGCCCTCTATCGGAAATCAATCTCTGACCGAAATCGTCCAGTTCCCATTCATCAGATCGCTATGGCCTGTCGCCATGACAACCAATGAGCTACGCCCACAAAGCAGATTACAGACTGGATTTAGCCTAGAAGTTGTGTTGTTAGTTTAGCCTAGACGTTGTGTGGTTAGTTTAGCCTAGAAGTTGTGTGGTTAGTTTAGCCTTTCATTGGACCAAATAACAATGAAGAACCCCCCCCCCCCCCGGTCCTCACGAACGGTTGGGGAAAAGGGGAAACATGTTGAGTCGTTAACTCATCACACGTTTTACTTAATAATAAACCAGCAGTCAGTAGCTTGATTTTGTCTTACCTAGAACTGCCCACTGCCCATCGATTGGTGACGTGTGGATGTCACTGGACATTTCATACAGTTTGAGACCAGCAGAATAAAAAAAGTTGGATTGGTATTGCATTTAGATTGGATCAAAAGCTAACCATGTTAAAATTGTGTTATTGAATTTAGATTATATCTAACTTAGAGAATATCAGGCAATTTGAAACTAAGCTACAGAATATATGAACCCAGCTGAGAGTAAAGGAGACAATATGAAACCACAAGATCATAAAAAAACTTATAAAATTTCCACAAAGAAAATTTTAAATTATTATTTTTTTTAATTAAGAAATATTTTCATTAATTTTTTTAATGAATTTTGAATAATTAAAAAAAAATACACAACAGTTTCAGTGAATTAAAGTGAATTGTATTTATTTATTTATTTTGTTTCTGTTGGGGGTGGATCCCTCTTTTACTTTCACCCATAAAACTTTGTAGAAGTTTCTTTGTAGTTGCTATCTAAACTACCACAGTCTTCCGTTTCTCCTACAGTTTCAGCTTACGCCATCTCTGGAATTGTTTTCGTTTGCGTCGTCGCTATAGCCGCCATGACTGCCGTCGCCTACAAATGCTATCGCAGGCGAGTCATGCAGAACGCCCAGAACCGGCTGTCGTCTGCCATCAAGAAAGGTCTACAGGAGAGCAACTCTGGCAGCTTCAAGAAGAGCATGAACGTCAGGAACACGACCAAGGTCATGAAGTCCAAGGGCACGAGCCCCATCACACCACCGGGAGGGGAGTCCGGCCTTGACCGTATTCCCATGATGGGTTTCTCCCACGCCACCGACCCGGCGCATTGTGTCAAGGCTGAGATGCACATTGAACACGAGAAGGATGGAGCCACGCCTGAGAAGGAGGACGCGCTGAGGGAACGAGCAGTTGTCTCACCGGAAAGACCAACAAAGCTGGGGAACCTTACGTTCTCCGTGGATCACGACCAGCAGAAGTGCGCCCTCATCGTGACCATTGTCAAGGCCGACGACCTGCCGCCCCGCGACCCCAGCCTAGGAGGATGTGACCCTTATGTCAAGCTGCAGCTGCTGCCGGAGAAGAAACACAAGTGCAAGACGCGAGTGCTCCGGAAGACGCTGTCCCCCACCTACGACGAGACCTTCACCTTCTATGGCGTGACCGGAAGCCAGATCCCCAACACGACCCTACATTTCGTGGTTCTCAGCTTCGACCGATTTTCACGGGACGAGATTATTGGTGAAGTGATTTACCCCCTTTCTGAGGCAGACGTGGAGAACAAAGAGACGGCCATCACGCGAGATATTACTCCGCGACATTTAAAGGTAAGAACATGTGGACTTTTTTCTATTGAAGCTAGTCTAATAAATTTACAGAATAAAATCTTTAAAAGCAATTTTTTTTTTTTAGAAATTAAACCTTTAGACCTATTTTTATCAGCATAGAAACAATATGCTGTGTTACGTCACTTCCTGTGTCAGATTAACCATGATACACACGGAAATCGGGTTTGTGGAATAATGGCGACAAACGGAAACTTGTGCTGAAATCTTTATGGATTAGTGCTGTTTTAAAACTTTTTTTTTGAGGCAGATAAGGGGCAGCAAAGGATCTCCTGCGACCCTGGGGATTTTCATTGGCACTACGACGCAGAGAATATAATAAAAAGACGTGTATGTTTTTAATATGTATTTCTATTGAAAAAAATTTGGCCCTGAGCAATGTAGCCCATAAAAAAACTTTTGTTGTTGCCCTGAGCAATGTAGCCGTAAACATTTTTTTGTTGTTGCCCTGAGCAATGTAGCCCGTAAAAAAAAATTCGTTGTTGCCCTGAGCAATGTAGCCCGTAAAAAAACTTTTGTTGTTGCCCTGAGCAATGTAGCCGTAAAAAAATTTTTGTTGTTGCCCTGATCAATGGAGCCCGTGAAAGAAAAGTACCCCGAGAATTGCCCATATCAATGAAAATTTGTGTATTAAAAGTGGTGTGCATAAAGATAGTAGCTCTGAAGCATAAAACTTAATCTAATAGCATGATATAACTTTTATGAAGAAACACAATACTACCGATGTCCCTCATCCGTATTTTAATAACCTTTTTAAACTTAAATCAGTGAACAGGTTATGTATTTATTTTTAATCACTCCCCACCCAACCCCAGTATTGGGAAGTTGGAAGCTTAACCAGGGGCGTAGGAAGTGGTGAGTTGGAAGCTTAACCAGTGGCGTAGGAAGGGGTGAGTTGGAAGCTTAACCAGGGGCGTAGGAAGGGGTGAGTTGGAAGATTAACCAGGGGCGTAGGAAGGGGTGAGTTGGAAGCTTAACCAGGGGCGTAGGAAGGGGTGAGTTGGAAGCTTAACCAGGGGCGTAGGAAAGGGTAAGTTGGAAGCTTAACCAGGGGCGTAGGAAGGGTTGAGGGGGGGTGGTCCACCCCAGGCGGCCCTTTTTCCCCATTAAATATTTAGGGGCGGTATTTTCGGCCACCTGGAGTTTTTTTCGCGAAAGGGCGCGAAAAAAACTTAAACCGCCTCGGGTGGCGCTAACCCTGGCTACTCCACTGAACCTAATATATTTTAACCATTCCCTTTTAAATTTTTTTATCCATTTATAGGTGTAGCCTACGTTCTATTTGTTCAAATGGGTTACACTTCTCTCATCGTTCCATTCTGCTGTTTTGTTTGATACCGTCACGAGAGTGATCTCTGATTTGTCAAAATCTGTTTTGATCTCATGTTCGGCAATTTGAGATCCCATATTATCGTTTGCACAATGTTGCGTTTTGATTTTTAAAATCAAATAAGGCTGCTGTCAGCTTTAGAAATAAACGGGTTTAAGAATATTTTATTAAAATTAATTAACTTCGAATCTTCCTCGTGGTTAGCACCTCGGTAATTGAGTTGAATATCAGCCCTCACCACCATGCTCGGTGTTTGCATGTCTGTACCACACACTCCAACCCAGCACTTACCTCGATGGCAGGCCGCGCTATTGATCCGCGGTGCTTTGTCGACCGCCCACTCGGCTCGATGCTAACTGGAGAGACGGCACAGCCGAGTGGGGGGCGAGATTATGCGTGCGGCCTGTTTCAAGGCTCTTGGAAACAACGGAGAGGAGAATGCTACAGGGAGAGTTCACGGAGTTACCACGAGTCTCCCTCACCCTGTAGCCAGCCGTGCATCTAAGAGCCTCAGAGACATATCCTCTTTCTTTTTTTTTTTACTAGAGAAAATGGCGATGAGAAATATGTGGACTTTTGTATAAACTTATGTAACAGATTTTTTTGCTGATCGTTCGATTTTTTAAATTGTGTCATTCTTTGAAGAATTTCGTTAATGTTATTCAAAAGAATTTCAATGCTGCTCTTTAGCAGATTGTCAAAGACAATCACTAACCTTTTTAGGTTAGAACATGACGGTTCCATAAATATCATATTTAAATTTCCTTTTAGGAGGGAAAAACAACATAAAAACATATCAGATATTATGCTAAAAGTTGTTATTGAATTTTAAAAATTATATATATATATATTATATTTATATAAATATATATTAAACTGTTAAAATTATATTGTTTTTAATGGTATTATTGGTGTATTTCAAATTTCAAATTTTTTTTTTAAAGTTCGCAAGAAAATGTTGTCCGTTTCAACTGTTCCATGTTCTGCTCTACAAAGAATTTATTTCAATCCCTGAAAACGTTTTTAAAGTAGCTAGAAAGAAAAATCGTCAAATTTCCAAAATTCTGACAAAAGTCACAAAGACTTTTCTTGGAGGGTCTTGATGTTTGATTGTTTAGGATCATCATCATCATCATCATCATCATCAGGTCCCGTAGTCCTTCGACCGTTGGGGCGCCACAGATGACATGTATACTATTCTTCTCCATTCCTCTCGGTCTTCTGCCTTACGCATAGCATCGCCCAGTTGTAATCCAGTCCATTCTTTGATGTTATCTTCCCATCTTTTTCTTTGTCTTCCTCTTCTTCTCCCTCCTCTAGTAGTGCCCTGCAAGATCTTGTTTAGGATGGGGGAGGGTAAAAGGGGAATAAAATATAAAACAACCCCATTTCACCCCACCCCCTCCTCATTTGTGAAAGTTGAGTAGCTAAATGAAAACACATATTTACAATAGATTTAACATGCATCGATTCTATTTTATTCGTGTCATTACATGGTTTGTTTCATGATGCTTACCAGACACCCCTGTCTACAAATCTTCGTTCAGGGTAGCGTCATTAAATCAAACAATGGATTGGCTCGATGATGAAATAAGTTATTTGCAACATGAATTCCGCGAAAAAACTAGGGCAGAGCCGAGTGTAGGGCAGAGCCGGGTGTGCGGCTGACCCGGGTGTGGGGCTGACCCGGGTGTAGGGCAGAGCCGAGTGTAGGGCAGAGCCGGGTGTGGGGCTGACCCGGGTGTGGGGCTGACCCGGGTGTAGGGCAGAGCCGGGTGTGGGGCAGAGCCGGGTGTGGGGCTGACCCGGGTGTAGGGCAGAGCCGAGTGTGGGGCAGAGCCGGGTGTGGGGCTGACCCGGGTGTAGGGCAGAGCCGGGTGTGGACAGACCCGGGTGTTGAGCAGAGCCGGGTGCAGTTTTTTTACATCCGGTCAGGTACAGGTATTCTGAGACGATACCCGGAGAATCCCAGTCCTGGTATTGCAAGAAAAAAGAGTTTGTTATTCATTTTGCTTATGTCTTTCAGCCAGTAAGAGACGTGAAAAGTTAGTGCGTAGTATCAGTAGCCATGTGTGCAGAACTAGTAGCCATGTATAGCGCTGGTTGTCGTGTATAGCGCTGGTTGTCATGAATAAAATCAATAGCCATGTATAGCACCACTAGCGGTCATGAAGGCATCAAAGTTGAAGGCATCAAAGTTGAAGGCATCAAAATGGAAGGAAAATTCAATCTTGAAACTGAGCTACAGGTGTTGGGATGGGTGTGGGGGGGGGCAGAGCTTTTATGAAAATAAAAATATGTTGTACTTTTGATCGTGGGTAGAGGGAAGCAGAAATAAGGGCTAAGGAGGGTGAGTGCAGGTTCCTGTAGAGAGGTCTCTATAACACCCTGGCAAGGGTTCATTTGTGCCGGGTCAGTGGCATAGCGGGGGGGGGGGGCAAGGGGGGCATCATGCCCCGGGCGCTACTCACAAAGGGGCGCCAAATGGTATATTTTACATATATGGTATGGTTTTCGAATAGGGGCGCAAAAAATGTATTGTACCCCGGGCGCGAGTTAAGCTCCCTACGCCACTGTGACGGGTGTGGGTATGTGTCGATGTCCTAATGCATGTCATTTCCGTGTTTTCGGGTCAGTACCCAACACAGTCCTAAAAAACACAAACAACAAAAAACTAATTAAAACTAACATACTTCCACCCCCCCCCCTTTTTTTCCCCATATGTGCATCACCTTGACACTGCCTAGTTCCGAAACCAAGGTCGAGGTGAACTCCTTGTGTCCCTGTGTTACCAGCCAGCGGCCAACAGACTGGGAGTCGTAGTACTTAAGGCCAGGAATCTGCCTAAGATGGACATCACTGGACTTTCAGGTAGGATATGACGTGTCACCACGCCCCCTTCCATCACGTGACCATTTAATGTACATCGTGAGTCGTTGGCAAAATCTTGTCATTTCTGAAAGAAATTCTTACTTCCGGCTTTTCATTTCTGAAAGAAACTCTTGCTTCCGGCTTTTCATTTCTGAAAGAAACTCTTACTTCCGGCTTTTCATTTCTGAAATAAACTCTTACTTCCGGCTTTTCATTTCTGAAAGAAACTCTTACTTCCGGCGTTTCATTTCTGAAAGAAACTCTTACTTCCGGCTTTTCGTTTCTGAAATACTTTCCATTGAGTGAAAACATGAAAATTGTTTGGCTACATATCCAATATTAAACAACAGTGCGTAGGTGAAGATTGTGGTTTATTTAGAAGATGGCAGATTTCATCTAAACTTAGGCAATACCAACTTCCCCCTCCCTGCCAACTCCCTTTGACAAACACTGTGTTTCCTGGTGAGATCGATACACGCGACGTCTCGGCGCCTTCCTTGAACAAATGTGACGATCGTTACTTGGACTGTCTCGCGGGTTTCAATTGAAGACCTCGGTGCTAAAATTACTTAAGTCACAAAATACACATTTTGAGATGATCATGTACAAATAATCTTTTTGTCTACAAAAATGTGAACATTTTCATAATTGTTTTCTTTATTTAAAGGACTTTGGCACATGTTAATGCAGCGGTTCTCAACCTGTGGGTCGTGACCCCTTTGGTGGTCGAATTACCATTTCAAAGGGGTCGCCTAAGACCTTCGGAAAACACATCTACTCTACAGTTATGACGTAGGAACGTAAATAATTTTGTGGTTGGGGGGTCGCCACAACACGATGAACTGTATTAAAGGGTCGCGGCGTCAGAAAGGTTGAGAACCGCTGTGTTAATGTGTTCAAATCAGTGCAGTACATTTGGCTAAACCGGATAAGAAAAGGTCACAGTTTAGGTTGATATTAACAAAAAATGTGACTTAAGTACTTTTAGCACTAGGGTCTTCAATTGGTACTTCTTAAATAATCCCATGAAAAGTGTTTAAATTTTTTTAAATTAAAAAACGTCTTTTAAAATAGCCCGCAATTTTTAAAATGCTCTTATTTTATTTTAGTTTTGCATCGAAAAAGTGTACTAAAAATTCTTTGTTTAATTCATTTTTTTTCTTTAAAGATTAATATTTCATTTTAAAGAGGACACATTTTATTTTTCTTATCATCAGACATTTTTGATTTAAAAATGACAAAAAATCCATTTCCAGATAGATTTGCAATGCTAGGCAGAGGCGTAGCGTAGGGGGGTCAGGGGGGTACAGATGTACCCGGGCGCCAGCTAGTTAGGGGCGCCAAAATATGCTGTGGTATTATTTATGATGAAAATAATGGGTTTTAGAGTTCTGGTTCTGGTTCTGGTTCGGTACGTTGCTGCATCCATATACTGGCATAAGTGCAACGGTTGGGGAAGCGATGTTGCCAATCTAACGACCCCTAGCAGATGCCAGGGCGGCCTTGAAGCTTTCGATCGTTGTCGAGTTCACGGCGGTATTGTCCAGGTTGTTCCAAGCAATTATGGTGCGTGGAAAGAATGACTGCTTATGTTGCACTGTGTTACTCCGAGGCACAGTGAAGCATGTGTTATTGTTTCGGGTGTAATTTCTCATGGGGTTGTCAGATGTTAAGTCAGTGTTAAGTGACTGTTTGGCTCTAATTAATCGGCCTGGCTTCTGTGGGGTGAGATAATTGTTTGCTGGGATGGCCGGAATTAGCCCCATGGCCATTTTATATAAGAATGTTAGGCGGATCTTTTCTCGTCTGTCCTTGAGAGTGGGGATGTCAAATCTGTTTAAAAGGCCAGTGACGTAGCCAGGCGTGGTGGTTTTATAGTCACGTGCTATGAAGCGCATTGCGTTACGTTGGATTCGCTCCAATTTGTCCACGTTTTGCTTGAGGTATGGGTCCCAGATGATTGCACCATATTCTAGTATCGGACGAACGAGTGCAAGATAGGCATTTCGTTTGCAGGATGTTGGGCAGTGGCGCAGATTTCTTCTAATAAAACCTAGTGTGGAGTTGGCTTTTTTTGAAATTTTGTTTATATGGGGTGACCATTTTAGGTTATTTGAGAAGAGAATTCCAAGGTATGGATTGTTTGTTACTTGTTGAAGGATTGTCCTATTTAGGGTGTACATATAGCTTGATGGGTTTTTTTTTGAGATGCTCATTATGTAGCATTTGGTTTCATTAAATTTCATGCCCCATTTGTCTGCCCAATTCATAAGGCACTCCAAATCTGCTTGAAGTTGGTTGTGATCATCGTAGTCGAAAAAAAGAAAAGAGGGCACTTTAAAATGAATCTTGTCCCCGGGCGCGAACCTACGCCTCTGATGCTAGGGTTATGTAAATCATTTTTTTCTTTACTCGAAATGGTGACAGACCTTAGGAACAGACAGAAATGTAGGCCTATATCGTTTAAAGATGCAATGATAAATTGCACGTTAATATCTATCTACATTATACCATGTGTTCGTCCGTGTGACAAATAAATAAATGAAAAAGTGTATGTTTAAGAATTATTGTTTGTACCTCATTGGTATATCCACAACTCATAAACAAAATTATCCACGTGTTGTCCACTGGATCGCTAAGGATAAACTATAATCTGGGGAAAACCTTTTTGAAGATTAACACTAATCCATACTCTGGCGGGGTGGAGGGGGGCGACACATAGGCAACAAGCCCTAACTTTTCAGCTGTAGCAGACACCATATATATAAAACGTGAGATCCGCTTGCCGCCCTACTCTTTTAATCTGGGGGGGGGGGGCACGTAGTCACCAGTGTCTGGGCTAGTGTGTATTGCCGACAATTTGGGTCCCTGCTGGCTTGTGTACCCTGTTAAAATTAGACCGAACGCATTTGAGTTACCAAGCTCTGACGCTGGTGCTTCTCTTTCCACCCTGGACAGGATTAGCTGGTCCCGGTACTGAATATTTAGTATCATATTATCATAGCTCATATATTTTTAATCAATGACTCCAATGACGGCAATTTTGGTCAAACAAGTAAATTTTCAAATCTAGAATGTAGACGTCTGGCTTCGACTCTGCCCAAAAGGTCTGCTGAACATACTTAAATATTTTTTTTTAATCATGTGATTCTACCAGGATTATAAATTCCATGGAACCAGAAACGTATTGAGCCCACACCTTCCAGTACGAGGAAGGAAATTGAAGCCATATCTGTAACGCTCCCTCGTTGCCTTAGTGGGATCGCGTGATGTAGTCTAATACCAGCGTAGTCTAATACCAGCGTAGTAAGAATCACACGACGCTCGGAGACAAGGGACCCAATAATTACGTCGATTAGGTTTCAAACAATTCTTTGACACGCTTTAGTTATAGAGTAAGGGTGAACAGATTTGGGGGCGGGGGGGGGGGGGGGAGGGGGCAGGAAACGTAGTTGAATTGATTGGTTACCGGAAATTTGATCGAAAGAAATTTCGTCGACAGAAAATTGATCGACGGAAATTTGATCAAACGTCGACGAAATTTCTTTCGATCAAGTTTCCGGATACGGAATTGATTGGGACCATGCCTCTGTCTCTTTTATGATACAAGAGGAATGAAAAGATTTATATTATACATTTAAACTCCAGCCCTCCACGCCCCACCACTGGCCTGAGGCGCAAGTGACATCTCAAGTATGAGTTCCCAATCTGAGACTCGTCGGCAACCTGTGGCCCTTATTGTAGAAAAGTCAGAACCTGTTTGAAAGTTAAATATTGTACACGTACATAAGTTGAAATATTTCCAAAATTCTGTTAAGGGGGCGCAATCAGGATAGGATATTGAGTTTAACTAATTAAAGTCGAAATAAACATTCATTGATATATATTAGCGGTACACATTCATAATTGTAAATACATATTAGCGGCACACGGCAGAAAATAGTTTAAGGGCAGCATGCAAAAACACGAGAATGACAAACGCTAATGGACGTGTTAGAATGGGGTGTGCAAACTGCGGCCCGACAACTGATATTATGCGGCCCTCGAAGGCATATAAATTACTTTGTTTTTAAGTGTTTTTGTTGAATTTTACAGAATTTCATGGACCGTTATGATTGCTTTAACATTTTTCATCAAATTTGTATCTAATTTTCTAATTTTCAAAATTTTTTTAACAGTCCTTGACTTTTGTCATGTAATGCTAAAATGCGAATTTGCCATTTTAACATAGAGAAATGTTTATCAAAATGTAAAAATTGGATATAATATACATGCGGCAATAGCTTTACATTTGTCAGTGTGGCCCTCCAGACAAAAAGTTGCCCACCCCTGTGTTAGACAAACATTTATAGAATAAAAAATGGCTGCAGTTTGCTTGAGAAACAATTTGTTGATGTTTATAACAACAGAAGAGAGTCGATCTCCAAACTATGTTTATTTGAAACATTGGCAAGTGAAGCTACTAGCTTAATGCTATCTGCAATACACTGTGACTCAGTGGCGTAGTGAGGGTGGGGCAAGGGGGGGCATCCTGCCCCGGGCGCTAATCACAAAGGGGCGCCAAATGGTATATTTTACTATACTATTGTATAGTTTTCGAATAGGGGGCGCTAAAAAGGTATTGGGGGCGCTAAAAAGGTATTGTGCCCCGGGCGCGAGTTAAGCTCGCTACGCCACTGCTGTGACTGTAACCATAAAGAGTTTGAATATAAGTTTGGAATATGTTGTATACCTTGGACCAAACTTATTGAACGCAAACTTTCCGTTGGCTTATACGTTCTCCAAAAAATAGGTCAGCCAAAAGAGCCTCTGTCACAATTACTTCGGATATAGGTCATCCGAAATATAATTGGGCCTATAGACCTTTCCATAGACATGAGACAGCTCTCTTGAGAGTCACTAATGACCTCTTGCTCGCATTGGACAGCGGTGATGTCTCCATCCTGATCCTCTTGGACCTCAGTGCGGCCTTTGACACTGTTGAATATGTTACTATGAAACCCTTTACAAAACCCTTGAAAATTACTTTTGCATTTCTGGTTCAGTTTTGGCTTGGTTTAGGTCCTACCTCTCCGATAGAACGCAGGCGGTCGCTTTCGATGGCTGTCTCTCCGGCAGTGCTGACTTGGTGTACGGAGTGCCACAGGGGTCAGTTTTGGGCCCGGTTCTATTCACAATGTATACCAGGCCCCTGCTCCTCTTGCTCGGAAGGCATGCTGTGAAGAGTCAGTCATTCTCAGATGACCCTCAGCTATACAAGCATACTCATCCCTCTCTTGTGGATTCCGCTGTCCGGACTTTGCCGGAGAGCATTGGTGCTGTCAAGTCGTGGATGACACTCAGCAAGTTGAATCTTAACGATGACAAAACGGAAACACTCCTCATTCACAATCACAAATTATCCTCTTACTTAGATCTCCCTACCTCATTTCAAGTAGGTAACTCCGACATACAATTTACATCCTCCGCTGGGAATCTTGGTTAAATTCTGTCTAACAACATGTCTCTCGATAATCATATCTCTCATATTTGTTGCTCTGCTAAACCACTATCTGTCAGATCAGCTCCATCAGCCACTACCTCAGAATTAGTGCAAAAAAAATCCTAGTCTATGCTCTTGGTCTCTCTCGTCTTGACTATTGCAACTCTCTTCTGTCAGGTTCACTAAAACACTTCATAGAAAAACTACAAAATGTTCAAAACTCAGCTCCTAGGCTAGTTTTAAAGGAAAAAAATGTGATCACGTCACACCACTACTTCATTCACTTCATTGGCTCCCAGTACACGCACGGATTGATTACAAACTCTCTGTTCTCTGCCACAACTTTTTCTTTAAGTCATGCCCTTCCTATCTAACCGAACTTCTCTCTGTCTATT
Organism: Omphiscola glabra; assembly: GCA_964017045.1. Taxonomy (NCBI): domain Eukaryota; kingdom Metazoa; phylum Mollusca; class Gastropoda; family Lymnaeidae; genus Omphiscola; species Omphiscola glabra. Next base: position 4,690,197 of record OZ024794.1, on the reverse strand, counting down.
CACCCCTTCGATAGCTTCGCTCCTCCGCAGACGAGCGTATTCTTTCTGTCCCCAAGACTCGCACAAAAGCATACGGTGAAAGATCGTCCTCTTTCTGTGCCCCCAAACAATGGAATTCTCTTCCACTACACATCCGCAATATACCAACCATCACAGCCTTCAAAACTGCACTGAAAACACATCTCTTTAAACTCTACTATCCTGACTGATTCCCCCCTCTGACCGATAAACGATACTGCTGGGTGCCGTCCATGGCTTGACATTTAAAAAGTTATGGAAGGGTTGGGCGAATACACATTTATTTTGTTTTATTTAATTAATGTATGTTAATTTTTAAGTTCTTGATTATGTTTGTTAAATTGTATGTACATAGTGGTGAGCCCAGCCCTAGGTTGGGGTACTACGCTATAAAAAAACTTCTTATAATAATAATAATAATTAGTTCTGATATAGGTCATCCAAAAATAGCATCTGTCCCAATTAGTTCGGATATAGGTCATTCAAAATAGCCTCGGTCCCAATTAGATCGGAATTATGTCATCTAAAATAGCATCGGTCCCAATTAGTTCGGATATAGGTCATCCAAAAATAGCATCGGTCCCAATTAGTTAGGATACTGGGCGCTCTACTGTATAAAACTAGATCTTCTAGAAGGTGATTGATGTATCATTTGAACTCCACTCTGTTGCCTCTTCTTCTCCCAGACCCTTATGTGAAGATCTACCTTCTGTACAATGGCCAGAGAATCGCCAAGAAGAAGACCCACGTCAAGAAGAGAACACTCAATCCTGTCTTCAACGAGTCTTTTCTATTTGATGTCCCTTACAATGAGGGTCTACAGGTAAGCCTCGTTGTGGACACCAGCGCCATGACCAGCAAAGTACACATTTAGACGCCCACTTCCCATGGTTTATCTTACAATTTTGAGAACTAACAGAAAATAGAGGCGCTCTAATTGAAAGATGTGCTTCAACTCTTTACACTGACTGACCTTTAACTTGAAAGATTTATAATTTGACAGACTTATAACTTGATAGACTTATAACTTGATAGACTTATAGCTTGATAGACTTATAACTTGATAGACTTTTAACTTGTCAGACCTTAAGTAGTTTTAACACAGGCACATTAAATCGGATTTGGTTTATTTCCCCTTACATCAACAAGCAGTTTATTTATTTTATTGTTGTTGTGTTTTTTTCCCTTTAGTTACAATTATTCTTGCAATTAATAAAATAGAGTAATAAAATATGGGATTGGAAATTTTTCAGAACATTTCTCTCGAGTTGCTTGTCTTGGACTGGGATAGAATGACCAAAAATGAAGTGGTCGGTCGTCTGGAGATCGGCTCCAAATGTGAAGGTCAAGAGGCACTCCACTGGAGTGAGGTCATCAACTGTCCTCGTAAACAGATTGCAGAGTGGCACAAACTCCAGGACTAAAGCCCCCCGGAGGGGGGAACATTCGAGATTTGAATTCATTGATCAGGCTGAATGAAATATTTCAACCATGTATGTTAGTGTGGAGTTTCAAAATTCAAGCAGAGTTTTTTCTGTTAATGTCATCATTTAGTGTTCAGCCATCTTGGATCACAAAATATGGCCTAAATATTGAAATTATGGATTAGATTACACGAGTTTTCTAAGACCTACCATGTAGCTTTTTCGGTAGCTCGAAGGCGGCACCACTTCCGTCACGTAAGCATAGTTAGTTTTTCAAAACATGTTTAAAAAAAATTAAATTCTAAATTGTTTATTAAAGGTTAAACGAACGTTTACCAACCAACACACAAAAGTTAACGTTCTACACGACCTTATCTTGTGAGGTCAAGGTTGCGTCCAATGTGTGGGTAGGTCCCCTTTCCACGCAACATCCAAAAATAAAATATAAAAATTTTAAAAATATCTGTAAATGTAGTAACAAGGGCAAAGTGGAAAAATATAATTTGTTACCCATAATGCCTCTTGCTTTGTATATAAAAACTATTTTGGTCAGGCAAGGAAGATCGAAACAAGGCTAAAGGCTAAAGACATTGCTCTACAAATTCCTTATAGCTTCACACCCCCCTCCCTTCCCCCCCCCCCCCCCGTTATCACGTAAGATAGTTATAAACTCACCAATAACTTTGAGACAAGATGTTATAAGTTCTAGCTCAAAAAGAGAGAGAGAGAGAGAGAAAGTTAACTACAATGTCATAGCCACCCAATGATTTTTTCTTTCTACAACTCTATGCTCAATTTTAAAAGCTACCTTCCCTCGGCCATTTGTTTTATTGAGAACATTCCTGAGCCTGATTCTACTGTAAGGACATTGTTGAAAATGGGCTGCTTACACTTACATATTTTTTTCCTCAAAGTGAAATAAATATAACTTTAATTGGAAGTTTTAAATTGTAGTTTTTGTCATTGAAATATTTAGAAAATGGCTAATGTATATATTTCTATGGTTAGAATTTATGTAAAATTAATATCTTAAGTGTCATAATAATTAGCAGACGACACCAAAACGCATGAATGACTTTTGGAGGTCATCGTCAGGTCAGACAAAAATAATGGTTGGTTTATCTGACAACCAAACAACACCTAGCACTAGCGCATGCGCTGAAGACAAAGACATGTTACAAAAGAGTAGAGCCCACCAAGTTTACTGCGTAGGAATACATTTATATTTCATGTCTCGTCAACTCCATTAGTGACTCATAATATGGTGACTGTTTTTATTGTTATGTTATTTTTTCATTACACCCCCCCCCCCCCCCCCCACGCCGTTAAAGTTAAAAAAAAAAAGAAAGTCCACATTTTCTTTAAAAATCATTTTTATCCAATTTTATTTTCAATTAATCATGTTAAATTGAAATTCAAATGTTGCAATGAAAATGTAATTTCTTTGTCTCGTCTATTTGGTACATGTAAAACTCATCAGAGGCTGTGCTGTAAATATAATCAATGATTTGTAAGTGTTCTGTCGTAATTCATTTCATCCTGTCATAAAATGCATTGATTTATTTTGATACTTACTTCCCCTTGGTTTTGTTTATAAAGTAATGCAATCATCAACGGATAGACACAGTCAAATAGTAGTTGTCTAGAAGTTCATTGACGTAGTTAAGGCCCCTTACGAGGCGGAACAAGAAACACGGTACTTGATACTTGATTATCCCAGATTTTGGGCCCTAGTAAGACAGAATAGTTAAAGATGTACAAGGCCTAAAATCGTTAAAAAGTTTTTTAAAAAGTATTTAAAGCAAGATTATTTAAAGCTTTTTACTTAAATCAAATTGTTGGTACCTCAAACAAAACGTTTAAGTAATTTCATTAACCCACGTGACATTTGTTCCATAGTATCATCAGTCCCATCCCCATCCCACCCCAGAAATAAAGCTTTTTTCCAAAACTCATTACATCGGTGTGTGGTGCAGGATTACTACTTCTATGTTACCAGGTGTTTATAGTAAAGTTTATAGCAACCAATCAACTTCCTGTGTAATATATTATAATATAACAAGGAACGTTCCATAAGTTCCGTTCTGTTCCCGAAGACTCTGTCAGATAACTAGGAACATAACTGACGATACAGCTTTAGAATCTGGCTTTGAAGTGCGGGATTATGAGTTTGGAAAATAGCTTTTCCGTTTGTCAACACGTGATGTTGTTTCGTGATTTTTTGTGTCATACTAGCTAAAGGCTTCTCCCCATCCCCTCCATTCAGGCTGCAGACACCCCATACCCTCTATACTAGCTGAAAATGTCCCCATATCACCCCATCCTAGCTGCAGACATACTCCATCCTTCCACACAGGCTGCAAACATCCCGCAACCTATCCGCAGGCTTCCCTCCTCACCCACAAAATTAGCAGCAGACATACCCCATCCCGACCAAAATAGCTGCAGACATCCTCCATCCTAGCTGCAGAATTCCCCAACCCAGCCCCTCCAAACTAAACTATCTTTTATATAACAAAGAATTTTGCCCGGCTAAGTGGTAGTGCTAAATCTCCATGCACTAAGGCATACAAAGATGAATCTGCTTTTAATTATTAACAGTAAATTTCAAAGATAAACGCTGCTCTTACAAGTGATTCCTCTTTAATTATTTTTTCTTATTTAAAAAAAAAAAGAATACTTTCCCTTTCTAATTTATTATTAACTTTTATAATTTATATACCGCTTACTTTTCTTTTCACCAATCAAAGATGCAATACAATTGAGACAGCTAGATTTTCTGAAAAGTATTTCAACATATAGGCCTATAAATTAAATTATCTGAATTCTTTTTTCAATATTAAAAACAAAAATGTTCTAAATTGCATTTCTTTACTTTGTTTTAAATTGTTTAAACTTATTACGGCTTATTTTGTTGTTATTAGACGAATGCATAAATTGAACTGTTGAAGGGTATCATAACCTTTGACCCACATGGCTTCTTTACACACGTGATATAGGCCTACATTAATGCTCCGCCATGTTAGACTTCTGGCTTCAGATTTAGTGCTTTTTTTTTGTTTTTGTTTATCTCGGTTCGAGTATTATTTTATTCAACAGGAAGTGTAAAGATTAATTTATATTTTCGTATTACAAATAATTATTTCATTACTGTCTTATCAGACAACTAAAAATATTTGGTGTACCTAAATCAAAAACGCTAAAACGATTTAATTTGCTTATTGGTCAGCAGACGATGAATGTAAAATATGTCAAAAGTTAAAAGATTGACAAATTAAAGTTATGTGAAAAAAAGGAGAAAAACAAATAAATTTTAAAAAACAATAGTGATTTATTGGCATATAACTCTAATGATGAATTTGGCCTATTAAACCATGAATATAGCTGAAAGTCATGATGGCTCGCACTCGTCTTGTTATTTCATGTGTTCGTCATGTTAGCCAGATTTCTTTTCTACCTTCAAACATTTTAAGAAAAAATATGAAAGACTGAATGAATGTAGAAAGATCGAAAGAAAGTTTGGAAGGCGTATTTTCCAGGCTAATCCAAGCATGCAGCTTCATGTCATTCAATTCACATTTCCCATTTTAAAGTAGCAGTAACAAAGCCATTAAGTTAAAGGGCCATTAAGTAACAAAGCCATTAAACTACAAAACAATTAAGTAACAAAGCCATTAAGTAACAAAGCCATTAAGTAACAAAGAGATTAAGTAACAAAGCCATTACACTACAAACCAATTAAGTTACAAAGCCATTACACTACAAAGCCATTAAACTACAAAGCCATTAAGTAACAAAGCCATTAAGTAACAAAGAGATTAAGTAACAAAGCCATTAAGTAACAAAGTCATTAAGTAACAAAGCCATTAAGTAACAAAGTCATTAAGTAACAAAGCCATTAAGTAACAAAGTCATTAAGTAACAAAGCCATTAAGTAACAAAGTCATTAAGTAACAAAGCCATTAAGTAAGAAAGTCATTAAGTAACAAAGGCATTAAGTAAGAAAACCATTATGTAACAAAGCCATTAAGTAACAAAGAGATTAAGTAACAAAGCCATTAAGTAACAAAGAGATTAAGTAACAAAGCCATTAAGTAACAAAGTCATTAAGTAACAAAGTCATTAAGCAACAAAGCCATTAAGTAGCAAATCCATTAAGTAACAAAGCCATTAAGTAACAAAGCCACTAAGTAACAAAGCCATTAAGTAACAAAGCAATTAAGTAACAAAGTCATTAAGTAACAAAGTCATTAAGTAACAAAGAGATTAAGTAACAAAGCCATTAAGTAACAAAGTCATTAAGCAACAAAGCCATTAAGTAACAAAGCCATTAAGTAACAAAGCCATTAAGTAACAAAGTCATTAAGTAACAAAGCCATTAAGTAACAAAGCCACTAAGTAACAAAACCATTAAGTAACAAAGTCATCAAGTAACAAAGTCATTAAGTAACAAAGCCCCTAAGTAACAAAACCATTATGTAACAAAGTCATTAAGTAACAAAGCCATTAAGTAACAAAGCCACTAAGTAACAAAACCATTATGTAACAAAGTCATTAAGTAACAAAGCCATTAAGTAACAAAGCCACTAAGTAACAAAACCATTATGTAACAAAGTCATTAAGTAACAAAGCCACTAAGTAACAAAGCCATTAAGTAACAAAGCCATTAAGTAACAAAGCCATTAAGTAACAAAGCCACTAAGTAACAAAGTCATTAAGTAACAAAGCCACTAAGTAACAAAGTCATTAAGTAACAAAGCCATTAAGTAACAAAGCCATTAAGTAACAAAACCATTATGTAACAAAGTCATTAAGTAACAAAGAGATTAAGTAACAAAGCCATTAAGTAACAAAGCCATTAAGTAACAAAGAGATTAAGTAACAAAGCCATTATGTAACAAAGTCATTAAGTAACAAAGAGATTAAGTAACAAAGCCATTAAGTAACAAAGTCATTAAGTAACAAAGCCATTAAGTAACAAAGCCATTAAGTAACAAAGCCATTAAGTAACAAAACCATTATGTAACAAAGTCATTAAGTAACAAAGAGATTAAGTAACAAAGCCATTAAGTAACAAAGTCATTAAGTAACAAAGCCATTAAGTAACAAAGTCATTAAGTAACAAAGAGATTAAGTAACAAAGCCATTAAGTAACAAAGTCATTAAGTAACAAAGCCATTAAGTAAAAAAGCCACTAAGTAAAAAAAAACATTATGTAACAAAGCCATTAAGTTACAAAGCCATTAAGTAACAAAGCCATTAAGTAACAAAGAGATTAAGTAACAAAGCCATTAAGTAACAAAGAGATTAAGTAACAAAGCCATTAAGTAACAAAACCATAAAATTACAAAGCCATTAAACTACAAAGCCATTAAGTAACAAAGATATTAAGTAACAAAACCATTAAGTAACAAAGCCATTAAGTAGCAAAGCCATTAAACTACAAAGCCATTAAGTAAAAAAGCCATTAAGTAACAAAGCCATTAAGTAAAAAAGCCATTAAGTAAAAAAGCCATTAAGTAACAAAGCCATTAAGTAACAAAGCCCTTAAGTAACAAAGCCATTAAGTAACAAAACCATTAAGTAATAAAGCCATTAAGTAACAAAGCCATTAAGTAGCAAAGCCATTAAATTACAAAGCCATTAAGTAAAAAGGCCATTAAACTACAAAGCCATTAAGTAACAAAGCCATTAAGTAACAAAACCATTAAGTAACAAAGCCATTAAGTAACAAAGCCATAAAGCCATTAAGTAACAAAACCATAATGTAACGAAGCCATTAAGTAACAAAGCCATTAAACTACAAACCCATTAAGTAACAAAGCCATTAAGTAACAAACCCATTAAGTAACAAAACCATAATGTAACGAAGCCATTAAGTAACAAAGCCATTAAGTAACAAAACCATAATGTAACGAAGCCATTAAGTAACAAAGCCATTAAACTACAAACCCATTAAGTAACAAAGCCATTAAGTAACAAAACCATAATGTAACAAAGCCATTAAGTAACAAAACCATTAAGTAGCAAAACCATTATGTAACAAGGTCATTAAGTTACAAAGCCATTAAAAAAGTATTTGAACAATTAAACTCTGTTATGATACCTTTTCATGACTAGCATTGAAATATATGCACACCCACATTTGAAGTCTAGCGAACACAGAATATCATATCTTTTACAACATCTCTGGTTGGCCTGTCTGCATATGTTTGCTGGACAATATTGAACATAAAACCAAAACATACTATCGTATTTACTATCGGCTTGAAGTGGAACCTTATTTGCTCTCAACATTGTCATTTCAAAATTCTTAAAGTTAAAGATACAAGAAGACAAAACAATGCCAACCAAGTTGGACAAAATCTATTTCATCTACATGTTTTGTATAGGGACCAGAGGCGTAACTAGAGTGTTTGGCGCCCAGGGACAAGATTCATTTTAAAGAGCCTCCTTTTATTTTTTCAACTCTCAAACCCATTATTTTCATAAATAAAATAAGATCAAAGCACATATTTGCGTCACTAACTCGTCTGACGCCCAGGACATCTGTCCCCCCCCCCCCGTACCCCCCTTAGCTACGCCTCTGATATGGACATTAAAGATGAAACATTATTTAAAAACAAAATACTCTTCAAAGTTATAGCAAGGTTTTAACACTAGGGAGAGGGAGCGCATAAAATAGCATTAATTATTTCAATGCTAGTGAGATGTATGCCTGTAACACTAAATTGTGGAAAAAGATATGTTTAGGATTGAAATGAAAAGAGGGGACTATTAAAATTACGGTTTGGTAAGATGCCTTCTTCGGCAGATAAGACAAAACAAAAAAACAACGAAAAATTGAATATAAAAACTTATTGATCAGAAGATCCCAATGAACCAAATGCTTTTAGTTTTGACCGGAAAAAAAATCCATATATGTATAAAGCCCTTTGTAGCCCACTTGCAAGCCATCAAATTGGCATTAAAAAAACTTCTTGGAGTTGAACCTAAACAAGAATAGAGGATGTTGGAGCTTTTTTGTGATAATGTCTTAAGGTATACAGTATTATTTCCAGCTGATATCTGTAACAAGGTTATTCAGTCCAGAGATACTTGGCTGGATGTCGAAGTGTCCAACTTAAAACGCTTGATTTGACAAATCTTCAGAACAGCTGGAAAAGTGTGTGGGACGAAGATAAGCATGTTGCTTCTAATTTGTGCATAGAAGTGAAACTCTCTGGAACTGGGGATGGATCAAAACGAAAAGAAGGGGATTCCATGATGAGGGTGTCAAAACAAGATGTAACGGAGGAATTCCCCTGAGGAAGCATATTTCAGAAAGTATATCTTCTATCTATGCAATATTGGATAATGTTATTGGTTAATTTGCTGTTCGTTTCAATGATGCAGGGAACATATCTTAGAATTTCGGCTTCCCATGGAAGTGCCAATCAATGCCTCAAAATGAATTTAAAGAAAAATCAAAATTACTGGTAGATCAATATCTCGTTAGTATCAGTGAAGATCTTGCAATGTAGAAATCATGTAAAATCTATTAATCAAGTAAATTTTAAAAAGGGACATCTGAGTCCAATGAAGCTACAGAATAGCTTAAAAAATATGCAAGCTGGAAGGAATCTTTCTAAACATATGTGTCTGCCTCATTACTTTGTTAACAATTCCTGCAAATGTCTCCTCGGCAGATCGCTCATTCATGAAACTAAAGCTGAAAACACTGGGCTGGTCACCATTGGAAGAACGGCGACGATGATGTTCAAGATAAAAAAAATGGATTGGTCTACTGCTTCAGCATTAAACAGAAACTCGTCCCTCTCCCCCCCACACCCCACCCCCACACTATGCAGGGACGAGGCCATGACAGGCAGTTCCGACTCATAACAGCAAGAACACAGTAAAGGGACTGCTCATTCCTGGCAAAGACAATCAGGGACTGGAACAAGCTTCCAAAAGGAACAGTTGAGGCGACAACACTTAACACATTTGCGTCTACTGCCTTCCAAACTCCAGTTCCTAATATCATCGCTTAGTAGCCCTTGCAACAAGTGACAAAATCCTCTTCAATAGCAAGCACAGAAACATCGTGAACTCTCTCTACAGAAATAGGAGCCAGAATGATCAATACATTGATGGTGGAGACACACTTACCCGGTGGCGCACTTACCTGGTGACGCACTTACTTGGTGGCGCCCTTACCTGGCGGGGCACTTACCTGGTGGCACCCTTACCTGGCGACACACTTACCTGGCGAAACACTTACCTGGTGGCGCCGTTACCTGGCGACACACTTACCTGGCGACACACTCACTTGGTGGCGCACTTACCTGGTGGCACAATTACCTGGCGATACACTTACCTGGCGGCGCCCTTACCTGGTGACACACCTGGTGGCTCCCTGCTCTGTTGACATCCTCTTTGTTTATATAATCGCAGATCAGTTATGTAACCGACGAGAATCCCTAGAGCGACATCTGTCAAATTGGAATCTTTTCCTTAGGTGATATCAGAGCCGTTCTTAGGATTTTGGGGGCCCTAGGCATGGAGCGTAGGTAAGGGGGATCCGGAGCAGAGGAGAAAATACCACCCACCTCTGCGGCACTTCCATTTTGCTTTTGTCACTGTTTCCTCTTTGCTCGCGTGTTACCTCTAACCATAGAGATAATTCCGCCACTAGAGAAAATGTGTACTTCAGAAATACATGGACTTGCAAGTTGTAGGCTAAAAAAAAAGGGCCTTAGAGGCGGTCGTCTAGTTTGCATATGCCTATGTCTAAGAACGGCTCTGGTGGTATCCCCCGGGAGAGTGTCACCTGGTGCGGTCCGCATTATTAATGACGCTACTGATGTGGATCGAAAATGTCAGCCCTTAAATATTTCCATCTTCTACGCTATTATATTATTAATATCAGTAAAAATATGCCATCCATAGATGAAGTCAGGCTGTTTATCTGATCTTTACCCCCCCCCCCCCCAAAAAAAAATAAAAAATCGTCACGAATTTGTAACACAAATTACATACTTTTATCGCACATCGTCACAAATTCGTGCGCCCTTCTTCCAAATTTTATTTTTTGTTTTTCTTCGACGCGTCACGTTGTTTGTGGATGGTCCAACTATATTAATTCTTTTCATATGGATACTGCCTCACTCCCAGAAAAAAAAGTTCATAGCATCACTGTGGTATTTATTTACATTTCATTTTTTTAAAAAATGACTGAGTGATTACAGCGACGACAAATGTCATGCTTTATCTACTAGTTTTAAAATATTGTAAAAACTACTATAAACAGATTTTAAGCTAAAAAATTTAGCAATATTTTCGTTTATCAAAACATCCCGTTGTTGTCAAGATAGGCCCTATCTATTATCCCGTTCAGCTTGTTAATAGTGATAGGCCATTTTTAAGTAACGGAACTATTACCAATACAAATTTTCGTTCCGGGTCGCGAATAGTAGCGATTCATGAAAGGGAAAGAAAGCTTACTACTTTTCTCGGAGTCGGATTCGGATATATAATTGCCGCTTATTGAGTTATTAACTAGGCTTACAGACCTAAAACACCAGATTTGACAATGGAGAGACGGCGAAGACGTACGGATTCTCTTAGCGATGATGAAGATGGTAAGTTGATTTTAGTTTTGACCTAATTTTTTATTATTGTGACTTTATATTACTTCACTACTAGTACTACCCAGTCAGTGCTTCCCATTTAAAGTATCAAACAACAATAACCTGTTTTCGATTAGTATAATAAAGTATTTGTTATGAATACAAATATTATTAAATATAACCACAAACCATCCTTAGGTCAATCATGAATATGATGGCTGATGTCCCAGCAGGCCTATAACTTATAACTAAACTAAATTTTGCAATCCTCTGATGTCCAGTCCCAAATTATTTTCAATGGTTACTCCTTACTTAAAAGTCTTTGGCATCATTTTGTTTTGAAATTCATGTTTGCGTATATTTCAATAAATTTGTTAAATTATGGAACGTAGACCAGCCGCATCGATAAGCATTAGTTTGGTTATTTTCCAGCAGCACAACTGGGCGGAATTGAAGTAACTCCGTGTGAGTTGTACACTGTATTGTCAAACAAGCGTGAATGGTTGGAGTGGCTGGTCCGACACAGTTTGATCAGAAACGTGGAACATGCAAGCGCACATGTCGTTAGTCGCTTGTGCGGAATGCAACGAAAGTTTTTCTTGGCGTTGTCACCCATACAACACCCGCAGTAGTGTTAGAAACGGGTCTTCTTTGCCAACTGCGATCAAACAACTGAAAAATTATAGTTATGATCATGTTTTATTGGATATAAGAAGTCAAGTGTAAACTTCTGGGAGGCTCCGATGCCAGCGGGCAGTCTGTTTTTGTTGAGATGGATGAGAGTTACTTTTTCCATAGAAAATATCACTATGGACAGCGACGCGTTGGTAGGTGGGTTGTCAGCTTTGCTGAGCCTGGTAGTGGACGATGTTGGATGGAGGTTGTTGGCCCTTGAGGTGCACTAACACTCGAGCGCATTATCACTAATCATGTGTTACCAGGGACAACTATCTGCACGGTCGCTTGGCGAGGATATCAAAATGTCGCTCAGATCAACAACGGCATGTATGCTCCTGCTGTCATTGTGCATGCGCATGATTTTGTTGATTCAGTAGACCAGGACATTCACACAGAAACTATCGAAGGACTATGACACTATGGACGCAAGCGAAACTTAAACTCTGCTATCAGAGTGGTACTAGTCCCGGTCTGTTTGCCAGCTACTTGGGGGCCTTTCAGTGGCGCAACAATCACAAGCAGAATTTTTTTAGGGTGCTATTTGCAAATGCTATGCGCCAATTACAACATTTAGTATTTACTGACTGGTTTTTAAAGTGACAGTTATTTGCAAAGCTATGACTGACATTTCTGCTGTTTTCTGCAATTTTTTTCATACAAAATAATTTGGGACCAGACTTTAGTGGATTGCCTTACATTTAAATATATTAATATTAAATATTATTACTGACTACTCAGTGACTACTAATACTGATCTGGACAGAAAATGTCAGCACTAAAAATAAAATGTTTCCTTCTTCTACGCTATTATATTATTGATATACATAATTATGTTATTGTAGATCACATAATATTTTTAAATTAAATGATTTACGCTAAAGTTAAAGCAGGCATTCGTACCATGAAGTAATTTACATGGTTTATTTCAATGTTATTAACCCTTTCCTTACTGATGACATTGATGCTACGTCACGATCACCCACTTTCAATTACCAAGGGCGTCACATTGTCGTCATAACAAAGAGACAAAGAACTTTTCTGAAATACCAAGGACGTCATGTCGATGTCATATTTCAATGCTATATATTTCTTTATTCGTTTATCTATAGAGAAGTTAAAAAGCAAATTGGATAGAGAATGAAAAATACCGGAAATTTCTTCTTTTTTAATTATTATTATTTTTTAAAAAAAATATATTTTTTAAATTGCTGAGTTAGCAAAAATCGATGCCCAAAACCAGCGGTAATTAAAGGGTTAATAGGTTTAGAGGGTTCAGGTTAGGTTTATAGATAAGTTTAGGGTGTCCTTTCATGTTCATGTGTCGGGGCAACCAAGATGGCGGCCATTGCGTGGATTGTCTGAATTTACTGATTATTATAAATATAACCCTAAACCATCCTCAGGCTCAGGTCAATCATCCTACTGACAGATTCTTGGGCAAAATGTTCAAAATGAAGTAATAGCTTGAAGAACTAGTTATATAGGGCCTGAAAAATGCAATTCATTTATACCAAATTTATGGTTGAAGATCGATTCTAAAGAAAGTTATGATTTTTTGCATGAATTATTTTGGGATAACTCTGTTAATTGAGAGGTATAGGAAAATATAAATGTGACAAAAATAAAAACTGGGCAGAGATTTGAGATAAATTTGTGAAAATATAATACAATTGTTTGGGTAGGTTGGGGGGAATTTATATTAGCCCATTCTAATTGCGTACTTGCAGATGCTTTAAACAGTGGTTATGAAAATTGAAACTGGTGGCTGGGGGAGGATGTAGGAAAAGTTGAATAGTAGACTGCTTAATTCAACTTGATATATTTTTACAAAAAAGATTTGATGAAGATTCGGAAGAAACATTTTAACAAATAAATGACCGCAAACCACATTTTTTTTTCCCAACGCATATGCAACGTTTACATTTTGAAGTGGTCAAAAAGTTGAACAAAGGGCACGTAACTCTGCAAGGATTTGACTCTGGCAGAAGACTAATTAACCCAAGTACCTGAATATGGTGGCTGATGTTTGTTTCCCCAAAAATTAAAAGAACATTTTTTAGTCTTTATCTGTGTCAGTATCTATTAATGCAAATTAAACAAAATGAGTCAAAATGTGGGATCATGCCAATAAGCACAATAATTATTCGATTTATCCTTACATTGGACATGTCAAATCAATGTGGGCTGTGATAATTTATAATTTATGGGGTATGCCTAATCTAATAAATGAATCCGGGTAGGCTTAAGAATATTTTACAGTAATATTTTGAAAATATACCAACTCAAATCATTAAGAAGAATTGGGCTGTTTAGGCTTCTTAGTCATTAACTTATTTTCTGGTTACTAAATAATTATGGTATCTTTTGATTCTGTGAAATAAATTAGTTTGTCTTTCTTTTTATGGTCATTTTTGGTTGTATAGTCCTTAGTATTGCTATGTCAGCTAAGAACTTTTAAAATATGTGTTTCTGTGTTGACTCTGTAAATGATTATTTCTTCAGTTTTTAAAGCTTTTATTTCACAATACAGTAGTTATCAATAATTTAATATCATCTAAAAAATCATACAAATTGAATATCATTCAGATGACAGAGGTCGTAAACGAAGAAGAATTGCAACCGATGGTGTTGACATAGAAGACAGGCTCGAATCTCTGATCACAAGAGTCGGTGAAAAGGTAACTTTAAAATTAAGGCAATTAAATTAATCAATAAAAATAGTTCTTTAACTTTAAATATAGTCTTGAAATTACTATAGGCATATTATGAATAAAAACAATAAATTGGCTAGATGTAATGTTTTTACGTTTTTAATGTTAGAAAGTGGATATGGAAATTGGCTTATTAATTAATAACTTTTTGTTTGTTTGTTGAAACATGATGAATCTAATCCACTTTATTCTTGTTTTGTAGAGCACATCATCTCTTGAAAGCAATCTGGAAGGCCTGGCAAGTGTTCTTGAGGCAGACATACCAAATTACAAACATCAGATAATGAAAATTTTATGCCAGTGGTAGGAAATTTATCAATAATAATTTAAGAGATTTACAAATGATATAAAAAGGAAAGAAAAACTACATTCTTTTTTTTTAATCCCATTATTTTTTATTACAACAGATGACATTTTAACCCGACTATTTTTCTATTGCAATAAATAAGAATTTTAATTTCATTGTGTTCAAATTTTTTAACCATAAGGTAGAAACAGGACTTAGAATTTCTTTAAATGATATATGCTATTAAATAGTTTCATCCTTCATAAACCAGTGTCCCAAAATTTTTTAAGAATATTGATAATTTCTTTGTAATATTTCAGTGTTGTTAGTTTGCCTGAGAAATTGACTGTTTACACAACCCTTGTTGGACTGTTGAATGCTAAAAATTACAATTGTGGAGGGGAGGTTTGCTACAACTATAATTATCATTTATTTTATAATATTATATTATTATCGCTATTTGGAATATTTAGAGCTACTTTATATTTGCCCGTGCTAGCTTAAATCTGGCCAGTTCAAATAGCAACTGCTATTTGTCAAGGTATTTTTGTTGGTCATAAAATCATTCATTCAAATACATTTGTCATTAACAGTTTTCTCACTATGCACATTAATTTTTAAATTAGATTAAAATATTTTAAAATAATGTCCCTATATAAAACAAAACTAGTCATCTGCTACTTTTATTCTATTCTACATAAAATTCTTTTTAATAGTTTATAGAAATGCTTGTTCGCAACTTGAAGGAAGCTCTCAAGACAGGGGAGTTTGAAAATGCAAGAATGATGGTAAGTTCAGTTTAGAGTTTCAAAGCATAAGAAGTCTTAACCATATCTTTTTAACTTCTTAGGACCTGTCTAAGAAAATATCAGGTGTTGGTTTGAAAAATCAGTTTTAAAAATAATTAAATAAACCCTCTATTTGCAATTAAATGGATAGTTGCTTCACCATTATGAAGTTAAAGTATTGCAAATTGATGTGGTCATCACACTTAATAAAATCAGGCAAATATTGTCATCACACTATAAATCCAGGCATCCTTATGCATTAACTTTAAGAAATCTATAAGGCCTATCTGAAATGTCAACAATATTTACCATAGATTTTTTTTATTAAAAAACCCAAAATAAATCAATGAGAATATAGGTTCATTTTTTTTTCTAATTGTAATTAATTGCAACACAAAAAAAAGAATTTTAAAATTCTAAACAAATTAAGTATTCTTTTACAATAGTGAGTTACCAACATAGACATCCATTTCCTATTTAAAATGTCCAGTCTTTCTTGATATGTAATGAAGGTAGCTACTTAAATCCATGATTCTCTTAATCAGTATTCATACTAAAAGATAAGTAAAATGCCAAAGTTCATCTATCGTTAGAAATTTCACAAAGACCACAATTTCCCAACAATTAACAAAATCAAGATTTGCTGGTTCCTCACATAACTTCAACACACACACTAACACCTATCAATGCAGAATGTGGTTTTATAGCGCCCTCAAGCCAGTATTTGGTTACCTGCTAAGAAGTCAAATATATACAAACAAAAATCTTTATTAACACACCTGGTCCAAGTCTGCTAGTTTGTTACATAAATTAAGTTTTTAAGTATTGTATTAGCAAAAAGTTTCCCATAAGTTACCAAGTTATATGAATACATTTTTTTCATTGCTTTCAAAACTTTGCTTTAACTAATTTGACAGGTGCGTTTTCTATCTGATTTGGTGAACTGCCATGTTCTAGTTGCTGCATCTCTTCTTCAAATGTTTGATAGTTTTGTGGAGGTCACTTTGGAAGACAATATTCCTCAGGTTACTGAAGTTGAATTTTTAATTTAAATGAAGTATCAATTATGAGCTATTGTTGTCCTGGAGGACACACACACCTCCACTAAAATTATGATACATTAGTCTCAATACTTATATAAATATTTAACTAATCTTTTTTTTTTTTTTTTTTTTTTTTTGTAGGTCAGATCTGATATTTACGTATATTTGGTACTGTCAGCATTACCATGGGTGAGTGAATACGTAACTATTTTGTGCTTGCTATTAAAATAATTTTTAAAGTTTTAAGTATGTATGTTGAATTTATAATTTTATGTACATTTCTTGCCTTTTTATATACATTTAACCCTTACAGTACCAGGCGTGTATTTTTGCAGTGACCTACTTTTTCCCTGAGCCCCCAGCGCATCTTTTTTTCACCTGCTGATTTTTTTCCCTGAGCCCCAAGCGCATCTATTTGCAACATAGAGGGATATCTAATATAAACACCAAAATGAGGATATAAACTTTCACCATAGTCTTGGGCAGAATGTTTATTTGTTAGGGCAATAGTCAAACTTTATTTTGCTTTTTAAATTATGAAAATTGACCACTTGCTGAGTTTTTTGTGCGGATCTGTATTTGTTGTTTCCATGGCACCACCTATCGCTATTGATGATGACTTACGCCCACATAGATGGGTATCTAATATAAATACAAAAACGAGGATATAACCTTTCACCAAAGTCTCTGGAAGAATGTTTATTCGTTAGGAGAATAGTTGAATTTTATTTTGCATTTTAAATTATGAAAATCAACTAATTACTGAATATTTTTGTGCTGATCTGTAAACATATCAAATTTTGGCTCATTTCAAAATAATGTCTGGTCCACAGGGAATAGTTAGCAAATTAGTATTTGGTAGTGAGGTAATATATAGCAAAAAAGTAGGTCTGTACCAGAAGGGTTAATTTCGCTAAGTAACATCAAAAGCAAAACTGAAGATTTCCTGATATATTTAAAAAACCTTTTTTTTTCTTCCAAAATAAACCCACAATTTTTCTTGAAATTTTATGTTTTTCATCTAATAGGTTGGACGTGAGCTTTTTGAGAAGAAAGAAAATGAGCTAAACAGCATGTTGGTTACCATTGAAAATTATTTAAGGTATGTTTTTTGTTTTTTTTTAAGATAAGAATGAGTTAACAAACTAGTAAATTATTGTAGTCCAAAAATTAATAAAACAATATTTTATTTTAAAATCATGGTCTCTTCCAGCCACTTATAGCATTCTAGATTCAATGATATATTGTGTTTGGTGTTAATTTTTGTTTAAATAATATCTGGAATCTTTAATTTTCTAGCAAAAGACAAAAGGTTCATCTTCCTGCATTGCGAGTTTGGCTGAATGAAGGACCACATCTCCAAGAAGAAGTAATATCTTTATATATATTTGTTTATTTTTAAATAATTTTTTTTGCTTAAGAATTTAGAAGTTATTTTTCTTGTTGCAAGCTTTATGAAAAAAAGTATTTATTGTTAAATAAATTCTTTCTTTTTTTCCCTCAGTATCTTGATTGCCTCTGGGCTCAAATTAAAAATCTGCGGAGTAACAGATGGAATGAAAAGCAAATAATGCGACCATATTTAGCCTTTGATGGTGTTTTGTGTGATGCGCTACAGCACACTCTCCCACAGATTATCCCCCCTTCTCACAACAAGTCAATGGTTTATCCCCTCCCCAGGGTTGTCTTCAGATTGTTTGATTACACTGATGTTCCTCAGGTATTGTTAGCTTTCTCTTAGAAATCTCTATTTATTATCTATTGTTTTTAATTTGACTAATTTGTTGGAATAAATTTCTCAGATGTTATATATATATATATATATATTTTAGGGGACCGTTTTGCCTGGTAGTCATGCCATTGAAAGATATTTAATAGAGGAACAAATAAACCGGATTATAAATACCCATCATTTAGAGAGGAAAGATTGGTGAGTATTTTGATTTTAAATCGCACTTTAAGATAGCTCCATACTAAAAGTTTCTTTAAAATGTTTTCTCGAGATTACACATTTTGATTTCTAAATGTTTTCTTCAAAAGTTGAATTACTTCTTTATTTTAATGATAAAATAAATGCAATTTTAAAATGTTAAAAATCCTTCCTCTTTCAGTGCTGTTGCATTATTGGGTTACCCTGCAAAAAACAAAATTCCATTGAACTACATGATTGTTGAGGTAAATTTTATTTTGTGTCCTATAAATAAATGATTGTCCATTTCTTCTAGTTATATTTTTATTCTCTAAAAATCCTGTTGCTATTTAATCTTGCATTACATCAGCTGCAACACTTTTTAGAGTTGAACAAATTCGTGATGTCTGGAATTTTATAAACACTAAAATGGAATAATTATCATTCACGATTAATTTAATAATGCCCCAATTGCAATTTTTATAGCAAGATATTGCAGACAAAATGATAAAGTTTTGTTTGTTTCCTGCAGGTCATGTTTGGGCAGTTGTTTGAATTGCCAAGAGCTCCTTACTTGGAGCTTTTTTATGGTGCAACTTTCATTGAGCTGTGTAAGATTCAGCCCTCATCAATGCCAGAAGTTGTATCCTTTTAAAATATTGGTTCATAATTATTGGGTTTTAGTAATCTATACAACATTAATTTTAGTTCTGTTTTAACATAGTTGTTTCTATGTGTAATTTTTGTTTTGTTTTTACAAAATTTTATCCTTAATAAATAAAATTAGCTCGCTCAAGCCTCAGAGATGCTTTTTGACCGACTGGACACAATGCATTCAGTTTGTATTGAGAGGTAATCATTGTCATACAGCTGTTTTTACGTAGAATTTGTTCCATCTATTTACTGCCGAAATAAAGGGCATACAGTCATAGTTTCCTTCTAACCCAATGAGACTGGTAACATCTTAACTTTTAAAAAATTAAGGGAAGGTATTAGAAGCTATTCAGTTTACTTTTAAATTCTAAAAATATTTTGTTTTTATTAGTTGAATTATTGATGGCCTGATGCATGCATGAAAGAATTTGACCTGAATTACAATTTTCAATGGTTATGCAATAAACATTTAAACCAATACAATAAACTTGTTATTAATTTCTATCACTAGGTTTGTGCATTGGTTTTCATATCATCTCAGCAACTTTCAATACAAATGGAGTTGGGAAGACTGGGCAGAATGTGTCAATATGGATCCCAATGCTCCCAAGTCTAAGTTTGTCAGAGAAGTTTTACTCAAGTGTTTAAGGTAAGTGGCAGGCCCAATGTTACTAGTTACTAACATGCAATTTAGGATGTCAGCCTTCCATAATTTTGGATTTTAACTCTTAATTTTTCTGATTGAATTCTACTTTTTGTATGGGGTGGATTACTAGTTATTAACATGCAATTTAGGATGTCAGCCTTCCATAATTTTGGATTTTAACTCTTAATTTTTCTGATTGAATTCTACTTTTTGTATGGGGTGGATTGGCCAACTACAAATAGCTATTTTGCCCTACTACCATGAAATACCAGGTATGGCAAAGAAATAAACAGAAATACCAGTATTAATTTTTAATTTATACCCTGGTACCAATTTACATTATAATTATATCATTCAGGAAAGAAATAATTCGATAAATATGTTCCACAGTGGTGCAAATATTGTTTTTTCAAGCTTATGGGTCATGCATGTATTACAAATGCAAAAAAGTCAAATTTTGCCCCCCCACCCTCCTCCTCCCAGCTGCACCCGTAAATTTATTCCTATGAGTACATAAAAATAAGTTTTCACCCCATCCCCCAATTCACTTATAGACAACAGTGTAAACCATGTTAAAAACTTTTGACAAGTTTTCTCTGCTGTTAGTTCAGTGTTGTAGCATAGTTACTCCCAAAAGGTACCAGAAAAATATCACCCAATTTTGATAACTTTTGTTTCCGATTCCAGTCCAATGTTTTAGGGCATGATATCTAGCTGACCTATTTGTATAGCCTTCAAAAATAATTAGAAATCAAAGAAATCTTGATATCTTGCAGACCTATTAGGATAGCCTTCAAAAATAATTAGAAATCATGATATTTAGCAGACCTATTTGTAAAGCCTTCAAAAATATTTAGCAATCATGGAAATCGTGGATTTCACATATGTTTAGGAGATATATGGCTTTATTATATATCTAAATAGGCTATTTATGGACTGTCAGAATTTTTAGGAAAATTATTGCAAAATGTAAATACTTACTCCTGAGCTTTTCGGCACAATATCACCATATGGAATCATTCAAATTCTCTCCTACTAGTGATCCTCAAATTCACTGTAATTCTGTTCCCATGTCTTATATTTTAAATATTTCCAAAATACTTTTGTCCGTTAAAATTGTTTTTTTCCACTGTAAAAATACATGAATTCTTTTACTTCCTGAAATCCTTGAAAGGCGAAAACTTAAGTTTTTAAACTAATTTCTGTTTCTTGTTGTTTCTTCATTTATCCAGTCAGCAGAGGAAGGCTCTTAGTCGAAATTTTCTTCTTTTTCCTTCACACAGTCCTTCATTTATTAAGAATATTTATCTATGTGCTGAAAATGAATATGTACCATGTAATCAAAACACATTTCCATTTATTTGGATCAATAAAAGAATCATGTATAACTAGTTTGTCTTTACCATCTTATTTGACAGATTCTCCTACTATCAAAGAGTTGTTGAGTCAGTGCCAGAATCATTTGCTTCTCTCTTGCCTCCTGATCCTAAACCTTTTTACAAATATGAACAAGAAGGTGCAGGTATGTATTCACCATTTATAGATTACCATAGCATTGTTATACAAATATGGAAAACTAAGGCATTAACAGGGTGCAGTTTTTTTACACCGGGTATTTTGAAAAAAAATCAACCTATTAACCGGAGTTCAGATGTCACTCATGAAGCTTTGCTGCGTGACTGCTTTTTTTCCCCACTCAGTACTATAAATATATAACTTGGAGGGAGGGGGCAGGATGCACCAGCCGAAAATTTTTTATAAGAGATAACAAGAAGGTGTAGGTGTGATATCTTTAATATAGATTACCATTTAATTTGCAATTCTAATTGAATTATTGTTTTATATCACTGTATCGATGTTCCTCCAATAAATGTGTTTCCATTAAGTTTTAAACAATTCTAATTTAAGTTTATTTTCTATCAAGGATCTCTTGCTGGTACCATGCATGCACATAAGTTAATTAGTTCTATCAGAAGTAAGTGCACACCAGAGGAGGCAGCTGTACTTCTCAAAGACTTGCCTAATGTCTATCCAAATGGTCAAGAGAATGGTAAGTGACAACCAAAACTTCTTGCAAGGTTAAAATGTAAAAGTTTTATAAGTAAAAAATTTTACAGTACCAAATTCTGTAGGTATTGCCTTATTTATTACTAGAAAATATGACCTGATGTTATAGAGATAATAATGGCAGGCACTTTGCGATAATTTCCACCTGCTATTGCGAAAACTCATCACAATTTGGTATTTTTAAAAAAGTATCTATGTAAAGATATTTCTTAAAGCATTAAAAGTTTTGAGAAGTATTTATCTGCTATATATTATACGCCTACCCTACCCATTTTTGTGCTATAAACTACAGTTATATTTTATATAAACATAAACCTTAAATTACCAAATCTAAATGATCAATAATTAAATCATTATTGTCAGTAATGGAGTTCATTGACGGCTGATTTCTAAGTTAGAGAAATACTTAAGATGTCAGAATTTGATATACTGATATTTTCATTAAAAATTTAACCAAACTTTTGCCTTTGTTTTCTACTATATCATCGTAAAACAAAGAATTCTTTTATCTCAAGAAGACTTTCTTAACCGTTTTTCACGCTGGTAACAGCCTTGACTGTCTTTTTTACAGAAATATTATTAATTTCATGTTTGCAAAGTGAAAAAAAAATTCCATTTTTTTAAGGCAAATCTTATCCCATCTCTATATTTAAGATTACATTTTCACTTGTGTAAAATTATTGGGTTTGGATATTCATTGGTATACTTATGTAAATGTACACACGTTTTGTTAATGTCATTGATTTTCTTAATTGATAAACACATGAAGGGTTCAAGGGAAAAACCAGTGATGTCAATTTTTCGAAATTTGCAAGTTATCTCCCGTGTGGCTACATTCCATTCAATAGAATAATATGACACATAGGTCCAACTGAAAAAGCAGCGTAGTCAATAAATAAATATTTAGAAATTTTAATATTTTGATACTTTTATGAGGAAATTTAAAACTTTATTATCATTTTTCTCAAAACCTGACATCACTGGTTTTTCCCTTGAGCCCTTCACATGTTTATTTGTAAAATGAGAATATAGCATCTATTTTTCACAACTGTAATATCATTGGATTTAAAGATATGTAAAGCCTATACTATAAATTAAAAATTATTCTCAAAATATTTAATACAAATTTCATTGTATAATAGTAAAAATTATGCATTCAATAAGTCAAGTTGTATATAATTTTACTGTAGATAATAAAATTGTCTTTTGACTGCTAGATTTATATGAACATTACATTTCTGTTGAAATGACTTAAAGAAGAAAAAATGGTTGACAGAGGTTAAAGCAGATGGGAGCTAAAATTGTGGAAAACAATTCTCACTAACACGAATCTTAGAAATTGAAACTCTGCATTTCATAATTATTTTCAATGTTTGAATCAACGCTCTGTGAATCAGCATTATCAACTATGGGATTCATCAAGTCAAAATGCAAATTTCGAATTGTTCATGTTTATATTTAGAGTCAGCAATGACCTGTGCCTTATCAGTAAAGAGTAAAAGAATGGAAGCAATGGCGTTATGCCCTATTGTCTAGGCCTATAAGTATAAGAGAGTTTACTTTGAAAATATGTTAAGCAGAGGAAGGTTTTAAATAAGATTTTTTTTTAAAAAGGGAAATAAATTTATATTTTCTTCATTAAATCATTGGCACATGCACCTTTATTTTTACAGAGAATCCATCTTTCAATCCACTGAAGATAGATGTGTTCTTTTCTACTCTTCTTCACTTGGGTTCCAAGTCTATCAGTCACTCTTTTGCTGCCCTGGCTAAGTAGGTTTTGTTAGTTTCATATGTATATCCTTAAATAATGTTATTAGATTTAAAGAATCATAATTGGATGAGGTTAATTATTTTGTATTGTCAGAATTCTAGTTTTTTTAAACATTTTCTTTAAATTGTTAAATTGTGGCATAAATAAAGCATTTTTTATTGACTCATTTGATGTTACAACTAATCTTCATTGATGTTAAGATTCCACCCTAATTTGAAGTCTCTTGCTGAGTTTGAGGATGGAAAAATATGCCTTTTAAAAGTCCTTTATGAAACATGGAAAAATAATCAACAGGTATAGAATAAATAAATGATTGAAATGAAAACTTGTTTAAAACTTAGTTTACTTACACTAACTTACAGGCATCAGCCTATGTAAGTTGTATGCATTTTTAAGATTAAATTGTACTATTTGTTTTCTTGATTGTTTTATCTTAAAGCTTATTTCATTAAAAGTAAATTTTCTTCTATCAGATTTCAAATAAAGGACAGGAATTATTATTGAAATTTTATATACAAACTGCCTAGAAAGTTTCTTATGTATTGCATGTACAAAAACTGAACAATGAGCCAACAACTGTTATTTTAATATTCTTATTTACAAGTTATACAAAATATTTTGTTTATTTAAGAAAAATATTCAATTATTATTTTTAAGTTACCAGTATAAAACACATTGCCATTATCCCCTGTCATAAATGCAATGTTATAACTTGCAGAATTTAAGTTAACACTTGAATCAATAATTTTTTTTAAAGATAATGGTCGTTCTTGTTGATAAATTACTAAGAACAGAAGTGGTGGAGTGCTCATCAGTTGCTAATTGGTTATTTTCATTTGAAATGCAACATGACTTTACGAGGTTAGTCATTCTGAGAAATTATTCATCTAAAACTATTTGTCTTCATTAAAAAAAAATGTTGAAAAAATAAATCTGTGGAGGAATAAATTGACTTGTGTAATATTGGCTATTTTCACAAATACATTAAGTCCCACAGTTTGGGATAGAAATATTTTCATCTGTTAAGTTGCGCTCCCATTTTAAAAATATTTTAAGTTTAACATACATATTTGTGTCGTTAGATGAGGTATCACACTATGATTGTGTCTTTAGATGAGGTATCACTCTAGGTTTGTGTCTTTAAATGAAGTATTACACTATGATTATGCTCCAGGGTATCAAGGTTTATAATGTCAACATTTATTTTTCCTGCCACTCAGCTTCTACGTATGGGAAATAATGCATAGCACTATTAAGAAAATGAGTCGTCATGTTGATCAGTTGCAGCTTGATGTTGACAATGCCCATGACAAACAAGAAGCTGCAAAAAGAAAGGTTAGTCACCAATAGTCAATATTTCTCTCTAACCTTTGCAGTCTAACAGCATGAATTTTATAGTAATTTTTTTTTCTTCTAGTTTCTTAACTTATACATAGATGTTTTTTAGTTAGCCGCAATGTTAAATCTGAGAGCATACTAAATTCGGATACTATTACTATATTGCAGCTGTTTCTTTTTCTTTTATATTATTTTTGCCGTTGTCTGTTTGCTGAAGAAGTCTTCTTGCTGACACGTTTGCATCCTTTTTCGGGTTTTCCTCTACTTTGTTTCGCTTATTTCCTTTTACTTTTACTGACCTAACATTTCCTAAACTGGAAAACCCCTTAAATATACAGACACAGTTGCCATATTAACAAGGATTTATATTTAAAGGTACAAAATCTGGGGAAGGAAAAATAACTTGCTTTCTACTCATTCTCTTGTGCATGTTAAATTGTATTTTATAATGCGGTGGAGGTAAAAGTCCTTTGGTATCCAAGCCACTGAAGAAAAATCGTATGAATTGTTGACAATGGTAGACAATTAATCCCTTATTAAATGGGGCCAGAGGAGCAGTGTGGTTAGGTGCAGTATGTTGTGGGATTGGTGTCCTGCCCATGAGCAAAATATATTTATTGCATGCCTTATTTGACATTGTTTCTGGTATTTGTTTGCTCATCAGGAAGCAGATGGGCTGGATGCTGGTGAAGATGATGTTCCAAGTGATGAAGCTATTGAAAGGATGGAAGAAAAACTTGAAGCGGCCACGAGTGCTCAGAAAAATCTTTTCCTTGTAATATTTCAGGTTGGTTAATTTTTTTAACCTTACTGATTGGTGCTGTAAAAGTTGCTGCACTTAATATTTGAAAATAATTGTTAAAGATGTAAACAAAAGGCAATTAGTTGAACTATTTTTTTTTAAATTGACAAAATTTATAATACATTTTAAAGAAAAATTAATAGTTAAAGTTATACTAATTCAATTTTTTCTAGAGATTCATCATTGTTTTGACTGAACATCTTGCTAGATGTGAATCTGCTGGTGTGGACTACAATACACCATGGTATAAATGGGTCATTGAGCGACTGCAACAAGTTTTTCTAATGGTATGTTTTAAAAAAATATTTTATTTGTCATACAAATACAAGACTGCTTGTGTGGTCTGTATTTTTTTATGTTTCCTATATTTTAACATTTTATTTTTAAGCTCATTTTGTTGTAAAACATGAGTAATTTGATATCTCACTTATTTGTTGCAGCATCACGAGCTCGTATTTCGCTACATCAATACACTGGAGCAACTATTATTCACTAGTGACATTGACATTCACATCCTGGAAGTGTTTCAGCAGTTTTGTGCTTTAAGATCTTAAGACTGCCAAGAAGAAATTTATGTTTTAAGGTTATTTTAATGGTTGTTTTGTAAATTTTTTTAATGGATGTTTTGTTGAAAATGCCAAGGTTCATAATCTGTTAATAAAATTTTGTTTCAAAGCAATGTTAAAGTACCATGTTCCTTTCAGGTTTACTGACAACTCAAATAACTAAAAACTAATTGTATAGATTTTAATAAATGTACCAGTTTTAGAACATATTAAATTCTCTATAAATTTGAACGACCCATTAAATTAAAATTTGAAAAAGCTTTTAATTTTAAATATTAATTAAGTCTTTCTTTAACTTGATACTCTTTTTAATAATCATCTTGCTGTTTTTCTTCTCTGATGATTAATTGAATGAGACCATTTTAACTTGGATTTACATTTTGGCACTTTTAAGAAATTATTGAATTAAAAGTATGTTTTCCTTTGATTTGAAGAATGCTCATTTGAAAGTTTGCATTGCCATCTTTAATCACATTAAATAACCTACAAATTTTCATATGTCACGCATTAACAGAAATGGGCTAAAAAAATTTAAACATGAATTTTAGTAAGCCATCATATGTTTAAACAAGTTTTTTTATGTGATCTTGTAATTTTAATTAGATTTTGTAATTTGTAATATTGTTGTATTATTATGTAAACACAAAATTACGATATTAAAATTTATTAGAACATAGTGTTGATTTAGAACTGTTCCTCACCTCTAGCCTGCAGTATGACTTGGTGATAATGCTCTATATCAGAGGTAGTGGGTTGCATTTTTTAGTTAATATACATCTGTCTGAAGCTGTACTGAAAACAAATCACTTTTTATTTCAAAATATGTCATCAGAAAACATTAATAATAGGTTATGATCTTTGGCCTATGCACAGGACACATCCAACTAAACTCCCACCTCAACTGCATGAAACCAGACAAAACACCATAATGCCTCCCTCTGCATACATCTAAGCAAGGCAGAATAGCATTACCTCTTGTACTTGTCATGACTTTTGCCATACTCATCTACATTTAATATACTTTAATATCCAGAAAAAATATCAACTAAAAAAGACATGCCAATTTCTCACAATAGCCTCAGTGCCCAAATGGCCAATTGATCAGGATGATGTTTTGAAAGGTAAACTTGTTAATGATGAGGAATGCCTTTTGGATGCTTACTGCTTAGTTATTGATCTAATCCAAATCTTGTCACTTCAATTAAATGACATGATCCTTTTCTAGAGTGTAATTTTGTTTTATTTATTTATGATGTTCTGCCTCAGTCACTACAAGGTTTGTGTTTTCTATTAATATAAGAACTATTAATATAAGTTTTGCATATTAGCACACCGGCTCATTACATTTCAACAAAATATCAGAAATAAAAGCTTGGGGGTCCTCAATACAATTATTATTCGTCCTTCGCATGCGAAGATGACCAAAGCAGTATTGGACTTGATTAGTAGTAGTAGTAGTCATGGCTTGTATTTTGTTAAAAGTGAGGGAGATTTGCTCAATTTGTCAGCTTTGCTATCTCACCCTTGCCCATTTGATCCCATGGCAAGACTTAGTCAAAGACTTTTAGAAATGGACTAGGATGCAGTAGATAACCACAGTGTTTCTTTGTGTGTTTAACTGTGCTCTCTAAGTGGTCCACGTCACAGGAGTTGTCAGAATATTCATTGTGTCAATATCACACAGCGTTGCCATCCAAGGTTAACAAGTCCCATCCAACCGGGGTGCAGATGTTGTTTTTGGTTGTCTAGGCTTTTGCTGGGGATTGAACTCCAGTCAACAAAAGCTTGGGATTGACTTACTTTAGACCGCTCTCCAGCACCCACTACAACTTAACACTATTGAAAACATTCCAGATTTTAATTTTTGTTGTAATACGATATGACTTGGATAAGAAAGTTAGGTTAACATAACTATATTATTTGTACATGTTAGAGCATTTTAAAATGATTTCTTTTGAATAATTGTTTAACGATTTTTGTTTATTTTTAATAACTACTTTATTCTCCTTGAAAAATTGCAACAGCACACTTCAAACATCAATGTTAATAACAATGTTTCATTTACATTCAATAAGTTGCATGTCAAATACAAATTAAAAAAGTGTTAACCAATATAAATATACATAAAATATAAATTGCCATACAGTGCAAAAATCCAACCACTCTTGCAAAATGAATATATTTTTCATTAGATTTCAAACTCAGTTCTATTTTATTAACATGCCACAAATACTTAATAGAAATAGAAATCAAAAGTCGGTCACCCTCCCCTTTCTTTCCCAGTCTCCATATCGAGTAGGCTCAGGGCCTCTAGGTCCACCTATTTCTCCTGTTAATGGATTTTTATTGTCTGGGAATCGTTCCAAAGGTTCCTTTTCTCCCTGAGGTTCCCTCTCTTCTGATTTCAATTCCAATGGTTCATCCAATTTACCAGCTGGTGTCTTTCCTTTTCTAGCGCCAGTTTTTACATTTCCGTTCTCAGCAAAACATCGGTGAAGTAAATTGTTGTACTGTAGCTTTATGTAAGTATCTGTCAGAAGATCTGAAAATCAAATAGGTAGCAAAACTAAAAATCATAAATTAATAAAAATAAAATTTGATTAGTAAACATTATTTCATCACCCCTGCATGTTACTTGAATACACAGACCAGTGGTCTAAGCATGTTAGTTGGATACACAGGCCAGTAGTCTAAGGATGTTACTTGGAATTGGTTACACAGGCCAGTGTACTGTTTGTGTATTTCTTGAATGAAGAAACGGTAAACTCAAAGACTGCCACTGCCATATAAATCACAATTTTAAAAAAAAATATATAGTAGGTCAGACATATAAACTATATGGGCAGAAAAAAGTATCCTTCCCCCAGGCTCAAGATGGTACTCCATCAATCAAGCTGAATACCACTTCTTAACAATCTTTTCTAACAATTAAAAAGTCAAATAATTTTTAATAATGCTAATACTAATAATTATTAATTTATATAGTTATAATAACAGTTATTTATAATAATAGTAATTTAACTAGGGTTAATTTAATAATGGCATGATTACAAATGCAAACTTTTCATCAAAACCTAAATGAAAATGCCTTCACTTTCCTTTATTACAACAATTCATATTCATTATATAACAATATATTAAATTCACATCAATTTATTATTTGTATAATATAAAATATTGCATCTCATTCATTAATCATCTTCATAAGACATAAGGTAAGCAAGACTGTCATTACTTACGAATATTTTTGGTAAATCGAAACATTTCTGGTTCTGGTTCGGTACGTTGCTGCATCCATATATTGGCATATGTGCAACGGTTAATATTTTTCACATTATCCAATTATCATTATGAAATAGTACACAGTACACATTGCCCTTAAGTATTTTAACAAATAATTTTAAAATAAACCTAAACACAATATTGTTGTGGAAATAGCGTCGGTTCATCGTCAGGTAATTCAAGTTATTTTTAACCCTTACAAATATAAACATGGCGAATCGTGTTATCGATCCTGAACCAGGGAAGCGGGACTTTCAATTTTCTTGTCATGAAAAAAATAATTTTAACCGATCAGAATTTAGTTTTAGACTTGACTTTAGTGGAATGATGCCAAAAAGAAAGAGAAGGACCATTCATGGAGATGAAATACGTAATGTCGGTAACGACACTAATGAAATTAATAAGGTAAAAAAAATATAGCCTTGCCGTGGGGCTGTAACTGTACCCCCACTGTACTGTAATGAGTAATGTAATCTCTTGCCTTACTCTTACTAGTCTTACACAGTCGGCCTTACAGTGAACACTGTGCAGCATACTTTAACTTTTAACCCTTTAAAAACTTCCTATATACCTGATTAACACTTAAATTTAAATGTTTATTAGAACAACTTTGAACAAGTAATTAGTTCATCATCATGTATTTTCTATTGCAGTAATGGTAGTAAACTACCAGTGAAAAAAGTTCCAGTAGCTTCTACTTCTAGGCTGTTATTGGTAGTTAACTATCAAAAACTACTAATTGGTGATAAATAATGAAGCACACAGTTTTGTCTAAGTATTGGTAGTCGGTAGTCACTATTTAAAAAAAATTAAATCACTGAAGTCTGAAAGCACGCTTAGTTAAGTCTTAAACTTAAGTAGTTAAGTCTTAAACTTAAGTAGTTAAGTCTTAATGGGCTATCCATAAAAACGATGTCACGCGTCTAGGGAGGAAGGAGGTTACATTTTTTGTGATGTTGTGGAGGGGCTTGAGCATTGATTCTGCAAAGCATTAAAAAATAAATAGCGATTCCTAGATGTTAAATTAAAACATGGACATGAACAATTGACCAATAGTCAAATAGTGCTTAATTGTGTAACGTACAAGACCTATCATAGTACCTATCTCCCAACAAAAAATCAATAACAGTTTGGGGGGGGGGGGGTGTCATGTGATAATGTTGTTAAACAGAGATTGGCCAAAGCTTCTGTTGTCATCTTTAAGTTTAAGCCAATCTTTATTATACCGTTTCATTTAACTAGTAACACACCCTGTGGTTAGGGACTGTAGAAAAAAAGTTTAGGCCCCTAAAAATAAGTCACTTTTGCCTACTTTATACAATTGCATCCACCATGGTATTCATTCCAACTACCTTGTGGATTAGGTAGAGTATGAGAAAGATTATTTAAAGGAGACTCGAGATATCAGGAATCAAAGTCTATCTCCAGGTGTATTACACCAAGTTGCGGCGGAAAGGGTTAAACAGTTTTTTATACCCTGTACGGGTCTGGGTATTTTGAGACAACACCTGTTGGGTCATAGTCCGGATGTTAAAAAATGTATTCCACACAATGGGAGAAGGCAAAAATGCATATATAGAACCAATAGCGATCAGGCAGATATCAAAGTTGATGACTTAAAAACACTGATAGTTTTATAATGTAATCCTAACCCAGCAGTTCTTGACCCATTTATAACATATGACACGTTATGCCGACCCACAACCAGAATTATAACTTGAAATTCAAGAACAGGAGTTCAGAAGGGGAGGGGCGAAGCGTGACCTGCCCATCTACTAAAGCTACTTGACAAAACCTGCATTCAAGAAAAGCACTTTATAAGATTCCCATTTAGTGATAACCCCCCCTCCCCACCGCACACTGTTTTATGCCCTGGACTATATTAATATTCCAATGTTGCACCCCCTTTTACACAGCAGATTTATTACATTTTATTTAAATTGAGGCTATTGTCATTAAACAAAAGAAAATATTGCACATTAAACGTACTTGCTGTATTTTTAAGAATCTCATTTAGGTATTATCCAGGAATTTTATTTTGTGCGCTATTACTCACCATTACGCCACACATTCTTTCATATGTAGAGATTTATCTATATTCATTAGGTGCTAACAGTACCAAATAAATCATATTTAAATAATTGTATGTAGCGGTAGTGTAGTCAGAGGGTAGTAACAATAAGGAATCAGTCCAATCAATGTAACTTATGTTTGAATTTTAAAATGAATCTTTAAATAAGAAGAAAAAAATTGTTATTATACAAACACTCCACCCCCACACACCCCCAAACATCTGACATTTGCAAGTGACCCCTGATATATTGTTGGGGGGTGGGGGCATTTTCAGGTATTGGGGTCAGTACCCTGATCAGCCCTACTCAAGATAGCACTCAATAGTTCAAATGTTTTCTTTGTCTGGAATGGATTTTTAAAAATAATTTCTATAGTCATTAAAACATTTAACTTGTTTCTTCATTTGCTTCTTTTTAAAAGGAAAATGGGGAATCTCGAGGCAATGAAAGCAAACCTGGAAAAAAGAAGAAAATAAAGCGTTCCAATTCAAGTGGTAACATTGCTGGCAGTTCTGCTCTCACACCACACAACAGGAATATCAATCTTACAAGTATTGTGAAAGGCACAATCAAACGTAGAGTCTCCACTTGCCTACTGAAACACAAGCTCAGAAAATTACAGGTATACAATTTTTAAATATATTATATATAGGCTATGTTCTAATTCAAGTAAAACTTGTTAGCTTGCAATGAGAAACACTTGCTTTTTCTTTGATGAAACATTTGGGCTTATAGACTCCATATTATCTTTGTGACTGTAGCCTTTCTTACCTCGTACCAAGCAACTGTATGCAATATTGAATTAAAAACGCACAAGTTAATTAGAATGGGGATCAAAATCACAATAGAGAGAAAAGTGAGTTTACAAACTGGAGCCAAAAACAATGAAAAATAATGTGGTTGTCTTGGGAATCTCCTATATTTTATTAGAATAGACAAAACAAGTGGCAGATTTGTGATACAGTAAGGAGTATTTTATTAGGAAATATAATTTATAGCAGAAACTTTTTAGGACTGGTAAGTAATTGATCTCAAAACATTTTAAGTTTTACAGTATTTAATCACATTTCCTAGTAGCCTAAAGGCATCATGAGTGTTAGTCAAATGTCACTTTTTGTTCTTTGTTGATTTCCAGGATTACTCATTACCTTATCAACATGACAACTTTGCGTTGCTAAGAGAAACATGCAATGTGTCTCAACAAGCATCCAGCCCATCAAGAAGCCAGAAGGCAACTCCTCCACCCAAGCCACCTCGTCAAAACCCACCAAAAAAATCCAAGTTGGCGGCAGCCAAGTTTCAGGATTCTAGTATTTCACCTGTTTGGAAAAGACAGAGTGTTCAAGCGAAGGTAAGAGTTTTATTTTTTAATTATAGTTTTGTAGACCTCATTTGGAGTCAGTCTTGTTGGATGCCTGCAGCTTATTCTTTATAGAAAATGTTAAACAATAAGATGTTTCCCTCTCTTTAACACCCACAACAACCCACCCTCTTCTTCAAACCCAACTACAAATCTCAAACTCATAACTACCCATGGGGTCCCTCTTAGTCGTACCTACACTCACCTACTACCAAACAACCACCCATGGGGTCCCTCTTAGTCGTACCTTCACTCACCTAATACCACACAACCACCCATGGGGTAGGCTTGCCAGACTTCTGGCAAAAGGAGGACATGTCCTCCTTTTTAGCTAATTGTTCTCCGTCCGGCAGGCAAAGCTAAAATCTTGTAAAATGTCTGGCTTTTTTTACATTTTATATTTTAATTTTTATGTATCGTTGTTACAACTATTAAATCGTATGTTTATGTTGTTACAATGTACAAAGTCTATGCATTTCTGCATCCAACATGGCGCATGTTTACGTTGTTACAATGTACAAAGTCTATGCATTTCTGCATCCAACATGGCGCAGAGTTAATGCAGATTGATGTTGAAACTATTGTCTTGAAGATATTCAATGACTTTTCTATATACACTGTCAGAACAGAAACTTTAAAGGAGTTTTGTGACTATGTCGACATTAACTATCAGCAACTATTGTGTCACTCTAAAACCAGATGGCTCAGTTTGTTTCCAGCTGTTGAGCGGCTGCTGAAGCTGTTTATTGCTTTAAAAGAATATTTTCTTTCTGTAAACCAAACACCTGCTATGATAAAAAAAAATTTGAGAATGATTTTTCAGAAGTTTATCTTTGGTTTCTTTATTCCTTGATGTCTGTCTTCCAAGTTAATATTGCAGTCATTGACAGAGAAGAAACAGCAGTATTAGAGGTTATGAGCCTTCTTATCACAACCTTGGAAGTTTTGAAAAACAGATTGAAGGAGACATTTCTTTCACTGAAAGTCATGGAGATGTTGAGAAGACTTGAGGAAAGTGGTTGAGAAGAAGAGTACAATACTTTTATTGCAGGTGTTAAGTTGGTGCATGAAGCACGCATCAGTTACTTAGAGAAGTGGTTGAAATCTTTTGATGAATTTCAATGCTTTAATTGGACGTACTTAGATAGAATCAAAGACTGTAATTTGATGACCTTTCAGCATGCACATTGTATCTGAAAGAGAAGGGTATTATTGTAGATGATGTGCCACTGTTTGACCAATACTGCAAT
This sequence comes from Omphiscola glabra, assembly GCA_964017045.1. Classification (NCBI taxonomy): domain Eukaryota; kingdom Metazoa; phylum Mollusca; class Gastropoda; family Lymnaeidae; genus Omphiscola; species Omphiscola glabra. The sequence continues at coordinate 4,655,918 of OZ024794.1, read as the reverse complement.
CTCAAATCATTTGTACAAGACAAAAAAGAACAGTTTTTTGAAAGACTCTTGCATGAACAGTGGAGTTTATTTTTCCAAAGTTGCCCAAATGAATGTTGCTTTTCAGAGTTACTTAAAATTTGTGAATTTTTCTTCTGTATTCCTGGACACAATGGCAATGTGTATAGAGTGTTCTCCTTGATTAATGCTCAATGGACAAAGGAAATGAAGAGACTCTTACTCGACTCATTATTCTTACAAAGTAAAAATTGAAGCGCCTACAAATCTCCCCACCCTACAAACTCAATTCTTACTTCAAACCCACCTTACCAGCTTCACTCTTACTTCCATCCCACCTTACCAGCTTCACTCTTACTTCCATCCCACCTTACCAGCTTCACTCTTACTTCCATCCCACCTTACCAGCTTCACTCTTACTTCCATCCCACCTTACCAGCTTCACTCTTACTTCCAACCCACCTTACCATTGACAATCTTACTTCTCCTTGGTGGCGCAGGTCACAGTGTCAGGGGTTAGCAAGGGTATGGAATGAGAGGGTGAGAACCAGTATGTTGTGTAGGACGGGCTGTGAACAGTTCTATATCACCATACTGCTATCTAAATTGCCAAGTGAATTGTTTTTTTCTTCTTCCTTAAATGCATTGGTGATTGAGCTTCACCAATTGAAATCACATCTTCAAATTGTCCACATTATTGTAAGACAGATTAGCTTGGCCTTGGAACCTCCCAGTTATTTTTGTAATGTGATGTTGTGTGTCATAAGTGCTGAGATGTGGGTCATCATGAAGATGCTGTGAATAATAAATGTGTTCCTGAGATTGTGTAGGATGGAAGAAACCCATTTCAGGCCATTGAAAACACCTTGATCCGGGTGGTCCAAGTGTTTGGGATGTGAAGAGTTTAATGAGATGGCACGTGTTGTTTATGTCACGTGGGGAATTCACTGAGTCTAAACGTACACATCACTAGTCAAGAAGATGGACGCACCATGGTGCAGGGTGTACGGTGCTGCCACTGATCGCCCATTCAGACGTGTGTCTGTTTTAACAAAAGGGGTGTTGATTTCTCTCCTAACCCCCACCCCCCCCCCACATTCCAAGGTTCTTATGTTGCCAACTTGACGCCCCTCTGCTAGTTTCCAACAATTCCAGTGTTCCTAACTACTGTTCAATGCTAATAAACCCAAGTTGAAACAGACACAATAACATATTAAACAAAAGTTAGAGTTTTAATCTAAATTATTTTTCTCCTTAAGTCTTACCCCATATACGAGGGGTTATTAACCATGGGTGTCTGCAACCCATGGTGGCGCTGCATGGGTGTCTGCAACCCTTGGTAGCGCTGGTTGCAATGTTAAGGGATGCGCGGAAGACCAAGACATTTTTTGAAAGAAAAAAAGAAGGGGAAATGTTTGCGGGGGGGGGGGGGTGGTATGAAAAGTAGAAACATAAAGATATAAGAAGGTATAAAGTGAGAGCTGGGGATATTTGTCATAAGCCAAAAGTTTAGGTAAAGGTTTCACATCTTATTAATGTGGTCTGGATTTAAAAACATAACTATACGAAAGTGCAGGAAACTAATACATATAAAAATGATGCACTATACTGTTACTCTTCTTGTCCTCTACAGTTCAATTAAATATATTGCAATTTAAGGAGAGGTGACAGCTATATAGGTCATGCATTTAAGTAACCTTTTATCGAGATAGGTATAAGCGCTGCAAGTAGGTTAAGAGCCCCATTGCTCTATAACGAAAGTAAATCACCTTTTGATTTAGACAGGATGGTTTTACCACAAGTTTTGGAAGTCAAGACCAACGGGTGGTCCTTATAGTCTTGCTGTAAGCCTGCAGTGACTGCATTGATTAATTGGTTTCTACAAAACATGTCTTGTAGCATTTTATAGGCAGATACGTTATAAAATCTAGAATGCTTACATTTGTAGAGAAGGTATTGACTTAAGGATCATTAAATTAACTTAATTATTATATGAAGACCAAACAGAGCAAACAAATTATTAAACAAAAATTTGTCAAGACGAAAATCTAACTGTTCAAAACAAGGTGTGAATCAGTGCGTTTTTGAAGATAATTAGTTTTGTCTCTACCTTTTATCAGAACAGGTTACCATTATTACATGGTACTAGAATGTTATATCAATCCCCTGCACTTACTACACAAGTTACCATTATTACATGGTATTAGAATGTTATATCAATCCCCTGCACTTACTACACAAGTTACCATTATGACATGGTATTAGAATGTTATATCAATCCCCTGCACTTACTACACAAGTTACCATTATTACATGGTATTAGAATGTTATATCAATCCCCTGCACTTACTACACAAGTTACCATTATTACATGGTATTAGAATGTCCTTGTAAACACATCAATCCCTTGCACTTACTGCACAAGAATATTTCATGTCAGAATAGGTCTCATCAGCCATCTGCGCACCCACAGCCAAGCTCAGAATTAGCACAGATACGATGATTTAGGGCAGCGGTTCTCAACCTTTCACGGGGGTCGCCTAAGACCATCTGAAAACACATATACTATACAGTTATGAAGTAGAAACAAAAATAATTTCATGGTTGGGGGTCGCCACAACATGAAGGACTGTATTAAAGGGTCGCGGCATTAATAAGGTTGAGAACCGCTGATTTAAGGGGTCATGGTCGATTTCGACGGATTAACTAAATATATAAATATAAATAAATTAGAGGCATATCTACTAAAACGTAAATGTTTTTTTTTCGTCTCAATGAACAAATGCTTTAGTGCCATGTGACCGCCATGAGTTTGACATGCTTGTCATCGACTTTCTCAATTTGTCATTGACTTTGTCATGTTGTCAATAAACGTTCTCAAATTTTCATTGACTTTGTAGCGCTGTAGGCTACCAAATTAGATGTTCTACTACTTGACCTATATTTGTCTCACACACTTGAAATCTGCTTTCTCAAGATGTAGTCTACTATGTTAGATCCACCACTACATTTGCTATATTTGACTCACACACACGTAGTCTACCACGTTAGATCCGCCACTGCATGTGCTATATTTGACTCACAGGATGCTTGCCCTGAAGTCGACTATAGTACTAGTACATGTGAGAGAGATATTCCCCATCTCCACACGTTCAGGGGCTGTAAGGTTGTACTAGTCCTAGGCCAAGAAAGGTACCTCTTCATAGCTAACCGTTTAATCATCACAGTAGTCAAAGCTTATCAATTGGACGTTAGATATTCTGTCAGAACGGCCGTGTGTTGACAAACTCACCGTCTTATGGAGAGCTGAGGACGATGGTCGTTTTCCTACGAATTACTTCTCTGTGTACTACCAAGGCTTACACGACACACTTCTGGCGTTAACTATCTGGATATAACATCAACATGGATGGGGAGATGAGTGATGATCCATTTTCTCCCAAGGAATACTATATCCACCCCAATGAGATGACTGTAAGTAAATACGTGGCGTACGGCTTTGTACAAGTTTATGGATAGGTTTAGTACATTATTATTTTTATTTTTCTAAAAACTCAGCACTCGTCACAGTCGTTTTCAATTTGGAACTTTTAATAATATCCTTTCTACACATCTCTCTCAACCAAAGTTCTATCAAATAAAAATACAATGTTTTTTAACAGCCAGTTTATTAGTCATTTAGGTGGAATAACCTGTTTACGGAGCTTAACAGAATAAGAAACATGACTGTGTAAGAAGTGTCAAAGAATAAGTAATAGAACAGTATCATTGTAACACTGTGAGATGTAAAACTGTTTTAGGATTATTGTTTTCGTTTAACAGTATTACAGTAGCATGAGTACACAGTTCCCAGGGCGCTCACGAATGGTGTATAGATTACTTTAGATTTTCCGATTGTTGTAACTTTAATATTAGATTTGGCGATTTTCGTTAGACTACTTTAGATTTTTTAAGGAACATCAATCAGGATTGGAAATGTCTGCTCTAAAGACTAGACCTCAGTTATCTGTTCATCCCTTATGTAAACTGCACAAATCAACCCAACTAACAATCTGGCATAATGAGAAGTAATCCCGTGAAGGTCGAGACTAGAATAAAGGCATGTGTCAGACAGACTTGTTTATGGTTACCGGAAATTTGATCGAAAGAAATTTCGTAGACAGAAAATTGATCAACGGAAATTTGGTCGAATCTTTTTTTTTTTCAGTTCACACGTTAAAATTTTCGTCAAATTTCTTTTTGAACGCACTATACTAAATAGTAAAACAAAATAATGCGTTCAAAATGAAATTTGACGCAAGACTTGAGTACTGGACTGTAATTATTGTATCCCTTGGATATATCAGAACTAAAGTACCGGTGTGTAAGTTGAACAATCCACATATGTTCTATAGTGTGAGATCAACATGTGTTGTGATGGTCGCCTGCTGCCAGAGCTCATGGTCATTTCTTGGCTACATAAAGTACAAGAACTGTGTACATGAAACAATCCAATCTGGACATATTGAAGTACATAGAACGTCTATATTCTATATCAGTGATAGGAAAGTGGATTTAATTCAAACATATGAATCTAACTTTTAAACAGAAAACACTTGTGTCAGTTCCCAAAGCTCAAAGAACAGGAGCTGTGAGCACAACTCTACTCATAATTCAATATATTGGTGCTGTGAGTGTGAGCACCCCTCTAATGATAATCTCATATGTTGGTACTAAGAGTACTCACCTACTCATGATCTATATGTTGGTACTGTGAGTAAGCACTTCTCATGATCTATATTTTGGTACGGTGAGAACTCACCTACTCATAATCTCCTATGTTGGTACTGTTAGTACTCACCTACTCATGATCTCATATGTATGTACTGTAAGTACCCATCTACTCATGATCCCATATGTTGGTACTGTAAGTACCCATCTACTCATGATCCCATATGTTGGTACTGTAAGTACCCATCTACTCATGATCCCATATGTTGGTACTGTAAGTACCCATCTACTCATGATCCCATATGTTGGTACTGTAAGTACCCATCTACTCATGATCCCATATGTTGGTACTGTAAGTACCCATCTACTCATGATCCCATATGTTGGTACTGTAAGTACTCACCTACTCATGATCCCATATGTTGGTACTGTAAGTACTCACCTACTCATGATCTCATATGTATGTACTGTAAGTACCCATCTACTCATGATCTCATATGTATGTACTGTAAGTACCCATCTACTCATGATCCCATATGTTCGTACTGTAAGTACCCATCTACTCATGATCCCATATGTTGGTACTGTAAGTACTCACCTACTCATGATCTCATATGTATGTACTGTAAGTACCCATCTACTCATGATCTCATATGTTGGTCTGCTACTTGGTGTATCCAAGTTTAAACTTGCCCCGAGCAGTGCCGAATCGTCAACAAAATAAAATGACTTTATATCATAAGGCGTTTGACTTGATACTATGATGAAATTGACTTTATTTGTACATAATATATTATTATGTACACTTAGTTGGTGTACCACGTACACATTTATGTCAGTAGTTGTATTCTGTACACATTTATACCAGTCAGTAGGTGTACAATGTACAGTTTTATCAATTATTAAAATGTAAAATACGCTTGTGGTGGGAAGGTGGTCACCAAGATTAAAACGTGTACTCTGTTGACAAACATCTCAAGTATATTTCATGTTCCCGTAGTTAAATCAAATCTTATATGTATCGACGGATTTTAACAAAGTAAATCCGCTCTCACACTCTTATTTGGTGTATCATCACTCCCCATTAAGCACACCCCTCCCCATTAAACACATCCCTCTATCTCAGCAGCCTCCACTTCATCTTGATACAGACTTGCCGTGAGTAGCCGCTAGGTCTGTCCTGTTGGATGTTGTACTCACGCACATAAAGTAGGCCAGGGTGTGGTTGTTGCTAGCACCGTGACACTGGCATCAGCCATCCCCCCTCACCCCCATCCCGTTCCATCTCGTCTGCTGTGGCTAATCATTTCTTTGTTTGATGGCTGCCCCTCCTCACCACCCCCACCCCCATGGCCCCGAGTGCCAGCACGCTACTTTCTCTCACGTCCTGGTTTACCCCCCTCCCCCCACCCACCCATTTCCATCTTCCCTCAATCAAAACTGAGCTCACTCAGCACAGTAAATATAGTGGCTGGCTCATTGCAACGCCATTTGACATTTTGAATTTGAATTATGTGTTTTTCTCGCCATGTGACTTTTCTAGGACGCCTAGTTAACATGTTGCCAAGTTGAGCAGATTTGGATCTGCGCGCTTTCTGCTACGTTTTCACATTTCTTATGGTTAACTTCCTGGCCTGCATATTTTGAATCAATTTTTTGAAACTCTCATCGTGGTTTCCATGGAGATACATTGATACTTGGCTACTGCTTTGTAAATTAATATCCTGTCAGACTCTGGAGTAGAAATAGCTTGTGTCCACGTTCCTTCAAAACGCATGTTATACAGTATAAGTGATAGTGTGAGTGTCGTGTTTTGTGACACAATACTATTATAGTGGAGTACATCTGTTGTGGTGAGAGAAACTGTTTGGCACACATCTAGTATGTAGAACTTTTCACTGTGTTACTGTGGACTTTTGGGATATTAACGACATCATTTCCATGTGCTTCTTGGCAAGGGAATTATGATGGGACCTCTTAACAAGATTGTCTGGACAACAGTAAGTCTTTAACAGCTGTCGTAATTTAGGTATTTATTACTAGCCCCATCAACATTTGTTGACATCTGTGTGTTTGTTACTGGCCCCATTAGTTTACATCTGTGTGTTTGTTACTGGCCCCATTAGTTTACATCTGTGTGTTTGTTACTGGCCCCATTTGTTGACATCTGTGTGTTTGTTGCTAGCCCCATTTGTTGGCATCTGTGTGTTTATTACTGGCCCCATTTGTTGACATCTGTGTGTTTGTTACTAGCCCCTTTTCTTGACATCTATTTGTTTGTTACCAACCACATTTGTTGAACATGTATATTTTTGTTACAGCCCCATTTGTTGACATCTGTGTGTTTGCTGCCAGCCCCATTTGTTGACATGTCTTTCTTGTGTTATATTTATGGAGTTATAAAACCTGTTTTGGAGAAATGCTTCAACTGTCTTACCTCTGACCTCTGACCTCAGTTATCTGATAGCCTCGAATACATTAAATGGATACATTGATGAAATTCCTCATGTTCTGCTCTGACGACTACATATGGAGATAGTGTTGTCATATTGGCTACTCTGGGGAAATGTTGTCATGATTGCTATGTTTATTTGACCTTTCCATCTGTCCATTCTCCCCCCCCTCCCCGTTGCTCTATGCGCTTAACAATATCCCATTGATTTATATTTCTTGTTGGTTCGACTTTTGTCATTAGCACCACGCTGAGTGCCGTGTGTTATATAGATCATATGTGCCATCATTGGTTTGCAATGGTATAAATGTGTTCATGGGATAGACTTTGTGTGCCATCTTTGGCTTTCAGTGGTATACATGTGATCCTGGAATAGATCATATGTGCCATCATTGTTTTGCACTTGGTATAATTAAATGTGTTTCTGGGATATAATATATTACTCAAGAGTTATCTGCTAAGCAACAACGTCCTTGTCAGATAGAAATATGTGAGGTGAAACCATTAAATGTTTGCACTCTCAGTCCATGAAATGTCTGTACTGGCAGCTGACATTTGCATACTCAGTGAAACCATTATGTTTGGGCTCAGTGCATGAAATGTCTGTACTGGCAGCTGACATTTGCATACTCAGTGAAACCATTATGTTTGGGCTCAGTGCATGAAATGTCTGTAGTGGCAGCTAAATCTTGCAATCCAATGTCAGTATTAGCCCCTGGCTCTTGCAATCCAATATCTGTAGTGGCCTCTGACTCTTGCACTCGAATGTCTGTAGTGGCCTCTGACTCTTGCAATCCAGTGTCTGTAGTGGCCTCTAATTCTTACACTCGAATGTCTGCAGTAACCACTGACTCTAGCACTCCAATGTGTGCAGTGACCGCTGACTCTAGCACTCCAATGTCTGCAGTGACCGCTGACTCTAGTACTCCAATGTCTGCAGTAACCGCTGACTCTAGCACTCCAATGTGTGCAGTGACCGCTGACTCTAGCACTCCAATGTGTGCTGTCGCTGCTGGCACTTGCACTCTCGGTGTACAGATTTGACAAGTTTCCCGTCAGACCCACCTTGGCTTTGACTGAGCTTCTCCGAACGATTCCTTCATTTCTCATGAATCAGAATTGATTTGAGAGACAAACGGCTTCTCAACATATAGAACCTACACTAAGCCAGTGATCTTTCTGGTTGAAATCAATCGATTTCACTAGACACAAGATTAGACTCACCAATCGATTATTTTGAATTCTTTTAAAGCTCTTATCATTTTTTCCTTTTACATTCGGCCAAGTGTACACTTGCACGAACCAAATTTCGATAAGACATTTACTTGCATAATTTGCTTTATAAACTCTAGATAATGGTGCTTTTAATAGTTTATCTAGTTTAAAGGAAGTTGAATCTTGGAACTTGAGAACCATTGTAATAAAGACACTCAGTTCCAGTACAAGTAATAGAATATCAGATTCACCGTCGTTGATTTGTTAAATACAGTTTTAGTGATGTTTTATTGATACAAATTATGGATTTCAGAGTTTGGGTGGGGGGGGGGTTTAAAATAAACTTTGTCCCTGGTCTCCAAACACTCTAGTTACACCTCTGCTTGTAACACGTGATCCCAATTATTGGTAATCACTTAAATAAATGGGTTTGTCCATGTAACCGTTGATCGCGTGCTGTAATCAGTGACCCACGTCAATGGCGCGGCAGATCATGCTAAGAACGGTTCCACTATAACCACGCGCGGGTCAAATGTCCACTCAATAGCGGTGCTCAACACGCCCTGCCTTACGATCGGGATGATAAGCTCTAATGATTAGTGAAGTAATGCATGTCACATTACTTATTGCTTTGGATCAGAGTAGAATGTGCACACATAAATGGTGAATATTGAGATGTCACCCCCTATATCTGTAGTAGAAAGTTAGACTTGAAGGGAGTAAATCAATCAATAAATATAAGGGAGTACATCCATCAATATATATGTAAGGGAGTACAACAATCAATATATAAATAGGGGAGTACATCCATCAATATATATAAGGGAGTACATCCATCTATATATATATATATATGGGAGAACATCCATCTATATATATATATATATATAAGGGAGTACGTTCATCAATAAATATATATATAAATATATATATATATAAGGGAGTAAATCCATCAACATATATAAGGGAATACATCCATCAATATAATATATAAGGGAGTACATCCATCAATATATATAAGGGAGTACATCCATCAATATTATAAGGGAGTACATCAATCAATATATATATATATATAAGGGAGTACATCAATCAATATATGAGGGAGTACATCATTATATAAGGGAGCACATCATTCAATATATATAATTTATATACTGGGTTTTTACATTCTCTGGACAGGGATGACAACAGCCACAGACAGACCCATGTAAAAATAATGACAACAATCGCAGACAGTCCAGTGTAAAAATAATGACAACAATGACGACAGAGCAATGTAAAAATAATGACAACACGCACAGACAGACTAATATAAAAATAATGACAACACGCACAGACCAATGTAAAAATAATGACAACAATCACAGACAGAGCAATGCAATAATGACAACAATGACAGACGAACCAATGTTAATGTAAAAATAATGACAACAATGACAGACGAACCAATGTAATAATAATGACAACAATGACAGACAGACCAATGTTAATGTAAAAATAATGACAACAATCACAGACAGGCCAATGTAAAAATAATGACAACAATCACAGACAGGCCAATGTAAAGATAATGACAACAATCACAGACAGACCAATGTAAAAATGTCCCCTTGAAGATATCAACAGAGTTCCTGGCTTAAGTTAGAGCACGCGTTCACTTATTGATTGACATAGTGATATCAGTGCTCCTGCTGGCTGGGAAAGACTGTGTGCTCCAAGTGTTAGATTGGCGTAACCTTGAAAGCTGTTGGATGCTACTCTATAATAAATCTGCCCTAACTTTGAAAGCTGTTGGATGCTTCTCTATAATAATAGCGTCTGCCTGATATTTAATGCTCAATAAAACTATTGTATCCCTGATGTTGGATGCTATTCTATAATTTAAACGTCTGAAGATGTTGGATGCTATTCTATAATTTAAACGTCTGAAGATGTTGGATGCTATTCTATAATTTAAACGTCTGAAGATGTTGGATGCTATTCTATAATTTAAACGTCTGAAGATGTTGGATGCTATTCTATAATTTAAACGTCTGAAGATGTTGGATGCTATTCTATAATTTAAACATCTGAAGATGTTGGATGCTATTCTAATATAAACGTCTGAAGACACTAGATGCTATTCTATTATACCGACGTCTGTCTCATCTTACCAATGGGAGAGTGTTTTTGCAAGTGATTGGATTATATCTTCGTTATGTCATCATTGCCATGTAGCTTCCTCCGGGGAAACGCTCGCAAGGTAGTAAATAACCTTAGCATGTGTGTCTATACGTTATGGGAGGATAGAGACATAGATGTATGTTTCCTTCTACCTTCTTATATTTAGATATCCCATGCAATTTTCCCTTCTTTGTTATAGTTAGATATCCCATGCAGATTTTCCTTATATGTTGTTGAAGTTTAATATCCCATGCAGATTTCCTTTATATGTTGTAAGTAAATATCCCATGCAGATTTCCCTTCTATGTTGGAAGTAAATATCCCATGCAGATTTCCCTTCTATATTGTAGGTAAATATCCCATGCAGATTTCCCTTCTATATTGTATATAATATCCCATGTAGATTTCCCTTCTATATTGTAGGTAAATATCGCATGTAGATTTCCCTTCTATATTGTAGGTAAATATCCCATGTAGATTTCCCTTCTATATTGTAGGTAAATATCCCATGTAGATTTCCCTTCTATATTGTAGGTAAATATCCCATGTAGATTTCCCTTCTATATTGTAGGTAAATATCCCATGTAGATTTCCCTTCTATATTGTAGGTAAATATCCCATGTAGATTTCCCTTCTATGTTGTAGGTAAATATCCCATGTAGATTTCTCTTATATGTTGTTGTAGTTTAATATCCCATCTAGGTTTCCCTTCTATGTTGTAGGTAAATATCCCATGCAGATTTCCCTTCTAACACTCCAATTCTCTACGATATATATCCGTCTACTTAACCATCTCCGTTGTATGGAGACTTGATTAGCGCCAAGATGAAATTTATCTCCCGTTATTCTTTGGGGATATTAGTTTAGACTGCAGACTTTGTAGAATAACATTTCAAACATACTGTAACATACAATTATGCATACATTTATTATTATCATCATAATATTAGTATTTGTTTTATTAGTATCATTATTATTATTACTACCAATAATAAAAGTATTACTATTGATGTTTCAAGACATTGATTATAGCATTCTGTAATTGTACATTTGACTTGAGAGTTCATCATGTTTCATATAGACAATAGACATGTTATCTTACAGTCTTAGACGGAAGTTCAAAGATATTGGGGAAGGCAATTCTGACTCGTGACATTCTGCTCTACACGACACGCGTATTATTAAGTCATAGCATTATTAACTCCCCTATTATCATTTCCGATTCGTCGTCGCCCACAAACATGAGAGTAGCAGTTGTTTCCCTTTGAATCACTGCGGCTTTCTGTCGCGCCATTGTCACGTATCAAAGACTGAGTCACGCTGCGTCTAAAAATAGAGACTTGGGTGAGCCATGGTACAACATGGTGCGTGTGTGAACATAATGTCAACCGCTGCTCTAGACTCTAGAAGGACGCACATTTCTATGGCTTATTTACTGTTGATGGGTGTGGTGAATTGGTACCTATAATGTTCTTCCAATCAATGCATTGGGGGGGGGGGGGGGTTCTTTTAATTAGTTTCTACAGTCGTGGGTCTTGTCTGAGCTGAATTTGTTTACACGTCACAAGTACTAATGAATTTAGTGTGGGGAGCAATGGGGCAATGCTACAAACGTGTGTCTTAGGTGAGCTGGACTTGTTTACAAGTAATAATGAATTTAGTGTGGGAAGCAATGGGGCAATGCAACTAATTTAAGTTTGCTGCAAGAGATGGGATGTCATGTCCCGTTATTATCTCGTACAGTGCATTCTGATTAAAAGCGTTCCTGCTTACATGTTCAATTGTTCAAGGGATATCACTCTTCATTACCTCACATATAAAAATACTTTTAGTTGTCCTTCTTAGTTCACCTATTTTTCACCCCGGCTATTACCGGGACCATTAAATCTCTGCTTTGAAAGCTGTTGTCACGTAATCCCCAAGTCCCACAACTCCGCTACACATAAGATGCCGCTATTTCTATAGCTGTTATCACGATAAGCACGTCTTACAGTTTATATTATCATATTAACCTGTTCTTAACCAGGGGTACCCGCATCCCTAGGGATGTGAGAGGCGGTGCCAGAAGGTCGCGGTAGACCCAGACATTCTTATTAGCTGTCATTGCTGGTTGTTGCTATAAACAAAACAGGGGTATATATGAAGTTTGCTTATCTGCAGTTGATGTTTTTGTGTGGAAGTTTGCTTATCTGCAGTTGATGTTTTTGTGTGGAAGTTTGCTTATCTGCAGTTGATGTTTTTGTGTGGAAGTTTGCTTATCTGCAGTTGATGTTTTTGTGTGGAAGTTTGCTTATCTGCAGTTGATGTTTTTGTGTGGAAGTTTGCTTATCTGCAGTTGATGTTTTTGTGTGGAAGTTTGCTTATCTGCAGTTGATGTTTTTGTGTGGAAGTTTGCTTATCTGCAGTTGATGTTTTTGTGTGGAAGTTTGCTTATCTGCAGTTGATGTTTTTGTGTGGAAGTTTGCTTATCTGTAGTTGATGTTTTTGTGTGGAAGTTTGCTTATCTGCAGTTGATGTTTTTGTGTGGAAGTTTGCTTAACTGCAGTTGATGTTTTTGTGTGGAAGTTTGCTCAACTGCAATTGATGTTTTTGTGTGGAAGTTTGCTTAACTGCAGTTGATGTTTTTGTGTGGAAGTTTGCTTATCTGCAGTTGATGTTTTTGTGTGGAAGTTTGCTTAACTGCAGTTGATGTTTTTGTGTGGAAGTTTGCTTAACTGCAGTTGATGTTTTTGTGTGGAAGTTTGCTTGCACATTATATGAACTGTTGACTTGTTCGTTTCTAGCAAGTTTATTAAAGAATAAAAACTACAAACACCCACACATACGTCACTCTGCATGGACATTTTTAGATGAACTTTCTGTTTAAATATCACCTGCCGACTTGTCTCTCGACATTTTTAGATGAACTTTCTGTTTAAATATCACCTGCCGACTTGTCTCTGGACATTTTATTGTAAAGCTTGAGATCTCTGTGATTCTTAATTGAGAAATGGTTTTCATTCCTACTTGAGAATGGTTTTCATTCCTACATGAGAAATGGTTTTCATTCCTACTTGAGAATGGTTTTCATTCCTACTTGAGAAATGGTTTTCATTCCTACATGAGAAATGGTTTTCATTCCTACTTGAGAATGGTTTTCATTCCTACGTGAGAAATGGTTTTCATTCCTACGTGAGAAATGGTTTTCATTCCTACTTTGGTAAAAGACATTCTGTTCCTCATTCCAAGGTCAAATTAGAATTGCTTTTAATTGAGTTTTTTAAATTTCTGATGTCTACGGTGGAAGATGGTATCCTTCGTTAGTATCACCCCCTTCCCAATTTAAAATAAAATTAAATTCGAACCAGTAGATGACTTGTCATTACGTCATTGATCCACCCACCTCAGACCTGGGTTAAAAACCGTAAAAGACCAATGGTGTATCCCAGTCATCTGTGCCCAGCCATTGTTTGACTTGGATAAATAAGGGAGCCAGGGTTGGCGTGTGTTGACTCTACCCCCCCCCCCGCCCCCGCTGCAGTGATGCTATAATGACATGACTGCCGGGATGGTGGCTAGTAGTTGACTCTACAACTCTCCGACACTTGTTTTGGTATTAGATAGAACGGGGACATCCGATCAGAGGAACGCAGAAGACCTCAATGGATTGTATTATAACAGTGGTGGAATACCCCGAGAATGACGACTTGGATGCTGTAAGTACGGGTACAACATTGAAATCATTGAAAGTAAGGTCTGGTCTGCTCGTCTGTATAAAGATGCCTATTGCCACTTGTACCAACAATATGCCAATAATACTGGCTATTACTTGTACCAACAATATGCCAATAAAACTGGCTATTACTTGTACCAACAATATGCCAATAAAACTGGCTATTACTTGTACCAACAATATGCCAATAATACTGGCTATTACTTGTACCAACAATATGCCAATAATACTGGCTATTACTTGTACCAACAATATGCCAATAAAACTGGCTATTACTTGTACCAACACTAGACCAATAATAAGATAAGATAAGATTCTTTTATTGATCCAAAAAATAGATTTGTTTTTTTTTATTACATTGTACATATACATTTTCAACACATAAATAAATATTTCAACCAAGACAACATTTGACAATTATAACAATTGAAACACAAGACATCTAACGTATTTCTGTAGCGTAGAAATCAGCCATCAATGAACTCCTATAGATTTGGTAACTGCTGACAATTACTAGTAACATCAATTTACCAATAATAATGCTTTTTTTAATGACTTTTTAAGAACTTATTTCTACTTATCTGGTCGATATTTCACTAGGATGACTAAGACAAATCTTACATTTCTTGGTAGGCATACATTTTTTCTGGCCTTAAGGTGACCCATCTTTTTTGTGGCAAGACAATTAATATGTCCATTTATTATTTTGGAAGTTGTACAACCAATTTGTTTATTTACACACCTGTCTTTGAACATTTATTATTTTGGAAGTTGTACAAAAAATTTGTTTATTTACACACCTGTCTTTGAACATTTATTATTTTGGAAGTTGTACAACCAATTTGTTTATTTTCACTCCTGTCTTTGAAATAAATAGTCTTATGCATTCTCTATCTACACAAAACTTGGTAAAATATGGGTAAGACGCTATGGTCAGATATAAAGAGTCTTAACTATTCTGTATGTAAACAACACTGGGTAATCTACGGGTATGACGTCATGGTCAGAAAGTATGAAATTCGCCCGGGGTAGTCGCACGGTGAGTACCAACGAAATAACGCGCGCGCCAAATTTAATTTGTAAGGACCACGAAAGTAATGTCAAATAGTATTTGTAAGGACCACGAAAGTAATGTCAAATTGTATTTGTAAGGACCACGAAAGTAATGTCAAATAGTATATGTAAGGACCACGAAAGTAATGTCAAATAGTATTTGTAAGAACCACGAAAGTAATGTCAAATAGTATTTGTAAGGACCACGAAAGTAATGTCATTTAATCCCAGATATAAGACAGAAAAGTAAAACAAGTTTTCACCAAGTTGTTTCCCCTATTTTCATTTATGACAGTTTTGCATAAAATCTTTACGGCCACGGATCAGTGGTGCGAGTGGCTGACTAGCCTGTTGGAATCTACAATAACCTTTCAACTGCAGTCAACATCGGACCACCGTCTGAACAGTATGTTAAGAATGTTAATTGAGACAATGGACTCTGCTTGCGAACGCACGGGGTGAGATGTGTCACGTTGAAACCCATATTGACTTGCCTCACAATGTTCAATTGATAACACGGCCACAAAATGAATGGTCATTTCATAACATGGTTATTGCACAAATGGTCATTTCATAACATGTTTATTACACAAATGGTCATTTCATAACATGGTTATTACACAAATGGTCATTTCAAAACATGGTCGTAAAATCGTTATGTTCAGATTTTGATTATACCTAACAGGTGTAAAATCAAAGAACAGTAAGGGATAATCAGAACATTGACCCGGTGTCATGATACAGGCCAACGACCGAATATCATACAGGCCAATGACCGGGTATCATACAGGCCAATGACTGGGTATCATTCAGGCCAATGACCGGGTATCATACAGGCCAATGACCGGGTATCATACAGGCCAATGACCGGGTATCATACAGGCCAATGGCCGGGTGTCATACAGGCCAATGGCCGGGTGTCATACGGGCCAATGACCTGGTATCATACGGGCCAATGACCGGGTATCATACGGGCCAATGACCGGGTATCATAAGGGCCAATGACCGTTTGTCTTAAAATGTTGATATATTACTCAAAAAATGGCCAAGAGAAATCCATTGTCCGCCATGGGCAATGTGTATCCATAATGCAAACATGCCCAATCTCTCATGTGTTTTTGTGGAGTCGTTCATCATGAGTGGTGGTTGGAACTTAGTTGAGACTACAATTGAATGGCATTTGTCTCCAGGGTGGTCATTATTTCTTGCTGCTTTGATTTGGCTGGATGCCTCAAAAACAGTACACGGTAAAGTACATTTGTGAACTAATTATGTGAAGATTTTTGTGAATGTTGACATAATCTCTCGACAAGTCAAGTTTATTTCCAGCAGTGGTTTGTGATGGTATTTCATCCTATTTGGGTATTTGATACAATGTTTGTATTTGATACTATGTTGGTATTTGATACAATGTTTGTATTTGATACTATGTTGGTATTTGATACTATGTTGGTATTTGTGATACTATGTAGTATTTGATCCTTTCAAAGCTCTCAGAAAACATACACAAAGAATTTATGAACAATTTGTTTGGCTAAAATGTGCTCTAACTTCTGACCTATTGGATAGTTCGTTTAGACCTAGTTACATACAACAACTAAATTGTTATCGGGATTACAGGTATCTTTGAAATGTGAACCTCTGATAGTGTTCACTAAGGCTCGGTACCAGTTCCATGCTAACATTAAATCCGCCTCGTCAGCAGTTCTGTCTTGACTGACCTGGACTTACGTCAGAGCCTCAAGGTCACACCACCCATGCTGGCATTGAGCGGACCCAGATGACATGACAATACTTTTGAACACATGAGCGCACGGCGTCGATTAGTTTGTCACCAGATTGTTTTGTTCACCGCTCAAGTCTTAACATAAGCCCCAGAGATTTTGTTATACTAGCGGTTCACTAAGTTAAATAGGATCACATAAAAATACGCCGAGTTTAAAAAAGATCGCACTTTCAGTAGTATTCGTATTTATGAAGATAACCCATCTTTTTCACTCCTGCATCAAGAACAAATCATTCAGCACATGCTAAACGGTAAAACAGCACCACCTGACCAAGTTTAGTAAACACATTGACAACACCACCTCACCAAGTGTAGTAAACACATTGACAACACCACCTCACCAAGTTTAGTAAACACATTGACAACACCACCTCACCAAGTTTAGTAAACACAATGACAACACCACCTCACCAAGTTTAGTAAACACATTGACAACACCACTTCACCAAGTGTAGTAAACAAATTGACAACACCACCTCACCAAGTGTAGTAAACACATTGACAACACCACCTCACCAAGTGTAGTAAACACATTGACAACATCACCTCACCAAGTGTAGCAAACACATCGACAACACCACCTCACCAAGTGTAGTAAACACATTGACAACACCACCTCACCAAGTGTAGTAAACACATTGACAACACCACCTCACCAAGTGTAGTAAACACATTGACAACACCACCTCACCAAGTGTAGTAAACACATTGACAACACCACCTCACCAAGTGTAGTAAACACATTGACAACACCACCTAACCAAGTGTAGTAAACACATTGACAACACCACTTCACCAAGTGTAGTAAACACATTGACAACACCACCTAACCAAGTGTAGTAAACACATTGACAACACCACCTCACCAAGTTTAGTAAACACATTGACAACAGCACCTCACTAAGTTTAGTAAAGACATTGACAACACCACCTCACCAAGTGTAGTAAACACATTAACCATGCATCTCTCCAAGTGTAGTGAACACGTTGACAACACCACCTCACCAAGTGTAGTAAACACATTGACAACACCACTTCACCAAGTGTAGTAAACACATTGACAACACCACCTCACCAAGTGTAGTAAACACATTGACAACACCACCTCACCAAGTGTAGTAAACACATTGACAACACCACCTCACCAAGTGTAGTAATAGTAAATACATTGACAACACCACTTCACCAAGTGTAGTAAACACATTGACAACACCACCTCACCAAGTGTAGTAAACACATTGACAACACCACCTCACCAAGTGTAGTAAACACATTGACAACACCACCTCACCAAGTTTAGTAAACACATTGACAACACCACTTCACCAAGTGTAGTTAACACATTGACACCACCACCTCACCAAGTGTAGTAAACAAATTTACAACACCACCTCACCAAGTGTAGTAAACACATTGACAACACCACCTCACCAAGTGTAGTAAACACATTGACAACATCACCTCACCAAGTGTAGCAAACACATTGACAACACCACCTCACCAAGTGTAGTAAACACATTGACAACACCACCTCACCAAGTGTAGTAAACACATTGACAACACCACCTCACCAAGTTTAGTAAACACATTGACAACACCACCTCACCAAGTGTAGTAAACAAATTGACAACACCACCTCACCAAGTGTAGTAAACACATTGACAACACCACCTCACCAAGTGTAGTAAACACATTGACAACACCACCTAACCAAGTGTAGTAAACACATTGACAACACCACCTCACCAAGTTTAGTAAACACATTGACAACAGCACCTCACCAAGTTTAGTAAAGACATTGACAACACCACCTCACCAAGTGTAGTAAACACATTGACAACACCACTTCACCAAGTGTAATAAACACATTGACAACACCACCTCACCAAGTGTAGTAAACACATTGACAACACCACCTCACCAAGTGTAGTAAACACATTGACAACACCACTTCACCAAGTGTAGTAAACACATTGACAACACCACCTCACCAAGTGTAGTAAACACATTGACAACACCACCTCACCAAGTGTAGTAAACACATTGACAACACCACCTCACCAAGTGTAGTAAACACATTAACCATGCATCTCTCCAAGTGTAGTGAACACGTTGAAAACACCACCTCACCAAGTGTAGTAAACACATTGACAACACCACTTCACCAAGTGTAGTAAACACATTGACAACACCACCTCACCAAGTGTAGTAAACACATTGACAACACCACCTAACCAAGTGTAGTAAACACATTGACAACACCACTTCACCAAGTGTAGTAAACACATTGACAACACCACCTAACCAAGTGTAGTAAACACATTGACAACACCACCTCACCAAGTTTAGTAAACACATTGACAACACCACCTCACCAAGTGTAGTAAACACATTGACAACACCACCTCACCAAGTGTAGTAAACACATTAACCATGCATCTCTCCAAGTGTAGTGAACACGTTGACAACACCACCTCACCAAGTGTAGTAAACACATTGACAACACCACTTCACCAAGTGTAGTAAACACATTGACAACACCACCTCACCAAGTGTAGTAAACACATTGACAACACCACCTCACCAAGTGTAGTAAACACATTGACAACACCACCTCACCAAGTGTAGTAATAGTAAATACATTGACAACACCACTTCACCAAGTGTAGTAAACAAATTGACAACACCACCTCACCAAGTGTAGTAAACACATTGACAACACCACCTCACCAAGTGTAGTAAACACATTGACAACATCACCTCACCAAGTGTAGCAAACACATCGACAACACCACCTCACCAAGTGTAGTAAACACATTGACAACACCACCTCACCAAGTGTAGTAAACACATTGACAACACCACCTCACCAAGTGTAGTAAACACATTGACAACACCACCTCACCAAGTGTAGTAAACACATTGACAACACCACCTCACCAAGTGTAGTAAACACATTGACAACACCACCTAACCAAGTGTAGTAAACACATTGACAACACCACTTCACCAAGTGTAGTAAACACATTGACAACACCACCTAACCAAGTGTAGTAAACACATTGACAACACCACCTCACCAAGTTTAGTAAACACATTGACAACAGCACCTCACCAAGTTTAGTAAAGACATTGACAACACCACCTCACCAAGTGTAGTAAACACATTAACCATGCATCTCTCCAAGTGTAGTGAACACGTTGACAACACCACCTCACCAAGTGTAGTAAACACATTGACAACACCACTTCACCAAGTGTAGTAAACACATTGACAACACCACCTCACCAAGTGTAGTAAACACATTGACAACACCACCTCACCAAGTGTAGTAAACACATTGACAACACCACCTCACCAAGTGTAGTAATAGTAAATACATTGACAACACCACTTCACCAAGTGTAGTAAACACATTGACAACACCACCTCACCAAGTGTAGTAAACACATTGACAACACCACCTCACCAAGTGTAGTAAACACATTGACAACACCACCTCACCAAGTGTAGTAAACACATTGACAACATCACCTCACCAAGTGTAGCAAACACATTGACAACACCACCTCACCAAGTGTAGTAAACACATTGACAACACCACCTCACCAAGTGTAGTAAACACATTGACAACACCACCTCACCAAGTTTAGTAAACACATTGACAACACCACCTCACCAAGTGTAGTAAACAAATTGACAACACCACCTCACCAAGTGTAGTAAACACATTGACAACACCACCTCACCAAGTGTAGTAAACACATTGACAACACCACCTAACCAAGTGTAGTAAACACATTGACAACACCACCTCACCAAGTTTAGTAAACACATTGACAACAGCACCTCACCAAGTTTAGTAAAGACATTGACAACACCACCTCACCAAGTGTAGTAAACACATTGACAACACCACTTCACCAAGTGTAATAAACACATTGACAACACCACCTCACCAAGTGTAGTAAACACATTGACAACACCACCTCACCAAGTGTAGTAAACACATTGACAACACCACTTCACCAAGTGTAGTAAACACATTGACAACACCACCTCACCAAGTGTAGTAAACACATTGACAACACCACCTCACCAAGTGTAGTAAACACATTGACAACACCACCTCACCAAGTGTAGTAAACACATTAACCATGCATCTCTCCAAGTGTAGTGAACACGTTGAAAACACCACCTCACCAAGTGTAGTAAACACATTGACAACACCACTTCACCAAGTGTAGTAAACACATTGACAACACCACCTCACCAAGTGTAGTAAACACATTGACAACACCACCTAACCAAGTGTAGTAAACACATTGACAACACCACTTCACCAAGTGTAGTAAACACATTGACAACACCACCTAACCAAGTGTAGTAAACACATTGACAACACCACCTCACCAAGTTTAGTAAACACATTGACAACACCACCTCACCAAGTGTAGTAAACACATTGACAACACCACCTCACCAAGTGTAGTAAACACATTAACCATGCATCTCTCCAAGTGTAGTGAACACGTTGACAACACCACCTCACCAAGTGTAGTAAACACATTGACAACACCACTTCACCAAGTGTAGTAAACACATTGACAACACCACCTCACCAAGTGTAGTAAACACATTGACAACACCACCTCACCAAGTGTAGTAAACACATTGACAACACCACCTCACCAAGTGTAGTAATAGTAAATACATTGACAACACCACTTCACCAAGTGTAGTAAACACATTGACAACACCACCTCACCAAGTGTAGTAAACACATTGACAACACCACCTCACCAAGTGTAGTAAACACATTGACAACACCACCTCACCAAGTTTAGTAAACACATTGACAACACCACCTCACCAAGTTTAGTAAACACAATGACAACACCACCTCACCAAGTTTAGTAAACACATTGACAACACCACTTCACCAAGTGTAGTTAACACATTGACACCACCACCTCACCAAGTGTAGTAAACAAATTTACAACACCACCTCACCAAGTGTAGTAAACACATTGACAACACCACCTCACCAAGTGTAGTAAACACATTGACAACATCACCTCACCAAGTGTAGCAAACACATTGACAACACCACCTCACCAAGTGTAGTAAACACATTGACAACACCACCTCACCAAGTGTAGTAAACACATTGACAACACCACCTCACCAAGTTTAGTAAACACATTGATAACACCGCTTCACCAAGTGTAGTAAACACATTGACAACACCACCTCACCAAGTGTAGTAAACACATTGACAACAACACCTCACCAAGTGTAGTAAACACATTGACAACACCACCTCACCAAGTGTAGTAAACACATTGACAACACCACCTCACCAAGTGTAGTAAACACATTGACAACACCACCTCACCAAGTTTAGTAAACACATTGACAACAGCACCTCACCAAGTTTAGTAAAGACATTGACAACACCACCTCACCAAGTGTAGTAAACACATTGACAACACCACTTCACCAAGTGTAATAAACACATTGACAACACCACCTCACCAAGTGTAGTAAACACATTGACAACACCACCTCACCAAGTGTAGTAAACACATTGACAACACCACTTCACCAAGTGTAGTAAACACATTGACAACACCACCTCACCAAGTGTAGTAAACACATTGACAACACCACCTCACCAAGTGTAGTAAACACATTGACAACACCACCTCACCAAGTGTAGTAAACACATTAACCATGCATCTCTCCAAGTGTAGTGAACACGTTGACAACACCACCTCACCAAGTGTAGTAAACACATTGACAACACCACTTCACCAAGTGTAGTAAACACATTGACAACACCACCTCACCAAGTGTAGTAAACACATTGACAACACCACCTCACCAAGTGTAGTAAATACATTGACAACACCACCTCACCAAGTGTAGTAATAGTAAATACATTGACAACACCACTTCACCAAGTGTAGTAAACACATTGACAACACCACCTCACCAAGTGTAGTAAACACATTGACAACACCACCTCACCAAGTGTAGTAAACACATTGACAACACCACCTCACCAAGTGTAGTAAACACATTGACAACACCACTTCACCAAGTGTAGTAAACACATTGACAACACCACCTCACCAAGTGTAATAAACACATTGACAACACCACCTCACCCACCATGTGTAGTAAACACATTAACCATGCATCTCTCCAAGTGTAGTGAACACTTTGATGTTGACGTTGTCGTGTCACTCACTCACGTGATACATGCACGTGTAACAGTTGTTTATTCTTCTGTCTGCGGGTTGGTGGTGGCGTGTGCCCCCATAACATGGGCCGTCTGTGCATCCAAGTGTGTACTCTCGTGTGTGCGGGGCTTACAGCTCTTCTGTCAATGTCTTGTTACGTGGAACTTTCGAAACTAAGCTTTGTGAGTTTGTTTCATTTGTTAGCATAACAGAAGTGTTGATAAGTTGGTGGCTTATTGGATCAGAACAGTGTTGATAAGTTGGTGGCTTATTGGATCATAACAGTGTTGATAAGTTGGTGGCTTATTGGATCATAACAACAGTGTTGATTAGCTGGTGGCTTATTGGATCATAACAGTGTTGATAAGTTGATGGCTTTTGTATCATAACAGCAGTGTTGATTAGCTGGTGGCTTATTGGATCATAACAGTGTTGATTAGCTGGCGGCTTATTGGATCATAACAGTGTTGATTAGCTGGTGGCTTATTGGATCATAACAACAGTGTTGATAATGTGGTGACTTTTAGAATAGCATATTATGAGAATACGATATTACAAGGAAGGATTCTTCTTAAATATGGCAACTGGGCTAGGCCAAGAGATTTGCACGAATTCTGACATTCTGCTATGAGGCTATGTATGTCTACACACACGTGTTTGGTGTTTGATAAGAAACATTGCAGAAATTCCTATAAGTTATAGGAATAACTATTAAGTTAGGTGGAGAAGTTCCTCGGTAGCTAAGTGACATGTTGTGATTCATTCACATTTATTTATACATTGTCTATTATTAGACTTAGTGACGTCAGTGAAGGCTTTGCGGTGGTCTTATCTTGTAGTTGTAGGAAATCATATCTGTACCGTCGACTTATTTTAACAAAGTAACATATTTACAAGTCAACATTCTAAGACATTGTAAACCAAGGCACCATATTATTGGCACTTATCTGGTGGTTGTATCAAAGTTGCTACACCAAAGGTCACTCCCTTATGTCATATTTGAAAGGAAAGTGTTGATGAATTGGATCACTTCAATGGAGTGGGTTGAGTTGATGATATCAAGGGCACCAGGCCAGCTGTAGGAGTGTCTATGTTTACATTGGACTGTACTGTTGTAAATGTCTTAGTTGTGGGGACCTGCTGCATGATCACAAAGATCATGGAAATAGTTTGTGTACACAGGGGTGTATGTAAGCAGTGAGAGTAATTATGCATGTTGGTGTGGGGCGTGTGGTCTATCGGGGAATGCACTTTTATTTGTTTAAACCTCTTAATCTAACTAACCCCACCTGTATTCCTGTATGTGGGTTATGTTAACTCACTTGTAGTGTTTTGGGGTTATGTTAACACCTATGTGTGGGTTATGTTAACTCACTTTTGTATCAGTTATGTTAACTCACCTGTGTGTGGGTTATGTTAACTCACTTTTGTATCAGTTATGTTAACTCACCTGTGTGTGGGTTATGTTAACTCACCTGTGTGTGGGTTATGTTAACTCACCGTGTGTGGGTTATGTTAACTCACTTTTGTATCAGTTATGTTAACTCACCTGTGTGTGGGTTATGTTAACTCACTTGTTTGTGGGTTATGTTAACTCATATGTGTGTGGGTTATGTTAACTCACCTGTTTGTGGGTTATGTTAACTCACCTGTATGTGGGTTATGTTAACCACCTGTATGTGGGTTATGTTAACCACCTGTATATAGGTTATGTTAACCACCTGTATGTGGTTGTTTGACGGAGGTTATTCAGTTCCCCCTGTGTGATGACGACTTGTGTCTGTGTTTCTCTTGTTGTCATTGGTCCATCCTTCAGCCAGTCAACAGAAGCAGTGGGTCTCAACTGAAGAACTGAAGGGTGTTGGACAAACACTATTGTCATAAGTTATATAAGTTTTTGTTTTAAAAAATGTTGGTTATCTTGCTCCCCCCCCCCCCCCCCCCCCCGACACAGCATTTCTAATTTTAATTTTTTATTAAATGAAATACTGTGTCACAGCACATTGACAGCCAACTGTATCCTTGTGTGACAAGTACCTGTGTTCTAGCCCCTACAGCCAGCTGTGTCCTTTCACGGACAGACAGTTGTGTCCTTTCACTTACATACAGATGTGTCCTTTCACTAACAGTCAGATGTGTCCTTTGATTGACAGCCAGACGTGCCCTTTTACTGACAGACAGTTGTGTCCTTTCACTTACATACAGATGTGTCCTTTCACTAACAGTCAGATATGCCCTTTCTTTGACAGCTATATTTCGTTTATTCATGGAATCAAGTGGTTGTTATTTAATGAAGCACATAGTTCGCAAGTGGTTTGTGGGTCCAAACATGTTGAGAATCACTGGCCCTGACAAATGTGACATACAACTGTGCATCGGGTCCCTTTATGGGACGTGATTGATATAGAGAAGAGCATTGTCTGTAGGATGAATGGAACAATCGAGTTGACGTTGGGCTACTGTTGGCTCAGAGTTTTTAATCAACATTTGGCGTCTGTCGGCTCGGGGATGTTAATAAATATTGGGCTTCCGTCGGCTCAGAGTTTTCATAAATATTACCCCACATCAGGTTATTAAGAGTTATGTTATTTCTTAAGTCCGTAGCAATTAGCTGAAAGCTAATGTCTCACCTGGTGGTTAAACTGACGACCTGACAAAGCGTACCTTATGCCTATGCTTATCATGCGTAGACCCACTGACTACCTGTCTGGGACTACCTGTAACTTACTGCTGTAACCAGAGAAATTAGTCACACCATTACTTACAGTTACATAGAGCAGGTATTTCCTACGGACGATGACATCACCTCATATCGGACGATTGGTCCGTTTCTTCTCAACTGACTGGTTTTCCCACGCGATTCACATGCTAACAAACCTGCCTAGCAAATTCAATGGCCATTCATTCATTGTAGTTGTGCTGGTTGGCATGAACAGAAGCACGTCTGGCTTTAATACTTCCTATCGGTAACACCTGATCAATGGAGAGCCATGGATTCGAATCATTCTGCGGCATCAAGGAGTTTTCTTACAGTCCCAAGAAATGGATTGAGGACGTGTTGAGTTTGGTGTAAGATTAAAACCGTGTCACAGCCGAGTCCTTGTGTTGTTGGATTCTCCCCGACTGTTTCCATGTGTGGCGTTGCACCCAGTTGGTGTTTGTGCTACCGGGCACGACAGGACAAAGGTGTGGGTGGTGCATGGGATGGGGGGGGGGGGTCCACAAGCACACTCGCGGTTTCCCACATTGGTGATCTATTGATGTGCCCCTTCTCGTTAAACCATTTGATAGTTGAAGACTGTGTGCTCTCACGCGCGTCTCATGACGTGAGTGTGTTATAAAGTGAGTGTGTGTGGTGGTTAAACTTAACAGTGGGCTTTTAAACTTTGTCGACATTACACAATTTTCATCAGGCTAAAATATTTCCGTTTTCACCCATAAATTCATTGAGCCATTTATTGATTATGTTGAAAAATTTCTCATGGACAAAAAGTTTTGTAACGCCCTGTGCTCTGTATATATTTTCACCCTACAACCGACGGCTTGGGCACACGAGTGACTGTGTTATCTGATATAAGTGGACGGCTGGAGCACACCTGTTGGGTAAACACTAGTTGATGTGTTATCTGATAGAAGTAGATTTTGTTTCGCATGGGTTCGGGAACCCTGATGCCATGTAAGACATGTTTTCACTACGTTCCGAGTACTAAAGATTAATTAGACACG
This sequence comes from Omphiscola glabra, assembly GCA_964017045.1. Classification (NCBI taxonomy): domain Eukaryota; kingdom Metazoa; phylum Mollusca; class Gastropoda; family Lymnaeidae; genus Omphiscola; species Omphiscola glabra. Next base: position 4,628,852 of record OZ024794.1, on the reverse strand, counting down.
AACAGTCTGTGTCAATATAACAATATATGTTAAGCTTTAATAATAATTTTACATTATACTTAAGTAGACGTTTCGGCAAATGCCTTCATCAGTACAAGACATTTAAATAAGTATAAATTAAATTTACATAATATATATATATAGGCCTATATACACATATATCCTACCAAAAAAATAGAAAAAATTGGAGTGGGCGAAAAACCCAGACAGAAACAAAGTACTAAAGCATACTACTGATAATTAAGACACCCTACTTCACTTACATATTAGTCTATAGATGTCTAATTGTAATGTAGGGATGGGATGTTATGGAGTATCATCTATATCAGCGGTTCTCAACCTGTGGGCGTGGGTCGCGACCACTTTGGCGACGCTTCCACAGGGGTCGCCTCGGACCATCGGAAAACAAATATACTCTACAGTTATGAAGTAGCAAAGAAAATAATTTTGTGTTTGGGGGTCGCCACAACATAAGGAACTGCATTAAAGGGTCGCGGCACTAGAAATGTTGAGAACCACTGATCTATATGTCGACATTGTAGGTCAACTCGCACTGAACCCGCATGGCCAATCCTAGAATGACAACATATTATTATACGCATTACTCCTAGGCAGTGCGGGCCAAACATTAGAATGAGGTGGCGTTGTAACTGACGTTAGACGTGCTAAGACTTCAGAACAACATCTCCATATTTTCATATATTTATAGAATTCGGCGACAATGGCGACAAAGTATTCTAGTTTTAACATTCAGTAGATCTTTTGAATGAATCGACCGGAGGCTATTGGTGTGCTGCAGTTAGCAAACTCTTAACTGGGTCAGTTGATATCTTTCACCGCTCTATGGCAAAGGTATGTCTTTGATGGCATAACTGTGTAACAAAGACAAACAGTACTATTGATTGACATAGACTCAGTTCTACGAACTTAGACGCACGATTGGATTGAATGTCATGATGTAGTTTGGGCTTGTGTCTACCTGACTGTCATAATGTAGTTTGGTCGTGTGTCTTCCTGACTGTCATGATGTAGTTTGAGCTTTTGTCTGCACAGCTTCCTAATTTGCATTGTCATAAAGTTGATTTCGTTGCTAGTGTCTTTTGGATTTAAATATGACTTTAAAAAAAAAAAGAAATAGACATTAGATCTCGCCTGTTGTTAAGCTGCCTTCCAACTTATAGCGTAGAGTTTCCAGTACATAAATGATACACGTGTAGATTTATTTATGATTAAACAGGTGAGCAAATGTTCCAAAAACCGGGAGACTTGTTGGTGAGTCGCATTTGAAGAGTCCACCAAAAGTACAGAGTATTTCAACATTTGTTGGACGGAGAGTTTCCGTGCCATATAGTTCAGATGTTCTTTGAATCTACGCTTGGCATCCGCCAGACAGAATTACACGTTGGACCATAGCTTAGAATTACCGTATATATTCCAAATAATATTGGTCACACTGTTTGTCTGGCTCATGAGATGAGATCAGTTCAGTGATAGAATACGCTAATTGACAAATGTACGGAGAATTGAGTGATACAAATGTGAATGGATTATTCAGTGAGACATATGTCAATGGATAATTTAGTGAGGCATATTTCAATGGATAATTTAGCGAGACATTTATATGGATAATTGAGAAATAAAGGTTGAATCAAGTTTGACCAGCGATGTGGTTATGGATAGAATCCTACTGAGAAAAGATTCTGGCAAGAGCAGCACCGGTGTCAGAATGCCAGAGCCGAGCAGTCAGCTGTCAGATGAGGGGCCAAGTTCACCGCTGATACTGGGGGATATGAGCATGTTTTATTACAGGCAGCTCGCAACTAGTCTCAAGGTAATTCCTAGTAGCACTTATTTAACACGGTGTCTCCCTTTTAACTCAGCACTCAGCCTTTTAAATTCTCCATTAGCAAAATCAAGGGTGCATTGGAGGGGAGGGTGAGCGGAAAAAAAGTCACGGAAAAAAAGTCACAAATTTTGCTAGGAAAAAAAGTCACAGGAAATAAAGTCACAGGAAAAAAAGTCACAGGAAATAAAGTCACAGGAAATAAAGTCACAGGAAAAAAATGCACAGAAGCATTCAGTCATCAGATATCTTAAATAAATTCTGAAAAGAGTGGTGGGATCCCGTTTCCTAATGGGATCCCATATCCCATCGGGCTCCCCACCCCAAATGGTATCCCATATCCCATTTTAATCCCGACCCCAATCGGATCCCGACCCCATTGGGTTACAGATCCAGATTGAGAACCCAATCGGGATCCCGTTTCCAAATCGGAAATTGGAATTTGGGATCCCATTTGGATCCCGATCCCATTGGAATCCCAACAACATTGGGATACCGATCCCGATTGGTATCCCATTAGGATCCCGACCCCATTGGGATCCTGATCCAGATTGGGATCCCGTTTCCAAATGGGATCCAAATGGGGATTCTGACCCCATTGGAATCCCGACCACATTGGGATACCGATACTGATTGGGATCCCTTTCCCTAAAGGATCCCATTGGGATCCTGAACCCATTGAGATTTTGACGCCATTGGGATCACAACCCCAATTGGGTCCCATTCCCGATTGGTATCCCTTTCCAGAAAAGGGTCTCATTGGGATCACAACCCCATTTGGGATCTCGACGCCATTGGGATCCCGAACCCATGTAAAAAGCCTTGGTGGAACAGAGCCACCCACAAATCCACAAACCCAAAAACATTCACTGTTATATATGATATGATATATGATTTATACAATAAACACTGAAAATTATGAGTTTATATGATACATATTTTGTGACTTTTTTCTGTGACTTTTTTTCCTGTGACTTTTTTTCTGTGACTTTTTTTCTGTGACTTTTTTTCTGTGACTTTTTTTCCTGTGACTTTTTTTCCTGTGACTTTATTTCTGTGACTTTTTTTCCTGTGACTTTTTTTCCTACAATCGAGGGAGGGTGGGTATGTAGTCAGCGGACGCTTTGGGCAAATAGGTTGGGAAACTATGGCCTTCAGCTTTCTAACAAGCTATTTTAATTAATTTCAATTTATTAAGAATTCCATAAACATATTTCTTGCCAGCTTTGTGTTACAGTACAGTATATTCTTTTTTTATTAGTTTTATGGGGTTGTCTTAGTGCATGCTTTTGTAACTTTTGCTTTATGTAGACATTTTGCTTTATATATATATATAACTGGTGCTTGATATATATATATATATATATATGTACCTGGTGCAATATATATATATATAATGTGTGTGATCCTTTCGTGACGATGGTCGCTATGGACACTTCATCAAATGGCTTACGAGGCCGATCCTAGAGTGGCAGTCACATGCACTTATCGCAGGAGAACCTTGACTCCTATTTAAATGTTGCCTTTTGACTCCTTCATCCACTGCTGGTCCACACTTCACTGCCATATAGGAGCGTGCTGAGCACACATGCCTGATAGACGCTTAGATTTGTACAGTGAGTTTAAGATTATAATTCCACACCAGCTTATATTCAATTTAGCCATAGTTGCTGCTGCTTTTGTGATCCTGATGTTCACCTCTTCCTCAACGGAGAGAGAACTCGAAATTTTGGACCCAATGTATGTGAAATTTTCAACTACCGACAGATTATGGCCCTCAATAGCTACTTTTTGATGGGACTGTGCTTCTTGCGTCATGACATGGCATTTGTTTTCTGTAGACTAATAGACAGCCCAAACTCTTTACATGCGTGTGAGAGGCGATTAACTAACTGCTGAAGAACTTCTTCTGTGTTCGATTTTAAGAGGACATCGTCAGCGAACAGCAGTACACGATTTAGTACCCTTTTTACCTTGGTCTTCGCATGAAGGCGAGCTATATTGAACATCCTACCATCAGATCTGGTATGGGTATAATCTCCTTCTTCACGGTCCCTGAAGGCAAACTGAAAAAGCATGGAGAAGAGCGTTGGTGCCAGTACACAGCCTTGTTTTTACCCCGCAGCTGACTGGGAATGTCTCAGAGACAGCGCCATTGAAGGTTACTGTGATGTGCAAGTAGTAGTATAGGTTCCATTTAGGTAGTATTTGGAGGATTTAATGGAGGAGTTGATGGCGGAGTTGATGGTGGAATTGGTGGATTGTTGATGGGTAGATCAAAGGGCGATAATCGATTAATTACCTTGTCAATATTATTGTTTTGAGTAATAATTTCCATTGTTGTTGCACACTCGTGGAGCGACACAGACAAACGTCTTTCCAAGCAAAGAAGAGAAATTCATCGGTAAAAATTATTACACGCGCATAAGTCACCTAAATTTTGTACAATGTTACGATGTTGGCGTCTCTCATATCATGGAGAATGTGAACTGCTTCCCAACACAGAGGAGGTCCTGTAAGAACTGAAGTATAGTATTGGTTTTCCATTTTAGAGAACTTCCGGAGAAATGCTGTTAATTCCTGGACCCTCCTTCTAAGTTGGCTCTTCATCTAGTTCTTCCATTATTGACTATATAGGGATATTATCCAGAGTGGTCTCAGTGACTACATTCCTTGTTGCGTATAGCTCAAGATAAGGCTCAACCCAAAGTTGATCCTTTGAGGTCTTGGAATTGCGGGAAGCTAATTTTGAAGTGTATGGACCTAATTCCATCTTGATGCCCTCGTGTATGCTCCTTGAATACCTGTTGTCGGAAGCCAATTATATACAGTGGCAAAGTTCCAATCAGTAAGTGTTGGCACAGTGGCGGGAAGTCTGCTTTGAAATTTTCTTTGCAGATCTGAGTGCCTGTAGTGTACGAGCTCAATGTATATCCTTGCAAGCAAGTAAGGCTTTTCTCTTTTTCTCAGTAGCTGGTTCTATTACATTCCAATGCGTCTCCTATCAATCATTATTCGTATGTTCCCTTTTCCCATAGGCGGACATGGCTGCATCACACACATCATCTCGTAAATGAGTCCACTCAGAGGCGATATTGTCAACGGGTGATCCGTTAGCAAGGGTATCCTGCAACACAATCGTAAAATGCTGCGTTTTTTCTCTGGGTTGTTTGAGCAGTGGATGATAATTTTTGGACGACACTTCTTTTAAAGCATTATGCAATTTCTTTGACATAAATCATATTTTGCTTGCTACGAGAGAATTGTCAGTGTCACGGTCGGCACTATGGTAACTGCGGGTGTGAAGTACTCTGGCTACCTCCCTGCACCTAGTGATGACGAGGTCTAGCTGATGCTAGTGACGGGAACATGTGTGTCGCCATTTCAACTGTTGGATTTTGTTGCACTTAAAAGGAAGGTATTGGTAACAAGGAGACCATGGGGGCTTTATACACACCTGTTGCTTTATATATAATATATATACCTGTTGCTTTATATATTTACCTCATGGTGCTTTATATATATATAAGTCATTTGTGTGAAGTCATTTGGGTTGGCCACCCCTGGTATTATAGTCATTTAGAATAATTTTTTTGTATTCCGCGTGCCAGTGCAAATCGCTATTATATATATATATATATATATATATATATATATATACCTAGTGCTTTATATATTTACCTCATGGTGCTTTATATATTTACCTCATGGTGCTTAATATATTTACCTCATGGTGCTTTATAAAAACATTGTATGACTACTGTGTGTATACCTTGGTGTTTGCAATATCTTGTGATTTGTATATTACATCTTGCCATTTCTGCTGCTGTTCTCCGGTGAAGTGTAGAATGATGCAAAACTGAATTCAGGTATGTGTCAAAATGCATCCCTGCATGTTGAAATTATCTTTGAAAAATTATGGTCGAGGGGGTGAGACCCCTTCCCCAATTCACTCAGTAGACTTCGCTGGGCGTTCTCGATTTCCGCTCCCCACATCCCACCTGGAAAAGTAAGCCACATTTTTATCGACCATATGCTGTGTGTATAATATATAGCTTTATTTCGATTTAAATCTATACAATTTATGTATGTTTGTGGTAGCAACATGAGTTATCTGGGGATTACAGGCATTTAGAATAAATAAATCATTGTGTGCATCGTTTATTTGGTATTTATTTTCATTATTTGGATTAATGACTTGCGAAGAGTTGACTGGCGATCAGTGGTCCGTGAAGTCATTTGGGTTGGTCATCCCTGGTATAGTCATTTATACTTATTTTTTTTTTTTGTATTCCGCGTGCCAGTGCAAATCGCTCGCGTGCCGTAGGTTGCCGACTCTTGTCTAGAGCATGGGTCTGAAAACTAGTCGGCCCGTGGCCAAGATCCGGCCCACCACCTCTTGTCTTGCGACCCGGGAGCTAGGATTGGACTTAACATTTTGAACGTTTTGAACATTTCATTAGGTTTTAATAATTTCATGGAACAGTATTTCTCGCTTTTCATCAGATATCGACTTAGTGACCTCCGTGTGACCCTACGTAACTTTCACTGTATAGGCTTTGGTGACGGAGCTTCTATACGCTTTGGTGACCTCTGTGTGACACTGCGTATCTTATATAAGCTTTGGTGACCTATGTGTGACCTTACGTAACTTTCATTGTATAGGCTGTGGTGACCTATGTGTGACCCTACGTAGCTTATATAAACTTTGGTGACCTCTGTGTGACCTTACGTAGCTTTTAATGCGGCACTTTTTCTGCATTTTGGGGTTGTGGGGGGGAAGCCCCACTATCCCTCCTCTATGGACTCCAAGTAAAAAGGCGTAGGAGCCACCAGCTCCAAAATAAGAAACATTGCCGTAGTAGAGTCCCATCGACTGTCTTATTTTCTTGATAAGGTGTAGTCAACGAGCCACAAGATAAATGAGCGCGAGGCCACTAACAAGGATGCCTTCTACCAGCTCATGATTGATTGACCTACGTTTAGCCAGGGGCAGCAACGGGGCGTGTGGACAACTTGGCCAGTCATTTTTTAATTGATTCAATTTCCAATGTTAAATAGTTTTTCTTACCGGTACTTTCTTGTTTGTTACTTTCTTGTTTGTTACTTTCTTGCCTATTTATTCCTGGTGTTGCTTTTTCTTTCATGCTTTTCATTCTCTCTCTCTCTTTCTCTCTCTCTGACTGTCTCTCTCTCTCTCTCTGTCTCTCTCTCTCTCTCTCTCTGACCCTCTCTCTCTCTCTCTCACTCACTCTCTCAATAACACACTCACTTCCAAACATTCCTAGTGTGGTGATCTGTCTGTCTCTTTCTCCATCTCTCAATCTCTCTCTCCCTCCCTCCCCCTCTCTCTCTCTCTCTCTCTCTCACTCACTCAGTAACTCACTCCAAAACATTCTTAGTGTGGTGGTCTGTCTGTCTCTCTCTCTCTCTCTCTGTCTCACTCACTCACTCACTCACTCCCAAACATTCCTAGTGTGGTGATCTCGGGTCTGCTATATATAGTATTTTTTTATTCAGTATACGAGACAGCAGCAGTTTCCTATTTGGTCGTTGTCTTCTGTCACAACAGTTTCATAGTTCAGTGTTAGTGACTGGATCATTAGATTGGATTGTAACAATGCCATAGTTTAGTGTTAGTGGCTGGTTTCATAATATGGGGCTGTAACAATATCATAGTTTATTGTTAGTGGCTGTTTCGTAATATGGGACTGTATCAAGTTCATAGTTAAGTGCTACAGTGAAATTGACGAATGTATTTCATGGCCGGTTCATAATGAAAGACCTTTGTTGATGATCACATCTGAAAATGAACCAACCTGATGTTATCCCAGGCATCGTTCAGCTCCCTTTCACTGAATGGTTTTGTTTAGACACAACGTCCGTTATATAATATACCAGATGGATTCTTTTCTTTCCCCGCATGTTTTCTGCACCGCCAACATGTCCGCCAGTGGTTACATTAAAGGAGCCTTACCCAACATACACATTGTGTTTGTACCTTCCATGAAATGAATTCAATGTTTTAGCACTTAGTACGTGCGCTTGTCAGCGTCAGATCAAATACAACCACTCCGAACTTGTTTACTACCTAAGTCAAACTGTCTGAGCCCCTCTCTCTCTTCTCACACTCCACACACCCTCTCTCTTCTCACTGGCACACCACCACCACCACACACAAATACCATCACCTGCCCCACAACAGTTTCTGTTTTTTCCCATACACGATGGTCTGTGCTGAGAGTGAGTGCTCCGAGTGAACAGCTCGTGCCAATAGCTCTCAGCAGGGCCACTTATTCTCTGAGCCGAGTTACTCTCTGAGTTTGTTTCAGCAGAAATGGTTTATCTATAGAGACAAGAAATATATGATGTAAAAAATAAGAGCATGACAAACTAAGATATTTCCTAATGTAGCAATGTATCTCAGTGCGGCTTGTATATTATTTGAACAAGGTGTCCATCATTGTCTAGTTATGTATACTGTGGAGGAAAACAAGACATTGTTGATAGTTAAATGAATGGGTTGGAATTCTTTGGTGTGACTTTGATGATCAGTCAAACAGTTCAGGTGCCAGACTTGTTTTGATTGGATACTTTATCAATTATGACATCAAATTTATGGCACAGTTGTATGTCTAGTCTAGTGTTCACTAATATGTGAGTCTCGTGTGGTTTAGTCTGGTGTTCACTAATATGTGAGTCTCATGTGGTTTAGTCTCGTGTGGTTTAATCTCGTTTGGTTTAGTCTGGTGTTCACTAATATGTGAGTCTCGTGTGGTTTAGTCTCGTGTGGTTTAGTCTGGTGTTCACTAATATGTGAGTCTCATGTGGTTTAGTCTGGTGTTCACTAATATGTGAGTCTCATTTGGTTTAGTCTGGTGTTCACTAATATGTGAGTCGCATGTGGTTTAGTCTGGTGTTCACTAATATGTGAGTCTCATGTGGTTTAGTCTGGTGTTCACTAATATATGAGTCGCATGTGGTTTAGTCTGGTGTTCACTAATATGTGAGTCTCATTTGGTTTAGTCTGGTGTTCACTAATATGTGAGTCTCATTTGGTTTAGTCTGGTGTTCACTAATATGTGAGTCTCATGTGGTTTAGTCTGGTGTTCACTAATATGTGAGTCGCATGTGGTTTAGTCTGGCGTTCAGTAATGTGAGTCTCGTGTAGTTTAGTCTCATGTGGTTTAGTCTAGTATGGTTTAGTCTCATGTGGTTTAGTCACGTATGGTTTAGTCTCGTATGGTTTAGTCTGGTGTTCACTAATATGTGAGTCTCATGTGGTCTATTCTAGTTAACTATCGATACAACCTGATCAATATATTGTTATGGTCATCTGAGTGGTCCTACCAATATTTGATATTGATCATGTGTACGGTCTTATTAATGTTTGATATTGGCCCAGTGTGTTGTCCTATCAGGATTTGATATTGGCCCAGTGGGTTGTCCTATCATGATTTGATATTGGCCCAGTCGGTTGTCCTATTAGGATTTGATATTAGCCCAGTTAGTTGTCCTATAATTATTTGATATTAACCCAGTGAGAGGTCCTACCAATATTTCATATTGGCCCAGTGAGAGGTCCACCTTTGAAATGTGAGACACCAGTGCCACCACCTGACTCTTCTTGGGTGTCATACCTGATGTTAGCTTGGTGTCATCTGATGACTAAGTGATCTATGTGAACCAATATGTAGATCTGCCCCACATGAAACGACCAGTCAAGTGCCGTGTAAGGAGACCAGCCAGAAACACGACCGTGCAGCCGACCAGTAACCGTGGTCCTTGCCTCGGGCCAGTCTACATGTGCTTGAACATCCATTACACTCGTTAATTGAATAGTGAGATGCCAACAGTTTCTAGAGTCAGTTTACATTTCAAACATGGAGTTTTAGCTTCATCTTTGTGTTTTTTTTTTTTTGTTTTTTTTATTGAAAATTATTATTTTACCGGGCTTTGGAGTTGAATTCGTTCAAGTGACTTCCGTTTGTAATTGGTCAATGTTATATCATGAATGGGTTGGTCCAAGTTATATCTTGATGCCGTGGTCAATGTTTTATCTTGACTGAGTTGGTCCATGTTATATCTTGACTGAGTCGGTCCATTTCATACATCCTCATAATGCACTGTATCTATGATTTTATTTGTAGAAAGTCTAGTTTTAAAAAATGAAATCGAAGTATCCGAGTTATAACGGCGATCTACAAGCAAGCTTTCACGTCCAACTTTCCCAACATGCTCTCAAGACGTGCACTCCCCATTAACCTACTTCCCGTGCCACTCACGGGCTCCTCAAAGCATTTCCCCAGCAGCAGTCTAGCCTTCCAGTGTTGGAGTGGTGATAATTGTTCTCTCGTTCTGAAACTCATGTAACCAGTATGCGCACTACGTTGAACGTTGTGCATAATAGAAATAAGATTTAATATACCAGGCCACAGTTATTTACTTTGAGTCATAGAGGCAAATCTAGGATGCCCTGTGGTCATAGGATAGCTATTCATATTATACCTTGTGTTCAATGGATGCATTATCGTGTGGTCACAGGGTGCTTTGTGGTCATAGGATGCCTTGTGGTCATAGGATGCCCTGAGGTCATAGGATGCCTTGTGGTGTAATAACAATGTTCCTTGTAGTAGGATGCCTCGAGGTCATCGAATCCTTTGTGGTCATAGGGTGCCTTGTGGTGTGGTCATAGGATGCCTTGTGGTGGGGTCATAGGATGCCTTGTGGTCATAGGGTGCCTTGTGGTCATAGGATGCCTTGTGGTCATAGGATGCCTTGTGGTCATAGGATGCCTTGTGGTCATAGGATGCCTTGTGGTCATAGGATGCCTTGTGGTCATAGGGTGCCTTGTGGTCATAGGATGCCTTGTGGTCATAGGGTGCCTTGTGGTCATAGGATGCCTTGTGGTCATAGGATGTCTTGTGGTCATAGGGTGCCTTGTGGTCATAGGATGCCTTGTGGTCATATGATGCCTTGTGGTCATAGGATGCCTTGTGGTGTAATAACAATGTTCCTTGTCATAGGGTGCCTTGAGGTCATCGAATTCTTTGTGGTCACAGGGTGCCTTGTGGTCATAGGGTGCCTTGTGGTGTGGTCATAGGGTGCCTTTTGGTTTGGTATAAGAATGCTGTTTTTATGAGTTGCTGGGAGTCACATTGGGACATGATTGTGGTTCCCTTAAATATGTGTCCAACCTTTTAGCTTCTATGGACCCATTGGATGAAGAAGAGTTATTTGGCCCCTAATAAGTGCACTAACTCTGATGATAGCTAAGTATTAAAAATCGTAGAAACTATAGTTAACATATTTATGCTATATGTTCTTCATTGATTCCTCAATTTTTGTATTAGAAAAGTAAAAGACAAGATGGGAAAATGTTGGAAATTGTTTTGGTGACACTAATGTTTCAATATTTTTTTAGTTCGATGGAAGTAGCTGCAATTCTCAGTGAGTTCTCAGGGTGCTCATCAGATATTCTGGTTCTAGTTTTATTATTTCTGTGCTACATCACTGTAAATAGTTGGTCACATATGTCGGTGCTAAATAGTTGGTCTCAAATGTAAATACTCCCAAAAAGCTCTATACGTTTGATTTTAAAATTGGCAGGTTATTTATTTATGTTAACTGAAAGTGGAGTTGCAAATTTATTTAACACAAGATTGATCATTATTCAGAACTGTTCTCAAATTCCTGTATTAAATAGAAAAGCAAAGCGAAGCTGAATAATTTTCTTTGTTCACAAGACCGTGTTGAACCAATGTGTCGAAATAAAATAAATTGCTTGCACAGTTGCAACAAGGCTTTGTGCCAAGCAGATCATCCTCTTATCATCCTTCTTCCCATGCCACTGATTGTGTGCCTTACATTTGAGATTGCCAAATTTCTTTTTATAGTTTGAAGAAGCATATTTAACTCATTGAAACGTGTGGTCAAGTCTACTAAAAATGGAAAATTAAAAAGGAGCCACTTATCATCGTCAAGTTCTGGCACAAATTTAGTTTTTTAAAAAAAAATGACATGATTTCATTTGGCAATTCATAAAATCTTTTCAACATTTCATCTTGGATTAACCAACTTACTTGCGAGGAAATTATGTCCCCAAGAGTCATCATCCATAAATTTAAGTAATGCCTAGAATAGGTGATCTTTCAATCCTTAGGCTCTTATGAAATTTTACAGCCTTGGTGACAATCTGATTGTTGTTATCCATCTTTAAAGCTTTTGTGAATACATTTTGCCAACAACTGTCTTAAGGGATATTATATTCAGCATCAATACCTCAAGTCGCAATCTCTCAAAGTTTGTATGCTTATGATTTTGTGTTGGATTGCATTAGTAGCCTTCCTGTGCCCGCATTAGTAACCTTCCTGTGCCCGCTGGTTGGACACACCTGGTTAGCATCCTGATTGAAATTGTTGATTAGCATGGGATGGGTCACTATTTAATTTTGTGTGATTGACATTGACTCCTCTGACTCTCTGCTTCTGAATGCTAGAATTCAATTAGATTTTTTAAATGCTTTCATAGTGTTCTATTTACAGTACCCAATTAACATTTGTGTGTGTCAGTTTCTTAATGCTGAACATTGCTCAGTGCTTAATGTTGAATTTATTTATAGCACACTTGTTTGTTGACATAACAGAACAATTGAATAACTGCCTGTCAACTATTTAGTGCTTTAAGTTTTGATTATTGCCAAGATGTGCGAAGTTAATAGAGGCAATGATGTCATCAGAGGTAGTGTCGCCGGTGGTAGTGTCGCTAGTGGTGGTGTCGCCAGTGTTAGGACCAGGAAGAAATTTCTCCGTTATGTTAGTTTACCTGATGTTTTACCTCCTGGAACTTGTGCTATTCAAATGATCTCGGTAAGAGTTCTGGTTCCTGGGAACTACTGTCACTAGATTCTCTAACTGGCCAATAATTGGTGTTTGGGTAGGGATTTTAAGACGGTTTTTTTTTTTTAATTTATTTTTTTTTTTCGAGCAAATTGGTATTTATGTTTTAGAGATCCAGTTTTAACCTGATTTTCGGTTTTTCCAATGAGATATTTTATAGGACCATATGATCCACAGAGGCAGGGAGAGTATGTGGAGAAATTACATTGTAGTATTGTAGTTTTTGTTAATTTAGGTTGGGGGGGGGGGGAATTAGCTAACTGTTAATATCTATGGCACTTGCAATAGCAATGCAACCCCTCCCCCAAACAGCAGTCATAACAGATTTTTTTTATATATCGGTCAGCTGACATCTATATAGAAACTAGTATGGTCAGTTACATGAAGCATTAGGGAGTAGCCTACCAATGTTATTACTTTATAAAGCATTTTATTTAAATTCTTTTTTAAAATTAAAAAAATAATAGATATACATTTACTATTGGTTTATTATTATTATTATTATTTTTAATCTGGATTCTTTTCTTATATTTAAAATCATGATAAGAATAATTGGATAACTGGTTTTGAAAATCAACAACCGGTTATCAGTTTCAAAACCCTCAAAGAAATGTGTCCTTAAAGAAATATAGCTATATAAACATATTTCCATGTAGAAATGCATTTTCTTACATAGTAATGAAAATTACAAGACCCTCTGTGATTTCCTCTATAAGGACACAAAAAGCTAAAAACTGTCGTTGCTATTATAAGCCCTTATAGCTGTAACTCTCCATCATCTCATACTTGATATAAAACTATAGTGAAGGTGGTTTTGTTATTGGTTCAATTTATTTCAATGCCCCATACCCCTGGTTGCTTCTCTTGACCCACATTTAAAATGCCAAGGTGATCTATCTATGGAACACTGGCATTCATTTTATGTATTGGAGGACATGTGTACATTATATCACTGTAAGAAGTATTCTAATGTTAACTCTTCAACCAATTCTCATCCTTCATACAAACTAATGGGGTCATACCAATATTCTAGAAAAGAAGATCTTCATTGTTGGTTTGTGTTAAGATGTAGAATGGCAACATACATTGTAATATCACTTATTGAATCTTTCAATTTTTTTTACCTATAGGACCATGACCTGCAGCAGAAGATTGACCATGAGATCAAAATGAGGGAGGGGACGGCCAGGCTTCTCGTGGCTAGCAAACACCCGGCCCAGGTCCTGGAAGCTGCCAAAAATTTATTGTCTTCCAACACACGCATCATTGCTTACATGACCGAACTGCAGCGAAGAAAAACAGCTGAAGTTCTTGGAAAACAAAGGTGAGAGTACATGTTAGTCTTACCTAAGAGAGTTCTACATGTTAGTCTTACTAGAGTTCTACATGTTAGTCTTAACTAAGACAGTTCTACATGTTAGTCTTAACTAAGACAGTTCTACATGTTAGTCTTAACTAAGACAGTTCTACATGTTAGTCTTAACTAAGACAGTTCTACATGTTAGTCTTAACTAAGAGAATTCTACATGTTAGTCTTAACAAAGACAGTTCTACATGTTAGTCTTACCTAAGAGAGTTCTACATGTTAGTTTTAACTAAGAGAGTTCTACATGTTAGTCTTACTAGAGTTCTACATGTTAGTCTTAACTAATAGAGTTCTACATGTTAGTCTTAACTAAGACAGTTCTACATGTTAGTCTTAACTAGAAAGCTCTACATGTTAGTTTTAACTAAGAGAGTTCTACATGTTAGTCTTAACTAAGAGAGTTCTACATGTTAGTCTTAACTTGAAAGCTCTACATGTTAGTTTTAACTAAGAGAGTTCTACATGTTAGTCTTAACTAAGAGAATTCTACATGTTAGTCTTAACTTGAAAGCTCTACATGTTAGTCTTAACTAGAAAGCTCTACATGTTAGTTTTAACTAAGAGAGTTCTACATGTTAGTCTTACTAGAGTTCTACATGTTAGTCTTAACTAATAGAGTTCTACATGTTAGTCTTAACTAAGACAGTTCTACATGTTAGTCTTAACTAAGACAGTTCTACATGTTAGTTTTAACTAAGAGAGTTCTACATGTTAGTCTTACTTAAGAGAGTTCTACATGTTAGTCTTACCTAAGAGAGTTCTACATGTTAGTCTTAACTAGAAAGCTCTACATGTTAGTCTTAACTAAGAGAGTTCTACATGTTAGTTTTAACTAAGAGAGTTCTACATGAAATAACAGGGAAATTTTCTCTAGGGCAGTGGGCAGCCACCATCTTTGAGTAAGCAGCCATTATTATAAACTATATCTGCTAAGAAAATATTTTGGGCATGTCATAATGAATTATGCATAAGTAAAAGAATAAGAGCTGAATCTATTCCCTCAAAGAGCCACAAATTCAGAGGGATCATGTGTATAGAAGTGTGAAGAGCAGAGTGTGAGTAACTTTGGGTGGAGGGGAGGGGAGGAGAGTGCAGAGTATATTTAGGGGAGAAATAAAGAAATGACTCAGTTTAGTTGATGAGAGTGTAGAGAATTATAAATAAAGAAATGACTCAGTTTAGATGAGAGTTTAGAGAATTACAAATAAAGAAATGACTCAGTTTAGATGAGAGTTTAGAGAATTATAAATAAAGAAATCACTCAGTTTAGTTGAGAGTTTAGAGAATTATAAATAAAGAAATCACTCAGTTTAGTTGATGAGAGTGTAGAGAATTATAAATAAAAAAATGATTAACCAGACTTGTTATTTCCTACTTTAAATTTATGAACATAATATTAATTAATTTGGGGAAATGAAAAACTGAATGAGATGTTGATCAAGGTCAAGGTTTCTCTCACCTGGAGTGTTAGACCTGTTAGGTTACTTGATTCAATGGGAGGTATCACTTAATGGGTCCTGTTATATGCACAATCCTTTCACCTTTGATAGACTTAACACCTGGATGGTAAGCTTACATAGTCTACTGCTTCTGTTTTGATGGGATGTCATTAGTAGTCTCCCCTTTCATTCAAAATAAAACACTTTTCGTAAACTACATATATGAATCCTTAAACAAACTTCAAAAACATATAGTTATACAATTCTAATACACATATTTTGAAGTCTTAATACACATATTTTAAATTCCAAATACACATATTTTAAATTCCTAATACACATATTTTGAAGTCCTAATACACATTTTGAAGTCTTAATACACATATTTTAAATTCCTAATACACATATTTTAAAGTCCTAATACTTTGACACACACACATCCCAATCCAAGCTGCAGCTGTAGTTTTTTAAACTTTGTCTCAATTGAAGTTTGCTTCCAAGCTTGCAGATCTTGGATAAAAATGAGGTGTATCCCTTACAAATAAACTGAAACATTAAATGTTATTTTAGCACTGTCTCATTGATGACTTCAGATGTTATTTTAGCACTCTCATTGATGACTTCAAATGTTATTTTAGCACTGTCTCATTGATGACTTCAAATGTTATTTTAGCACTGTCTCATTGATGACTTCAAATGTTATTTTAGCACTGTCTCATTGATGACTTCAAATGTTATTTTAGCACTGTCTCATTGATGACTTCAAATTTTATTTTAGCACTGTCTCATTGATGACTTCAAATGTTATTTTAGCACTGTCTCATTGATGACTTCAAATGTTATTTTAGCACTGTCTCATTGATGACTTCAAATGTTATTTTAGCACTGTCTCATTGATGACTTCAAATGTTATTTTAGCACTGTCTCATTGATGACTTCAAATGTTATTTTAGCACTGTCTCATTGATGACTTCAAATGTTATTTTAGCACTGTCTCATTGATGACTTCAAATGTTATTTTAGCACTGTCTCATTGATGATTAAAAACCCATTATCTTTACTTTTTTGGGGGGTTCTTTCTCAAGTTTATCAAATTACCAATCATCCCTATGTACCTTAATTTTTCTATATTTCTTCACCTATAATGCAGTTGTGTTGTATCTTATATTTCTCCACCTATGATACCATTTTGTTGTATCTTCTGTTTTTCCAGCTATGATACAGTTCTTTTGTATTATATATTTTGTCACCCATAATTCAGTTCTGTTGTATCTCATATTTCCTCTATTTCTCATATTTCCTCTATTTCTCATATTTCCTCTATTTCTCATATTTCCTCTATTTCTCCTATTCAACAGTTCTGTGGAAGGCAATCAGCTACCATGTGGTGCTCAAGTCAGTGTCTCAGGTAAGGTTAATATTTTTTCCATATATTTTTTTCCTTATTTTTCTTGGTTTATTTCAAGGATTATTTGTAGGGGATTGTTTAAACATAAATATCTGACTGAAAAGTTTCCCACTTATTACAATTTGATCACAAGTGTTATGTCTTTGTCTGTGCAGACATCCGTATTCCATTGATGTGGAGAGATGCTGATCATTTCAAGAACAAAGGAGGTACATCAGCTGTTTCTACTTACTAAAACATTCAACTCTTTTCAAGGGATCTTTTCCTTACTTGAACACATTAAATAAACTACACATGTGTTCAAAGTGAAACAATATTATTCAGATGAGAGGTTTTTTGTTTTTTTTTAAACGTGTGGATATTTTCCACTTATAAACTAGGATAAACTTATTTAAATAAACAAAAATGTATTTGAAAGATAAATATAAGAATTTAAAAACATTGTGTGCGTAAACTTTGATTTAAGTAATTTTACTTCCCACAGATTATCGTCGCTATGCTGTTTTTTGTATGTTAAAAGTGGGAACAGAGATCTACGACACATCCATGATTAGTGATGTTGATAGAAGCATGACCGATATCACATTTGAGGATGTCATACTTTTGTAAGCTCATTGACATCTCCAATCAACTATTCACATCTCTTATCAACTATTCACATCTCTTATCAACTATTCACATCTCTTATCAACTATTCACATCTCTTATCAACTATTCACATCTCTTATCAACTATTCACATCTCCAATCAACTATTCACATCTCCAATCAACTATTCACATCTCCAATCAACTATTCACATCTCTTATCACCTATTCACATCTCTTATCAACTATTCACATCTCTTATCAACTATTTGTATACGCTATTCAGCTATTACTATTTTGTCTTCTAAAAATGAGTTTTTGATTATTTTACTAGCATGTTCATAAACAGCATTTCTCCTCCCTACCAATACAGTGATGACGTTCCTCATCTGATCTGTACCTAATTGTATTTCTCCTCCCTACCAATACAGTGATGATGTTCCTCATGACTTTGATATGAAAGTTGAAGTCTACTGCCACAAACTTCATGAAGACTTCTCTGTAGCAAATACACCTAAAAAGCTTCGTAAGAAGATCAACGACTTGTCTGGCTCAGTTGGTCGCAGTGTAGGAAAACGCCTTTCTGGCTTGGTAAGATAATGAACCTGGTTCACATCCTCATTCTTTTACAAACATGGCATTTGAGTTTTACAACTGTGTCATTTTAGTTCACCAATGTGTCATTTTAGTTGTGCACATGTCATTTTAATTACAAAATTTTTGTCTTTTTGTTTTCCAAACCTGCCCTGTGAGTTGAATGAACGCATTGATACTGTTTAGTTTTAGAAGAAATTGATTTCTTAGCTCTTATGTCTTGATTGTTGTTTCAGAATGATGCAGATGTTATTGGAAATATGGTGCTGTGAGTGTTAAATTTACTTTCTACTATATAAGGGTTGTCTGTTTTATAACATTCTCAATAAATCATTCTTCTAGCTCATATAAGTTACCAACTTTGTACCTAGCAGCTGAACAATGTACATTGCATGCAACGGACAAAGCTCTACATTCTTATGAAAAACAACAATATATATAAATTAAATTTTATTGATATTAAAATAGATGGGTAAACAAAAAGTCTAATTAATTAAATCACAGAAATCCATTTTTAAATACAGGGGACCGAAATTTGAACTTGTTGCCAAAGGGTCGTTGCACTTATCAGATGTCGACAACTCTGTCCGAACATTTGACCTTCAGCTAGAAACCACTGCAGGTATTGTCGTATACAATAGTTTAAATAACATCTACATACTTTGATCTACCACATATTTTTTTTCAAATTCACAATAGTATCAGAATATTTAACTATTCCTATGTGATATGTGCAGATGGTCAAGTCCATGAACTGCCCTTGTTTGGACACTACTGCTGTAGGTTGGCTGCCCTACCTCACTGCCTCATCCAACCCACAGTCACTGGATTCCTCAACTTACAGGTTGGTCATTTATTTTAAACCTGTCATTACAATTGATAATTTCCTGTCTAGACAACTGCTACTTCCTGTCACTACAACTGATAAAGTCACATATATTATTCCCTGCCACTGCATTTGTACATACTGTAATGTGGTTTTGCAAATTTAGTCAGTTTTAAGATTTGGCTTATGAGATGTACATTTGAACAAGACATAACAAAGATTTGGCTTATGAGATGTACATTTGAACAAGACATAACAAAGATTTGGCTTACGAGATGTACATTTGAACAAGACATAGCAAAGATTTGGCTTACGAGATGTACATTTGAACAAGACATAACAAAGATTTGGCTTATGAGATGTACATTTGAACAAGACATAACAAAGGACTAAAAACCAGTAACCAAAGAAAAATCTCTTCCAGGGGGAAAGCTGCCGGCTTATTTATAGGGAGGGAGTTAGAACCCACAGAAATTCTTGAAATTGCATCAGCCTTTAGAATTCTTTGGAACAAATTAGAACATAAACAATCTTTTCCCAATCAAGGAAGGGGTTGGTCATGGAAGATAGCTACACATTTAATTGGTAATGTCAATATCAAAACAAAAATGGGAGATAAGTGGTGGACGCTCAGCTCTACGTTGAATAAAAAGTTAGGTCACCACACAGGCCATAAGAACATCTGATTCTTCCTGTCACCACAACTGATGCTTCCTTTCACTACAACTGAAAATGTCCAGTCACTACAACTTATAACTTCCTGTCATAATTTCATCTTTAAATCTAAAACATTTTTTTAATTATCAAATTTATGGATTTATTTACACCATTATGTCACTCAATCTTCACTTTTGCTGTACTATTACATCACTCAATCTTCTACTTGTTGATCTTCAGGAAGATGATGATTTGTCCAAGTGGAAACGCTATTGGTGTTCCCTGAAAAACCTTCAGTTGTCTTGTTGGTCTAGTCCTGACGATGTGGAAGTCATTCAGCCTTTGTTGTCAATACCAGTAACCAAAGTAAGATGCTCAAGTTAGCGGTGATTATTGTTGTCCATACCAGAAAAATGTACGATAATCCAATTGACTAATATGAGTGCTGTACACAAATAGTGTATATGTGAAATACACACAGAAAGTTTATAATTGATTTACACAGTTTCTATAAGTGACGTACACATAATGAGATACTGGTTGACTATAAAAAATCAATTTGTTGAATGTACTTGACCATGTACATTTTAATTAACCTAATAAATTTCCAGCACACATAACCCATCTTTCTAACAGAGTACACAAATCAGTGACGCCGACCCCAGCACAAGTAAAAAGCCGCATTCATTCCTCATAAAGACCGTCAACATAAACGGAATATTCTGCCACACTCTGGCTGCCGACACAAAGGAAGAGTTGAACAAATGGTGGGAAGGTTTCCAGCAGCACTTACTGGATCAAGGTCATTAAATAGATATTTATTCATATTCAAAGCTTATTTTTACGTCATTTAATCTAGTAGAGCTTACGGTAGACCGGGACTTTTGCGATCTACAATAACAATTTAATCTAGTAGAGCTTACGGTAGACCGGGACTTTTGCGATCTACAATAACAATTTAATCTAGTAGAGCTTACGGTAGACCGGGACTTTTGCGATCTACAATAACAATTTAATCTAGTAGAGCTTACAGTAGACCGGGACTTTTGCGATCTACAATAACAATTTAATCTAGTAGAGCTTACGGTAGACCGGGACTTCTGCGATCTACAATAACAATTTAATCACTTAATCATTTAATGTTCCCAGAGAAAATGTTAAAAATCCTAACTTCTTTGTTTCTCATCTTCTGGTGTACAATTTAATTTTTCTCAGCTCTATGGAAACATGCTTGTGATGAACTAATGGATCTGAGGGCTCCAACTAGACGTAAAATTCCTTTGTTTGTCAGGAAGAGTTCATTGTATGAAGATACTCCACTGATAGGTTAGTACAAGTCATTGTATTAAGAGATTCCACTGATAGGTTAGTACACGTTGGTGTACCGCAGATATCCAATATGTTCAACAAATACTTTTCAATTTCAGCTGCTATCCATTTGAGAGGATAAGTTGAAATATGTTTATACTTTCTTCAACAAAAGAGACACAAGTGGCATCAGTGACTTACAATGATACTTAAATATGGCATCTCATACTTGCATTGGAATTACATAACTTTTTCAAATATTTTTTTTCTAGTGTAATTTCCCTAAATTTTCATATTGCAAAAAATTATTTTTTTATAGCTTGTTAGATGTTACGAATTTATTTCCCTCCATACTTTGTTAGTGCCATGGAAGAATATGTTTTGTCTTCAGAGCCAGAGAACAATACTGAGAGCGTTGTTAGTGATTTGGGCAATGACCAATTGACACAGATGTTACACACATTGATGGGGGAGGCGAGTCAGATCAGGGGAGGAGCATCATCTCAATCTTAGACCAGCTGATGAAATCTGCCCTTGACATTCAGCCTTTTGTCCTGGTTCATTGCTTGTATTTAATTCTTTGGAACATTCACTTATTTCATTCATGTCAATTCTACTGGGAAGCAGTCAGAAGTTATTTTATTTTTTTTTTACATTGAATTTTTGTTATCATTAAAAACTCTTTGTCAATAAATGTGTACATTAAGTGGGAAGAATTAAAGCTTACATTTGTTACTTCAGCAAAATGTGCATTTTTTTTTTAAAGTTCTTTTTACATAGCATATTGCTTAAACAAGGCAGCTCTCAACTATGCATACAGCATAGAAAAGCCTTGCTGACACTGACAAGCAATAACTGATTATCTGATCCACTGATTTATTTATCTGTTGTCTAGTTAAGAGTTCACCACAATGGTCAACGAAATCCTCCAGCCACAGTAGCTAACCCAAAGTGTCAATTTTTTGTCTCCATTTCTGCTCATCATACGATCATTCCTATTGAGAAGAATATTGCTCAGAGACTCATTCTTGTACTCACAATCTACTTGTTGACAAACCTATTCAACTTAGTTTAGTGGACATCAGGATTAACTTACTGCCACAGCTGGTCAAGTTAGTTTAGTGGACATCAGGATTAACTTAATGCCACAGCTGGTCAAGTTAGTTTAGTGGACATCAGGATTAACTTAATGTCACAGCTGGTCAAGTACTTAGGGTGTCATTGAGTTTGATAACATATTTACATGGCAGATGTATATGTAACCATAGAGACGTAGATATCTTGAAAAAACTTAAGTAAAGTTACTTTGTATCTTTAGAAGGAAATTTAAATTATGTCTGGTTATTAATTCTATTATATAGTCAAGATCCACATCAAATGAGGGAGGGTGAGAAGACACCATTGTACATGTCCAAATATAGAAATCCATTTCCTCTAATGATACATACTTTGTTTATAAATGGCTTTGTGCTACATGCATCCACAGTTCTGATGATTATAACATTAGACCTGAAATGTCAGCATGAACCTTGAGAGAAAATATTTAGGATCAATTCATTTTAGAAGGAAGCTAATTTCAGAGGTCAGCTGAAACCAGTTCATTGTTACTTGGGCTATGAAAATGTGCACAAATATTATTCTCCCTCTGTAGCCAGTCATGTGCTATAGATATTTAAATGTTTAACATTAAACAAGATGGACCATGGCATCTTCGTGAGTCATATATCATAATTTGAGATTTCATTAGAACTCTGTTTACAGATAACTTTTGTTATAAAGTAAGTCTTATCTTTTTGTTTCTAGTCCACAACTATTATACTAAATGTCTTTGTTATTTTTAAACTGTAAAAAGTTTTTGTCTATTTAAAGAGAAACATCTCTACTTCCAACTAGGGTCAGAACAAAACACTTAGAAGGCTATCAACTCTTAAAAGCTTTGGTTGTTATTTTCTGATGATCCACTAATGCAGCCTGCACAACATGCGCCCCGCGAAGTAACAAAATATTCCTTATTATTTATTTTTTTAAAATAGCTTTCCCCCCCCCCCCCCCCCCCGTCCCATTATCTTTCGGCCTGCACAAGTATTTAATAAAATATTAGGGCCCGCCTTAAATTTTGAGTTGTGCAGGTCTGCACTAATGAGATTTGGGAACCCTAGATAAATCTTCAGGTTTGTGCGAAGGTCTTGTTCCAACAAGGCATATTATGATGGTTGTCATTTTTTGTAGTTGAAAAACTAATCCAAACTACTCGGTTTGTGTGTGTGTGTGTGTCTCTCTCTCTCTCTCCCCACCCCACTTTTCTAAAAAAAAATGATGGCATCTTCTCCCTTCTTTGTCTAGTCAACCTTGTTGAAGTTGAAACCAATTTCAATTAAATGTTACAGCCTTGTGGGTAAAATCAAATAATGTATTTTTGTTCACTTTCTCAAGGATCATTGTTTTCTATTTATTGAAGACTGGCTCCCGGGCCAATCAATACAGAAATCAGTTAAGATGCAGAGGATTGTGGGAAGTATATATCCCTGCGTCCGATACATCAACATTAGGCAGTGTGAATTTATTGGTTTCAGTGTGGTTGAATTACATTCAAAATCTCTTTAACTTTTAAGGGGAAACAAAATAGAGAACAAATATTCTTCTGATCTGTTAATTTTATTATTGTTTGTATATATGACCTCAATAAACCAAGCTGGTGAGACCAACATTTTATGTCCTCATTTCAAATCTGTTTAGGTTGAACATAGAAATAGTTGTGCATCAGAGATGTGAATGCTCATAATAAAAAAACGTGCAAATATTCTCTGTGTTGCTTGTCATTTAAAGAATTTGAAATAATCTAAGAAGACATATTTGACTTGGTCCATTTCTAATTTTCCTTACCAAAAATATCAACTGCTTTATAGCATCTAATGGAAGCTTACATTAACAGTTATAATTATAACACAAAAATTTAAATAACATGAATTCTTCTGGGGAATGAATAATACAAGATATATAAGATATTCCAATCAATACTAACAAGATGGTCTGATTTTATTCTGACCTAAGATATGAATTTTTCTATATCCACATTCAACAACTGTCATTATGTCTATATAAAAGTCACTATTTCATATATTTCATCCCTAAACTTAAGGAAATCAACTTTGTTCTTTGTGTCAATAATTTAATCAAGTTTATTCAAAAATCCTTGTTTTAACAATTTAATATTAAGGATGAAAGAATATTTATTTTAAAAAAGTCTTTAAAAAAATTGAAACAACCATAATTAGAAAATTAATAGATTCTGTACAACAAATGAGTTAATCACATGATCACTGAAAATGAATCAATTCTATACAACAAATGAGTACATGATCACTGAAAATGAATCAATTCTATACAAGAAATGAGTTAATCACATGATCACTGAAAATGAGCAGAAATTACATTTTGAGTATTGTTTGAATACAGATGCATTTTAAAAATAAGTTATTTGTCAACATGGATTGAATATGTTGCTTCATTTAACCCAACAATAAGATTTGACCTAGCACTTACACAAATACTCCTTACCTAACATTAAGATTTGACCTACCACTTACACAAATACTCCTTACCTAACACTAAGACTATTCACTAGTAGCTTTCAAATTAACATTATCTCAGAAAAAAAAAATGAAAATTCCAGGGAAGTATTTTAGAAGTGTAACATTTCAGCATAGAGAAGAATTAAAAGCTCAAAAATTATGAAAAAATGTACATGATTGTGTAAAGAAATTGTTGCTCCGAAAAAACCAATGTCAGAAATATTTATGAATGAGATGTAAACGGGTTGCTGAAAAATAAAATATTTGTCAACTAATTTTTTTTTTACAGCTACAGAAATGAGACGTTTTCATTGATCAGGTTTTAATTTTGGGCTTAGATATCACAGTTTGAGATGTGACATTTTCAAACTTGACTGAAAATAATGTTTGTAATAAAACAAAGAAATGAGAAAAACAGAGAAAACAATATCTACACCTTAAGATTAATAGTTTCATGATAAAAAAATTGGAGAGAATGTAGACCAGCCATGTAAGTGCCTTTGAGACCACCCGGATAAATGCATCAAGTTAAAGGCACTAAAATGTTACAGGACAGAATTAATCACACACTGTATTGCATCATAACAAAACAGCTTCAGCTCACATGAGAGAAATATAGATACCAGTAAAAGGAATGCATACTTAAAGGCCAACTCCTATCTGTAAGTACAATTGATCTGGAATTATTGTTATTATACAGATCCATCAAATAATTAAAACATGTACAGTATCTTGAATCTCAAAGAAACGTCTTCCATTGTACATTGATAAGAATAATTGTAACTCCGGATACTGTATTCCTTTTAAATAAGAAAATAAAATAACCAGTTTTAAATCATGCTCATCAACTGCAGCTGAAAGACTCATAAGCACCATTTTTAAACACATCTTCATGACTAAAGTTAAAGACATTTTTAAACACATCTTCAAGACTAAAGTTAAAGACATTTTTAAACACATCTTCATGACTAAAGTTAAAGACATTTTTAAACACATCTTCATGACTAAAGTTAAAGACATTTCTAAGCATTATTTATTTTTCATAACAGTACAGCGTCAATTCAAACAAAACAGTCTTAACTTGCTGTACTTTGAAATGGGGAAAAACACTGTTACATACTTAGCACTGTACAGTTATCGAATTGAAATAACCTTAAACTGTTGGCTAATGAAAGTACCTCTTTGGATTTGAATTTTTAAAAAAAAAGAAAATATGAAGAAAATGATGTAAAAGTGTGGAACTGGCTAACTATAATAAACACAGTGCAACAGCCAACCGGGGCAAGTAAATGGATGAATAATTAGCTGGACCGTGTTATTGAAATATCTAAACCACCAGATATCAAGGTGTACAAAGTTTAACAAAATAATTGAAATATTCAACATTTATTTTATTATCTTCCATGGGAAAATCAGATAAATAAAAATATGGCATGTAATTGTAATAACAAAAAAATCTTTAAGACTTGGCAATCAAGACATCCACAAAATGTTTAATTGCAGACTTGCCTAACAATGTTACATCTGAAAATAATGTTTAACACAATAAACAGGTAATAATGATAAATATACTATTAATAATAAGGAAAGTTTTTTTAGCCTATGAACATTTTTTAAACTATAAGTAATAAATTGACACAACTACATTGTGATAACCATCAATAACTTGATATCCCTTAAGTCCAATAAGTTAAAAACTCCACTGAGTACTTCTAGCTAATGAAAAAGTTCAACCACAGCACAGAATTTCTTTATCTGAAACTAAGTCTCACAAGCAGGAATGTCACACTCTCTATTTGGTATCACAAACCAGTGTACACTGGAGGAGCATTTTCTTCCCCACCGGTCAATGGCTGTCTTTCAGTAGTCTCAATTCTTATGGTATGGCTTCTTTTACGATAATGTCGTGCAGTTTTGAAGATTATAAGTGCAACTGCAACTGACAACACTGGCAAAAGTAAAAAACAAATACCGGGTATTGAAAATTATTTTAAGACAGTAAACTTCATTCTTTTTTTTTTATTATTTAACAAAAAAAATTATGACACAAGGATAGGACACAGAAGGCAGGACATGAAACAAGCCAGTCTTACTGCACTGAAACAAACAAGCCAGTCTTACTGCACTGAAACAAACAAGCCAGTCTTACTGCACTGAAACAAACAAACCAGTCTTACTGCACTTGTGGACAGGTCTCTTCAAACGTGTCCCTATTGTTATATTTGGTTTTATCAAAAAGGTTTTGTATTTTTTTTTATTCCATTTAAGTAAGTTAAAGATTTTGTTACAAAAGATTTCAATAGCTTACATAATAGAATAATAATGGCAGATAATCTGAAGGTACACAAAACTAAATTTATTGCCTTAAAACAGTTGAAATAACTTAGTACTGTGTTTTACTGTCATAGAAACTGTTTTCAAATTCTGATTAGAAGTAGATATAAAAACACACTCAACGGTGTTTTAGTTAAAGTGTCATTAAACTCTATTCTCCAAAATCAAATTTCATCCACATTTGTTAATTATTTCAAATGTGACTATTGATGTCATCACTGAATAAAACTTGAGCTCAAAATTATCATTGGTGCCAATTCATAAAGACCAACTTTTATCTTTGACTTTTATCATCTTGGACTTAATTTATATTAAAATGATGATTAGCCGTAACACATTCTATGTAGAAAATAATTTTGTATTAAATCAAAAGGGGATTTAAGGACTTGTGCAATCATTTTTACCACAATTTCTTTATGGGAACAAACAAATTAAAAACCACAAAAATAAACCAAATCAAATCGATTTTAACTTAAAAACTAGACCACAGGATAAACAGGACAAGAAAAGTTAAGTGTTAAGTTTATAATTTTGTTATACTGTAAATCTTTCTGACATAATTAAATTTGACTTTGCAACAATGCACTTTTATTAACATCTGCTCAGTTCATTGTCATAGTATAAATTATATTCGTTCCAATACTGTAACGTTTAAAAATATTAAATGCTGCACACTTACCAACACAAGCACCTACAATCAGGCCAATCAATGCCACACACTTACCAACACAAGCACCAACAATTATGCCACACACTTACCAACACAAGCACCAACAATCAGGCCAATCAATGCCACACACTTACCAACACAAGCACCAACAATTATGCCACACACTTACCAATACAAGAACCAAATATAAGGCCAATTAATTCCACACACTTACCAACACAAGCACCAACAATCAGGCCAATTAATGCCACACACTTACCAACACAAGCACCAACAATCAGGCCAATTAATGCTGGTGTCGCAGAACAACCATCTAATGTTGAGTCAATCTTAAAGAAGGGTGTGTTACACCATTTAGGAGACGTAGAGCCAGGTGGGCAGTAGCTTCCAGCAGGACAGTTGTAAGGTGAGTGATCAGTTTGCTGGCAATGTCAGAAAAATGACACTCTGAACAAAACTCATTGAATGCTTATAATAAATAGCCTGCATTATTCAATGTGTGAAGATGGCAAGTTGAAAATGAAATAAGAAATACTTTAGTCACTACAGGTCAATCAGGAAATATTCAGTCACTTCAAGTCAGTTAGGAATAATTAAGTCACTACAGGTCAATTATGAAATATTTAGTCACTACCGATCAATGAGGAATAACTTAGTCACTAGAGATCAGTTAGGAATAAATTAGTTACTACAGGTCAATTAGGAAATCTGTACTCAGTTCCATAAATTTGGCTATTCAACTTGGATCAGTTGTGTCTTTTCAAAGATAATTCATGAATAAACTTTGTAAACAAATGTCATTTTTATTTCTCACAATAATTTGTGAATGCATGTTTAGAACTACAACCTTGGGTAAATTAGGTGCATGTTTAGAACCACAACCTTGGGTAAATTAGGTGCATGTTTAGAACTACAACCTTGGGTAAATTAGGTGCATGTTTAGAACTACAACCTTGGGTAAATTAGGTGCATGTTTAGAACTACAACCTTGGGTAAATTAGGTGCATGTTTAGAACTACAACCTTGGGTAAATTAGGTGCATGTTTAGAACTACAACCTTGGGTAAATTAGGTGCATGTTTAGAACTACAACCTTGGGTAAATTAGGTGCATGTTTAGAACTACAACCTTGGGTAAATTAGGTGCATGTTTAGAACTACAACCTTAGGTAAATTAGGTGCATGTTTAGAACTACAACCTTAGGTAAATTAGGTGCATGTTTAGAACTACAACCTTGGGTAAATTAGGTGCATGTTTAGAACTACAACCTTGGGTAAATTAGGTGCATGTTTAGAACTACAACCTTGGGTAAATTAGGTGCATGTTTAGAACTACAACCTTGGGTAAATTAGGTGCATGTTTAGAGTATAACTACAACCTTAGGTAAATTAGGTTCAACAGAACACTACACGCTTTAATCTAGCTTTAAGACTGAGAAACTTACCGGGCAGTAGCTGCCACGGGGACATAGAGTACAATCTAAGGAGCCATACTGATCTGTGTACCAGCCAGAGTCACATTTTTGACATAGGTAACTAGTAGCATGTCTTTTAAACATTCCTGCACGTAGAAATGGATTAGAATATCATGACAAATTGTCAGATTGAGGTTGGTACACTTTTCCCTCAAGTGGTGAGAATTAAAGTTAATAAATTCAAATTTCACTTTATCTTTAAAAAATCATGGCCTTTTAATGTTGCATAATGTGAAATAAGAGTACATTAACAAAAAGTGTACACAAGTCTTTTGGAAACATTTTGAAGACTAATAAGAGAAACGGAGTCTCATGGTTAAAATATACATCATATAATATAGTGATGTACAAAAGAAAAAACAAAGAAATTGACATTTTGGCAAAAGACCATTTCCATGAACCAAAAAAATTAATTAAACAATTTAATAATGAACAGGAATAAGTATTTAAATTGTTATAGATTATTTTCTGCTGCTGATGGCATAGAGGTAAAAGTACCTGGTTTGTTTTTTCTTCTGAAAAGAGTCTCCTAATTTTATGACATTTTAGATCATTTAGTATTTGTGGTATACCCCGTACATTAATATTGACATTATATTTACCAACATGATGTAAATAATAAGAATTTCATCAACTAACCTGGTCGACATAATGTGCAGTTTGTTGCTCCATTTATAAGTGCCTCTTGTCCTGCTTCACATGGCTGACATATTACACAGCCAGTTGTGCTGGAAGTAAGAAGCTATAGTTACAACCATTCAATATTATGGTTACAGTCATTCACCGTTTATGATTACAGCCATTCAACATTATCGTCAGTCATTCAACACTATGGTTACAGCCATTCAACATTATCGTCACAGTCATTCAACACTATGGTTACAGCCATTCAACATCATGCTTATATTATGCTTACAACCATCCAATATTATGCTTACAACCATCCAATATTATGCTTACAACCATTCAATATTCCAATATTATGTTTACAACTATTCAATTATGTTTATTTAAGAATCTGAGTCTTAAGTTAAAATTCCTTTTGTTGGATTGACATATTAAGAGTTCCATGAAGCATCAGATAACATTCTAAGCTCCCATGAAGATCTAAATTCCTTAAGAATAAAAGATTATGACAATACATGAGTTAAAGTTTTTCTGAAATATGAGACCAAGATAACTTACTCTCTGACCAAGATAACTTTCAGACCAAGATAACTTACTCTCTGACCAAGATTTACTTACTCTCTGACCAAGATAACTTACTCTCAGACCACGATAACTTACTCTCAGACCAAGATAACTTACTCTCAGACCAAGATAACTTAGTCTCAGACCAAGATAACTTACTCTCAGACCAAGATAACTTACTCTCAGACCAAGATAACTTACTCTCAGACCAAGATAACTAACTCTCAGACCAAGATAACTTACTCTCAGACCAAGATAACTTACTCTAAGACCAAGATAACTTACTCTCAGACCAAGATAACTTACTCTCGGACCAAGATAACTAACTCTCAGACCAAGATAACTTACTCTCAGACCAAGATAACTTACTCTCAGACCAAGATAACTTACTCTCAGACCAAGATGACTTACTGTCAGACCAAGATAACTTACTCTCAGACCAAGATAACTTACTCTCAGTCCACGATAACTTACTCTCAGACCAAGATGACTTACTCGCAGACCAATATAATTTATTCTCAGACCAAAATAACTTACTTGCAATAAGTGCCTCTGGAACATTTCTCACACTGTTCTTGTCCATACCCATCTTGATAGCTGCCCGCATGACACAGTTCACAGGAGGTACTGTTAAATAAGCTGCTGTTGGAACCTACAGGGATCACATAGATTCACATCAATATTTCGGTTTACAGTATAAGAAACAATAGAATATGTGAAAATAATTTTATTAAATTATTGTAAACCTGTTCCTTTATAACATAGTCCTGTTCCTTTATATCATAGTCCTGTTCCTTTATATCATAGTCCTGTTCCTTTATATCATAGTCCTGTTCCTTTATATCATAGTCCTGTTCCTTTATATCAGGGTCGCTCTAAAGTGAGGTGCTAGAATCTCCAAGGAGTGTGAGGATGCATTTACCTGCCCTTGAAGTTTCAAAGTAGTCTTCAATTGCCATCGTATCTTATCTCATTTTATTTCCTTCTAATCTTTTACGTTTTCTGTTAATCTCATACGCAAATTCTTTAATTTCATGGCAACTCCCATAATTGAATATGTCTACCCAGTCCAATATAAGCCAACTCTGTCTGTCTCAATATTTTGGCCATCAAAGGCTTCTTGGTAAAGACTTTTTTGTATTGTTCTTCAGGCTTTCCTCCACCCCTTATATTCTTTTTTTGCTTCATCATCGTGAATGCAGTCCTCCCCATCTTTCTCTAATAAGAAACAGAGAGGAGAAAGAGAAGGTGGGGGTGGGGGGGGGGGGGGTTTTGTGCATAGACTTTTAAGTTACAATATAAATTTTTTGATGTATTCATGAATTTCGTTACTGTACTTTAAGTGATGAGGCGGATCTTTATTTGTGAAATTCTTCGTTAATTTTTGCAATTCTTTAATTCTTGCAATTCTTTAATTCTTGCAATTCTTTTCTTCTTTTTTTTATTTTTAAAAATCTATTTTTTTCTAATTATAAAATGCACTGTTACTTTTGTAGGGGATGTGAGATGTTCATAATGGTGCTTGCTATAGAAAAGATTGGGAAACACAACTCTATAATGTAAAGTTTCAACCTTGAACTTTTACCCACAAACAGATAATCAACAGAAAATATATTGTCTTGACAAAACAGCCTGGTAACAGTAGGATTTCTTGACATTGAATGGGGAAGTACAACAGTTTTCAGAACAAAATTGCAGTCAGTCAGCTTGTCCATTTATTATTTCCTCTTAATGTTGATGCATACTGAAACTGAAAATCTATTGGACACTTTCTTGACTTATTTCTGAGATTTTTTTTAAATAGTGCTTGCAACACCAAATTTTATTGTATATTTCATTTCAATTCATCCAATCAAAGATGGACATGCATAAAAACAATTTACACATTAAAGGTGTTTACTTTTGTATTGTTATCACTGATAAACTTTTTAAATAACATGCCAGCAATGTTTACCTACATAGATACTACAAGTACATTACTATCAATCACCTCCTGATTATAGTGCACTACAAACTTGTTATCTTAAAAATTGGCTCATCGATTAGTTTTATAATTTTTTTTTATTATCTCTGATACACTAGGTGTTTACACCAGGTCCACAATGTGTTTACAACATTGACACTAGGTCTTTAGGCACTGTATAAAATACTGGGATCATCTGCCTAAGCCTTGCACTCAAATACTGGGATCATCTGCCTAGGCTGTGCACTCAAGCACTGGGATCATCTGCCTAGGCCATGCACTCAAGACACAAGTCAAACATAATGAATTATAAAAGTGTTGGACTGAGATAAAGCTTTAAAATAGATTAAATAGACACGAACAATCTGTGTCGATAGACACGAACAATCTGTGTCGATATAACAATATATATTGAGCTTTAATAATAATTTTACATTACAAATAATTAAACGTTTCGGCACTTGCCTTCATCAGTACAAGACATACAAATAAGTATTAATCAAATTTACATAGTATATATAGAGAGAGATAAATCCTACCTAACAAACCAGACAGAAACAAAGTAAAGAAAAAAGAAGAATGAAAAGGAAGTGACTTGAAGTAAAATTTAAAAGCCCAATCAGGAAAAAAGACATCGCAGTTACGTAATTTATTGTTATATCGACACAGATTGTTCGTGTCTATTTAATCAAACCTAATGAACTGTCTTTGACTCAACTGGGTGGTGGGAGGGGGTGATATTTGTCTTGTCTCACCTAGGTGGATGGTGATAATTGTCTTTGTCTCACCTGGGTGGGTGGGGTGATAGTTGTTTTTGACTCACCTGGGAGGCAAGGAGTGCAGAAGTCAAATCCACTCTCATTTTTAAAAGTTCCTTTGTTACATGGAGTGCAATTCTCAGCTGCTTCAAACCTGAAGCAACGAATAAAACATTAGGTTACAGAATTGTCAGTATCTTTAAGAAATATTTCATATTAGTTTAAACCTAATTCCTTTTCAAACATACACAGGAAACTGATCAACAACTGAACAATTGTTTTTCTTTCAAAAATAATATAGTTTGGATACACTATTTCATTGCCACAAGATACAGATTGGACTCACTATTTCATTGCCACAAGATACAGACTGGATACACTATTTCATTGCCACAAGATACAGATTGGATTCACTATTTCATTGCCACAAGATACAG
Source organism: Omphiscola glabra (assembly GCA_964017045.1). NCBI lineage: Eukaryota > Metazoa > Mollusca > Gastropoda > Lymnaeidae > Omphiscola > Omphiscola glabra. The sequence goes on along the minus strand of OZ024794.1, from coordinate 4,595,529 downwards.
ATTGGATACACTATTTAATTTCCACAAGATACAGATTGGATTCACTGTTTCATTGCCACAAGATACAGATTGGATTCACTATTTCATTGCCACAAGATACAGACTGGATACACTATTTCATTGCCACAAGATACAGATTGGACACACTATTTCATTGCCACAAGATACAGAATGGACTCACTGTTTCATTGCCACAAGATACAGATTGGATTCACAATTTCATTGCCACAAGATACAGATTGGACTCACTATTTCATTGCCACAAGATACAGATTGGACTCACTATTTCATTGCCACAAGATACAGATTGGATTCACTATTTCATTGCCACAAGATACAGATTGGATTCACTATTTCATTGCCACAAGATACAGATTGGATTCACTATTTCATTGCCACAAGATACAGATTGGATTCACTATTTCATTGCCACAAGATACAGATTGGATTCACTATTTCATTGCCATAAGATACAGATTGGTAGATCCTGGGAGCAGTGAGTGGGGTGTGGGAATGACAGCCCACAACATTTAATCATATAATTACATTCAAATAGTTGTACTTAGGGGCTATTCATAAATGATGTCACTTATCTTGCAAGGGGGGTGGGGGGTGGAGTCACAAATTTCTGCCGATGCATTATGAAGGTATCTAATTTTTATTAACTTTGTGACAATATAGGGGTGTGTTGGTGCTCCATTCAAAGTTTGTTTTTATACATTTGTGAAATTCTCCTGGAAAGTATAAATTTGTTTGTATAATAATTTTTTCTACTTTGAACTTATCTAATATGATGTGGATAAAAGGATTATTTGCTATAGATGTGCTGTGGATAAAAGCACTATCAACTGAATGTGATGTGTGGATATCATGATTATTTACTACATGTGCAGTTTGGATAATATGATTATTAGCTAAATGTGCTGTTTGGATAATATGATTATTAGCTAAATGTGCTGTTTGGATAATATGATTATTAGCTAAATGTGCTGTTTGGATAATATGATTATTAGCTAAATGTGCTGTTTGGATAATATGATTATTAACTAAATGTGCTGTTTGGATAATATGATTATTAACTAAATGTTCTGTGTGGATAAAGCTGATTTTAACATACCAAGTTAACAATGATTTGTCACAACACTAAAATCTATTCTCACTGCATGATGGCATAGTGATTCACACAACACTAAAATCTATTCTCACTGCATGATGGCATAGTGATTCACACAACACTAAAATCTATTCTCACTGCATGATGGCATAGTGATTCACACAACACTAAAATCTATTCTCACTGCATGATGGCATAGTGATTCACACAACACTAAAATCTATTCTCACTGCATGACGGCGTAGTGATTCACACAACACTAAAATCTATTCTCACTGCATGACGGCATAGTGATTCACACAACACTAAAATCTATTCTCACTGCATGACGGCGTAGTGATTCACACAACACTAAAATCTATTCTCACTGCATGATGGCATAGTGATTCACACAACACTAAAATCTATTCTCACTGCATGATGGCATAGTGATTCACACAACACTAAAATCTATTCTCACTGCATGACGGCGTAGTGATTCACACAACACTAAAATCTATTCTCACTGCATGACGGCATAGTGATTCACACAACACTAAAATCTATTCTCACTGCATGACGGCGTAGTGATTCACACAACACTAAAATCTATTCTCACTGCATGATGGCATAGTGATTCACACAACACTAAAATCTATTCTCACTGCATGATGGCATAGTGATTCACACAACACTAAAATCTATTCTCACTGCATGACGGCGTAGTGATTCACACAACACTAAAATCTATTCTCACTGCATGACGGCATAGTGATTCACACAACACTAAAATCTATTCTCACTGCATGACGGCGTAGTGATTCACACAACACTAAAATCTATTCTCACTGCATGATGGCATAGTGATTCACACAACACTAAAATCTATTCTCACTGCATGATGGCATAGTGATTCACACAACACTAAAATCTATTCTCACTGCATGACGGCATAGTGATTCACACAACACTAAAATCTATTCTCACTGCATGACGGCATAGTGATTCAACCATAATGAATTAAAAGACAAGAAAAGCAGGGACTAGTTTTTTCATAGCGGAGGGAGCACTCATGTTTTTTTGAGTAGAGCGAGAGTGTAAGATTTATCTAGGGTGTATTGGATTTCTAAAATGGATTAGTGAATTAATTTTGGATGGAGTATTATTGAACGTGTGTGTGTATATTATATATTCTTTTCATTGTAACTATACTTGTTACAAGGATATCCTAACAAGGAATTATTTGTCTTATTCAATATACGTAATAAAGTACTGTGTAAATTATCCAATTGGACATTGTCAATTCTTGAGAGAGAGGTAGAGATAAGTTTGAGGAGTGGACAGTAGAGTGAAGTATTCAATTAGCAGTGGCAAGCCATCCATTACATTAAAGCTCACAGTATTAGTTAATATTGTTACAATAACAATTGTTACAAATGTTACACTGATTATTAACTAAATGTGCTGTGTGGATTTTTTTAAATATCTAAAATGACAGCGATGACAGAGTCAAACTTACTGGGCCTCAAAACCTGCCGGACATTCCTCACATGTTGTTTTACCTGGCAAAGGCTGATGTGAACCTGTCATGATATTCAAATAATTGAGAACAGTTTCAATATGTTCATACCTTTTGTAAAGAATTTTATTTTTTCATAATAAAGAATATTATTAATTTTGTTTGGAAATTTAGCAGATTTTTTTGGCAAAATGTTACACTTGCTAATAAATGGTATAAGATAGTACCGGTACACAAATAAATTTTTAAAAAATCACTTTCCTCATGTTGCATTCAACTGCAACATTAAACTTCCTAAGAGATAAATACACAAAGTTTATGTAGCAACCTTTCCAGCATGAAGAGCAAGAAGTTGTGGCGGTTTGGTTAGTGTAGTGACCCGCTGGACATGGCGCACAATCTTCACATTCTGTTTTACTGAAATTTAATATTCAATAGGGTTAAGCAATATCTTATCAAACTGATCCAACCTTAGTATTTTTTTGCTTCTAACTGAATTTTTTTTTGCTTTTAATGTAATATTTTTTGCATTGACTTTTATGTTTTTCAAGTAATTAAAGCAACTTTCAAAAAAAAATTATTTTAAAAACCTTAAGTGCCACATGTTCCACGTGCCACATGTTCCACGTGCCACATGTTCCACGTGCCACATGTTCCACGTGCCACATGTTCCACATGCCACATGTTCCACGTGCCACATGTTCCACATGTTCCACGTGCCACATGTTCCACGTAAGTGCCGTTTGTGTTTCCAATAAATAATTAAAAGGTAATTAAATCGCTTTGTGACACACACCTGCAATAATATCCCGTGTCACAAGCGGTACAGTTCGCCTGGCCTGTTTCATTGTTATGATAACCTTCTGGACAACCAAGACAATCAGACTTCCCTGGGTCCGGCTGATAATGACCTTTCCCGCAAGCCTGACAGTCTGACTTTCCCATATCAGGTTGATAATGGCCTTCTGCACAAGCTGTGCAATTGACCTGCCCCGTCTCATTGTTGAAATAACCTTTTTCACAAGCCAGACACCCAGGCTTACCAGAATGAGGTTGGTAAAAGCCTTAAATGTCAAAAATACAGAATTACATTGAGAAAAACATACAATCTAAAGAACTTTTCAGGAAGCGCCTGTAATAACAAAATAAAATCTGTGTCTATTTTATTTTTAAGTCACACTTGTGATTATGCAGTGAAATTTTCTTCATGTAAACTATTTAGACTGTTTCTTATTTTGTAATTTTCTTAATCATTCCTTTGACTATCCCACACCTTAACCAAAAGAACATTTGAAAAAGATCTCTCTATAAGTAAATCTTCATAATTTTAACAAGAAAAACAAAAACTCTTGGATTTATTTGAGTACGTAGATACCTTCATCACAAGATGTGCAAATGGGCGACCCTGTCCCATTAGCAAAATATCCCGGTCTACATTCTGTACAATTCACAGACCTGGTTTGATTTCTAAAATGAAAATGAAAAATATTATATTATATTTTCAGAATATTATAGAATAAAAGGAGATAAATTACATGTCAATGGTAACTCAAGCATTTGTTAATTCCTGTTAAAATTTTAAACTGTCCTCTTTTTGCAATTTACCTTAGAACAATAAAATGTATTCAACTTGAAGTTCATATCAATCTTATTTATTTTTTCACAAGAAAGAATTTTAATAATATACATGCCTTACACCTGAATATTAATTTAAAAACTTAAAATTAATCAAGTTAAGTTTTAAAAATTTCTTACTCAGTTGATGTTCCTTGTGGACAGAGGTCACAACTGAGCTTTCCAACACTCGACTGATGTTCACCAACAGGACATGCCGAGCACATGGTCAGATTAGTACACAGGCCTAAATGGGGTTGGGAACAACAGCCGCAGTAAATTGTACCTGTTTTAAGATGTATTTAGAGGAAATTATATTTTTAAAAAACAACCTTTCACTTGTGACGACTTGTCAGCGTTTATGATAAAACACATGGGAAAATGGGTTACAAACATAACTAGCCTGTTTAAATTAAATAATTCTTTACAGTGATAAATTTCATGTTATAAAGCATTACTGTTATCCGCAAAAGTTCCAGGGTCACACAGGCTGCAAGAGTTAACATGAATCCCAGAGCAGTTTAACACAGGAAAAATATCAGACCAATTGTTTGTTGACTGACTCCATGTCAAACTTGTTAGACTCAGAGTCAAGAGTAGTGCAAATGCAATCCAATTACCTAGGTGGAGGACAAACAAAAATTACTATTAAACAATAATAACTAACTGCACCAATACAAACTGAAAATACAGTTTATATATTATTTTTTAAATGACTATGCAAGCGATTTTGTTTATATCAACTCTCAGACTATAATAAGAAAGGAAAAATGATTTCAAAAATGAATATTATTTTATAATGTCTGAGTCTGCATATAAAATGAAGTTAGTCAGAGTATATTATAGTATATAATATTAATATACATTTTTTAAGTGGGCCAGATTTGTTTTCTCAAGCCAACGTATTGACAGTATTGTGGTATACTGCAATTTTCAGGGCCAAAAGATTTAGCATTTACTCTAATACTATCACTATCAGTGACACAGTTGACAACTTTACAATCCTTCATATACCTGTATGGCAAAGGGTATGGGTACCGGGTACCTATTATTGAAAGCTCTTCTAAGACTAAAACTACTATAGTAGTAACTAGGCCTACTTTTTATAATAATAATACTAACTAATGCTGTGAGTGAGTGAAATTGTGAAGTAGTAGACAAGTGTTGATAGTAATAGTAGAGGCTGAGTGCTGTTACTGAGTGTGAGGTCCTATATTATTGACAGCTCTACAGGACAACCACAGCTGAGACACACAGGCTAGCCCAAAAGAGCAACCTTAATTCACTCTCCCCTGCCCGTGGTGCCAGTGATTATTCCGAGCATGGATCCGACTAGCATGCCACCTACGAACGCACAGTGACCCCCCCTCTCCCTAACAGGATGACTAGTTGGTCCTAGTCGATCTTGACGGACGAACAACAGTACAGTCAGGACTATGTCACACTATGTGAAAATAGTAGGCCTACTAATAATACTTATTATAATACTCCACTGTGAAGGTGGTGCACACTGTTGGTGGGGTAGTAGACAAGTGTAGACTGTAGCTGTAGTGTAGAGTGTGAGTGTAGAACAGTAGATAATTCATTAATTGAGATTGAGTGCTGTGTAAATACATGACATGATACCTTTCATTCCATAAACTTTCCTTGGAAAAAAATTAAAATAGTAATCAATTTCTAGCCTTAAGCTTTATAGATCGTATATATAATTATAGCTATGAGCTATAGAAATATTAATAGGCTATAGCAGAGCCTACTATAGGTAGACCTACTCGCCCACTCACTTCTAATTGTTCCTTTCTTTATTGCTGCATATCTTGGACTTGGATACAGATAATCCAACTGAAAATACCGATTATTCATCTTATCATTTCAAATAGAACATTTAGAATTATCATAAATGATCACAATTACGTTTCCGTATTTTCGGCACTTTTATTAAGTAAACTCATGTTTTTATCAGCGATGGATGGACACAGTGGTTAATACAACGTAATTTTAAAAGTTGTTGTTGAACATCCTGCGCCATTTTGACGGAAAGTCATGTGATTTGATCATATGCCCGTTCAGTCACCAGAAGACTCTGGTTCATAAGTAGGTCTCATAAATGTATACCAAACCCCAACTCTTATTATTTTTATTTAAATAATTTTTGTCTGTTTTGTATGTGTTTTTTAAGGGGTGGGGGGTGGGGTTATAAAGAAAGCTGTACGACCCTATTTTCGTGGAGTAGTAGGAATAGACTAAAGACAGACATCCGAGGCCGTTATAGATTTCAGATTTCGTTGTTCCTCAATCACGAAATTTCGAAACTCTCTAAATATACAGAAAACGCACCAAGCATGAGCCATAAATCAGTGGCTCTTAATATTTTTGCAGCGCCGTACCCATCTTGATTGAAGTAGCATATTTCCAGCGCCACACAAAAAAACGCTAGTTAACATACTGCTTCGGGGTGCAGGTACCCATGGTTAAGAGCCCCTGCCATGAAGAATAGCCTGTCTTCTACTTTATTATGAAGTGTACCAAATAAACCACACCCTCATCCCACGCCAGTGACTCAAATCTATGTGGATTCCCTATTAATTATATGTAAAATATAAAACACTCAGTGGTTCAAAAAGTGGGGGTGGTGTGAAAGCTTAGAGGGGCGCTGAAAGGCTTTGGAGATTTACATGGCGCTGGTACTTCCCAAGGGGCCGCTAGGGATTTATATCAAGAATATATTTTTTATTAATTTTTTTTTCTTTAGAAATAAAAATAAAAAATCTGAATCAAATAACACTGCATGTTCTTTAAAGGTTTCACACATAACCAGAAGATAGGCCTATAGAAGTCTTTAATATAACTTTCAAATAGAAATACCAGTGGTTAATAAAAACAACACATGTATACTTAGCTAGCCGCAGTCGCGTAGCGAGGGGGGCAAGGGGGCATCATGCCCCGGGCGCTACTCACAAAGGGGCGCCAAATGGTATATTTTACATATAATATTGTATGGTTTTCGAATAGGGGGGGGGGCACTAAAAAGGTATTGTGCCCCGGGCGCGAGTTAAGCTCGCTACGTCACTGGCTAGCCACTGTGACATGAAAACATTTTTTTAAATAATTCAAATGTGGGCAATTGTAAAAGGTGTGGTGAATACTGTAATGTATTTTTTGCAATGCTTCTCATTGAAACCCAGATTACAAGCACAATGTAGCTACCATTACAAGCACAATGTCGCTACCATTACAAGCACAATGTAGCTACCATTACAAGCACAATGTAGCTACCATTACAAGCATAACGTAGCTACCATTACAAGCACAATGTAGCTACCATTACAAGCACAATGTAGCTCATTACAAGCACAATGTAGCTACCATTACAAGTACAATGTAGCTACCATTACAAGCACAATGTAGCTACCATTACAAGCACAATGTAGCTACCATTACAAGCATAATGTAGCTACCATTACAAGCACAATGTCGCTTCCATTACAAGCACAATGTAGCTACCATTACAAGCACAATGTAGCTACCATTACAAGCACAATGTAGCTACCATTACAAGCACACTGTAGCTACCATTACAAGTACAATGTAGCTACCATTACACGCACAATGTAGCTACCATTACAAGCACAATGTAGCTACCATTAAAAGCACAATGTAGCTCATTACAAGCACAATGTAGCTACCATTAAAAGCACAATGTAGCTACCATTAAAAGCACAATGTAGCTCATTACAAGCACAATGTAGCTACCATTACAAGCACAATGTAGCTCATTACAAGCACAATGTAGCTCATTACAAGCACAATGTCGCTACCATTACAAGCACAATGTAGCTACCATTACAAGCATAATGTAGCTACCATTACAAGCACAATGTAGCTCATTACAAGCACAATGTAGCTACCATTACAAGCATAATGTAGCTACCATTACAAGCACAATGTAGCTCATTACAAGCACAATGTAGCTACCATTACAAGCACAATGTAGCTACCATTACAAGCACAATGTAGCTCATTACAAGCACAATGTAGCTCATTACAAGCACAATGTAGCTACCATTACAAGCACAATGTAACTCATTACAAGCACAATGTAGCTACCATTACAAGCACAATGTAGCTACCATTAAAAGCACAATGTAGCTCATTACAAGCACAATGTAGCTACCATTAAAAGCACAATGTAGCTACCATTAAAAGCACAATGTAGCTCATTACAAGCACAATGTAGCTACCATTACAAGCACAATGTAGCTCATTACAAGCACAATGTAGCTACCATTACAAGCACAATGTAGCTACCATTACAAGCACAATGTAGCTCATTACAAGCACAATGTAGCTACCATTACAAGCACAATGTAGCTCATTACAAGCACAATGTAGCTACCATTAAAAGCACAATGTAGCTACCATTACAAGCACAATGGTATCTACTATGTTACTTGTCAAAGGAATATCCCCTTAAATTCTAACTTTCTATTTCCTCATTTATTTTTCTGAGTCCTCGCTGTAATTTAGGTTATTGTTTATTATGGCTAAGATAGTATGTTATGTTCATAGAATTACACAATACAAAAACACACAATAAACATGCATGTAGACCTAGTGTTGCGTACACCTACTAGTTCTGTGTAAAACTAAGATCATTTAGAGCTGTCCCTTTTTCTAATTTGAATCATAAAAAACTTTCTGTCTTTATTTTTGCCCTAGATGAGTGGTCCTCAATTATTATTTGTTTACCACCAGGGATCGTTTTTGTGGAAAAGACATTTCTTCCACAGAATCTAGAAGATCTTCACATATTTTAGCCACCAATCTGTTTCAGGCTTCTCCAAGAAATTTTCTTGTCTTTCGAAGAGTTTAGCTGAAGGTTTTCTCTAGGGCAAAAAACTGCTATATTTGCATATTCTTAATATAGGTTTCCTCGTCAACACCCTGTATGATCAATACAATGGTGCCATAAACTGTACAGATTTCATCATTTTGTAAATAACCAAAATGAGCCAGCTTATTACTTGTTTCATGCCAGAACATTGACAAGTTCAAGAGTCGGTACAACCAATTGTCTCCAAACTTATCAATACAAGAGTCAGTACAACCAATTGTCTCCAAACGTATCAATACAAGAGTCGGTACAACCAATTGTCTCCAAACGTATCAATACAAGAGTCAGTACAACCAATTGTCTCCAAATGTATCAATACAAGAGTCAGTACAACCAATTGTCTCCAAACGTTTCAATACAAGAGTCGGTACAACCAATTGTCTCCAAACGTATCAATACAAGAGTCGGTACAACCAATTGTCTCCAAACGTATCAATTCAAGAGTCGGTACAACCAATTGTCTCCAAACGTATCAATTCAAGAGTCAGTACAACCAATTGTCTCCAAACGTATCAATACAAGAGTCAGTACAACCAATTGTCTCCAAAAGTATCAATACAAGAGTCAGTACAACAAATTGTCTCCAAACGTTTCAATACAAGAGTCAGTACAACCAATTGTCTCCAAACGTATCAATACAAGAGTCAGTACAACCAATTGTCTCCAAACGTATCAATACAAGAGTCAGTACAACCAATTGTCTCCAAACGTTTCAATACAAGAGTCGGTACAACCAATTGTCTCCAAACGTTTCAATACAAGAGTCAGTACAACCAATTGTCTCCAAACGTTTCAATACAAGAGTCAGTACAACCAATTGTCTCCAAACGTATCAATACAAGAGTCTTTATAACCATTTCTCTCCAAACGTATCAATACAAGAGTCGGTACAACCAATTGTCTCCAAACGTATCAATACAAGAGTCGGTACAACCAATTGTCTCCAAACGTTTCAATACAAGAGTCAGTACAACCAATTGTCTCCAAACGTTTCAATACAAGAGTCGGTACAACCAATTGTCTCCAAACGTTTCAATACAAGAGTCTTTATAACCATTTGTCTCCAAACGTTTCAATACAAGAGTCTTTAAAAATTGTCTCCAAACATTTCAATAGCTGCATCTGTGTAAATAAATAGGCCTGCAGCCCAGAATTTCCATGACAGTGATTGACAGCATCAAGTTTGAGATTTGACTCAAAGTCAATTGACACTAGTCAGGTGTAGGCAATTATAACTTTTTATAACTGCATATCTAAGGGTTAACGGGCCCATAAGAGTTAACAGGACTACACCTTAATGTACTTTAATATGAAAAGCTAGCACCACTAAGCATCTAAGATCTTTCTCTTTCTGTGCTCCCAAACAATGGAATTCTCTTCCACTACACATCCGCAATATACCAACCATCACAGCCTTCAAAACTGCACTCAAAACACATCTCTTTAAACTCTACTATCCTGACTGATTCCCCCTCTGACCGATAGATGATACTGCTGGGTGCCGTCCATGGCTTGACATTTAAAAAGTTATGGAATGGTTGGAGCGAATACACATTTGTTTTGTTTTATTTAATTAATGTATGTTAATTTTTAAGTTCATGATTATGTTTGTTAAATTGTATGTACAGCGTGGTGAGCCCAGCCCTAGGTTGGGGTACTACGCTATAGAAAACTTCTTATAATAATAATAATTAAACTATTGAAAGGATGTTTTCAATGCTAAGTAAATAAACATTGACAAATAAAGTAAAATCCTGTATCATGGTTACAATTTTATTCTTTGCTGATCATGAATTTGACAACATCACCACCAACAATGACAGTGAAAACTTTTGATCTCATAAGTCATAATCCTAACAATGTTTTATCAGAAGTGAGTGACGGATGTATCAGAAGTGAGTGGCGGATGTATCAGAAGTGAGTGACGGATGTCGTAAGCACACACACAAACATTAGAGGAATCAATAAATGAAAGATGTCCCCAAACCATCAAAACCGTTTTATTCATACATTCAAATAAACGTCAAACATTTAAAACAGGATAAAGAGTAATGGGGACAGAGGATTAACAATGTTACAAAATAAATGCAATTATTAAGTCAAAAGCATCCAATCCACATTATAAACTAACAAAGTTAGGATAATTTGAGACACATTTTCATATAAAAAAAAAGGCTCAGCAAAAAGCATCCCACAACATACTGAACAGCTCATAAATTTATCCCTTAACAAATGTCCCCAATAACAAATAGAGCTCTTCATTTATCCTTGCATTTATAATCCCATTGTAATAATACATGTTTAAAGGAATTTAAATCAGTTGAACATTATTTGCGTGTAATCTCTAGAAGTTATTGACATCGGTCTGTTGCTGACCATTGGTCAAGATTGTTACCAATCTTTTTCTTCACATCCTCTGTGGCCTCAGTCAGCTGACGTAGAACATCCTGAAACAGACCATAAAAAAACTTTAAGTCTATATGTATTTTCTTTAGTTCATTTGTTATTCGGAACAAGGGTAACCAAAATAACCTGAAACAAAAAACACCACCAGTTGACACAAAAGCCAGTTATAATTATTAACTGAGATCTTAACCAGGAACATAGGATTTTAAAAAACAATTTTAATCTTAGAAATAATTACTAAGTTTATCCCCTGAATCTTACTCAAGTAGAAAATGTAGTCTTTCCCTCAGAAAAATCATATTCATTTAAATAAATCTAGAAATCTTGTAAAATATATCATTACTTTGCTATAGTTACCATTCTCAAAAATTTATCATTTACTTAATGGCCTAAGCTTACATAAAATGTCCCTTAAACGCTAATATATATGCAAGTGACGCACACTGTAAAAATAACTTCTATCCACAAGTCTTTTTGCCTCCAGTACAGTGAAACAAAAGGTTATCTGTATTACTACAACTAAAATAATTAACTGATGAGTTATGTCTCATTACATATGAATTGCTATTTAAAAAAACTCAAATTCTGAGAAAAATCAGACAGAAAAAAATAATATTTATATGGTATTTCAAAAAGCAGTTCATTCATTTAGTTTGAATGTTCAGCAAAGGGAGAGTATTCATGAAATGTTCTTGTTGCCTTATTATATGGATCACAAACGACATGATGTGGATATCAAGGTTAAAATCAGTGGATGACGTGCAGGAAATCACATGAATGGAAATTGGACATTGATATTTATTTAAAGACAGTAAACTTACATTGTTGAGTTTGATTATTTCACTGTTCTGCACCACCTGCTCTGGAGAACTTGCACCAGCAATGACAACCTTAACACCATCCTGCTGTAAGATCCATGCTAAAGCTGCCTTGGACATTTGTACACCAGCATCCTTGCAAATTTCACTAATCCTTTTCAGGGCCTGTTTCCAAACAAAGATTTGAGTACATGCTGTAAACATTTTGTAAACACCAGACTAAATAATTTATTGCATTGAAGTCTACACAATAAAACCTGTTGGGGGGTCACAGGTCACAATGTGATTCATTTGTTTAGAATATGCAGGCAGACAAAGTATACCCATCAATCCCGGTGCTCTAGTTTTATGACTTGCTATTTATGAAGCGAACTTGACTAAAGTAAATCCTGACCTGGTCAACTTCCTCTTCTGCACCCTCTTGTCCATGCCTGGCTAAAGGAGTTCTGTTTTTTTAAGGAGAAAACATGTTTTAAATGAGTTACCCGGTACACCGTAAATGTCAATATTTTATACAATAGAAAACTAAATACTTAGTAAGAGGATCAACCCTTTAACTGTGCCAACATATTTGTTTAGAATCAGGTTCAAAACTGAGTCTTTGGTGTTAAGTTGATAAAAGTTCTACTTTCCTGGAAAAAAAACATTAGCATTATATAATTTAAGTTCTTGTTTTGACAATTCCACAACCTAAGCAGGTTATTAAGTTCTCGTAATTTATTTTTGGCAGATATGGTTTATAGAGACAGAGGGTGGTCCTTACAAATCTTTCCCCCTCAAACGAGAGTTATTTATAGCGTTACAGTATCATCGCTACTAATTTTTATTACTGTGGCAGCAGTGAGAAAATGAGTTTAGAAGAAATTAGGAACATTGGTATTTTCTTCGGTTTTTCGGCCTAAAGTGATTGGGGCTTTGGTCGTTAGCAGTTATAGAAGTGTGTTGCATTAGCATTTATGGAAGTGTGTTACATTAGCAATTATGGAAGGGTGCTCTAAATCAATTATTTGATAAATGAAAATATAATGGATATGTTAATACTGGTATTCATAGGGAAGTGACATCTTTGAAACCACTCTCTGTCCATCACTGTGAACTAATTAATTCTTCACATTTTGTGTTTTAAGTTTTATATTTAAATTTAACTTATTTCTTCTGTGATTAATTTCAAAGTTATGTAGAAGATATTTTTTATTTTCTGTCAACATAATATTAATAATTTTTGTCATGCTACTGAATATGAAGAAAAAAACAACTCGGTTTGCAAAGAGTTTAAACAACTTTTTCAAAAATATTTAAGGATTCCATCTTAATGTAGGACACACACATAACAATAACATCTTGTTTTAAGTATTATATACTTGGGGAGGAATGAGAATCACTATGTTAGTTTCAACACTCTTTGGTGCGTGAGTTGTATTATGTCGATTTGTGATTGAATGAAAAGGGAGATAACAAAAGCAAACATTCTCAAAAACTTAAGGCATCATAAGGTGTGTGATTAGGGAGTCGCAGTGGCGTAGCGAGCTTAACTCGCGCCCGGGGCACAATACCTTTTTAGCGCCCCCCAATACCTTTTTAGCGCCCCCCCCTATTCAAAAACCATACAATATTATAGTAATATATACCATTTGGCGCCCCTTTGTGAGTAGCGCCCGGGCATGATGCCCCCCTTGCCCCCCCCCTCACTACGCCACTGGGGAGTCGAAGGATAGTTCCCAATGAGAGAGGTCAGTGTAGTTAGTTCACATTAAGTTCTGAGAGTTGGCCAGAAGTTACAGTTAATGAGTTCTCCAGAAGTGAGGGGTTAGTTGATGTAAGTTCAGGAAGTGTGTGATTAGCAGATGTTAGTTCAGGAAGTGTGTGGTTAGCAGATGTTAGTTCAGGGAGTGTGTGGTTAGCAGATGTTAGTTCAGGAAGTGTGTGGTTAGCAGATGTTAGTTCAGGAAGTGTGTGGTTAGCCGATGTAAGTTCAGGAAGTGTGTGGTTAGCCGATGTAAGTTCAGGAAGTGTGTGGTTAGCAGATGTTAGTTCAGGAAGTGTGTGGTTAGCAGATGTAAGTTCAGGAAAGTGTGTGGTTAGCAGATGTTAGTTCAGGAAGTGTGTGGTTAGTTGATTTTAATTCAAGGAGTTTGTGGTTAGTTGATGTTAGTTCAGGGACGGTGGCTGTTGAAAGTCCTCCAGTAAAATAATTAAGCTGTTGTCCTAATGCAGATGATATTCACTGACTGATGGAAGTTAAGTGATGTAGTCAGCCATTTGTAATATGGAATGTGATTTGTGTACAGTATTAAACTGAACTGAGGTCTTGGACAGTATCAAGATTAAGAAAAATTGTATTTTATTAAGCGTTGTTATGACTTTGTGTATACTGTTGGGGTGACTCCAATGCTAGAGTGCTGTAAAATGTTGTTACCCTAGACAAGAGAGCCATAAGTAAAGTAATAGTGAAAGTGTCAGTCAAGAGGACCCTGACAACCAGCAGTTTGACAGTGAAAGTGTCAGTCAAGAGGACCCTGACAGCCAGCAGTTTGACAGTGAAAGTGTCAGTCAAGAGGACCCTGACAGTCAGCAGTTTGACAGTGAAAGTGTCAGTCAAGAGGACCCTGACAGCCAGCAGTTTGACAGTGAAAGTGTCAGTCAAGAGGACCCTGACAGCCAGCAGTTTGACAGTGAAAGTGTCAGTCAAGAGGACCCTGACAGCCAGCAGTTTGACACACACTTTTAGCAACATATAAAAAAAGTTTTCTCAATGTTGAACTAAAAACTCTCTAAGTAGGATTCCAGAAAAGAAACTCACGAATCTTTGCTAAAAAGTTTTCCTCTCCTTCTCCCCTCAGGTACATCGGCTAAGCTGGCATATTTGCCTGTCAGTAAACCTTGCTGTAGTGGGGAGTAGGCCAACACATTGATTCCAGACTTGATTGATTCTGGGATTAGGTCATACTCTGGAGATCTCCATAACAGATTGTATCCAACCTTGGGAAGTTATTTGCTCACTGATTATAAAATAATCCCACAAATATAAAACAGTTTTCATGTTAGCAATATTTAATGCAATACAAATGTATCATACTGACCTCCTCCACCACCCTGCCATAATATGAAAGTATCATACTGACCTCCTCCACTACCCTGCCACAACATGAAAGTATCATACTGACCTCCTCCACTACTCTGCCACAATATGAAAGTATCATACTGACCTCCTCCACTACTCTGCCACAATATGAAAGTATCATACTGACCTCCTCCACTACTCTGCCACAATATGAAAGTATCATACTGACCTCCTCCACTACTCTGCCACAATATGAAAGTATCATACTGACCTCCTCCACTACTCTGCCACAACATGAAAGTATCATACTGACCTCCTCCACTACTCTGCCACAACATGAAAGTATCATACTGACCTCCTCCACTACTCTGCCACAATATGAAAGTATCATACTGACCTCCACTACTCTGCCACAATATGAAAGTATCATACTGACCTCCACTACTCTGCCACAATATGAAAGTATCATACTGACCTCCTCCACTACTCTGCCACAATATGAAAGTATCATACTGACCTCCTCCACTACTCTGCCACAATATGAAAGTATCATACTGACCTCCTCCACTACTCTGCCACAATATGAAAGTATCATACTGACCTCCTCCACAACTCTGCCACAATATGAAAGTATCATACTGACCTCCTCCACTACTCTGCCACAATATGAAAATATCATACTGACCTCCTCCACTACCCTGCCACAATATGAAAGTATCATACTGACCTCCTCCACTACCCTGCCACAATATGAAAGTATCATACTGACCTCCTCCACTACCCTGCCACAATATGAAAGTATCATACTGACCTCCTCCACTACCCTGCCACAATATGAAAGTATCATACTGACCTCCTCCACTACCCTGCCACAATATGAAAGTATCATACTGACCTCCTCCACTACTCTGCCACAAGATCCTTTCACACACACTCTCAATGCTTCTTCTTATTATTCAATATGAAAATGTATTTTATCAATGCTAAATGATTAATTTCAATGTGTCTGATGACTTTAGCGATCAAATTTGAATATCTTCTCATTTCTTAAACTATATAATCATAGAGCTGACTTTCAGTCATATTACCTGATTTACAACTGGTTTACCCCCAGCTTCTAAGAACTCCTGCAATCTTTTCGGGCCATAGTTAGAAAATCCGTAGTACCGAATTCTCCCTAAAGATTTCTGTCTCTCTAATTCTGCTATGGCTTCTTTGTTATCTTTTATGAAGCTTGGAAAGTGCGCCTGATGTGATAAAGTGAACGTTATGTGATCAAGTGAACCTGATGTGATCAAGTGAACCTGATGTGATCAAGTGAACCTGATGTGATCAAGTGAACCTGATGTGATCAAGTGAACCTGATGTGATCAAGTCAATCTTTTTAAAATAAAGTTTAAATTTTAATTAATTTAAACCTATTTTTTTACTGACTGCCATACCAGCCTCATGGAATACTGACTGCTATACCACTTAGATGGTCTACTGACTGCCAGACCAGCCTGATGGTCTACTGACTGCTATACCATGCAGATGGTCTATTGACTGCCATACCGACAAAATGGTCTACTGACTGCCATACCAGCCTGATGGCATACTGACTGCCATACCAGCCTGATGGTCTACTGACTGCCATATTCAGGTTACTGAATCAATTGAACAAGTTTATAAATATATTTATGGATATTAAAATCTTAAAGTTTATTTTATTTTACTTTTACACCTGAAAGTGTGAGTCTTACACATACAGAAACTATGGTAATCACAGAAATCTCAACCAAGGAAGACTGCTATTTTGACACCTGAAAGTGTGAGTCTTACACATACAGAAACTATGGCAATCACAGAAATCTCAACCAAGGAAGACTGCTATTTTTACACCTGAAAGTGTGAGTCTTACACATACAGAAACTTTGGCAATCACAGAAATCTCAACCAAGGAAGACTGCTATTTTTACACCTGAAAGTGTGAGTCTTACACATACAGAAACTTTGGCAACCACAAGAAACTCAACCAAGGGAGACTGCTATTTTTACAACTGAAAGTGTGAGTCTTACACATACAGAAACTTTGGCAACCACAAGAAACTCAACCAAGGTAGACTGCTATTTTTACACCTGAAAGTTTGAGTATTACACACACATCTACTAAGGAATAAATAGAGTTTTAAAGTCACGGATGAGTTGTTATGACTTTCCACTTTTGACAAACACATACTAAAATACATGTATGTTTAATTACTCACCATCATTGTTAATTGATAGAATTTGATGTCATTTAATGTTCATACAATAAGTGAACATAAGTTCAAAAGCCAAATGTTCAAATGTTAACACACAAGAATTGAGCAGAACAAAAACTAAACACTGTAGCAAAAAAATTAAAGGAAATATTATACCTGCTATATATCAATGAACGTAGTCTGTAGACATAACCAACAATACAATACCTGCTATATATCAAAGTATGTAGTCTGTAGAAATAATCAACAATACAATACCTGATATATATCAATGTACGTAGTCTGTAGAAATAACCAACAATACAATACCTGCAGTATATCTATATATGTAGTCTGTAGATTTTGTAAGGATCTTGTGACCGCCTCATCTATTTCAATTGCAGAATATGGCGGAGTTGTAATGCCATCCCTGAAGCCAAATTTTGTAGCCACAACCGCATCTTGTCTTCTCCCAAGCAAAGCTTTCCCTAGAACCTTTTCAGAATTTTTATAGCCCTGAAATGGTATTCAGGAAATTTGTGTTATCTCTACAGCTCTTGATAGAAGAAACATTTGTGTTATCTCTACAGCTCTTGATAGAAGAAACATTTTTGTTATCTCTACAGCTCTTGATAGAAGAAACATTTGTGTTTTCTTTGAACAAACGAGTGGAAAGAAGTTCATATAAAACGTGAAATATTTTATAATCTAATTAGTTTTAACAATTACAGTGACTTAAAGATATCACGGCTGTGCAATTGTAAATAATTACTCTATTACGTTGATTCAACCTCTAGTGTAAATAATTACCTCAGCTGTATCAAAAAAGTTGATCCCCAGCTCTAGGCATTTGTCTACTATAGCCTTTGATTCCTGAAGGAATGAAAAAGAAAGCACAAAATAAAACCATTTTGGTTACTACAACTACTTTAGTCATACATTAGTCACTAGCACCATGTTAATCAGCTTACTCTTTTTTTTTGCCATTTAAATACCCGGTATTCAGAGATTGTATTGTGATAGATTTAGGTAGATCAAAGCATTATTTTTGCTAAATTCTTTATTAAAAACAATCATTTTATACTTGACCTTATTACAACTTGATAAATTTATATGACATTTTTTTTCAAAATAAATTACAATTTTTTTGACATTGTTATTCTATGTAATTATGTTGGTGAAAGATGTTTTACCCCCTCCCGTAGATGTCCAGTAATGATATATTTCTGGCATGTTTAGTGAGTGCAATAAAGAGAAAATTAAAACAGGATGGTACAAGGAGCAGCTGTTGTAAAAATATAATGTTATAACAATGAGACATCCCTGCTTCCGTTCATGTCTTGCTAAATTGTCATATTTAAAAAAAAATTCCACTTTTCATTATAAATAAAAAAATTTAAATTACGATGAAAATAGCAGTTCTCAAATAAATTTAGACTGTGGGACATTGCCTTTGGGTCAGTGACAGGCTTCCAACAAATGTTTCGCGCTGTGGCTACAGTTTGAGGCGCTCAATGCCAAACCTATAATCCACCCAAATAGGGATTATCCTGATTATAATTTTACACAAATTTACTTGCAAAGAAACAACCAGGTTTTAATCTTTAACCACGATTTTGTGACAAGCTGAATTTCATACCAAAATTAAGCCTTTGTTTCACTTTTTTAAAAATTTGTAATATCATAATGTAAGTAAACAACAACTCCTGAACATATTATTTGATTAAAACTGTGCTGTAGATTTCTTATGTGCACTGATTTATTATAGTGTGAAAAAATTTTCAGAAACACTGTGCCAGAAGGTCATTCTAATTTCCAAAGTTTAAGATTAGGGTTTAAAGTTCAAGTAATTAGATCATATTCTCAGGGTCATATAATTTATTATGCAATGATTACAAAGTTCATACAATGTAACAGTATTAAATGTGTGTCTGTTTCAGAAGTCTACAATGTTTATGTCAATCTTTAATTATCACAGCTTGTGTGCATGGTTAAGTAGCTTACAGTGTTCATATCAATCTAAATTATCACAGCTTGTGTGGCATGGTTAAGTAGCTTACAATGTTTATACCAATCTAAATTATCACAGCCCTTATCTAAAACTGTCTTTCTATATTTAAGTGCTTCTAATCAGTCTTTCATGACTACTCTAAATGTCCAATACATGATCGCTTGCATTCTATGTGTTTTATCTCATACTTCAGCTTTCAAAAATACAATTAGGGGTCATAAATGGTGACTTTAAGTGTACAACGTTAAGGTGGTTCCAATGTTCTAGGCAGAAAAAGGGCCTTTTAGCTTGAGTTTAAAATAGAGTAAGTAGGGATCTGGTCATGTGAAAAGTACTTAACTGGTGGATCATAATAGAGGTGAACAGCCGGGGGGGGGGGGGGGGGGGGGGGTGATAAGACATTGTATTAGAAAAAGTTATTAAGTAAAGAATGAAAGAAAATATTGAATATTGGATTAAAGTAAAATGAGGTAGAACAATATAAAATGCTAGAAAGATTAGCAAAAAATTATTTAAGTGATAAATGTTTCTGTTTCACTCTTTCTGCCAGTGGTGAGCCTTTAAATGAGACAAGTTGTTGCACAATTGAAGTTGTCAGGCATATCCTAATAATCCATTAGTTTTGTTTACTTGACAACTCACGGCTAGCTACAGATTAACCCAGATGCTGTTGTGTCAGAGCGTTGTTGTGTCAGGACATTGTTGTGTCAGGACGTTTTAATGTCTAGATGTAATCCCCTAGGTAACCAAGATAAGAACACAAGAGAAACAAGGTTACAACATTAATTACAAAACTGTCTGGCACGTTAACATGTTTGGTCAAGTTAAATACCCTGAAAGCTATTTTAAGACAAAATAAAGAAAAAAATGAGCAAATTGGTGACAGGTTTATTCTAATACAGAAAAGGGGAAATGTTTATTAAAATGTTTATTAAAATGATTATTAAAATGTTTATTAAAATGTTTATTAAAATGTTTATAAAATGTTTATTAAAATGTTTATTAAAATGTTTATTAAAATGTTTATTAAAATGTTTATCCATAACTGGTAACAAAACTAAAATAAATATAAAAAATTGTTTTCATGAATTGTACAGAAATTTTGAAAAAAAACAGATTTTATTTTATACTTTATAATAAAAGCATTGACAAAAGTCTTCAGTGTTGTTAAAAATACTCAAGACTTATAAGTGGCTGGTAGATCCTTACACATGTAAACAAAAGCTGAAGGCGGTAAAAAAAATTAAGTATGTGTATGTTTCTTTTCCTATTTATTTTTATTTTATTTTATTTTTGAAAACAATCATTTATTAGTATTTTCTAATTTAGATGTTGCTAAATTGATGTATTAGAAAACTATGAGTTCTCTTCATTAATCATTTTATTGCAGTAAATAAACCTAGAAAAATACTAATTTGTGTGTAACTTATCTTATAGAATTAAACCTTCATCTAGTTAAAAGTCCAATTCAGTGTTGGTGTCCAATTTACATGTTAACAAAATTATGATTCCATGAGGCTTGTGTTTCAATTTGAAATATGTTAGTAAAGATTTGCTACTAACGATTCTAAAATCAAATAATAACAATGGATATAAATATAAATATTATCACACATGGACTTAACCTTTCTGTCTGCCTATGCAAACATATATGCATTTTGAAATATATAAAATTTTCATTGGTTGGCTATCAACACCAACTTAGCCTTGAAGACCCACTTGGCATTTGCAGACCACTATTATATATAACTATAATTGTGATATACTTTGTCTGCATGCAAGTGCTTAAGTGTTGAAAGGGGAGATAAGTTTCTTGTAAGTAACTGTTTTAACAAGTACCGATTATTAACATTCTTAAAAGCAATTAATGAAAAATATCAAAAGTTTGATTTCCATTGGCGTAAAAATATGTAATGACTTATTATGGGATAATGCTATAAAATCCACTAAATATTAGTGACAATTTCTTCTAGAAAGAGTATAATTAATTCTAATTTTTAAACTTTACAAGTTTATTAAAATTTTAAAAACAATTAACATTTTCATCCCTAACAAAAAAGTTAAGTAAAAATTATTCCAGCAAACTTTTTAAAGAAGACATGCATTAAACTGAAAGACAGATGATGATTAGCTGGGAGAAATGAGGATGGGGCTGGCTTACAAGGAACTGCTAGATTATTTTATTTTTTTTGAATGACAACAAAACAAAACAAAAAAACAACCGTGATATATTAATAAACGGACCATTATAAAAAGTCTGATAATTTACCCTGTTCTTTTTAAATATTTATTACAGGTGATAATCCTTTAATTGATATTTACAAATTTTAAGACCCAAGAATAAATAAGATTTAATAGCACATGTTTAAAATCAGTTCTGTAATGAACAGTAATGTACATTAATGCAGATGGCTGGGTTTTAATTCTGAAATTACACTGAGGATCTAAAACAGAGCAATTAATTGACAGTACTTTAACAACCAGAGTTGGATGAAAATTGTAGTGATTAATGGCATGAATGTCTCTGTTTTACAGTCTAGATCAGTTGACATTTTTTAAAAACTTACCAAACTGAGGTAACATTTCATGGAATAACTCTTGTTGTGGTAAAACCTGACCAACTTCATTTTTCTAATGTTTGAACATGTTTTCATCTATTTTCATGGTTGCATTTTGTCAATCAACAATATCAAGTTTCAAGTATATTGGCAAATAACTTATAAAGGTAATTATTCCAGGACTGTTTCCTTTGCTGTTTCCAATTCAGAAACATTAAAATATATTATAAATGGTTTCCCAAAGAAAGGTAATGCCACCTTAGTTTTTGCACACAAGTTTAACAAGGGTGTGAACAATTTAATAACATTATACATTCCTTTCCTCATCCCAATCCAGCAGCCACCTGAACATGCACCCTGGTCCATGATGTCCTCAGCTGTTCCTTGTCTGCACATAGGGTATTAGTATTAGTGTTGCATAGGGTTTTAATGTAGCATATGGTGTTAGTGTAGTTTAGCATTTTTGGTAGATAATTACTATGACTTAAGAGTCATGGACATTGAAAGAAGTGAGTGTTACTGACTCATTTGTATGTCAGCTGAGGGGCCTCAGTTAATTAAGGTGTGGATAAGTTGTATGTGCCTATCTTTTCCTATACTATATATTTGAAATTATTATTATATGAAATAATGGATGCATACATTTTTATAAATTAACCATGATTAAAAAGAATGTAAGAATTTTTTTGAAATAAAACTAAAATAAAAGGTAGCACCAAGATATTTTTAAATTTAAAAAAACACAACTTAGAACCAGTCTTATAGTTATAAACTGGACCTACTTCAAGTTCAAGAGTATGAGATAGGTATGTAAAATTTCATGTTTGTTATTTTGTTTAGACTTTTTAAAGTTCCCACTAATTTAATAATTAACTATTACTATTATGCTAAACTATACTATTTTTAGTTTGTGGTTCTTGGTGTGGAGGGTCTCTAAGTCTAGAACTAGACTGTAGCCTATTTAGTTAGAATTTCCCGTAAAATCGTGTAATGTTATATATATATATACTAGCGGATATACCCGGCAAATTTGCCAGGATAGCATTTGGAACAAAGGAACTTCAACAGACTACAGGCCTATAATTATTCCGATCCCAGTGGTCTCCCAATCCAGTCGGTATCCTGCTCCCGTTGGGATTCTGATCCCTCTGGAGTATCAAGCATATTGAAAAAATATTGATATTTATATAGCTCATATAAGTAAAAATTAATTTCGGGGCCCCCGGCCCCAAACGGAAATACATAAAATGTTCTTAACCCCTTAAGAGTTCCTTCCGATTAATGATGGATAGATGTGCCAAATTTTGTCAAGATCCATCCATCCATGTAGGAGTATTAAGGCTATTCTATTGACAAATAGAACTTTCTGGAACATTCAAGATTAAATATATTTTCCTCCTCAAACTGCGTAAAAAGTGTATTTTAAAAGTAATTATTCTTCAAATACGAAAAACTATACAACTAAATGCATTTTTATAACTGTAGTACATTTAAGTTAAAAGAGGGGCCCGAGGGGTCCATTCCATAATTGTATCGAATTAGTTTTGCCTAAGATGGGGCCCTCTAAAAATCATTCAGGTAATTTATGACGTTAATATTTTAAATTTGTCCCATTAAATCATTAAAATCTATTGAATGTATGTGAACTAAGTTTGGTCAAGATCCATCCATTAATGTAGGAGTTTAAGCCTATTGATATTTATATGGCTCATATAAGAAACAAACGAATTCGGGGCCCCCGGCACCACACGAAATGTTATTAAAAGTTCTCAACCCCTTAAGAGTTCCTTCGGGATAATGATGGATATATGTCAATATGTGCCAAGTTTGGTCAAGATCCATTAATCCGTGTAAGAGCCTTTGTGGTACAGACAAAACCACAAACAGACACAACAAATGTTCACTTTATATATATATATATATATATATATATATATATACTAATAGTAATAGTACTTATTTTAATAACCATTGACAATTATTGAGGTTGAAGTGTTTTATTTTTTATTTAATTTATAATTTATGAATGTACAATATGACAATGTAGTCGTAGTTCCACCAGGCAACAATGAAATTTTAATGTATTTAACTAGAGTATAAATAATTGAAAGCGCTAACATAATAATAATAATAAGGCTAGTTTAATTATAAAAAGATAAAGCAATACGTTGACTTGAATGAATAAGCTCACCTCGGCTGTTTGTGCCGGCCACTGTATGTCCTGCTGACCATCGTTGAACTGCCAAGTGCCCAAGCAGAATTGAGAAACTTTTAAATCGGTTCCTTCTAAAGTTATTTGCGCCATATTTTGTTTTTATAATCTAAAAGTAAGCACAAGGTAGAACAGAAATTGTAACTGAACTGGTTTTTACAACTGTACAGTGTCGGCAAAGTATGAACTATTAACTTTACACTTACTCAGTACCGCTGTAACTGATAAGTATGTTGGACAGTGAAGTAGGTCAAAGGTCATGTTATCGTTTTCTGAACCTGGAGTGGAGTCTGACACTTCAATCTTCACTTCACGTACTTGTCCTTCTTCAAATTACTGTCTGCTTTACAGCAACAATAGTGCAAAAGATGGTTCATAAACTGAAGTCATTTGTAAAAAGTCACTTATACTTATACACAATGATTCAATGATTGATAATGTACTAATTCATTATTAATAAGTCGTGTGATTCGTGTCTATGAACTCTATGTCAAAGCTATATAATAAAAAATAAAATTAGGTACTTCGCTAAGCGGCGCGCGCGGATCGATTTTTCGGATGTCGGAAACAGACCATAAACCGGTGACCGGTCAATGCCGGTAGGTCACGGGGTCGTATTTATATTTAGTTTCCTTTGTCCACGTAAGGGAGAGACTATGAACTTACTATAGTCTGTTTTGTGCACACGAGGACGTCGATCATTGCAACATAAACTTTTTCACCGGACTGACATGGCTTGTAACAGATATCTTTCGTTAGGAAAACCGGTAAGTTTGCTAGCACTATATTTCGGAAACTATAATAACATTGCAATTAATTTTTTTTGTTTCGAGTGTAAGAACGATTTAACTAATTGAAACAAGACACATGATGACATTTAGATAGGTCGTAAATTGTATAAATAGGTATGATGCCTGAGCATAATTCATAACCAGTTATCGAGTAGGCCAAATGAACCGGAAGTGATAGCCATTCTCAGTTATTATTATTCTTATTGCATAAGAAGTATTTAAAATCTTTATAATCTTTTGTTTTTAAAAGCCATCCAGTTCATTAATATTACTTAATTTGTTTTAATTTTATGACTGAAAACAAATTTATACATATTTTATGAAATTTCATTATTTTTTTTTAATAATAAAATTTATATTCATGAATACACCATGTCATAACTAAATCAACTTTAGTCATTTAAATCTATGTTTTAATTGTAATAATTATCAAAATATCCAATAGTAAATTATATTTTTGGTAATGGATAATAATGTCCTTAATGATATTGATATAATTTATCTTAAACTCATTTTATATAATCAATTAATTGTAGGCTCGGCAGCTACTGAACTTCATTGTCAATTTTTACTAGGTTACATAATTTTATTTATATTTATCTTCTAAATATGTATCCCTTTTTTAATTTTACTTTTGTACACCCTTTTTAAGCTTTACTGCTTTAGTTCAAAGCTATTATATTTGACTTTTCAGGCTTAGTCCAGTCACTCTGAATTCTGGTCATTGAATAAATTCATTTGACATTTTCATTTGTAAAATAACATTAACAGCTAAGCCCGTAGTTTGTATTCAAATATTGGTGTTAACATTTCTTACTTAAACGTCTTATCATTTTCTTTCTTTTAAATATACAGCCATGTCACCACCACTTTTTGGAGGAGCTGTGAAGAGTTGTGCTTCTACTTCTAGTACTACTCGTATCCCGGATTCACACCTGTTCATTCCATTTGGACAAGCTGTAATGGGGACTCGACTACCAGACTTTTTTTATATAAGTAACTTTATATCCGATGAATGAATAATGTTCCCTAATGGATATGTAATAAATACTTGGCTTACTCTGAATAACAATAATATTAGAACATCATAATATATTATCTATACTGAATAGACAGGATAAATTAAATCACCATTGTCTTAATTAATTAATAATTTAATTACAAAACTACCGCACGGAAATATACAATCTTTACTTAAATATATATAAAAATCAAATATAGATGGTACCTTTTGTTACTTACGATAATATGCTTATTTTGTGTTTAGTTAAAATGAATTTATTTCTATCTCTATTTCAGTTTGTCTTTACTACGAGACCAACATTTAATTACAAGGCGTTTGTGTAGCGATGAAGTGGAAGATAGTGCCTCTTCTGCTTAGAGGTACTGACTAGGTACCTAGCTGTACCAAGTGTTTCTTCAGCAAAACTTTTCTGGATACTTCTCTTGGATATGGCCTCTACTGCCAAAATGTGTCTGCGTGAACAATTTAACTTTGTTGTATTGGACTTTCCTGTTTTAACAAAAACCTGTCAGGTGTGACTGAATGTCCAACTGGACAATCCACCACAGTATGGACTACCAGAGCATAACCTTAACATCTATTGATATTTTTCACCATCAACTGCATTTGTTTGGCAATTTATACACATTGGACTTCTATTTATCATCGTCATTTGTGGAATCAACAATATTGACACAGTGTAAACCATTTTTGAAAAACTGTTCATTACCAATGGAATCTACACTAGGACTACATTCATCTATGTCATAAACTGAATCATTACCAATGATATCTATAACTGTCACAAATTTGATCAAGATTGCCATGGGCTCAACCAAAACGTTACTTTTGACTATCATCTTTTCTAGTAAAGAAAATGTATTCTTTTATTCAGCTGCTCGGTGAACTATAAAAGTACTATTATAATATTAAGTGATCACCATTTCTACTGTGGATGTTGAATACTAATAGCACTAGCATGGCTACTTGGATTGTCAATTTCATGGATTGGAACATGGATGATTAGCATTTTTTCAATGCGACTTATCCATTATTATAAATAATTTTATAAATCTTTTCTGTTTATTCACAGTAATAATATTAATTGACTATATGATTGTATGCATTAACAATAGTTTGAATTGGTAATAGTAATATTTATGCAATTTGTATTTTTAATGCACAAACAGGCTGCATTTTAAAATTAAATTTATTCACTCTCAGTTGCTCAAATGCCTCTGATTTAATTAATTTATTGATGTATTAATATTTAAAGGGCTTATTATAATAGCCCAATACCTAATTAAACTAAGCTGAAAATTTCAGGGCTTTATCTTTACAGATAAAAAAGTTATGGCATTTTGAGTATTGAGAACAGGCGCTAAATGTTTAATGAAATATACTTACCCTCCGTTGTTCAAATCCCACGCATGAATACATTAGTAAAGATAATAATATGAAAATGGCTTATTATAAAAGCCCACTTAAGTAGTGCTGAAAATTTGAGGGCTTTAACTTTACAGATAAAAGAGTTATGGCATTTTGAGTATTGAGAACAGGCGCTAAATGTTTAATGAAATTTACGTACCCTCTGTTGTTCAATTCCCTCGCATTAATATATTTATTGTAGCATTTGCATGACAATTATTTATTATTAAAGCCCAATACTTAATTGAAATGTGTTGCAAATTTCAGAGCTTTAACTTTGCTGAATAAAAAGTTATCGCATTTTGAGTGTCAAAGATGTCTTTTTTCGGTCACAGAATTTTGGAAATTATTTACTAAGGCTATATAAGGAAAAATTCTGACACTAAAAATGTCATAACTTTTTTTCTAATAAAGATAGAAACATAAACTTGGTATCAATGGAAAGGAAATACTAAGTCCTTTCTAATGATATAAGTTTCATTAATATATAACAACTTTGAAATTTTTAGTGAAGTATAATACTATTTTAAATAGTAAAAATATTAGTTTTAAGAGACAGTGGTTCCTTGATTTTTTTCGATTCAGGACGCTCTTGCAGAATTCAAGTTTTTCCGAGTAGCTGCTTGTGCAATTCTAACAAGTACCGGTACTCTCCCACAAGACCAATGATAAAAATGTCAGGGACGTCATTTGGATATGCAGGGAGGGGTATTTGCCCCCCCCCCCCACACCCTCTATAAATGTTCAAGATTTTACAAATTAAGTTAGGACAACAGAAAATCAAACGTAACATAAAACAAATAAGGGCAAAAAATAACGTATCGATAATTTTAAATTAACAACAGAAAACACAAATCATAATATGGCAATTTTATTTAAATTGATATGCGGCGCCCCCAGTAATAAACAACTTAACAAGGCGGCCAAGTTTTGGTTCCCCCACCCGCCCACAATCTGAAATGACGTCCCTGGATAATGGCAATGGGTTTGATAAAATTTAATTAAATAGGTATTTAGTTTGACAAAAATGTAATAGAACAAATTAAAGTAATTGTAATTACAAGGCCATCATGTTGGCCTTGGATAAGTGGCGTAGAAGGGGTGCGGACCGCACCGGGTGACACCAAATTAAAAAAAATACATTTTTTCAGAACACACACTGCTCGGTCTTACAAACTTTCATTTAAGGATAACTGTCCACACGTACATTTTCAACACCTCTAACCAATCCAAATGCTTGCTTTATTAAAAGGTCAAGGTATATGCGTCAGAAATAAGGTGATTCTATAATTAGGTCAGAAAACACCGTTTTGACCATGCTTGAACGCCGATTGGAGTGTTCGGTAACTTTCGTAAGAGACAGGAAATTATATTTATCTAAATTCTGAGAAATAAAGCTTTCCATTGATACCAAATACGACTTGGTCGGGCAATTCTTAGTGCATAAATCGAATAGATAAAAATTAAAAAATGACTTTTTAACCCATTTATAGGGTTAACAAAATTTTCTATTTTCTTTTAATAATTATTTTAAATTTATTTAATTTTTTAATGGTTCTTGAAACTAAATATATCGAAACCCGGAAATACTCAAAAATAAATATATTCGCCACAAGCACAACCCTTAACATTTGAGCAAGAGTGCCACACAGCACAGGGTCTTTAACATGCTTTCTGTGATTTCGCATATTTATCTTCTACCTTTACCTATTGGCTGATGTACTTGAGGAAGTTAATCTTACAAAGCAGTATCTGTAGAATAAATGCTTCACTCTTGACAAAGTGGTGACCAACCTAGAGGCCTTAAGATTGTTTCTGCACGAGGAGCGCTGTCTCTTGGTGGAACATGCTATTGAAAAGGCACATTTAAAATCAGATCAAAGTGGAATTTCTCTAGAGCGAAGATTAATGTTTAAGGAGAGCATGGTAGGAAAACTATTTTCTGTCCCTGTGGGATAATCAAGCCTTTCTGATCTGAATCTACTATCAATTGACAGTCTTCTTCTTCTCTCCTTCTTCTATATTTTGAGGGCCCATGGTCAATGAATTGATCATTCTGGCTCCTAGGTTTCATAGGGGTTCGCGATGTTAATGTGCGTGATTTTGAAGGGGGTAATTCACTGGTTGTAAGGGTAATTTAGCAATGGTGTTATGAACTGGGGGTGGAAGACAGGATGCAATAGACGCAAATGTGTCAAATGTAGTCGCCTCAGCTGTTGCTTTTGGAAGCTTGTTCCAGTCCATTTTTGTCTTTGGCAGGAATGGGGAGCTCCTGTACTGAGTTCTTGTTTTTAAAAGTCGGAACTGCTTGTCGTGGCCTCTTCGCTGTCTAGGGGGAGATTGACGAGTTTCTGTTTGATACTGGAGCAGTGGACCAGCCAATTTTTGATCTTGTACAACATGGAGAGCCTAGATAGTCGTCGTCGTTCTTCCAACGGTGACCAGCCCAGTGTTTCCAGCATGCTGCCAACACTAGAGGTGTTTCTGTAGCAATTCATGACAAAGCGTGCTACCCGTCGCTGGACCGCCTCCAACCTGTCGATGCTCTTCTGGGTAAATGGGTCCCACACTGAGGATGCGTACTCTAAAAGCGGCCGGACAAAGGCTTTATAGGCTTTTTCTTTCACGCTTGAATTGCAGATCTTCATATTTCGCCTTAGGAACCCCAGGGTCTTGTTTGCCCGGTTGCACACATTGTTAATGTGCTCGTCCCAGCGGACCTCTCTTTGGACGGTAACACCTAGATACTTTACGGAGGAAACTGGCTCTAGAATATGGCCATGCAATTCGTAAGGGTGGTGTAGAGGGGATCTGCTTCTGGAGACTGACAGTGTCTGGCACTTGACGGGATGAAATTCAATGTCCCAGCTCATCTCCCACTCGGCTAACCGATGGAGGTCCTGTTGCAGCTGGTCCTGGTCAGAACTGTTGGTGATCGTCCTGTACACCGCCGTGTCATCTGCGAACAGTCTTGCTTGGGAGGTCAGCTTCTCTTGCAGGTCATTGATATATGCTAGGAACAAACATGGGCCCAGCACAGAGCCCTGGGGGACCCCTGACTTAAAACCGACAAAGGAGGAGTTTGTGCCGTCTATCCCTGCGGCCTGGCATCGGTCGCTGAAGAAGCTAGAGATCTATGTTTTGGTAGTGCCTTGGATCCCATATCTCTGCAGTTTGTGTAATAGCAAACTATGATTGACACGGTCAAGTGCCTTTGAGAAGTGATTCGGTGAAGGTTATTGATTTTGATCAAGTGATAGACAGTTCTGCAGCTGAGTTTACTACACCGGGTGATACCAACCCCAG
Organism: Omphiscola glabra; assembly: GCA_964017045.1. Taxonomy (NCBI): domain Eukaryota; kingdom Metazoa; phylum Mollusca; class Gastropoda; family Lymnaeidae; genus Omphiscola; species Omphiscola glabra. Next base: position 4,564,593 of record OZ024794.1, on the reverse strand, counting down.
CTACGCCACTGCCTCGGATATAAATTGGGGCCTTAAGTTGTGATGAAGATTAAAAAAAAATAAACTTTCATCTTTAAATGCCAGGGGAACAAACTGAAAAGTGGCAAGGGGTCTCAAGAAGTCACGTGACGGCTCCGGCAATTGGTGAATCAAAGTGAGATAGTGAGACGTAGGAAGGGGGCGTGGAGGGGGCGATCAGCCCTGCGCGGCAAATTTTCTTTTTTTTTTTGGAGGGGGTGGCATGTTCGGTCAACTGTAGAGTTTATTTCGTAAAAGGAGCGGAAAAATTCTCTGCGCCACTGTTGTTGATCAGGTATTTTTTATCGAATCTTAGAATCAACAAGAGACAGCCAAACAGTGTCGTATCCAGGGTACTTTCAGCTATCTCTCCCGGGGGGGGGGGGGGGGGGTTGCGCACTACCCCCCCCCCGGAGCAAAATGTGTACAACAATTAACAATTATATTATTTTTAAAATTAAAACAACTAAATTGTTTTTTAACAGTTTCAAAAGAATAGTATGTGGTGCTTTTAACCGATTACAATTAGTTGAATCTATGATATATCGCTACGTTCGATATATTTCATGATCCTGCGAATTCCACACCATCGTCACCTTGTGACGGGCGGATGCCAGCATCTTCACAAATTTAAAATTTAAAGACATTATAAACTTTATTAACACTCTATTAAACTACCTTTACATTAATATTTTAGGTTCTACAATTCTATTAATCGTTCTTGCTAAGTATCAAATATACGCAATCTATTATCAAATTATATCTCATTTAAAAATATTTACTCTTAAAGTAGGGATAGGTGTTAATTAGAAATATTATGATGACATTAGGTTTCAAAAAAAATATTTATTAGCATAATTATAAATGTACTTGATTCCATGAATGTTGAGTTATATAAAAAGGAAACGTATACAAATTGAGATTATTTTTTTTAATTCAATAATTTACGGTCGCATAGAAATAGTGCACATTTATTTTTATGATTTCATCAATTATAATATAGAAATCGTTTGTGTTTTCTTGAAATGTGTTAATTTTTTAACAAAGTTTCTTGAATAACAGAGTTTTAGAAAAAAAAATAGCCTATATTTAAATTCCAAACTGCTTTTGTATTTTTGATATCACTAAAATATCAGAATAATCAACAAATTGTCCCATCTAGTTGCACGGATTTTTAAAAAGTAATATTTTTTCTAGATGAGAATCTATTGGAAAGATAAAAAAGGAGATGATTTTTGTGAACTTGCCTTTTAGATTATCATGTCAATTCCATTTTTTTTTGGTGTGGTAAATTTATACGTTATTTTGTAAACAACGCATGTCTTATTTACACAATAATGGCGTTCATATATAATTTATAAGGATGACCAGTTTTGATAACCCATACAGTATAGACCTTATAGACTTTTTGAGGCCCTTTTTGCCACTTTTCGTTTTTGTTCCCCCCCCCCCCCCCCCCAACTTTGCATTGAAAGATGATAAGTAAGAAAATATCCACATCACATCTTTAAGTTCCTAAAATATCCGTAGGGGTTGCTAGGCTAGGCTCATACGATGTTTCTATGGTTAAGTTATACCTCCGTTTTTTTAAACTAGCATTTCTTCCGTTGCTCTCCAAGTGAAGAATGTTGCAAAGTTAAATTAATGTATATGCTAAAATGCATTCTTGTATTTTGAATTAATCAAAAAATTTTCCAGAGACTTTCAAGATTTTATTGGCGATATTAAGCAAGGAAAATTGCATAGCCTCAAGGGCACCACAATTAAGCAGGGAAAATGCATAGCCTCAAAATGCATAGACTCAAAACGCATAGACTCAAAACCCATAGACTCAAAACGCATAGACTCAAAATGCATAGACTCAAAATGCATAGCCTCAGAATGCATAGCCTCAGAATGCATAGCCTCAGAATGCATAGCCTCAGAATGCATAGCCTCAAAACGCATAGCCTCAGAAAGCATAGCATCAAAACGCATAGCCTCAAAACGCATAGCCTCAAAATGCATAGCATCAAGGGCGCCACAGCTGGAATGAATTTAGTTCATGTTCACCTGGTGCGGCGTTGAAGATGTCTTTGATCATTATTATGGCTATTTTTGGCACTTCCCACACGAAAGTTACCTCAAATTTGTCTGAAAGAAACAGTGAATTCACGTATGCATCTAATGCACCCCTTCCTTCATGCTGATCAATGTTAGAATATGGGGTTGACTATAATCTTGTGCCAAATGATTACCCTGGTAACCAGATAAAAAGACAAGTGAACAAACGACAAAGGACAAAACGACAAGTGACAAAACGAAAGGTGACAAAACGACATTTTGTCACCTTGTCTTTTTGTCACCTTGTCTTTTTGTCACCTTGTCTTTTTGTCACCTTGTCATTTTTTCAACTTGTCGTTTTGTCACTTGTCATTTTGTCACTTGTCGTTTAGTCATGGAACCAATTACCCTGGGGCACTCCACAGCAAAACTGAATTCACTTTTATTTATGGCACTGGCACCATAATAACTCCCCAGACCTTTAAAAATGTCCTACCCCTGATCAAAAAGTCTAATAGAAAAATTGAATTCAACTATAACCTGGTACTGTAAGATGCACCTCTTGAGTTTGAAATAATAAAAGAAATTCTGGGGAGACGGCTTTTACCCCGTCTCGAGGATAGATCGTCTATAAGAGTTTTCCACGTATCACTGTCCTGTGCGTTCTTTTCCAGTTGCTTCCATTAGGTAGTCCAAACTGAAGAAAAAATGCTTTTTGGGGTCATTTTTTCATAATAAAAAAAAAAAAAATACTTCTGGCAGTGTTACACCAATAAAATTTATATGTCAGTAAAGTTTAAGTCTTTATCTGTCAAAATATGTTACTACTGTGTCTTTAACTTGTATCGGAAAGTGTTTTTTTTTTGTGTTTGAAAAGTATCAATTTTGACAAATTTTACGGCGCTTTCGCGAGTGCCGATCTACCCCATGGTGTTTCAAACGCTCGCGGCTTCGCGCCTATTCAAGTTAGCGACATAATGCTACCACCACGTGAAAGATCAGATCCTGGCCTTTTATTCTATGTATAGAAAGTATATATACCTTGGTTAATTTCTGTTTAATATGCAGTTTGAAAACTTTAATTGAAGAAAAATAGTTGAAAATAATGGAGCTGTAGTGTATCCCAAACTTTGTTTGTCTGCCTCTTGCTCGCGACTCCACGTATTTTTAGTGCTTCTTCTCTTTCTTTTTTTCCCTTTGGATTTCATGTTAGAGAGATTGTCTGGTGATATTAAGTGGGGGTTTGCGGATAATTTTCCCTATCCACATCCATCTTTTCCTTATGTTGTCTTCAGCAATAGGCACATGGTAAGTTCCATCTAGTAAGTCTTTGTTGGTGATGTTTTTTGGCCATTTGATGTTCAGGATCTTTCAAGGGCAAGTGTTTATGAAGGTCTGTACTTTCTGCGTAATGCTCGCTGATGTTCTGCAAGTTTCGGCTACATAAAGTAGGCATTTTTTGGCATTTGTATTGAAAATTCTGACTTTGGTTTGAAGAGTCAGCTCTTTTTACTCCCATATTTTCTTTAATGGCACCAATACTGACATAGCCTTCCTATTCTAACCCTGACATTCGCTTCGGATCCACCATTAAATTCAATGGTGCTGCCTTAGTATGTGAAGGCCTCCACTTCTCCCAGTGCATTTCCTACCAGGAGATATGCTCTTGGTTGGCTGAGTTTATCTTCATGATCTTTGTCTTGGATTTATTTAAATAAATAAAAACACGATTCATCAGCGCCCTCGATTTCTAACCTGCACCCCGATTAAAATGATGGATACTTTTGGAAATGAGAGATAAAACTGCCTAGAAGCATAGCAACTATTAGTGCCACCATTGGGGCAAAATATTTTGTGCCGCCCTGCCTTTCACGATACAACCTGTGAAGTTGTCCGAAAATGCCACACCTCCATATAAAGAAAAAGTCCCACCTGGATGAAAAACCTCACTCCCCCCCCTTTTCTACGCTACAGGCAGGGGCGTAGCTAGAGCTTGGCGTCAGGGGGCATGATTCATTTTTACGCCATCCTCCCCTCTGAAACCAAATATTTCAACCATTAAAGCCCATTTTGGTGCCCCCACTAGTCTGGCGCCCCGGGACGTATGTCCCATGTGCCAACCCTTAGCTTATCCTCTGGCCACTGCCCACTGGCAACTGGCACTCCACCTCCCGGAAAATCTAAAATGCCCGGGGGGGGGGGGTGGGGGGTAATATATCTGAAAGAAACACTGGTCGTATCTAGAGTTAGTGTCGTATCTAGAGTTAGTGTCGTATCCTGAGTTAGTGTCGTATCTGGAGTTAGTGTCGTATCCTGAGTTACTGCAGTATTTAGAGTTAGTGCCTGTTACGGCCTAATTTCATTGCGGCCTCCAAATGTTACGGCCTTCATACTCTACGGCCTACTCTCGTTGTCTAGGGTCTCTATGATTCCAATGAGGTCCACACAATGACACAATAATACATCGAGTTTCATAAGTCAGTTTATTCAGTATATTATTATTATTATATGTTGTCTTATATAGCGCGGTACCCCAAGAGTCATTAATACATCATCTGAAATCCTTATTACACAGGTGTGAAAACTAAACTCTGACTGACACAGGTGTTCCACTCTCACGATCCCTAAATCTCTAACTGCCAAAATTCTTGTCTTCCTATACAAATCTCCCGGTCTCTCTCTCGCCTAACCAACACACTGTCCTTTTATACCCACTCACTTGTTTATTAACATTTCCCTGTCATCCAATCACCATTCAGCCAATATAATTCATAACAACTAATGGGCTAAAAAGTGTTCACTCTAACAACAGTGGTTCTCATACAAACTCTCACCATGCATAAACAACTTTCATATCAAAACATCAGGCTAACTAACTCTAGTTCACAACAGTGCCGTATCCAGAGTTAGTGCCGTATCTAGGGTTATCGCCGAATCTGGGGTTAGTGACGCCAAGGGGTGGGGGGGTGGGAGGTGCTAATTACTCTGCAGTTTACCGAAAGTGCCGCCCCTACATATATCAATGTATATGCAACAAATCACCCAATGCAGAACGCCACACTCTACAGCCCCACTCTACAGCCCCACTCTACAACCCTACTCTACAACCCTACTTCCCCAGCTAGTGTCCTCTCTCTGCCCCTCTCTTTCTAAGAAAACTTTGACTGCTCTAACACCCCCCCCCCCCGGGGTCACTCTTACTATCTCTAGGCTTATAGTCTACTGTGGCTTCATCTCCCGTGCTTCCCTTTCTCTGTTCCCCCTACCCCCTTTTTTTATTCAGCGTCTGTACGTGGGTGAATGTTTTGAATACAATGAAGCCAGCTGTGATATATTATGTAAAATATGTTTGTTGATGTGGTGTCACATTATGTATTCGTGTCACGAGCTTCTTGTAGCTTGTATAAATAAGTGCTGTGTGGGGGTGGGCTCCGCTTCGTATGCGGACCATGCGTCATGTCGGATGCAGGATTTCTTGTACATGATGGTCTCAGCGACGTGCCAACACAAAAACATGCAAATAAACTATCCTGTGGGAGCGTTTCCCAAAATATGTGTCGCGACGCCCCGTGGGGCCGCGGCTACCTCACAGGGGTGACGTGAAGTGAAAAATAATCACAAAAATATTCGCTGTTTCGTTGCACACTTGTTAAAATTTAATTTTGACTTTGGGGCGCTTTCTGAAAACAGGGAGGGCAGCGAGGGCGCCGTGAAAAGTTTGGGAACCTCTGGCCTTAGGGCATCACGCCTCTCAGTTGCCCCGCGATAGGGAACCTAATTACTTATTTATCGTGGTATGATTTTTAGCTAGAAACAGGGCCGGGTCGAAGAAAAGCGGAGCCTGGGCCGAAGAAAAGCGGAGCCTGGGCGGAAGAAAAGTGGAGCCTGGGCGGAAGAAAAGTGGAGCCTGGGCGGAAGAAAAGTGGAGCCTGGGCGGAAGAAAAGTGGAGCCTGGGCGGAAGAAAAGTGGAGCCTGGGCGGAAGAAAAGTGGAGCCTGGGCGGAAGAAAAGTGGAGCCTGGGCGGAAGAAAAGTTGAGCCTGGGCCGAAGAAAAGTGGAGCCTGGGCGGAAGAAAAGTGGAGCCTGGGCGGAAGAAAAGTGGAGCCTGGGCGGAAGAAAAGTGGAGCCTGGGCGGAAGAAAAGTGGAGCCTGGGCGGAAGAAAAGTGGAGCCTGGGCGGAAGAAAAGTGGAGCCTGGGCGGAAGAAAAGTGGAGCCAGGGCGGAAGAAAAGTGGAGCCAGGGCGGAAGAAAAGTGGAGCCTGTGCCGAAGCCTGACAATCGCACCCATCAATATATATAAAAATGTAGGAAATTAGTAAAACAAAGTAAGCTTAAATCTGAAAAAAAGGAACGTAACAAAACAACGAACGTGTCGACAGGAAGCCTTCGTCAGCGAACAAACAGAAAAAACGAATAGATTTTTTGTTTTAAAATTGCACTTAGCTGAGAAGTAGTATCCAAGAGGGCAACAAATGACTTGTTACTAATTTCCTTTTGTGCTAACCTGATTGCAGTCTCTTCCCTTATTACCCTTATATAAATGTGCCGCCCGAGACGGACTAGTGAAAAGACTATTTTGGCATCCCTGGTCTTTGTGAAGTCCCGGTACATAGGATTTTAATTATTTTTTAAAAAGTTATACACTTAAAATGTCATTGTTTAACTCGTATCGATTATTTACGATTTGGATACGTCACTTGGGCTTTAAATTAGGTTTGTCTAAAATTGTGAAGGTCGTATCTACCATTAGACAGCAAGACTAGCTAGCCCCCTATACAGGACTCTTTCTACCATCAGAAAGACTAGACAACATCACACCTCCCTCTCTCAATTCTGTCATCAAGGCTTACATCACATAGTCCTCTGTCATCCAGGCTTACCACCACATCTCCCTCTGTCATCAGGGCTTACATCACATCTCCTTTTCTTTTAAGCTTACTGTCACATCTCCCTCTGCCATCAAGGCTTACCGCCACATCTCCCTCAGTCATCCAGGCTTACCGCCACATCTCCCTCAGTCATCCAGGCTTACCACCACATCTCCCTCAGTCATCCAGGCTTACCACCACATCTCCCTCAGTCATCCAGGCTTACCACCACATCTCCCTCAGTCATCCAGGCTTGCCACCACATCTCCCTCAGTCATCCAGGCTTACCACCACATCTCCCTCAGTCATCCAGGCTTACCACCACATCTCCCTCAGTCATCCAGGCTTACCACCACATCTCCCTCAGTCATCCAGGCTTACCACCACATCTCCCTCAGTCATCCAGGCTTACCATCACATCTCCCTCAGTCATCCAGGCTTACCACCACATCTCCCTCAGTCATCCAGGCTTACATCCCATCTCCCTCTGTCATCAATGCTTAAATCCCATCTCCCTCTGTCATCCAGGCTTACACCCCATCTCCCTCAGTCATCCATGCTTACCACCACATCCCCTCAGTCATCCAGGCTTACATCCCATCTCCCTCTGTCATCAATGCTTACATCCCATCTCCCTCTGTCATCAATGCTTACATCCCATCTCCCTCAGTCATCCAGGCTTACCACATCTCCCTCAGTCATCCATGCTTACATCCCATCTCCCTCAGTCATCAATGCTTACATCCCATATCCCCCTGTTATCCGGGCTTACATCCCATCTCCCTCAGTCATCCAGGCTTACATCCCATCTCCCCCTGTCATCCAGGCTAGAACAAATAATGCATTAGATGATAGCGACAGTTTATTCGACATTACATAATAAAGACACCAAGCATTAAAGACAGAAATAAGAACAGTTCATGATATTTTTTTATTCTTTTAAAATTTCTCTTCTCTAACTTGAATGGTGTAGTGGATTATATCTCTTAGTCCAATGCAGTGGCGTAGCGAGCTTAACTCGCGCCCGGGGCATGATGCCCCTTTGCCACCCCCCCCCTCACTATGCCACTGGTCCAATGGTACCGGTACATTCCTTGTCTTTATTTGTAGCAACAATTTTTAATAAGATCTCTCATGGCATGCTGGTAAGTCTAGTCTTTTTCTTCTGAAATGGCGTATAGTCCCGCCTGTCTCTTTTGTCTCATTAGTCTCACCAGTCTCTTTTGTCTCATTAGTCTCGAAAGTCTCTTTTGTCTCATTAGTCCCGCCAGTATCTTTTGTCTCATCAGTCTCTTTTGGCTTATTAGTCTCACCAGTTTCTTTTGTCTCATCAGTCTCTTTTGGCTCATTAGTCTCACCAATATGTTTTGTCTCAATAGTCTCATTTGTCTCATTGGTCTCTTTTAGCTCATTAGTCTCACCGGTCTCATTAATCTCACTAGTCTCTTGTGGCTCATTAGTCTCACCAGTGTCTTTTGTCTCATTAGTCTCACCAATATCGTGTCTCACTAGTCTCGCCAGTCTCTTTTGGCTCATTAGTCTCACCAGTCTATTTTGACTCATTAGTTTCACCAATATATTTTGACTCATTAGTCTCAACAGTCTCTTTTGTCTCATCAGTCTCTTTTGGCTCATTAGTCTCACCAGTCTCTTATGGCTCATTAGTCTCTTTTGGCTCATTAGTCTCACCAGTTTCTTATGGCTCATCAGTCTCTTTTGGCTCATTAGTCTCACCAATATGTTTTATCTCATTAGTCTCAATAGTCTCATTTGTCTCATTGGTCTCTTTTAGCTCATTAGTCTCACCAGTCTCTTTAGTCTCAACAGTCTCTTTTGTCTCATTAGTCTTACCAGTCTCTTTTGTCCCATTAGTCTCACCAGTCTCTTTTGGCTCATTAGTCTCACTAGTCTCTTTTGTCTCATTAGTCTCACCAATATGTTTTATCTAATTAGTCTCAATAGTCTCATTTGTCTCATTGGTCTCTTTTAGCTCATTAGTCTCACCGGTCTCTTTAGTCTCATTAGTCTCAACAGTCTCTTTTGTCTCATTAGTCTTACCAGTCTCTTTTGTCCCATTAGTCTCACCAGTCTCTTTTGGCTCATTAGTCTCACTAGTCTCTTTTGTCTCATTAGTCTCACCAATATCTTTTGTCTCATTAGTCTCACCAGTCTTTTGGCTCTTTAGTCTCGCCAGTCTATTTTGTCTCATTAGTTTCACCAATATCTTTTGGCTCATTAGTTCCACCAGTCTCCTTTGGCTCATTAGTCTCACTAGTCTCTTTTGTCTCATTAGTCTCACCAATATCTTTTGGCTCATTAGTCTCATCAGTCTCCTTTGGCTCATTAGTCTCACCAGTCTCCTTTGGCTCATTAGTCTCATCAGTCTCCTTTGACTCATTAGTCTCACCAGTCTCCTTTGACTCATTAGTCTCATTTGGCTCATTAGTCTCACCAGTCTATTTTTTCTCATTAGCCTCACCAATATCTTTTGGCTCATTAGTTTCATCAGTCTCCTTTGGCTCATTAGTCTCACCAGTCTCCTTTGGCTCATTAGTCTCACCAGTCTATTTTGTCTCATTAGTCTCACCAATATCTTTTGGCTCATTAGTCTCATCAGTCTCCTTTGGCTCATTAGTCTCACCAGTCTCCTTTGGCTCATTAGTCTCACCAGTCTCCTTTGGCTCATTAGTCTCACTAGTCTCCTTTGACTCATTAGTCTCACCAGTCTCCTTTGACTCATTAGTCTCACCAGTCTCCTTTGGCTCATTAGTCTCACCAGTCTCCTTTGACTCATTAGTCTCATCAGTCTCCTTTGGCTCATTAGTCTCACCAGTATCCTTTGGCTCATTAGTCTCACCAGTCTCCTTTGGCTCATTAGTCTCACCAGTCTCCTTTGGCTCATTAGTCTCACCAGTCTCCTTTGGCTCATTAGTCTCACCAGTCTATTTTGTCTCATTAGTCTCACCAATATCTTTTGGCTCATTAGTCTCATCAGTCTCCTTTGGCTCATTAGTCTCACCAGTCTCCTTTGGCTCATTAGTCTCACCAGTCTCCTTTGGCTCATTAGTCTCACCAGTCTCCTTTGGCTCATTAGTCTCACCAGTCTCCTTTGGCTCATGCATCTGTTGTTTTTTTAAATGTACTTTGAGTCCTGAGAAACTCGTCTCCGCTCTTGCCACTGATATCGATCAAGTCAAGATGTGACAAGGAGCTACGAACAAATTAGGAGAACCGTTGTCTAACGTGTTAAGTCAAAGATCCTCGGTAGTTCATCACATATTCAGGTTAAACATTTTTTTTTCCTCGGTGAGATATTCCTGAAAATTCAGAGCAGATAACTGCCGCATCAAAACGTCCTTTACATAGCAAACACTTATTAAATAATTGTTCCGTGTGTTTTTGAAAACAATTCGATGTTTTAATTGTTTCCTCTAGTTCATTTGCTTTCCTACTTATTTGCCAGCTGTTTTATTTCCCGCTGATTGATTTCAAATTGAAAAAGATTGACGCCCCTTAAATATTTCTGCCATAGTGTTTAATTGCTCCAGCTGACATAAGTGTTTAATTGCTCCAGCTGACTTAAGTGTTTAATTGCTCCAGCTGACTTAAGTGTTTAATTGCTCCAGCTGACATAAGTGTTTAATTGCTCCAGCTGACATAAGTGTTTAATTGCTCCAGCTGACATAAGTGTTTAATTGCTCCAGCTGACATAAGTGTTTAATTGCTCCATCTGACATAAGTGTTTAATTGCTCCAGCTGACTTAAGTGTTTAATTGCTCCAGCTGACATAAGTGTTTAATTGCTCCAGCTGACATAAGTGTTTAATTGCTCCAGCTGACATCAGTGTTAAATTGCACCAGCTGAAATCAGTGTTAAATTGCTCCAACTCGCATCAATGTTTAATTTCTCTAGCTATTGTTCATAAAGGAAAAAAAACGAAATCACAAATGTCGCAATATATTTTACGATCATCCTTGAGTTTTAAAGTGTTCACGGAAAATTAAAGTTATGTTAGATTAATGCCGACAGTTTGTTGACCCTGTTTTGAGCTAACGCTGAGACGTTTGTTTATAAGTAGAAACGGATGAACAGTTATTGCATTACATTTAAGTTTAAAATAATGTAACTTATTAACAGCAATGCAGGACTGAATCTACCGGTACTTAGCAATGCACGACTGAATCTACCGGTACTTAGCAATGCACGACTGAATCTACCGGTACTTAGCAATGCACGACTGAATCTACCGGTACTTAGCAATGCACGACTGAATCTACCGGTACTTAGCAATGCAGGACTGAATCTACCGGTACTTAGCAATGCACGACTGAATCTACCGGTACTTAGCAATGCACGACTGAATCTACCGGTACTTAGCAATGCACGACTGAATCTACCGGTACTTACACATTATAATTTGCGGGGTTGTGTGATTGTGGACGCAGTTTTGGGATTTGCCCAAGGGAAGGTACTCCAATGGAAATATGCTGTAGAAAATAACCTAAGAATACATGGACATGATTTGATCTTTATTTTTAGCAATCATTTTATTTCCCCTAAACATGAACTTAATTTTAAACTATTTAAATTGTGGGATGGAACTTATAATAAATATAGGCACGGCAAAATGTGTTTATTGTTAATATGTCTTCCCAGATTAAGCTGAGAAAATTGTTCAGAATCCGTCTATTAATTATGTAAATAATTGTTAGGCAATTTTTTTTACCCCTTGTCAACAACTTCAAAGCTTTTAAGGCCCCCCCCCCCCCCATGAAATGTGTCAAAATTGGTTAACCCCCTTCCCCCAACCAGGACAATATAAATAAGTACCGGTACATAAATATGGATATTTTTATGCTTTTAGAAGGACGGGGAACAACAATATTATTACATTTTCTAAAACTTCTTCAACAAATTTTACATTTGTAACAAATAAAATCTCTGACTAGAGTCAATCTTATATTACAGAAATTATTAAAGACTTGTTAAGGTCAAGTACTTGATGGCTTGTCTTGTCATATTTTCAGCCCCACCCCCCATTGCTTATATATAACATTTTATAAAGGATTTATAAGATAAACGTTGTTTTTAGTTGTTTTTTTAATTAGGTCTAAAAATATTGTAGAAGTTCATTTTGTTTGATGTGTTTCGTAAATCTTTTTAAGGGAAAAAAATTAGAGTATAAAATGTTCACGTTATCGAAGCAGGTGTGCCTGGTCCTAGCATCCAACCAGGTGGTGTGACAACCGCTAATACATGACAAGATATGTTTACAACGATAGTTTAAAGTGCAAGTGCCTGGTTTGAGTTTAAATAGTGTTGTCATCATCTTTCCCAACACTTTAAAATGTATCTAAGCGCTCTTGGATGAAGGAGTGGACGGAGCGGTCCGCTCCGGGTGGCACCTTTTTGGGGCGCCATCTTCAATGCACTTTAAATATGTTCTTTTTATGTGTAGCCTAGTATGCTCTGTGGTTTTCTTTAATTAGGAGCAGCAACGTCAAAGATCGCCCCGGGTGCCACAAACTCTAGCTGCGCCACTGCCTGTACGTTGTGTTGTTTTCTTCAATGAGGAGCAGTAAAGGTTCCCCCGGGGACGTCACTTACTCTAGCTGCTCCATTGATGTAGCCCTTTATTTTTAGATAAGTTGTGCTCTTGTAAAAAAATGTAATGTTACATACAGTGTGAGACCCTTATTCGCAGTCCCCCCCCCATCCCCCCCCCCCGAATAAAAATACAAAGATCATCCCATATTTTCCTTATTTGCCGGACAGTTTCATCCAATAAGCAGTGGCGTAGGAAGAGGGTGGGGTCGAGTCATTATCAGTCAACTGCAGAGGGGTTTTGTATAATAAGGGGATCTTGTTCCGCCCCGCAATGCACCAAACAGGGGCGTAATTTCAGGTTTTTTCAGGGAAGGGGGAAAACCAAAACCTGGTCGGCTGGTTAGGTTGTCTCTTACCGGAGGCGCCACAGTGCATAGCATTTTAAATAAAACCTTCAGGGGGGGGGGGGGGGGGAATGCCCCACGCTGCCCTACCCAAATGCCGTCCCTGGCAGTGGCACTAACCCTAAATCACTACCAATAAGGTTTAACTCTCACGGTGTAACAAAAAAAAAAGTCTTGAATCTAATGTGTACTATTCGACCAGTAAGATTTGACTCTAACTGTGTCACGTGACGGCCCCATTGACCTGTCTGTTCACAAGTCTCCACGTCATCAAACACCATTGCTAAATGCACGATGCTATAATAGTAATGTCCAAATTATGAAAATCCAGTGCTGGTTTTTAGTCATCGCAAATCATGAAACTGAAAAAAAGCAATTTAATTATCTCAATGGAATAGCAATTATCAATAGCTACGCGGTCGTGAGAAAGCCGCTCCTAGGCAACCGTTTTCGTCCCAGCTTTCCGTCCCGACCGAAATACTCCCTGGGCGGTGGGGGTTGTAACGCAGCACCTTCCCTCCGGAGTGGAATCAAAAACGCCCTGACCCGTGGGAGAGTGGACTGCGAACGCTTTAAACGCAGCGTTCTCGGTCGACCGGACGTCCCTCATGCCAGGGGGGGGTCTCCCGGCGTGCCGCCGTACGGTCTGTCAGTGAGGAAATCCGGCGTCTGGCCCGTGTGGAGGTTGCCGGGGGGGGGGAATTAAGAGCTCGCGCCCTAAGGCCCACCGACACCATCTCCTATGTGACATTTTCAATTGCGTTTGTCTCATTAGATTATAATAGAATTTTTATATAGTCGTATTCTGCAGTAGGAATATAAGGAAAGACAAAGCATTTTGTTACTAAAAAAAAGTGTCGGTACTGTCACTTTGATTTGGCGGAAAGTGGGGAGGGCAGAAATTGAGGGCGCCGTCTTTTGAGAGAAATGTGTTCTGGTAAGGGATCTGGGGTGCATTTTGGTCCAAACCTTTATTTAGTTCTACACCTAATCGGAAAGCAATAGAGATTTTGTAAGTGGGCATTTTAGTTGTCCCTTTACCTGGGTATGCTTATACAAATTAGTTTATTTGTACTGATTTTGTATGTAAGATTCAAGATTACTAACAGGAATAAGTTGTTTAAATCATTCCAAACAAATGTGCTGAAACGCTGTAACAATCCATTAATTCACAAAAATGTGCCAGCAAGCCGTACCGCTTCATACCGGTCACAAAAATGTGCCAGAAAGCCGTACCGGCAGTGGCGTAGCTGGGGGTGCGGACCGCACCGGATGACACCAACCCAGGGGGTGACACCAACCCAGGGGGTGACACCAAATTGAAAAATTGCATATTTATAGAGCACACATTGTTCGGTCTAACTGAATTTCATAAAAGGATCACACGTAAAATGTCACACATGTAACCACACCAAATGCGTGCCTTATTAAAAGTTCAGAAAAGAAAAAAAACATTTTGACCACGATTCAACGCCGATTGGAGTGTTCGGTAACTTTCGTAAGTGACAGGAAGCTATATTTATATATACAGGGTGGGCGAATAAAAGTGAGAATATCTCGTAGCATATGAGCTATTTCAAATATAATCTAATTAATTATAATTTTTCATACATTTTTTTGCGAAATATTTAGCTAATCAAAAATCATGTTCATTGTGTCCTCCTTGCTTCTCAACAACTTTTTCTAAGCGTCGACGCCACTCGTTTATGCAGTGGCGTAGCGAGCTTAACTCGCGCCCGGGGCGGAATACCTTTTTAGTGCTCCCCCCTATTCGAAAACCATACAATATTATATGTAAAATATACCATTTGGCGCCCCTTTGTGAGTAGCGCCCGGGGCATGATGCCCCCCTTGCCTCCCTCGCTACGCCTCTGCGTTTATGCTTATGTCAATGAAAATGAAATCATATTTGACGAGATGTTCTCACTTTGTATATAAATACTAAGAAATAAAATTTTCCATTTAAACCAAATACGATGTGGTCGGGCGATTCTGAGTACATGTACATGAATGGATGAGTGTATTGATCGCTTTCATTCTGAACCCCCAGATCATATCATCGGCGATCAAGGAAGTAGCAGATATGTTTGGGGGTGTTCAATCCAAGGGTCTAAATCAGCAATTGAAGAAGAGTTATTGGTGTCCGTTCCAAAATTAACCTCTTTCTATGATGAGTTATCAAAATATGAACTTTTAAGAGAAATACCAAAGCGTAGAAGACACACAAAGACAGCTGATAGTAATTGTTACAACTCCATACACTATTCAGTGTGTGATGTTTTGAAATTTATAGCTCAATGGGACTTCCTAGAATCTCTTCCAATACTCTCGCTAAGCCTTTAATTGTTTCTTACGATCTGTAGCTTCATGTGAGCGGAGCTTTTCAAAAGTAAGGCCTATCAAGAACTTTTTACGATCCACCATGGGACAATGAAGGCTTTCTAATCTGGCTCAACTCTCAATTGAAAGTTATACAGTGAAGGATATAGATTATGAGCAGGTAAACTGTAATTTACTTGTTTGCAACTTTGAAGAACAGGAAAGGAAAATGTTTAATAAATTAAATTTTATGAAAAATAACTATACTTAACGTTGTTATAGTTCTTAAATACATTTAGCTTCTTTAGCTCAAGAGGAAATCCATCGAGGTGGGAGGTGGGGTGACACCATGAGTTTACCGCACCGGGTGACACTAACCTTAGCTACGCCACTGCGTACAGCTTCATACCGGTCACAAAAATGCCCCTTCGAACTGTACTTTATAATAAGGAAGATCGTTTATCTACGTAACAAATCAAGTTATAAAAAACATAACAAAATAAATTGTTGATTCTACAAAATACGATACGAACAAAATGATTTCTTAGCTCCCTTGATGCATCTTTAGAAAGGTAAAGATCACGCACGGGTTATTTCCCTTTCCCTCCTCGGGCGCGCCGCCTCTCCAGCCTTCCCACTACTCCCCCCTCCCAACAGAATGTTTCCTCCCCAAACTTCCTTGAATCCACCTCTCGTTTTCTTTTCCTGGATATAACAATGTTAACAACTATCTTATCTCACGAAAACAAATGCCAAACGTGCGCTCTTGTGGCTAGTTTAGTCCAACTTGGCAACACCATCTTTCCATTAGTCAACGCTGGCCAGTAATCTGTCAAGCTGAGCGGGGGCATGAATACATTTCATTATTGGATACAATTTTTAAAAAAAATTGTTTGTGTGTGTGTGTGTGTATCTTGTTAGTGAAATTCATCACATAATCGGCAATAATTTACCCAACTGCATCAAGAAGTACACGTACGGGACTATATTTTGATTTGATGAGCAACAGAAGTGACGTCATGCTATCTGTGACGTCGTGACGTGTAATAAAAACACATGTATTAAAACAAAAAATAACTAGAATTCATACGACGTCAGAAATCTATTATTTGTGATAACATCAATTTTAGAACATATAGTTGATAAAACACCCGAAATTTATTATTTGTGATAAACATCACTAAACAAAGGTAGTGATACTTATGAACTGGAGGATGGATCTTAAAAAGGCCAAACTTTACAAAGCCATTGCTACAGGCAGCAGAAGTAAGATTTTAAAGGTGAGTAGATTTTAATCGTTGGATTTCTTGGTTTAAACAAAATAACTCAATGCGTGATATATCTAATGACATAAAATACACATGTATAGCTTAGTGCCAAATAAAAAAACTCCACCCGGTGACAAGAAGAATATCATGGATGTTTCTAGAAGGATGTTACCAGTGGTGTGATTCCAATATTTTAAAAACCGGTTCATTGTGAAAGTTTACAGTATACAACAAGATATATTGAAAGGTTGTTAATTATTTCATGCGGCTAATGCATAAATAAGAAAATCAGAGAAGCAGATAAAACTAGATAGCTTCATAATAAATAAATTCTCTATGTAACAATGTCACGCATTCGGTGCGGAATAGTTTATTTTGTTGTACGGGACAAGTCTCAATTTAAATTCGGTATTATAAATATGAGGTATACTACGCTCTAGCTACGCCCCTGATATTGGCGTAGAAAGGGGGCGGATGGGGGGTCCACAGAATGATTCGGGAAACTTTGTTAGAAAAGAAGCACATTCATCAACGCTTTCGCTTTAATAGTAATTGACGAGACATGCACTGTTTATATGCGCACATTAAATTGTTAATTAATATATATATATATATATATATATATATATATATATCAACTTTTAAAAGTTTTCGTTTTATCTATCTCAACATACATGGAATCAAATACATATAAAAGTATGTTAATAACTATATTTGTAAAACACTAATACCATAATACAGATTATAAGTAACACGTGATCCATACTTTAAAAGTCATCCTTTTTATGACGAAATATAACTTGAAAATAGATTGCGCATGTTTGATACAAAACAAGAACTTTTATTAAAATTATAGACCTTGATATTGAAATAAAGGTAATTTAATACAGTGTTATTAAACTCTTTAAACTTGTGAAGTTGCACAAAAATAAATCAATAAAAATACCGAATACCGTTATGTACAAACAATGGGAAGTTAGTGTTCGGCTTATTATCAGGAGCGTCATTTTTGGGCAGAGTACGATACTTTTAATCGAATAGTGCGATAGACTAAACAAATTAGCCTTAAATGTACGGATCATCAAAAATATCGAGCGTAGCGATATTTCATTGGTTCCAACATTGTAATCGGTTAGAGGCGCCAATTACTTTTCTTTTTAAAATGTTATAAATAGTACAATTTAGTCATTTTTAATTTTTTAAAAACTATTGTTGAACACATTCTTCCACGGGGCGCACTTGATGTGATCAAGGGGTGCAGTGCCCCCCCCCCCCCCCAGGGATGCCTGACTGACACACTGGATGGGATGTTCACGCATCGGGGCCGCCATTGTTGGCGAGCTGTAACTAGTGTTATAAGACAGTTTAGAATATTAATGTAAACAATACCTGATTGACAAACACAGACAATTGTTATATTAGATATTTTAATAATTATTGTAATTTAACAATCGATTTGTCGAACTCTACACGGGTGGGGGGGGGGGAGATTTAGGACATTAATTTACCGTCCCGGCCCCTAGGAAAGTGGACTGCGGACGCTTTAAGCGCAGCGTCTTCGGTCGACCAGATGGCTCCGGACGGGGAGGGTCTCCGTCGGCAAACCCGATCGAGCGGTTGCTGGTGGGGACGGTCCACGCCCGGGGAGGTCTCTGGCGTGCCCCCGCACGGCCCGACGTCGAGGAAACCCGGCGCCTGGCAGGTGGGGGTGAGCGCCAGGGAGGGCATAAGGAGCTTAAGCTCGACGCCCATTTCCTAATGAGACATTTAAACTCTACACAAAATTAGGAAACGGTTAGACTGAACCGGTGCGAACCGGCTGAAACCCACAACCGGATTTTACGTGCCAACTTTTGTGTTGTCCTTGCTGTTGGAATTATGCTGGATATGCTTATATGACTTGGTGGATTGGGCCCCCCCACTCCCCGCCTACATCCCTGCCCACTAAGAGAAATTGTATTTATATTCCCTCTGTGTCTGACAAACATGACTTTAAGAGAACAGTGTATCAAGCTGCAAGCTCTACTTGACCTTGACCTTCCATCAGGAGCAACAGGCGTTTGACCTACTCCTCTACCCTACTCCTCTACACGTTGTTAACAAAATAATGTTCTTCCTCCTCAGGTGGCGCGCGAGTTCTTTAAGGCCGATAAGGATCCGAATCTGCGCGACTCGGATACAGGGGGCAGCCTACTGCATCACATAGTGAGTCACTGTGACAAGTTCACTGACCCTGAGATGATGTCTGTGGTCTATATGTTGGGCCTCATGGACATCGAGCTGGACACGCAGGACCACAACGGTGATACGGCGCTCCACTGCGTGGTCCGACAGAAGGGAGCTTACAGAATCATGGTCGCTCTCATTAGGTAAGGACATAGCCGTCAATGCCGGGGGCACTGTGTTGTCCGACAGAAGGGGGCTTACAGAATCATGGTCGCTCTCATTAGGTAAGGACATAGCCGTCAATGCCGGGGGCACTGTGTTGTCCGACAGAAGGGGGCTTACAGAATCATGGTCGCTCTCAATAGGTAAGGACTTAGCCGTCAATGCGGGGGGGGGGGGGGGACAAAGGGATGGGACGGACCACGAGTTCATCAGCTGGGCGTGTGGGGACAGAAGCGACATGCACATAATGAATACCCGCAAACATCATCCTCAGAAGAACACACCCTAACTTCACCCTCAGAGGAACAACCCTTAACCTCACCCTCAGAGGAACACCCACTAAATCCCCCTCTCAGAGGAACACCCCCTAACTTCACACTCAGAAGAACACCCACAAAATTCACCCTCAGAGAAACGACCCATTACTCCACCTCCAGAGGAACACCCTTTATTAGCAGTCATACTCTCTACCAAAGGACTGTTCTGTCATATTCTCTACCACAGGACTATTCTGGCATACTCTCTACCACAGGACTGTTATGTCATACTCTTTACCACAGGACTGTTCTGTCATACTCTCTACTACCAAACTGTTCTTTCATACTCTCTACCATAAAACTGTTCTGCCATACTCTCTATGACCACCTGAGAGAAATATAGCTCAGAAAACAAAAATGTTTACAAAATGATTTGAAAGAAGCCACATCGAGCGTGATATCAATCACATTCTGGGTAAACAACAAAGAGATTATGTTGTGTGATTGAGGCTTGGGTTAAGATGGGGGAGCGTGGGGAGGCGAGTATGTGTGGGGCAGGGGGGAAAGCCTAAAACGGGAAGTTGTTCTTTTTATTTGGTACACGGAAGAAGTCGTATTAATTGCACTGTACATTTGTTTTCTCCGCTTCACTTTCTGGTAATTTATAGACACAGATTTCGTAAAGAACCACTTTGTCCATGCCCCACATTCTTCGTGACTAATTTATCCTTGACCTAGTTAACTACAGTTTGGTCATTTATCTCCCTTTTTCAAACGGCTTGTCTCACATAGTAAGCTGGAGTTAAGGGCCTTCACAATTGCGTCCACTCTTTGTGGGCTAGTGGGGGCAAGAGATTAGTCTCTCGGTGGATGCCCTATGAGGCAAACCAGAGTTGCCCCGTCAGCAGACACAATTGCATGGGCGCCCGCAGAAAATTTTCCAAAGGGGGAGGGGTCAAAATATTTTTAGTAATGTTTTAATGTAGTTTTAATTTACTGTAGCGTATTTGTATGGTGAACGAACTGACAGGACACTGTAGTAATGAAGGGCATACTGTAGCAACACATTTTTTATTAACAAAATATATGTATATAATTAGAGAATCTAAGTATGGAATTTAACTGTTTGTCTGAA
Organism: Omphiscola glabra; assembly: GCA_964017045.1. Classification (NCBI taxonomy): domain Eukaryota; kingdom Metazoa; phylum Mollusca; class Gastropoda; family Lymnaeidae; genus Omphiscola; species Omphiscola glabra. The sequence continues at coordinate 4,544,346 of OZ024794.1, read as the reverse complement.
GTACTCTTCAACTCTTATGGTTCTCGGATTACTTCGATGCTTTTGTCTTCCACATTGTCTTGGGATAATCAGTTCAATATCCACCTTCTGTGCGAGTTTTACTGTTTTCTCAAAAATATCCCTGAAATAGTTATCGGAATCATCTCGGTGAAGTTTGACTACACTGAGCAGGTTTTGAACTTGCAGTTGAACTTCTGGAAGATCAACTTGAACAGCTTGAAGAGCCTGAGTAACTGGTTCCAGTATGGCAGAGTACTGCGAAATAATATTGAGACAAAATAAAAACGTGCTGGACTTTGATGAACAATATAACTGATGTGCAGCCTGTCGTGTATTTCCACTTGCATGCAATGAAAATTCTTCCAGTTGACAATAAATATCTTCAAATTTACTAGAAAAAATCCGAATACTTTTATACTTGCTTGTCCATCTTGTCTCACACAGAAGAGGAATATTTGGGACAGAGGACCTCCTTTTTGGGCTTTCACGAAGAAATGTAATAATTGCTTTGATAGTACCAATAGTATTTCGTATGACTGCAACATTATTAAGATCATTTACTACGAGATTCAGTCTATGCGAGGCACAGTGAACAAAGGCAGCCTTGGGGTAAATACTTCGAATTTTTACCTGAACACCATTTTCTTTTCCGGCCATTGTCGAGCACCCATCATAACCGTGACCCAGCAGATTATTAAGGAGAAGACCAAATGTTTTGCAATGTTGAATAATACAATCAGATATCGTGGCGGCGTCCATATCTTTCAGCGGAGAAAATCCAAGGAATTCCTCACGAATCATAGCCTTCTCACTAGACGTATCTACAAACCGGATTCCCAGTGATAACTGTTCTGTTCCAGAGATATCTGTTGTTTCATCTGCTATGATCGAGAATCCAACAGCATTGTTGGCAGCTTTTACAATGTCTTCTCGCAGAGCTTGTTCAGACAAGTTGATCAAATCATTCTGCGTACGGTGTGATGTGTAACGTGCATTTTCAGCAGCTGTATCAAAATGTTTTTTTTTTTAAATACTGTCTCCTCCTTCCATTCGATACGCATAAAGTTGTTCGACATTTCCTTTGGTGCTATCTTTCCCACGAACAGCCAAATCATTTGTTCCGCAAAATAAGATTGTTGAAATAATAGGATACAGTTTCTTTCTGTTTTCTTCAATAGTTCGTTTTACTGAATTATATATCTGACAAATAATATCCTTATTTGGATCTGTAATGGTTGACGCGAAGTGTTCAGCATCTTGTTGAGACCCACGATGCCATGCTGAGCTGATATGGTTTATGGAAGTGTTCAGCATCTTGTTGAGACCCACGATGCCATGCTGAGCTGATATGGTTTCTGGAAGTGTTCAGCATCTTGTTGAGACCCACGATGCTATGCTGAGCTGATATGGTTTCTGGAAGTGTTCAGCATCTTGTTGAGACCCACGATGCCATGCTGAGCTGATATGGTTTCTGGAAGTGTTCAGCATCTTGTTGAGACCCATGATTCCATGCTGAGCTGATATGGTTTCTGGAAGTGTTCAGCATCTTGTTGAGACCCATGATTCCATGCTGAGCTGATATGGTTTCTGGAAGAGTTCAGCATCTTGTTGAGACCCACGATGCCATGCTGAGCTGATATGGTTTCTGGAAGTGTTCAGCATCTTGTTGAGACCCACGATGCCATGCTGAACTGATATGGTTTCTGGAAGTGTTCAGCATCTTGTTGAGACCCACGATTCCATGCTGAGCTGATATGGTTTCTGGAAGTGTTCAGCATCTTGTTGAGACCCACGATGCCATGCTGAGAAGATATGGTTTCTGGAAGTGTTCAGCATCTTGTTGAGACCCACGATGCCATGCTGAGAAGATATGGTTTCTGGAAGTGTTCAGCATCTTGTTGAGACCCACGATTTCATGCTGAGCTGATATGGTTTCTGGAAGTGTTCAGCATCTTGTTGAGACCCAAGATTCCATGCTGAGCTGATATGGTTTCTGGAAGTGTTCAGCATCTTGTTGAGACCCACGATTCCATGCTGAGCTGATATGGTTTCTGGAAGTGTTCAGCATCTTGTTGAGACCCACGATGCCATGCTGAGAAGATATGGTTTCTGGAAGTGTTCAGCATCTTGTTGAGACCCACGATTCCATGCTGAGCTGATATGGTTTCTGGAAGTGTTCAGCATCTTGTTGAGACCCACGATGCCATGCTGAGAAGATATGGTTTTTGGAAGTGTTCAGCATCTTGTTGAAACCCACGATGCCATGCTGAGCTGATATGGTTTCTGGAAGTGTTCAGCATCTTGTTGAGACCCACGATGCCATGCTGAGAAGATATGGTTTCTGGAAGTGTTCAGCATCTTGTTGAGACCCACGATTCCATGCTGAGCTGATATGGTTTCTGGAAGTGTTCAGCATCTTGTTTAGACCCACGATTCCATGCTGAGCTGATATGGTTTCTGGAAGTGTTCAGCATCTTGTTGAGACCCACGATTCCATGCTGATCTGATATGGTTTCTGGAAGTGTTCAGCATCTTTTTGAGACCCACGATTCCATGCTGAGCTGATATGGTTTCTGGAAGTGTTCAGCATCTTGTTGAGACCCACGATGCTATGCTGAGCTGATATGGTTTCTGGAAGTGTTCAGCATCTTGTTGAGACCCACGATTCCATGCTGAGCTGATATGGTTTCTGGAAGTGTTCAGCATCTTGTTTAGACCCACGATTCCATGCTGAGCTGATATGGTTTCTGGAAGTGTTCAGCATCTTGTTGAGACCCACGATTCCATGCTGATCTGATATGGTTTCTGGAAGTGTTCAGCATCTTTTTGAGACCCACGATTCCATGCTGAGCTGATATGGTTTCTGGAAGTGTTCAGCATCTTGTTGAGACCCACGATGCTATGCTGAGCTGATATGGTTTCTGGAAGTGTTCAGCATCTTGTTGAGACCCACGATTCCATGCTGAGCTGATATGGTTTCTGGCATATTCATCAAAATCTGTGTACTTTGTACAAGGAGTAGTAATGAAGGCACCTTGAGTTTCTCTTTGAACTGGTTGCGGAAATAAAACACAGAAAATGCAAAAATCACCTTTTAACCTAGGTGAATATGATAACCATGGAGTATACTGGGTAAGCCAAGATTCACCTTTTAACCTAGGTGAATATGATAACCATGGAGTATACTGGGTCAGCCAATGAACCAACGCCCTTTAACATATTCGCCTTCAAAAATATACATAATAAAAATACTTATGTTCAAAACAACTTTTGGCTCACAACATACAGTGATACATAAACTAATTAATATAGAAAATATATAAATAATTACCCAGTAAAACGAGATCAGCATCAGCTTAGTTACTTTCTCTTTATTTTCTCTTTACTGTAATACATTTTTTGTCTATTTTTGTCTTAAATTTTTTTTTAATCAATCAATCCAGGAAGGGGGGTGGCAAGTGACCCCCTTGCCCCCACCCTGCGGGCGCCCATGCACAATTTAATGTGTTATGAAAATTGAATTCCAGGTAAATTGTGTAAGCGAAACTTAATTCGTTCTGTAGATACTCCTGCATGAGACATTGAAAACTTGGTACATGGGGATTAACCCTGACCCAATTCTGGCAGACGAGTGAGACAGACACTATTTACGGACGATCCGGTTTTCTATCTTAAAAGCGACAGGGCCTGACCGGTTGTTGATTTTCACAAACTGATTCTCGGATTATTTGATCTTGATATAGAAAGGGGAGAAACAGATAAGAAGAAACGCATGGCAAATGTTTTATTTGTTATTATACATTTAAAAAATGCTGTTTCTTTTAAAGGTGCTGTATAAAGCAATCGGTGAACTACTCGCTAGAACTTTTAGCGTGCCTGGCCATACCTCACTCTGTAGACCATACCTCATTCTATAGACCATACCTCACCCTGTTGACTATACCTCATTCTGTAGACCATACCTAACCCTGTAAACCATACCTCAACCTGTAGACCATACCTCACCCTGTAGACCACACCTCACCCTGTGGACCATACCTCACCCTGTAGACCATACCTCACCCTGTGGACCATACATCACCCTGTAGACCATACCTCACCCTGTAGACCATACCTCACCCTCACCCTGTGGACCATACCTCACCCTGTAGACCATACCTCACCCTGTAGACCATACCTCACCCTGTGGACCATACATCACCCTGTAGACCATACCTCACCCTGTAGACCATACCTCACCCTGTAGACCATACCTCACCCTGTAGACCATACCTCCCCCTGTAGACCATACCTCACCTTGTAGATCATACCTCACCCTGTAGAACATACCTCACGCTGTAGACCACACCTCACCCTGTAGACCATACCTCACCCTGTAGACCATACATCACCCTGTAGACCATACCTCACCCTGTAGACCATACCTTACCCTGTGGACCATACCTTACCCTGTAGACCATACCTTACCCTGTAGACCATACCTTACCCTGTGGACCATACCTCACACTGTAGACCATATCTCACCCTGTGGACCATACCTCACCCTGTAGACCATACCTCACCCTGTGGACCATACCTTACCCTGTAGACCATACCTCACCCTGTGGACCATACCTCACCCTGTGGACCATACCTCACCCTGTGGACCATACCTCACACTGTAGACCATATCTCACCCTGTGGACCATACCTCACACTGTAGACCATATCTCACACTGTGGACCATACCTCACCCTGTAGACCATACCTTACTATGTAGACCATACCTTACCATGTAGACAATACCTTACCCTGTAGACCATACCTCACCATGTAGACCATACCTCACCATGTAGACCATACCTCACCATGTATACCATACCTCACCATGTAGACCATACCTCACCATGTAGACCATACCTCACCATGTAGACCATACCTCACCCTGTAGACCATACCTCACCATGTAGACCATACCTCACCCTGTAGACCCTATCTCACCATGTAGACCATACCTCACCATGTAGACCATACCTCACCCTGTAGACCATACCTCACCATGTAGACCATACCTCACCTTGTAAACAAATGTTGGCCGATGTTAAGAGCTGGTTGTGTCTTTGGTGTGCGGTAGATATTAACAAGTTTGTATATCGCTGTCTTCCATATTGTTGCCTCCCCTCAAATTAACGAAAACTACAATGTAAAGAGAGTAAATAAAGAGAAAAAAATATATATTTAAAGTATATGAAGTCAACCGAAAATGCCGTCCAAGGAGCCCCAACACCCCCCACATGAAATAAATGTTTATTTATTTCTTTTGCAAAAAAATTTGTAAAAACTGATAAAGGGTCGTCCATTAATTACGTCAACAATTTTCCCGCAATTTTTTACCCCCCCCCCCCTTGTCAACAACTGTCAAACTTTCGATGACCCCCCTATTTAATTATGTCAACATTTTATAACCCCCTACCGCAAAACAAAAGAATTATAATATACATAAATTTATAAATACATTTTACTTTGTGCTGATGTATTTTAATGACACAAAATTGTAGGAAAAACATTTTATTACATTTTAGCTTGTTAATCAACAAGTTAACAAAGTTTTTACACTTAAATTTTATAATTTAGAATCAATTAAAAGGTAGTAAAATACTAAATATCATTGTTTATGGAAGTATAAATAGCATTATTGTCAGTATAGTTGACAATTGTACAATAGATTATAGCTGCTTGTAATTTAGTTTCTAGCTGCTTGTACAATAGTTTCTAGCTGCTATCATCTTCCCAGGGAGAGCCGGGTGTTGCTCTATCGTAACAATGGACATAGTAGCTGATTTATCATTTTCATCTTGCGGAACTGATATACCAGACAAGTCAACATCATCCTCATCTAACCATTCAGCACTAAAAATAGGATCATTGTCCGTGTGAGCAATAATTGCCATAAGCTCTGTCTCTGTCTCCTGACAGCTACTCGCATTGGTCGAATCCTTTTTTGTGGAAGAGCAGGTGCTAATTTCCTATGCTCAAGAGAGCATTATCGGTGCTGTTGAACATGCTTTTTCAACATGACTTGTGATGTAAAATATTTGTTTCAGATTTTGCAAATTTTTTCAAGCAGCGATGTTATTTTTGTTACTCACTTTACTTTCCCTTATTCTCAAAATATCGTATTCCTATTTTATCAATATCATTTATCTTGACTGCACATAACACTTGTACCTTGTCCTTGTTCCATACCTGCAACATGATCACAAGCTTACCGCCCTAGTCATTTACAACAAACATAATCTACAGGCGAAGAGAAGCCAACTTTTGAGTTCTCTTGCATTAACAAATTGTGCTAACCTTCTAAAATTATATAACTATTTGCACTCATTAAATTTGTTAAAATAATATAATAACCAGTCAATTTTTAAGCTTAAAATTTTAAAAGAGAAAACATGATTGTTGACGTCACTCATCTAAATATTCTAAACCCACCCCTCAACTTGTCAACAATCGTCAAACATTTCCACCCCCCTCCACCCCACTCCAAATTTTTTGACATAAACTGGACGACCGTTAACAGTTCCCTTTTGGTCGTGTATTTCTGGCTGAAAAAATCTTCGGACGGCTAAATGATCCACTTCCCGTCAACCTATCGAGCTGAAACCTGGCACATAGACTCGCTGCAGACGAAAACAAATTGTTTCAACTTTTCAGCCCCACCACCAACCCCCAAAACTTCTGTTTTTCCTGTTTTTCAATTAGAAGATGAAGTGATGCCAAGGATTTCATGAAATAAAATTCCTGATAACTGCGCTATAGATTCTTTTTTTTTTTAAATTATTATATTTAGTGTGTTAGTTGCGTAATATTTTTTCTTTTGTTTTCCTTAAATATTTGGTGAAACAAATCTGCGGTGTAAAAGCGGATGGATCATAATAATTTTAATATAGTTCAAGGGCGCGAATAATGTACGGTTGGGTGAGTCACTAATTGGGATTCTTTTAAAGTGCATGACTTGTATGTATTTTTTATCAAATTTTTCCCCCCCCCCCTGACCCATTGTTCAATATCACATTTTATAAACGTTGTTTTTATGGCTTGTTTAATGTTTATGTTGGTTTTGAGGCTTCTTGTCAAATGTAACTATCTTGACGTGACAATAGTAACAAAGTGTATACGAGTATCCATTAAGTAGGCCAGGGGTGGGCAAACTTTTTGTGCGGAGGGCCGCATTGACAAAGGTAAAGCTATTGGGGGGCCGCACATATTAGCATTATATGACAAAAGTCAAGGACTGTTTTTAAAAAAAAAGAAAATTAAAAAGAAATGTGATCAACATTTTTTAAAATCTTAACGGTACAACATAACGGTACAACATAACGGTACATGAAATTCTGTAAAATTCAAAAAATAACTTTAAAAAAATGTGTTTTTTAAATTTTCTAAATGCCTTCGAGGGCCGCATATAATCAGCGGACCGTAGTTTGCCCACCCCTGGGGTAGGCTATTAGTCAATTGGGCTATAAGGATATTGGACTCTTTTGTTATAAACTAGGGGCAGTGTATAGAATAAGGTGGAGAGGCGGGGGTAGTAAATGAGCGAGTGGGGTAAATTTGTGTCAAAATGGTGTGATGGGGGCGTCGGGTCCAAAGTTACTGAAACTCAAAGATCTCGACATATCACATCTATCTAGAGTGCCGCCAACCTAACTGCGATGTCTAACTTTGGACAGAAGTAGTACCTCAACATACACAGACACACGGTAACCACCCTTAAAACCTTATTCACTGTCGCATGAGTTCACGTGACTCTGTTAAAGATCCTTGTCCCAAGTCCCCACGCTGGAGAATATTCTGGATGTGTCTGCCCACATAACAAAAGACGCAGCTGGTAGGAATGCATGCAACATTGTGTCGCGAATCCCAACTGGACACATTGACGTCTAGCATACACAAAAATACCAAAGAATTGAGAATACCTTTACAAAAAAGTATTTATATCTGGTGTCAAAGACAGAGATTAAACAAAATAAAACGATTTTTTTCATCTATAACTTTATATATCCATACACTGATATCTAACTTGATAGATCCAATACCCATACAACTGATATTTGTTAAAAACAACATCCAACGGCTCTCAGCCCATTGCGTGCAAACACAAATTCTTTTATTTTTATTATTTATAATTTAAATAAGATACTAATTATAAATCGTTTATATTTCAAATTATAACAACAATTGTAGATACTTAATTTTGCAACCGATTTTTAAAAAATATATAAAATTCGTAGATATTTTTTTTTTAAATGCCTTTAGTAGTGGTATCAGTATCAGGATAACCTAAGCAAGCTTCTCTGAAGATATTTGCCTCTGTTGGAAGATTTTTAATACCAAAAACCAAATCTAATATGTAAAAGCTGCCACTTGTAACTTTAAAATAATTGTAACATCGAGTATCAGATGTTCATACGTTACTAAAAAAAAATAACTGTAACATCAAGTGAGGGGGGGTGGCAGTTGCGTAACTGAGGGGAGTGTCGCCTGGGGCGGACCTAGATTTTTGCTGCCCCGCTTGCAATTAAAAAGACCTCAGTAGTTGACTGGAAATGCCGCCCCTCTATACAAAGAAAAAAGTGCTGTCCAGATTGGACCGCACCCTCCTCACCCACTTCCTTGGTTGGGGGGGGGGGGCTTTAGCTACAACTGATGACATTTTAAATCAGTCAGCAAAGAAATTTATATGAAGGGGGAGAACCTGAGGTCACTTTAACTTCAAATAATGATCCGGAAATGACACGGGAAAAGACCATGGAGCAGAGGCGTAGCTAGAGTGTTTGGCGCCCGGTGACAAGATTCATTTTAAAGCGCCCTCTTTTCTTTTTTCAACTCTCAAACCCATTATTTTCATCAATAAAATATTACCAAAGCACATTTTTGCGCCCCTAACTAGCTGGCGCCCGGATACATCTGTACCCCCCTGCCCCCTACGCTACGCCTCTGCCGTGGAGCAATGGCTGGTGTAATAAAAAGCGATTTATCAGTGCAAAAATGCAAACCGTTGGCGTTTTAAAATGAACCACTGGTTCGTTCCTGGTGACACACATTGTCAAATGAACTCGTCCACCCCTGCCCCAATGATCTGCTTCTTCATGATCGTTCAACGCGCCGCTTCCGTCACAGTAATCAAGGCCACGTCTGTCAAAATGTCTTCACTTGAAAGCAGCCGATGTCGTAAATGTAATCTCAACATGGCGGCAGTTCAACAGAAAGTTTTACATAATTTGATAGAATGTTGCACTAGGAACTTTGTCATCGTGGGCATAATGGTCTGACGGGCTGTCATCGTGGGCATAATGGTCTGACGGGCTGTCATCGTGGGCATAATGGTCTGACGGGCTGTCCCCTTCTAGACAGTGGCGTCATCACCCTGACCACTCACCGGACCGTCTGTGAAAGACTTTTACGGCTAGAGACACGGGCTACTGTATTACTACGGCTAGAGACACGGGCTTTTGTATTACTACGGCTAGAGACACGGGCTATACTGTATTACTACGGCTAGAGACACGGGCTATTGTATTACTACGGCTAGAGACTCGGGCTATACTGTATTACTACGGCTGGAGGCACGGGCTATACTGTATTACTACGGCTGGAGGCACGGGCTATACTGTGTTACTACGGCTGGAGGCACGGGCTACTGTAATTCAAAAATACTAGAGGCTTCAGATGTAAATGGGTTAAGTCAGGGATTACGAATATGTGCTCCCCGGAGCCCTAAAGTCCCACGTGCAATTCTTAAGGGATCCAGGGACGCTCCAGGAAACTCCTTTAGCTTTTAAGACATGTTAGGCCTAACATTAAAGGGCTCCACGAGTAAACCAATGTAGGGGACCACTGGGCTAAATCATTGAGAGTCGCGCTGACGACAAAATAAGGAAAATGCCACATGAGATAAAATATTGAAAATTAGGGAATGACCTGCTCTATTGTGTGTGTGTGTGTGTAAAAAAAAAAAGGGGGGGGTATTTTGTACGGTTTATTACATTTTCGCATCATATGGATTCAAGAATTTTTCAAAAGAAATAACAGTGAAAAATTTTATAAATAATTGCATTTAAAATTACCAGAAATATGTGTTTTTATTAAAGTATAACAATATTAAAAAACTTACATAGTTCATTCAACATGAATAATTTCCCTTGCCCGTGCGTTGACTGTTGAGAGTCACTTGATGTCCGTGACGTGTATGTACCAAAGACCCACAATTCTTAACCTATTATGATAGAGAACAAGACTGTTACGTCACACACACACACACACACAAAACGAAGTGAACGGAAAATTTTGACACAGTTTGTGTTTGTAGTTGTGTTTGTTAGCTACACAAAAACCAGAACATTTCGGGAACATGTCAATTTTCATTGATTTTTGCCCCATACATGACGTCATGGGGTTTCTAACAAAAAATATAAACTCCTGACAAAATGAATACCCTAATATTTCAACTGTCTTAGATTTGGTATCAACACAAGTCTCCAGAACTCCATTGGTAGGACGGCTGAGGACATCCTTAGAGTGGACAAACCAGCCGGACAGGACGAGATGTTACATTGGTACAACAAGTTCAAGCCTGGTCAGTAGAATAACAAATTCAAACAAAATTACATTCACTTCGATTTGTGTCACTGGATTCGATTACATCTCTGGTGTTAACAATGTTACAGATCATAGACTAAAATGTCTACTATAGCACAATGCTTTCTGTTCACATAATAAGGTTTGTCATTTCTAAGACCGGAAAACGTCACATCGCATTACGTAATGTTACTATTTTTAGATATATTTTTTTCGTAAAACATAGCTTTTAACAATTTATTTACGCATACATATAGATATATAGCAGTAACAATTTGTTGGTAAAATCTTTCGTAAAATAAAGCAGTAAACTCGTTTTCGTCTTGGTCAATAAGAGCCATGCCCAATATGCTGGCTCACATTAACGTAGAAGTACCGAACAGCTGTTGAGAGCTTGGCCAAACGGAATACCCGGATGTTTTACTAATATCTTAATGATACTGGCCAGACTGAACGCCGGGGTGTTCTATTAATAGATTTCCGCCATTATATATTATGACAAAGCCTATTAAAACCGAATAGAGACAGTGACGTCATAATCACATAAAATTTTCAGCCACATTTCCTGTGACTTCAAATTTCTCCCACATTTTCTGTGTCGTCAAATTTCTCCATATTTTCTATCTGTCAAACTAAGGATTGTGGGTCGCACTGATGGATGAGAAGCCAGACCGAGAGTTGATCGAGAGACTTCTCAAGTCATGGTGTCGTCTAACAACGGTGAAAAATGGGAAAGTTGTAAACATGAAATATTTGGCCGTACAAGACATTTACAAATCAAGAATGATACGGGTATGTTAATAAAACGTATACAATTATGTTGCCTCATATAGATATATATATGCTTCTGTTGTATCCTGCTTCCTTTTCACCAGCGCCCTCCCCCTTACTCCACATTAAATGATTGGCAGGGTCAGGCATTGTCTTGTGCTTGTAATGATTGGCAGGGTCAGGCATTGTCTTGTGCTTGTAATGATTGGCAGGGTCAGGCATTGTCTTGTGCTTGTAATGATTGGCAGGGTCAGGCATTGTCTTGTGCTTGTAATGATTGGCAGGGTCAGGCATTGTCTTGTGCTTGTAATGATTGGCAGGGTCAGGCATTGTCTTGTGCTTGTAATGATTGGCAGGGTCAGGCATTGTCTTGTGCTTGTAATGATTGGCAGGGTCAGGCATTGTCTTGTGCTTGTAATGATTGGCAGGGTCAGACATTGTCTTGTGCTTGTAATGATTGGCAGGGTCAGGTATTGTCTTGTGCTTGTAATGATTGGCAGGGTCAGGCATTGTCTTGTGCTTGTAATGATTGGCAGGGTCAGGCATTGTCTTGTGCTTGTAATGATTGGCAGGATCAGGCATTGTCTTGTGCTTGTAATGATTGGCAGCGTCAGGCATTGTCTTGTGCTTGTAATGATTGGCAGGGTCAGGCATTGTCTTGTGCTTGTAATGATTGGCAGGGTCAGGCATTGTCTTGTGCTTGTAATGATTGGCAGGGTCAGGCATTGTCTTGTGCTTGTAATGATTGGCAGGGTCAGGCATTGTCTTGTGCTTGTAATGATTGGCAGGGTCAGGCATTGTCTTGTGCTTGTAATGATTGGCAGGGTCAGGCATTGTCTTGTGCTTGTAATGATTGGCAGGGTCAGGCATTGTCTTGTGCTTGTAATGATTGGCAGGGTCAGGCATTGTCTTGTGCTTGTAATGATTGGCAGGGTCAGGCATTGTCTTGTGCTTGTAATGATTGGCAGGGTCAGGCATTGTCTTGTGCTTGTAATGATTGGCAGGGTCAGGCATTGTCTTGTGCTTGTAATGATTGGCAGGGTCAGGCATTGTCTTGTGCTTGTAATGATTGGCAGGGTCAGGCATTGTCTTGTGCTTGTAATGATTGGCAGGGTCAGGCATTGTCTTGTGCTTGTAATGATTGGCAGCGTCAGGCATTGTCTTGTGCTTGTAATGATTGGCAGGGTCAGGCATTGTCTTGTGCTTGTAATGATTGGCAGGGTCAGGCATTGTCTTGTGCTTGTAATGATTGGCAGGGTCAGGCATTGTCTTGTGCTTGTAATGATTGGCAGGGTCAGGCATTGTCTTGTGCTTGTAATGATTGGCAGGGTCAGGCATTGTCTTGTGCTTGTAATGATTGGCAGGGTCAGGCATTGTCTTGTGCTTGTAATGATTGGCAGGGTCAGGCATTGTCTTGTGCTTGTAATGATTGGCAGGGTCAGGTATTGTCTTGTGCTTGTAATGATTGGCAGGGTCAGGCATTGTCTTGTGTTTGTAATGATTGGCAGGGTCAGGTATTGTCTTGTGTTTGTAATGATTGGCAGGGTCAGGTATTGTCTTGTGTTTGTAATGATTGGCAGGGTCAGGTATTGTCTTGTGTTTGTAATGATTGGCAGGGTCAGGTATTGTCTTGTGTTTGTAATGATTGGCAGGGTCAGGTATTGTCTTGTGTTTGTAATGATTGGCAGGGTCAGGCGTGGCCCTGTGTTTGTAATGATTGGCAGGGTCTGGCGTGGCCCTGTGTATGTAATGATTGGCAGGGTCTGGCGTGGCCCTGTGTTTGTAATGGTTGACAGGGTCTGGCGTGGCCCTGTGTATGTAATGATTGGCAGGGTCTGGCGTGGCCCTGTGTATGTAATGATTTTCAGCCGTGTGAAAATCGAATAGTACAACTGTCTAAATTCTATTCTATTGTTTGAATCTGCTAATGTTTGTTAAGTGATACACTATTTTTTTCAGCTTCTTGACAAACATGATCACACGAATGAACTCGCACTAACTTTGCTGGCTGGACTTGGCTCATTCGCTCACACGATGATTGAGGAAGGTCAGTTCTGAAATGTTGTACTTTTGCCACATCAGATTAAATTGCAGAGAACCTTTATGCACTAAGCTCTGTATCTGCTCTCTAATACTTTTGTTTGGCTGATAACTCTTGCTGTCAACTGACGCTCGTATTGCAGCGATCAACTAACAGACAACTCGTATACTAGGCTCTGTCTGTCACCGCTCGTCTCTCAACCTTACTGCTCCTGCTCCCCCCAACGGTAAATTCGCTGCTCTACTCCTGCCCGTCTGAGTTCTACACAGTCTCCACTGTCGTCTTTTATTAGTCACTGCATTAGTCACTGAATTAGTCACTGCAATAATCACTGAATTAGTCGTGGCATATCTAGAGATTCTTTCCCAGGTCTATCTATTTCCGCATCTGCGCTACGAACTGTTTCTACATACTGGTGCTATGATTAACTTCACCACATACTTCCTTCTTTGTAAACAGCTACTGCATTCCAATGCCTTGATTTCTAACTATACTATCACCGTGACGGCCGTGCTAGCCTCGTCCCGGTGCTGTCTGATACCCTAAGACAGTTGGTCAGCCTTCGTACCTGTGGGAATCCTCCACCAACCCGCGCCACCCAAGTCGGGACTCCACTCTAGTGTAATCGTCCCTCTTGACCACCGACCAGTGGTGCTTCGCGTCATGACACATGATAATGTAATTAACCAAAAGCCACGCTCCAGATGTCACGTTTTAATGTCATTGACCAAAAGCCACGCTCCAGATGTCACGTGATGTCATTGACCAACAGGCAAGGCCGCAGATGGCACGTGATCATGGCATTGACCAACAGCCACACCTCAGATCTCACGTGATAACAATCCTTTTTTGTGTAGCTTGCTATGGATTCAAGTCTAAAACCGTTTTGTGATATTGATAGGTAGATTTGTTTTGTAGATGTGTTTTGTACATGAACAAGATGCTTATATGGAGAATATAATGCTATATGTTACTAGAACTACTGGACTAAAACATAAGACTCCATGTTACTAGAGCTACTTCATTGAAAAACACCACATGTTGCTAGAACTACTTCATTGAAACATAACATTACATGTTGCTAGAACTACAGTCGAATCCGCTTTTCTCGACCTCGGTTAACTCGCCAAACCTATTAAGTCGACGTTTTTGAAGTGGAACCGCCAAATTTTCTCTTTGTCTTAGCAGTTTATCATCGGTTATGTCGATTCTTTTATGTCGCCGAACCCTAATATCTCGAGCACAAAAGACAAAAGAGGGCCAAATTTGCCACTTAACGTTGGTTATCTCGATTCTTCATGGCAATTAATCACAGGCAAATCATTTTGTTTGGTTATTTACTTATTTAGTGTTTTTTTTACCGCCTCAAATTCAAATGTTTTTATTTGCGACAAATTACAATCGAAATTTCTAGGCCTCACGAAATTAGCAACGATTTGTTTATACCGGAAGTATTTATTACAAACTGAGTTCCTACACAGGGACCAATCAAAATGGTTATTTTAATCAAAGGTCAGGGCTAGATCAGGTGATACACGAAGAATGTCAGGAAAATACCCAATTTTGCTAGATTTTATCGGCGATTGAAAGCTTCGGTTGCTTTCGTAATTTTCTTTGTGGCGAAACGTTGGACTAATCAATAAAATGATCGTCCTTGGTTCACTGCGCATGTGCTGAGTTCACGTAGCACGTGATCACGGTCCGTATGGTCGTTCACTCCAATGACAGTTCAAACAAATAACGGCAACGCTGTTGTGTAAAAAAAAAACACCTCCAAAAACACGTGCATGTCCATTCTCATTTATTAACGCACATCATGTACATAAAAAAATTTCAAGCACATGTTAATATTTTGCCGCCGTATTGGTTTTCGTTTATCTCGATCATCGGTTATCTCGACGCTTTTTGGCAAACCCCGAGGCCGTCGACATAACCGGGTTCTACTGTACTTCATTGAAACGTAACACTACATGTTGCTAGAGCTACTGGATTGAAGCATCATTTAACTAAAAATGATCAACTTGAGCCTATTTTATTGTTTGTTTATTGGCCATAGATAGAACGAATTAATATTAACCAATTATCTTCCCCAGGTTTATTAAAGAAAGCCAATGTCAACGCAAGTGATTTCTCCCATCAAATTCGGTACCCCGACTACCCCGAGGCGCCACAACCACTGTTGGCTGCCACGTGGGAAACAAACAGTTTGGATGCTGTGGATGTTTTGATGGACCTTAAACCAGATATGAAAGTGCTATATGCCCCTGACAAGGATCTCATCCCCAATCCAGTTATTTTCAGGGTACGTCTCTCACACAATTATCTTGGAACTAAATGTTGCAGTCCTTGTGTGTAGACATTTGGCACTAAATCTTGCAGTCCTTGTATGTAGACATGGGGTACTAAATCTTGCAGTCCATGTATGTAGACATTTGGCACTAACTCTTGCAGTCCATGTATTTAGACATTTGACACTAAATCTTGCAGTCCTTGTATGTAGACATTTGGCACTAAATCTTGCAGTCCTTGTGTGTAGACATTTGGCACTAAATCTTGCAGTCCATGTATTTAGACATTTGACACTAAATCTTGCAGTCCTTGTGTGAAGACATTCATCTAAAAAGAATAAAGTCTTATTTTTTAGCAATGTTTATAAAGTAAAACAGGAAATGTGTCCACTGCCAGCAGTTAAATAATAAATCCACTTTAGTTAAAATGACAATAATGGGCGGCATCTCTATTACAGTTCGCCATTTTTGGTGTCAACCCATTCAGTGCACTCTTGAGTGATACATGAGTGGCGTGTTGGTTTTGGGCAGCATGTGAGATTATCCTACACACGCGTTTCTCGTTATATTCGTCTGTCGTTTAGTTATGATTCACATTAATTTCCTCTGTGATATTTCTTAAGATATCGTGACTGCTTGATCAAAGGTTAAGAAACGATTTCATCTGCTTGGTCTAATCACTACTGGTGTCTAAGAATTGCTGGGTTTAAGAAGCTGGTCCTGTGTTATAAAGAGATTTCCTTGCCACTGATTTTAACACCCCCACATCTCAATTTGCCTTTCGCGTCTTTCGTGTCAAGTACTCGTGGCTTAAACTAATTCTAAAGTTGATTTATTGACTGAAGCATTTCAAAAGATTAAAATGATCATCACTTCTACTCCGCAGCTACTGAGCAGCCCCTACAGACCAAAAGAGCTCTGCGCGATACACCGTATCTTAGAATGTGCTGACATGTCTATCAAGACTCACACAGGGCAAACTCTTTTATTTCAAGCTATTTACACGGAAGAGCCGTTGAGCACCATCAATCTTCTGCTGGACAAGGGAGTTAATATCTCAGCCAGAGATTCCGTGGGAAGAACCGCCCGAGATTTTGCTGAAGCTCATGCTAGAAAGAAATATGTCAAGGTCATTGACAGCTTCGTCATAAAAGCTATTAAAAATAAAGATTTCCCTCTGGTTGAGCGACTTTTATTGGAAGGCTATGACCACGTGACTAATATCTCTGACGCATCAGGCAAGACTTCTGTGGACATTGCTGGTAAACATTCTAGTCCACAAGTCTTTGAGATCGTGAGGCTTGGCGCCGAAATACAGGTAACAACAAATGTCCCTTCGTTATAAAATAGCAGGACCAGGACATAGTTACCTTGAATGATACAAAATAATCAAATGAAGGTTTTGACTGAAATACTTTATCAGTCTCTTCTTTATTATAGTAACCTTTATTTTAAAACATTGTTGAAATTTAAATTCATCTTTATGAGAGCTGTGAATAGAAGCTTCCATGATCGCCCTTATGAGTGGAGCAAGTTGTAGGCCTATCAATTTAACGATAAATCATCCATATATCCATTAGGCCTACTTGATGATCAAAGCAAAGATAATTTTACCTCAGAGAGACATGTTAAAAAGTTTACCTTTCTTTTTTATTCTTTCCAGACTTAAAAAAACAATAATTTTCTAAATATTTGTTTCACCAAATTTAGCTTTTTGTAAAACGGCTGTTTCAAGCGATAGATGACGGTAACCATGACAACCTAAACAAACTTCTCGCTTGTAAAAAGTACGCTGCTGGCAGAGATATTTGTGGCCGTACACCACTTATGAAGGCTGTCCTACACAAACGGCGTAGTATGGTCCTCAAACTAGTCACTGAATGTACCTTTACAATAAATTTACAGGATTCGGTGAGTGCCTTTAATAATTAATTAATTATACCATTAAGTTGACAGTTCTCTTTGTAATCTAATTTAAAAAAGTATAAGCCAAATTTTTACAGTGTTAATATACGTTGTTAGGTTGTCGGTGGTGCCGAGGCTTAGAATTGCATGAAGCGTTACAAGAGCGTTGCTCTTGCACGGCGACTCACGAAGTCAAACATTCGTTAGGGCTGCAGAAATATGGGAAAAGTTAAGAAACCCGGCTAGGTGACTCACAAAACTCCAGCTATTTTTAAGATGAATGGAATTTGGTTAAAATGGTCTTCAAAGATGTTGAAACATCAACCAGGCTTTTAAAATTTTTCTGGTTTTTTTTTTTTATTGAGAATATTAAATTCTTGTTAGCCAACAAATGTTGTTTAATTAATTTCTGATGTGGAGCAAATTTTTAAAAAAAATCATTTATTTTAATTTCGCTTTTGTTCGTGTGTTTCTGTGTTTAAGGCAAAATCCTCCGACGGCTAATTAACCCACTTCCCGTCATCATTTCGAGCTGAAACTTGGCCCATAGACTCATTGCCGATGACAACACATTCTTTCAAACTTTCAGCACAACCCAAAAAAAATAATCAGTTTTTCCTGTTTTTCAAGGGGAACATGAATGAAATGTGATTTTTTAAAGGGTTGTGTGTTTTGCTGTGGAGACTTATTGTGTAGCTATTACTATGTTTGTATTTATGACGTATTGGATACCGGTATGCAGTAAAAATACAATTTAATTTTGAAGGGGGAAATGAAGGAAATGTGAATCCTGTTTTCACCAGAAGTTGACCCATTTACATAACCGCTTCTTAATAAATGTTAAATCATGTGCAATTACATAAATGCATCAACAAAAAATGCATATTAAAGGATTTATTCGAACAAATTTGGTTTTAGAGGTTGTTTTTGATTCTCTTGGTAACTTCCGCACAGCTTGGCCGGACAGTCCTGCACTATGCTTACCTCTTCATGGATGACCCAGAAATGATCATTTTACTGCAGAGGTGTGGAGCGCGCACTGATCTGACTGACGCGGTTAGTGGAACAAATAGTTCCTAGAATTTAAACATGATTACATGTAATGAATATGGAAAAGGTTATCGCTTAAATTGCAAGCAGCTTTTAACGGATTTCTTTAACGGATTTCTTTAACGGATTTCTTTAACGGATTTTAAATACGAGTCAGTGGTGTGTGTGGATGTGGGAAGGCCTTTTTGACAAGTTTGCAAACTAACCGCTGTAGTCTGTAGTGACGTCTTGTTTATTACATAATGCGTTGTATGGATCAGCTGTGTTCAATTTAGAAATTCACTTTGTCATTCTATCCAACAGCATTAAACATTGAATGTAACTTAAGTTGAGTTTTCACCGTGTCACAGTGTGGTCGTATACCACGTGGCTACAACAAGTTGTTATTGTATTACAGTGCGGTCGTATACCACGTGATTACAGCAAGTTGTCATGTGGAGTAGATGAACATGCACGTTTACAGAGAGAGGTTCTTGACGCAGACTTAGACATCTACACATACAGGACAGACTTTGAGAACTCCTTCCGTGCTGCTATAAAGGTCACTGTGTGTATTGTATCTGTATCATTCTCCTCTCTCCCTCACTCTCTCTCTCTCTTTATTTCTATCTCGTTCTCTCGTCCTCTCTCGTTTCCCGCTCTCTTTCTCCTTTATTCCTCTCTCTCTCCCTTTCTCCATCACTTTCTCTTCCTCTCTCTCTCCCTTTCTCCATCACTTTCTCTCCTTCTCTCTCTTCCTCTCTCTCTCCCTTTCTCCATCACTTTCTCTCCTCTCTCTTCCTCTCACTCTCCCTTTCTCCCTCTCTCTTTATAATTATTTTTATTATTATTATTATTACAGTGGTCTTATACAGCGTGGTACGCAAGCCTAGGGCTCAGTGGTCTTATATAGCGTGGTACGCAAGCCTAGGGCTCAGTGGTCTTATATAGCGTGGTACGCAAGCCTAGGGCTGGGCTCACCGCGCTTCATACAAAAATATTAGCAAAAAATAAAGATGACATTTACAAAGTTACATAATTTATTTAATTTAAAAACTGCTTTATAAAAAATATTCACCCCGCCCACCCCAGAACTATGTCAGGCCATGGACGGCACCCAGCAGGATCGTTTATCGGTCAAATTGGGGGTGAGATTCAATCGGGGCAGTACAGTTTGAAGAAATTTTCCTTGGGTGCAGTTTTGAAGGCCTGGATGGTATGTGTATTACGGATGTATATTGGGAGAGAATGCCGTTGTTTGAGGGCGCAGAAAGAGAAAGAACTTCACCGTATTTTTAGTGCATGTCTTGGGAATTGAGAGAATACGTCGAAAGGGTGAATAGACAGAAAGAAGTTTGGTTAGATAGGAAGGGCAGAAATCAGAGAAAAAGTTGCGGCAGAGAACTGTTTGTAATCATGAATTCATGCTTGTAAAGGTAGCCAATGAAGTGAGTGAAGTAGTGGAGTGACGAGATCTATCCTTTTCTCCCTCTCCCTCTCTCTCTCTCTCTCTCTCTCTCTCTCTCTCTCTCTCTCTCTCTTTCTTCCTCTCTCTCTCTATCTCTCGGTCTATCTCTCCATCTCTCTCTCGCTCTCATTCTCAAACGTTTGTCCATGTGCCCCTCCCTCTCTCTAACTCTTTATCTTTCATATTATATTTATTTCTCGATTATTTCCTCTTTCTCTTTCTGCCCTGTTTACATTTTCTTGCCAAGTTATTTTAAATGAATAGTGACGAGTCCGACTTTAAAAATACGTCCAGCCAATATCCAAGGAGACTATCTCATAATAACAAATAAACATACAAACATGTTGCAGCATAGCATGATATACAAACATCAACATATCCAATCCACAGGAAGCTGACCTGCCCCTCGTCCAACATCTGATCGCTGGTTTGTCGCGGCACGGTGAAACGGGACGGTACAGCCATTATTTGTTTGAATGTGTTGATCTGTGCAGAGAAGATATCGCCATTTTCCTGCTTAAATCTGGTTTTCGAACAGACATTTGGAGACAGGTAATGAACTCTCCAACTCTAAGACAGGAGTTTACTTCAGGCGATTTTCATGGGAACTTTGGACATGGAGGAATGAGATTGTTCAATATATATGACTGGGTGGTACAGTTGTATAGATAAATGAGTGGGTGATACAGTTATATTAATAAATGGATGGGTGTTACATTTATATTGATTTATGAGTGGTTGGTACACTTATAGTAGAAAATTCTCTGGTGCTACAAGTCTAATGAGAAACGATGGGATGGTTATATTAGTAGACGAGCTGGCGGTACAGTTCTATTGGGAGACGGGCAGGCGGTACAGTTCTATTGGGAGACGGGCAGGCGGTACAGTTCTATTGGGAGACGGGCAGGCGGTACAGTTCTATTGGGAGACGGGCAGGCGGTACATTTCTTTTGGGAGACGGGCAGGCGGTACATTTCTTTTGAGAGACGGGCAGGCGGTACAGTTCTATTGGGAGATGGGCAGGCCAGTGACGTAGCTAGGGGGGCAAGGGGGGCATCATGCCCCGGGCGCTACTCACAAAGGGGCGCCAAATGGTATATATTACATATAATATTGTATGGTTTTCGAATAGTAGGGGCGCTAAAAAGGTATTGTGCCCCGGGCACGAGTTAAGCTCGCTACGCCACTGGGGCAGGCGGTACAGTAATATTTAAAAACAGTTCTATTGGGAGACGATCGGGTGGTACAATTATATGTTGTAACGAGAAATTTCGAAACTCTTGGTCATTATGCCGTTATCGCAAGAGTTATGTCCCCTCTCGCCGCCTAACGATAACATATCATGAAGTGTAGGATAGACGATAATTCGAATATGATTATTAAGTGCGTTAATCATGACAGACAATAGACATTCTATGTAATTGTCATAATTATGGAAAATAAAGTTGTTTTAACTAAATTTAAAGCTGTAGATGAGGTCTGGTGTTTACATGTAGTTTAAAGCTTAGATGAGATCTGGTGTTTACATGTAGTTTAAAGATTAGATGAGGTCTGGTGTTTACATGTAGTTTAAAGATTAGATGAGGTCTGGTGTTTACATGTAGTTTAAAGATTAGATGATGTCTGGTGTTTACATGTAGTTTAAAGCTTAGATGAGGTATGGTGTTTACATGTAGTTTAAAGATTAGATGAGGTCTGGTGTTTACATGTAGTTTAAAGATTAGATGAGGTCTGATGTTTACATGTAGTTTAAAGCTTAGATGAGGTCTGGTGTTTACATGTAGTTTAAAGATTAGATGAGGTCTGGTGTTTACGTGTAGTTTAAAGCTTAGATGAGGTCTTGTGTTTACATGTAGTTTAAAGATTAGATGAGGTCTGGTGTTTACATGTAGTTTAAAGCTTAGATGAGGTCTGGTGTTTACATGTAGTTTAAAGATTAGATGAAGTCTGGTGTTTACATGTAGTTTAAAGCTTAGATGATGTCTGGTGTTTACGTGTAGTTTAAAGATTAGATGAGGTCTGGTGTTTACATGTAGTTTAAAGCTTAGATGAGGTCTGGTGTTTACGTGTAGTTTAAAGATTAGATGAGGTCTGGTGTTTACATGTAGTTTAAAGCTTAGATGAGGTCTGGTGTTTACATGTAGTTTAAAGATTAGATGAGGTCTGGTGTTTACATGTAGTTTAAAGATTAGATGAGGTCTGGTGTTTACGTGTAGTTTAAAGCTTAGATGAGACCTGGTGTTTACATGTAATTTGCGTTGAAATAAGAGCAAGGTAAGGGGGAACTTGATGTCAAATTAAACAACAAAAAATTATATTCTGCCTGTCATCTGGCACAAATACCTGTGTCCTATCGTATCACACGCCCTGTTTGACTGACACGTCCTGTTTACTTGACACGTCTTGTTTGTCTGACATCTTCCTGTTTGTCCGACATATCGTTGTTGTGCGTTAGATCTAGCTCATTCATATTTCATGTGATTATGTTAAAACTTTAGATATAGCTCATTCATATTTCATGTGATATGTTAAAACTTTAGAACTAGCGACATTGTCCTTGTTACCACTTAAATTTGACAAGCGCATTCTATCAGCTAACTTTTCATTTCATCCGTAAATGTTTACGGCATCCATTTATCCGGACATTTTTAAGACATCTATTTACCCATATTTGTTTACGTCATCTAATGGAGGAACAGGATTTTTGACGCTGTTCTCTCCTCAAGTTTTGTCTTACCATTAATCTCAATCTCTCCAACACCAGCCAATTTACAGCACATGACACACTAGTGTGAATTCAGTTTCTAAAAAACCACCCGTTTTACAGCACATGACACACTAGTGTGATCTCAGTTTCTCCAAAACCAGCCAATTTACAGCACATGACACACTAGTGTGTTCTCAATTTCTCCGACACCAGCCAATTTAAAGCACATGACACACTAGTGTGATCTCAGTTTCTCCAAAACCAGCCAATGTACATTACAGGACACACTCTGGTGCTAGTTTAATAATTACTTGAATTACATTGAAACTATTCATTGTTTCACTATCTTTTATTTCCTATCATCAGAATCCGCTATGCATCAGTCAGATTCCTGTGTGCGCCAGTCGGGAGTGTGGTCACTCCATGGTCAGCTTAAAACAGAGAGCAGTGGAGACAGGATGTACCAGAGTATCAAAACTCATCAATGCCTTAACAGTGGACACTGTCTCATAACACCTTTAAAATATAAGCCAGGTTACTACAGTTATTGTCATGTATAGGGCTCTGATCTGCTCCTCCACATCCTTCTATTCAGACATCATCCTCAGTGGCACTACAGCCCATGTAGGGCTCTGGTCTGCTCCACCACATCCTCTATTCAGACATCATCCATCCTCAATGGCACTATAGCCCATGTAGGGCTCTGGCCTGATTCACCACATCCTTCTAATCAGACATCATCCTCAGTGGCACTACAGCCCATGTAGGGCTCTGGTCTGCTTCACCACATCCTCTATTCAGACATCATCCTCAACGGCACTACAGCCCATGTAGGGCTCTGGCCTGATTCACCACATCCTTCTAATCAGACATCATCCTCAATGGCACTATAGCCCATGTAGGGCTCTGGTCTGATTCACCACATCCTTCTATTCAGACATCATCCTCAATGGCACTACAGCCCATGTAGGGCTCTGGTCTGCTTCACCACATCCTTCTATTCAGACATCATCCTCAATGGCACTACAGCCCATGTAGGGCTCTGGTCTGCTTCACCACATCCTCTATTCAGACCGATCCCTGGCTTTTCGTCTCAATTTTCGTCTCCCCATCTGATGTAAATCCGTCTCCGCATCAGACTACTACAATTGGCAGCTGATATTCGACTTTAGAATGTGAGCATGTTTTATACTAACTAAACCTGCAATTTTTTTAAATTCAATTGTGATTATGTGACACCACACCACCCCCCCCCCCAACCCTGTTAACCCCTGTGACCGTCGGATTTATTTTAAAATATATAATTTATACATTTTTAACATGCAATTGTAGAAATATTATTCCAAAACTGTTCAATAAAATTAATTAATATGTAATTTATAATTTCTGTAATTCTCTTCCCAAAATTTCTATTGACCATGAACACAACTTGAAATCATAAAATGATAGCTGTGTAATTGTGTAACATTTCACTTTCTTTGTACATATCTAAATTCATGCATCATAAAATTAAAATGGTAACATATTTTGTTGTGTTTTTCTTGTTAATGATATCTGTCCTACAAGTTACACGACTAGTTCTAGTATTCTGTTAATGATATCTGTCCTACAAGTTACACGACTAGTTCTGGTATTCTTGTTAAATGATATCTGTCCTACAAGTTACACGACTAGTTCTAGTATTCTGTTAATGATATCTGTCCTACAAGTTACACGACTAGTTCTAGTATTCTTGTTAATGATATCTGTCCTACACGTTACACGACTAGTTCTAGTGTTACCCGTCAAAAACAATCTGTGTAGTGTAAATATTATATAAAGTTAATTTTTAAAAAAAAAGAATGAATGTGACGAACGGTTAAGGGGACGTAACTGCATAACTACAATGATGGTTCAAAGGTTTTCTTTGTGGCTCACAAATTACTTTATTGGTGAGTTATTCAAGTGTTGAAAACGTATTTTAAAGGGACTACAACCAGTA
Organism: Omphiscola glabra; assembly: GCA_964017045.1. NCBI lineage: Eukaryota > Metazoa > Mollusca > Gastropoda > Lymnaeidae > Omphiscola > Omphiscola glabra. The sequence goes on along the minus strand of OZ024794.1, from coordinate 4,519,539 downwards.
GCTTAGCCAGGATTTGACGCTAGGGAGAAGCCAACATTATTAATATATATTAAAGACTCACAGACAAACATAATAAGCGCAAAAATTAAATTATGATTATGTGGGTTTATTTTTGTATTTAAAATGTTGGAAAGAAATTATGTAAATATATACAGTAACAATTTTTTTATATTAAAGGTGCTGGAACTGTGGCTTTAATTTGGGGGGGGGGGGGCAAATGGGGGGAAAGTGACTGAACCCCAACCAAATATTTATTTTTGTTTAAATTCAAAATACAAGTAGGCCTATGCATTTCGGCGCATACTGGAATTTAGCTTTTCGTCATTCTTAACTAAATCAGATATCAAAAGAAGAGATGTCAGTGGAAATCTAGGTTCCCTGACCTGAATCTGATTACATGTAAAACCTTATTTGTGGTTGCTACCAAAGTAAATAGTAATGCTTTTTATTTTTATTTAACTATTTCTTTATTTTAATTAATTTAACAAAAAGACATTTTTTAAAAATCAGTTGCAAAATAAAATTTAAAAAAAAAAAAAGATATCCTGACATTCCACTACCTTTGCAGTGTCCCTGTAGCCTGTAGACAGTTAAGTACTACAATTATGTGTTAAATCCTTTTTCCGGAAAATTTTCCTTAATAAAACAAATGTCTAAACAAACCCAAAATTAATTTTTTTTTTATTGACGAATGGAAAACAAAGTTACCGGAATAAATTTTTTAAAGTTTAAACGGACTCACTTTTTTTTTAATGGTTGCAGAGGGGCCGCCGCTGCTTATGCTTACTCATTAACAACGCCACTTCATATTTCAGGAAGTCCACGACAAACGACGTGTCATTTAGTTATTTGAATGAATAAATAAAGATTGTATCTTTAAGTGTCTATCATTTTCTTTAACGTTTTGTTTGTTATGGCCAAACAAAGTGGTGACAAACTGGCCTGGCTATTACGACTTGCCAGATCCTGTTCTAATGCTATGGCAACTTCTTCTGCTTCTTCTTCTTGTGCCTTTTTTCCCCCGTCTGGGGCATAGGCCGTCCACAAGAATTTTTCACTCATCCCGGTCCTGTGCTTTCCTCTCCAATTGCTTCCAGGTGTATCCCATATTTTGTGTGTCTGCCCCTAGCTCGCGTCTCCATGTTTTCTTAGATCTTCCTCTCTTTTTTTCCCTGTGGGTTCCATGTTAGGCATTGTCTGGTGGTGCTATCTGGGGGTTTTCTGAGAGTATGCCCAATCCACATCCATCTTTTCTTTATGATGTCTTCATCAATGGGCACCTGGTATGTCCTTTCTAGTAGATCTTTGTTGGTGATGGTATTTGGCCATTTGATGTTCAGGATCTTTCTAAGGCATGTGTTTATGAATGTCTGCACTTTCTGCGCAATGCTCCCTGTTCTTTTCTATATTTCTGCTCCATAAAGTAGGACTGTTTTGACATTTGTGTTTAAGATTCTGACTTTGGTTTGAAGTTTCATCTGCTTCGACTCCCATATTTTCTTTAATAACACAGATGCTGATCTAGCTTTTCCAATTCTAGCCCTTACGTCCGCGTCGGATCCGCCGTTTGTGTCTATGGTGCTGCCTAAGTAATAATAATTGAATGACTCCACTTCTTCCAGTGCCTTTCATGTCAGACAGAAATGCTCTTGGTTGGATGAGTTTAACTTCATGATTTTCGTCTTGCTTTTATTTATATTGAGTGCTATGGCAACTATTAAACATATATTAAAACATTCCCCTTAAAATCTCTTAGAATAAGTGCAAAAATTGAGAAAATGTACTCCAAAAGTAAAGCTTTTCAGAATGACAGTTTAGACCACTCGGCCACCCAGCCTACAGTGCGTAACTATAATGTATACCATATCCCTCTACATCAGGGGGTCTCAAACTCAAATTATCCGCGGGCCGCAGGGTGTGAGTGAGCATTCCGCAAAAAATTGATTATAAATTCAATAAATAAAAATTACAACTGTTACAATGTGCTCAACCTTTATTGATAAAAAAATAAAAACAATAAGGGTTTTGAAGAAAGGGGCTTCACTTACTTCCTCCTACTCCTTGTTGCCACAGAGTTAGTCGGCGAAATTCGACTGTAACCGTCGCGGAGGGTTACACTTACACTATAGATATGAGAATGGGGGAACGCGTGGGCCGCATTTACATTAAACTTTGCGTTCAGGTGTCGGGCCGCAAAATATCGTCTTGCGGGTCTCAAATGGGCCGCGGGTCGCGAGTTTGATGCCGCTGCTCTACCGTATGATAAGTTTGTAATATTTATAAAAATTTCGCTTCGTAAAATTTTGAAGTAATATAATAATAATAATTTTTTCGCAATTTAAATTGACGCGTGAAAATTGTGTCTTTTGGGTGGAAGTGTTCGTCTTGGCCTTAGAGTATGAATAGTAAAACTCCTGCACCAATATAGTGCACTTCATACTGAACTCGAACTTTTTTTTTGATAAATTGAAGTTTATAAATTCACTTAACTTCAATATAACACAGGTTCATCCATTCGTTGTGCAAGCTTCACTAAGAAACTTAGCTATTAAGAAAATTACATACACCATCGGAGACTGCTTTGCCATGCCTTCTGACTCTTTCTATCCACACACTTACCAACACTCTCATTTATAATGTTAATTTACAAGACAATAAAACTCTTTCGCCTTTCAATCAATCACTCGATTGTCACTCACAATGGAACGATCTAATCAGGGGTTCTCACCTCGTCAAGCCCCCGTGAAACCTTTTAGCTAAAATGCAACATTGGTGGCTGCTCCACCTCCTACACCACTGCCCTAGAGGTGGTGCTCTCCCCTCCAAAGCTACTTCCCTAGAGGTGGTGCTCTCCCCTCCTACACCACTGCCCTAGAGGTGGTACTCTCCGCTCGTACACCACTGCCCTAGAGGTGGTGCTCTCCCCTCCAAAGCTACTTCCCTAGAGGTGGTGCTCTCCCCTCCTACACCACTGCCCTAGAGGTGGTACTCTCCGCTCCTACGCCACTGCCCTAGAGGTGGTGCTCTCCCCTCCTACGCTACTGCCTTGATGTGGTGCCCTATACCCTCCAACGTAACGGTGAGAGGGTGAGGGAGAGATTGTTTCAGCCGCTGGAGGGGTGTATTAAAGAAAACAGATAAGTTTCGGATAAAAATGCAATATAAATTGATTGTTTTATACATTTTTGTTTAATGAAATCCATATAATATAACACATGATATTTTACCACTCTCCAAGACCCCACCCCCTTTTATTTTTCCTTCAGGGTGGGTACTTCATTTTGAAGTCTCATTGACGGAGCTACCATTAACAAGTGACTAAAACACTGCCTAATATATGTCATATAAGAAATCTTTCATTACTAATATCTAACAAATGCATTCTACAAACACATAAATATAAAGGCATATTTGCTTATACTTATATTTACAAATCAATCAAATGGGCAGGTGAACAATGTCGCACTTTAGGGATACGATTAAAACTTGGAATGATTACACATTTGCGCACTCCTTATTAAATTAATAGAGACGCTCGAATATACGAGAAAGCAACTATGTCACATATGAACCAAGCCTGTCAAAAAACTGATTTAAAGTAGAGTCATTTCAGAAAGTTGACAATCCTTGTAGATTCAAACTCTAACTAATAAAAGTCAAATCCTGGAGAGAAAAAAACTGAAGACTTTTACTTATATGTGTCTGTTCACCTTTAGTCTCAACTATCTAAGTTACACTTTTATAATTATATCAGTGAAATGGTCTGAGATTTATAACATAGAAGGGGTTGGGACACTCCATGGATGAATGTGAAAACACTCTCAATGACCTAATGTTACAATATCCTCTATGAAGTCTATGTAGCATAATTCCCTAGGGTTCCCAAGAAATAAATTATTGAACTTATACACTAAGAACAACAAGCCTTGTAGTTTTAGTTCTGTAAAGAATTCACAGTCTACTTTTGTTGTTTACAAATCCTGAAATAATCATATTCCTCCATGGATATATGTTGTTTACAAACCCTAAAATAATCATATTCCATGGATACTGAAATTCCGGGTACTATAACTTAGTCAGAATTATTTCCCTAGAGCAGTGGTTTATGGAAAATGAATTATGTTTGTGCATTATTTGTAACGGTGCAATTTTTTTTCTTGTTTCTAACAATAAATATATTATGAAACAACTATATTATTTAGTAACAACTTAGTATTTGTATAAAAACAACCAGGCTGAAAAACACCTAAATTACGTTGCACTCCGATAAAAGTGCAGATTGATGCAACACTAGGTATGCACTAAAATAAATCACAGCATTTTTAACTCTTTCCATGTCATAGGGGTTTCCATGGTTGTGCCAATGGAATTTTTTTAAGGCGATCTATTAATTAATTTTTAAAACTGGTATCTTTTTTTAGCAAGATAGCTGTATTTTATATCCAATTAAAGGAAATTAGACAGAAAATTATTAAATAATATGTAAAAGATAAAACAATATGACAATAATAGTTTAAATTTATTGGTCATATTATGATATGAAATTTTTTATTTTTTTTTAAATGTTGACCAATCCTGAACTTATCAGACTCCTATATGGTCTGTGTAGCTGGTATCCCTATTATGCTTCAATCCTCAGATTGCATTTTACATTTTGCAAATGTGACGATGGTGTAGAAATCACAGGACGAAATCCACAAGGCCTGGAATTATTCTTCTAGGATTTTAAGCTGCTTCCCAACAGTAAATCACCTCTCTCCACTCCACTGGATAACATAAGGGAACATCATCCTGGATGATACAGCTTGGCACCAGTGGCATCGCTGGAATGTTTCATCTCCATCTCCGGGTTTGAATTCAGAGTTTCCTTCTCTTAGATGAGTTGCCATCCAAGGTTAACGAGTCCCATCCACCCGGGTTGCTGGTGATGTATTTGCTTGAATGGGCTTTGGTGGGGATTGAACTCCAGACCATCAACTTGGGATTTGACTACTTGGCCACCCAGCACCCAATTTGCATATCTATAAATACATAAATGTTAATAAGCACATTATTTACAAACTATTTTATTTTAGTACCGGTACAAATTTCTTTCTGTGTGGTACTTTCTGAAGCACTCCTTAACACACAGATGAGGTTTTCCTGTGCATCCAATGCACACATAGCAGCTGCGTTTGGTTCTTTTGTGCACTGAACAGTAGGCACACTGTCGATCATGCCCATCATAGTCAACCAGGTGCTTATTTTCACTGAGACGCTCCTCTGCACTGTTAATGGGCTTTTTCCCTGGCTTTGATTTTGATTGGGAGGGCACTAGGCCTAGGGGAATGAGTGTTATAGGGTTCTGGGCTTTAGAAATTATTCTTCCTGCATCTTTTCTGCCTAATTTCCGACTTTTCTTTTCAAGAACAGGAGCAGTATTATCTGAATCACTATTATTACTATCACCTCCTCCTCTATTTCCATTAACTTTAAATTTAACCGTTTCGGTTTCAGCATTGATAGTTCGCATTAAAAGCTCTTGTGCTTGCAAACTTGAAAACCTACGTGGTCTAGCAACACCTAGTGTAGTTGGAGTAGGCATGGCCATTGCTTTGTTTATATCAGTTTGAACACAAATCGAAAAAAAAAAGTCGCATTTATTGGATGGAAAAACAAATGTATAAACAAATCCTACTCTAACAGGAAAGAAGCAGGAGAGTTATCATTCATTTGAGAACATAAAAAATAGGATTGATAGCCGTAGGCAGCGAAATAAACTACAACTTTTTTAGCTGCTTACCCCCCTCCCCCATGACGATTAGTGTGATAGGATTGGGGGGGGGGGGAAGAATACCCTGTGATGAGCCACAATCGGAGTGGATTCAATTCATTTATGGCCCCTGATGTCATACTATCTAATTTGCGTGCTGAAAGATGCCATGTCCCTCTGAAATATCCCCTCGCTTTAGGCTTAAACTTTAGGCTTTAGGCACTTTAGCCCTGAGTCATTTTTTTCTGAAAGACACACTGAATTCAGGAATATGGTCAAATTGCACCCTTTGATTATCAAAAAATTTTCTGGGGAAGGGAGAACCTCTCCTAAAACCCCTCCCCATTTTCTTATGGTGGCCGTCCGCACCCTCACTATCTGCCCGCCTACCCTAATCAAAATGATAGTATTGGAACCCTTAGAATTGTATGTACAATGTGGTGAGCCCAGCCCTAGGTTAGGGTACTACGCTATAAAAAAAACTTCTTATAATAATAATAATAAATTTACAAGATAAATAATGGGCTAGTCCACTGCTCTGGCATTAAACAGAAACTCGTCGTTCTTCCCCATAGACAGTGACGAGGCCATGACAGGCAGTTCCGGCTCATACCAGCGAGAAGCCAGTATAGGAACTGCTCATTCCTACCAAAGACAATCAGGGACTGGAACAAGCTTCCAAAAGGAACAGTTGAGGCGACAACACTTGACTCATTTGCGTCTATTGTCTCAGGCCTTCCAACCCCTAGTGCATGATACCCTCACACAGTTACTCTTGTAACCAGTGCAATATCCTCATCAACACCAGGCACAGAGACATTGCAAATCCCATCTACATTCATAGGAGCTCATAATGATCAATAAATTGATCGTGGGCCCTTAATTTATAGAAGAAGAATAATAATAATTAGAAACACACATTGGATATTAGTAATTAAGATGATTTGCTTGAAATCACAGAGATATTCATTTCTTTTAATTTTGTTGGTATAGTTGGGATAAATAGATTCCATGGATAAAAATTAGCTGGAGCCAAAATCATTCCCTCAACTAATGTGAATTTAATTTATTTTTGATGAAGGGGTGGAGTTATAGCTGATCCTGGTCGTCGTTATGTCTAATTTTGGCATTTCCCAGTGACGCACCAAGGGCAGTATCACCCTTGGTGGGCTAAGACCTTTGCCACCCCCCTTCAATGAGAACACTCCGCAGCAGGCCTTAAATGCCGCCCCTCCAGAAATGAAAAACATCCCCGTGGGTGGGCCGCCCTTCTGCCCACTCTACCTACTCCACTGGCACTGCCAACATGACATGAATATCTGAAATGCCCCCTTTCCCTTAAAAAAAATCTGAAAAAACAAACAAACTGGTTTACATTGTTACCAGGGATAATCCAAGTCGTGTTAATTTAATTTGCGCGTGATCCTGGTCTTACGTTTCAATAGTATTTCTAATTAAAAATGGAGAAGCAAGCCGTAGAAGTAGGACAATTTTTAAAAAAATATTTTTAAAAAAAAATATTTTTAAGTATGGGTCAAAGGGCAGCTGATAGTTCAAAGGCCAGACTTACACTTGTCATGTAATATTAATACTAATACTAATACTATTATTATTACAACAACAAAAAAAGTTAAATTATATTGCAGGTACGTTAAAATATGATTTAAGATAATTCACAAAATTCTGTCCCTGGCGTTCAGCTGTATTATATAGAAGGCTCTGCACCTGAATATCTTCAAAAACTGATGTCTAATAAATACATAATATGTATCCTTAAGTTTTAAGAACCTGCGCTCTTCAACACACAACACAGTCCTCACTGAGGGTTCCCAGTGTGAGTGTGGATGGACACAGAAAGAAGTCATACTGAATGCGCTCTTTTAAAGCTATTGCGCTTCAATTATGAAACACTTTGCCTCAATCTTTGAGGGAAATTGAAAATGATAGAAAGGCATTTAAATTTAAGAAACATTTATTCATTTAACGATTTTTTTCTTTCAATAGATTTTTGAGCATTTTTTTAAAAAGAAACATTTAACGATTTTTTCTTTCAATAGATTTTAGTTTTAGATTTTTGAGCATGCTAAAAGATAACATTAACAATAAAGCGCTAAAATAAAAGTATTCAAACATCATCAGCATCCTACATGCCTTGATTGACATCATTGAGAAGGGGTATCTAAATGTTTTAGTTTAGGCAAAGATGTCACGAGCCAGAAAGGATTGATCTAGTATCCTTGTTGTCAAAGACAATATGAATCAGAAGTTTTCTGAATCACTTCATTGAAAATGCTGCCCTAAAAAGAGGATTTCCATCAACAGGGCTGAATAAAAATTTCACAAATATGCTGTTGAGGTGAAGAGCGCCAGTTTATAGTAAGCAGCCAATAAAAGCTTTCATTTAGATCGCATCAGTGAAAATCAGTCCCTTGCCATTTCTTTTCAATTACTTTCTTGCCTTCCCTGTTAATGCAGTCAGCTATTGTTTGTATCATTTTTCATTAATGTACAGAAGAATTGCTTCAGTGGGATAAACTATGCGATCTGTGAAGGGAATTTGATTCCAAGGCATCTAAATCATGCCACATTGTAAAAAAGAAAATAACGTAAAGAGTGCCATTTACTTTGACATAAGACTATGGGTGTAACCCACCCAGTTGCCAAGAATTGCCTGAAACACTTTTCCCATTATGATAAGTGTATGGGCTGTGCTACACCCAGTCGCGAGATACAGGGTATACAATATGTTGCGACGGAAAGGGTTAAACAAATTTTAAATTCTTATAATTATATGTGTATGTTAATGATAATGGCGCATAGCTGCAGCCTCCACATATTCCAGTATAATTTTTCCTCAGTCAAGATACTCATTTCCCATAAAAATTAATTATTTTAGTAGTGTAAACTGACTTTATTATTATTATAAGTTGTCTCTGTTTAAAATCAAATTCAGATCTCATTCTGCAACTCGGTGGCAGTGGGTTTTATAAACATTTCAGCCATGGTTGACTACAGAGTAGAGGACCAGTTTGCAATTCTTGAAATAAATAATCCCCCTGTCAATGCATTAAGGTAAACTAGAAGTTTTTTTTTTTTAATCTTGTTTTTAATTTTAAATCTAGTTACTTGTAGAATTGAATTTTTCTTCCAGTTTAAGCTATTAAATTTAATTTCTTGTTTTGATAATAATAAATTGAATAGCTTAACTTTAAGCAACATTTAGTTCAACACAAGTAACTACTTTTAATTTGAGCTAACAAAAAATGAAAATCATATTGATGTTTAAAATAAAATACACTTTTGAGAACCTCATAATTAAGAGTTAAAATTTCTTATTCTTAGATTAAGGAGGAATTTTTTTTTTTATTAATTTTTTTTATTTTAGTTACATCCCGCAAACATTGCATAGTTAGGCCTATATATTTTGACCAGAACTAAAATGTAAGGTTTTAATTTGGGACTCAAATAAATTTACCAAAGTTTAGCATGAATCTCACTTATGATGCTTGCATCACTTTATTCCAAGATTAAAATCTTCAATGACGTATGTAAAGACTGTTAACTAAATTATGTAGATGGATTGCATAGCATTTTATTACATTAAATTCAAGCCAAAGTTTTATCACTTTAGGTAATCAGGATATTGTTACGTAATGAAGGATTCTAGGATATGAGCCAAACATTACATGTGTTAACCAGTAAAAAAATTTTTGTTTAAGCCAAGTTAAATAAAAGTTAATAAATTGGGCTTTTCATATAGAAGTCTGTACATAAATGAGGTTTACTAATTATTTTAAAATTCTTCATTGTCATTACAATCTAATCCTTAACTACTACAAAATATGATAAAAGAGAAAAGCTTGACTTTTGTGCAATATGTTATCACTATATTTTATTTTTCTATTGCTCTAGTCTGCATGTAAGGGAAGGTTTGTTGAATGGTGTACTGAGAGCAGCAGCAGACAACAATGTGAAAGCCATCATACTGATTGGAAAAGGGAAAACATTTCCATCTGGAGCAGATATCAAAGAGTTCTCTAGACCAGCAAAAGGTTATTTTTATATTAAATTTAAAACTTGAATATTCAAGCTTCTCTTTGTTTACATTTTTATAAAATACACTTTTAGTAGTTTTCTGACCAATTTTTTTCATGTTTTGTTTGTGTGTATTTATCAGTAGTGGGAAGGTAGTTTTGAGTAATTTTTATTGATAAAAGAAAATTTCCCAATTTGTTTTGTTTGTTAAGGGACAAAACTGAATTCAGAAAACTAAGATATTTCTAAAATCATTAGTGTACACGCTATTTGATAAAAACTCATATTTATCTATGTATATTTCTCTTCACTAGCACCTTGGCTACCAGAGGTTGGTCACACTATGGAGTCAAGCAATAAACCAGTTTTCAGTGCTTTGCATGGCACAGCATTAGGAGGCGGTCTTGAAATTGCATTATTTTCTCATTATAGGATTGCTGAAAAGACTGCCAAGTAATTCAAGAAACAGATAATGTCGTAATTGTTTTATTTTTCATACACATTTTTAAAATACTGACTCTTGCTTCTTGCTTTCATCAGATTTTTACTGCATTCAGATCTATTTAAATATATAGATGATGTAATAAGTTTTAATAGGTGCTGTTGTGGTATTCTCTATGATAAAAACAAGATTCTACATATGAGATAAATCACTCATGCTTCCAGGGTTGGTTTTCCTGAAGTTCATCTGGGTTTACTACCTGGGGCTGAAGGAACTATCCGACTTCCACGATTGACTGGATTGGTTACTGCAATGGAAATGGTAACTTCAGGTCGACATGTCAGTGCACAAGAGGCATTGAAGTTTGGAATTGTAGATAAGGTATCAGTTTTCTTGTTTTCTATTTTAAAGAAGAAATAACTGTAAATGTTCTTTTAAAACCACCTTTTCATTTAATTTTCAACAACATACCCCCCCCCCCCCCTTTACATACCCGTAACAGATTTATAACTCAAATGTTTTTTCATGAAATTATGGCACAATGGTACAAACTATATATAATTATTTTCTGGGGTTTTTTTAAGTTTGTAATTAATTACAAATAAAACCAGGGGCTGTCGGTAAAAGAAATCAAACACATGGGGGGAGTGGGGGTGTTCCAAGCATAATTTGATAATTTTGGTGCTGTGGGCTGGGGAAGGAACCAAGTGAAAAATGTTACATAACGCCACAATGCACAACTTAAATAAAACTGTCATTTTTACTTTATTAAACATATAAATTATAATAACAAGTTTTTGTTGAATAAGGTTGTTGAAGGAAATCTCCTGAGAGAAACAAAAGCTTTTGCTACATCTGTGTTAGGCCAACCACTGGAACCCAGGAAACTCAGCTTATGTGGTGTCAAAGATGCCGACCAAGTTGACAAATATTATGAAGGTATAAAAATTGTGAAACTTAGTCAAAAGTGGTCTGTGCTAGCATTAAGAAATGCATAAAGCATTGGTATTCAAAGATTTTTTAAAATGTGAAACTATTTAAAATAAACCTTAAACTGCAATCTTTCTTGATAAAAACCGAAGAGTGCAGTTACATTTATTATTGGCCTGCCAGTGCAGTGCATTAAAAATGATTCCTAATCTGTCTAAAGGTTACAATTAATTTATTTAAAACTGTTTTTTTTAAATTGATGTTCCTAAGGAAAAATATATTTTTTTGTCAATCCACGACCAACAGCTATGTAAATAAAAATTGTAAAATTCAATAGAGATATGTTTTATTGACAAAAAAATTCAACTGATTTCTGTTTTAGCTGCATTAAAAGAACTGCTTAAAAAGTACAGAGGAGTAATTGCACCAGTGGTAACTGATATATTTATCTCTTCTAGAATGAATAGTCATACTAATTGTTGTTGTAATTTATGAATATTGGTTTAAAGTAATAATATTTTATTTCAAAAGCTTTTGGATAACATATGAGTCTTAAATTTTTACCTGACTACCTATACAAATTATTACTGTGTCAGTAATTTTGTATGATTTTAAAATGTCTGCACAAAAGCAAAATCTTTGTTAAGAATGTAAATTGTTTCAATTGTTTACTCTTACTCTAGAGTTGTTTAAAGTCTGTCCGAGGCTCTGCACAGTTACCATATAAGGAAGCTGCTGAGCTCGAAAGAACTTTGTTTTCAGAATTGATGTCAGGGGCTCAGTCAGCAGCACTGAGATACTCCTTCTTTGCTGAAAGGGCAGCTTCAAAGGTACATACACTCTCATCCTCTGTACTTAACTTTATTTATATATTACTATAAAATGTTTTCAATAAATGTCTAATGTTAGAAGTCTTGTTTACATGTAACCATTGGCAACTGGCTGCCAGGGTGCTGTTATAAATGTGCGGTTTGGCCAGTTCTATCACTTAAATGAAACACAATGTGCAGTTGGCTGAATGAATGAAATAGTAAGGAGAACAACACAAGACAATCACAAGAATGTTTTGTCTGAAAGCCTTCATCAGCAAACAAACAAATAAAAATAAAGAGAATATAATCAAACTTGGTTTGACAGGAAGTTATTCAAATCAAACATGACATTGTTACTAAGGAAAGATTTTAAGAATTTTAGGGATGAGGTTAACAGGAAATAAAAATTTAAATTTTTTTTTTAAAAGTTAATTGAACTTAAATGGAACACAATAGAATGTGCAGTTGGGCTGATTCTATACAGAAAATAATACAATGTTGAAGTACCTAATAGACCAAAACCAACCCTTCTACTTACTGTCTTGGGAGTGATTTTGAAATTTAAATGCTATTTACAGAAAATCTCAATAGGACAGCCTTTGACAAACAACAAAAACACTAAGGCTTTCAAGACAGAAATCAATATATGCAATACAATTAAAAATAATATCCATTTATTTGGATCAATTAAAAAAACTCATCATATCTTTTCATGAGCCCTGTTAGCTTTAATTAATGCTAATGACCCAAAATTATTACTGTTAGAAGTGCAAAATTTAATAAAATGCAAATACCACTATATGTTTTAAAAAAACATGGAACAGAAAAAACAAATGACGAATTTTAAATAAGTTTATATTTATTGGTTACTTCAGTGGAATCTGCCGAATGGTGCAAGTTCAGCTAATTCCAAGCCAGGAACTATTAAGTCTGCTGCAGTTATTGGTGCTGGTACCATGGGATCAGGAATAGCCATTTGTCTCATTAGAGCTGGGATTCCTGTCATTCTTGTTGAGCAGAATGAAAAGGTATAAACGTTTTTTTTATTGGTCTTTTGCTTATTTTAAGTTGCCACCTATTGTAGTTGGAAAAAAAATCTTAAAATAAAAATAATTCTTCTTTAAAATCTATCAAAACATTATGAAGTGCATTTTTTAAAAAGATATTTGAGGCTTCATTTAATAATTATAAAACTAGGATTTAGATATCTAATTTTTAAAATCTCTTCCTATCCATGGCTATAATTCATTCTAGAATAAAATAAATGTTGCATGACATTTTTAAATTAAAGTAAAATCAGAATAAATTCAGAATCTTTATTACATTATTTTCAGATGTTAGAAAATGCTTTGAGAAATATTGATTATATTCTCCAAGGCAGTGTGAAACTTGGTCGAATGACAGTTGAACAAAGAAGTGACTGTCTACGCCTCTTACAAGAAGCTGCGAGCATAGAAAAACTAAAGGATGTTGACATTGTAATATACTACCGTCTATTTAACAATAAGATATGTCAGATTTATTTGTAAATGCAACATCATTACTGCACATTGTTATTAACTTTTTATTTCTTTTAGGATCATGTCAAATTATTTCACCAAAATATAAAATTATATAAAAAATATTTCAATTTTTGTAACAAACCTTTTCAGTATTCTATTAGTTCTGTTGTTTGTCTAGACAATAAGCCTGATAGGAAATTATTGCTTAAAACACTAAAGTCTTAATGCTCAAATACAGAGCTCATTATCTTATGTTCCTAGCTAGATCAATTGGCTGCAAACAGCTTTTATTCAAATATTATAATTCAAAGTAGTAATTTGCTTAATTTTGTTATTGCAAATTAAATTACCTAATGTAGTTCTCATATTCCTTTTGATAACTAGGTCATAGAGGCAGTTTATGAAAATCTAAAACTGAAGCAAGAAATATTTGAACAGTTGGATAAGATATGCAAGCCTACAGCACTTCTTTGTTCCAACACTTCTACACTGGATATAGACTTGGTAATTCAATAATTCAAAGAAAAGGCTTTTTTTTTTTTATAGTTTGAAAAAGAATCTTCTAATCTACCTCTAATCAATAGTTATATAATGCTCGTTTGAATAAGTTAAAAATATATTCTCTATAATTAAGTCTGTGTTCCAATGATAAAAATCCATTAGAGTAAAAATCAATTAGAGTAAAAATCAATTAGAGTAAAAAAAAAATATTCATTGGTTTACTTGCTGCTAAAAATAGACACTGCTAATTCTGTGGACTCTGAAAAAAAATATTTCAACATGGTTTATGGATACAATGAAATATCATTGACTTTTGTAATAATTAAAATGTTTCCCAAGAAATGTAGAAAGTATTGTCAATCTTCATTGAACATTTGGTTATTTACTGGTTATTACTAGTATTGTTATGAAAGTTACTGATTATTATTATTATTGCTTCCTTGATGTGTACTTTTATTGCCTATTTGGCTATAGTTAAGATAAGATAAGATTCTTTTAAGGATCCATACAAATGGAAATGTTTTTTAATTACATTGAACATATTCATTTTCCGCATATAAAATAAAAATAAATAGATTTTTAACCAAGACAATATTTTACAATTAGAACCATTTAAACAAAAGACATCTAAAGTATTTCTTTAGCCTAATTATAATTAAATAAATGAACAGTTTAAATTTACAGTTTTTAATAAAGAAATTAGTTATGTTAAAATGGGTCGTCAGGTTGTGTTTCCAAATTTTAATTATTATAACTGAATTTGTATTTTCCATGTTTGGATGCAGTGATGGCAGAAATGACCATGGATGAGCTCTACTCATATTTAAAATGTGGAGAGTATGGGAGGAATTGGTGAAATAATGTAAATTATCATAGATACAAATATTTTCAAATTATTTCACTTTACAGTAGGTCTAATAAGTTATGGAAGTAACCTAACAAATTTAATGCATTGTGAACTAGATCGCCTCAGTTACCTCTAAGCCCGACAGAGTTGCAGGAACCCACTTTTTTGCTCCAGCTTATATCATGAAACTGTTGGAAAATATCTATGGCTCCAAGACTTCACCTACCACAGTGGCAACTATAATGGATTTAGGGAAAAAAATTGGAAAAGTGGGTTCAATTACTCATAATTCTTTTTATTGCAGTTTTTAATGAAATATTAAGTAAATTAACATCTTTTTTTTTTTAAACTTCTTTTAAAACTTTCCAGATTTTCAGTTTGCATTATTTGATATACTGGTCACTACATATTCTCTCTAGGAAATGTGAACTTTTATGAAAATATTAGACTAACTATGAAAGAGAAACAGATTTTTTTTTTACTTTAATGAAATGTTTAATTTTATTATTACTCAGATTTCAGTACTTTCGAAGACCTGTGATGGTTTTATTGCAAACAGAATGAATAAAATTGGCACAGAAGTGAGTGTAATATTTTATGAATTATTAAATTGGAACCAACTCTTAAATTACAAATGTTTGAACATTAGAGTGTTATTTTATAGCAGAAAGACTTCGTTTATTTCCCATAATTTGCCCTCTCATGTTTATTTCAAAATATGACCCTTAACTCTAGTTCAGTGGTTCTTAACCTTGTTGGAGGTACTGAACCCCACCAGTTTTATATGCGCATGCACTGAACCCTTCTTAATAGGAAAAAAATATATAAATCTGATCGCGAATCATATGAGTCAGGTGTGTGTCTTATATGAGTCGGGTGTGTGTCTTGACCTCCGCTAAACCCCTGATACTGACTCACCGAACCCCTGGGGTTCGATCGAACCCAGGTTAAGAACCAGTGCTCTAGTTATAGAGGACTACTTTGGAAGGTACATAATAGAATTATTGTAGTTGTAGACAATATGTTCTGTGCTGCTCCATAGACTAAGCTAATATTTTTCAAATTTCAATAAAAAGGCTGCTTTCTTAGTGGAAGAAGGCGCTTTACCCCATGAAGTTGATCAAGTGTTAGAGGACTTTGGGATGCCAATGGGGGTCTTTAAAGTTTCTGACTTATCTGGTAACTTGAACACAATCTTTAGGTTAAATAGGTTACACATTTTAAGAGTTTCAATAACTTAAGCTTGTTCGTATCAAATTGTTCAATTGTTTTGGACAGTGCAACTTTATATTTATTTTTTCCGAAAGCAAAAAAGAATGTTTAAATTACTTTTGAAAAATAGATTAAAGTATTTTTTAGCCATTTAACTCCTACTCCTATGATGTGTTTTGTATAACATAATGTGGTGTGCTCTTATATTTTTAGTTTCAGTTTTTAATATCCAATCACTTGATAAAATAATTTTTCTACAGGAATAGACATTGGTTGGAGCATAAGACAGGAAATGGCTAAAAGACAAGGAATAACCCTTACACTGGAAACACGCTACTTAAGTGGAGAACGTTACAGTTCTCTAGCAGACCGCCTGTATAATTTGGGCAGACTTGGTCTCAAAACAGGTTATAGTTTACTCTATCTAATTTACTAATTTTGTTTAATATGAAAAGACCAACTTTGTTAAATTAGTCAAATCAGCTTACTTATAAAAGTATAAACTGTAACATCTGAAAGTTATGTTTAAAAAATGATATTCTATATAGTTGAAAGTAATGTGCTATATTCTTTAATTTAAGTGAAAACTTCAGTGACACTGAACAAATGTGGGGCTCAACCTGTCAAAATGTGGGGCTCAACCTGTCAAAATGTGGAGCCTAATCTTACTTTTCTGGTATTCTTGAGGGCTAACACACGCCCCCCCCCCCCCTTTTTTTTTCTCCCCTTTCCCCCAAACAGAAAGAAAATATGTGCACATAAAATGAGCTAATTGTGCAGAAGTATAAAGTAAATTAATGTGTTATTTGAATAATGCAGTTAAGATATTTTAAGCTACTTTAACAATTAATGTTCACTTGTTGTCCCATGGATTGTTCATGTACCAACACCATAAGACAGTTTAGTTAAGTCTATTACAATTACATAGCCTTTATGTTTTATTTTTTTTATGTTTTAATTGAATTGCCATGCAGGTAAAGGCTGGTACAGATATAATAATGCTTCCAACTCAAGGAAACCGATAATTGATCCTGAAGTGATTGATATGATTTTGAATCACTGTGAAAATCTTTGTATAAAGAGGAGACAAATCTCACCTCAAGTAAGTAAATAACTGTTATCCTGCTGCAAGGCTTTCAAACTATATACATTTCCTTTTTGTGGGATAGGGCATTGCAAATTTCAATTTTCTTTCTGTCATATTTAAAATTTTCTAACGCTTCTTTACTTTATAAAGATTAATTAGGAATGTATATTTATGTATCTGAAAAATAAACTTAAGAGTATTGAAATCTTTTTTTAAAAAATGCTAATTTATATCAACAGCATTGAAGATCAAAAAAGAAAAGTGAAAAAAAAAGTATACATTCTTGTTAGTTGTTTTTTAAAAATAACATCTAGTTTATGGGTTGCATATAGACCTGTGACTGAGTCTTTTCTTTATCCCTGTGATCAGATCTGATTGTGCTAGTGTTACGTGTTTTTAAAATTGAAAACTTTTGTGTAGTTCATATTTGTTTTTTCTCCTCAATCTTTGTCAACAAATGGAAAGAACAAAGTACTGATAAGTGCCACTACTGCTACTGCATCCAAATAACCCATGACATTTGCACAACTTATTTAATCTTGGGTTTTCATGATTAGGAAATTAGGTTTAGAACTTATGTTACAATTTTATTCAGTACATTTTCTATCATGATATCATTTCATGGTTGTAAAAAAAGTAAGATTCAGCAATTTTTAATATTCATGGAGTTTTAAAGCAATGAAAATAAATATATCATTTTATTCTTGAAAGTTTAATATGAATCTAAACCTTTAGTTAATTATTTTTTCAATTTGAGTTTAAGCAGACACCATAATCCTAGCAGCCAAGTTGAAGTATGTTTAATATAAAATTCAGTTTTCAAACTAAAGTAATAATGCTGCAATAATTAAAACTTTTCTACAGGAGATCATTGAGCGGTGCCTCTATGCCACTGTAAATGAAGGATTCAAAATTCTGGAAGAAGGTGTGGCAGAAAAGCCAGAGGACATTGATGTCGTTTGGTGAGAGTGGTCCCTTAGATACTTAGTGGTTTGGGAGAGAAAGAAATGAAATGTCATATTCATATGTTAAGAAAATATGTCAAATGTTATGGTCCGATGGTTACAAATTGGACAAGGTTTTATTTAATTTTCATGGTGCACTTAAACATCGTTCATTTACAAGTGTTTTAGATGTTAAGAATTAACTGCTTGCGTACAATCATTTGAATCAAGTTTCTATTCCGGTGTGATTAGAAATCAGGGCTCAATTTAGAGTAACTAATAGTGAATACAGTCGAAGGTCAACTTTCCAAATGCTGATTATCCAAAATGACAGTTTTCCAAACTGCTCGTCACTTTTCTAACAAATAAATTCCAGTCTTCACCAGAGTTTGACATCAGTCAGTTGACCTTTATATACTGTTGCTTATTACTGTACTTAGATGAAAGTAAATGAGCATTTAACCTAGTCTATCTTTCCTACTTTGTTATCAAAATAAACTCAAATCAAGTCCAACATTGGCCATCTCAAATTATGGTTATCTCTAATCCTGTAGAAGCTGAGTTGTGTTTTACAACTTTGATATGATGAATAAATATGTCTGAGCAATTTGAGGATCTTCTTCTGTAAGAAATTCTGGATGCCATAAAGAATCACTTGTCAAATGTTTAGGCATTTGGTGTAGTGAAAGTCAAATGTTTAGGCATTTGGTATAGTGGAAAGCTAAGTCAGATAAAAAGGATCATGTGAATATGAGGAAGCAAAAGTTGAAGACATTATACAAAGAGTTTGGCTAGAGGAGGAATATTTCTATTCTATGATTATGACTATCCTGCACAGTGGAAGATAGTATGCTCATTGTTGCACTCCAACTGTGTTTTAGATGGAATTTGGTTTTAATACTTTTAGTTGGAAATTTCAAAATTGTTATTAATTTCTGGATTAATTAAAGTTGTCTTTTAATTAAATGTTACGCTTTTAAATTTTATTGTTTGGTTATCTTTCATAGAAATAGAATGTTGAGCAACTACTCATCTGGGGATGTTTATAACAGGGTAAGGAAGGGAGGCGCTGAGGGTGATTTTATGGAGCTCAGGGTGGGTAGCTAGAAAAATGTTGAGAACCTGTGCTATGAATAATCTGATACCTTTATTTTACAGGCAATATGGCTTCTCCTTCCCACGCTACAGAGGAGGACCCATGTTTTATGCTAGTCAAGTGGGCCTGAAGAAAGTCTATGAACGTATTTGTTTTTATCATGAATCTTTCCGTAAGTTAACTTTTATAAATTTAAGTCCATTTTCTTGCCCTCATTAAGTTTAAGAAACAAGAAATAAATTAGAAGTAGAAACATCAAAATAAACTTTACAAAGTTCTTTTTTATAAACCTTCCACTTTTCAATGCAGTGAGCATATTTGGTTAAAATATGAACATGGAAACCCCTGGCCTAGTGCCTGTAATTCTAGAGAAGTATATTGAAAGAATCATTTCCCAACAGAATTTGGAACCACAGTTGTCAGTTCCTAACAGCCGGTAATAGGTGAAAAAATTGAAATTTGAGGCCAACCACCTTTTCCCTGGGAAATATGAAGCCAAACTGCTAAATCACTGTTGCGTTGGCTAGTCACACACAGTATAGCAGCTAAACCACTGCTTGCTTGGCTAGTCACAGTATAGCACAGTGATTCCCAAAGTGGTCTATATCGACCCCCAGGGGTTGACAACAACTTGCAAGGGTCCATGTCAGCAAGAAAGAAAAAATTGGGGGTCCATGAAATGAAAATGGGGGTCAACGATAGTGGATCTCATGTAAGCAGGTTGTGACTTTTATTTTGGCATTCCATGAACGGAATAATCCACATACATAGATAGTACCTATTTACTTACATAATATTACCTTATTATATAAATACATTTGAAGTTAATGAATTTGCAAAAAATCAATATCAGGAAAGCAGGGGGTCTACCCAAAACCGAAAAACATGACAAGTGGTCTACGAGACAAAAAAGTTTGGGGACCTCTGGTATGGCAGCTAAACCACTGCCGTGTTGGCTAGTCACAGTATAACAGCTAAACCACTGCTGTGTTGGCTAGTCACAGTATAGCAGCTAAAACCACTGTTGTGTTGGCTAGTCACACACAGTATAGCAGCTAAACCACTGCAGTGTTGGCTAGTCACACACAGTATAGCAGCTAAACCACTGCAGTGTTGGCTAGTCACACACAGTATAGCAGCTAAAACCACTGCTGTGTTGGCTAGTCACACACAGTATAGCAGCTAAAACCACTGTTGTGTTGGCTAGTCACACACAGTATAGCAGCTAAAACCACTGTTGTGTTGGCTAGTCACACACAGTATAGCAGCTAAACCACTGCAGTGTTGGCTAGTCACACACAGTATAGCAGCTAAAACCACTGTTGTGTTGGCTAGTCACACACAGTATAGCAGCTAAAACCACTGCTGTGTTGGCTAGTCACACACAGTATAGCAGCTAAAACCACTGCTGTGTTGGCTAGTCACACACAGTATAGCAGCTAAAACCACTGCTGTGTTGGCTAGTCACACACAGTATAGCAGCTAAAACCACTGCTGTGTTGGCTAGTCACACACAGTATAGCAGCTAAAACCACTGCAGTGTTGGCTAGTCACACACAGTATAGCAGCTAAAACCACTGCAGTGTTGGCTAGTCACACACAGTATAGCAGCTAAAACCACTGCTGTGTTGGCTAGTCACACACAGTATAGCAGCTAAACCACTGCAGTGTTGGCTAGTCACACACAGTATAGCAGCTAAAACCACTGCAGTGTTGGCTAGTCACACACAGTATAGCAGCTAAACCACTGCTGTGTTGGCTAGTCACACACAGTATAGCAGCTAAACCACTGCAGTGTTGGCTAGTCACACACAGTATAGCAGCTAAAACCACTGCTGTGTTGGCTAGTCACAGTATAGCAGCTAAAACCACTGTTGTGTTGGCTAGTCACACACAGTATAGCAGCTAAAACCACTGCTGTGTTGGCTAGTCACACACAGTATAGCAGCTAAAACCACTGCAGTGTTGGCTAGTCACACACAGTATAGCAGCTAAAACCACTGCAGTGTTGGCTAGTCACACACAGTATAGCAGCTAAAACCACTGCTGTGTTGGCTAGTCACACACAGTATAGCAGCTAAACCACTGCAGTGTTGGCTAGTCACACACAGTATAGCAGCTAAAACCACTGCAGTGTTGGCTAGTCACACACAGTATAGCAGCTAAACCACTGCTGTGTTGGCTAGTCACACACAGTATAGCAGCTAAACCACTGCAGTGTTGGCTAGTCACACACAGTATAGCAGCTAAAACCACTGCTGTGTTGGCTAGTCACAGTATAGCAGCTAAAACCACTGTTGTGTTGGCTAGTCACACACAGTATAGCAGCTAAAACCACTGCTGTGTTGGCTAGTCACACACAGTATAGCAGCTAAAACCACTGCAGTGTTGGCTAGTCACACACAGTATAGCAGCTAAAACCACTGCAGTGTTGGCTAGTCACACACAGTATAGCAGCTAAAACCACTGCTGTGTTGGCTAGTCACACACAGTATAGCAGCTAAAACCACTGCTGTGTTGGCTAGTCACACACAGTATAGCAGCTAAAACCACTGCTGTGTTGGCTAGTCACACACAGTATAGCAGCTAAAACCACTGCAGTGTTGGCTAGTCACAGTATTGCCAGTACAAATAACTTTAACTTTAATATATAATACTAAATATCAAATAATTTTAATTTTACCATGTATTAATTACTTTCTCTGAATAATTGTTTTCTTTTTTTATTAGCTTACTCCAAGCACTGGCTCCCAAGCGATTTGTTAAAGAAACTTGTCAGCCACCCAAATGAAGTTCCCATTAACTTATGGATGAACTATACAAATAGCAAATTGTAAATAGAATTTCTCTACAACTTTACAGAGGACAACTTGAACTGGATGGCCATCATTAAATCAGAAGTGTTTATTCCCTTCCTACAATAATCTTTATAAATTAAAGCGAGAAATAAGTTTATGATAATGATATTGCTATGTAAAAAAAAAAATATATAAAAATTTTAATTTTAAAAAACAAAAAAAATTAAAAACTTTTTCCTTTATATATGCAATAAAAATCTATGAAAAAGTCATTTAACTTTTAAGGAGATAATTTGTATTCTTTTAATCTCTCAGAGTGTGAAACTATTATTCTTTTTCTTAACTTTTTATTAGCAATATAATAACAAACAGTAATGAATAATTTTCATACTTTCATAAGTAATTACTGGATTTAAAAAGCTATAAACTATATTACTCAGATATTATCTATAATCTGAAACCTTGTTTGTTTATATTGGTTTTTTTTTAATTTGTCTAGGTACTGTACTTTTGAACATAAAATTAATTTCTAGAGGGGAGATGGAGAGCATTGGTCCAAAACAACCCCCTTATGGAATTTTTTTTATTTTAAAATAATAATTTTTGTTCCTTGTTAAAAAGGATCACAAAATTAATAACAACATTAACATTTGTTAGAAATCAATTAACAAGTTCATGCCCAGTGTACACAAATATTTTGAAAATAATAATCCATAAATAACAAATACATTTTGTGGTGCTAATGTGCTAAAATTTAATAAACTGGTATTTAAAAAATCTCTTGTCTACGTGCATGAGGCTTTGAGAGGCGAATTTCAAAACCTTGCCTAAGGACATTTAATATGAAATTCAAAACCAAATGTTACTTGATATCACAACAAAAAATATATTTGAGCAATAATGATGCTTCATAACAAATTATACTGCATTATAACAGGAGTTTAGAAGAAAGAACTTTATCAACTGAACTGGATACAAAAAAATCACATTTGAGAGGATGTACAGAAATTATCATAAGTGTCTTCACAAACTTCCAATAATAGGATAAGTGGTTGGATATTATAGGGGAAAATATTTTTATCAACAAGTCTCTCTAGATATAGTCTGAGACGAATAAACATCTCCATGACTAGTACCACTTCCGCTGGTATTTTTAGACCAGCACTTGAACTCTCTTCTTGACTGCTGTGTTCATCAATATCTGTGCTGTTATTTTTCTTCCATAGAGCAGCTTCATTGTTAGCACAAACAATACTTGCCTCTATGTTAGTGAAAGGAATAAAGTCAGAATAACACGACATGCCTCCTACCAAATTTGATTTTTCAGTTGGTTCTTCTTCATTTTCATCAGAGTCTGAATATGAAACTAATACAATCTGTTGTTTTCTTTCAACTCTATCAACATTATGAACAATGGGATCTACAAGATGAATAAAGGAATCTAGGTCTTGCTTTTCTTTTCCTAACAAAGGGAGATGTTGGAAGTCAGTTTTTTCATTGCTATTTAATCTTCTTTCATCAGGTTTTTCTTCATCAGAAAGTTCTCTCTTAACAGCCAATAATAAATGGTTTGAGTGCATAGGTAAATATGATTGGTATGATCTACACTCATCTACCAGCTGCACTGTTGGATGATAACTGATCGAAGTAGCATTTTGAAGATCTGCTGGATTATAAATTGCTGAGCTACCAGGATCTATTTTGGGTGAGATAGCAGTATCAGTATCTACTTTGTTGCTATTGCCAGACACAGATACTGCAAAAGTGTAAAAATTAGTCCAATTTTCATTGACAGTATGCAAATATTGACTAAAATAATATAAAAAATGTGTTTCTGGTGATGTCAGGAAGTCGGCCAGCACCAGATGATCATAACCTAAGAACTTTGCCAGTTGTAGAAAAAGTCTGTGAGGACATATACATTGGCAAAGTTTCTCTATGTCTAAATTATCAAGATCTTTGTAACTGGTAACTTTTTCTGTGCTTGATGGCCGTTTCAGCTCTTCCAACCTGAAATATAAAAATACAAAAGTGACATAGAAATCACAAACAGTTTATTTAACGCTATATTTTATAACTAACTACACTGTTAATTCTGTCGTGGCCGTTTGAAAATACTATCATTAGTATCCTCAAATGTTGAAAACCAAGAAGAAGAATTCTATAATAATCACAACTCTGCACTCTCAAAGTTCTTTAAAATTGTTCTTTCAGTGTTACCTTACCTGATCTTTCTATGAAGCATTAATAAGCAGAGTAGAGATGAAATCCATTTATCATCCTGGTCTGCAAAGAGAACAGTCAGCCAGTCCTCTGAATCTCGGTCACATTTGGTAACAAGTTCTTGAACTTTACACAACAAAGAAAAGAGCTCAGCTGCTATTAAGGGTTGAAAATTTTCATTTCCAATCAATGTGATAGCATGAACTTTGAATAAAGTGTAAACTAACAATTTAGCTATTGCTGAAACACCATTTTTGGGGTCTCCCGACCGCTGATAAGAATAAGTCTTGTGTAAATTAGAGCTGACAAAATTACAATCTGCTAATAAACTGTATGAAGATGGACTGTGTAGACACCTAAGTAGTACTGTGCTCACCCTACCACCTATGACAACAATACACTGAGGGGGAAGATTTTTGGGGTGAAGAAATTTAACATCAAATAATGAGCTTAAGCATTTTAAATATTTTAAACAAATCAAATGTTCTTGAAGAGTATGAATCGTTGAAAAAAATGCCTCAGTGTAAGGTAAAATGGAATTTTGAAACAAAGAACACAGAATAAAATAATCAGAAACTTGGGACAATGCACAATCAATTAAGTTTAACCCACATTTCATGATTTTATGAATAAGACATAGGTATTCAAAAATACCATCTGTGTTGGGAAATGTTTTTGTCTTTGGGTCAGTTTTTCTTGACAGAAAACTATGGACATATCCAAAAGATTGAACACAAGCAAATGTTTCTGAGCACAGAGATATATGTGGCACTTTGTAAGACAATAAATTCTTTACAACTTCAACAAATGAGGAGCATGGATTGATTCCTGCTTGCCAATCCTGCTCTACAAGTTTAATAAAACTGTGAACCTGTAAGACAAGAGATTTTTTAGGTAAATGAATTATTGAAGAAGCCTCCCAGATAATATACACATATTATATAAAGCAACAGTACCGGTACCTTAACTATATTTGACTTCACATGGAGTATTACCTAGATAATTATTAGCTTTTGTAGAAATAAACATTAAAAATGAAATTGATGAATTTTGAGCTTATTCTATTATGTCATTTTAATAAAGTTCCTCTAAAAAAATTTTGTCTAAGAACACACTACTTAACCATTGCACAACAGATTTTTAACTATGCTAACAAACATTTCGTTTAAGGTCGATTTTCAGACGTTGAAATGTCTGCATTCTGATAATATAAAAATGTCCACACATTTTCAGGTAAATGTTAAAAACAGCAAAATACTTTATTTTCACACCCTAACATTTTGTATAACACCAGTGAAAATTTCATGTCACCCATATCTGATGGCGGAGGCGGGTCAACTATTTTAAGGTTGTCCATCATCAATTAATATTATTTAATAATAAAGTTAGTCTTCTTGAATAGAGAATCTTTTTTTTTTACCTCATATAATTGCGTCTTTAATGCACTTAAAAGAGATTTCTTGGCCAGAAAAGCTGTGAATGTGCAACTGCTTTTAACATATTCAATCTGGAAATCAAATTGTATGGATTACAGATACCATTGATAATTCCTGTTATCGCTATTATTTGCTTTTCTTTTACATAGCTGCTTTCAAGTAATAAGTCAGGACAAAGAAAGTGTATTGAAATCATTGCTAAATCAAAAATAAATTTCCATAAACATCAGCTTTGCCTATATGTAACAATCTTCTTGTTATTTAAGTTCAGTGACAAATATTTGATGAGACAAATGCTTTTAAGATTTAGCCTAATATTCACTTATTATCTTTAATTTAAGAATAAAGAGCTTGTCTTTATCGTTAGCGAGGATTCAACAAGTCTGCTCAATTAAAAATGTATCTTTTATATTTATGTTGCTTTTTTAAATTCTTAAGTCAAATACACTTACCAGCAAATTTATAAAATTGTTGGTGATAAGAATAGCAGCTGCAGCTGGATACCATTTATTCATAGTTTCTATTTGTTCACAACTTAGTGTCTTTTGACAGGAGTAGTTTTCTATTTTCTCTTGAGGATTTAAACAATCATGAAGATTTAAGCGCTTAACAGTTTTACTTAGCCGTGAACTGTCATAACCAAATACAGCTTGAACTGCTGTAAGTGCAGCAAACAGCAAACACTTAGTGCATTTCTCTGTGCACTCTGGATTAGGATGAGGATAGTTTGAGGCATCTTTTTCAATTCCTTTATGTAGCACCATGGTTACACTATTGCCAAACAAGTTGGGGGGACAGGAAAATGTGTAAACTCTATAATCAGCTACAGCTGAAAATACTTTAAACACATCTAATTCTAACGGCAAGGAATCATCCATTTATTTCAATTCTGCAAAGGAGAAAAAAAAGATAAAATGAGTTAAGCCAAGACATAAAATATCTATATTCAAATGCCATAAATTTAATGCAAGGTAAAAGATAAGTATGAAATAAGTTCTTTTTCATTCTTTCAATTTTTTTCATTCCTTATTTGTACCGCTGAAGAAGGCGTTTGGCAGATGATTGTTTTATTTTCATTTTTTTTCAGTTTTGACCAATATCTAATCCTATAACTAGTACTAGTAGTAGGCTATGGCATGTTGGACCCTATTTACTTTTATGACTTCTGCTACTTCTGTCACAATCTAGTCCTTACTATACTATAAATATAAATACCAGCATAATGCAAGGAGATCTGTACGGCAAAAAAAAGTATACTAAAAACTAGTAACTAGGGTTTAGTAATTTTAGTAGACCTTTCTATACCGGGTACTTTAAAACCTGAAATGTCTTCAACTTAAATTAATAAACTTAATTTTAAAGTAACTCCCTTTAACATCCCTTAAGTTTTAAGTTTAAAGAGCCAACACGGTTAAAGCTAAGGCCTAAGAGTCAGTAAGAATTTAATTCAATTAAGTCTTAATTAATAAGATAAATAAGGAATGTTGGTGAAATGACAAAAATCAATTGATTAATTAAGGCTAAGGCTATGAAAATGTAAGACAAACTGGATGTTCTTTTTAATTAAAAATATTTTTATTTTTTCACTTTTGACATCAAAATCGTATTTAAGTAATGAATTATAATTTTTTTTATAGTTTTGTTGTTTGTCCTTCACATGAGAAAATGACCAAGCTATGACTGAGTATGTCTGTCGATTGTGAGTCCTATTAGTGTCTGGAAGGCTCTCCCAATGAGTTTTGGTGGCAAAATTGTATTGGAGGCAATGCTGCTTTTTCTTTTTGTTGCACGTTTTCTTATGGCATGAATGGAACATTTACTCACTCATGGATTTCAGGGATATAGACCATTTTTAAAAACAGAAAATTCTGCCAACCAGCTAAGCTTTTCCTGTGGGTAGTTCACTATACATTAGTCATTAATTGTTTATGCAGTCTGCTGTCTGACATTCTTGCAACATTTCCAGCCCATATGGCTTGTCCTTTTTGTTAGAATGTGTTGGTGAGAAAGCTGGCCTAATGTAGGACTTCTTTATCATGGACTTTTGCCTTCCACAATATGCCAAGAAGCTTGCATAAACAGTATAGAATATACTATAGTCGGAGATGTTTTAGTTTGGCATACATGCTGTACACTGATGTCTCATTGGCATAAAGTATAAGAGAGTTGTTAACATAATAATAATATTGTTTATACTATATAAATTCACTCCCAGGTAGAGAAACCCTTGTGGAATATTCTGAATTATCATCATCATCTTGTGTCCCTTAGTCCTTGGACAGTTGGGGCGCCACAGATGACATGAAAACTATCCTATCCTTCTCCATTCCTCTCTGTTTTCTGCACTATGCACAGCATCGCCTAGTTTTAGTCCTGTCCACTCTTTGATGTTATCTTCCCATCTTTTTCTCTATGTTCCTCTTCTTCTCCCTCCTCTCGTTGTACCCTGCATGATTTCTTTGGCGAGCCCTTGTTTTTTGTCATGTGGCCATACCATTCCAGTTTATGCTTTTTTACAGTCACCAGGAGGTCATCATACTGCCTAATTGCTTGACGCATCCTTCTTTTACTTGTTTGTTAGAGATATGGTTTCTATAGCAGATTCTAAGAATTTTTCTGAAACATCTCATCTCCATCGCCTTTATTTTTTTTTCAAGTTCTGCAGTTTATGTCCAAGACTCACATGCATACAAGAAAATGGAGAAGACTAATGAGCGCATCAGCCTTATTTTGGTGCTGGGGGCTATTTGTCGTTCCATATTTTCTTAAGCCTCTTTAGTGCTGTTGTGGTCTGGGCAATCTTGGCCATCCGTTCAGGCTTGGAGCCTTCTTCCGAGACTATTGCTCCTAGGTACTTGAAGCTGCCTACTGTCTCTAATCTTTCTTCCCCGACCTTAATTTCAGTGGAAATGCTGGTGGTGTTATTCGTCATCATTTTTGTCTTTTCTGCACTGATTTGCATGCCAAAGGACGATGAAGTCTTGTTGAGACGCTTTACTAGGTATTCTGAATACGACACTTTGAGAATTCTGTTGTTGATCTCATCATCATCAGGCTCACCATGAGAGGCTGAACTTCTCCATTGCTTGGTAATACTCTTCCTTCACTAAAATGTTATGTTCTTTGAACAAGTTTCCTGGAGCTGGCTGATGCAAGATACTGTTTATTTTTGGATTGTCTTGACTTGTGTGGCTGAAGCAGTTGTAACAGTCAAAGTTTTACCAAGTGTTCAACTATACTAGGGCTTGGCCTATAACTATAAATATAATCCCTTATTTTTGCACTAAATAGCCTATACTAAAGCCGTATAAGTATAGGGGATTACATGTTACCGTATTATTATTATGCTACTATTTCAAATTTGCATAAAAGCATAATCAGTTCAGAACTATCATTATCATTTAATTCATTTAAGTTTAAGTAGGCGATCATTTAATTTAATTTTAATCACAGTATTAAGTAGTTCACATTTTCTTCAAGACCTAGTTACTAGTTAAGTTTAGGGCCTTCTAGACATTCTAGTACTAAGTAGTACTAACTAAGATTCAGGATAGTTGTTGCCTGTACCGGACCACTGACGCCACGGCCACACTGCTCTGATTAATAACTTAATTATAATTAACTTAATATTAATAAGCTTTATTTTAATAACTGGGTACTATTATTTTCTCCGATTATCAATTTAATAAGCAATAGTAAAACACTTTAATTACTTAAAATTTAAAAACTGTAACTTTGGTAGGGGGTAAAGCTGTAGCAAGTGATTGTGATAAATAATGTTTCGGAGTGTGAGTAATTTCCCATTAGCCTAGAATTAAAAGATATTATTATTATTATTATTATTATGGTAAGATGACAGAGTTTCCGGATTGAAGATTTAATTCTCACCGATTTCCAATTTTATTCGATTCTACAATTACCGGCTCTTCATAGGCTGAAGTTATTGCCATAACATGAAAAAAAAAATTCACTTAACATTATTAGTAAATCATCACGATCGTTATTTACGAATTACTATTACAACTTTTACAATTAGAAACCTACGACTCACTGCAGCCTTTTATAGCTGTAGTACCTACATTTTTAGAAACTATAATTTTAATTAGACATCAGCACACAGCAGTTAAATCAATCTAAAATTGTTCAAAAATTTTGACAACCAATGCAGTAAATTTCAAGCAAAAATCATCTTTAAAAAAACATAAGCAAATTATATTTTTAAATTTTGTTTGCATAGGCATGGGTCGTAATAAGTAGTAATCGTTTCAAATATAATCAGAGAATATCTCTTCTTAAAAAACATGACATAGTATCGATACTTAAATATCTATTTCGAGCCTTCGTCTAAGTTTGCAGAGCTGAAAATGTAATCTCAGGTAATTTTCTTTGTACTTTAATTAATGAATTATTTTAAAAACTGCTTCAATTTACGAATGGTGAAAGGGAGGTAGGCTTTAACATTTAAATGCATTGACGCGAAGTTGCACTCGTTAACGGTTCATTTTGTTTGGTTAGATTTGATAGTCTGAGACAACACTCTTGAAGAGTCTCTTCTTTAACGAATAACTTCTTACTCACTCTTACTCTTACTGCTACTCTTACTCTTGAATTTCAGATTTCTTAAGTTTAAGTTCAACTATTAACTATATTTTAATCTTATTACACTTAACTTAATTCCCAAGACTTAGGCCTACTCTCCTTAGGCTTAGTGATTAGTGCCCTTGTTAGGCTAAGGGTAGGTACTTTGGTAAAATATTCAAAAATTTTGTATAAATAAACCAATGGCATAGTTGAACAGAGCTAATTTTTTACAGAATTATAACACCAAAATCATATTTTTAGCTGTTGTAGTTTTAAAGTTATGAATTTTTAAAGTGCGACTTCATTTGTCCTTTTTTAACATGGACCACATCGCCATATTCTGTGACCCAATTCAGCTGTTCGCGTCACGAGCTAAATAACTCTCGTTTTAATTATAATTTTATACGACTTTTATTTCCAGAACTATGCTGTAATAAAAAATAATTTTATACAATTATATATAAATTATAATTTATCTAACTATGCACTATCACTATGTATATCAGTAAATTTAATATATAATGTATTAATATAAGGCTTTTCTGTTTACCAAATCTACGGAGTCCATTATACCGGTATATGCTATATAGTTTATATAAGGCAATGCATCCCCTAAAATACTGTTTGGGATCTACTTATTTTGAACTTTCAACTTTGCCACATGATTAATTAAAGCTTTCCTTGACTAACTGTGTGATAGTTTTGCACACGGCAACTTTTTATGAATGAAAATGATATAGTATTCTACGGTATAGCCATTTGCAAGTGACTGAATGGCTGCCCATGCGCATGGCATTTTGCACACGGCAAATTATGATCATTTATAATATGGACGCTACCGTTTTCTTTAACCTCAAATTAAAATATTATTCTTTCAATAACATTTAAGTTCATTCTAAAACATAATTTATCAAATCTTTTGATGTAAATAGTGGTAATAGTTAATTATTTCCCAAGTATCGGCCATAGTTGCCCCTGGCAACGGTTGCACACTACACTACTTGATCAGATTCAACTAAGTGACTTCTTCACTTCATTACTCAGCTACCACATGACCCATATATATTCAGTATGTTTATTCAATGTTATTTATTAAGTTTTTACTGTTATTTCTAGTTGCAACTCTTAATATTTGTGTTGTAATGTTAAAACAAAAACAACATAAGTGATCTGAAACTAATCTGCGTCTTCCGCCATTAAAAAGGGGGCGTGGTCACATCCTAATCGAAATTGGGCTAGTCCACCTAGTGACAATACAGGTTACGGAGACAAGCATAACTAATGTGAGACATGACCTACTTCAATGAGAATTGGCACAAAGATACTTCAATATCTACTGCTTTTCACGATTTAATATGAAAGACCTGTTCTTTTTATTTCACAAAAAATTTTGTATGCGAAGATGCCTTATATATACCAATGATTTTCAAAATAAAAGTCGATTGAAAATGCAAAATAGCTGGATGGAAATGTAGGCCAATATGTCTTCCAAAGTGAAAAGGTGGAAGCGGAACTCAAGTACATGTCAAAAGGACTCATTTATTAATGAATTGACACTCACATTAAAAAATTAAAAAGTCGGATTTTAATGCGCCGACGCCCATTTCCGATACAAATTTTAAAGTAGTCTCCCTTGCTTTATTGAAGTACCTAACTAAGGGCTAAGGCATAGTCTGCATAGGGCATAGGCCTACTTTTCCCCATAATAATAATACTACTACTAATACTACTAGTAATCATAGTCACAGACAGAATCATGGCAGGGTCACTGCACACACACATTTGCATAGGCATAGTACGCAGCATACATGTCATACATCAGGCCAGAGGTCTGTAAAATTGAAGCAGGAGGTCCATGACGTAGTACCCCTGTTGTGTACTACATTTTTTATGTGGCCGCCATCTTTGTTGCAAGACAGCAGACACATTAAAAAAAGTAGTACCTCACATGAAAAAAAGACACATTTTTAAGAGGATGGTTTTAAAAATTAGCCAAACGTTTGGCCCAAGGTGAATGTATCAACTTTATTGTATCAGTCTAGATACGTGATAAACATTTTTAACAACCTCAGTCCCCCCTTTTCCTGATACTTAGGTAATTATAGCGGGTACATTAATTTCTGGGTGAATGTACTGTAGCAACTTTATTGTATCCCTCTAGATATGCATCAAGAAGTATCAATGACCTGCGGTCACTACCTTCCCTCGAGTATCACTAAACCTTGGCTTTCCACTTGCGCTAGCTACATACTGTGGTGACAATTGGAAAGTGTAAAAATGAAGAAAATTATCAAATTAATAGCGAAAATCCATTCAAGATGACCAGACTTCTGCAACAATCACTCTTGTATTTTACCTCTCTTTTCAAGTATTAATTAAAAATAATGACGTCGCATCATCAATATATTGTGTATACCTTTGTAAACAAAGGGCAATACACCCATACAAAGAAACGCATCATGGCCCTCCTGCTCAAATTTAGCATAGGGGTCCTCAAACAATGGCCCATTATGTCTGAATAAACTGAATTCATAATCTAAATAAGATTTTCATATTTTTTTTAGTATTGAGGTAATTTACCCTGGTTAGCTGATCCCCTGGCATAAGACATTGCCATAGGTTTTACAAACAAATATATGCCTGACTACATATTATGTACTATTAACTATTAATATAGATTAGAAACTACTCATTGGCTGTAGGTCCCTTCAAGTTAACTGACTAAGCCTTTTTCTTTATTGCTACAGCAATAATTTTCATGTCTTTTTTGTTTAATTTGATTTTAGGCATGGGAATAGATCTCAACTCTGTAGTACATCCATCCCTGTGGCGCTACAGCCCATGTAGGGCTTTGGCCTGCCTCACCACTTCCTTCCACTCAAACCTTACTGATGCTTTTCTTTTTCCATGCTTGGATTCCCAGCTGCTGTAGATCTTTTTCCACATCATCCATCCATCTAAGCCTAGGTCTGCCTTTGAGCTGTTTTCCTCTGTGGTTTTGGTGGTGCATCCTCTTCATTCCTCTGTTGTTGGACATTCTTTTTAATTGTCCCGCCCAGCATAGCCTGCCCTTCTTTATTTCTGCTACTATTGTAGGATCCTGATATAGACTATACAATTCCTGGTTGGTTCTTATTCTCCATCCATATTCATTCTTTGTTGGTCCGTATATTTTCCGGCAACTGGAGTACTGTGTACTTTATGCTATAGTTTAAGCTTTTTGGGTGTCATTCAATTAGCCATTTTAAAGATCTTTTTTTTTTAAAAAATAATATGTTATTAACTTATATAATATGGCTGGAACCATTACAACTTAATGTTATATATAGCATGCTCCAATGGCAGATATTTGGTGGATACGGTGGCAATCATGGTTGTAAAATTGTGACAAAAATTTAAAAAGCTTGAATTTAAAAAGGATCCATTGAGTCCTGGGAACCCCAAATCATTATTGGGATCTGTAGAGTCATGTGGTAAATTTTTTCTTCTATGTGTTAACACTAATCTGTAATATAAAGTTTACTGAATGGATTAATCGGGAAATTCGCAGAAGATCAAAGGGACTAAGGATAGATCCACATTTACCTTTTTATCTACTTTTTAACTTATTTTCAGATAATTACAAACATGAGTGCTGGTAGGCCAACCAGTGCCCATGTTAGTCGCAAGGGAAGGAAAAAAAATCCTAAAAAAGAAGATGATTCGAATCGCACTTTTAGTTTAGATGGCACACCAAATATTATATACTGGAGTCACAGTGACAGTTACTGTAGCACAGTTCCTTTTTTGATGGATCTTGCAAGGAATGAAAATGATACCGGTCATTCCGACATGCTAATGGACACAAGTGAATCTGACAGAGTTTTCCAGTTTCAGCTTCTTCCAGATTTATGCAAACTCAAAATTTGGGGTTTGCTTAAGTCGTGTGATCTAGGCCGTTGCATGCTTGTATGTTTAAACTGGCACAGTGTGCTTCAAAATCCTCATTTTTGGAGTGTGATAAAATTTAGTGAGCTGCCTGGCTCTTGCTTGCCACGCGATCGAAATGGACCAATTCATACTGATCCAGTTTGCCATCATTGCTTCCGCAAAAGAGTCCTTGCTTTCACTCAGTTTCTATCAAAAATACACCCTGTTGTGAAAGAATTTCAGTTTTGCCTCGATATAAGCCATCCAACCGACCAGTTCAACTTAGCAATTGAGCAGTTTTTGGCTACAGCAGAACTGAGCTCACTTACATGTGCTGACATCAACTGGAAGGAGAGCCCATCCAGGACACTGTTAAGAATAACAAATGAAACTTCCCAAGATCAGGAATGGATATATAGATATCGCAAACGCCAGCGAATGTTTTCCAGGATTTTTGAAACATTTGTATGTATTGCATCGCAACTAACCACATTAATTATGCCTTTTGACTGGACGGAACATAATGTTGAAAATCTGTGCAATTTAAAGAAACTGAAAAATTTAGTGCTGGAGAGGTATGGGAGTTTAAACCATGTTTTTACTCAAGAATTACTGAATCAATTGATGAGGAGTCTGGTCAACTTAAAGAAACTACTACTGGAGGTAAAGAAGCAAATAAGCATAAATCTAGTTAGTCATTTTAAAAAAACAACAACTATATTTGTCAATTAAAAATGAAACTTAAATTGAAATTAATTTTTCTAAATTACTTTTAAAGCAGTTGATGTTTATTTTTTAATGTTAATCGCCTTGCTAATTCCTTTTTTAAATGCGTTTTAAAAATCATTTTCTTTAAAATAAAAATTCTATAAATCATGTGTTGTCTTTGTCATTTTTTCAGGTGTGGATCCCAAACCAGATAATGGGAGTTTACTGCATTGAGTCAGCATCTTTGTTTTTTTTAGATGTTTCTCAATGTCGTGGCTTTTACCTAAATAGACTGAATACCCCCAATCTGTTACAGTTGCGATTAGCAACGAATTCTTTGCAGAGAAATTATTTCCAGCGACAGTCACCACAATTGCCTTGCATGTACACAGTGCTTTCAGCTGGTGCACCTAGGCTGGAGGATATCAATGGGCACCATTTTGAAATAGAGAGTAGTGAACATCCATCTGAGGAAATGTGCAATTTACTAGGCACTCTTTGCTGTTGTCTTCAGCATGCTAGAATTGGGGGCATTGAAATGTATGGTTTGTAATTTTTTGTTTTTCTTTATAAAAGCACACCATAGATCTATTTTAGCATACGTTAGAGGAATACAGTCCTGTAAATGTGTACATTTCTTGAAGTTTTAATAAATTAATGTTTCAAAATGGTTTAAGTATTATAGTTATAGGTATAGAAAATTATAGAGATCTATATTCACCTTAATGGTGTTGTAAACTTTTCCCCCATAATTCACAGTGCGTCAATCTTTAAACATATTTACTTTCTTTCTTTAATCCGTTGCTCGATTATGGGTTGAAGTCATCCATATTAAGATTAGGATTATTAACATCTCATCATTTAATTAGATTAGCCAGATTTCAATATGTACTTTTGCCAATATCCAGTATTTTGAATTTTAAAGTATATTTACTTTAGTGTTTGATGATGATAAAAGAGATGTCATGTAATGTTATGAGGGTTCTAAGTTGTTAAATATTGCTGCATTAATTTAGTCTTTCGTTTTTGATGCATTGTAATCATGTGAATGTCATTTATATATATATATATATACAAGTGTATATAATATTAATAACTTTTGTGCTTTGGTTTTAATGAAATCTTTAAAATCTGGTACATGTTTATGGAGATTTTAAACATGGATTAAAACTGTTAGACCTTGATGACAAATTATTTCTCTAAACCAAATTTATTATAGTTATAATAAAGTTATATTTAAAAAAATTTGACCAAAAAAAAAAAAAGAAGAAAATTCCTTTTGAGTCATCAGGTTTTTTTTCAATAATTTTTATCAGATATATTCAAAATATTCCAAAACTGTCTACTAAAATATGAACCTTAATATCTATTTATATGAGTTAAAAAGAGAGAACCACATAATAATTTGTTTGTACCCTTTATATTATATACAATTTTCTTTAGCATGTAAATGTAACTTGACATTCAACAATATAAAAAAAAAGGAAAGTGTTTTTTGTTTTTTTATTAAAATCCATGAAATGTTGTACCAATACACACTTTTTCTCATAAAAGCAACATTTTTTGCAATATAATTAAAGGAGAAATGTTGGAACTACAAACAAATTTTTATTTAAAAAATTAAGAAAGCTACAGGGTACAAAGTTTGAAATGTTACATGTTTCATTCCAATAAGCTTTGCACATTTACGAGTGATACATTTACCTTAATCATGAGAGACCTTTTTTCTCTAACTTGTTTACATGTAATAGTCTTAAAATACTTTTTTTTTTAATCGTCCCATATTTGTACTTGGCAGTATCTGCCGAATTGATTATTGTCTTGTTAATTTTAATAAAAGATTTTGTAGGGAACATGTTTCATTAGAAGCTCTCTCAAAATCAGATTGGTTTTTTTTTTTAATCAAATGAAGTGTGTAGTATTCTAATACATATATTGAGGTATGATGATATATTTAGAAAAATATTTATTAATAATATAATTTATTTCTAATTGAACTCAGAAATTTATTTCATTCTAATTATTGGGTGGACCAGGACTTGCATTTTATTAGTTATCTTAATTTTTAGCAGAAGTATGTTTAAACTCATTTGATGAGAAATCATTTTATATTGCTTTTCTAATTATGTAAAAATGTTTACTTCCAGATTTTATAGCCACTAATGTTGACAATTTTTTTTTACTTTTAAAAAACTATTATTTAAACCGGTGTTTCCCAATCTGGGGTGCTTGCACCTCCATAGGGTGTGAAGAGGCATTTTAGGGGTGGGAGGAAAAGATTATAAGATATAAATTTTTTTAATTTTTAAACTTAATCATCAAACATTTTAATTAAGGTAATAAGTTACAAGTTCTACAGTACTCGTCTTTTCCAATTTTAAAATGCATGGTTACTTTTTTTAGGGGTCTCGAGTCTTAGAAACAATATGAAAGGTCTGCAGAATATATAAAAGTTTGGGAAATGCTGACTTTAAGTTTAATTCTAGTAAAAGTTAAGTTGAAAATATTAGTTATTTTCACATGCTCATACAAAAAACAAAAAAAAACTATTGTATCCGGAAATTAGTATGAAACTAATTTGTCAAAACCAATTTGTTCCAAACCAATTTGAAGGAATGTTGTTTGAGAATGAAAATTTGGGGAAGTGGGGGAGGGGACATAATAATAAATTTTATTTTAAAAAATTTATTTTCCCCATTTGCACCTTACCTTAAAAAAGCATTTTAAAAAAACAAAAAAATTCTTTTAAACAATTCAATAAATTTCATTTTTAACAAACTTTCATTCAAACAACATTCCTAAATGCAAATAAGTTTTTAACAAAATAGTTTCAAACAATTAGTTTTGTACTAATTTCTAGAATCCAATTAGACATTAGACTGTTGAAAAATTATAAAGCCCGATCACATCTATTTAAATAAAACAATACTTTAAAAATTGCTTAACAGATCACACAGTTCAGAGAGGTGATATATTTCAAGGGGAAAAAATTATTTGAATACATAAAAAGCATTATAACTTAACTTTGATAAATTTATTTCATTACTTGAATAGTAATAACCTTATTATTATTTAATGCTTTCAAAAGTTCAGTTTTGTTCTGCATTGTTTCTAAATATCTTAAATTCAAATCAAACTTTTTTCACAAAGCTTAATAGAAAGATAATGTGACGGACTCTGTAAGTTTGAATAGATATAAGGGAGTGGTGTGCAAACTTTTTGGTGCTAAGGACATTTATGTAAAAACTTTGTTGAAATTTAGTTTAAATATAGGTCTTAGTAGGTGGGCTTCGATAATCACGTCATGTTCAGTTTGAATTTTTTACACTGATTATTAATTTTCAAAGATATTTAGAGATAATCATTAACAATTTGTAAGTTGTATGAAAACACTGATACACTTTTTGTTTTTTAAAAAGTTCAATATTAAAAATTAATTTGCATAAGTATTTTTTGGGGGGTGAGTTTTGTTGTTATTTTTTGTTTTTTGCTGAGTCCAGGTAGGGGAACAAAATAGACTTATGCACAGATCTTATTCTATAGTAAAGAAAATAAGTTAAGTTATTAAAATTACTTCAAATGTTTATTGGAAAGAGATGGCCTAAATGGAACAGCGTACTTATTTGAAAAAGCAGGCTATGTTCTTAATGTTTCTTGAACTACTTACAAATAAATATGTTCATATATATCTTCTTCAGTGTTGTCTGCTTGGAGTATCTTACAATTGAAAAATTATCTTCAGTCATCAAAAATAATATATTTTTGTCATTTCAGGAAAAGATTAAAGGAATTCAATAGGATATGCATCTATTATTAGAATTCAATGAGAGTAAAGAATACACTTTATGCTTAAATGTTTCTTATTAGTTATTGCTATAATTAAGATAAATGAGTATTAGACTGTATACTATAAGAACTTAAATGATCATAAATAAAATGTATATATGAGACTGTATACTATAAGAACTTAAATGATCATAAATAAAATGTATATTTGATTTATTCTCTATAGGGCATCCAGAATTTATGTTACCGGTCTTCCAACTCTTGTTTGCTCCCAGCTTTGTGCTGACCAATTTCTAGTTACTTACGCTATTTTGTTTACTGAAAACTTGTAGTTTTCAGGGGTCCCAGTTTTAATTTTTTTTAATGAATTCATATTTTTTCTCAGTTTAAATTTAAGATCTGACATCATCATTTACTTGCACTGTCCATTTAGAAATGTCAAATAGATTTTTGTTTTTTGTAAATCCTCAAGTGGATTATTGTCATATTTTGTGTTGTACAGGGTGTCCCTATTTCTTCTTTATCCAGACAACCGTGAATAACTTTAAAACGTATCAAATAGGTGAAAAAAGTTGTATTAAATATATTAGTCTATGTGAAAAAGATTGATCTTACATGAGATGAAAATTCATCCACTGGTGTCGAACTCCCTCACTGCAATGCCTGGTAGGTATTTTGTCAGCCTCTACTCTGACAGCTGCATCTGTCAGAAATTAAGACAAGTTAACCTCCAATGTAATCATGCATTCTGTCTTCTTACACAGAGTAAGGTGCCTGCATATTTAATCACAATTTGGTCGCATTATCTTCATTATTATTTGAGTTATTCATCTTTGTTTGGGTAAAGAAACATTTTGGACATGCTGGATTTGATGCTGTTAGTGTTTAGGTTTAAATTTTTCATTGGCAAAGCATTTTTAAAAAATCTTATTAGATTCAAGAATCATTCAATTGTGTACAACTCTAGTGTAAAAATGAGGAAAGGCAATTATTATTTATTTCTAAATGCAATTCTTTAAATGTTAGATTTGTCGCTGCATGATGCATTATGTCTCCTGGCAAAAGTGATTGCCTTTGTGATTTTACAATATGGTTCTTTAGTAATCACCTATTTGACTTGTTTTTAAATACTAAAAAAGTGGAAATAGAGTTTATTTTCATGAATGTAAAAATAGTCTATATGAAATTCAATGCTTGATAGTTAAGGCCACATAATTGTTTACAATGTAGTAAGTGCCATTGTTGCTGTTAAAATATTATGTTGTATGACCAAAATTTTAATGTTCTTATTCTTGAATTTAAGCTTGGTAATGGTTTGTATATGTTTATAATTCTTAAACATTTCCAATTATGGAAAATAAAAATATTTTGAGCACACGTTGGGTTACCAAAAAATTAGTTAGTTATTTCAGTTACAATCTATTTTGCGTTGTATATTTTATTTTGTTATACTCTATTTTATTGTCTATGATGTAGCAATGAGATGAATTTGATTAATTTGACATATTTTGGAGCTTAACTAAATCACATGTCTTATAATGTGTGACTACAAAAAATGAAAGTGAATCTCCCTCAGTCTCTAATTGAAACTCTCAGTGATAGAAAAGGGCTTATTTATTTCAATGGGATATAAGCTAGATTAACTTATATTACAATAATGTTTTGTTTTAGGAGCTACATTAGTATTAAAAGTGTAGGATTTTAACAAATGTGGTTTCCTTCATTTTTAATGTGTATGTTGTGTGATAATCTACTTTTATTTATTGCAAAAAAAAAAAAAGTATTTGTTTTTTTTTCTGCTGCCATATAAGTTTAATCCCATAATCTCTTTACAGTTTAAAAGGCTTATTTATTATTTTACTCTTAAAATTATGTACAAATAATTTCAGTGTTTCTCAACCTTTTTGTGTTCATAGCTCACTGCAATTCTCTCACAAATCTACTGCACACTTATCTGATGTCCATTTGTAATAAAATTATATTATTTCTGTTTATCATAATTTTAAGAGCCATCTGTATTGACACTGTTTGAGAAAGTCTTTAAATTTTGTTGTGATCAATCTACTTGCTTTTTATTTTGCTGCAAACCCGCTGAGAAACACTGATCTATTATTATTTTAAAACTCCAATACAAAATTCTGTGTTGTCTTGAGATATTTTTTTTCCTTTGATTTCCCATGTTTAGACTATTGTTATCTTTATGATCTTACACAAAATGCTATGTGATGTCACGGTAGTGTTGTTTACTTTCTATCTCTGGTCTTTAATCTTTAAAATAAAAAGGAATCTCATTTCAGCAAATAGACTACCGTTTATTTCCTCTATAAAATTCTATAGGCTAACATAATGAATAACTTTCATCAAAGCCATTTAATTTTTTTTGTGTTGTAATTGTTAACTGAACTTATGGTGAAACATGTCATTGAAAATATTTGTTTTTAACTGCAAAGGGTAATAAGGGGAGAGACTGCAATCAGGTTAGCACAATAGGAAATTAGTAAAACAAAGTAAGGTTAAGCCTGAAAAAATTAACGTAACAAAACAAAAAAAACGTGTCGACAGGAAGCCTTCGTCAGCAAACAAACAAGAAAAAATGAATAAAATTAAAAAATATTAAATCATTTGCTGCCCTCTTAGATACTACTTCTCAGCAAAGTGCTATTTTTAAGTATTTTTTAATTTTTATTCGTTTTTTCTTTGACGAAAGCTTCCTTTTAACACATTCGTTGTTTTGTTACAATCCTTTTTTCAGATATAACCTTTCTTTGTTTTAACTACATAACAGTTTTAAAATAAAGCAATATATGTAAAGGTTACACAGATTAGGATTATTTGTTTTCAATGCCATTTCGAACGTACACTTGAATTTAAAAAATATGTAGTTTATGTCATATGGGTTATCCTTAAGAAAATATCTTTACTTTAATTGTCAACAAATGATATGGAAATGGTTTTAAACTTTAGATTTAGGATGTGGACGTATCAGCAAAAATAATGCATTAATTCTGGCAATCTGTAGGATATGTTTAATATGCTTAAGCTGCTTATCATGGGCAGATTTTAAATACAGGTATGTGTTTGTTGATCATTCCAAAAAAATAATCAAATATCACAGGACTGGTACAGTGAAGTACTCTAAATGGCATTATATTTATACATATTGTCCTCATTTTATGCTTAAATATTGGACAGTGGGGTTGGGGGTTTTTGCATTTTCTTTTAAATTGTGTCTTTGTGACTGTAACCCTCAAAACATTTCAACTGAAATTATAAGTATAAGGTACAATGTAAGCCATATTTTATCCACATAAAAGTAGGCTCTTATTAAATTTAAATTAACAACTAATTGC
Source organism: Omphiscola glabra (assembly GCA_964017045.1). NCBI lineage: Eukaryota > Metazoa > Mollusca > Gastropoda > Lymnaeidae > Omphiscola > Omphiscola glabra. The sequence goes on along the minus strand of OZ024794.1, from coordinate 4,477,588 downwards.
AATTGTATTAAGCTCTTTCATGGCTTAATTATTGACTGGAAATATTTTTTCAGGACTTAACATGTATCTAATATTTTTAAATGACTAAACATTTTGAAATAATCATTACCATTTTAAATGTATATTTTTTTTATGAGTTTGTGTTGATCCTTTAAATTGAATAAAAAAATTGTGGAAGTCTAATTTATGACAGACAATAACTGGTGGAATTTTGTTTTTAAACCTAAAAAAGTCATACAAAAGCATTTCGATTCTTAAATGATGTTTTAATTTTCATATTATTTATTTTTACCGAGGCCAGTTTTGTTGCTGTCTAAAAATTTTCTTGAGGCAAACAACCATTTTCTAAAGAAATGTTTGCTAATTTTTGAGTATATTACTGTATGACATGCTTTATAATCCAACAATTATTCACAATTATAGACTACCTCTCATAAAAAATTGTTCACTTTGCATCTTATTGTCATGGCATATTTCATGTTGAACTTGGCAGCCCCATTTTGTATGTCCCTGAACTGAAGTGTTACACACTTTAAGTCATTGTGCTTTACTGTAGATCTTTCAAAAGTGGGGTCATTTTTTTTTTAAATGGCATGTGCAGCTTTTTTAAAAATTAAATAAATGTATTATTATTGATCTGTTGTAAATATACATATATATTTTTTGTGGTTTTTTTTTTAATAGCTGATCACAGAAAAAAAAATTTGTTCTACTTTTTTACAAAATAAAATTTCATAAAAACAAAACCCCAACTCTGTATCTTATCAGATTACAACTACAAGAAACTTTTTCCCAATGGGAGAAACATGAGTTGGAATATGATATAAAGAGTTCCCTTATGTAGTCTTAAACTATTTAGGCAGTAACAGTTAACATCTTGGCATAAAATAAAATTGTTAAATTTCATAAATTATAATTCTGAGTTATTTAATTCTTTGCAGAGATGTTTAATAAAATTTAAATGATGTTTAAATTTTTGAAATTGTTTGAGTCTGGTGTTAATGTACTTTAAAAAAATATGTTGTATTTTTTAAGTAATTTGTTATAGAATTGTAATGACCTATTCTGTGGGGTAGACAGTTTGCACTAATTCAAATTTAGAAATAGAAGAGAGAAAAAAAGGCATGGTAGTTGGAAAAACATTTCTTTGCAACTACTGCTCCTTTCTTCATCTTATTGAACATTAAAGACACACCTAATCAAACCATGTGTTGTGTGAATTCCTTTCTATTTGTCAGCTTGTAACAGTGTTTATTTATACTACTTTTAAGACTAGATATATAGCAGGAACACACAATGGACATTTAATAGCATTATGCCTGTGAGCTGGGTTTGAATAATTTTTTGAAGCAAACCTAATGAGTGTGAGTACAGAAGTTGTGTACACTTAGGTGTATGTCTTGTAAAACTCTCAGAAAACTAAGGTCTGTTATATTGATCAAACAATTTTGAGCAGGTGTGTACAAAACTTTTTAAAATTAAGTCGCCAGCATATTTTTTTTTATTTCTGCAACATTTTATTAAAACTGAATTTAAAAAGTTCAGGCATCAAGTAAAAATTTGCAGGAGTTAAGGCAACCATCTCGTATTTGTCAAACCATGGAATATTAGCATACTCATCTGTATTTGTACATTCATTCACTGTAGGTAGTGGTATGATTAAAATGATGGTACCAATGCTAGCTAGCTCCACATGTTATCTTTCTCAGAGGAGGTGAATTGACAGTTGGAAACAGGACTTATTAGTGCATTTTGATTTAAATCCCCCATGAAGATTAGAAAAAAAATTCTGCTGAATTCATAGTCTAAAAGGAAATGAGCAAAACAAAAGATAGGACAACCTGAAAAAGGATGCAACAGAACAACGAACATATTAGCAAGAAGCCTTCAGCGAACAAATAACAGTAAAAATATTAAATTAAAATAAACAGTTGCAATGTATTATCCTAGATGACAGCAAGAGAAATGTTGATAGAAGACAGGTAGGTGAGAGAGTTCATACAGATAAATTTGGACAGAAGAGAGGAAAAGTAAGTCCACTGTGATTGATCGCAACAAGGTCAAGGAGGGATGGAGAAAAGGTTTGAGTGAATGAGAACATGACATTCATGCCATGTGGTGTCAGGGTTTCATGAGTCTGAATCAATTTGTTTCCTGGTTCACCTGCTTTGGCCTGTTTGTATAAGGCACAATGGCGGTGATAGCACAAGCCCTTGTGGTCGCTGCTATTAAAGTGTTATAGATTATCTTGCGCAATATTATGAAGGTATTCAGCATATCTGTCAGAGAGGTGGAGTAACTTCTCGCCTAGATACTCCATCTGGCAGTGGGTAAAAACAATGGACAAAATTGCAGCCAATACAAAGAAAACTGTCCCTTTTCTGGAAACTACACTTAAGGTGATGGAAATGTGTTTGAGCCTGGATGAAAAAAGGGAAAGTTTTGCTGCATCCACATGGCTTGGGAGGGGGCAGTGTGGATGCGACTCAGCACAAGGAAATCACACAGATTTTATCTATTCTAAATCATAGTCTAGTCTATCTGCTGCAATCATAATCTATCTGCAGTTTCATCTCGATCATTTGAGACCATAAAACCTACAGAAACATAAAGTGCACAAGTTATTCTATTAAAATCATTAAAATGCTCTTTCAATGATAAATTCTTTTTCAAAATTTTTTTATTTTAACACCTAATTCTTTTATACTAATCCAGATTCAGGCAAGAGAAGACACATCAGGAGCGACACTGCTTTTATTTATATTTGACATATCTCTCAAAATAACAAAAACTACACCAGAAATACAATTCATGGGATTAAATGTTTTTGCTTTTTTCATAAATTCAAAGATTACATTTATGTTAAAGGACAAAAAATACATGCATTGAATGAAATGCATTGGATTTATTTCTTTTTTTAATAAAAAGCTTTCTAGATACCTGTAGTTGTAACCCACAATTATGTTTTTAAAAAAACATGCAAAAGATTTTGAAAGTTAAACAGTATAATTAAAATGGACTTCGATTTATAATTACACAACCTCACCTTTGTATGAATATATTTTTTAAACATAAATATAATGTACGGGTGTTCAAACAAAATTCTACTGAAAATAAATTATCTAAAAATAAATGCCCTTATCCCTATCTTGATTTGTTTAGTGGAAGTGTTGTTAATAAATAAATAGATTAAATGAGGTTAATTTTTATATTACAATCCTGTTTTGGTGAACTTCTTAGCTATTTCATTACGGCAGCTATAAAATCCTTGAACTAACACCTTAGTTAACACTTTTATTATCTAGTTTCTAGCAAGTAACAAAAGCAACTAAATTTTTTTACCTAATAACTTTTTGTATTAATTAAGATTAAGTGTTCAATTACTTTCTACAGTATTTATAATGTAACTGTTGTCATGAAAGCTTATTTATAATACCATAGTTTTCTCATTGAGTAAAGAGAAGGTTAATGGAATGAAGAACAGACTGATAAAACAATGCAAATAAAATAAATTTAAGTATAAAAAGTTTGAGTGAGAGATAATATCACATTTGAAACAGTAGTACAATAATATTAATATAATAATATGTGGATCTTTATTTAGTTTAAAGTAGTGCATTTTCAAATATTAAATCATTATTAATAGAACTGAGTCCATTTATTTGTATATTAGTATAGTATAAGAATAAACAGGTTAAAAAAATCAAATTCAAGTATAAAACAATAATTTAATTTCAAATTGGTTAAAAGAATGTTTTAATTTTTAAAATGGTTCATTTTGGTTTTTTAAATGCTGATATGAGACAGGATGTGGGAAAGGAAACTTAAGAATGTTATTTACATTTACATATGTATAAAATAAGATTTTTTTTTAAAGTTAGACCATTAATAAACAAATTCAGGCAATGCCTTTCAAATTATCTAGATTATCCAATGTTAGCTGCTGGATGACCCTTTTAATTAGAGTTTGAAACATCCTTACAGTTGTACTAATAAACCTAACAATATTAATTGAATTCTAATTCATACTGGAAGACTTGCATTATTTGCATCCTAACTAAAGACATACAGCATTATTGCTTTTCAAGACAAGTATACCATACATTAATCAAAATATTACTCCAGTACAATCCAATTATGTAATGTTAATCAAATATACATTAAAAGTTAAAAGTACTGGCAAAACAAACTGAATGATGATGCAATTAATGTTATGGTAACAGTTCTAACTTGATTTTATGTAAATTTAAAATGTTTAAGCAAGGAAAATTTGATGCTTTAAAACTAGAGTGTAAGTAAAGCTAGACTGTTCTGTAAGTAAAGCTACACTGTTCACACAATTATAATTTTATGACTTAATAATTTTAGCCAATGAGGTATGTTTGTAAAGGGTTACCTCATCAAATTAATTTAACAAAGCACTGCACTTAAAGCCTACAAAAATAATTTTAGATACTTGTTTTTAAGGCTAAGCCAAAAAACAACAATTAGATATGTTATTTGAGGAAGTGAAAATCACCAAAAGAGACATTGGGGATGGCAAATATTATGGACGGTATATATTTAAGAAGTCTAACTTACAATAGTATTCTAAAACTATACATTTATTTCATTAGAGTTACACTTTTTGGAAGCCAAATTCACAGACAGCACTTAGTACCTTGTAACTTAACACCGAAGACCATAAATTACATAAAGGACAATGTTAATAATTTAGAGGGATACATTTATCAAAATCGTGGTATTAGAGTATATTTAAAGTCTTCCAAATCACACATTATTACAAAAGATTATGTGAAGAAAGTTTACCAATAAAAAATTAACTTTACTTTTAGAAGGTTTATTTTTAACCATTTATATATAATTTAAAATTGCTGTTGCGGAGTTAAGATTTTTTTTAAACATTTCGACAGCTAAACATCAAGCTCATCTTCATTAATCTGAGATGCAGGTATTGCATGACCACAAGAAATCAGAGGGATCAATCAAAACCTAAAATATAATCAGAATGAAATTTTAAGTTTTTTTAATATCTTTTGGGGTTTTTACGCAGCAGTTTATATTATGAAGTCTTTGGGTGGAGAGATTCATGATAATTGTGTAGCTGTATCATAAAACCTGGATTTGGACAGGTAGATGGCCTTTTAGAACGAAGCAGGCTAAAAGCTTCATTGACAGTCATCCCCTCATTTTTAATTAAATATGCCATTACAATTGAAGCTGATCTAGATATGCCAGCGTTACAGTGAACAAGAACACAGCCGTTTGATTTACGCCCTTCATCTATGAAATCTATGGCCTGTTGAAAACCTTTGACTATGGGAAACTCTGGTAAGTCTCTAAATTCTTGTGTTTGATACTTGAACTGGTCAGGAAACATGTTTTCAACACCTGAAGCCACATTGAGAATATGTGTTACACCATACTGTTTCAGTGTATCGAGGTCATGGGCCACATCTTGGGAGCCTGTAAAGACAGTAAACTAATACAAGTGAACAAAGATCAAATGAAACTTATACCCTATTCTAAGGTTCTGACAAGTCAGATTTTGCTGTAAATGGACTCAATAATTTTTTTCATAAAGCGTGTTTCTTACAGAATAACTAAATGAGCATTCAATCAGTGAACAATTTAAATGAAACTGTTTGTTGTTAGATATGGCAAAAATGACTTCTTATTAATGCTTAAGTAAAACTGATTATGTTTTAGACACATTGATCAAATTAATTATATTAAACACACCCATAATTAGTCCAGGTCTAACTTCCGCTACTTGCAAATCTTCATCTGTGTCAACAACAAATCCATGAAGGCTTGAATCAGATGGTCTACGATATGGAATACCTTGAGCATCTTTTCCTTCTACAACACGTGTTCCATCAGGATTTGTTACAATAGTCTCTGTTTTCCGTAAAATATTTTTATCAAAATGTTTTAAATCTTTTAAGTTTAATGGAGATGGTTTCACACCATGTCCGGCCATATTGGAAAACTGTTATCTAAGTAAAAACTGTGCTAGATTTTTATAATTTTCCCAAAAAAATGAATTGAAACAGTTGCATTATTGTCGTACAGCTTAGTTCTATGGTAAAGATGTTGAGTCTCCTGTAAAAAAAATAAAAATAAACATATCAATTAACACAATGGAAACTCTGGTTATTGTTTTACAGTTAGTATCCATTTAGGAGCTCTTTCATAAGGAGTATCTTGGTGCCCTTATTATGGATCAGACAACTAGCTCTGCATTGAGTCTAATAGAATAAATCAGAAACTCTTTGATATATCGGTTTAAGTATGTAATATAGTATATAGTATAACATCACTTTATTTCAAATAGAATAGCAATATTGATTTTTTATCTTCAAATTTGACTGATATAAATGTTCCATGATATTTAGCTTTTTGGCAGTTGAGGAAGTTTGCCAATAAGTGACCTCAAAAAATCCAAAGGTATAAATAATACCAAATAGAATAGCAATATTGATTTTTTATCTTCAAATTTGACTGATATAAATGTTCCATGATATTTAGCTTTTTGGCAGTTGAGGAAGTTTGCCAATAAGTGACCTCAAAAAATCCAAAGGTATAAATAATAAATGCTAGGACTATAATTAACAATCAAATATTTTTTTATGTTTAAAGGGAAATCATTAAGAATATAAATAACTAATAATAATAATAAACTAAATAGGCTTAAAATAAATAGAAAGACATAGAAAGAGGATGGCAGAGATAATCTATTATTTTACGGAAATCAAATAAATTTAACTGCGCAATAAATAAAATATATGAACTATTATTTTAGTATATGTTTAAGTAAAGTATTTTATTATAAATTACAAATACATTTAAAATAACAATTAAAGAACTATTTTAAGCATTTTATACATCAATACATATTTGAAAGCTATGATTTTTTTTTATCAATAAATTATCTAAGAATTATTTTTATTAAATCATAATCACATTGATCAGGAAAACTAAAACATCTATTGTTTCTTTTAGGGTTCTTAGTGTGTTGTTAAATTAAAATTAATGTCATCTAAATGTCTTCAAACAATATCAAATTAAAATTTTCAATTAAACTCAATTAAAGAAAAATCATATTAATTTCAAATCAGCAAAATTTTAACTTGCAATAAAAAGCTTTAAGATTATTTGATTTAATAACTACATGAGAAAAAATAATAATTTATTTTCCTCGTCTTTAAATTGCTTTTTAAATTGTTAATAAAACACACCAAATTTTAGCTTTGGTAAATTCGTATAGATTGTACCGCGTTTTTTTACCATGGCCGTCATCTTGGTTGCCTGAACCCTAAATTTATCCCTCACCCTAAATCTATCCCTCACCCTAACCTGAGCCCTAAATCTATCCCTCACCCTAACCTGAACCCTAAATCTATCCCTAAACCTAATGATGAGGTACCATCTATCTGAATTAGCCTTAGCTTTGTATTTTTAACATTTAATATGTTACTTATTTTTCATTCCAAAAATCTACTTTTACTTTTATCAAATTTACAAACTTAACGTTTTAAAAATACTTTTAATAAGAAAATGATGTTTAAGTCAATAAGGCATTATAAGGGCAGCAAAACTTCATCATAGCCAAAATAGCATTCACTAATTCATTTATCACTCATCCAAATAGGAACAAATCATATGAAGTTGCAATCAATTGGTTCATTTTAATATCTATATTTAAAGACCTAATTATGTGACAGATTTGAACTTTGGTATAACCTAGTTTTCAATATTAAAATAAATGACCATAATATTTCAATATACAGAATTTTGCGTAGAGTGCTACATTTTTTTTAGAAAATATAATAGCAATGTCACATTGAATGTGTAGTAAAAGGGATCTGGGACTTGAGAATCTTAATTAAGTTCAAATTTAGTTCAGGGACAAACCAAAAATGTGTAAGAGTATGGATACGTATTTACCTTTGGTTGCTACCATCCCGTGAATGATTTTATTAATCTTTATTAAAGTCGGAGGGGGCTTAAGTGATTAGACTTAACACTTAGACCAGGGAAAAGATTTTTTTTAAATTTACGCCTCCTCCTCCCCCCAGCACTGAGCCTGAGACCCATCGTCCCATTATCATGAATGCCATCCATTATTAATAATTAATTATTTATTTATTAATATTAATAATTATTAATTTCATCTATAAAATACCATCAATGACCATTTTGGCGCCCCCGGAGTACCCTGATGGACACCCCTACCCTTAACTACGCCTCTTCAGAACACACTTTTATAACAGCTGTCTTCACTAGTCTTACTTAAGTTGAACTCCTTACACTACTTACAGCAGTCTCGCCTTAGTGGTCTTGCTTTCTTGTAAATTGTTACTATTGGGCTCATCCTCGGGGTTTTAACTAATATCCATTACACGCCGTTGCACAGCAGACTGTCCGGAAAAGAAATTACTACCGGCCTACCGGGCATGTAAAATATAATTCATTTATATTATACTATTTATAATTTATTATACAATACTTTCATAGCCTCCGCTTTACCAGGGTCCCAGCTTTACAGTATTTTCAGAAATGGTATATATATATCATAGGTGCGAATATAAATTTAGCGTTTAATTCTCCCCACCCACCCCCACCCACCCCCACTACCCAAAAGTAACATATTGTATCGGCTATTTAAAATAAAACCAACATTTCCATTAACAAATTTGAACAATTCTCAGGGATTTTTAATTCAAACTCTTAAATAGCTTTTAGTTGCAACAATGAGATTGCCAAATTGTTATTTTAAAGTTATTACAGACATTTAGTTTTTTTTAAAATATATTTTTTAGTAAGGATAATTTCTTCAAAACTCATTGGATTCATTGATGTAACTAATTAACTGTGTTAGTATTTGCGTGGATGGTTTTGATAAGGAATACAAGATTCTTCTTTCGCCTCTTCGTCCTCGAGGAACAGCAGCCGGTCTTCATCGACGTCTGTGATCCTTCCTAGGACATAGGCCGCCTACAAGAGTCCTCCAGGCATCACGGTCCTGAACCAATCTCTCCAGCTTCCCCCAAGTGTGGCCAAGTTTCTTGGTATCTGCTTCCTCTTTTCCGTTTTCCTTGAGGGTTCCAGTTCAGGGCTTGTCTAGTTATGATGGAGGCAGGTTTTCTGAGTGTATGGTCGATCCATCTCCATCTTCCATGGAGGATCTCTTGTTCTACCGGTTTCTGCTCTGTCTGCTGCCACAGTTTCTGGTTGCTGATTCTGTCGGGCCAGTGAATCCCGAGAATCCTTCTCATGCAGTTATTGATGAAGGACTGAATTCTCTTCATATTCACAGCAGTGGTTCTCCGTGTCTCTGCACCATATAGTAGAACAGGTTTCACCATGGTGTTGAAGGTTTTGATCTTCAGGTTGGTATTCAAGTGTTTGGAGGCCCAGACATTCTTGAGTTGTTGGAAGGCTGCCCGTGCCTTTCCTACCATTATTTTAACGTCAGCATCCGTCCCACCTTGCTTGTCCACGATGCTGCTAAGGTAGACAAAGCTCTCTACCTCTTAGAGCTCTTCCTATTTGAGACTGATGGGTGCTGTATTGGTGGCATTGACCTTGAGGACCTTGCTCTTCCCTTTGTGGATGTTAAGGCCAATACGTGCAGAAGTGGCTGCAATAATTCTGGTTTTCTCCTGCATCTGTTTTTGGGTATGGGAAAGAAGGGCAAGATCGTCAGCAAAATCGAGGCCATCAAGCTGGTCCCACAAGGTCCATTAAATACCATTCCGCTTCTGCTGTGTGGATGTTTTCATCACCCAGTCAATGGCCAATAGGAACAGGAAAGGTGAAAGCAAACATCCTTGCCTCACACCGGTCTTCACCTGGAAAGCATCTGTCACCTGTTGTCCGTGGACCACTCGGCAGGTCATCCCTTCATAGGAGTTCTTGATTAAGTCCGTGATTTTTCCGCGGCATCTCATAATGTCTCAACAGTCTCCAGAGGGTTTGCCTATCCACACTGTCAAAGGCTTTCTCGTAGTCAACAAAGTTGATGTAGAGGGGTGAGTTCCATTCCAGGGATTGCTCTAGGTTAATGCGTTGTGTTGCAATTTGATCAGTACAGTGTTGCAATTTGATCAATACAGGATCTGTTGATCCGGAAGCCAGCCTGTTGGTCCCGCAGCAGGGGGTCAACATCTTCTTTCATTCTGTTGAGTAGTACACGGTTGAAAACCTTGCCTGGGGTGTACAGTAAGGTGATCCCTCTATAGTTGGAGCAGGAGCTTAAGTCCCCCTTTTGGGGATTTTAATGAGGTATCCCTCCTTCCACTCGAAAGGTACCTGTTCCCCCTCCCAGATCTTCATGAACAGTGGGTGTAGCATCTCTACACTGGTGTTTACGTCAGTCTTCAGTGCTTCAGCTGGGATGCCATCCGATCCTGCAGCCTTGCCATTTTTAAGTTGTTTGAAGGCATTACGGATCTCTTCTTTAGTGGGTGTGTTGCAGTCAATGACCAGGTCACTGTCAGCTGGCTGAATATCTGGTGGGTTACTTGGCTCTGGCCTGTTTAGAAGTTCCTCGAAGTGTTCTTTCCATCTGCCTCTCTGTTGCTCCTCATTTGGTATGTCCCTACGATCTTTATCATTCACTGGTCTCTCTGTCTTCCTGAACTTCCCAGATAACTTCTTGATGGTAGCGAACAATTCCCGCATATTCCCTTGGTAGACTGCTTCTTCCGCTTCTTTGGCAAGCATGTCTACAAAGTTCCTTTTGTCCATCTTAGCGCTTTTCTTTACTTTCTTATTTGCTTTTTGAGTACTCTTTTTGGCACCTAACTTTCTGCGCTCATGTACGGCTGTTGTTTATTTCTGCCTTCTTCCGTTTTCTCTCTTCTATCATTTTTAATGTCTCTGCTGTTATCCATTCTTTGTGTGTATGTTTCCTGTTTCCCAACACTTCCTGACATGTTGATTTGACTGCTTTCTTTACTCCTTGCCACTTTCCATCGATCGTCTCGTCTCCAAGCAGTTCCTGTAGGACTTGAAACTTGTTGGATAGAGTGATCCTGAACTCCTCCAGGGTTTCTTTCAAGTCAAGTGCACCCCCGGGGGGAAATGTGTAAAAAAAATTTTTTATCTAAATTTAAATTTTTTTAACATTTTTAAAAGTACATGTAATTGAAATTTGTGTCTTTCATCGATTACAATTATTGGAAACAAATAAAATATCGCTTTGTTCGATATTTATTGATGATCCATATCGTTCAGGTTAATTTTGTTACAGGCTCGCAGAAATCGATTATAAATATCGTATTGTTTTGAAAATTGGCCGCTCCTGATCATAAGCTAAAATCTTACTTTCTTATTCGCATATATCGGTATCTTTTATTTAATGACATTTTTTGCAGCTGCACAAGTTGAAAGCCTTTATAATAACACTGTATTAAACTACCTTTACATATATATAAATATAAATGTCTATAAATTGAATGTAATAAACATGTGCAATCTGTTTTGACATTATATTATATAATAGCATCATGCTTTAAAAAAATCATTTTAGCAAATATTTTAATGTAGTAGATTCCATACATGTATACTGACTTAGATAAAATGAAAACTTAAAAAAAAAAAACAAGAAAAACAAACAAACAAACTAATTTTAAAACAAAAAATTAGGAATTTACCGGTTGCATACAAATAGTGGACATTAAATCAATAATTATTAAATCGAGAGCGTTTCTAGTTTTTTAACACAGTTTCGGGAACAGAGTAAAATGATTTATTTATTTTTTTAAAAGTTTTTTTTTATGAAATCCCCATCGACTTTTCTGTTAATATGATAATAATAAATAATATTCCGCAGCTGTTTGAACTATTTAAGAAAATTTTATTTTAAGATGATAATCTAGTAGAAAAAAATATATATTAAACAACGAGTAAAAAAAAATCGAGTATTTCGACTATCTTGTAAATGCCATTTTTGGTAGTAGTTAAAAAAAAATTCTATAGAATTGGTAAAAAAAAATGTTTTTAAGTATAATATCAAAGAGGCAAGTTGTAATGATCTGAAGCAAATTATAGTAGTTTAAAAATCTTAATCAACATTCAATCAACTGAATATTGAGAATTTAAACTTTAATTTAATACGAAAAAAATCACACATTAATAAATATATGATGTCTTTTGTAAATAAGTCATGACTTCTTAACAATTATGTAGGTTACATATGATTTATAAATAATAACAATTTTGAAAACCCATAAAGATGTAGTCATAGCCTTTTGTACAGTAAAGCTCTTTTTTCTTTTTGACTTTAGTGAAACTTGGAAATATTTAGAAATAATCGTATGTTTTTGGTTGTTCTTTTTCGTTCAAAATGTAAAACTATTTTAGCATTTCTTTTTTGTGATGGATACCTTTTTTGTTTGGAAGGAATTCTTTTTTTTTTTAATTTTAAAAATATTTGTAGTAAATTCATTATTTTTTATGTAGTTGACCCAAAAATATTTTAAAAAACACATTACTTTTCATTTAAAAAAATAATGTTTGTATAACGCACTTAGTCAAGCAGAGACTTCGCTTGACTTTTGTGGCACCCTTGCTACTTTTCGGTTTTGTCCTGCCCTACCTAGCAGTAAAAGTTGATAATTTAATGTAATTACAACCCAGCTTTAAGCCCCTAAAATATGCGAGGCCCCATGCAGCTATACGGGTTGCAGACCTCACACAATGGCTCCTGGGTCTATTGACACATAAAATCTTAACTAGCATTTCTCCCGTTGCTCTACAGTTAAGTGTTTAATGATGCGAAACTAAATTTAACTACGGTATGTAAAATAAATGCCTTCTTACATTTTGAATTTATCAAAACATTTTCGGGGCCTATAAAATTTTAAGGGGCGAGTCTAAGCTACGGAGTATCTCTCTATAAAAAAGCATACCATAAGGGCTCCCAACTGGACTGAATTTATTTAAAATTGGGCTGGTGGAAGAGTTAGTGATGTCCTGTTATTATGGTTATTTCTAGCGTTTACCACACAAAAGTCTGAAATATTTACATCAGTGGCGCTTCATCCCATGTAGGGCCCTGGCTTGCTCCACCACATTCTTCCATTCGGATCGAACCATCGCTTTACACCTCCATGTGCGAACCACAACCTTTGTAAGCCATTCTCTACATCGCCTTCCATCTCAGTCTTGGTAGACCGGTGAGCTCCCTGTCCCTAGGTTTCTGCCTGTAGATCGTTTTTGTTGCTCCAGAAACTGGCATCCTTTCAATGTGTCCTGCCCAGGGCAGTCTGCCTTTTTTTATATTGTTGTGACTATGGATGGGTATTTGTACAATTGATATAGCTCTTGGTTTGTACTGATTCCCAAAACAAAACTGTATATCATCGGGTCATATATTTAGCAGGTTCTCTGCTTTTCTGGTAGGAACCAAGTCTCTTAAGTTACTACTGGTCTTATGATAGGGGTGTATATTGCCTTCTTTGTTCCCTTAGCGAGGTTTTTGCTTTGAAGTAGCTTTTGTAAATTGAAATAAGAACAGTCGCATGCTGTTATTCTTTCTTGCACCTCCGATTGTATATCCTCTTGCTTATTTATAGCCACCCCTAGATATTTGAAAGTAGCTACCCTCTCAAAGGTGTAATTGTTCATATTGATGGTGTCATCAGTGCGTATTTCTTGATATTATTTACATCAAGACCAGCTTTGACCGTGACATCTTCAAGTTCCCTGAAAGTTTTAATTATATCATCAATGCTGTTTCTACCAAGTAGCGCTATATCGCCTGTGTATGCCAGGTATTGCAATGGCTGGCTTTATAAAGTTCCTTATGGTTGTTCTGTACACCTATAAAGGGGCTCACACGTATGTTTCTAATGCTTTTTTCTAAAGTGATTTTGAAAAGGATACACGGATTTCCTTGTCTGATGCCCTGATTAATTGGAAACCCCCTCAAGTACTCTCTCTGTACTTTGATTCTACTTTTGGAGTTATCCATCGTCATATGTATAAGTCGGGTAAGTTTTTTAAGGACTCCAAGTTCCAGCAGAGCATCGTTTATGTATTTCCTGTCTATGCTATCATAAGCTGATTTGTAGTCCACATATAGTTAGTGTATGTTGATGTTGTATTCTTAGCATTTTTCTACGAGACATCTAACAGTAAATATATGAAAGTCTGAAATGCCCCTTCACACATTGTCTGAAAGATACATGATACCCTCACTAAGTAACTCTTGTTACCAGTGACATATCCTCATCAACACCAAGCACAGAAACATTATAAATCCCATCTACATTCATAGGAGCCATAATGATCAATAAATTGATCGTGGGCCCTTAATATACAGAAAAAGAAAAATTTGCATCACTGCATTTTGAATTTATTATTTTTAAATTAAGGTGACCCCTGCCCTCACTTTTGCTCAAACTCTTCGGATTCCTCAATTTCTGCTACCCCCCCCCCTTTTTTTTTCCTTGACGTCGATCAGTGTGACTTACGGGGTTGAATCTAATCTTGTGTCAAATGATTTTCTTCGGCGCACCACAACCAGAATGAATTTAGTTTACGTATGCCTCCCCTGACGCTTGAAAAAATATATTCCCTGATCAATGACAGTCTTATCAAAACATTCGAATCATGTATACTCCAAAATGCACCTCTTGATTGTTAAATAATAACACATTTTCTGCTGCCCTACTTCCGATAAAAATTACTTGCCATGACAACCAATTTTGGTGCTGATATATACACTGTCCAGCGGCGAGCCTATTGTTAGCGCCACACTAGGTGGGTTAAATTTTTGACGCGCTACCTTTCTCGATAGAAACTCTGCAGATGTCCGAAAATCCCGCCGCTCTATCTAAAGAAAAAATGACACCTGGGAAGACCAAATGTTCGCCCCCCCCCCTTTTTACGTCACTGACGTGAGTCTTTGGTGACAGGGGAAAAGATTCATTTCTACTCCCCCCCCCCCCCCCCCCGCTAAACTCTGAAACCCATTATTTTCATCCATTAACACGGGGACATATGTCCCATCTGCCACCCCTTAGCTACGCCTCTGGCTACTGACACCTGGCACTGCCCCCCCCCCCCCCCCGAACATCTGAAGTGCTCCCCCGGGGGAAAATTTCGGAAAGAAACACTGAACTTCTCCTGTTTGGTCTTATCTTTCAGTAGGGGAATGTTGTAGCACAAGCTGTATGATGTCTGCTCAGTGTAGTGCCTTTTCAGTTTTAGTCTCAACCGGGCCACTAGGAGATGGTGGTCTGAGGCAACGTCTGCGCCTCTTCTGACACGTACATCTTGGGGGGAATCACTTGAATTTTTCCCAATACACACATGATCTATTTGGTTCATTGTTTGGAGGTCCGGTGAAACCCATGTGGCCTTGTGTATCCTCCTGTGTTGGAATAAGCTCCCGCCCATGACTAGATTTGTTGTGGCACATAAGTCGGCAAATCTTTCTCTGTTATCATTCATTTCTCCTATCCCCTGTCGCCCAATGGCTTCTTCGTAGCCCGTGTTGTCACTGCCGATCTTGGCATTGAGGTCTCCCATGAGAATGACAATGTTACGCCTAGGGCGACCCTGGGTAATGGTAAGCAGTCTGTTATCGAATTCATCTTTGTCTTCCTACTTACTTTCGTTTGTTGGTGCGTAGCACTGGATAACATCCAAATTGATTCTATGTTTTTTTGTCCGAAAGGTTGTTGTGAGGATTCTAGGTCCATGCGCCTCCCATCCAATGAGTGCTTCTTGGGCTGTCCTGGATATCATTGGGGCCACGCCCAGAGTGTGTGGTGCATCGTCGTCCTCGTAGCCTGAGAATAACAGCATCTCTCCCGAGGCCAGTCTTTTCTGCCCGAACCCGATCCAACTTGCTTCGCTGATTCCTAGTATGGTGAGGTTATAGTTCCTCATCTCCGCGGCTACTTGTGCAGTCTTCCTTGTCTCGTACATTCCATGTTCCAATGGTGGTGGTGGTCCTGGTGGAGATGATGGTCGTCGGCCTAATAGTTTCCAGATTCTGACTTTCACTACTTGGCGTCATGCATTCCACAGCTGGTAATATATATTCTCCCAGGACCGGAAAGTCTTTTGATGCTCTTGTCTGCGTTTTTGTAACAAAGAGTTTTTACGCAGCAGAGTCGTTAGCCCTGCGTGAAACCGGGGGGGGGGGGGGGGAGGTATGCCCCTCACAACTCTCCGGAGAGCTGCCCTTAATTTTGGGAAGGGTACCCTAGCCATTGTGGTTTCGTCTACTCCCTGCAAGGCAGCAGGCTCTGATTTTGGTCCAACCTGGGTATTTCATTTCCCCAGTACCTACCATATCTGGTGGGCATTCCCCTATTCGCCACCTGGGGAGGCGCTCGATGGGAGATCAGAAACTCCACACGAGAATACAAGATTATTTAGTTCAAATGTAAAAGCCATAGTGCTTGTTAGAATAATAGGAAACTTCGAGTTGCCTCGTCAGATAGTGAATTACATGTATATATGAAACATCTCCGCTCAGTAAAACAAGTTCACACCAAATGTTCCCAATAGTTTTCTATGTTTTTGCCTGTCGTGAAATTCTGGGAAGGGTCTAGGGGTGCAATCAAGCGGAAAATGATTTTCACATATTTCCCCCCTCTCATTTCCTTTGTTCTAATTTTACTGATATATTTCAGCACATTCCAAAATTAATATTATAAGTGCGAATCAAAGTTGGACAATTTAAAAACTTTTAAAGGGGAATAACTCTCGTCAACAAGTTTTACGTTTCCCAGATATGTATCGAAAAAAAAAAAGTTAATAATTTATTTTTACAATCATGTTAGACAAAGATGTTGGCAACGGGCGGTAATAACCCTGGCTACGCCATTGCTAAGTAGTGAAATAAATGAAGAAAAGTATATTATAGAACCAGTTAAAGTACGACTGAAGTTAATTAGCAATATATAAAGGAATTTGTAGTCACCATTGAATAATTCGTTTTAAAAGTAAATTAATTATTAAAAGAACAAACAAATAATTGTATATGTTCTAAACTGAAACACATTTGTTTTCTGTGTCTGAAAAACATATTTAGATGATAAATAAAACTCAACAGTCACCGTAGGTCTGAGCTGAAGGCAGAAATATATATGCATGTTCATCTTACATAGCTCAAACACAGAGATCGATTTGATTAATTACACCATAACAATCATTTCCCAATATTCGTTTTTATGGAGGGGCACTTTTGAGTTTGAAAGGGCAGACAAATACTTTATTAAAAATAATTACGTTTATGTTTTTTTAAAACAATCTTTTGAACGGATTGCCGCTATTACAATAAAATATTTATAATAAATGTATATGCGTCTAGGTGTATAAACCCTTTAAAAGCGGAAATTAAACGTGGTTCATTCCCATATTTTCCAATGGAGCAAAGGATCTAGCAGCCACTGTTGTGCGTTCCCGAATGAGAAGAAAATTCCGCTATCAAACTGCCGTGATCAATCGAATGACAATGCTTCATATATGTCTGGACTTTACACTGGATTGCAAACACGGATACGTCAACTGAACGAGTTGCCATGTATGTCCCTTGTACTGGAAAAGTCTTTGACTTTGTTCAGCGCCTATATACCCTTTTCTCATCTTCTACACATCGATGGAGTGTTCTGATATCTTCCTTAGGAAAATCTCTCGTTGTCGTGAAGCGTCTGTTTGACACAAGATGGTCAGCACATTTTGATGCCGCCATGCTCCGCATGAAGGTTTCGAAAAAATTCAAGATGCGCTGGATTCCATATCAGCTGACACTGATCAGGAGGTGAGTACGAAGCGTGAGGCAGAAGGGCTAACCAAGTATATGGAGACCCTGCATAAAGTACGTCACGCTCCGGAATGGCGGGGGAGTCTTAAGAATGTGTGACAGTTTGTGATACGGGGGAGGAAGTAAGATCATGTGTGACGCCATGCATTCAAAAAAAAAAAATATATGTAAAACCTGAACTTGAGAGTAATGTTAAACTTTCTTTTGTGATAGATTTATTCTGACAGAAGATTTCAAATTTATAAATTATATAGTTGAATAGTACGTGTGTTTTATATTAAATTTTAATTATTTCTTAATTTTTGTTATTTCAAAAGTGTACTTTAGGGGAAGGGGGTGTCTGAGATTTGTGACAGATTGTGACGGGGGGAGGGTAGTAAAACCTTTTTTGATGAGGAACGTGGTTTTTACCGGTGGACAAATCCATCCCTGGTTATCAGACATAATGTGTTTATCTTCATTTGTTGAAGCAAAACACACTGTATTTGCTTATTGTCAGTCAAAAGTGTCGTCAAATCTAATTTACATAGTGGCCACTATGGTGGGACTGTTGATATTCGGCATGGTGTGTAGCTTTTGCCCAATTCTCAACTTAATTGCGACATAGATTTTAAATGTTCTATATAAATATTGTATTCACTATATTTACTTCAAATATTTTTGGAGGTTATTGCCAAAAGATTTCAGTATTCTCATATGCTCAGTTGTCTCGCTCTTTTAAGATTGAAAACATTCCAAATGCCTGATATTCCGTGGTAGTTCTTATGAGATGCTAAGGGGAGCAGGCCTACCTGGTAAAAAGAGCAAGGACCACATTTGCAACCAGAAAATAAGTCAAATGATTTATATGATGCATACCAATCGGCCTATTAGCCCATGCACACAAAAGCTATACTATGCTCAAATCGTTTAAACCAGCGGTTCTCAGCCTGCGGGTCGCGACCCCTTTAGGGGTCGAATGACCCTTTCCCAGGGGTCGCCTAAGACCATCAAAAAATACATACCGTACAGTTACGAAGTAGCAACGAAAATACGTCTGTGGTTTGGGGTCGCCACAACACGAGCTAGGAATTGTATTAAAGTAAAGGGTCGCGGCATTTAAATTAGGAAGGTTGAGAACCACTGGTTTAAGCTATATTAGTAAATAGGTAACGAATTGGGCTTTCGTCTTCAGGCACGTATCTGACACCACACCCAATGACATTCGGATACAATGCTAATAGACTATCATTATCATTGAATAGATAACACTAATAGACTATCATTATCATTGAATAGATATTCATGGAAGTCCTCAAAATGATGTCATATTGATAACCATATTGAGAAATCTATAAATTGGGAAGAAATTCGTGAATTTGATTGCCACTAATCGTGGAATTAATCATTTAGAGGAGGGGTCACCAAACTATTTTCACGGTGGGCCGGATAACTGACAAAATGAGGAGCCGTAAAATCATTCTGTACAATACGTGCTAGCCAGAACAAAAACTCTAGGCTCTAGGAAAAAAAGACGAAAATGTTAATCATGGATCCGGCCCGCGGGACGTAGTTTGTTGACCCCTGATTTAGAGCATTGAATTGGCCAGCAAAAGTTGCGTACGGGGATAAGCCTTTACAAAAAGTTTATATTAATAAATATATTTTGCATACAAAAAATGACATTGGCATCCTCAGAAAAGGGTGGCGTCGGGGTGGGTACACCTTCGCCCCCCCGCCCTTTTTTTCCCCACATCATGCCACATGACCCAGCTTGCAATACTAACAATACATGAATTTAAAGTATGAAAGATGCTTTAAAATCAAATGCAAAGTACGCGTGTAATGCGTTACGTATGCAATTATAAAATTATTAGTGTTATATGATTTTTTAGGATTTTAGATATTACCATAAATAATAGACACAACTACACAACAGTTATGAAAATAGGAAATGGAATAATTAAAAATTTCAAAATTGCTTATTTTTGTTTCAGTTGAAGAATTTAAAAATGAAATTTAATCGACCTAAAAATAACTTTTCGAATGTTAAATACTCAAATAAATTTTAAAAAAAATTTAATGGTTCAGTTATGATGACGTTCGTTTGAAATATTAAGATATTTTTAAAAAAAAAGTATTGTTTTGTCATTTAACCATTTTAACGAACGTTTATCAAACGCCACCATGTTTATTATTTACTAACTAGTAACGTGAGATTGGCGTTAACCGCTTAATTTTAGCATTTTCGTGTACAGGTTTAATCTTTCAAATTATTACATAAGGAGTCATAATTTGGAAGAACAAATATGGCAGATGCCACTGCTCGTTCGCTTCAGTATGAATACAAAGCGGTAAGTCAATTGAAAATAATCACAACAAAAATCGTTTATTTTTTACATAATTAGCCTGAAATACCTGTTTACGATAATTAGGATAAGGATCATAAGGCAAGTAAAACTGGGCCTTTGGCTTAGACACCAGTGTTTCTACAACTGCATTAATGTTCTTGATTTCTTCACAATCAAGCTCTTGTTTATCCATAAAACTGAAAAGAGCATAGAAACATATTTCACACTAAATGTAAACTACTAATTTCTAATATCCCAACCATCTTTGTCTGAGGGACATTGTCATTGAAAATGATAAAAAGTCATTTGAGAACCATTTAAATACTTTTTTCTTTAAATAGATTTTAAGACATCAGAGCACTTTGAGCATGCTAAAATAAAATGGACACAAGCGTTATATTATAAAAGTACTCAATTTATTATTATTGCTACTACTTATGAGTCTGGATGACTGTCTTTTCCATAACTCACATGCATATATACATCCGAGTCATACTCATACATTTGACTTGTTGCATTGGACTTATTAGTCTGGATGACCTACCATCTTTTCCATACTCACATCTACATCAGTCATACATTTGAATTTGATTGATATTGATTTGAAAATCTATGCACTCTTGTCTTTTATACTTAAACTAGACCTTACAGAGAAGCATA
The DNA here is from genome assembly GCA_964017045.1 of Omphiscola glabra. Taxonomy (NCBI): domain Eukaryota; kingdom Metazoa; phylum Mollusca; class Gastropoda; family Lymnaeidae; genus Omphiscola; species Omphiscola glabra. The sequence continues at coordinate 4,456,804 of OZ024794.1, read as the reverse complement.
AAATAAACAATTTGTTTTTAACACCACTCAGACCACTGCATGCTTTTAGTTTTAGCACTTCAACTCAAATTTTCTTTTAGCTCAATTTGATACTTATGACAGATTTTTACTCAATTGCTGCCTGGGCCCTATACCTTACTTAGCTTACTAGCACTTCAAAAACTGTAAATACATAGATATATAATTAATATATAAACTGTATGTGCATTCAAAGTTGTTGTATGTTAACTATAACTATAGGCAATTTTAGTGGGCTAAAAGTATAAAAATTAGAAGTATAAAAATAATCTTGCCATGAAAAAATAGTTTAGGAAACGCTGCCTAAAATGACAGTTTAAATCCCAACGTCCTGACATTTTTCTATGGTAGATAGTTTGAAAGTCACTCGCGCATCCCTTCTGCGCAGTCGACAAATCACGGAAAAACTTGGGAGACCATTTTATAATCGCCTCTACGGTGACCTCGGATTTATGCGTTTTACGTCACAGTTTACTAATTATAACTTAATTTTGTCATCGATTACGTTTACTGTTTGTCTTCCGGTGACGCTCATACAATTTACCCTTCGAGGGAAACCCCCGTTTTTTTTTCTGAGTCACTTTTTGACTATCGGTAAGCTATAAATGTCTTAAAAACTTCTTTGGAGCATTCATACATGATTGAAACCCAAAAGCTCATGTGTATCATCTAATTTGGATTGCTAATAACTTTGAAATAGTCAATTTACCCCGTTCTATTGAATGTTATCGCGCTCTACATGTGTAATATCAACCCTTATCACCGGAAAGAAAAAAAATGGCCGATTTTTTTGTCTTCACCGGGATGATGGAAGCGACTTTAAATAACATTCAATTATAGTTTATTACTATTGTAATCTTTAAACATCTGAATAAATCTAAGTAAATTAATAAAAAGAAGTTTTAAAAATCATAGAAATGGATAAGATAATACAAATAAATTTAAATTATGAATATTAAACTGATGGGAACTTGCTTTTTAATTAAAATAATAGAAATCCGAGAACTACCGGCCGGTACCGTAGTCTACTACTTGCTAAATTAAGCTTAGTCTTAGTACTTAATGAACTAATACTATTCTGTTACTACAAATGCACTTAAATGCCAAATTTAAAAGGTATTTTTAAATTAAATATGGTATTTAATCATACATTTTAAATTATTCTTAATAAGCACTAGTAATTATGACATAGCATTAGAAAAAAACATGTCTAATTCTATTTATTAATAAATATAAATAAATTATTAATAATAATAATAAAATAAAAAAGAAACTAATTTTAATTAACACAAAATTTAAATAATATTAATAAGAAATTGAACACAAACATATAATTCGTTCAAATTCAATAAACAAGTAATTTTTTAAATTCTTTTTATCAGCAATGATTTTTCCAATTTTTCTGTTCACATTTTGCTTAACATACCCTCAATTTTTAAAAAAAAAATACAAAGTCTTGGTTTTATTTAAAAGTTTTGTTGTTCATTGTGTTTAATATTGCATTGAGAATGACTCATGAAGATATGGTATCATTATCTTATGAAATAAAAAAGTATTGGGCAAATAAGTCAGAAATTTGGAAAGTCGGTCACACATTTTTGCAGTAAAATACAAAGATAAATAAGGAGGTTAAAAAAATTCACTAAAAAATTCATAACTTCAATTCTATAAAAGATAGAAAGATGAAATTGGTATTTTTGCAAAGCTTATAGCTAGCCCTTTAATATGATATATCATTTATGACAATAGGACAATATTGAAAATTTCTGTCAAAGTACCGTTTTATGGCATGGCATATTTTATTTAATAAGTTAAATTATATGGTCTCATTATATTCCTTTTAAACTCCTAATTATTTTTAAAGTAAGGTCTATGGGATATGGGGAAAAGGGGGGATGTTAAATAAGGAACTATTTCTCTTACTTTTATACACAATATCAAAATTAAGTTTACCATTTAGGGCTGAATGGAACAACCTTTTTTTTCTTTACTTTTTGCTAAGCTGTATTAAACGGTTTGTGGTAAAATGTATATGTATATATTTTCAGAATTCTAATCTTGTATTGAGTGTAGACAGAACTTTGATTGACAGAAGAGCTCGAGATGAAGCTACTGGAGAGGTTATGTCCCTTGTTGGGAAGCTTGTTGGTACCCGAATGGGAGACAAAGCACTTAAAAGCAAACCACCATTGATGGAAGAGAGAAAGATAAAGTGTGTTATTTATTTTTTGTTATAATTATTTTTTAAAATCACTTTGAACAAATATTTATTTTAAAACTTACACTTTATTTCTACAAATTCAGTACCTTACAATAACTAAAATAGAGATTTAAATGTGTTATTTAAGCATTTTTATGAAGACACTTTTTTGATCCATTCATGAGAATCAAGCATGCTTTTGTTATTTTAGGCGGAGAAAGAGAGATGAAGCTCAGCATGACATGGTAAAAATGAAAGGAACAACATTATTGTCTGAAGGAATTGATGAGATGGTAGGCATCCTGTACAGACCAAAAACAACAGAAACTCGACAGACTTATGAAGTCTTGCTAAACTTTATTCAAGCTGCATTAGGAGATCAGGTTTGTCAGCTTATATTAAGGTAGCATTTACATTTATTGGCTTTCATTTAAGAAGAACCATTTTTTTTGCCTGGCCATTTTTATTTAAAATTATTTTCTTTCTTTTTATACTTTAGCCTCGTGATGTCCTTTGTGGTGCTGCGGATGAAGTGCTTATAGTCCTTAAGAATGACAGAATGAAAGATAAAGATAAAAAGAAAGAAGTTGAGAGCCTTTTAGCTGAACTTGCTGATGAGAGATTTGCCCTGTTGGTTAATTTGGGCAAGAAAATTACTGATTGGAGTCAAGAAGAGAAGACACAGACAAGTAAATTAAATGTGTATTTTTTATAGAGTTAATGTTCATGTATACTATGAACAATCTTAAAAGTCCTTTTAGATCATATTGATCTATTATTTGCTTTGCTTTTTTCCAAGTTATGAATGCTTTAGTAAACATTGTATGTACACGGGGTCCTGATTTTAAGGCAGTGTTCCATTTTCAAATTGAAATCCACATCATTTGCTAAGCAACCTACTGACACGTGAACTACTTGTAAATATGTACATATGTACAAGTATATATATATTTATGTAGTAAAATACATAATTTTATATATAAGCATGTACATACATAAAATTTAAGATAGTAAAACATATTTATGATATTAAAACATAAAATTGACTAAAACAACAATGTCCGCTGGTCTCTCTCCTCTTTTACTTTGTCTATTCATGTCCAATTTACACTCTAAACATTATACTTTTCCTCTTCCTTGATTCACCGGCACCACTATCAAATGAAACACACTTTGAAGCCATTGTTAAAAGTCCAATTGAAATTGTACTAACACAAACAACATTGGGCTACGTATCACAATGAAATCTAGACGCCGATGTCACACAATGAAAGTCGCCTTTTATGCTGGATGTTGTGTGCTATACTGCGAGCTAGCCCTACTAACTTCCGTGATGAAATAAAAATAAATTTTGCGCCCAGTTACGACCATCGTTATATCAGATCCAATGTAAAATGAGGACCTCCTGCATAAAATTATATATAAAAAATAAATAATTCTTTGATGACCTTTGCTATTACACCCAGGTGAAACAATTGACTTTGATGAGACTTATGGTGTAAATGTTCAATTTGAAGAATCTGATGATGATGTAAGAAGTATTTATTAGTTATAATTATTGGGCTTATTTATGTAAAACTAAAAAAATATATTTAACATTTAAGAAAAATATAATGGATATATCTGCTATACTTAAATAATTGTAATTCTATAATCAAAATATTTTTTACTTAAAAATCAACACAAAGATAACTACCAATCTCAGTCTTGAAAATGCAGTTTTACTGTTTCAAACTCAAATATTAGTTGCCATACCTTCAAAAAGTATAATTAAGAGTCATTAAAAAGAAAAATTTAATCATATTTAGGATACTGGTGATCAATATGGTGAAGTTCAAGAAGAAGGTGAGGCAGATGACGACAATGAGGGAGAAGAAGCTACATTTGATGCCACTCTTCATGCAAATGTAATTATTATATCTCTATAAAAGAAAGTATCTGAATTTATGTGTTAAAACGTAGAAAAAAATGTTTAGATAGTGTAATGACTTGTGGATTGCATGATATAATTTCAATATTAACCCTTTACAGTCCAAGCCTATTCAGCCTTGTCTAATCCCAGCGACCAAGCAAAGGGTCATAACTCCATTCTAAATGAAGGTTCTTTATCTAATTAATTTACAGAAAATAAACTATAAGCAAGAAAATAAAATAAAAAATACCTAAATGCAAAGAAATGATTAAAGCAAAAGTTGCACCAAAAAACAGTTTCAGGGACACTAGATTTATGAAATAGTGAAGCTTCATTAGTCCTAAGTTCTTTCAAAATTGTATCCAAGGCTTCGAAAGCCATTTTTTACAGCGAAAAAATCGCAACTTTTAAAAAAATAGTAGAAAATCAGCCCTTAAAGACACCGCGGTCAAACTAGTATCAAAATAAATGCCGACAACGAGGCTTTCTTCCGGTAGAACTATAAATAGTAATGCGCAATGGATTTCCGCTGTGCTAAGAACGAAAGTAGTAAACAACCTCGCAGCGGGGCGAAGCAGGCGGGTTTGGCCGCAACGGACTGTAGGCTTAAGGAAACAATCGGCGCATTTCGGGCGCATCGGACTGTAAAGGGTTAATTTAAACAATCACATTTTAAATAACATTTATTTACATCCCTAAAACAAATTGATAATGTTGTTACACATTGGACAAAACTTTAAAAGAAGTCTGTATCTGCCGCAATAATATTAACCTTTTGTGTTCTATATCAACCAGCTCTCTGAGGAAGATAAAAACAAAAAAGATAGAGGTTTGCATCCTCGTGAAATTGATGCTTTCTGGATCCAGCGTAAGATTAGCAAATTTTATCCTGATGATCCCAATATGGCTCAGAGCAAGGCTAATGAAGTGCTGGAAATTTTAAAGGTAATTTTTGAAGATGCCCTTTGACAATGATAGCTTTAAAACCTCATTTATAAATTTTGTATTGTATTCAAAGCTATTTTTCAATACCTTTTTTATTTTTAACCATATGAAAGACATTTTTTAAAACTATAGATCTAGTTCCTACTATTTAATTTTATTATTTTCGGTACTTTATTATTATTTTTTAAATTTGAATTTTTTATTTAATTTATAAACTATCTTTTTGCCATAATGTCTGTGAAGACTGCTGGAGATGACAGAGAGGCAGAAACAAAATTAGTGATGCTGTTAGATGTATCTCACTTTGAATTCATCAAAGTCTTACGACAACATAGACAAATGAGTAGGTTTTTTTCTATTTTACAGGAATAAATTTTTGATCTTTTCCTGAATATATTAATGTAGCGAAGAATTTATGGTAGTGATGGGACGATACTATCATTTTTAACGATTCCGATACGATTCCGATTCTACCCAATTATCCCGATTCCCGATACGATTCCGATTACTGGCCATTATTACATATATTATTACTGTGCCCAGGTATTAACATATTTAATTAATATAAAAGTTGAGAATTGATTAGAAAAGTTTATTAACTTGCTATTGAAGCTTTACAATATGCTAGATAACAATGTATTGGAAAGGTTTTATATAAACACTATCAATAATTCCATTTTAATAATACAAAGATGTAGTATTGAGTTCAAAATAATATAAATAATATATCATTTTGTAGATAAATAAATTTTCTGTAAGTTAAGCCTACAACATTTTATTGTTAATTTATAATTTATACTTTTTAAAATGTTTTATTATTGATTTTAAAAAAATCTTACAAAATTCGGAAAAACGGGGCACCTTACCTTCAAATGCTTTACTTTTCAAAATATTTATCACTGCCAGCTTATTGACTATTATATAGTACATCAAAAAGATTGTTTACATTTTGCTAATAACAAGTGGTTTTAAATAAATGTAAAAAAAATAGTTTTTTATAACGCGAAACAAACTTGGCGCTGGGAGCGGCTCGTGGTAGTTAATCAGTTAAGAATTGTTTTGGTATCGGAATCGGGTCTGAATTATTCAGCTCCGATGCCGATTCCTGATGCTTTGGAAAAGTCCCGATATTCCAATTAGTCTGATAAGATTCCAATTAATCGTCCCATCACTAATTTATGGTGATATATTCGAAGATAGACTAAACAAGTGCTATGATTTATGCATTTAAAAAGCTTTCACCTTCTAATGACAGTTCTGTACTGCACACTGTTGGCCCAAGCACAAACTGCATCAGAAAAGAAGAAAATAGAGCAGAAAATGTCCTCTGACCCCGAACTTTCGATTATCTTGAAGTCACTTAAGGCAACTGATCAAGATGATATTGTCAGTGAAGAAAGAGCAAGAAGGCAGCAGGCAAGACAGTCACGTGTTGCTGCTGACATAGAAGCAATGGATGTGGATGAAGAAGAGGTGAGAGAATTAGTTGTTGCATTGAAAGAATTGTCTTTTAAGGTGTAATTATATTTTATCTCCATTTATTTGCTTGTATCTCCATATTGCATCTATTATTTGCTCATGTCCATGAATTTTATTTCTGTTTCTTGTTCTCATTTATCCATTTTATCTTTGATACTTAAATTCTAGCATAGTCCATAGATAACAACATATCTTTGCAAAGTTTAGAGATTTGCAAGAACAAGGTCTTGCAACTTGAAATTTAGCAAGAATTTTATAATTTTATTTTGAGTTGGCTAGGAGCTCTTCTAAATGGTCTCTTACATAGGTTTTAATGTAGGATACTGCCAATGAACTTTGATTTTCCCAAGTTCAACCACCACTGTAGGTGAAAACTGTATTTGGGTTCATTCTGTTCAACTTTATATGCAATAATAGATTTCTTTTGCAGGACTTAAAACTCTTCTTGTTCTTCCCTAATATTTTTATTTTTTGCATATTTCAATAGGAAGTTGGCCCTGTCCAAACGCTTTACCTTGAAGACCTTGTTTTCAGCCAAGGCAGTCATCTAATGGCCAATAAAAGATGTCAATTGCCTGATGGATCTTATAGGAAACAAAGAAAAGGTAATGAAAAAGAATGCAAAAGCTACCGCTGTCAACTTTTCAGTCCTGTTTAAGAATGAAAAAATGTCAAAGTGAAAGCCAACAAGATATGTTGATTTTTAGTAATTGGTTCTTGCAATTGTGTGTTGTGTAAAAATACATTTTAAAAAATGCTTTTGATCCCATACATAATAATATTTTTTCTTAATCAAAAACCTAATTACAGGTTATGAAGAAGTTCATGTGCCTGCTTTAAAACCAAAGCCTTTTGACAATGATGAGGTAAAGTGTAATTTATTTTTTAGCAAATATGTATACAAATTGTCTTTAAATTTGACATTTCGAATCTTACACAAATCTGTTGTCTTTAAAATAAATGATCTCTTTTGTGAAAGCGTAACTCACTGCAGTCTGATGTTCTTTTCACTTCTGCTAAAATATTGAAGGTGATTTTTTAAATTAATTAATTATCTTACCTTAAATAGCTATGATCTTATTCGTTTATATACTAACTTACTCTGCTTTGAATCAGCTATTGTTAGTAATTTTTTGGTATATATTATTTACTTAGTATTTAAAAAATAATATTGGAACCCTTTTTTTTTCATTAGACTTGCACTTAAAAAAAATAATTTCTGAAGGGAAATAATCTTCTTGGTAAAAAGGTTTCAAAATTTATGAAATGCCTAATAATCTGACTAAAACCATAGTCAACCATGCCATTACAAACATTCTATGAAAAATATTTTTAAAAGTTGTGATTTTTTTTTTTTGTGTGTGTGAAAGATAGTTTTGTTAAATTTAGCAAATAATGCAAGGTACAAATTTAATTAAAGAAAAAAAAATGGATTGTAAATAAGGGCCTTTAAGGGATATTGCAGACCTGTTAACCCTAAAATTCTTAAAATTGTACAATTTCATCACAAAATCGTTCAATACATTATCTTAATAGTCAAAAATAAAAATACAGTACATATGATGTATACACCTCAAAATCGTACATTGTACGCCAAAATCGTAAGAGTAAACAGGACTGATATCGCAGATAATTCTGTAATAATAATACTGAAGTAAAATATAACCGAGTTCACCTTGATCACCATATTATTATTTCAAAAACAGAATTATGTTTTTAAATATATTTTAACATACCAGTGCAATACCAGTAATCCTTGAACTGACACTAGATAAATTTAAAATGATTCAGTAAATCATTGCTGTTTTTTTATGTTATTTTCCAGACTTTTGCATTGTCCTCTAATTTTGATTTCCCTACTCCCCAAATAAGCATAATCAACATCTTTGTTATAATCCTAAACACAGACTGACAAACTACATTACGTCTGAATCATCTTTACACACACTGTACACATTGTTTCTAATAATTTGAATGCATTTTTGTTATATAAAAATAAATACATTAGAGCTGGTACTGGACTTGGTTTACCCTTAGGAATAGGTAGCATGTAACTTTATCACATCAAACTCACTATAAAAAAAAACCTGTGAAATAAACGTGATTGATTTATAAATAAAATTAACACTAATGGCAAAGGTAGGCTATCGGTAAGGAAAAGTACACCATTTATTATTGTTGCCTATATTCCTAAATGAAATAAAAGTAAACCATGATACTATTAATACAAAGAAAATAATTTATAACCTATTATTTTATAATACTATTACTCTTTGTGGGCTTTTGCTACTGTACCTAAAGATTAGATTTAAAATTACTGTGTTCAGAGAACACTTTAACTTTATAACACAATAAAAGGGCTTAGCATAATAGCCAAGATGAATAAGGATTTAGTCTTTCTATTTCAATTATGCGCATCTAGGGTGTCTCTCTCCAACTTTGCCATTAGAGTCACTGAACTGTTAATAAAAACATAAATAATTTTTTTTGTTATTGTCATGTTGTAATCTCAGTGGTAGAGATAACTAAAATTAAAATTACTTCTATAAATATAAACAAATTAAGATGATGATTCATAGCAGTTAGACATTTAAATACAAATTTTTAGATAATAAATGAAAAGACCATAACCTTGATTTTATTGTAACTACACAGGTTCCAGATGATGTAATGCCTTTTGACTTTTCACTATATTTATGCAATATTTATCTCTCAAAGCAACACTATTTATCAATATATATTTATTGAACTCAATAAAAATCGACAATCTTAAAATATATGTATAATTGGGTATAGTAAAATTATAAAATATATTATTTTTTATATCAAATTTTATTGTGGCAAACTGATAAAGTTTTGCTTACTTGTTTACGATTGCATTAGGCAATATGTTATATCCAAATCAAAGTTAATTCCCTGATCAGAGTCTACATCTGAGTATAGGTCTTCAGAGGAACATATATCTCAAGCATATATTGCAAAATTAAAAACATTTGACCATATTACTAGAAATAATTTGTTTGTTCTTTTCGTTAATCCAATGCATTTTCAAAGACTACGCCTCGCTGAATACGTTTATAATAATAATTTTTTAATAGTAATTTCCAATTTTTTAATATAAAAACTTTTTAATAATGTAATTTATCCAATAAAACCATGCATTAAAAAAAACTTATATTTTCAAAAAATAACTGACTTTAAAAAAAAATAAAAAATTATCCAATCACAGAAGCCATCATGCTAATATGGATGGTTCTTCTGCTGTCGGACTGCAGAGTCTTATTAAAGTGATTTTTTTTCGTGCAAATATACTTAGAGAAGAGATATTTGAAAAAAAAATGTAATTAAAAAGACGCCAAATTTTTACATTTATTCGAATTTAGAATTTAGTATCTATTGACCGACTTCCCAAATATGCACAAGCTGCTTTTGATGGCTTCAAAAGTTTGAATCGTATCCAGAGCAGACTCTATCATGCTGCTATTGAGAGTGATCAGAACCTTCTTCTTTGTGCTCCAACTGTAAGTTTTTGGTATAGTTTTTATTTAAATGGTTTGATTAGTTTTTGAAATAAGTATCATCACATGACTATTGGATTTTAAGGACAAAGTGTCAGTTTAGTTTTAAATTCTCTTGTTCAGTAAAGGCATAATATGACTAAATAATGTGTGTGAGCATAATTGAAAATAAATATTATAATGCTTGTTAATTGAATGTCATGATTTCGTAGCATAAATATTATTCAGCTTGTTAATTGAAGCGTCATGTATTCCTGGAATAAATTCAGGGTGCTGGTAAAACCAATGTTGCGCTATTGACAATAATGCGAGAAATTGGGAAACATGTGAATACAGATGGGACCATCAATTCAGATGACTTCAAGATTATCTACATTGCTCCTATGAAATCTTTGGCCCAGGAGATGGTTGGCAACTTCTCAGAGGTTGGTCATGTTAAGAAAAATTATAAAAATTATTTTTATGAATAATTAACTTTTGAAACAAATGGTTGTCATTCAAATGTAGTATTTTTAAAGAAATTTTTAAAAAGTAATAAAAAAGTGCACTTTTGCTTTGTTCATTTATTGTTGAATACCCCTTATACAAAAGTAGTTTACAGTGTATAGATTTTTAAAACCTATTTTTCCCACTTAGCGCCTGGCATCCTACAACTTAAAAGTTCAAGAGTTAACAGGTGACCATCAGTTAACAAGAGAACAGATTGCCGCCACTCAAGTGATAGTGTGCACACCAGAGAAATGGGACATCATCACCAGAAAAGGAGGAGAAAAAACTTACACTCAGTTTGTCAAACTAGTTATATTTGTAAGTGGAATTTTTTAAACACTATTAAATTGATACCTCCTTTTTGATAAAAAAAAATCTTAAGAAAGAAGGAATTGATTAATTTTGTCTACATCATTGTTTCAAAATATTCAAAAGGTATCAAGCTTATTAAACATAAATTTAACTGTTTTCCAGTTTGTGTGAGTATAAATAATGGATGCAAACTACCTGTTAAAGAATATATATCATTTTTTATTTTGAATCCTTTATAAAGAAAATTGATGTTTGTTATATTAGGATGAAATTCATCTTCTTCATGATGACAGAGGACCGGTTCTGGAGGCCCTGGTTGCCAGGTACATATTATATTGAACAGTTTTGTTACATAAACTTTTGAAAATCTATTTTTTGAGATTGAAATATTGCTGTGATTAAATATCTTCTAAAATGTTTTTTTATCCATTGCTCCTCCACTACTTAAAAATCAAGGCCAAGTTTCTTGAAGAAGAGCATCTCAGAAAATGCCTTTGCTTGTATAGCAATATATGTATCAAATTAATACTATTAAAAAACATTCTGTAAATATCAACCACTAAAATATATCTACATAATACTACAATAATATCATATCCTACCTGAAAGAGCAATAAATTATGTAATGTCCTCTAGTTGAGTTTTCCTTTTCAATTTAAAATAAAAGGTAACCCCATTGAGCTTTGTTGTGGTTAGTATGGAAAGTAATAATTGCCTGATTATTATAATGCTTTAATGTTACGTTTTCCCCCATTAAAATGTTTTCCAATTTTTTTTATTTGAACTTATAAAGCCTTTTATTATTTTGACAGGACTATTCGTACAATTGAAACCACCCAGGAAGACATAAGATTAGTGGGCCTCAGCGCTACACTTCCTAACTATGAAGATGTTGCTGCATTTTTACGTGTGGATCCTAGGGAGGGTCTTTTCTTCTTTGACAACAGTTTTCGTCCTGTACCACTTGAACAGCAGTTCATTGGGATCACGGAAAAGAAAGCCATCAAGCGTTTTCAGTTGATGAACGATATAGTCTATGAGAAAGTCATAGAACATGCTGGCAAAAACCAGGTAGAGTCCAATGAAAATTAAACTGTCACATTGTCTTAGATGAGAACTGAAATAAAAAGATTAGAATTGTTTATATCATATTTAGCATCCAATATGTCATTGAAGTTAAAATTTTGTTTAGATTTTACAACCTTTGCTCTTAGGTCCTGATATTTGTGCACTCAAGGAAAGAAACTGGAAAGACATCAAGAACTATCCGAGACATGTGTCTTGAAAAGGATACGCTGGGTTTGTTCATGAAAGAAGGTTCTGCATCGACCGTTGTGCTTAGACAAGAAGCGGAGCAAGTGAAGGTTTGTCTAGCATACTTTTATTATCATTTTAGAATGATTAAATAGTGGTACTGGCAAGCTTATTAACTTGTTCAACCCATTTTTATTATTTGTTTTCATATTGCATGTTTTATACAAATGTTCAATTTGACCCCCAATATACAAATGTTCAATTTGACCCCCAATATACAAATGTTCAATTTGACCCCCAATATACAAATGTTCAATTTGACCCCCCATATACAAATTTTCAATTTGACCCCCAATATACAAATGTTCAATTTGACCCCCAATATACAAATGTTCAATTTGACCCCCAATATACAAATGTTCAATTTGACCCCCAATATACAAATGTTCAATTTGACCCCCAATATACAAATGTTCAATTTGACCCCCAATATACAAATGTTCAATTTGACCCCCAACTTCCAGAGCTCAGAACTGAAAGATTTGCTGCCCTATGGTTTTGCCATCCATCATGCAGGAATGAACAAGTAAGTTGATAATGATTAGTACTTATGTTATAAATATGTTCTTATAGTTGTCATGATAGTTGAATGGGTTTTCAAGATCTTTGAGCCTAAATTTCATTAGGTTCTGCTTATCCTGGAAAGTTAAAATGTGGTGTACTGCTTAGTCTCTGAGAACATTTCATTCTTTCAAAGCTGGTGAGATCCTTGGTTGACCTATACTGAAATAATTGTAGTGAAAACTCACTTAAGTGTTGTATGAGTGAACATGGCTGCCAAGCTTGCAGATACATAATGAGGGCAATAACTTTACATGCATGTATCTAATAATAAGTGTGTATAATCACTAGTTATTTATGGCATTGCACGGATGTGATTGTTTTTTTTTGTTGTTTTTCTTCCAAATTAGTAGCAGTTCCTGAATTAAAAAAACAGCCACAAATTTTTGCTATGTGCTTCTTGCGTGTCATTATTATGTATACTCTTCAATACGCAACGAAGAAAAGATCTGATCCACACAGATTAACTACAAACAGATTTCTCTCCCTCGAATTTTAGAGTTGACAGAAAATTGGTTGAAGATTTATTCAGTGATCGCCACATCCAAGTCCTTGTGTCCACTTCCACTCTGGCGTGGGGTGTCAACTTGCCAGCACATACGGTCATCATTAAGGGAACCCAAATCTACAGTCCAGAGAAAGGGCGTTGGGTTGAGCTAAGTGCATTGGATGTCCTACAGGTAAGAGTTGAGGATCATTTAGTAAACCACAGTCATGCATTCTATGAGTAACTTAAGTTACTGTTATTTATCACAGTAGGTGTAGATTTAAAAATAAAATATTCATAACTTTCTTTTCAAGTTTTTTTATATTTGCTTTAGAAAAATAGTGAAAGAACAAAATAAAACAAATTCTGGTAAAAAATTATCTTTATTTATTCATAAGCTTTCTTAATAGTTTTATTGTAAGTAATGGACTTTTTCAGATGCTTGGAAGAGCAGGACGTCCCCAATATGACACTAAAGGAGAAGGCATTATGATCACTAATCACAGTGAACTTCAGTATTATTTATCCTTGATGAACCAGCAGGTTGGCACAATTTATCTGTATATTTTATATATATTTGAGTTAAACCCTTATTTATTCTAAAATTTATTAACATTTCGCCAATACTTTTTACAAAATGCATTTTCAATTTCATGCTACAGTTACCCATTGAAAGCCAGTTCATCAATAAAATGGCGGACAATCTGAACGCAGAAGTTGTTTTGGGAACAATTCATAACATTAAGGAAGCTGTTGATTGGTTAGGTAAGCAAAAAAACTAAGTCATAAAAAAAAAAAAAAATGTATAGCTTTGCAGCTTCTATTTATTAATTAAGTTGAAATCTATAAAATGCAATCATTCAAATGTATAAAATGTATTGTTTGACATTACCCTTGTGTCGCCAGGCTATACTTACCTCTACATTCGGATGCTCAGAAATCCCACTTTGTATGGTGTCTCTCATGACACGCTGAAAGAAGATCCTTTATTGCAGCAACGAAGAAAAGATCTGATCCACACAGCAGCCTGCATCCTTGACAAAAATGGTTTGCTCAAATATGATCGCAAAACTGGAAACCTACAGGTCTGTCATTACAATAATCGCTTTTCACACTACTAGGAATTATTGAAATTTATACAAATTCCCTTTTAAAAAAAATATTGTGCTGGCAGAAGTCATGATTTTAACATCTTACATTCAAACTGAAAAGTACAGTAAATTCAGTTATTCTATTTAACAGGTGACGGAATTGGGGCGAATTGCCAGTCACTATTATATAACCAATGAGAGCATGGCAACCTACAGCCAACTGCTGAAACCAACACTCAGTGAGATTGAACTGTTTCGAGTATTTTCTCTCTCTGCTGAATTCAAATACATCATGGTTAGAGAGGTAAGAGAGAAAAAAGCTACAAATGGTCTTTATTTTTTTATTGGTGATTTAAGTCAACAAGCCATAATCTACATCATTTCACTGTCTAAATATTTTAATTGATAAAAACTCAAGTGCCTCTTTTTGTTCAAGTTGATAAGCCTTAAACTATCTTAAGATTAAAGTTAGGTATCTCATTGTTTTTCAATTTTCTTGTGTTCTCACTCAGGAGGAGAAATTAGAATTGATGAAACTTTTGGAGAGAGTACCTATTCCTATTAAAGAAAGCATTGAGGAACCTAGTGCTAAAGTGGGTATACTTTCATAACCAATTAAACTGTTATGTCTTTAAATAATGTAGATAACATTAGCAGGTATTGAAAGTTTTGCAATTTACTTTATGGTGTCGAGAGTATCATTTGAGATATAAGACAGTCAGTTGAAGAATAATATTGCTTTTCAACACCTTTTTATAAGAGGGTGCTGGGTGGCCGAGTGGTCTTAACTGAGCAAATCTCAAGTTCATGCTCTGGCGTTCAATCCTCACCAAAGCCTAGTCAAGCAAAAACATTCGCAGCATGGTACTCGTTAACCTTGTATGGCAACTCATCTGAGAGAAGGAAACTCTGAATTGAAACCTGGAGATGGCATCCCGGAGGCAATGAAACATTCCGACAATTTCTTTGACGCCACTGGTGCCAAGCTATATCATGCACATGATTTTCCCTTGGGTTATCCAGCAGCGTGGAGAGGCAATTTGCTGTGTAAGGAACCAGCTTATAATCCTAAAAAGAATAATCACAGGCCTTGTGGATTTCATCCTGGGAATTCTACTCCATTGTCACATGACAGACAGATGCCAACAGAAAGAAAAATAAGAGCTGTGACCCTTTAATATGGTTCCTCATGTTGTTGTGATCCCCAACCATAAAATTATTTTCTGTGCTACTTCATAAATATGTGTTTTATAGTGGTCTTAGGCGACCCACAGGTTTGAGAATTGCTGCCTTAACATAATCCCATTTTAATTTGATGAATCGTATTATTTTAATTAAAAAATACCTGAACTATTATTTTCATTCATGTTCATGTACATTCTTGCCATTTAACTCAAATATTTTTCAAAATAGGTCAATGTTTTGCTGCAAGCTTATATTTCCCAACTGAAACTGGAGGGCTTTGCCTTGATGGTAGACATGGTGTTCATCACACAATCAGCTGGACGCCTGATGAGGGCCCTGTTTGAGATTTGTCTACACCATGGTTGGGCTCAGTTGGTGGACAAGGCACTTGCACTTTGTAAAATGGTGGATAAACGAATGTGAGTCTATGACTTGGAGAGTTTTTGTATTTTATACACTAAAACTATGTTGTCATAATCTTTGTCTATATAAACAGGCTATGAATAGTCTTGCAAGTGCTTTCTTTATACTAGAAAAACATATTTATTTATTACATTTTAATTTATATCTTTTCTTGGTTTAATTGGAATGGCTTTTTATTGATTGGTATACTCTTGACATAATCAGGTGGCAGTCAATGACACCCCTGAGACAATTCAGAAAGATTCCGGACCAAGTCATCAAAAAGATAGAGAAAAAGAATTTCCCATTTGAGCGTCTGTATGATTTGAATCACAATGAAATTGGAGAACTTCTCAGACTCCCTAAGATGGGAAAGGTAAATATTTAAACTCAGTTTCTCTATTTAACCCTATAACTGTTATAACGGCCGATCATCAATGAGTGAAATAAAGGATGGGAAAACCTGTAAAAAAGGAAGCAACAAAACAGCAAACATGTTGGCAACAAGCCTTCATCAGTGAACAAACAACAGTAAAAACTGAATTAAATAAAATTAACACTTAGCTGTAATCTGGTATCCAGCTCTGTGTAGCTCTAATGTGGTATCCATCTCTGTGTAGCTGTAATGTGTTATCCATCTCTGTGTAGCCGTAGTGTGTTATCCATCTCTGTGTTAACGGGCTTTTACCAGGGCTTTTTTTTGTGGTGAATTTTGCTCAATTTTTTTGACCGCCATGAAGTCTGATGCTGGAGGGGGTCCCCCTCTATATTGCAAAATCAACGCTGACTAGGAATAATTTCAAATGGAGGACAATGAAAGCAATCATTTCAGAGATATATTCAAGTGCTAGTAATGACAGTATTAGCTCTAGAACTCTAGCGGTGACAGTGACATTAGAGTCAGAAATTGACAATGTTAGTCTTATTGTTATAGACAAATTCTTTTGGAAAATGGGGGAAATCGAACGGTAAAGTCAAAGATCGGATCCCAAAGAGCTACCCTAAAGAGATTCAAAGAATTTTATGTTTGTATATGCTCTGGAGTATTAATTAATACAAAATGATTTAGTAACTTCATTTTTTAAAAGGAATTTTTTAACTTATTTCGTCCCTTTCCCCTTGTATTTTTTCTAGCCAATCCACAAGTACATCCGCCAGTTCCCTCGTTTGGAGCTGTCAGTTCACATTCAGCCCATCACAAGATCAACTTTGAAAGTGGAACTTACAATCACACCAGATTTTCAGTGGGAAGAAAAACTACATGGCCACTCAGAGGTACCACTCAATTTAGCTTTATAATTGAATCCATTTCTGAGACTTCATCATGCTGGTTTTCCACATCATCCCTGTTTCAACTTAGTCTGGTTGCAAAATAATATATTTTTTAAATCTTTGCTCTCTTTTTTTACTTGGAAATTTAGTCCATTTCTGGATGCATTTTCTGCCGTTCAGTATAATTTATTGATTTTTAATTGAGGAACTAAATTTTCAATTAAAAACTTTAGTACATTTGAAAATCAGAGTTCCTTTGCTTGTTTTAGGATAAAGGATTGATTGGGTCGGTGAGGCCAGCAGCCTGACAGGAATATGTTAAAAATAAACATTAATAATATATATGGCATACAGAGAAATGACAGATTTCAATATTTTTACTAGGCTTTCTGGATATTAGTTGAAGATGTAGACAGTGAGGCAATTCTGCACCATGAATATTTTCTGCTAAAAAGGTGAGTTTTAAAAAACTCTAATCTGATAAAAAAAAAATTCCTGCTTATGCAAAATATGGTTTTATTAACTGCTTTCAGTTTAAAATAGAGAGATACTAGATGTATAATTGTTTTTTGCCTAACAGAGAGAATTTAGATGTATATTTTTTTTTGCCTAACACAGAGAGATACAACTTGATGTATAATTGTTTTTTGCCTAACACAGAGAGATACTAGATGTATAATTGTTTTTTGCCTAACACAGAGAGATAAAAGATGTATAATTGTTTTTTGCCAAACACAGAGAGATACTAGATGTATAATTGTTTATTTGCCAACACAGAGAGATATTAGATGTATAATTATAATATAATTATTTATTTTCATATCATAGAGAGATATTAGATGTATAATATAATTATTTATTTTCATATCATAGAGAGATATTAGATGTATAAGTGTTTTCATAATTTTAGGAATGAAATGTTTTATTATTCAAATGTCTATAAACTTTTCAGTAAATTTGCCACAGATGAGCATGTTGTAAAATTCTTTGTGCCAGTTTTTGAGCCATTGCCTCCACAGTACTTCATTAGAGTTGTATCAGACAGGTGGATTGGTAAGTTTACAAACTGCTTATGGAATATTTCTTGTCTAGTATAATAATTATAACTTTAAAATCCATTATTAAATTTTTTTTATTTAAAACAAATCTTACAAAATCTCCCTCATGATGTATCCCCAGTAATGTAAAAAAAAATATTTTTCATCAGGTTCGGAAACACAGCTTCCAGTTTCTTTTCGCCATTTGATTCTTCCTGAGCGCTACCCACCACCCACAGAACTTTTAGATTTACAGCCTCTTCCCATCACTGCTTTGCGAAATCCCAAATTTGAGACTTTGTACAGTAAAAAGTTTCCAATTTTTAACCCTATTCAGACTCAAGGTAAATCATACACAGAATAAGAATATGCCTTCTGTACTCAACTGTTGATAAAATATTGCAATGAATTGATCAACGACTCACTAATGAGAGAAATGTTTAGTTAATACAAATTTACATCTCTTTGCTCAGGATGGCATTTGAAATAATTTGTTTCAGTGCCTGCATCAATGCTAAGACTGAATGTAATTCATGTTAAGTTTCTCTTTTGTCAACAGTGTTCAATGCTGTCTACAACAGTGATGAAAATATCTTTGTGGGAGCCCCAACAGGCAGTGGTAAGACCATCTGTAGTGAGTTTGCTGTCCTAAGAATGTTTTCACAGAACCCAGAGGGAAGGTGTGTATATGTGGCGCCACTGGATGCACTAGCTCAGCAGGTAAGTTATTTAATTTTTTTTTTGACCTATTTCAAATATTTATTTCTGTGCCATGTCTAACTTTACGTTTTTTGGTTCTATAACAAAAAAACACATTTTTGTATTTCTTTAGATCTATGCTGATTGGCACAATAAGTTTGCAGGAACCCTGGGCAAAAAGGTGGTCCTCCTTACAGGAGAAACAGGCACAGACTTGAAACTCCTGGCAAAGGTAGAGGATTTATTTTTTTGTAAAATAGTTTCCTAATTTTAATATCAGTTACCAGAACAAAACTTTAACTTCATTATCAAAAGAAGAAAAAAAATTTAAACAAAAGTGATTTGAGAAGTGTTATGTAACAAATCCTATTGGTTAGAAGAAATCAACATTTCTTCCTTTTGTCTGTGCAGGGCAACATTGTCATTTCCACACCTGACAAATGGGATGTTTTGTCTAGAAGATGGAAGCAGAGGAAAAATGTTCAAAATGTCAACCTCTTTATTGTTGATGAGCTTCACTTAATTGGTGGAGAGATGGGAGTAAGTAGTTTCCATAGGATTTTATTGGCTGTCACATTTGTGAATCAATCAGTTTCCTAGATAAGAGTAAGTTGTTTCCGTAGGATTTTATTGGCTGTCACATTTGTGAATCAATCAGTTTCCTAGGTGGGAGTAAGTAGTTTCCATAGGATTTTATTGGCTGTCACATTTTTAAAACAGTTTCCTAGACAAATTTTAAAACATTTTAAAGTTATTTCTTTAAAACCATTTTAGACTTTATATAATAGTCGTTAATGATTTATTTTAATCTGCTTGTTGATCTCATTTGACAGTCAGTTCTGGAAGTGATCTGTTCTCGCATGCGCTACATCTCATCACAACTTGAGAGAAATATAAGAATTGTGTCACTGAGCTCCTCCTTATCTAATGCTAAAGACATTGCACAATGGCTGGGTTGTCCAACATCATCCTTTTTTAATTTCCATCCCAATGTGAGACCTGTGCCATTGGAACTCCACATTCAGGTAATCTTCCAATGTTTATCTGCTCAATGAAATATTATAGCATTAACACTTAAAACTGAATCATGAGCTATGAAGACTATGCAATTTATTTATCTAGACTAAATAAATTATTTATTCTGGACTAACCTTGATATACAGAACTGACCCTGACTGAATTAGTTATTTGAAAACATGATTGTTCACAGTTTGTACAAACTTGGCTTTATTTCTTATTTTAGGGATTTAATGTATCCCACAATGCCTCTCGCATTATTGCCATGGCAAAGCCTTCCTATCAGGCTATTGTCCGACATTCACCCAAGAAGCCAGTGATTGTCTTTGTGCCATCACGCAAGCAAACAAAACTCACAGCCATTGACATTTTGACTTGTGCTGCTGCTGAGATGCAAGGTGGAACGGATGAAAAGCCCCATAGCAGATTTCTTCATGTCAGAGAGGATGATCTGAAACCATTCCTTGACAAAATAACTGACTTGGTTGGTTGATAAATATTTCTTCTTTGGTCAGATTGTTCAAATAATTTTATTCATTAAATTTTTGGAGTAATTATTCAATTTTCTAACATTCATAATTTGAATATGACTTTTCTATAATTTTACATTTCATATTTGATAATTATTTGACCAGACCCTAAAGGAGACCCTGGCCAACGGCGTAGGCTATTTACATGAAGGATTATCTGAAGCCGAGAAGAAAATTGTAGAGCAACTCTTCAGTTCTGGAGCGGTGCAAGTTGTTGTTGTGGCCAGAGGACTGGCCTGGGGCATCAATGTTTCAGCTCATCTTGTCATTGTCATGGACACACAATACTATGATGGCAAGATGCACTCGTAAGTAATAGGTTTGTCATTCTTTGCAGGCTGGTTATTTCATAAGTTGGTACTCGTACCGTGACCAGGATGTATTTCATCTCTATTTATGTTAAATTATTTTAAGAATTCTATTTAAGAGAGTGGTTACTTTATTGGATGGCTTTTCACTGAATGTCATGCCCTACAATAACCTACAAAATTTCATTCTATCAATTCAAATTCAGCATATGTGAAAGTGAAAGGATGCTGATGTTTTAGCCAAGTATGTAATAAAGTTTGAATGTATATAACAGGTGTCAAATGATGGTATATTGTTATATTGTAACATTGTTACATTCTCTGTCTGAGAAAGAAAGAAAACAATTAGAGACCCAACAATTAAACTCCCCCTGAAAACACATCTATCTTTTAAAATATCAGTCACTTGTTTGTCATGGTTTTACTTTTTTTAAATATATTATAGATTCTTTGAATCCTGGGTGCTATCAAACAAACGTGCATCCTGCTTTTTAGATTAAATTTTTAAAATATCTTTTCAGTGCTCGAATTAAATATATTGACTGTTTTTTTAAATAAAAAGTTACTGAAGATACTGTCAATCTTAGCATGTGACCATAAAAATTACAGTTGCTGCTCAGTAAAAAAAAGATAAAATAGTTTTCAAGACCCACATTTATTTATGGGTTCATGAGTTAAGAGGAGCCTGAAAAGGGAAAATAGCTGTGATGCAGAACTTTACTGGACATGTATGTACATTAGGAAATGGAGTCAGCTTGCTGGACATGTAGGTACATTAGGAAATGGAGTCGGCAAGCAGTCGAGCCAGAGCTCTAAATTGCGTACCCAAAGCATCCCACCTCCTTATGCCAGAAAAGTCCCCTAATAATTGGCCCCGCAATCCTCCTATTAGGACAGCTCCAGCCAATATATTTCCTAAATTGACTAGCTTTACAGGGGCCATCTTAACCTAACCACATCCAGTCTGTTGATAGTGCTGTTCTCACAACATTAGCAATCAACTTTCCCGGGGATCGGAATAGTGCATTTTTTGTCCTAATAATATCTTTCCTGCCCAAATAAGGGAAGTCTCGATCCACCTCTAATAGGGTTTTCTACATTGGGTTTCTACCTCATAAATAGTTCACGAAATAGCTGGAACAAAATGATTGCCTATGAACTGCCTCCTCAAGGACTGTGTGCTTAGAATCTTTAGCATGAGGCTGCCACTACCCACCTCATGCCTCATATCCGTCATCGGCAACACAGTAACATAATCCCTACCCTGTTTCTACTGTTATTTCAACTGGAGATAGGACCACAGTTGGCAAAAGTTCACACTGTAGATGCTACAATTTTGGCAGTTACCATGCAGTAGTGGTTATGTTCCCCGAGTAGTGCCAAAGGGTCGGTGGCAGCTCCTCTTTAGTAAACATGCTACTAGCTGACGAGAACCTCGGGGGAGGCAGGACATATCCACGGCATAGTTAACAGTCTTATATAAAGAACCTGAAACAGTAATTGTGTGGAGACATTTTAAGTCTTAAAATGCTTTTGGCATCAGTCAGGGAGAAGAGATAGTCAATGTTTGACTTATGGGCAACTTTGTGTGGGAGGAACTAAGTACAAGTTAATGAGTAAAAATAAAATAAAATTTCAGTTATGAAGACTATCCAGTTACTGATGTACTTCAGATGATTGGAAAAGCTAACAGGCCCCTTCTGGATAAAGAAGGTATGCTTTTTAATTAGACTAAAAATAAATCTTTTTCAAGATACCCAAGGTAGAATTATCAACTCTCATTTAGTGAGATGTGTTATAATATATTTCATATTAGAAGGAGATTAGATGTGTTTCCTTTCAGATTCTTAAAAAAATAATCATAGTTAATTTGTATTATTTTATGGAAATCAAATCAATTTAAATTAGCTCAGATTCTTAAAAACAATACTGATTTTGTGATTTAAATATTATAAAATACATCAGCATTTTTGCCAGTATAAGTAATCTTTAATATGTAAGTATTATTATAATAAATTATATAGAAATTTAATAAATAAGTATTTTCTTTGTAAATTAGGGGCGTGAAAAATAGTTGGGTGGGCCTATATTATATAGAGGATAAACATTTCTCAAACCCAATTGTTAGAAATGTAATAGATATTTATTTTTTAAAAAAAGGGCAAGTCTGATTTACTATTTCCTGAGTATACTTCTGAACATTTTCGCAATTTTTTTTTTAAGGTTACAATATTTCAAAACAGATATAGTTACATACATAAATAATTTTTAGATTTTGATACTTCGCAATTTAAGGCAGCAAGTAGCGCAATACGGCTTCCATTTTTATTTCGGTAACACAGTGACATATCTTCTAGTTTTTATTATTAAAACTATTTAGAAAGTACTCCCAACTTTGTAACTTGCTACATTTTTCCAGGAAAGGCAGTGATTATGTGCCAGAGTTCAAAGAAAGAGTTTTTCAAGAAATTCCTGTATGAACCACTTCCTGTAGAGGTAAGACAAAAAAGTAGTTTCATATAATTATAGTTAAGTTAAATTAGAAAATATTCTTAATATCTTAACTGTCACTATAATTAAAAAAAAATGCATTTTCTTTTGTTTAGAGTCACCTGGATCACTATTTACATGATCACTTCAATGCTGAAATAGTGACAAAAACTATTGAAAATAAGCAAGATGCTGTGGATTATCTCACATGGACATTTATCTACAGGCGCATGACACAAAACCCAAACTACTATAATTTGCAAGGTTAATTACAGTAATCTGGTCCTTCAATTGTATTTATTGTTAAATCTACTTTTTATAATTGATTTGTCCTCTGACATTTTACTTCAGATTTTTGGTTATTTAAGTACAAGTAGCTAGTTTAGCACTCATTTTATTGAGGCTAACCTAAGTTTCCCTTTTTGTTGTTGATAGGTGTTTCACATCGTCACTTGTCAGATCATCTCTCAGAAATTGTTGAAAACACAATCAATGATTTAGAACAATCTAAGGTAAGATTATTGACTAACTTTAATTGCTTTGCAGTGGCTTCTTTTCAAATACCTGCGTACCATAAATATTTTTTTAAACTGTGTGCTGCATTAAATTTGATGTTAAAAGAAGAAAAAAAATTCTCTAGATTATTCAAAATTTATATATTTATCATTTTGATTCTAAAAAATTTGTGAGAAAATGAAGAAAGCTAATTCTGTGTAGAACGATACACTAAACAGGACTCATTTTAACAACTAATAATGAAAATGGAGACTAGAGCACCTTTCTAGTTGACAAGTATGTATACAAAATAATTGGATTAATGTTGTGGGACTACATTTGAGTAATAGATGCTGATATTGAGATACCTTTTATTTGTCAACAGTGCATCAACATAGAGGAAGACTTTGATGTCTACCCACTCAACTTGGGTATGATTGCTGCATACTATTACATCAACTACACGACCATAGGTAAGCTTGTAATCTCATTGTTTGTGTTACCATCTCATGAGTTAAATTTAAATAGCAATGTCTGATTCCATCATATACTTAAGTTGTTTTACCCTAATGTATGAGAAAGTTACTGATTAATTGTTCAATTTATCACAACAGAGCTTTTCAGCATGTCTCTCAACAACAAGACAAAGATAAAGGGTTTAATTGAAATTGTTGCCAATGCAGATGAGTATGAAAATCTTCCAATCAGGCATGGAGAGGCTGCCATTTTGAAACAGGTGAGCTTAAAACTTGATTTTAAAAAAAACACCACTTATGTACTTGTTGATTAAATTCTACTCTACAGATCTGTATGCTCATATAAATCCAGACCTGTTGATTCTTACGATTTTGGTGTGCAATGTAAGATTTTGAGATGTCTTTTACGATTTTAAGACCTGACAGAACTACAATTTTAAGAGACCGGTTTGAAAATATATACATTCCTGTAGTTTTTTCCAATCTAAAAAAATAATAATTAAGAAGTACAACTTTGGGTTGTTAATTTTAACTTGCATTTGCGTTATACATCCAGTAGTGAATGGATCAAGAAATGCGATTGTTTGGGGAACATCTATAATTATATTATGTTTGCCCTGAGAGGGGAATGGAGTGGTCTGGTGTTGATTTAGGGGATTTTGTTTTATGAGGTTGGGGGGGGGGGGGGTGTCTAAATATTTCAGTCTTTAAAATTAACACCGCCACATTTTAGTGGTGAGGGTCATATTGTTTTATTATATTTTCACAATGAACTCTCTAGACTCGGCAACAGTAATATTAGTTTAGTTGCCCTAGTGACAATTTTAGTCAATCCACAGCAATCCATATAATTCGAACACACTGAGGGAGAAAGTTTTTTTTACTTCCATTTTTTAGATTTTGTGTACGCATGGGGGGAGGGGGGCTTGACAGAATGTATTTACATTATTCAAAAATTCTATGATATTCATCATGAAAGTCCAAAAATAGCCTTTATATATCTTGAATGCTGTAAAAATATCACACAATGCTTTACAGGAAATGTCCTCATAATGTTGCCATGTATTTTAAAAGATGAACACGTTCGATATACTCATATGGTACTAAGTAGTAGAGGTATTACAGTAATAATTAGTCCACAGTATGTCAAACTTGTGCATGTGACATATATTTTGTTGGGCTTCACCAGTGCTTCTAAAATTTTTGTTTCCTGGCACCTATGCCAAATTCAGGTTTTCACCAGGTAGCATGTGTTACATTCTAACAAGTACACTTGGAAAGAGCGAATACATACATAAAAGAAAATAAAGGGTTGGGTACAAATAAATATAACACATTTTTAAATCACTAAGGGTCATACAGTAACTGCAAACAGTAATTACTCTAGTGGGGGGAGGTTTTTTAATAGAAAATTTGACTTTTTTTGCGTACATACTATACAGTGTCCCTCCTCACGTTTGTTTGCTTCAGTATTGTATAATGTATTTTTATGACATATTTATTTCTTATGGCTGGGGGCGAGTGCAGAAACGGAGAAAACTAGAGAATGTATTCTCTGTTTTGTGCAGCAACATTAGATTTTGACATATTTTATTGAATCGAGGGCCTTTGAAATCTATTCAATTTTTAGAACGCACCAAACAGCTGTACAATTTTTAATAGCCCCTCTTCCTTTCACCCATTTACAGCTTGTCACAGTTATCTTATTTTAATATGTTAACAGGAAATATGCATAAAGGATTATTATTTTTTTATTACAGCTTTTCCTAAAAAATAAATCTAAAGTTAATTGGTAGTTGTTTTTTTTGTAAATAAACCCTAATTTGTTAATTAATTCATATTTTAATAATTTTATTTTATGCTGATCTGACATAGATTAATTAATATCTATATATACTGTATGTTTATTTGTTTAGTATTAAGATACTATCTTATACGATTTTGAGACGATATTGTACGATTTTTGGATTTTGAGGGTTAAACAGGTCTGTGGATGGACTGTTTTTGATACACTGAAAGTGCCAGTAAAATTCACATTAGGCACAAGTTTAAAAATGTTTTTTATTCTACAAAATTGTAACGTAGCAGAATTTATATCAAATTATTTTGTCATCTGCAGCTTGGCAGTCGCTTACCTAACAAGATAACTAATGCCAAGTTTAATGACCCTCATGTGAAGACAAACCTTCTTCTGCAAGCACACCTTTCCCGTATGCAGCTCTCTGCTGAGTTGCAAAGTGATACTGAGGACATTTTGAATAAGGTATGATAATTTATTCTTGTCACTTAAGAAAGAATTCTGATTTTTTGGGAAAATGTTTGTAGAGTTAGCATCTAATTGAGTAACAATTTTTACAATTAGTTTTAAATTAATTGATTTTGTGGTATAGTAACAGTACCGTTAATATTAAAATTAATCATTCAAGGCTATCCGCTTGATCCAAGCTTGTGTGGATGTTTTGAGTAGCAATGGATGGTTGAGTCCTGCCTTAGCTGCTATGGAGTTAGCTCAGATGGTAACTCAAGCCATGTGGTCAAAGGATTCATCCTTGAAACAGCTTCCTCATTTCACAGCTGAAATCATCAAACGATGCCAAGAGAAGGTAAACAAACGGCCATTAATTTTCTGAAAGTTAGTAATTTAATGAAATCAGCATCCACTCATGTCAGTTAAAAGAATAACTTGTTAAAAACATTTAGTTTTATACATCTTATCTAGGTGGGTCATCTGCAGCAACATTTTCATGAAGCAAATCAATTTGTTGCCTTTTATAAAATAAAATTTATTTGACACTGTAAGTGTATGTATAAGTGTTAGTGAGTTTAAGTGAGAGTGTGTGTTAGTGTAAGTAACTTCAGAAAATCTTAAAAACTGTTTTTTTTCTTCCAGAACTTGGAATCCATATTTGATATTATGGAGATGGAGGATAAGGAAAGAAGTGACCTGCTACAACTGTCTGAGTCTGAGATGGCAGATGTTGCACGTTTTTGCAACAGATACCCAAATATTGAACTGACATATGAAGTGTTGGATAAGGAGACTATTCATAGGTGAACACTTTGCTACCTTAACCATTGCATTTCAAATATTGGGTTTCTTTTTTGCTTTCTAAAAATACTCAAATATATCTTATTAATGTGCTAATTATTAATATTTAAATTGCCTATTGTTAGTTAACACCATTGTTTTTAAATATGCTTTTTAATATTTCTGTTGCGTTAATTTTTTTCAGTGGGTCTAACATAAATGTCACAGTAACTCTGGAAAGAGAGGATGAGATCACTGGACCAGTCATTGCTCCATTCTTCCCACAAGTGAGTATTCCAACAAAATGCTCAAGAATAAATATTTGGTTAAAAAGTTAAATGTTACAGCTAAAGCAATTAAAGATTAAATGTTACAGCTAAAGCAACCAAAGATTAAATGTTACAGCTAAAGCAATTAAATTTAATCTATTAGCGTTGGCCCCATTTTTTGATACATTTAGTTTTTTCTATTCCAGAAGCGTGAAGAAGGCTGGTGGGTAGTCATTGGTGATCCCAAGAATAACTCTCTTCTGTCCATCAAACGATTGACACTTCAACAAAAGGCTAAAGTTAAGCTTGACTTCATGGCTCCAGCCCCTGGCCGATACAACTATGTCATCTTTTTCATGAGCGACGCCTACATGGGATGTGACCAGGAATACAAGTTTACCGTTGATGTTAAGGAAGGGGAAAGTGACAGTGACAGTGATTAAACTGAGAACAGAAATCATGAAATTATTGAGATCAAGCAGCGCCTTTTACATACTTCATGTTTTTTATTTTATTGTCTTTTTAAAAAAATGCTCTAAGTGATGTTAAAATTGCAACAAATGTTAGAATTAAAATAAATTATTTATAAATGTAAGGAAAACATCTGAAAGGTAATTATTTGTTTTCTTTTCCCTAGGTAACAGTTAAAAATATTGGTTTTTGCTGTTAGATGTTGTTTAACATCTATTTCATTACTAACGTTGAGTAAAGATAATCTTAAAGTAGCCTACAAGAATTATACATTAAATGTCAAAATATCTCATGTACTGTATTTCATATTTTTGTCATCACTCCATTGCCCTATAAAATAAAAGCAAAAAGTTCATTTCCTTTGATTCATTATTTAGATCCTGGTACTTGATTGATGTTAAAAAAATAAAAATTTTAAAAATATTTTTTTTAATGGAATTTTTAGTGTAAATAATTATGTCCTCTAATGAGCAACATGTTCTGTTTCAAAAAATAAACTCTAAAATGTTTATAATAAATTGTTTCTTAGCTATTTCCACACACACAAAAAAAACAAATTTAAAAAAATTAAATTGAGGCATAAGATAATTTTATACCACTACCAGCAAAATAAAGGTGAGTATGTTTCCCTGCCAATATTCACTCTTGGAAGCAGAGGAGTCAAGGGAGATAAATAACATGTCTGTGCATGCTGTCAAATGAAAACATGAACAGAATTTTCTAAAAATTTGGACTAAATGTTAATGTAATTCTGGGGTTACACCAAGGGGTCCTTTTTTTGGTTTTAACTTTTGTTATTAAATTTGATTTCTAAATCGAATATTGGAAAATTACCAATGCTTGTGTTCAAAATAAATTGATTGAGAATTGAATAATAAATTATATGAAATATTATTTGGTGATGGGATCTAAATATATTTCAAAATGACAAACCATAAGTAGATTTTAAAAAAGCTGAATCATATACCTGGTAGTGTAGTATTTTTACTTCTATTAGTATAAGAAAGTACAAAAGCTGGTATTTCTTTCAATTTAAAAAAAATGTCTTCTTAAATACTCCAAACCGAGAATAAATATGAATTTGTAAAAAGAATTGGAATTAATGACTGATTAAAGGATGCTATAACTATAAATGCATTTGAATTTGAACCTTTTTTTTTTTTTTCTTTTTTAAAGATGCTTACCTGTTATTGAAAATAGTTTACTTCATTTTCGTTTAGGGTGGCTGAGCATCTCAGATTTTTCTTTCAGAATGGAAATATTTATGTAATTTTTAGTGCCAGCTTTCCCATTAAGCTCGGTGCACCACCTTACACCCCCTCCCCTTTTCAAAGGACGAATGTAGGAAAGAAAAGTCACTGGAAGAAAGTGACAATAAATGTTTTGTATAAGTATAATCTCTTATGTGTCAGTGTGTATGTGGTGTACTATTTATCAACTGTAATTATAAATGAAAGTCTATATCAATGTTGATTATCGACTGAATAAAGTAAATAGAAAATAGCGGCAGCTCATTGGGATCATGTTTCGATTCTCGCTTGGGATTAAATGTGTTAGTTATTTTTATAATCTATATATAATTTATTCATACTTATGCAGCATTGGACCAAAAAAAATTAAATATCATTTGTTCTTGTCAAACTTTAGCAATGTTGAAGGCCGCCAACCCCCCTCTCCGCACTGTTGTGAAATCAAAACCTGAAATAAGTCAAAAATTTTCATTGTCAACAATTTTTACAAATGTGTCACTTTTAGACTTATCTGTGTTTCTGAATATCATAAGTTCGTTCCTTTTCCTTCTCTTTCTGTTACGCCCCCCCCCCCCTTTTTTCCCGCTAACACAAAGGACTGGACCATCTGGCCGTACGAAGGGGGCATCCACCCTAGGCGCCCACGCCAGTTTTCATCCAGCTTGGCAGTCGCTTACCTAACAATTTACCCAATTTTTACAAATGTGTCACTTTTAGACTTATCTGTGTTTCTGAATATCATAAGTTCGTACCTTTTCCTTCTCTTTCTGTTACGCGCTGCGTGCCCGAGTCCATTTTGACTATTAAGTTTACAAACGTATAGTACATTCAATTATCTTTCATTTGATACCTCATTTGGTCTTACAAACCCAAAAATAATATTTTAAATCGTTTTTTTAATCCCAACCTCTCAATTCTGTTACCCGTGTACCTATAGGCTATAGGTGCAGCTCCTTTATCTAACGCCAACGATAGTTTAGATAAGGCTGACAAGGCTTTCGTTTAGATTCAATAGTAAAATATGTTCACTATTTATTTTGATAATCAAAAATTTCCAGACTTTAATATTAGTTCAGTGACATTTTTTTTACTCGACTGTTGTTGAATAATCGATAATCACTGATCAAAATAAAATGTTATATTATTTTTTAAATTAGATTTGTTTTTTCTGTAAAAAAACCAACCCAACAAAACAAACTAGTTGCGGTAACTAGAACTAGAACAATTTTGAGTATTGAAGGGAAGCAACTCTAAACAGAAAGGAGATGGTAATTACCCGCTAAATTTAGAGTTGTATTGGAATATTGGATCAGATTGTACAAACTTCATCAATAATTATAACACAAATGTCTTTAGACGAGCACAAAACGCCACGAATTAGCGGAAAACTCCTTCCAAATTACATTGGGAAATCTGTATGTTTGCTTGGGTCGGCAAAATACGTGAGTATGCTATTGACTATTGAACTAGCCCAGTTAGTTAGTACACAACACAAAGTGGCCACAAGTCATCAAGTGATCATCAAGCAGACCTGACTGTTTACTCTTACGATTTTGGCGTACGATTTTGAGGTGTATACATTATTTGGTACATTTTTAGAGATATATCCGCGTTTTTACCATGGCCGCCGTCTTGGTTGACACGACCCGTAAAATTAAGAATAAAACGTTTAAAAATAATGAAAAAACTTCCTAAATCTATCCCTAAACCTAACCTGAACCCTAAAGTCATCAGCAACATAACAAAACAGCAAATGACGTCACGGATATACAACTCCTGAACAGCCCATTTTCCCATTATTAAGATAATCTATTGAACGATTTTGTGATGATATTGTACGATTTTAAGAGTTTGAGGGTAGACAGGTCTGATCAAGTTGAGTGCAGAGACTTGTAGTGACTGAATCACTCAACAGAAAAAAATTTAGAGACGCCCTAGTGCTAGGTACTAGGGAAGGCCAATATGAAAGGACTGTTGGTGCCAAAAATAGGAAGCCCTTTTCACAAGCCCTGCAATTACTTTGCAAAAATATTACAAAAAATAAACTAAATTAGGTAAATGAAGAGATATTGCCACATTTTTTACCATGGCCGGCCGCTATCTTGGTTGCCGCGACTTATGTCCTAAATTTATCCCTAAACCTAACCTGAACCCTTAATCTATCCCTAAACCCAACCTGAACTCTAAACTTATCCCTAACCTGGGTTTTGACCCTATCGGAACCAGGTACAAAACACGCAAATGACGTCATGGCGATATCTCTTCGCATTAGCCCTAATTAAAATTTGACTTTACAAATAAAAAAAACAATCACAAAACTGTCAATACATAATAAATATATATATATAATATTCTTGTAACTTGCAAAAGTCACAGACAATAAGTCACAAGGAGCATAAAAATATGCCACCAAGTCAAGCGCGGGAAGAGTGTTCACTACTAATTAATCTCTCACACACACCCCGTAATGACACACAATATTCAGTCGCAACAAGCACCAATGAACTCCCATACTTGACATCTGGCAGAATTTTATTACATTTTATGGCCTAAATAAACAAGTCCTAACAAACGTTTGAGTGGGATTCCTTTGTGGAAAGCTGTATAAAATATTCTTCTGGTCTGGGTCTTCTTTTATACGTATGCCTCTTTACACATTTCAAAGTCACATATTTTTAAAGCATGTATAATTGTATAGGGGTGACTTAACTAGGTATAAAACAAAATTTATAAAAAATGACAAAACACTGCAAACTATCAATGGAAGCCACTGTTGAATGGCAAGAAATGTAAGAAGCAATCTGATTAGCTGGTGCAAGACCAGCCAGCCAATCATGAGGCTTTTATTATTGGGCAGATGGATCAGCCCTTTGTCTTTGACTATGGGCCGATATATCGGCCCAGCCGTCTCGAGAGGGTTAAAAATAAAATTTGCTATAAATTATAATAAAGCCTAAGTAAAAGTAGCTATAAGACTTATTGCTTAGTGGACCTATACGGTAATCTCTTATTCTTGGGCAATAAATATAAAATGAGTTATCCTGATTTGCATAATATATGCATGCATGTCTAATGGACATAATTAAGTGATTTAAATTAAATACTCCCTAATTACCTGATGGAACTGTGTTAAAACATTCCAATGGTTAATAGAGCAAATATTTATTGTTTTCCAAATTTGTTTTTCACATATTTTTGTTGGTTTATTTAGGGTGAGTTGGACTGCACACTCTTTAAAAACAATAGCAAAGTAAACAGATTACTATTTTTTGTTGACTTTCTATTTCACTTGTTGATTGCCTTTAATATTCATTAGGTTGACAGTAATGGAAAGTTTTTTACTCTTACAACCTGTGACAAGCAAGATGTTCAAATTCTGATGCAAGAACAGGTACAATTTATGCTTAAAATATTTTATCAGACATGAAAAAGTTTTCTTTTGGCAATTACAGTTTAACAATGATGAATGTAAATAAAGTTAGAACTATTGGCATTCTTAGATAAAAATAGTAAACCATTTAGAAAAAGAAAGTATTTGAAAATTCAAGTAAGCTCTTTTTCCCCCCACCCCCTTAGCCAAGTCAACTTATTTCAGGACTAGTAGAAGTTCATGGCGATGTCAATTCCAAGAATACAGTTCAATGTAACAACATTGTTGTGTTTCCTGATAATGCATCCGATAACTTTGGTAAGTTTAATTGCTACATTGAAAAATTATTGCAACACTTTTTCAAAATAACATGTTTTTTAAATAGAATCGGATGTTTTTTTGGTCGTTTCTCAAATTTTATTAGGTACTTTATTATCTTTATATAGCGAGCGAATGATTGATTTCATTGAATAATTTACTGATATGTTGAAACTTATAATTTCGAAATTATTTAATAACAGGTACCGGGTATAAACTGTTTTTTGGTCACTTCCTCAGATTTTTCTCTGTACCAAAAGGCTGTGGAGGTCATGCATTGTTGTCCCAATAATTATGTGCAAGGAGGAAATATTGAAGACTGAATTTCCTTCATGTTTATTTTGTAGAGTTGAAATTAAATTAATGAATAACATTTTTCTATAAGTTTTTGTTTTATTTGAAACAATTTGTTATTTTTAGAAGTAACATTAATTGTTGAAGGACAATTTTGCTATATAATGTTATGTGGTCAGGGGTAGTAGAATATAGGGCGCCATATTGCCATGTCACTTCATCATCATGTCCCTTAGTCCTTGGACCGTTGGGGCGACACAGATGACATGAAAACTATCCTTCTCCATTCCTCTCGGTCTTCTGCACTAAGCATAGCATCGCCTAGTTTTAATCCCGTCGACTCTTTGATGTTATCTTCCAATCTTTTTCTCTGTCTTCCTCCTCTTCTCCCTCCTCTAGTTGTACCCTGCATGATTTCTTTGGCGAGCCTTTGTTTTCTTGTCACGTTGCCATACCACTCAAGTTTGCGCTTTTTTACAGACACCAGGAGGTCATTGTACTGCTTGACGAATCCTTTCTTTCACTTGTTCATTGGTGATATGGTCTCTATAACAGATGCCAAGAATGCCTCTGAAACATCTCATCTCCATCGCCTTTATTTTCCTTTCAAATTCTGCTGTTAATGTCCAGGACTCACAGGCATATAAGAAAATGGAGAGGATTAATGAGCGCATCAGCCTGATTTTGGTGCTGGGGGCTATATTTTTGTCGTTCCATATTTTCTTGAGCCTCTTTAGTGCTGTTGTGGTCAGCACAATCCTGGCCATCAATTCGGGCTTGGAGCCTTCTTCCGAGACTACTGCTCTGAGGTACTTGAAGCTGCCGTCTCTAATCTTTCCTCCCCGACCTTAATTTCAATGGCGATGCCAGTGATGCTATTGGTCATCATTTTATTATTTTCTGCACTGATTTGCATGCCAAAGGACGATGAAGTCTTGTTGAGATGTTTTACTAGGTTGGCTTCTGAGGATAAGGGGCTGTCCCCTGTATAATGCTGTTTATAAAAAAATATTATTTCCACAAGCTCCATTCGCAGTTATTTGGTCATGTCTGCATTCATGCTATCACGCATGGACTACTGCAATGCTCTCATGGTGGGTCTCCCAGCTACACTCCTGGATAAAATTAAAAAAGCACAAATCATGCGGCTCGCATTGTTCTTCGCAAGCACAAATTTGACCATGCTAAAACACTTCTGAGAGAGCTGCATTGGCTGCCGGTCTGTGCTTGCATTGAGTACCAAATTGCAACTCTGAGCTACCGCTGCTTGCATGACCTGGCACCGTCCTATCTCAAAGCGCTCATGACGCCTTATGTACCCACTAGACCACTACGTTCATCTGATAGTGGCAAACTCTATATGACATCGTGTTCGCCTTGAGACTTATGGAAGGCGCACTTTGGCATTTGCTGGCCCAACATTTTGGAACTCCTTTCCTGCCGCTCTCAGAAGCAGCCAGGAGTCCTTCAAAATCGATTTGAAAACACATCTATTTCGCAAACACCTGCTGGGGTGATGTTGTTTATCATCTTTTTCAGCTAGCTATTATCTCCTAGATGTATATTGGCTTGTGTTGTTTATGGTTGCAAGGTGATGCAATACTTTGAACGGGTATGCTCGTATGTAGTTTTGTATTGTTGCGTTTTGTATATCAATGTGGTCAAATATAGATTGTTTTTATTTCTCTTTTACTGTGGTTGACTTTGTACAGCGTTTTGAGCCTTTGGGAATGAAGGGTGATTTTCAAATAAACTTTATTCTTTTTTAGACTAGTAATTTGTTCAGACTGCGTCCAAGAATAAATATGAGGGTAAATTCTTCTTTAAAAAAAATTGGATTCACTACCAACCAGTAATTGCACCCCCTTTCCATTTCTTTCTTAAAATTTATATCCCACTAGATCAGCAGTACCCATACTTTTACTTTACTTTGAGAATGAGCAAGTCCAAAATTAGAAACACATTTTATTCACATTTATATTACAAATCATAGTTCACATCCCATAACAGAAATAGAACAGATTATCACATGCACCCCATTTTGGATTACATCACTTGATCATTAGAACAACATATTCAAATATTAATAGTACATTGTTAATATCTTAGTTAAGTAGTGGATAATTGTTATCAAATTATTTAATTAAATTTTAATTTAACTGTTTACACACATTAAAAATGAAAAGTTAAAAACTTAAGACATACTTTCCTAGAATTACTATCAAAATACATTTTGCTAGTTAAAGAAGTGGTATGATAGCAGGTTATAAAATAATCTGAACTTCTGATAATTAACTTAACAAATAAAGGCAAATGTCAACAACATAAAAATATTTTATTATTCTAAAAATAATTATTACCAATTCTATTTTACTAACAGTAAATTAAAGAATGCCAATACTTTTGTCTAGACTCAAACATAAACTGAACATTTTGCTACTGTACCATGAAATCTTAAACTTAAAGCTTTTTGAGAATGTCACAAAAGTTTGAATCACTTGGGTTTTCTTACTGAAATATCACATCAAGAGATGGCGTCAGCGGGCCGTCGAGCTTAAAGCTCTTTATGCCCTCCCTGGCGCTCACCCACACAAAACCAGACGCCGGGTTTCCCCAACGCCGGCCCGTGCGGGAGAACGCCAGAGACCTCCCCGGGCGTGGACCGCCCCCGCCAGCAACCACTCGATCGGGTTTGTTGACGGAGACCCTCCCCGCTGCGTTTAAAACGTCCGCAGTTCACTCTCCTAGGGGCCGGGACAGTAAATTAACGTCCTAATATCTCCCCCCACCCGTCCCGGGGAAGCATCGGACGCCCTCTAAGGGGGATTCTACAGTGGGTTTCCACATCGCAACTAATTCGCGAAGTAGCTGGGACGAAACGGTTGCCTAGGAGCAGCTTTCTCAGGGCTGCGTATTTAGAATCATCGAT
Source organism: Omphiscola glabra (assembly GCA_964017045.1). Lineage (NCBI taxonomy): Eukaryota > Metazoa > Mollusca > Gastropoda > Lymnaeidae > Omphiscola > Omphiscola glabra. The sequence goes on along the minus strand of OZ024794.1, from coordinate 4,420,638 downwards.
CAGAGACTTCCACCACAGCATCTCGCCTGATATCCCTTAACGGCAACTTGTAATCATGATCTTACTTGAATTTAAGATCTGAATGTAACCTTCATTTCTTTATTTTCACCAATATTTACTAGGATTTACCCCACACTGTATACATTTTTTTTAATGAAGCTGTGCCGGCAAGTTAAAATAAACTAAGCATTATGAGTTCATTTCTTAAAGTCTGATATACACATTAGCAAATTTTCATTTACCATCATTTACCATTGTTCAATCTGGTACAAGGTAATGTTCAAGGAGTGTAAAATATATTAAGTATTGTGTATTATAAAAGAAATGATTTATCACACAACTATTACCCAAATTCTTTATCTTCCCTCAAATCACACATAATCGAGATGAACAGTCATTGTAACATTGCACCTTTAATTAATAGGAACTCAGTTACACTTTCCCATTTCCAATACTATAGTTCAATTAATGATAAATGCATTTCTCTTAATATTTGCACATAATGCAATACTGTGAATAAGAAACGGATTTTTAACTGCACAAGGTAAGTAAGAACAACATAATAATACAACCAAAATAAAATAATGCCCAATTTGTTTAGTTTTACTTGAGGGCTACAAAGTGAAGAAATATTTTTATAATGATAGGCAGGAATGGTCTTTAACTTTAAATTACTGCTGTCCAAGTTGAGACGAAACAGTCTCATCTTTTTTATCCAGGCCTTGAAACATCGGATGTCTGACGGAATCTTGTACAACACATTTACACGTACAACCAGTAACTGGACATTCACTGTGTTCACTTTATAAATAAAATAAAATTTATATGTGAAAATAATTAAGTGAAACTTTGTTTACACAAATACATATAATTAAATTATTTTGATGCAATGATAGCTACACAATGCTTTAAAAGGAAAAGTGCATTTTTTCTGTTCTTACAGGTTGTCTGAAAGATGAGATTAAAGTTAAAGGCTAAAATGTGACATGTATATGCCTGACTGAAATAGATAAAATGTTGCTTGTATGTAGGTGATGACTAAAACAGCTGAAAGCAGCTCACCTAAACCATTGTATAAGATGTGCAGCATGTCCTCCATGTCTGCATGTCTGACACCAAGTAAACCATTCTTGAAATGGGGTCAGCTTGGCTCCACTGCCTGTGTTAACAAATCAGAGGTGATCTATCATGGCTTTTAGTCTAAATTTAATATGCTATCCTGCTTAAACATAAATCATTAAATTATTCGAATTATTATATACCGTAATTACTTTTCTTGACACTATTTCAATTGTTAAAATAAATATTGATTTCTTCTATTTACAAGTTAAATGTATATATATATATATATATATAAGCATGTAATCAAACCCAGTATGGAAGATAATTCAAATGGTCTGGCTTGATGTAAGTTAAACATACCAGATTCCAGACCTGTCCCTGAAGGTGTTCCCATGTGAGTTAAACAGATAGCACATCTTGGCAGTGCTTTCCTACAGCTTGGACAACAGGTGATCTATTTAAATAAAAAGTAATACATTTCAAAATTGAAAATTAATATAACAATTTAGCTTTCAAAGCAGGAATTTAAGAAATAACAATGTTAATGTAACAAAAAATTTGAGATAAAGATTAATTGCTTCCAGGAATTATGATTGATATAAATGTTCCTATAAATATATTCATTCATGATCAAGTAGCAGTATAGAAATGAAGACCCTCATTACACAAAGCCACATCTTGAAAAGCTGCTTTAGAAAACAATACAGAGGGTTTGGAATAATTTAAAAATTTAAGTAGAGATTAAAGGGAAAATCATCTTGCAACAGGAGCTGAACTGAAATGTCAAGACCATGTAAGTTAATGGAACAGTGAATGCTCTCTGCCTGTGAAGCACTATGCTGAGCTTAATGAACTTATCTTAAATGGTGGTTTGTTGCTAAAATCAGACCTGTTTACTCTTAGGATTTTGGGGTACGATTTTGATGTGTAATCATTTATATATACTGTATGTTTATTTTTTACTATTAAGATAATGTATTGAACAATTTTGTGTTCATATTGTACGATTTTAGGAGTTTGAGGGTAATCAGGTCTGTAAAATATTCTTGTGCCCTGAAGGATCAAGTTTGTAATGTCTGAACAAAACAGAAACAAATATTTAACTAAATAATTTTTTTTTCAGCTGTGATCAATAATGCAATGTAGACAAGTATTTAAAGAAAAAGGCCTAACTCTGATTGCCTAGTAGAATATTACAATGTTGTATTGAATCAAATCAGTGTTGAAAACTATGGTAGGAAATTGCCTATAAAAATATTTAGCCAGCTTTAGGAACCTCAGTGTTAATTGTAATAAATAAATCATCTAACCTTCGGCCTGTTTTGAGGACCTCTTGCAAATACATTATGTATTTTAACAGATATACGGCCCATCATTGAACTAGGCACGCCTGTTGTGACTGGTTTACCACAGAAATTACAGCTGATATGAACCTGTGGTGGGACACGTTCTTGAATAAAGGACTGACGAACTATATCAAATCTAGCTCTGAAATAAATATAAAGTTATATAATATATATAAAATAGCAAGAAGCAAGAACAATATTGAATAATGAAAGTGTGCTAAACAATAGCCTAATTGATTTCACAGATAAAGAAAAAATGGTATTTATAATAATGCTTTACCTCTGATGCCAATATCGCCATCTGTCTAAGAGGTCTCGATAGCTGCAAATAAAATAGATTAACAAAGAAAGTTGAAATTAAGAAAGTTGATGATTTGTGTAAAGATATTTTGTAAGAAGTATTAGTATTAACTATGAAAATCCTAATATATTTATGAAGTTTTGTTTAAATAATTGATGCATTTTAAAAAATACTTGGCTGATGATAAATATTTTAATGGAATATTTACTTCAGACTTGAGATCTCCATACAAAGTCATGCTGTCAAATCCTTCATGTCTCAAAAAAATTTAAATATCTGTATATTTATTTACCGTATTTAATATATATTTAATATATCACTGCTTCTGAAAAATCCATAAAATTATTTCTCGTTTATAAAGATAAATAAAAACCTACACTTCAATCCACTCAATAACTCGAGTATCTTTCAGAAGCATTGTAGACATGGAGAAGACAGCAGCTATAGCAGCAGTTTGTACATCTGAAGTGAGGTCAACATAATTGCCCAGCAGTTCAATGCCTTTACCGTTCAACAAACCTAAAAAAAAACCCCTTAAAATCTGCCATCAACATTTAACATTTCATATCGGTATAAAAAAAAAACCCAAACTTTTAATAAACTAATTAAGAAAACAATTTATTAGAATCAGGTGATAGTGTGTTTAAGAGTTTGAATAATGTTTTACATTATAATAATAATTAATAATAATAATCTTGAGTTTAATTAAGCCAAGCTGGATGTCTCATTAAATGTTTTTGGTTTAAAATAAAAGTGACAATCTTGTCTACGTTTGTGCAAGGGATCTGAAAGTTGTAACTAATATACTTTTATGTTTGGTGCAAGGGATCTGAAAATTGTAACTTAATATACTTTCATATAGAATATGGGGACTCTCTGCAGCATTCATATGTGATGATATTACAAAATATTTAAAAAATATAATTACTTCTTAAAGTTTTTGAAGATTAAGATACCGTACAAAAAATAGAAATTTCCATTCTAGAGACACCAAGGGAAAACAGTTGATTTTAATTTTATTTTCATCATGAACATTTTGTCAAGTAAACCTTTAAATCCTGGTTTCTACTTGCCATGTTTGATCAACAAAAATGCATCTAACATGCATAAAAATTGCCTGAAATAGCAACTTAAATCTCTGAGAATGTTAAGCTACTAGGTCAAGAGTGTCTGAGAATGTTAAGCTACTAGGTCAAGAGTCTTGTCTTTAATAAGAAAGCACAATCTCACTCCACATATCTTTAAAAACTTGTATAAAATACAGAACATACTGTTTGAAATACCATGGATAATTAAGTCAGAAAAACACCAATGAAGCTATTGTTTATACCAGTCAAGAAATATAATTTAATAGTGTGGAAATCATGGACAGTTACAGAGTCTAGTACATTTTATTGAGAACTGACAACAACATCACAGTCTGAATAAGACCTGTTTGGTAATTTTCCTCATTCTACCATGGGGATGTAAAGTTCTACCATGGGGATGTAAAGTTCTACCATGGGGATGTAAAGTTCTACCATGGGGATGTAAGGTTCTACCATGGGGATGTAAAGTTCTACCATGGGGATGTAAGGTTCTACCATGGGGATGTAAGGTTTTACCAACCACGGGGATGTAAAGTTCTACCATGGGGATGTAAAGTTTGCAGTTTAATAAATAATATAAAGTAACTGGTCTCACTGTCAAGGGTATGATATCACTGTTGTTATGTTCGTACGTAAAACATGTTTAGTTAGAGATTATATGTGTAGCTGTATATATTGTGTGAGAATGTTGTGACACATTTTGGTAAGGTATATAGATGGCTGTTAGACAATAGGATGTTGATTAGTTTGTTAGGCTGGAACTTTATTAATATATATATAAATACACAATTGTTAAATGTAGAGAATAAACATTATTGCACAACTAACCGGTTGGAGTTAGTGTATCGGTATTGATTGTCATTGTATACGCTGACCCATGAGATTAGTTATGGCATAGACTATCAAAGTATACATGTATAGTCATTGCTAGTCATTACAAGGATATTACGATCTAACACAAATATAGTAAGATACAACGTTTTGTCTCTCACCTGTTAACAAGACACCATCTAAATCTCCTGCTTTGGTGAGCTCATCACTTAGTTTACATAAATAACTTTTCAACTGAGGAATTATAAACTTTGTAATATAAATATAAATAATTTTAAACCATATTTCATAGCTTCATACTTATTTAATAAATTAAAAAGTTAAAGTACATTATATGGTAAGAATATTTACATTGAAATTTACTTCATAAAATGTTTATTGGAAATGAAATGTATAGTCAGACATAAGATAATAAAATTGTTAATTAAAATGTGATCACCTTTGAATCTGGCAAATAATTCAAGGCAAATGCAGTCCTGTCCTCAACCGACATATCTTCTTCATTCTGTTCAAAATCAAACAATGTATGATTTATTTTTGTTGAAGTTGAAACATAATAGTGCAATTTTTATTGGAATGAAATAAAAAGGTACTTTTTAGTTTTCATTTTGAAACTATCAAGATCAAAATATATAGGGACACAATCAAATAGAAAAATCTCTCTCTCTCTCTCTCCCCCCCCCACCACCCCTTAGTTACCAATAGTACATTAGGGTACTTCCCAATTATGTACAACTATTTGATATTGCAAAGCTAAATAAATAGCTCTTACCAGAACATCATCATAATTATCCTCATCACAGGCCAGGAATGCAAAAATAGCACGAAGATATGGGTTTACTAATTGATATCTGAGTGTGCCACACGTTCGTCTCCACAAAGCATTCTTTTCTTCAGTGAACCCAGACAGAGCCATAGCAACAGCTTGTAGATTAGGTTTGCCCTCTCCTGTTAAATCGAGTTAAAAGGATGTTTTACAATTTCAGAAGCCATAGGTGTAAAGCAAGAACCTTGTAAAAATAATCAAGATTTCTTTAAAGGAAAAATCTTTGAAAATAACCTCAATCACATCATTTTAAAGCATCGTTTATTTAGAAAGTTATGCTAATTAAATAATGTGTACAATACAAAAATTAGAGAGACAAGAAATTATGTTCAACTAGAATCAGATGGTTTTTGTTTTGTTTAAACTTAGACTTGTGGTGGTATTTGTTTTCATAGAATAAACTGCTCAGAGACAATTTATTAACTCCTGTGACATGTTACAGAATGAACTAAATAGCACAGTAGACTGCAGGTTGCCAGAAAAACTCACCTTGTTCAGAGCTCATAGCACAGTAGACTGCAGGTTGCCAGAAAAACTCACCTTGTTCAGAGCTCATAGCACAGTAGACTGCAGGTTGCCAGAAAAACTCACCTTGTTCAGAGCTCATAGCACAGTTGCTGAGTATTTCTAGAGCTTTCTTTATATGTAGATGAAACAAAGCAATTGCTGAAGCTCTCTCTGGATTACCTCCTTTGACAAGACTAAAAGAAAGAAATCATTTCAGAAAGCTTATAATCAAAATTGATAAGAATAAGATTATTACAAAATATAATCAAAATTGATAAGATTATTACAAAATATTATAATCAAAACTGATAAGATTATTACAAAATATTACAGCAAATATTAATATAAACATGAATTCTAAAAATAATATATTGCACTTTTTATATTAATGCCCAGATGTGTTTACATGATAATTTATAACAGCTTATGATCGCCTAAATAAATAGAGTCTAAGATTTTTAATGTTTAAATGACAAGAAATTATTTCAGCAACATGAGTGCGCCATTAAATAGTTCTTGAGATTAATGTAACAAAATGAAAATAAGTTAACTTTTTATCGCAGGCCAAATTCAAAAGCTCAAATATTTTCATCATGATATTGATTAGTTCTGAAAAATTGTTAACCAACCTGTCAATAAATCCATCAAAGTTATCTTTAGGATGATCAGTTACCCAGCCACACATTTGTAGAGCCATTATTCTGTAGGTTAGGTCAAAGGTCAATCCATTGATGATTGATAGATGGTTAAACATGTTAATGAACTGCTAAAATAAATATTGCAATGAACAATCTCTATGGGATATGCCCAACTGTTATTAAACAGAGTAGCTTTCCCTTGGACACTGCATACTTTTTTCAATGTGGTTTGCTCCCAAAGTCGTGTTTGCTGTTTCTAAACTTAAACCCAGAATGTTGAGTATGGCTAAGTAAAACAGACCCAATAATAATATATTATATAAATTTTAAATGATTTCTTTTCACTAAATAATTTCTTTCCTTCAATTCACAGAATTGTTGCCCAATCTGTTTTTACTTAGCCCAACCATGACAACCACAAATGATATTAAGGCAAATATGTTATGAACTGACCCATTTTGCTCTTTTCTCTCCAAAAATAATTTTATTTTTCAAAGTGGTCTTATCTCATACCAGTACTTTCTAAAAAATTACATAGCATATAAAAAAATTTAAATAAATGTGATGAACTACGTAAGTTTAAAAACAACCTGATATATTTAAGTCAATTCTAATATCTGTTGGCTATCTCTTTACATTGATGATTAAGAAAAAAATTTGCACTTACCTCTCGTTGCTTCTGTAGTGTGTTCTATTTGAATATTTAGCCCCCTCAGATGCCTTCCAACTCACAGCTACTGGCTCACTGTTGAGAATATCATCTTCACGGTCCAAATGAAGCAGAGAAATAATGCCAGAGGCAAGCGGGAGTCGATATTTACTGCTACTTGCTGCCTGAGATGCAATCAGTGCTCTAATGTCTTGTCTTGATAAAGAATTTATAACGTAATTTCAGTTCCAGATAAATTTGAAATTTAATAGGACAACATTTGATGTACCAATTTTAGGTATCGGCATTCTATATCAAGTGGATATTTTGGGTCATGTGATAAAATTATCAAGAAAGGATACTGCAAATCCACCGCCACAAACCCTGAAGATGAGGTTCATCCTTAATGGCCGTCATGTTGGCTGCGATGTCTTGAGCCTATAAAGATTTTATAAGTCATTAGGTGAGAAGCATACCACCACCCAAGGATTGCAAAATGGGAAATTCATTTGTTCACACTAGAAAAAGATTTTCATTTCCCCAACACTCCATTTACGGTATGGTTTCATAAAAATAAGGTAGCAAAACTCAACTAATACATCATAGAAATCCTGAAAGGTGAAGGGCAAACAAACTAACTGAATTAAACTAATTGAGCAGCTGAAATCAAACTAATCAATATTTGACCTGGTTGAAAAAGATGTTTTAGATAATAACTATAGAGCAATCCAACTGAGTTTACTGCTCACCTGTAAACCATAGTTCAAAGATAGTCTCTTTCTCATTAACATAGAAATGTCATTTGCGTGTCCCGTCTCTTCAAAGTTGGTGATCAAATCTTTGGTGAATGGCATCGTTATTTCAAAGCTTGTCGACCATTCCTTGCAAAATTATGAAAATTGTCCCCCTTAAAATGTTTTTGAGTAAAACTTTACTTGATTTAATTCTACCATCTTACAATCTAAGTTTTAAAGAAATCAGATTTTAAAACATTATTTTTTAAAATGTTTTTTAAATTGTTTTTGTGTGTGTTAACAAGTTAAAGCCATTCTTTAGCCAGTGGAAAAAAAAAAAGCATTCTTTTTTAATACCCGGTACATGCTGGTGGTGCATGTTTAATATTTATTGTACCAGTAATTTCTTAGAGCTATTTGGCAATTAATAAAACAAATTTTAAAATCAGGCCCAAGAGTACTGCATATTATAGAGGAAAAAATGAAGTGTGAAAAAATCTATGGCCATCTGTACATCATGTAGTACGTAAGTCCCTAAGTGTTCATACAATGTCATGACCTTACCATTGGGATGCGTTCATAGTCATGTCCCTACAATTGGGATGTGTTCATACAATGTCATGTCCTTACCATTGGGATGCGTTCAGACACTGTCATGTCCTTACCATTGGGATGCGTTCATACACTGTCATGTCCTTACCATTTGGATGCGTTCATACACTGTCATGTCCTTACCATTGGGATGCGTTCATACACTGTCATATCCCTCAGGGTTCCATTAGGCATCACAGCTATCAGTCTATTATCATGACGAGGATGCCAACAGAACGATGACAGCTGGGACTTATTAAATGCTTGAATGGAATAGAAAACAATAGCTTTATATGACTTGAGATAATTTGTATTAAACACTATAGAAAACTAAGTGATAAGGTCAATGTTTAATTTCTTTGGGTCATTGTAGTGCTAGGTATGAGACTCACGTTGTATGTTTCTTTCAACAGACGCTTGTTCTATTTCATCAGAGCCGTACAGAGAATGTCGTATGTCATGAAGTTTGACATGAGGGCTGTCTTTAGTCAGCACTGACAAAACTCCGTTTCTGCAGTAGTTAAGATATAAAGATGAATCATAGCAGATGGTAACAATTTATTTGATAAGACAGCTGATCAGGTCAACACTATTTTTTTGTTCAGACATTTAGGGGTCTTCTTCCCTTGCTTGTGGATGTCTTTTGGGTTGTATGTGAAGGTTGAGCTTGGTGATAAAAAAACTATCTGTCCAGTAATCTGCAGCTCACAAAGGCTTAGTTACATCCATATCTCGACACTCCTTCTTCCTGTTGATAACATTGTCAATTACATGCAAAATTTGAGCAAGGGTGCATCCAGGACATCCCATTTTGTAATGAAAGGCAAAATACTGTATTAGCAATCAGGATGTCATGATGTGCACATCTGGAGAAAAAGAATTACATTACTGTTATGATGGCCCACTCCATAGTTTCATTGAATCTCATCCCAAGTGATGTGTTCCCATATTTTCATTGAATCTCATCCCAAGTGATGTGTTCCCGGCCAACTGGAGCATTGAAGAATAAATTGATCCTGCCTTGGAACACCAGCTATGGCAGAGTGTAGATACTTATAGATCTTGATCTTTAATTTATCTGGGTTGGTCATAGAAGCTGATAATAGTGAGGTGTTTTCTTCCAGATCTGAGAAGGAGTTTCATTGTCATTATCCTATCGACTCCTTTCGGAAGACCAGAAAACATGTAAATCATTGCAGATTTGATAGCAAATCCAATAACAGCTTCATGACGATCCCCACTAACTCTGTCACTGCAAAAGAAGACATATATGATCCCTTTTCACACAGTTCACCCAATCCGCCAAGCCAGGTCTCACTAAGGGCTGCAATGTTCCTTTGTACCTGGCTAGTTCATTTCCTATAAGGGCTGTTCTCCTCTGAGGTCTGTTTGCGTCATCCTTGCCCTGAAGGGTGCGCACATTCCAAGCACTGATTATAGAGGGATTGCTTTCATTTTTAAAAATTGTAAAAATTTTGACCACGTATATAGGGTCCCCTCCAACTGTGGTAGGCTGGATAGGGAAATGTAGGAGCAGACAATGTTTAAGGCATCTTTTCTAGCCCTTTTGTCATGCCATGGAGGTGAGCAGTGTGTTCCTAGAGAGCTGCTCAGTTGTTCAGGGAGTTGCTGGACATGACTACTGCTCCTTTACAGTGATGAACCACCTTATGAGCCTACTATGTGCAGGTTTGTGACTACGGTTTCCAGTGTACGCACACCGCAGCTTTGCCACATGTCCATCACCACAGGACTTTGTAATGAAGTCTTTTATGGAACGTATGATGATTACAATGACACCCGCCGTGACTTGGATTTAAGAGATTAGGGTTGTGCGAGGCATCACCCTCACTCTCTGGCCAAATACCATCTGGATCCAGCTTCAAGACAATGTTGAGATGGCTGGGGATGGAACTGGTTTGCAGTGAATGACCTTGGCATTCTACGTGCCTGGCCATGCTCTGGGTAATTCATGTCTTGTTGCTGTCTCTGCTTTGTTGCCTGTTGACCAAATAGTGGTTCCTCCTTACAATTCACAGGATCCAGTCTTTACAAGTTATGGGGGGGGGGGGGCAAGCCATTTTTACTGAAGATTTAAAGACCCACTGCCACTCTCAACATGGTTTTGCTGACCCTTATCCGTGGTGTGAGCCGAGTACCATGTGAGGACCAAAGATGGATTAGCTACCCAGTTTTGAGACGTCATAGCAGTGGCCCAGAAGTAAAAAAAAATAATAATAAAGATAAGGTTATTTATAAAGGAAAGGTAATTTATAAAGGAAATGTGAGTTATATAAGAAAGGTAAGTTATACTGGAAAGGTAATTTATAAAGAAAAATATTTTTTAAAAAAACTTACTTGGTAGGACACCAGCTGAGTTTAACAACATTCTTACTCTCTGTTATAATGTTAATCTGGTTACAGTTAAGCTGTGTTATAAATAAAACAATATCACAAATTTATGGTCCAAATATTGAATTATATAGTGGTTTCAATCCCACTTTCAAGGGTTTGTGTTGTATTTGTATACCCTTGTGTGTTATATATGTGTAACCTTGTGTGTTATATATTTGTATCCTTGTGTGTTATATATGTATACCCTTGTGTGTTATATATGAAGAGCTGATTTTCAAAATGCTGTATATCCATTTTGGGGGTTTTGAGATTATTCAACTTTTTACAAAAAATTAATAACGCGTTTAGAGAATTAAATCATTTTCAGACAAGAATAAAATAGGAATATAATGTGTTTAGTACATACAATTTACCATGTCCTGAAGGAACCTGGTCTGCTCTACAAAAAGGTAACGCTTTTTCATTTTTTTAAAAATGGTGGATACTGCGTTTTGAAAATAAGCTCTTCATATGTATACCCTTGTTCATTTTTCAAAAAATGATAAAATCATTAGTGTATGGCAAGGGATCATCAACAAGGATATTATGCTATGCAGTATGGAAGGCCTGGGACAATTTTTATTAGCCAGCAATTTTGTGAAATTTTCAAGCAAGGTCAAAGCCTTCAGGTTGTGTTTAAGGTGGGAATTCTACTAACTAACACAGTCCTTGTTAACTAACACAGTCCTTGTTAACTAACACAGTCCTTGTTTGATGAATATTAAACTATTTTCTAAAAAGCTTCACACTTTTATTCACTGAGACAAAAGATATTATTATTTCTTAGCTTATAAAATTGTTGAGGGTGGATACAAAAGTGCCCCAAAGAAATAGGGAATTAAAAAGAAACACAGAAGAATAAATCAGGGTCTACCCCTTTATTTACATCAAAACAGAAAATCCAGATTACACGTTCAAAACAATTGCTTTCCCAGAGAGCACACAATCAGGTTTATCTTCCAATGAAATACAAATATTCTTCATTCAGAAATCTCTCAGCTGTTAATACTTTGTAAAACTTTTTTTAAAAAAATAATTGATTTTCTTCATGTCACATAAAATTATCAAAAACTCTGTTTAAAGGATACAGGTCTGTCAAAGCTTCTGGTATCCCAAATGGCAACTTGATTCTGAAATAACAATTTTCTGTTGATCATAGATTGTCACCAAGAAAAGAAATAAATATAGCAACACTTAAGAGAATGACAAAGATGTGAATAGCTGAATAAAGTAGCACTGTGACAGTGACAAAGATATGAATAGCTGAATAAAGTAGCACTGTGACAGTGACAAAGATGAGAACAGCTGAATAAAGTAGCACTGTGACAGTGACAAAGATGAGAACAGCTGAATAAAGTAGCACTGTGACAGTGACAAAGATGAGAACAGCTGAATAAAGTAGCACTGTGACAGTGACAAAGATGTGAATAGCTGAATAAAGTAGCACTGTGACAGTGACAAAGATGAGAACAGCTGAATAAAGTAGCACTGTGACAGTGACAAAGATGTGAATAGCTGAATAAAGTAGCACTGTGACAGTGACAAAGATGAGAATAGCTGAATCAAATAGGACTGTGACAATGACAAAGATGAGAATAGCTGAATAAAGTAGCACTGTGACAGTGACAAAGATGTGAATAGCTGAACAAAGTAGCACTGTGACAGTGACAAAGATGTGAATAGCTGAATAAAGTAGCACTGTGACAGTAACAAAGATGTGAATAGCTGAATAAAGTAGCACTGTGACAGTGACAAAGATGAGAATAGCTGAACAAAGTAGCACTGTGACAGTGACAAAGATGTGAATAGCTGAACAAAGTAGCACTGTGACAGTAACAAAGAAGTGAATAGCTGAACAAAGTAGCACTGTGACAGTGACAAAGATGTGAATAGCTGAACAAAGTAGCACTGTGACAGTGACAAAGATGTGAATAGCTGAACAAAGTAGCACTGTGACAGTAACAAAGATGTGAATAGCTGAACAAAGTAGCACTGTGACAGTGACAAAGATGTGAATAGCTGAACAAAGTAGCACTGTGACAGTGACAAAGATGTGAATAGCTGAATAAAGTAGCACTGTGACAGTGACAAAGATGTGAATAGCTGAATAAAGTAGCACTGTGACAGTGACAGAGATGTGAATAGCTGAACAAAGTAGCACTGTGACAGTAACAAAGATGTGAATAGCTGAACAAAGTAGCACTGTGACAGTGACAAAGATGAGAATAGCTGAACAAAGTAGCACTGTGACAGTGACAAAGATGTGAATAGCTGAACAAAGTAGCACTGTGACAGTAACAAAGATGTGAATAGCTGAACAAAGTAGCACTGTGACAGTGACAAAGATGTGAATAGCTGAATAAAGTAGCACTGTGACAGTGACAAAGATGTGAATAGCTGAATAAAGTAGCACTGTGACAGTGACAGAGATGTGAATAGCTGAACAAAGTAGCACTGTGACAGTAACAAAGATGTGAATAGCTGAACAAAGTAGCACTGTGACAGTGACAAAGATGTGAATAGCTGAACAAAGTAGCACTGTGACAGTGACAAAGATGTGAATAGCTGAATAAAGTAGCACTGTGACAGTGACAAAGATGTGAATAGCTGAACAAAGTAGCACTGTGACAGTGACAAAGATGTGAATAGCTGAATAAAGTAGCACTGTGACAGTGACAAAGATGTGAATAGCTGAATAAAGTAGCACTATGACAGTGACAAAGATGTGAATAGCTGAATAAAGTAGCACTGTGACAGTGACAAAGATGTGAATAGCTGAATAAAGTAGCACTATGACAGTGACAAAGATGTGAATAGCTGAATAAAGTAGCACTGTGACAGTGACAAAGATGTGACTAGCTGAATAAAGTAGCACTGTGACAAAGATGTGAATAGCTGAATAAAGTAGCACTGTGACAGTGACAAAGATGTGAATAGCTGAATAAAGTAGCACTGTGACAGTGACAAAGATGTGAATAGCTGAATAAAGTAGCACTGTGACAGTGACAAAGATGTGAATAGCTGAATAAAGTAGCACTGTGACAGTGACAAAGATGTGAATAGCTGAATAAAGTAGCACTGTGACAGTGACAAAGATGTGAATAGCTGAATAAAGTAGCACTGTGACAGTGACAAAGATGTGAATAGCTGAATAAAGTAGCACTGTGACAGTGACAAAGATGTGAATAGCTGAATAAAGTAGCACTGTGACAGTGACAAAGATGTGAATAGCTGAATAAAGTAGCACTGTGACAGTGACAAAGATGTGAATAGATGAATAAAGTAGCACTGTGACAGTGACAAAGATGTGAATAGCTGAATAAAGTAGCACTGTGACAGTGACAAAGATGTGAATAGCTGAATAAAGTAGCACTGTGACAGTGACAAAGATGTGAATAGCTGAATAAAGTAGCACTGTGACAGTGACAAAGATGTGAATAGCTGAATAAAGTAGCACTGTGACAGTGACAAAGATGTGAATAGCTGAATAAAGTAGCACTGTGACAGTGACAAAGATGAGAATAGCTGAATAAAGTAGCACTGTGACAGTGACAAAGATGTGAATAGCTGAATAAAGTAGCACTGTGACAGTGACAAAGATGTGAATAGCTGAATAAAGTAGCACTGTGACAGTGACAAAGATGTGAATAGCTGAATAAAGTAGCACTGTGACAGTGACAAAGATGTGAATAGCTGAATAAAGTAGCACTGTGACAGTAACAAAGATGTGAATAGCTGAATAAAGTAGCACTGTGACAGTAACAAAGATGTGAATAGCTGAATAAAGTAGCACCGTGACAGTGACAAAGATGTGAATAGCTGAACAAAGTAGCACTGTGACAGTGACAAAGATGAGAATAGCTGAACAAAGTAGCACTGTGACAAAGATGTGAATAGCTGAACAAAGTAGCACTGTGACAGTGACAAAGATGAGAATAGCTGAACAAAGTAGCACTGTGACAAAGATGTGAATAGCTGAACAAAGTAGCACTGTGACAGTAACAAAGATGAGAATAGCTGAACAAAGTAGCACTGTGACAGTGACAAAGATGAGAATAGCTGAATAAAGTAGCACTGTGACAGTGACAAAGATGAGAACAGCTGAATAAAGTAGCACTGTGACAGTGACAAAGATGAGAATAGCTGAACAAAGTAGCACTGTGACAGTGACAAAGATGTGAATAGCTGAGCAAAGTAGCACTGTGACAAAGATGTGAATAGCTGAACAAAGTAGCACTGTGACAAAGATGTGAATAGCTGAACAAAGTAGCACTGTGACAAAGATGTGAATAGCTGAACAAAGTAGCACTGTGACAAAGATGAGAATAGCTGAGCAAAGTAGCACTGTGACAGTGACAAAGATGTGAATAGCTGAATAAAGTAGCACTGTGACAGTGACAAAGATGTGAATAGCTGAACAAAGTAGCACTGTGACAGTGACAAAGATGAGAATAGCTGAACAAAGTAGCACTATGACAAAGATGTAAATAGCTGAACAAATTAGCACTGTGACAAAAATGTGAATAGCTGAATAAAGTAGCACTGTGACAGTGACAAAGATGTGAATAGCTGAATAAAGTAGCACTGTGACAGTGACAAAGATGTGAATAGCTGAACAAAGTAGCACTGTGACAGTGACAAAGATGTGAATAGCTGAATAAAGTAGCACTGTGACAGTGACAAAGATGTGAATAGCTGAATAAAGTAGCACTGTGACAGTAACAAAGATGTGAATAGCTGAATAAAGTAGCACCGTGACAGTGACAAAGATGTGAATAGCTGAACAAAGTAGCACTGTGACAGTGACAAAGATGAGAATAGCTGAACAAAGTAGCACTGTGACAAAGATGTGAATAGCTGAACAAAGTAGCACTGTGACAGTGACAAAGATGAGAATAGCTGAACAAAGTAGCACTGTGACAAAGATGTGAATAGCTGAACAAAGTAGCACTGTGACAGTAACAAAGATGAGAATAGCTGAACAAAGTAGCACTGTGACAGTGACAAAGATGAGAATAGCTGAATAAAGTAGCACTGTGACAGTGACAAAGATGAGAACAGCTGAATAAAGTAGCACTGTGACAGTGACAAAGATGAGAATAGCTGAACAAAGTAGCACTGTGACAGTGACAAAGATGTGAATAGCTGAGCAAAGTAGCACTGTGACAAAGATGTGAATAGCTGAACAAAGTAGCACTGTGACAAAGATGTGAATAGCTGAACAAAGTAGCACTGTGACAAAGATGTGAATAGCTGAACAAAGTAGCACTGTGACAAAGATGAGAATAGCTGAGCAAAGTAGCACTGTGACAGTGACAAAGATGTGAATAGCTGAATAAAGTAGCACTGTGACAGTGACAAAGATGTGAATAGCTGAACAAAGTAGCACTGTGACAGTGACAAAGATGAGAATAGCTGAACAAAGTAGCACTATGACAAAGATGTAAATAGCTGAACAAATTAGCACTGTGACAAAAATGTGAATAGCTGAATAAAGTAGCACTGTGACAGTGACAAAGATGTGAATAGCTGAATAAAGTAGCACTGTGACAGTGACAAAGATGTGAATAGCTGAACAAAGTAGCACTGTGACAGTGACAAAGATGTGAATAGCTGAATAAAGTAGCACTGTGACAGTGACAAAGATGTGAATAGCTGAATAAAGTAGCACTGTGACAGTGACAAAGATGTGAATAGCTGAATAAAGTAGCACTGTGACAGTGACAAAGATGTGAATAGCTGAATAAAGTAGCACTATGACAGTGACAAAGATGTGAATAGCTGAATAAAGTAGCACTGTGACAGTGACAAAGATGTGAATAGCTGAATAAAGTAGCACTGTGACAAAGATGTGAATAGCTGAATAAAGTAGCACTGTGACAGTGACAAAGATGTGAATAGCTGAATAAAGTAGCACTGTGACAGTGACAAAGATGTGAATAGCTGAATAAAGTAGCACTGTGACAGTGACAAAGATGTGAATAGCTGAATAAAGTAGCACTGTGACAGTGACAAAGATGTGAATAGCTGAATAAAGTAGCACTGTGACAGTGACAAAGATGTGAATAGCTGAATAAAGTAGCACTGTGACAGTGACAAAGATGTGAATAGCTGAATAAAGTAGCACTGTGACAGTGACAAAGATGTGAATAGCTGAATAAAGTAGCACTGTGACAGTGACAAAGATGTGAATAGCTGAATAAAGTAGCACTGTGACAGTGACAAAGATGTGAATAGCTGAATAAAGTAGCACTGTGACAGTGACAAAGATGTGAATAGCTGAATAAAGTAGCACTGTGACAGTGACAAAGATGTGAATAGCTGAATAAAGTAGCACTGTGACAGTGACAAAGATGTGAATAGCTGAATAAAGTAGCACTGTGACAGTGACAAAGATGTGAATAGCTGAATAAAGTAGCACTGTGACAGTGACAAAGATGTGAATAGCTGAATAAAGTAGCACTGTGACAGTGACAAAGATGTGAATAGCTGAATAAAGTAGCACTGTGACAGTGACAAAGATGAGAATAGCTGAATAAAGTAGCACTGTGACAGTGACAAAGATGAGAATAGCTGAATAAAGTAGCACTGTGACAGTGACAAAGATGTGAAAAGCTGAATAAAGTAGCACTGTGACAGTGACAAAGATGTGAATAGCTGAATAAAGTAGCACTGTGACAGTGACAAAGATGTGAATAGCTGAATAAAGTAGCACTGTGACAGTGACAAAGATGTGAATAGCTGAATAAAGTAGCACTGTGACAGTGACAAAGATGTGAATAGATGAATAAAGTAGCACTGTGACAGTGACAAAGATGTGAATAGCTGAATAAAGTAGCACTGTGACAGTGACAAAGATGAGAATAGCTGAATAAAGTAGCACTGTGACAGTGACAAAGATGAGAATAGCTGAATAAAGTAGCACTGTGACAGTGACAAAGATGTGAATAGCTGAATAAAGTAGCACTGTGACAGTGACAAAGATGTGAATAGCTGAATAAAGTAGCACTGTGACAGTGACAAAGATGTGAATAGCTGAATAAAGTAGCACTGTGACAGTGACAAAGATGTGAATAGCTGAATAAAGTAGCACTGTGACAGTAACAAAGATGTGAATAGCTGAATAAAGTAGCACTGTGACAGTAACAAAGATGTGAATAGCTGAATAAAGTAGCACCGTGACAGTGACAAAGATGTGAATAGCTGAACAAAGTAGCACTGTGACAGTGACAAAGATGAGAATAGCTGAACAAAGTAGCACTGTGACAAAGATGTGAATAGCTGAACAAAGTAGCACTGTGACAGTGACAAAGATGAGAATAGCTGAACAAAGTAGCACTGTGACAAAGATGTGAATAGCTGAACAAAGTAGCACTGTGACAGTAACAAAGATGAGAATAGCTGAACAAAGTAGCACTGTGACAGTGACAAAGATGAGAATAGCTGAATAAAGTAGCACTGTGACAGTGACAAAGATGAGAACAGCTGAATAAAGTAGCACTGTGACAGTGACAAAGATGAGAATAGCTGAACAAAGTAGCACTGTGACAGTGACAAAGATGTGAATAGCTGAGCAAAGTAGCACTGTGACAAAGATGTGAATAGCTGAACAAAGTAGCACTGTGACAAAGATGTGAATAGCTGAACAAAGTAGCACTGTGACAAAGATGTGAATAGCTGAACAAAGTAGCACTGTGACAAAGATGAGAATAGCTGAGCAAAGTAGCACTGTGACAGTGACAAAGATGTGAATAGCTGAATAAAGTAGCACTGTGACAGTGACAAAGATGTGAATAGCTGAACAAAGTAGCACTGTGACAGTGACAAAGATGAGAATAGCTGAACAAAGTAGCACTATGACAAAGATGTAAATAGCTGAACAAATTAGCACTGTGACAAAAATGTGAATAGCTGAATAAAGTAGCACTGTGACAGTGACAAAGATGTGAATAGCTGAATAAAGTAGCACTGTGACAGTGACAAAGATGTGAATAGCTGAACAAAGTAGCACTGTGACAGTGACAAAGATGTGAATAGCTGAATAAAGTAGCACTGTGACAGTGACAAAGATGTGAATAGCTGAATAAAGTAGCACTATGACAGTGACAAAGATGTGAATAGCTGAATAAAGTAGCACTGTGACAGTGACAAAGATGTGAATAGCTGAATAAAGTAGCACTATGACAGTGACAAAGATGTGAATAGCTGAATAAAGTAGCACTGTGACAGTGACAAAGATGTGAATAGCTGAATAAAGTAGCACTGTGACAAAGATGTGAATAGCTGAATAAAGTAGCACTGTGACAGTGACAAAGATGTGAATAGCTGAATAAAGTAGCACTGTGACAGTGACAAAGATGTGAATAGCTGAATAAAGTAGCACTGTGACAGTGACAAAGATGTGAATAGCTGAATAAAGTAGCACTGTGACAGTGACAAAGATGTGAATAGCTGAATAAAGTAGCACTGTGACAGTGACAAAGATGTGAATAGCTGAATAAAGTAGCACTGTGACAGTGACAAAGATGTGAATAGCTGAATAAAGTAGCACTGTGACAGTGACAAAGATGTGAATAGCTGAATAAAGTAGCACTGTGACAAAGATGTGAATAGCTGAACAAAGTAGCACTGTGACAGTGACAAAGATGTGAATAGCTGAATAAAGTAGCACTGTGACAGTGACAAAGATGAGAATAGCTGAATAAAGTAGCACTGTGACAGTGACAAAGATGAGAATAGCTGAATAAAGTAGCACTGTGACAGTGACAAAGATGTGAATAGCTGAATAAAGTAGCACTGTGACAGTGACAAAGATGTGAATAGCTGAATAAAGTAGCACTGTGACAGTGACAAAGATGTGAATAGCTGAATAAAGTAGCACTGTGACAGTGACACAGATGAGAATAGCTGCATAAAGTAGCACAGTGACAGTGACAAAGATGAGAATAGCTGAATAAAGTAGCACTGTGACAGTGACAAAGATGTGAATAGCTGAATAAAGTAGCACTGTGACAGTGACAAAGATGTGAATAGCTGAATAAAGTAGCACTGTGACAGTGACAAAGATGTGAATAGCTGAATAAAGTAGCACTGTGACAGTGACAAAGATGTGAATAGCTGAATAAAGTAGCACTGTGACAGTAACAAAGATGTGAATAGCTGAATAAAGTAGCACTGTGACAGTAACAAAGATGTGAATAGCTGAATAAAGTAGCACCGTGACAGTGACAAAGATGTGAATAGCTGAACAAAGTAGCACTGTGACAGTGACAAAGATGAGAATAGCTGAACAAAGTAGCACTGTGACAAAGATGTGAATAGCTGAACAAAGTAGCACTGTGACAGTGACAAAGATGAGAATAGCTGAACAGAGTAGCACTGTGACAAAGATGTGAATAGCTGAACAAAGTAGCACTGTGACAGTAACAAAGATGAGAATAGCTGAACAAAGTAGCACTGTGACAGTGAATAAGATGAGAATAGCTGAATAAAGTAGCACTGTGACAGTGACAAAGATGAGAACAGCTGAATAAAGTAGCACTGTGACAGTGACAAAGATGAGAATAGCTGAACAAAGTAGCACTGTGACAGTGACAAAGATGTGAATAGCTGAGCAAAGTAGCACTGTGACAAAGATGTGAATAGCTGAACAAAGTAGCACTGTGACAAAGATGTGAATAGCTGAACAAAGTAGCACTGTGACAAAGATGTGAATAGCTGAACAAAGTAGCACTGTGACAAAGATGAGAATAGCTGAGCAAAGTAGCACTGTGACAGTGACAAAGATGTGAATAGCTGAATAAAGTAGCACTGTGACAGTGACAAAGATGTGAATAGCTGAACAAAGTAGCACTGTGACAGTGACAAAGATGAGAATAGCTGAACAAAGTAGCACTATGACAAAGATGTAAATAGCTGAACAAATTAGCACTGTGACAAAAATGTGAATAGCTGAATAAAGTAGCACTGTGACAGTGACAAAGATGAGAATAGCTGAACAAAGTAGCACTGTGACATTGACAAAGATGAGAATAGCTGAACAAAGTAGCACTATGACAGTGACAAAGATGAGAATAGCTGAACAAAGTAGCACTGTGACAGTGACAAAGATGAGAATAGCTGAACAAAGTAGCACTGTGACAGTGACAAAGATGTGAATAGCTGAATAAAGTAGCACTGTGACAGTGAAAAAATGAGAATAGCTGAACAAAGTAGCACTGTGACAAAGATGTGAATAGCTGAACAAAGTAGCACTGTGACAGTGACAAAGATGAGAATAGCTGAACAAAGTAGCACTGTGACAGTAACATAGATGTGAATAGCTGAATAAAGTTGCACTGTGACAAAGATGTGAATGGCTGAACAAAGTAGCATTGTGACAGTGACAAAGATGAGAATAGCTGAACAAAGTAGCACTTTGACAGTGACAAAGATGTGAATAGCTGAACAAAGTAGCACTGTGACAAAGATGTGAATAGCTGAACAAAGTAGCACTGTGACAGTGACAAAGATGTGAATAGCTGAATAAAGTAGCACTGTGACAAAGATGTGAATAGCTGAACAAAGTAGCACTGTGACAGAGATGTGAATAGCTGAATAAAGTAGCACTGTGACAAAGATGTGAATAGCTGAACAAAGTAGCACTGTGACATTGACAAAGATGTGAATAGCTGAACAAAGTAACAATGTGACAGTGACAAAGATGTGAATAGCTGAACAAAGTAGCACTGTGACAGTAACAAAGATGTGAATAGCTGAACAAAGTAGCACTGTGACAAAGATGTGAATAGCTGAATAAAGTAGCACTGTGACAAAGATGTGAATAGCTGAATAAAGTAGCACTGTGACAAAGATTAGAATAGCTGAACAAAGTAGCACTGTGACAGTGACAAATAGTTAATGATTGGTATTCACAGTCAGTAAAAATATAATCTAAAAATAAAACATGGTTCCGACTCAAGCTACAAATACTAATGACTCAAATATCATTTCTGCCTGTTAGTAAAGAATGTTGTGACAAATGTCTTAAACTGAGATCATGTAGTTCCAACAATACTATAATAATAACAAAGAACTGCAGATAGAGATAAAATGTTCATAAACCTCGTTTTATAGACTTCAAGTCTGTTCCTTAAAACTGATTTTAAAAAATAGCTTTCCCCTATATTATTAATGATTGGTTCCAGACATTGTTGGCAATGTGAAATGCGGGGCTGTTGAATCCAAGTCCCCAAGGTCAAGGTCTCCCCTGATTCAATCCCAGACGTTCAACACATTACTGAAACCAATGCAAGGGCAGAGCTGTTTGCATGAAGCATTACTTAAACCAAGGGCAGAGCTGTTTGCATAAAGCAGCAGTTTCAAGACCCTGATTTCAGTCTGGAAACAATAACATATCAAAAGAATGAGCCTGGAAGTAAGGCAATGTTTACAAAAATATAAAATGAGTTGATCAAACCTCCATGTAAGATGCCAATCTGTATCCATCATTTGGGTCAATACACACACCAGCTACACATCGATGTTGGACATCTAGGTGGGCTTTATTGGTATCTACAACAAAACTAAGTTTTTTACAATTTATTCTTATTTTTTCTAAAACTTAATATAATTGAATAATTTCCTTTTAAGTTTAACAAAATATTTTTAAACAATTAATACAAATAATAATAATCATAATTTTCATAAAATTTATCATGATTTTATCAATATATATCTTGGCAATGTTATCCTAACATTCTTTCCGTTAACACAATCAATTTTTTCGCTTAAAAAATGCTAGCTGAATTACATTACTACTATTGATTCTATGACGAAACTTAGAAATGATCCACACACATCTGATTCAGTACGCAGTTCAGCACCAATAAAAATTGCTGGCAATTTAAGCTAAATAGAATGAATAACTTCACTGACCTCGTAGGTCATATACTCTCAAATGTTTGTTAGCCATTCCTACTGCAAATGTTTTTGAATCTTTGAACCAACAGAAAGAGGAGCTGGACTCTCCAGCACCTGGTAAAAAAATGGAACAATATTTCTTGCTTCTTATTCTTTGTAATTACAAGTGGTTTAAAAAAAACATGAAACACTGATAATACAATCGAATGTATTGTAAAAAAAAAAGTTAAACTCTCATTGGAAAATAAAATTTACTTGATTGAAAGATGTACCACGAAGACCAAATAAAAAAATACCAATAAAATCTCAATTAATCTAAGCTGTTGAGAATGCTTCTTTTTACAACAGAGATATATGCACTTTTGATAGGCTTATCATTGGTGATGAACTATGTCAATAAACGGTAAACAAATACCATCAACTTAATACCCGTAATAAACTGATAACTAGCTCAAATAAAAGAAGTGAGCCTATTGTTTACTTATAGTGAAAATAAATGTAATCATTAAACTGGTAATTCCTTGTAATTTACCTAACTCAACTGCAGGTTTTGTGATAGGTCCCTCACTAAAACTGTGTCTGGATCTCTCTCCAACTTCAGTGTTGTTACTATTTACATCCCATATCAAGACACATGGTTCGTTTCTACTTCTCTCCAGGCCTTGTGCCAACTGGCGAGTGATAACATAAGTTGAATAGAACAACATTAACATATAGAACAACATTAACATATAAAACATTAACATATAGATCAACATTAACATATAGAACAACATTAACATATAGAACATTAACATATAGAACAACATTAACATAAGTTGAATAGAACAACACTAACATAAGTTGAGTAGAACAACATTAACATTAGTTGAGTAGAACAACACTAACATAAGTTGACTAGAACAACACTAACATAAGTTGAGTAGAACAACACTAACATAAGTTGAGTAGAACAACATTAACATTAGTTGAGTAGAACAACACTAACATAAGTTGACTAGAACAACACTAACATAAGTTGAGTAGAACAACACTAACATAAGTTGAATAGAACAACATTAACATTAGTTGAGTAGAACAACACTAACATAAGTTGACTAGAACAACACTAACATAAGTTGACTAGAACAACACTAACATAAGTTGAGTAGAACAACACTAACATAAGTTGAATAGAACAACACTAACATAAGTTGAGTAGAACAACACTAACTTAAGTTGACTAGAACAACACTAACATAAGTTGAGTAGAACAACACTAACATAAGTTGAATAGAACAACATTAACATTAGTTGAGTAGAACAACACTAACATAAGTTGACTAGAACAACACTAACATAAGTTGAGTAGAACAACACTAACATAAGTTGAATAGAACAACACTAACATAAGTTGAGTAGAACAACACTAACATAAGTTGACTAGAACAACACTAACATAAGTTGACTAGAACAACACTAACATAAGTTGAGTAGAACAACACTAACATAAGTTGAGTAGAACAACACTAACATAAGTTGACTAGAACAACACTAACATAAGTTGAGTAGAACAACACTAACATAAGTTGAATAGAACAACACTAACATAAGTTGAATAGAACAACACTAACATAAGTTGACTAGAACAACACTAACATAAGTTGACTAGAACAACACTAACATAAGTTGACTAGAACAACACTAACATAAGTTGACTAGAACAACACTAACATAAGTTGAATAGAGCAACACTAACATAAGTTGACTAGAACAACACTAACATAAGTTGAGTAGAACAACACTAACATAAGTTGAATAGAACAACACTAACATAAGTTGAGTAAAACAACACTAACATAAGTTGAATAGAACAACATTAACATTAGTTGAGTAGAACAACACTAACATAAGTTGACTAGAACAACACTAACATAAGTTGAGTAGAACAACACTAACATAAGTTGAATAGAACAACACTAACATAAGTTGAGTAAAACAACACTAACATAAGTTGACTAGAACAACACTAACATAAGTTGAATAGAACAACACTAACATAAGTTGAGTAGAACAACACTAACATAAGTTGAATAGAACAACACTAACATAAGTTGACTAGAACAACACTAACATAAGTTGAGTAGAACAACACTAACAATACAAAATACATTCAAAGCTCAACTAAATTAATTGGAAGGTTTTATATTTTAAGCTGTAAGAAATGGTTTTATGATTGAGAGCTTACTAAATTTCTTTCTGCAGGATTCCATGCTAAATAGTTACATGTCCTGTTGTACCTGACATCTAAAATAATAAACATTTTATAATGGGATCATGGATTAAATCAATTAAAATTGTATTTAATTATAAGTGTAATAGATGAAATTTATAATTTTCTTCTTTAGCTAATCTATATTTCAATAAATAAAATCATTTAAAATTGTTTATTAAAATGAGTTTCATTGGTCCTTTTAAATTTGGCGCCTTCTTTAAAGTAGCATAAATAATTCTTAGAAGCCTTACTAAATTCTTTTCCCACGAGGTCATCAGTGTGATTGTAACCAAAACTGTCAATTAAATAAAAAAAAAAAATTAGTTTGTCAAAAATTGAAATTATTTTTTTCAAACACACCTTCACAAAAATGTAAACAAAACGACAACAATAACTTCAAATGATAACTTCTAATAGATTATCTAATAAAATACATATGTAATCGGATATCCAGTTCACATTAAACAACAAAATTGAACATATTAATTTCTTTGGTGATTTCGATGGTGTGGAATTCGCAGGAAGAATTCAACAAGGCCTGGGATTATTCTTCAAGGATTTTAAGCTGGTTCGCAACAGCAAATCGCCTCTCTCCACGCCGCTGGAACATCATGTGGATGATACAGCTTGGCACCAGTGGCGTTGCAGGAGTTGTCGGAATGTTTCATTGTATCAATGTTATCCACCTACGGGAATCCTTCTCCGGATTTGAATTCAGAGTTTCATTCTCTTAAATGAGTTGCCATTCAAGGTTAACGAGTCTCATCCACCCAGTTTGGTGGGGATTGAACTCTAGACCACTCGGCCACCCAGCATCCATTCTTTCTATTTTATCTTTTATTAAGGTTTTGATTAAAATTGTGGTTAAATTGTTTAAAGAAACAAAATTATTTTTAAAAATGTATTGACTTTTATTTAAACTTTATTGCAGACATTGGAACTGTCATAGACTTCCAAATGTAAACCTTTAGGTCTGCGTGCAGATGAAACTTTTTACTGAGAAAAGGGGCAAAAATATTTAGGATATTGTAATATAAGTGGTTAGAAATTATTATTTTCCTGTTAAGAAATATTAAAAAGTGATTTAATAATTGAAAGGTTTAAATAACTTTTTTTTAACTTAAAGATATATATATTTAAATAGATATTCCCTCATTCCTTAAATTCATTGTAATGACACATGGATCAAATAAATTCTTACCCTATGATAGATATTCGACCGTTAGCTTGGGCAACAGCAAAAATATTTTTTTGTTCCTTATGTGGATACCAGGCCACACACTGTAACAAAATTTAAAAAAACTGAAACATATATAGTTAAACAAAAAAAAGATGCAAGGAAAAACATAATTCAAGCAGAGTTTTAAAACAAATAATTTAAAACACTTAAAAAAAAAATTTCTACTACTGAAGACAAGTTTAAGTGCACGAGACAGTAGAAAATAATTTTTTTTAAATTAGACAAAGAAAGTATGTGCAGAAAGTTAGTAAATTAATCTATGAAACCAAAGGATTCTATTTAAATGTAAAAGAAACTTAAATTTGTTTTTTTTTCTTTTGTTTATAATTTTTAAAAATATTTTCTTCACAGACTTTGTTCAATGAATTTTAAGCAATTTATTTTCATTTAGTGCGCTTAAACTTCCTTTTGAAAAAAACAAGCATTAAAAAACAAAGGTTAAAATAAATTTTTATTTTCTACTTTTTAATACCAGTATACAAATTTTCATCTGTAAATCATCCCATAAAATATTTTTTGGTTTCACAATGAATGCTTACAAAATCCCCGCTACAGAATATCACCAGCGGTGACCTGGAGCTGGTTCAGATGAATCAGTTGTTACATTTTGACCATTATACTAAAGTGGTTGTTAAAAAAGTCAAACTAATAAAAATAATGTAAAGAATTCCAATAATTCCAAACAAATAGAAATTTATAAATTATATAAATTCTAAACTTACAATTCAAGTTGTCAATTATTACTAGGCTATTAGAGTGCGGAAAAATATGCTTAGCATCTGCTAGCAAAAGCAATAGTCAATAGCTTCACCAACATGTACCCAACTGATTGTTTGGCTGGCTGCACACTACTGACAAAAGCAATATGTTCACCAACATGTACCCCACCGATTGTTTGGTCGCACACTGCTGACAAAAGTAGACTTAATAAAAATAAATTGTTCATTTTGTCATTAATTTTTCTACGATGTTTATTAAATCTTTATACCACTGACTAAATAAGTAAATCTTTAAAAAAATATAATTCTGAATACCTTCATATACTGTAATTCTGAATTAGTTGCTACCAGCATAATTCTTGCCTTTTCTTGACTGATTTTGCTCTCTGGAACAGGGACACAAGGTAACTAAAAATGTCTTTCAAATTAATTACATATTTTTAAACTAAACATTTCAACCATCGATGAAATAAAGCCAAAGACAATAAATTATATAAAGCAGCAACTGCAAACCAGGATTGCCAATGGTCTGTAAATTTACAGACAATCCATAAAACTTTGACATTAAATGACTTGTCCATAAAACCTTTAGGATGCCCGTAAAAAATTAAACATTGCCCAAAATTTGTTTGAAGCAAAACAAAATGTGGAATCTCAGAATTTGTGATTTCTTCTCGCTTGTTTTAAATCTGTATGAGTCATGAGCATTATGAAGAGGAACTCAGCACTGATAATTTCAAACAGCTTATTAAAAAATATGTCTTCAAAATGTTTGTTTCTCCTTAAAAATTCTGGAGATTTAGAAAGTTAATTTTTTGGCAAAAAAAAGACATGTGCCAAACCCAGCCCACTATGAATCTATTGCCAATTTTTTATATCTAGTTGGCTGTTTTTTGAAAAGTAGATTTAAAATAAATTTGATGAATCGAAAGATTTAAGAAAAAAATATCTATTTATGATTTCAGGATTTACTAATGCTGTGGACTGCCTCTATCATTTCTAAGACTGCAACTTAAGTATTACAGGTAAAAAAAAATACAAAAAACTCCATGATAGTCAGGTACAACATACCCCTAGTATATTTTACCAAAACTAATTTGCACACAATAATTACCAAAAACTTGATATTTGACTAACAAAGAGAATGACATTTGGTATAGCACCTCTGCTTAAGAGTTTTTTTTTTAAATCAAGACAGACGTCAATCAAGTAAAAAAACAGCCACAAAAGATAACTCATAATGACTATCAATGATCAATATTTCAAATATTTGAAATTATGCCTCAGAGGTTCATATATAAATTTCATACAGATTATTTAATTGATGTCAGGAGCTGGGACTTGAAATGCTTGCAGATAGCTTATTTAAACTTATAAACCTTTCACTTATTAACTCAACAAAGAAGCTTTCTAGGTCTATTTGACATGATTTAAGTCTCACCTGGATGGAAAACTTCAAGTGTACCATTTCTTTCCTTTGTTTGGTACAAATTAATGGTGGTTCCATTGGTAATAAAGATGTCATCTTCTACAGGAGACCACTGGACATCAACTTTAATCCCACTCATTTTATGTATTACAAGATAGCTTCCGGTTTAAAGCCTTACTTAAAATAACTGTATAAAGTACCTGAAAGAAAAATGTTCTTGATATGTATATCAGTTATTACAGTCATATGACTAAAAAAGCATGGGGCGCCCATGAACTCAATGTTCCTTGCAAATCGTAGACATGCACGCAGCAGTATCGCTAATTTCATTCCACTTGTCAAGATCACGATCCATGGAAACATACAACAAAAATCAAGGCTGTTGTGAGAGCTCATATTGATGTGAGAGCTCATACTGATTGGAACATACAACAGTAATGCAAGGCTGTTGTGAGAGCTCATACTGATGGGAACATACAACAGTAATACAAGGAGGTTGTGAGAGCTCATATTTCCGTGATTAAAAAATCTTTTTCATAACTGTGTCTCATAACATTTACTTGCAACAATGCAAAAATATACATGTGTCCAACATTGTATTTGTCAAGTCATATGACATCATTGTATTTCATTGGCACTGGCACCACATGCTTTTTTTTAGTCATAGGACTGTAACAATTCTGAAGATTTGGGGGGTATTTATTTGATACTTTTTAGTACCGGTACATTTTTGGAAAAGCTTGTTTTTTTTAAAAGTATTTTTTTTATTAAACTTTAATTTTATTATTACTAAGCACTATTAAAAAGAAAAGATCTGCATTTATTCATTTAAAGAGCTGCATGCTGGGCCGGAGTTGCTGGGTAGTTTGACTGTTTGTTTATATTTTTAAGTAGGCCTAGGCCTAGGCACAGTTAAAGACACTAGGTCCAGGTCTGCCTAAATTAATCTTAATTTAAAATGTTTTATTTTATATAGTAAGGTCTACAGACGACAGTACAGATGAGTCATGATTGAGTGTGTTGTGTACTGTTACTCACTGTATAATGAGAACAATAGCTGTAAGGGGCCATCCAAATATAGAGTATGCTCTGAGGGGAGCTGGGATATTCGCTTTTGCCTATGGTTGCTAAGGTGGGCGGGGGTGGAGGGGGGGGGCGGAGGTCTCTGCTATTTTTGGCTTTGCCAGTGATACTTATAATTTTTGGATACCATTGCCAAATTTGACCTTGCCAAATCAAAACATTTCAAAATATCGCATATATTTTTTTTAATGTAAGGGATTGGTAAAAAATATAATAAAACATGTAAAATGTAGGGCACTAAGCGCCATTTGTAGGAGTTACAAATGTTAACTACTCAAATGAGTTACGGTACTGGTTTGCACCAGTCCCGCTAGATGTCACATTGACTAATCATTGAAATCAATTCATTGGGTTAAAAGTGCAAATACAATTATGGAAACTGTGTAATATTTTGCTGTGCCCTTGTGAGGAAGCTACAACTCCTCAGGGTGACTCAGCACCTCAGAACAACACAGCTCTAAGGGCAACACACATGCCTGAGGCAACATGGTGCACATTATGGGAACCCTTGGGCTATGTTAGACAGTGGAGAAAACCATGACACACTTTTATTTACTGCTATAATTGTCTATAAATAAAATAATTTCGTTGGGTTTTTTTTAAAGGGGGGGGGGGGAGGGTTAGAAAGCTTATTTGTACTTATGCAGAGAGTATCCAAAAAAGAAAGTGTGTAAGTGTAAGATGGGGTAGGGGCTAGGGGGTCAAAATAAGACATTTTTAGCGCAAGTAATTATTTTAGCAATTTAAAATATTATCATTTATTATTTATAACTAGTGACTAGAAATAACCCGTCAAGTGAAGCTACGGCATTGCGCGAACTTCCCATTCACTAGTTACTTGACAAAACAATGTGTAGTGTAGTAGCAAGTGTAAAAATGCATTCAAGTAACACACTTACTCACTTACTTTTTAACATAAGTATTAGGGCCTATTAGTATTAGGCTATTAGTGATAGTGCTGGGAATTTTATTTTTTCAAGCATTTTGAGCTTTCACAGCATAACATTACAGCCATACCTAGGAGGGAATTATTATTTATGAAGATAAGTTATATCATAAATAATAAATAAATGTGTTAATAACTGTAAAGTGAAAGTGTTTTACTTTTTCTGTTCAGGCTTCTACTTCCTCTTCAATCAATGATTCAGTCAGGTTTAGACTAAAAATCAGTCTATTACCGGCTATAACTATACACTGTATACTATAATTATAATATCATATAGTATGATATAGTATATTATTAATATGAATGAAGTATATGAATTAGCCGAATGAATACGTTTATTATATAATAGTTAAACGACGTATACTTAGCTATAGTATAATTTATACTATACAAATAAAAAGTTAGAACTAAATGATAATGACGAACTTTTTAATGCCAAATAATAGGGGACAAATGGTAAATGTAGACTTTATCCATACACGATTTTGATATAAACTAATCTTTTCTTTTTTTTATAAATGTTAATACAGGTATTGTAGTATGAGCTATCGGGGCCAAAGCTTCCATATCTCGGCAAAACTAAATACCCTTATATATCAAGAAACACCAACAAATACTTAAATATCAGGAAATCCGGAGAGATTGTTGTACAAGGTTACTACAAATATTCAATATTTTTGGATCTGATCTAGGATATTATTAATAAACAAGAAAGCTTGGCTAATTAATATAGATCGTACCTCATTTCATTAGGTTAGGTTTAGGGATAGATTTAGGCTTAGGGTTCAGGTTAGGTTTAGGGATACATTTATGGTTCAGGTTAGGTTTAGGGATACATTTTTAGGACATTTTTTTCATTATTTTTTAACATTTTATTCTTAATTTTACGGGTCATGGCAATCAAGTTGGCATTTACCTAAAGCTTAAACTTAATGTTATTGAAATTGATAAAAGATCTGATGCAAATGGTTTTTAAGCAAGTTTTAATTACTTTCTAACAAAGACTGTGGAAATATAAAAAAGGAAACACTGAGGACGGCGAGGAAGAGAAATCTTTTTTTTTTTTTTTAAAGTGATAGACGACAACGAACAAAAATCCTTCAGCGATCTATTAAAAATGAAAAAAAATAATGAGGGGCTATGGGTTAAGTTAAAAGTTAGTGGGTAAGTGCGGAAAATAATGTGGTCTTGGGAGAGCCAGTGGGGGACAGGGTGAGAGAGGTTAGCTCAGAGGGATTGAGGAATCTCCGAGAAGGTTGTTCGAATGGGAGAGTTGGGGTTGAGGTGAATGAAGATGTCCATTGAAAGAATTAGGCATGGAGTTCGGGGATATGGTAGAGTGTGGTGAGATGGGTGGTCACTGTTAAGGGCAACAAAGTGGGAGAAGAGGAGGGGGTAAGAAGAGAGTAGATAGGGGATATAGTGATACTGATAGGGGAGCTTATTGATTTGAGTGTGGAGGAAGGAGGGGATATTAATTAAATATATAATTAAAAGCATTAAAAGGGTAAAATAACGAGGGACTGCGTCCAAACCGCATGAAGAATGTGAATGATGACTAAGGGGCTGTCCATTAATTATGTCAACAAAATAGGGGGGAGGGGGGGTCTGAAAAATTTTGACAATTGTTGACAAGGGGGAGGGGGGAGGTCAAGAAAAGTTGACGTCAACAATGTTACTTTTTTAAATAAATTTAATTTCATAAGTTAAAAGTGTATTAAACTTTTTTTTTCTAAACATTTTACTTTTATTCACTTTGTTGTTGTAGTTGTAAAACTAGTCTATTTAAAATATTGTTGTTTTTTTCCCCATTTTTTTTTTGGGGGGGGGGGGGGTAATCAAATGTTGACGTAATTTTATAGGGGGGGGTCTCTGGAAGTTTGACAAGTTTTTGACAAGGGGGAGGGGGGAGGTAAAAATCGCCAAAAATTTGTTGACATAATTAATGGACAGCCCCTAAATAGTGGACGAAGATATGTTTAGTTTTGGCTTGAAAAAACAGAGGGGCCTTGCATTTTGGAATTGTACACACAAAAATTAGACTTTGTTGACATGGGGTGGATTAATAAGCTAAATTTTGTGCAAAACTATATAAAACTTGAAAAAATTGTGACATAGAAAAAAAAACAACTCTTCTCTCTCAGTCAATTTTTGACGGGGCTTTACTAGTTACTATCTAAAATAAAATAACAATTGAGAATTATACACCGGAAAAAGTAACTCAAGTTGCTTCCCTTGGACCTTGTAAACAAATGGCCTAAAACTAGTAGTAGTTTCCGATAGTTTGAAAAAGAAGTGTTATTTTGTGAAATTATCTTAATTTCCAGATTCTTTGATAACATTCTATTTTTCTAAAAAATATTTCAATATTATTAAATATGGCTAAAACGTCAAATCTGTTCACGACGAGCGTTCAAATGCGTTTACAGACTTTTTACAGCTCTCCTCTTCCTGCCAAAAGTAATAGTAGCATTTCCAATTCTTCATTGAAATTTGCAGAAGCCGGATTTATTCGTCCTCACAAAGAAGGAGAAGATCTTACCGATCAAGTTGAATGCAGTTCATGTGGAGTTAAATTTGAAGGATGGGATGGAGAATCTCCTTTGACTGTACATCGAACATTAAATCCGAATTGCCCTTTTCTCAACACTCCACCAGCTTCATCAACAACATTATTTTCACAGCAGCAAAATGCATCAAATGAGCATATTAACCGCAAAAATGCGTTGGATTCATTTAAAAGGCAGCTATTCCATGACACTGAGACAGATTCACCATCTATGTCAAGTATTTTAAATGTTCCTGACTTTGAGCAGCCGTTTCTTCCGAAGAAAGGTGGATTTTTAATGCTCTTTGAAAGTCATAGATTACTTACCTTTAAGAACTATTTTTCAACAGAAGCAGCCATGTATGCAGAAGCAGGATTTATCTATGATGCTGCTAGTAGGGGAGTAATATGTGTTTTTTGTGACATAGGATTTGACATGCAAACAGGGGATGTGTCATTTTTAGAATCAATGCATTTGGAAAAATCGCCACTTTGCCCATTTATGCGGTTGTATGATGTTGGTAATATTTCCATTGATTCTGAACGGAAGATACGTACAAAGGTTATTGCGCAACACCTTAATAATATTAAAAGCACCAAAGTAAGTGACATAAAAATGAAATGTGTTATCAAACATCCTGAATTTGAAGATGAAATTGCTCGTTTGGGAACATTTAAAACATGGCCTAAATTACTGGCAACAGTATTTTCAGCCAAAGTGATGGCAGATGCAGGATTCTACTATTCAGGTAAGCTAAAGAATTGTTTTTCTGTAAACTTTTGACATTCACTAATTTATCACAACTTTTCCGTAATTTGCTAATATAATAATCAATTATAATTAATACTAAAATAATCGAAATGGGGAATAATTTAGTTATAAATTAAATTATCCATGTCCTGGTTCTGGTTACCATTTAAACTAAATACAATACTATTGCCATCAATTTTTGTGTCCAGATAAGAAAATAAAAATCATCTTTCTCAAATAATTTCTAGTAGTAGAAATAGCCTATATGGTTTCTCTTGTTATAAAGAAGCCATGTTGTTAATTTCATGTTTAAAGTGACCTGTTGTGAAGACCAGAATTAATGAAATATGTCTCAAAGATTATTTGGAAAACATTGTCAAATTAAATATGTTTCTTTAAATATGAGTATTTCAACACTTATCTGTTAAAATAATAATATTAGTAATATTAGGCTTGTTTTTGTATTTAAAAATAATAACACGAGACACACAATTTTTGATAATTTATGACTACTTTGTTTTGAAATAAATAAATAAAAGTTTACTAGATAAGACTCCTACTATTAATGAAATTTCCAGGATACCACAGGATTGTACTGTAACATGCATAAACTTACATGCCACTTCTTCAAATTTTTATTCAGTTCATATAAATAATTTAGAATTATAATTTTATCTATATTCTATTCAACATTAAATTTCATGATACCTTCTCAACAGAGCTATGCTTTTGGTACTCCAATCTTAGTTATTTTTAGATAGCAATATTTTAGATAGCAATACAATTAAATCATATTTTATAATAACCTACTGGAAAACCATTAAGTTATATTATATGTTGTGTTAATAGCAAATAACAACATCTTAACATTTTTGTTATCTACTTTATATTATTTTGTCAAGAGCTTTCAGAAGTCAGTTTCTTGCTAAAGACATCTATAATGAATAAGCTCCCCTTGCTGATAAGCTAGCTGTATGTATAATAAAAAAAAATCCTTAGATGTAATTATTAAATTACTGAATAAGTTTCCCAATAACCTCAAACAAATTTTTAAAGAAACCAACTTAACTCCTATGTTGTTTTTTTCTGTTTCAGGCTTTATGGACAAGGTGAAATGTTATGCTTGTGGTGTGGGCTTGTTCAACTGGTCACCAGAAGTTGTTCCTCTGACACAGCACGCCAAAGCTTCACCTCATTGTGTATTTCTAATTCAAACTCATGGAAAGGAATACATTGAACAGGCACAAAGTGAAGCAGTAAGTTGATCCCTTGTTTAAACATGTCTTATCAAAGCAACAGCAATAATTTGTCCATTAATACTTAACTTTAATAAGACATTTACTAAAATGGATTTTAAAAGATTGTTTATTTTATTTTTTAAATAATACAGCTGATTGCACAAGCAGATTATGAAGATGCCACACAATCTCTAGGTAAGTAATGCTTATACTTTAAATACAATTTTTAAATTTAATTAGATACTTCTCATTCATTTCAGCTTAGACATGAATAGGATAGCAAATAGTAAGAAATGTGAGGTGAATTAAGAATAGCAACTGAAGACTCACATAACATGCCTAGATTTTATATCTGTCAAATGTTATGACCTGATGAATTAAGATGAAGCAAACGTTAAACAGTCAACTTTTTGTATGATTTTCATTATCAATTTAGGCAGCACACTGTTTAACAAATGTTGTTGTTACTACATAAAAGCTATGCACATAAAACAAAGTCACAAAAAACTAATTTAAAATCAAAATTTACACCGTTGATGAAATGTATTAAAAATACAGTCTCATTAATACTAAAATGTAAGTGGGAAGCGCACACACAGTATTTAATTTTATTAAAGTCAATAGTGAACATAAAAGCTCTTACATACGGTTAGAAATGTTAAAAATTGGCTCAGTTGAGATGTTTTACATATAAGTACATTCTTCTAAATACTTCACAGAACAAGTTGCAGCATCATCTAATGACTCCAGTTTCTCGTCATCATCATCCAGAACAGCAGCAACATCATCACCCGATTCATCCACATCGTCATGGTCATTGCTAACATCATCTCCAGGATCCTTGGGGCTGGATATGGAAGCAATGGAGGCAGCCATGGCATGTCAGTACACCCTAGAGCAAATATCTCATGCCGTCACCAAATTCTTTCTCTTATCTAGTGAGTCACTCATTCAAAGAAACGCATTTAATTGCCTGCCAGTATCTAAAGCTTACACACAGTATCTACACACTAGCCCACAATTGCCTGCCAGTATCTACACCCTACACACAGTATCTACACACTAGCTCACAATTGCCTGCCAGTATCTTCACACTAACCTACTTAAACAACAAAAAAAGAACACAAAGTGAAACCAATTATTTGTGAGAGCACAAGGTAAAGAAGAACAAACAAAGAGACCACATTAAATATTGATGGTTGCGATTCTTGCGAAGAATCCTACAATTTTGTCTTGTTTAAATTAGACAACAGGAATGAAATATGTTATTTTTATTAGGAAGTATAAATTAGAGCTTTCATTTGTCTTATCACAAGAGGCAGAATAAATGATTTGTGAGGGGACATTGAGATATGCAGTTTTGTGTGTAAGGAATTGAATAGATTCTGCCTCCTTTAATTCAAAGGCTATATTCATTTAACTATTAGTTTTGTGAAAATCTTTTGCAACAAATTATTTATTGAGTTCTTTTTAAAACTTTTGTCTAATGCTTGTGTGAATGATAAGGTCTCAATTACAACAAACTTAATCTAAAAAAGAAAGCTAATGTCAATTTGGTACTCATTAAAAGATCCAAAATTAGAAATAAAATGTCATGTGAAATGTAGCCTGTCCAGAATACAGCATATGCTAATTCTAAAGCCCACCTCCCCCCCAATTTAGGCCAGGAGAAGCTTGAAAAGTGGATAACCCACTCATAAGCAGACCCCTCAAATAGTACTTTAATGTAAGCAACACCATTTTAAAGAAAATGATAATTTTGTTGAATTATCAAGACTTTTAAAAATAATTATTGTATAAATAAAAGACACAAAAAAATAGATGACTGCTGTTTGTATTTCAATAATTCTCTATGTATGAAAAAAGTATGGTGTAATGGCCTGCAAAATCAAATTACCAATAACTGCATACCATTTTCTCTTGTTTTATGAAGTAGTATCAATGAAAATATGGTGTAATAAATCTGCATTATAAAAAAGAGTGGGACAGTAGAATCATTAATCTAGATCAGGGGCGTGGGAAGGAAAAAGTGTGCTGTAAAATACCTTGGTGGGGGGGGGGGGGGGGTTTGATAGCACTAATGGGGATTCTTATAAAGTGCGTTATTTGAATGCATATTTTGTCAAGTAACATTTAGTACATGGGAAGTTCACGCATTGCCGCCACCATTGTTCGGCGGGCTATAGCTAATAAGATATAATAATCTGACATTTCATTATTCAGTATTGGTATCCATTGCAGTCACAAAACGAGGACAAAACCTGTGATCCAACTTTGCACAAAGCTTTAATGTGACTTTGGTTGATTACTTTTTCAACGTTTTCTATATTTGAATCAATAACCTAGGGAACATTTTTAAAATTTATGCTATGCTCTTAAGCAGTCAACCCCCATTTATTCCCAGGAAATATTTCCCAAAAAGTCAGCTTTAGAACGAGTATTTACTGTTGAAAATTTGAAATACATTGCTGTTGAAATAAAAGAATTACACCCGGATGATAATAGTAAAATCATTAATAGAACCTAATGCTTCGCTGTTTCGACCAGGTGGCAAGTATCCTAACCAAGATTTGTTGGTTGGAATCCTGAAGGCAGCAGATGAAAATCATGTGACAGTTTGTGAGAAGATTCAAGAAATCCACGAGAGCAAAGTCAAAGAGGCAGCATACCAGCAGGAGATTCAGGCCACCAAAACACAGCTCTACGCCAAGGATCAAGAAATACAAGCCACCAAGTCTGAGCTGCAGCGGACCACTTTTGAACTGCAGTGGCGAGACTTGGAAGTCAGAACTGAACTCGAGCAGCAGTTCGTTGGCCAGATCCAGCAGCAGAATGAGGTGAGCAGCTATTTAATCATGAAGACCCAGTGACACCGCATGTTAATGTTCTCAGTTCCTGTCTGCCTACGGGGGACCCTCGGGCCACACCCACCTTACATTCCTCTTTCTTGTTCTTAATGTTTGTGATTGTTTATGTGGTTTTCATCATGAATAACACCAATTTATGTGGTTTTCATCATGAATAACACCAATTTATGTGGTTTTCATCATGAATAACACCAATTTATGTGGTTTTCATCATGAATAACCCAATTTATGTGGTTTTCATCACGAATAACACCAATTTATGTGGTTTTCATCATGAATAACACCAATTTATGTGGTTTTCATCATGAATAACACCAATTTATGTGGTTTTCATCATGAATAACACCAATTTATGTGGTTTTCATCATGAATAACACCAATTTATGTGGTTTTCATCGTGAATAACACCAATTTATGTGGTTTTCATCGTGAATAACACCAATTTATGTGGTTTTCATCATGAATAACACCAATTTATGTGGTTTTCATCGTGAATAACACCAATTTATGTGGTTTTCATCGTGAATAACACCATTAAGGATTGAGAACATGCTGGGAATAGTGTCTTTTTGCGAACTATTCTGAGAAGATATATCAGAACAGCATAAAAGTCATTCTCAAGGTCATTTCTTCAAAGCAGGGAAAAATGTCGCTAACTAGTTGACCACGAGCATTGAGTTTCAAGAAGTCCTTAAAAGTCAGACAACTTTTTTTATAAGAAGAACATAAAGATCACAACATCCACTTCCATTGAACCTATGGAATTATTACTGTCAAATAACACATGTCCCATTCATCCATGTTCCAAATAGAACATGACCATCAAATAGAACATGACCAGCAAATAGAACATGACCATCAAATAGAACATGACCATCAAATAGAACATGACCATCAAATAGAACATGACCATCAAATAGAACATGACCATCAAATACAACATGGCCATCAAATACAACATGGCCATCAAATAGAACATGGTCATCTAGAATATGACCATCAAATAGAACATGACCATCAATTAGAAAATGACCATCAAATAGAACATGACCATCAATTAGAAAATAACCATCAAATAGAACATGACCATCAAATAGAACATTGCCATTAAATAGAACATGACCATCAAATAGAACTGGACCATCTAAAAAACAAATGCTTACGTGGTTTGTATAGGCTGATATAACTTTCTGTTAAAGAAACATCTGAGCTTAGATGTCACACAACTTTATATGTCACACAACATTATATGTCACACAACCTGATAAGTCACAGATAGATCTCTACATCTTGGTAGTGGTGGGCGTAGACAGCACAACACAAACATATCTATACATCTTGGTAGTTATGGGTGTAGACAGCACAACACAAACATAGATCTATATAGCTTGGGAGTTATTTTTCAGATGTAGGAACATTTGCTACATTTGTACACCAAATTATGTAAATATTTCTCCTTCTGTGTACGGAACTAACATGCCATATAAAGTTCTTATATATATATATATATACATAAAGCAAGCGCCAAAAGTGGCAGTGCTGAAAATATAAGAGGAACATTTCCTTGTTGTCTTCTGTAAAGTTCCTTCTCTTGAAGCTAACAAACACACTATGATGGTGTAGATTTACCGTGGTATGCTTGTTGTAGACAGTGTGCAACGCCTTGTTGTAGACAGTGTGCAACGCCTTGTTGTAGACAGTGTGCAACGCCTTGTTGTAGACAGTGTGCAACGCCTTGTTGTAGACAGTGTGCAACGCCTTGTTGTAGACAGTGTGCAATGCCTTGTTGTAGACAGTGACAACGCCTTGTTGTAGACAGTGTGCAATGCCTTGTTGTAGACAGCATGCAATGCCTTGTTGTAGACAGTGTGCAACGCCTTGTTGTAGACAGTGTGCAATGCCTTGTTGTAGGCAGTGTGCAATGCCTTGTTGTAGACAGTGACAACGCCTTGTTGTAGACAGTGATAACGCCTTGTTGTAGACAGTGTGCAATTCCTTGTTGTAGACAGTGATAACGCCTTGTTGTAGACAGTGCAATGCCTTGTTGTAGACAGTGACAACGCCTTGTTGTAGACAGTGACAACGCCTTGTTGTAGACAGTGACAACGCCTTGTTGTAGACAGTGACAACGCCTTGTTGTAGACAGTGTGCAATGCCTTGTTGTAGACAGTGTGCAATGCCTTGTTGTAGACAGTGTGCAATGCCTTGTTGTAGACAGTGTGCAATGCATTGTTGTAGACAGTGTGCAATGCCTTGTTGTAGACAGTGTGCAATGCCTTGTTGTAGACAGTGTGCAATGCCTTGTTGTAGACAGTGTGCAATGCCTTGTTGTAGACAGTGTGCAATGCCTTGTTGTAGACAGTGTTCATATTGCTCACTAGACTTTTCAACATATCACTGAACAGTCACAGTTACACACTCTCCTTTAACATTCCCTACAAGTAGGCATCATGCTGGGTAAAAATAGGGTGATACGGGTAGGGGAAGTCACCACCACGTGGAGTGAGACGGGTAGGGGAGGTCACTATCACGTGGAGTGAGATGGTGAGGGGAAGTCACCACCAGGTGGAGTGAGACGGGTAGGGGAAGTCACTACCATGTGGAGTGATACGGGTAGGGGAAGTCACCACCACGTGGAGTGAGACGGGTAGGGGAAGTCACTACCACGTGGAGTGAGATGGTGAGGGGAAGTCACCACCACGTGGAGTGAGACGGGTAGGGTAAGTCACTACCACGTGGAGTGAGATGGTGAGGGGAAGTCACCACCACGTGGAGTGAGACGGGTAGGGGAAGTCACTACCATGTGGAGTGATACGGGTAGGGGAAGTCACTACCACGTGGAGTGAGATGGTGAGGGGAAGTCACCA
This sequence comes from Omphiscola glabra, assembly GCA_964017045.1. Lineage (NCBI taxonomy): Eukaryota > Metazoa > Mollusca > Gastropoda > Lymnaeidae > Omphiscola > Omphiscola glabra. The sequence continues at coordinate 4,379,828 of OZ024794.1, read as the reverse complement.
CCACGTGAAGTGAGACGGGTAGGGGAAGTCACTACCACGTGGAGTGAGATGGTGAGGGGAAGTCACCACCACGTGGAGTGAGACGGGTAGGGGAAGTCACTACCATGTGGAGTGAGACGGGTAGGGGAAGTCACTACTAGTGGAGTGGGACGGGTAGGGGAAGTCACTACCTCGTTGAGTGAGATGGTTAAGGGAAGTAACTACCATGTGGAGTGAGACGGGTGGGGGAAGTCACTACCATGTGGAGTGAGACGGGTAGGGGAAGTCACTACCATGTGGAGTGAGACGGATAGGGGAAGTCACTATCACGTCAAACATTTCGTCCAGGAAAGTTTTTATGTATCATGACTACAGATTCTCGAGCGGTATGGCTGGTCGCCCCTCTCTTTTTAATAACACTTTCTTTTCACGTTAAGGCCCCCCTCCATGACATAACCTTCTAAAATCCTGATGTCCGATCGCCATACCTCTGAAGCATTCTTGGGTGATGACCAGTTCCGTATGAGCGAAATTAGTGCTCAACTATGAATTGACTTTCTGAGCCCCGTCTCCAACAATAACTGCCCAACATAGCGTCATTGACCTCCCAGGGACAATAACTGCCCAACATAGCTTCCTTGACCTCCCAGGGACAATAACTGCCCAACATAGCTTCCTTGAACTCCCAGGGACACTAACTGCCCAACATAGCTTCCTTGACCTCCCAGGGATACCGTGGTAACTGAAGCAATTCACCGTTGACAAACGCTGGGGAGCGATCAAGATGCGACATTTTCAGTACTGTTACATTTGGCGCGTACTGTTATAGATAAGAATAAATATATTTTACACAGTGTTTTTTTTTGTTACAAAAATGATGCCGGTACTCACATCTTGATAATATTAAAGGGGGGGGGGGTCATCCATTATGACGTCACGCAATCCATTGATAGGTCACGATATTGTACGAAATATTATGAGCGTGTCGAAATCACGTAACGTACCTGTGACGATTTTGGGGGGGGGGGGGGGAAGAGGGGTACAAAAAACGGCCAGACAGCGTTCTGTCGTCAGTTAATCTTCTAGCCTTTTTTTTATTAGCAGGACGGCAGGTTGAGATGTAATTAGTATTCCACCCCCCCCCCCCCATTTTACTCATGTTTAAAAAAATTAAGGAATGCTTTAGTGTTGTACCTCAGTTGGTGTTGCTAGGGTTGGTACCTTCATAGACAAGCCAAACTGTTTGACACCCCTTACACGATTCAGCACGCATGCCCCGTTTTAATCATTTCACACCACCCCCGAATGCTACGCTGGACAGGGTGCTCCAAGTGCATGTGGACCAAACATAAAAGTGTCAAAAGTTACTTTTAAAAAAATCGTTGGTAAATGCAAAAAAAAAAATAAAAAAAAATATATATATAATTGATGTTTCAACCACATATCCTGCTAACAAAAGCCTGAATATTAATATATTTATAGTAGAGTTCAGAAGACGAAAAAGACCATGGCCACCTTAATTCTGAACTTGGGTATGGGAGCGCATATGGCTGATAAGACCGATGCTGGCATGTAGGTTCTTGTGAAGAAAGTGCAGGACATTGATGTGACATCTTCCGGTGCAACGTTAACCCGGGCTTATCTGGCATGTTTTTGTGCTCTGCAGCCGCTGTTCTGTTGGCTTCATGTTCTGATAGCCGCTGTTCTGTTGGCTTCATGCTCTGCAGCCGCTGTTCTGTTGACTTCATGCTCTGCAGCCGCTGTTCTGTTGGCTTCATGCTCTGCAGCCGCTGTTCTGTAGGCTTCATGCTCTGCAGTCGCTGTTCTGTTGGCTTCATGTTCTGCAGGCGCTGTTCTGTTGGCTTCATGCTCTGACAGCCGCTGCTCTGTTGGCTTCATGCTCTGCAGCAACTGTCCTGTTGGCTTCATGCTCTGACAGCAGCTGTCCTGTTGGCTTCATGTTCTGACAGCCGCTGTTCTGTTGGATTCATGTTGTATGGAGCCATAATATGAAGAGAACACAAGGAAATCACGAGGACAGTTGATATTTCTGAATCTGATCTTGAAAAGCAAAGCTAAACTTCGAATTTTAATGGCGTATGACAGTGGTCGGCAAACTCATTAGTCAACAAAGCCAATAATAGGCAGTAGGACGATTAAAAAAATTTTGGGAGCCAAATTTCTTTTCAAGAACTTTTCAAGAACCATGTTTTTCGGAGTCAAAACAGATTTGTGGCCGACTGGCCGAGCCGCACTCAGGTCGCTAAAGAGCCGCACTCAGGTCGCTAAAGAGCCGCATGTGACTCCGACCACTGGCCTATGATATATGTATAACAATAATAATAGTACTAATAAAGAGGCCATCCATAAATGACGTCACGCTATTTTGATCCATTTTGGAACTCACCTCCCTCCCCCATGGTCGCAAAGTTATCACGAACACACACACACATACGTGTTATATATAGTTTATGTGTCTGTGTTTATAGGGGCCACGATTTTATGACGAAATATTATTATTACTACAGTGGTCTTATTTAGCGCAATACCCCAGTTTAGAGCTGGGGTCACCACGCTGCATATAAAAATATTAGCAAACATAATTTTGACATAAAAAATAACATAAATTTATTCAATTAAAAAAAACAGCTGTATAAAAACAAAACAAATGTATATCAACCCCCCCCCCCCCCCCCGAATTCCATAACTATTTACCCGTCAGCATCGTTTATGTTTAATGAGGAGTGATGGACTCCAAAATTGGCCAAAATAGCGTGACGCCATTTGATATATATATATGAGGGAACAACATAATATAATGTCTATGTTCCCGGATTCATACATTGTAAATTCTACCGGAATTAAAAATAATTTGGTAGCCCTTGACGAACTTGTCATATTAGATGTAGGCCTATATTAATAGTGACCTCAAATTTTACACTACATTTTGAAAAGCGAATTTCATGTTTTCACTATTAAAATCATCGGCTAATGTTGAGAGTTATCACCGTGACTTCGTTAGCGATACATTTAGGGTTCAGGTAGGTTTGGTTTAGGGATAGATTTAGGAAATTTTGTCATTATTTTTAAACATTTTATTCTCAATTTTACGGTTCATGGCAATCAAATTGGCGGCCATGGTAAAAAACGCGGTGATATCGCTCAACATTTACCAAATCATCATCTCCAAATTAAATGATAATTAAGATGCTCTAAACCGTATTTTTTAAGGTATGTTAATGACACAATAACGACGGGAAGTGTCATAGTAACATCAATATCATTCATCATGCCTTCATACTTCATGGCACACGATAAGAATAAGAAAGCTTACAAAAACAAAAAAGAGCGTACAATATTTAAATAAAACTCGAAATTTTTTATTGACTATCGTAGACAGGGTTTACCTATGCTCTCTATGTCTAAATAAGCGTCACTACTCAACAAATACGATAAGTTGTTTCCCCCATTCATAATATAAATACAACTAAAGTACCCAACGGAAGGAAGGGAGAGCCTTGACCCCAAGCCTCGTTTTCAACATAGCCTTCATTCAGTGAGAAAACAAGACGATAAAGCACGCGCGGTAAACTTTGACCGTTTGAACGCACGCTTCTGTTGTGAAGATTTGGTTTACATTATGCCTTCAATCTTATATAACATTACATTTTAGAAATGCCTTATGAATGATTATTAAATAAAATAGGACACCCATTTCTTATGGGCACTAACTCTGCATTCTGAATTGTAGAAACAACAACAAAAAAACAACAACATGCAAAATGTGAGGTAAAATGTAACAGATCGATAAATCCATAGTGCCGTGAATCGAGGTCAAGGTTCTATCGAGCCAATAAAGCTGCAGTTATTTATGGGATTGTGGAGTCGTGTTATGATAGTAGTCGGCAGTAGGTGTAATGGGGACAGGAGCTCAGTAGGTGTAATGGGGACAGGAGCTCAGTAGGTGTAATGGGGACAGAAGCACAGCGATTTGAGCTAGTCACCAGGTTTCTTATTCGTTCGGGCCCCTTGTGTATACTCGGTCCTAAAGAAGGTGTCTTTGGACTTGATATTGAGGTCTTTAATTTAATGTAACACCAATTAACGACACAACACACGTTTACTTTATTATAAATGTATTGTTATAATATAATTGTCTAATTGAGAGAATATTCGCAGTGATGTGTCACTGGCGGGCAGAAATATATTTATATTTAAAACAAAAAAAGAAAACCAAAACAATAGCTGTTGCCTTAAATGAAAATGCGTCAAATATCTAGTAAATTAGAATTAAAATTGAATTAAATTTAAAATATTTGAAGTGACCCTATCACAACTATCTCCATCCTCTGCCATACAATTATTATTATTTTTGTATGGTAATAATGGTAAGGGGATTAGTTATTAATGAGTAGTGCCGCAAGCGGGTTCCTTGAAGTTTGTATTTGTGGGGGCTGCGTTTTTTCGCGGTCAATATAAATGTTTAAGAAGACAAAAAATAACGCCAAATATATTTATTATTCTTTGTGCCATTCATCGCCAACAGCTGGCATCTTAAACAAACCTCAATGACCATCATTTGTGCAGTGAATTAAATGATTGGCCCTTCTTGTACTCGGCGTTGAGATGGATGCACAGTTTGCTGCTTCATATTGGCTCAAATGCTTCTCCAATAAAGTCACACATGACATGGTTTTTGTAAAAGAAAAATTTGACAAATTTAATAAAAATTTAAATTAATTTGCAAGGGAACAAGGTATGAACAATAAATCTTAATCAATCAATGGGTATTTCTGAGTTACACTAATTTATAAGCTTCTCCAAACTATAAAAGAAAGATGAGATGCAAGATGATTATCTCATAATGCTTTGCTTCCACTTGGATAAGCCACTTGTGATATTCTGAATTTTGAGAAGCAGTTAAAGTTAAAGTGGAGATGGGGATTTTTGAATTATTCAGTCAAATATAATATTAGTGGAAAATGAAAGTTTAAGAAATGGTACCAGTACCTAGAATTTTTACCAGGCATAGTGTGACATTTTCGATCGTATTCTGCACCATGGAATGTTGTTAAGAAACTGCTGGTTGCATTCTCAACAGTGTATTTTGTGGATGATGGTTTTAGTACTCTCATCCAACTTTGTTCCAATCAAAGAAACAGTTCAGAGATATTATTATTATTATTAGTTGTCTTATATAGCGCGGTACCCCAGCCTAAGGCTGGGCTCACCGCGCTGTACATAAAAATATTAGAAAAATAGACATAATCGTGACAATAAAATAAAATACATTTATGTAATAAAGAACAGCTGTATAGAGACAAAACAAAACCTAATGCATATTCACACCATCCACCCCAGAACTTTTACATGACAAGCCATTGACGGCGGCCAGCAGCATCGTTTATCGGTCAGATGTGGGGAATCAGTCGGGGTGTTTTGAGTGCAGTTTTAAAGGCTGTGATGGTTGATATATTGCGGATGTATAGTGGAAGAGAATTCCATTGTTTGGTGGCACAGTAAGAGAAAGATCGTTCACCGTATGTCTTGGGGACAGAAAGAATACGCCCGTCTGCGGAGTAGCGAAGGTGTCAAAGGGGTGAATAGACAGAGAGAAGTTCGGTTAGATACGAAGGGCAGGACTTTGAGAAAAAGTTATGGCAGAGAACAGAGAGTTTATAGTCAATCCGTGCTTGTGCAGGGAGCCAATGAAGGGAATGAAGTAGTGGTGTGACGTGATCACGTTTTTTTGCCTTTAAAAAGTCCTGTAACAGGCACTGAAACACTGCTGTCACTTTACAAAGCCCAGGCATCACTGAAACACTGCCATCACTTTACAAAGCCCAGTTATCACTGAAACACTGCTGTCACTTAACAAAGCCCAGGCATCACTGAAACACTGCCATCACTTTACAAAGCCCAGTTATCACTGAAACACTGCTGTCACTTAACAAAGCCCAGGCATCACTGAAACACTGCTGTCACTTTACAAAGCCCAGGCATCACATTAAGAATAATTGATCAGTGAAGATGTTAGATTTCTAAAACCTTGCTCACAAAACTACAGGTAACTTTAAAAAAAAAAAAGCTAAGGTATCCCTAGATCAAATCAAGTTGATTAGCTTATTATTGAATTCATAAAAGTAGAATGTTTTATTTGTATTTTTATGAAATGTTCAATTAAATGTTACACCGGGTACACATTTTGTGTGTAATTACCTAACGCAGAGGGTCATGCAAACTTTTATTATTCTGAGAATGTTTATAATGGGGTGAGATGGGGCAGTCAGGGCATTTTTATGGGCCCAAGGGGGTAGTATTTGGAAAACGTTTGAGAACCACTCATTTATTGTAAAATCATTTCATAAAGTGCTATCATGTGATCTAATTTAAAGCTCTATCATCTAATGTAAACTGCCTTCATCAAATATAAAATACTATCATCTAATATAAAATTCTGTCATCTAATATAAAATTCTATCATCTAATTTAAAATGCTGTCATCTAATATAAAATTATATCATCTAATTTAAAATGCTGTCATCTAATATAAAATTCTATCATCTAATTTAAAATGCTGTCATCTAATATAAAATTCTATCATCTAATTTAAAATGCTGTCATCTAATATAAAATTCTATCATCTAATTTAAAATGCTGTCATCTAATATAAAATTCTATCATCTAATTTAAAATGCTGTCATCTAATATAAAATTCTATCATGTAATGTAAATTGCCTTCATCACATATAAAATACTATCATCTAATAAACTAATTCTATCATCTAATATAAAATTCTATCATCTAATTTAAAATGCTGTCATCTAATATAAAATTCTATCATCTAATTTAAAATGCTGTCATCTAATATAAAATTCTATCATCTAATTTAAAATGCTGTCATCTAATATAAAATTCTATCATCTAATTTAAAATGCTGTCATCTAATATAAAATTCTATCATCTAATTTAAAATGCTGTCATCTAATATAAAATTCTATCATCTAATTTAAAATGCTGTCATCTAATATAAAATTCTATCATCTAATTTAAAATGCTGTCATCTAATATAAAATTCTATCATCTAATTTAAAATGCTGTCATCTAATATAAAATTCTATCATCTAATTTAAAATGCTGTCATCTAATATAAAATTCTATCATCTAATTTAAAATGCTGTCATCTAATATAAAATTCTATCATCTAATTTAAAATGCTGTCATCTAATATAAAATTCTATCATCTAATTTAAAATGCTGTCATCTAATATAAAATTCTATCATCTAATTTAAAATGCTGTCATCTAATATAAAATTCTATCATCTAATTTAAAATGCTGTCATCTAATATAAAATTCTATCATCTAATTTAAAATGCTGTCATCTAATATAAAATTCTATCATCTAATTTAAAATGCTGTCATCTAATATAAAATTCTATCATCTAATTTAAAATGCTGTCATCTAATATAAAATTCTATCATCTAATTTAAAATGCTGTCATCTAATATAAAATTCTATCATGTAATGTAAATTGCCTTCATCACATATAAAATACTATTATCTAATAAACTAATTCTATCATCTAATATAAAATTATATCATGTAATGTAAAATTCTATCATCTAATATAAAATTGTATCATCTAATTTAAAATTAAGCATTTTTATTGTCTATTTAGTATTTGATCAACTTATTATTTTTGCAGATAATTGAGCATAAAGACCAAGTTATTGAGCAAAAGAACCAAGAATTACAACAAAATTCCATCCAGCTTCAAATGAAAGAGAAGGAGGTTGAAGATCTTCAAAGACACATCAGATCTCTCCAAGCTGAGCTGGACAGGAGAGAGCAAGGGCTGTCTGGGAGTGGTAAGTTTACTCGTGTTTGGCTTTTCATGGGCTTTTTGAGATCCAAACTTGCCCCCAGAAGTTAAAAAGAAAATTGCATCAATATTGCCAATAAATGATTTATGCCAGTTGAATTCACACCTAGGATCAGTTGACTGCACACCTGGGATCTTTTGATTGCACACCTAGGATCAGTTGACTGCACATCTAGGATCAGTTGACTGCACACCTATGATCAGTTGACTGCACACATAGGATCTTTTGACTGCACACCTGGGATCAGTTGACTGCAAACCTAGGATCAGTTGACTGCACACCTGGGATCTTTTGACTGCACACCTAGGATCTTTTGACTGCACAACTAGGATCAGTTGACTGCATACTTATGAAACCATTACACAGATTTATCAAATCCTTTACACACTATCTCTTTTGTTAAATCAGTCGGTCTCAACCTTCCTAATGCTGCGACCCTTTAATACAGTTCCTTATGTTGTGGTGACCCCCAACCATAAATTATTTTCGTTGCTACATATGTGTTTTTTTATGGTCTGTGTAAGGGTTGTTCGACCCCCTAAAGGGTTGCGACCCACAGGCTGAGAACTGCTGTGTTAAATGAACTGAAAGCTTCCCACTTTTGTGACTAGCTCTGATTACCTGTTATTCATTGCTTTAGATCAGTGGTTCTCAACCTTCCTAATACCGCGACCCCTTAACACAGGTTATCATATTGTGGCGACCGCCAAACATAAAATTAATTTCGTTGCTACTTCATTACTGTAGAGTAAATGTGTTTTCCGATGGTCTTAGGCGACCCCTGGGAAAGGGTAGTTCGACTCGAGAACCGCTGCTTTAGATAGTGACATTTTCTTGATTGGATTCATTGTAAAAATCAATATTGAACACAGCATGAAGTTTTTCCCTTTCATAATTAATCTTTCACTTTATTATTTTTACTTGACACATACATTCCCTATAGTTTTTACTTGACACCTACATTCCATATAGTTTTTACTTCACACATACATTCCATATAGTTTTTACTTGACACTTAGATTCCATGTAGTTTTACTGCACACATAAATTTCCTTTTGATTTCTTAGATGATGATGAAGAATCCACTTCTTCATCTGATGTGGAACAGACATCAGATTCAGACTCCTCTCCTGATGAGTTCCCCGTAGCCAGTTGCAAGGTGTGCCTAGTCAAACCCTCCCAGATTGTCTTCTTGCCCTGCAAACACCTTTGTTGCTGTGACTCATGTGCTTCAAGGCTTCATGGTCAAAACTGCCCCATCTGCAGGGAGCGCAACTTAGGGTTTGAAAAAGTTTATGTTATTTAATTTTTAAATTTTACTTAATGGAGAAACAAATACATGTTTTTTGTTTGTATAAAGCAAATCTATGATGTTCCTTTGAAGGAGGTAATGAAGGAAGTTGTTATCCTAATAAAGGCTGTGAGGACAGTACAATTTTTAAATATGCCTGTAGATGGAGTTAATGTTGAAATTTTATAATGAAAACAGGCCGTAAATGGAGTGGCTTTAGCAATTTGTATATAATTATTTATATAATATAATAAAACCTTAAATGAATTTGGTTTTTGTAGGACAGGAGAATAATTCATTCCTGTTCTAATTTTTTTTAATGACACTTTGATACAAATAATTAGCTGTCTTCTAAATGGCAGCTGAATTCTTGTAACATATGACCAAGAGAATGGCAGGGCAGTGGGGAGACTTGGACAAAGGTGGACTAAAAGTTAAGCATTAACCCTTATGCTTTCATGTATGTGTGGATGGCTGTGGAAAAGGACATGAAAGTTAGGAGCTATCTCTATAAAGCATGTTCACAAAATGATACATTCTTATAATTTCCAAACTATTATAATTATAGGAAACTATTTTTTTTTTTGTTTTGAAAAATGAAAGTTTTTTATCCCTGGTAACCGAGACATACACTTAGCCCTATTAAAAATATGGCAAACACTTTGTTACTGGTGCATGACACCTTTATTTTGTTGCGTCAATGACAATAATAGGGTAATAAATAGAGTTATTAAGTTAGAACTCATAGTGTGATTTAACTGATGGAAACGGTGTGTAGCTTGATAACTTGATAAATAACTGCTCCAAAATTGCATCAATGAAAAATATTTCTCATACATAACTGAACTACCGAATTCTTTTATTTAAATGATAGAAGATTGCAAGTTTTAATCTGGTTTCTAAGCATTTATATATATATGTATGAATGAGTCAATAATTGTTGTGTCAATTTGAACGAATTAATATGTCTTCTTAAACAGTGCATGAATTACCAGCATAACCATCAATGCTGTTCATCCCTGTAGACAAACTTTCATCATTTCATTCTCTTGTAAATCTGTTCAAATTTGCTATTTATCAAAACTATATGCTCACTTCTTCTCTCCCTCATATTGTTAGCTATACTTCCATAACATTTGAAAAAAACCTTTTAATAATAAGATTTTATAGGACAGTGGTGTTAGAGCAATTCCCAAATGTCAGATGTACACATTTACTATTTTAAGATTTTGAATTTTATTATGATAACAAAGTTAACATAAAATTTAAAATACCCAAGGATAGAATTTTGGATTGGATTTGATTAACAAAGGGGAGATAAAAAAAAAGGTTTGAAAGTGGACTTGGGTTGTGGTTATTGCTGAAAGTTTCCTGATTATTAGGATGTAGGTAGAAATGTTGGACAAGTTACAGTGATCCAGTGTTGAGGAAGGCTGAATGATACCAGCAGGCAACTGGCTGTAAGCTGTTGCATGGTCCATACTAGAACTTTGAAGTATTATAACAAATCCGTCTTTTTCTGTTTTATAAATTATCAATAAAAGAAACAAAGAATATGAAATACTGGAATGAAGAAGATTCTAGTGTAATGATTAGTCATCTAAAACATCCCTAATGTTTAATCATCTAAAAAATCCCTAGTGTTTAATCATCTAAAAAATCCTAACAGTCATCAACCACCCCTACCTTTTCTTTGATAGAAATTTCTTATTTGAAAATTGACAACATCCTGCTTGAAAATGTCTTTGACATAGGCTGTTCACTTTCCTCCTTAACTAGATAACCTACTTTCACTTGCCTCTAGTCCTGTTTTAACTGTACCTATCTTTCTTGTCATGTCAACATTTCAGTCTCGGAATTTGCACTAGTCATTTTCTTTGCATCAAAATCTATACTTTACCGTAAGGGTTTTTTTAAAAACAAAGGAGCAACATTTTCTTCTTCTTTTTATTTCTACAAAAGACATTTAGACTTCATAACTAAAACTATTTATATTAAAAAAAGATGCAAGGGTATGAAGAAAAAGCACAAATCTAATAATCAAAACATCATCTTGGCATAACACTGACACCATTCCCAGTAAATCAAAATCAAAGAGTCTTAGAAGTTGGCATTAAATAGGGTAAGTCTAGAAGTTGGCATTAAATAGGGAAAGTCTAGAAGTTGGCATTAAATAAGGAAAGTCTAGAAGTTGGCATTAAATAGGGAAAGTCTAGAAGTTGGCATTAAATAGGGAAAGTCTAGAAGTTGGCATTAAATAGGGAAAGTCTAGAAGTTGGCATTAAATAGGGAAAGTCTAGAAGTTGGCATTAAATAGGGAAAGTCTAGAAGTTGGCATTAAATAGGGAAAGTCTAGAAGTTGGCATTAAATAGGGAAAGTCTAGAAGTTGGCATTAAATAGGGAAAGTCTAGAAGTTGGCATTAAATAGGGAAAGTCTAGAAGTTGGCATTAAATAGGGAAATCTATGGAAATGCTATCTCTAAAGAACAACAACACAAAGTTTGAAACTAAACAAGAAAAACACCAAGCAACCCCCCCCCCCCCCCTTTTCTCCAGTATTTTTCTGCCAAATAATTTGAATTAAATTATTTAATCAGTTGTGCAATGAACAAACTTATTATATTTATGACCAGCTCATAATAATAATAATATACATTTTCTTCAAGACCTAAATTAATTTTGTTTTGTTTTTACAGATAAAGGACTTTTGCAAACTCTAGGTTTAGCGATGTGAAAATAATATTATAATTTTGATTTACTGGGAATGAGGTTAAGGGTCAGTAATTGATCATTACTTTAGTTTGTCTTATGTTTACATAAATGAATCCCTGAAGGATTTCAGGTCCTTTTTGGTCTTATTTTTAGATATTTTTTTTTTGGATTTTATAACTCAGTCTCAGGGCAATACATTGAAAAAGGTAGGTAACTGTGCCTGGTCACAATGGGAAGTAACTCTGTATGGTCTTAATGGAAAGTAACTGTGTGTGGTCACAATGGGAAGTATGTGTGCTCACTATGGGCCACACAGATGGATTGAATCATGCCTCTTGTGGGTTTCTTCAATTCACCTGTGACCAGGTCTGTTGACCTATGTAAGCCAAGAATGGCTTAGGGCTAGGTTAATAACCGTGCAATAAGCCGATTACAAGTCTAGCTAAAGATGTTTTGTTTCTGTCCTATTGATTCGGGCAATGTGCAATATGGAAATCACATGCATGAATCGTTCACATATGAGCCCTAATTCCATGTATGAATATATACCATTGTCTTTCTAATTACATATCTATCGGAGAGTAAATATTGGGTAATATGTAATGCAAGCCCAAAATCTATTCAGCGTGAGCATAGAAATATTGTAATTCTCCATGCCGGCCTCTAGTGGGGGGCAGGTGGTGCTATAACCATGTCTAACAATGTTCCTTTTTTCAAGAGCAGCACAATGTTCACAAACATAATAATGAGTTGTACAATTACAACTAAACCCAATTTTAATAATAAACATGTTCCTCCTATTGTTCATATGCCACTCTATGCTTTGCATCTGTCATCGTCTTTCATCACTGGCTCCTTCCTCTCCAAGACTAGAGCTTATTCAATCTCAAAATGGGCTCTGTCAAAGTTAGTGAAAGGAAGTCTATATTTGATTCAGATTACTCTACAATAGCTTACTGGGCGAGCTAAAACCACCCGCAGCTGTTTATTGGTTCCATTTGCAGTACAGTTCATGCCCAGGCACACGTCACAGACATTCATTGTATAAGTTCATTGTTCATGGTCAAATTACATGAAAACCACATAATTTCTTTCCTTTCAACAGAATGAAGTAGTTTTCTGGTGCCTTTGATTTCTTCATCTGCATTTATTCACATCTGTCTTCCCTTCAATCTGTTCAGAATAGACCATCAGCAATCTTTATTGTGAAAGCCCTTGGATGAGAACATGACATAGATTCATGGGACTTGACTGAGAACATGCCATAGATTCATGGGACTAGACATTCACTCATTGTAAGCTATGGGAATTTTTTTTAACAGTTTGAAACAATTCTCCCCTGCAACTTGGTTTTGGTCCATACAATATACAATGTATATTGAAACATTGCAGTCATTGTACGGTATTCATACGAGTTTACTTAACTATGACATGTGTTCATCTCTAATCTATTATCAGTAGCATATTTAGAAACGTCACCACTGGTGTTGAGGTTATTTTATTAATTTTTTGAGACAACTTAGTGTCTCCAAAATTTATTTGAGTATATCTGTCACTGTGTGCTTTTTCTCTCACCATATAGTTTCTCTCACAATTCACAAAAATGGTAGGAATATACCAGTTACCTCCCATATCACTGTATATTGTAGAATATCTCAGCATATCAATCAACTATTCACATTAGGTTAATCCTGTTTCATTTACAAATGACAATTATATTAGATCTATTTAAACACTTGTTCTCACCATAACAGAGCAGCGAACAATATTTTTTAGCATTCAGAACAATTTTTAAAATAGTTCAATTTATTACCTATAGAACTATTCATTGTGGAAATTGTGGGCATATTTTTCTTTCAGAACTGTCCCATCTGAGAGAATATTTTATGAGGAAACAATCTTTGAATGATTTGTTTATGACCAATGGCTGTGTCTCAGATTTATTGTGTAAATAGTTCCTTTTTAAAATTATGTCACAAAGTGGCACATTTATTTGTAACTAATTATTGTTAAATCTTTTCTCTGCAGTTTTTGGTCACATTTTCCTTTTTTTTATGTTACTTCATGTTGTGTCCTTTGTTGTTTGGATTAGGCTTGTGTCCTAGAGGGTCAACTTTGTTAGTAACCATCATGAGTTGTGTCCATGTTGTGTCCTAGAGGTCAACTTTGTTAGTAACCATCATGATTTGTGTCCATGTTGTGTCCTAGAGGTCATCTTTGTTAGTAACCATCATGAGTTATGTCCATGTTGTGTCCTAGAGGTCAACTTTTTTAGTTACCATCATGAGTTGTGTCCATGTTGTGTCCTAGAGGTCAACTTCTTTAGTTACCATCATGAGCTGTGTCCATGTTGTGTCCTAGAGGTCAACTTTTTTAGTAACCATCATGAGTTGTGTCCATGTTGTGTCCTAGAGGTCAACTTTTTTAGTAACCATCATGAGTTGTGTCCATGTTGTGTCCTAGAGGTCAACTTTGTTAGTAACCATCATGAGTTGTGTCCATGTTGTGTCCTAGAGGTCAACTTTGTTAGTAACCATCATGAGTTGTGTCCATGTTGTGTCCTAGAGGTCAACTTTGTTAGTAACCATCATGAGTTGTGTCCTAGAGGTCAACTTTGTTAGTAAGCATCATGAGCTGTGTCCATGTTGTGTCCTAGAGGTCAACTTTGTTAGTAAACATGATATGTGTCAATATTGTCTCCCCCTCTTTTTAAATCCTTTATATTAACTTTGCTTTTGTTCCACTTCCCATCAACCTATAGAACTGAAAGCTGGCACATAGACTCATTACAGATGAAAACACATTCTTTCAAATTTTCAGCCCAGTACCTGATAACTGCGCTAAATGAGATTCTTTATAAAAACTTTCACAAGTGCGTACTTTTTTCTTTTGTTTTTCTAAAATTTTTGGTGAAATAAATCATAAAATATTAATATAGTTCAGGGGCGTGAAAAAAATGTGTGGTTGCAATTCTTGAGGTGGGTAGCACTAATAGCAGACCTGTTTACCCTCAAAGTCTTAAAATCATACAATACGTTATCTTAATAGTAAAAAAATAGACATACAGTATATATAAAATATAATGTATACACCTCAAAATCATACATTGTACCCCAAAATCGTAAGAGTAAACAGGTCTGTAATAGTGATTCTTATAAAGTGTGTTATTTGTAAGCATGTTTTGGTCAAATTGTCAGCCCCCCCCACCCCATTGCTCTATATTACAGTTTATAAAGGATCGATTAAAAAAACCTGTAGTTTTAAAAGATTGCTGAATGTCTGTTACCATTAATGTAAAGCTTAGTGTAATTTCCTTATCAATAGATTTATTGTGTATAGACAGTAGCAGATATTTCACAAGGGATCCCTGATCTAGCTATATGCACAATAATTTATGCACAGTGCACATTTATGCCATTCAGGCATTGAAAGAAATGGCACTGACATGTCTAGGGCGTCAAAAGTTTTTTTAATTGAAACATGAAATATTCTCATTATAAGAGCATATTTTTTTTAAATATAAAATTTTGTTTTTTGTGTTGAGTAAATCAAACAGCTGTGTAAAATATCTTTCAGTGTGTCAATGTTTACCACATTTATCCCCCTTGTCTTTGTGGTCTCCATTCAACTCCTGCATTCCCCTTAAGCTTGGGGCACATAGTGAGGGATTTAAGATGGCCTATTGGTGGTAAAGGCAGGTACCTGCACTTTGTATTAAACATTAGGGAAGTAAGAGAAAAGAATGTGTAGCATATACAGCTAATTGTTCCACCTCTTAAATCCAGACATCTAAGGAGCTGGTAGAATCTTCCAAATATTATGTGACTCCATCTATTCATTTGCTTGATGTTGGTGATAAAGTCAGTCACTGGTACAAGAGGCTAGAGTTATTAGAATAAAGTCAGTCACTGGCACAAGAGGCTAGAGTTATTAGAATAAAGTCAGTCACTGGCACACGAGGCTAGAGTTATTAGAATAAAGTCAGTCACTGGCACACGAGGCTAGAGTTATTAGAATAAAGTCAGTCAACTAGAGTTATTAGAACTTGATGATAAAGTCAGTCACTGGCTCAAGAGGCTAGAGTTATTAGAATAAAGTCAGTCACTGGCACACGAGGCTAGAGTTATTCGAATAAAGTCAGTCACTGGCACACGAGGCTAGAGTTATTAGAATAAAGTCAGTCACTGGCACACGAGGCTAGAGTTATTAGAACTTGATGATAAAGTCAGTCAATGGCTCAAGAGGCTAGAGTTATTAGAACATGATGATAAAGTCAGTCAATGGCTCAAGAGGCTAGAGTTATTAGAACATGATGATAAAGTCAGTCAATGGCTCAAGTGGCTAGAGTTATTAGAACATGATGATAAAGTCAGTCAATGGCTCAAGAGGCTAGAGTTATTAGAACATGATGATAAAGTCAGTCAATGGCTCAAGAGGCTAGAGTTATTAGAACATGATGATAAAGTCAATCAATGGCTCAAGAGGCTAGAGTTATTAGAACATGATGATAAAGTCAGTCACTGGCACACGAGGCTAGAGTTATTAGAACTTGATGATAAAGTCAGTCAATGGCTCAAGAGGCTAGAGTTATTAGAACATGATGATAAAGTCAGTCAATGGCTCAAGAGGCTAGAGTTATTAGAACATGATGATAAAGTCAGTCAATGGCTCAAGAGGCTAGAGTTATTAGAACATGATGATAAAGTCAGTCAATGGCTCAAGAGGCTAGAGTCAATTACTGGCTAGAGTTATTACGAGCTAATGATTCTGTGTTAGTTTCTAAACATGTTTTACATCTTTTAATACACGTTTTAATTTCTAATTATTTTTTTGTTTCTTGTTTTGTCTTTGCTGGTACAGACTTTTAGCCGAAATGTTCTTTTAATTGTCATGAATTTTTTTTACATTTCTAGTTCCACTATTTATTTACTTGACATGGCTTGAAGGAAGTCCCTCATATATTGTCCATATTAGTTGAATCGGCCGTAAATAAGTGCTCATAGCCTAAAGCTTGAGATTAGTAGCACTTCGGTAGCAATCGGTGGTGACATTGGCTATTTGAGTGCATCAGTATGAGAAGGGATGACATTGGCTGTTTGAGTGCGTCATTAGAGGAGGGGGTGACATTGGCTATTTGAGTGCATCAGTATGAGAAGGGATCACATTGGCTGTTTGAGTGCATCATTAGAGGAGGGGGTGACATTGGCTACATGAGTGCATTATTAGGAGAGGGTGACAGTGGCTATATGAGTGCATTATTAGGAGGGGGTGACATTGGCTATTTGAGTGCATTATTAGGAGGGGGTGACATTGGCTATTTGAGTACGAGGACAAGCTTTGAACAATGTGTTAAGGTGACGCTCCTAAAAAGAAATGTGAAAAAAGTTGTCTTGCTTGTGCTTAACCTGATTGATATTTATAGTATTAATTTTATTCTGAAAGATATTAACTTCATTTTCCTCTACCTTATCTGCAAAATTTATGAAGTTTCGATCAATAATTGACTAGCTCTATTAACAGAATGCACTTATTGACATTCATTTGGAGAGAATTTAAAATTAGTATCTTCTAATCTAGTGTAGGTTTTCTTCCTTTTTTATGCCAATGCTATGACAGGATTTTCACTGATTTTATAAGAAGTTCACTTATAGTGATCACTGATTTTCTACGAAGGTCACTTATAGTTATTATCACTGATGTTATAAGTAGGTTACTTACAGTTATTATCACTGATGTTATAAGTAGGTCACTTATAGTTATTATCACTGATTTTCTAAGAAGGTCACTTATAATTATTATCACTGATGTTATAAGTAGGTCACTTATAGTTATTATCACTGATGATTGGAATGTGAGCAAATTATTCGTAAGATATAATAGAAACTAGTTTCTTCACATTTCAATGATTCAGTTGTCAAAATGGGACCATGAAAAGCTGTAGTTCACTAGTGCTATAAGGTATGTCAAAATGGGACCATGAAAAGCTGTAGTTCACTAGTGCTATAAGGTATGTCAAAATGGGACCATGAAAAGCTGTAGTTCACTCGTGGTATAAGATAATGTTGATTTCATTTTGATAAGTAAGGAGATAAAAGAAAGTGATTTGGCTGGAAAGAATTGTGTCATTATACAATAAATCAATATGAATCTTCTGTTAGTTAGGAATACTTCATGGTAATAATTTGAATCTTCTGTTACATTAACTGCATGGTAATAATTTGAATCTTCTGTTACATTAGGAATACTGCATACGAATAATTTGAATTTTCTGTTACATTAGGAATACTTCATGGTAATAATTTGAATCTTCTGTTACATTAGGAATACTGCATGGTAATAATTTGAATCTTCTGTTACATTAGGAATACTGCATGATTAATTCAGTATAAAGTATATATCTCTGCTTGAAATTGACTTAATTTTATTAATGAAAAGATATTTTATCCCCATTTTTTAATATGGTGCGTATAATAAAAATTTGGATCTGTAATGTCTAGGTGCCTTTAACAGCTTTGAAGAGAGATCATTGCTACATAGTACTATGGTTGTAGAGACTAGTCTGAAGAGCTTTGAGTGAGAACTACCTTGCTACATAGTACTACGGTTGTAGAGACTAGTCTGAAGAGCTTTGAGTGTGAAGTACCTTGCTACATAGTACTACTGTTGTAGAGACTAGTCTGAAGAGCTTTGAGTGAGAACTACCTTGGTACATAGTACTAAAGTGACCTTTGAACCTGTTGAGATAATGGGAAGAACAATGAGCATTTATTCCCTTATATTGACAATTTGCAAACAGCATTTTTGCTATACAAATACATGAACTGCTAACCTTATGTTGTTAAAGTCAAATGAGATAGAAATTAAACATATTGATGGATCATAAATAAGTCTATACTGAACATGCAGACTTGAACATGCTTGTTCTGTTATACACTTTGAATCTCGAAATCAACTGATTATTGGCATTTGAGTTGTTATGGAGCTGTTAGAATCTGTGAATCAACTGATTATTCACATTCATGAGTTGTTATGTAGCTGTTAGAATCTGGGAATCAAGTGATTATTCACATTCATGAGTTGTTATGTAGCTGTTAGAATCTGGGAATCAAGTGATTATTCACATTCATGAGTTGTTATGTAGCTGTTAGAATCTGGGAATCAACTGAATCCTCTTGGAGGAGACTTTTGCTCAGCTGTTGGTCAATAAATTTATGTTTTAAAGTTACATTTGTTTGCAAACTTATGCTATGTATAGTTTTTGAATTTATATTTTAATGTCTTTGTCAGAAGGTAAAGACACTTCTTGAAAGTTCGCTGATTGAAATAGCTGCAGATTCTATTTATACTACTAAAAGTACAGTATTTAATGAATTTCAGTATTATCAAATCTGAAAGAACACTTATATTTTCCCTTGTTGACGTCTCAGTAAATATGAAATAAGGAGAAAAGATATGATTAAAATTTTTTAATTTGTCTCTACTGAAAACTGATATTGAATTTACAATTTAATTTACTATTTCTGAAAAAGTTTTCATGTCAATTAATAACCGTATGCACCTGCATATGGGTCACACCAATGGATAAGTCACACCCTTAGTTTGGGGTTGTCAAAATGTGTCTTGTGGTTGACCCACAGATAGGTCGCCCCAATGGATAGGTCACACCCTTAGTTTGGGGTTGTCAAAATGTGTACTGTGGTTGACCCACAGAAAGGTCGCACTGTAATAATCTGGGTAGTTACATGGACCTTTTTAAACTTAAATATATAACTATGGAAATATTCGTTAAACAGACGTCACAAAAATGTTTCCATAGCTTGAAAACTGAAAAGCAGTTCAACCATATACTACATGATCTTTTTTAAGCATTAAAAAAACTGATTGCCCTATGCTCAAGCTTAAGCAAGATCGATGGAGAAAATGATTCTGTGACTTTTATATAAAGACTGCTGCACCCTAAATGAACAAATGGGGTTAGATGAAAACTTGTATATTCGCTTCAGTCTTAAAATCATTAGAATTGATATTCTTTTGTTGTGAATCAGATGATGAATAGCAAATATGAGCAGTGCAGATCGAGCAATTTAATTTGATGTTTATGTTTAGAAAGGGCGATTCTTTCTTTCGCCTTTTTTCGTCCTTGAGGAACAGCAGCCGATCTTCATCGACGTCTGTGAATAGGACATAGGCCGCCTACAAGAGCCCTCCAGGCATCACGATCCTGAGCCAATCTCTCCAGCCTCCCCCAAGTGTTGCCAAGTTTCTTGATATCCGCCTCCACTTCACGGCGCCAAGTGTTCTTAGGCCTGCCTCTTTTCCGTTTTCCTTGAGGGTTCCAATTCAAGGCTTGTCTAGTTATGCTGGAGGCAGGTTTCCTGAGCGTATGGCCAATCCATCTCCATCTTCTCTGGAGGATCTCTTGTTCTACAGGTTCTTGCTTTGTCCGCTGCCACAGTTTCTGGTTGCTGATTCTGTCGGGCCAATGAATCCCGAGAATCCTTCTTAAGCAGTTATTGATGAAGGACTGGATTCTCTTCATATTCCCAGCAGTGATTCTCCATGTTTCTGCACCATACAGTAGAACCGGTTTCACCATTGTGTTGAAGGTTCTGATCTTCAGCTTGGTATTTAGGTGTTTGGAGGCCCAGACATTTTTTAGTTGTTGGAAGGCTGCCCGTGCCTTTCCTACCCTTATTTTGATGTCAGCATCTGTCCCACCTTGCTTGTCCACGATGCTGCCAAGGTAGACAAAGCTCTCTACCTCTTCGAGCGCTTCCTCTTTGAGCCTGATGGGTGCTGTATTGGTAGCGGCATTGACCTTGAGGACCTTGCTCTTCCCCTTGTGAATATTAAGACCAATACGTGCAGAAGTGTCTGCAATATTTCTGGTCTTCTCCTGCATCTGTTGTTGGGTATTGGAGAGAAGGGCAAGATCGTCAGCAAAATCGAGGTCATCAAGCTGGTCCCACAAGGTCCATTGAATACCATTCCGCTTCTGTTGTGTGGAAGTTTTCATCACCCAGTCAATGGCCAATAGGAACAGGAAAGGCGAAAGCAAACATCCCTGCCTCACACCGGTCTTCACCTGGAAAGCATCCGTCACCTGTTGTCCGTGGACCACTCGGCAGGTCATCCCCTCGTAAGAGTTTCTGATCAAGTCCGTGATTTTCCGCGGGACTCCATAATGTCTCAACAGTCTCCAGAGGGTTTGCCTATCCACACTGTCAAAGGCTTTCTCGTAGTCAACGAAGTTGATGTAGAGGGGTGAGTACCATTCCAGGGATTGCTCTAGGATGATGCGCAGTGTTGCAATTTGGTCAGTACATGATCTGTTGGTCCGGAAGCCAGCCTGTTGGTCCCGCAGCAGGGGGTCAACAGTTTCTTTCATTCTGTTGAGTAGTACTCGGTTGAAAACCTTGCCTGGGATGGACAGTAAGGTGATCCCTCTATAGTTGGAGCAGGAGCTTAAGTCCCCCTTTTTGGGGATTTTAATGAGATATCCCTCCTTCCACTCCGAAGGTACCTGTTCCTCCTCCCAGATCTTCAAGAACAGTGGGTGAAGCATATCTACACTGGTGTGCGCGTCAGCCTTCAGTGCCTCTGCTGGGATGCCATCTGGTCCTGCAGCCTTGCCATTTTTAAGTTGTTTGATGGCAATACGGATCTCTTCTTTGGTGGGTGCGTTGCAGTCAATAGCCAGGTCACTGTCAGCTGGCTGAATATCTGGTGGGTTACTTGGCTCTGGCCTGTTTAGAAGTTCCTCAAAGTGTTCTTTCCATCTGGCTCTCTGTTGCTCCTCATTTGGTATGCTCTTACCATCTTTGTCCTTCACTGGTCTCTCTGGCTTCCTGAACTTTCCAGACAACTTCTTGATGGTAGCGAACAATTCCCGCATATTTCCTTGGTAGGCTGCTTCTTCCGCTTCTTTGGCAAGCATGTCTACAAAGTTCCTTTTGTCCCTCTTAGCGCTTTTCTTTACTTTCTTATTTGCCTCTGAGTACTCCTTTTGGAACCTAACTTTCTGCGCTCGTGTACGGCTGTTGTTAATTTCTGCCTTCTTCCCTTTTCTCTCTTCTATCACTTTCAATGTATCTGCTGTTATCCATTCTTTGTGTGTATGTTTCTTGTTTCCCAACACTTCCTGACATGTTGATTTGACTGCTTTCTTTACTCCCTGCCACTTTCCTTCGATCGTCTCGTCTCCTAGCAGTTCCTGTAGGACTTGGAACTTGTTGGACAGAGTGATCCTGAACTCTTCCTGTTTGGCCTTATCTTTCAAGAGGGGGGTGTTGTAGCGCAACCTATATGATGTCTGCTCAGTGTAGTGCCTTTTCAGTTTTAGTCTCAGCCGGGCCACTAGAAGATGGTGGTCTGAGGCAATGTCAGCTCCTCTTCTGACACGTACATCTTGGAGAGATCGCCTGAATTTTTTCCCAATACACACATGATCTATTTGGTTCATCGTTTGGAGGTCCGGTGAAACCCATGTGGCCTTGTGTATCCTCCTGTGTTGGAATAAGCTCCCGCCTATGACTAGATTTGTTGTGGCACATAGGTCGGCAAATCTTTCTCCGTTATCATTCATTTCTCCTATCCCCTGTCGCCCCATGGCTTCTTCATAGCCCGTGTTGTCACTGCCGATCTTGGCATTGAGATCTCCTATGAGGATGACAATGTTTCGCCTAGGGCGACCCTGGGTAATGGTAAGCAATCTGTTATAGAATTCATCTTTGTCTTCCTCCTCACTTTCGTTTGTTGGTGCGTAGCACTGGATAACATCCAAATTGATTCTGTGTTTTTTGGTCCGAAAGGTTGCTGTGAGTATTCTAGGCCCATGCGCCTCCCATCCAATGAGTGCTCCTTGGGCTGCCCTGGATATCATCAGGGCCACGCCCAGAGTGTGTGGTGCATCGTCACTCTCGTGCCCTGAGAATAACAGCATCTCTCCTGAGGCTAGTCTCTTCTGTCCGCACCCGATCCATCTTGCCTCGCTGATTCCTAGTATGGCGAGGTTATAGTTCCTCATCTCCGCGGCTACTTGTGCAGTCTTTCCTGTCTCATACATGGTGCGTACATTCCATGTTCCAATGGCGGTGGTGGTCCTGGTGGAGATGATGGTCGTCGGCCTAGTAGTTTCCAGATTCTGGCTTTCACTACTTGGCGTCATGCATTCCGCGGCTGGGAATCTATCTTCTCCCAGGACCGTAAAGTCTTTTGTTGCTCTTGTCTGCGTTTTTGTAACAAAGGGTTTTTACGCAGCAGAGCTGTTAGCCCTGCGCACAACCGTCTGGGGGGATGCCCCTCGCAACTCTCCGGAGAGCTGCCCTTAATTTTGGGAAGGGTACCCTAGCCTTTGTGGTTTCGTCCACTCCCTGCAAGGCAGCAGGCTCTGATTTTGGTCCACCCTGGGTATTTGATTTCCCCAGTACCTACCATATCTGGTGGGCATTCCCCTATCCGCCACCTGGGGAGGCGCTTGATGGGAGATCAGAAACTCCACACAAGAGAAAGGGCGATTGCTTAAAATCAAAATTTCTGGGAATATGTGTTTTCTCCCTTGCTCTTGCTTATGCATGAGTCCAAGGTGTGTGCTTAGTCTACTGTTGCTCTGTCCTCTACCCCAGATCACTGTGATGTGGATAGGTCGCACCCCTGATTTTTAGCAAAATGTTTTTTAGTAAAAATTGAGACCTATACTCGACTGTATACAGTATCATCCAAATTCACATAAGGCCATTCTCTGCAATGCTCCCAATTCAAGCAACTCTATACTTATATACAGGTGTAGCTGCTAATGCTCTACCTCAGGCATCCACTTCAATGTTACTTGTGTGGGAAAAAATTTTGATTACAGTATTCAGTTAGGATTGATATCCTACATTAGACTTTCAATCATCTCAATAAATATTTTGATTATGGTATTCAGCTAGGATTGAGCGTACATTAGCGTTTCAATAATCTCAATCATTAAAAGGAAATCAACAAATGTATTAAGTTTGGAAATTATTTGACCAGAACTCTCAATTCTTGGGTTCTGAAAGTCTTGATTATTAAATAGTAGTCTATGAAGGGTAGGGATTTTAGGATGTGAATAGAAATATTAGTCAATGTAGGGGGGAATTTAATGGTTGTGAATAGAAGTATTTGAAGGTTGGGAATTTCAGGATGGGAATTTCACAACCAATACAATGAAAGTAATTAATTATTAATAAAAATTTAAAAAGGTCCAAGTCATATTCATTTTAAATGAGCAAGCCATTGATATTGCTTGGCTTTTATAACTAACTACCTACTATAATTGTTTATCTCAGTGGATTTGCAATATATCTTTTGATGGCTGAGGTAAAAGAAGCTGTTATCATCATTGATATTTAAAGACATTTTTCTTACCCACTTTTACTAAAATGTATAAAATTAGGAACAGTTACTCATACTTCCTCAGAATAAAAGCTTCTAAAATATTATTTAAAAATCAGAATTGAATCTCCATTGTCTGTAATTGACTCTACTTTTACTTGGTTCATCTAATCTAGTGTCTGTAATTGACTCTACTTTTACTTGGTTCATCTAATCTAGTGTCTGTAATTGACTCTACTTTTACTTGGTTCATCTAATCTAGTGTCTGTAATTGACTCTACTTTTACTTGGTTCATCTAATCTAGTGTGTGTGTAGTACCGGTCATCGTTTTGTTTCTACTTTGGATTTAGGACAGAGCGAGAGTGGGTACGAAGTTATAATTAAATTGACATTAAAGAATTCTAACTGAAACCAAAAATCAAGCTTTAAAACAGAAAGTGTGGAGAATGGGGTTGCTTTGTGGGGTTGCTTTGTGGGGTTGCTTTGTGGGGTTGCTTTGTGGGGTTGCTTTGTGGGGTTGCTTTGTGGGGTTGCTTTGTGGGGTTGCTTTGTGGGGTTGCTTTGTGGGGTTGCTTTGTGGGGTAGCTTTGTGGGGTTGCTTTGTGGGGTTGCTTTGTGGGGTTGCTTTGTGGGGTTGCTTTGTGGGGTTGCTTTGTGGGAGGAGGGTGCTAAATAAATTCCTTCTGATTAAGAAATATGATTGAAGTTGACTCTTGTCAAAGGATGTTTAGTTTGATGACACTGCTAGATACTAGTTGAGGTTATTTTAAATTAAAATCTGAATCTCATTTACCGTAGTTTAAATGTTTTATCAAGACCAGTCAGGAAAGGGAAGTTACATTCTTAAATAATTCTTCTTGGATTTTATTTGTGCTAGTCCCTCAATTATAGGATTATAAGACCCATGTAGTTTATTTGCCTTGTTTTGGTTTGTCTTACTTGATGTTTCTGACTTGTATTGTTAGTGAAGTCTGCTTCTCTATTTTGTTATCATGGCAGACTTCATATGTTTTCTGTGATTCTATGTAGGTTGTGTTGTGTTTCATTTCAATAAGTTTTCTGTGATTCTATGTAGGTTGTGTTGTGTTCCATTTCAATAGGTTTTCTGTGATTCGATGTTGGTTGTGTTCTGTTCCATTTCAATACGTTTGCTGTGATTCTATATAGGTTGTGTTGAAGTCTTCATTGCTTGAAATAGTTGAGCATATACTGAATGAAGCATTATTTATTGTGTGATATTTATTGAGAGAATATCAGCATGTGATAGTTGTAAATAATCTTATTTATAAGTGTTAGCCTTTATTTTGATTAAGTGAAATCCTGGTTTGGGGTGGATGAAGAGTGGTGGGGAGGAAAATATAATCAATGTAAAAAATAATAAATATAGACATTTAATGAGTTATTTTGGCTTTAAATAGCTAAAAAAAACTTGTCTTTGATAACCTAGACTTTAAATAGGTAATAAACCTTGTCTTTGATAACCTAGACTTTAAATAGGTAATAAACCTTGTCTTTGATAAAGTGTCAGTAAATTACAATTGTGCTACTAGGTTTACGAAAGCCCCAATACTTGCATTAAGGAATATAGGATAACGACACTCTACCAGGGAAGAAATCACTGTTTTAAAGTATTTGTGCTTTAGTTTAACCCCATTTGTATGGATTATGTTGTTTTAAAACAACTGGCTAGATCAGTGGTTTTAAAACTTTTTTAAAATTGGGGGGTGCGGGCGGCGGCAGGCAGGTACACTAAACAAAAATATGTACAACCGAAAATTGCAATGAACAGCAGAATCTTATCAATATGGCTTTCAGAAGCTCATCTAAATGGCTTTCAGAAGCTCATCTAAATGGCTTTCATATCCCCATCTAAATGGCTTTCATATGCCCATCTACATGGCTTCAGAAGCCCATCTGTATGGTTTTCAGAAGCCCATCTGTATGGCTTTCAGGAGCTCATCTATAAGGCTTTCAGAAGCTCATCCATAAGGTCTTCAGAAACTCATCCATAAGGTCTTTAGAAGCTCATCCATAAAGTCTTCAGAAGCTCATATAGTTGACACTATCTGGCTTTCATAAATCTAAGACATTTTACTTGGTAGCAAGGTAGACTTTCAGGCTCCTGCAGAAAATTGGCTGTCTAACACAAATGCTTGGTGTCATCATTGCATTCCTTGAGAACATGCACATTAAATCATAGAACTTGCCATTCAGCACTGGAATGAAGCAAGGATGTCATCATGGCATTTCATGATTTAAGGATGTCATCATGGCATTCCATGAGATCATGCACATTACATCAGAAAGTTGGCCATTCAGCACTGGGAGGAAGCAAGGCTGTCATCATGGCATCTCTCCATCTTCAACCAATAGATTTTCATAGACCGTCAACTGTTTCAGGATAGTGCAGCTTTATCTGTACCATGCTCTCCACAAAGACATGGATAATCATTATCTCAGCACTTATTTCTTTGGTTCAAGCTCAGTTTTTGAACGGAAACACTTTAGTGGCAAAACGTAAATAAAGTGTATTATTATTTTTGTCCATAATTTGCTTCAAAGTTAAGAATCCATATAGTGGCAATGTGGGAAGATTG
Organism: Omphiscola glabra; assembly: GCA_964017045.1. Taxonomy (NCBI): domain Eukaryota; kingdom Metazoa; phylum Mollusca; class Gastropoda; family Lymnaeidae; genus Omphiscola; species Omphiscola glabra. Next base: position 4,353,003 of record OZ024794.1, on the reverse strand, counting down.
TTGGGGTATGTTAGGGTACTGCTGCATCCAGGTTAGGGTACTGCTGCACCCAGGTTAGGGTACTGCTGCATCCAGGTTGAAACCACTGACCTAAATGAAGTAAACTGAATTTGTTAATGATGAAAGGAAATTGTTTCCTCATTTTTCAGGTGAAATAGTTTCATTGCATTTTACCCCTTTCAAATTCTGTTTTAACTTGATTTAATCTTTTCAAAGAGAAGGAATTTTTATAAATTTTATTTCTTTCAAATGTGAGTCGAGAAGAATTTCCATATGGCGGGAAGAATTTCAATATGGCGTACGACATATTAGAAAAATTCAGTATTATTTGTTGACACTGTTTGTAGTTGTGAATATAAATATTTTAACAATTGAGAGCAGAGCAGTCCAGCTAACATTGAGCTGCCCAAAGTTCCTGTGTCTGTTAGGGTGAGATCAAATGCTGTCACAACACCACAGAAACCAAATGTTAGGGTGAGATGAAGTACACTCACTATAGAAACCAAAGATTGCTAAGCTTCTCATGACAAACAAATGGTGAGATGGTGCTTCAACTTGTTTCTATCTTTTCCACTGTCAAATTTACCTTTAGTTTCTTTAGTGATACAAACCTGGGCTGATTTTTTTCTACAGTAACTCTAGACTCATTTTCTCCTTAAGATCTTAACAAATAATTGAACAAATTTTTGTTTATTGTATACTGAATATTTCTCACCTTAGTCAGTACTCAAAGATAGCACCACCAAAGTGACAATGTTAGTCAGGCTTGTGTTCAGTACCATTACTCGTAGATAGCATCACCAAATTGACAACAAAACTAACATTCCCACATTTAGCTGCATCACTTTTTGAAGATAGTTATTAATCTCACTTTTCTGAACAAATTTTACATTTCCTTTCATTACTTTGATATTCTCATATACAACCAGAAGTGAAGTCGTCTTCATCAGCTCTAACCATCGGTCACTCCTTATTCCAATATATCTTTCGTATTTCTTCTTAATTAATTAAGGATCTTTGTATTGAGAAATTTGTTCAAAATATTAGACCTTTGATAAATAGTGTTACCTGGAAATGCAGAGATCAACTTGTAATAAATAATCAGCATCTATTTATAGAACCTCTTCTTTACTGGAATGACTTTTCAAATAATCCTAATATTAACTAGCTGAAATAATTTATGTGCTCAATCTTTACATGATGAATTTTTATCTAGTCTTCACTAGATTCGATTTGATAAACTTATAACACATAAATTAGCCCATACCAAACAATATCTAAGACCCAAAACATAGTACAGTCTGAATTTTTATTCAGCATTTTCTGCAGAAGTTGTATCAAATGTGCTCCATCTCTTATCATTAAAACTGTCAAATTCTTCTCCAATTGGAAGTTCTCACTGCTTTCTCCTTTTCACTTCATAAAGCTTTGTCTTAAATTCAGGACATTTTTCAACAGGGATACCTCTATGCTCATCCACAAGATAACCACTGTGTATAATGGAAACTCACCTATAAAGCTCCACAGGCACAAATGTAGTACACAAAACTTCAATTTATTAATAGAATTGTGTGTTCTGCTTAAGAAAACAAAGTATGAAGTATGGTGACCCAACCCAAGGTTTTGTTGTTTCATTTGTCATGGTAGTCAGGTCGTTGGCACTTGTCAAAGTCACTTATCATCTCCTGCAGCTGAGCCAGTGATATGAACATGTAGAATAAGTATTCCTCTGCTACTCTTCACAACAATTACATTTTCTCTCTTCTATAAGTTCAATTACTTTTACATTGTGCCCTAAACTACGCTCTTCAAAAAAAGTTGTTTAAAGCTGGTAATTCCTATGTGAATATTTGTATTTCATTTAAAGATTTAAAAAACAACAACAAATAATTCTTTAAAAATGTGAATAGCTTCAAAATATGTAAATTTAATGTATTTAAAAAAATACATTGTTAAATATATTCTAATGTTAACTTGATGCTTTTTATGGTCAACGCTTTGCTGTCACTCATGACTTTGATATTTATAGCTATTAATGAAATGATAAAATTTGCATGTTTCTACCAACCATCTTTATTAAAAAAAAAAAATCATTTAGTAAAGTAAAGAATAATTATTTGAATATCTCCTAAAGCAGGCAAACTTTCTTACCCTTCACCCAAAATATAATTTGTATGCAGACGTTACCCATGAATTCCAAGGCAGAAAACTATATAATTTTTAAATTCAAAATTATTTAGTAAATCTATTTATATAATCAAAACATATAACTATAAAAAGTACAAAATAAGTTTGTTAAAATAAATTTTAAAAATCCTAATTATGATAAAGAATTTCTTTGAAAAAATTTTCAATTAAAAAAATGTGGAAAGGATGTTTCAATTTGATGACTTCAATGTTCAGTTCAAATAATGTAGAAAGGATGTTTCAATTTGATACAATGACATCAAAATTGGGGATACTATCTTTGGGGTTAAATAATTGATTTCTTTGCTTTGTTTTTGTTTGTTGTTGTTCATCATAGTGAAAAATCATTATTAGTAAACTTTTTTAATACTTCCTCGTGAGCAATTTTGAAACCTTTGCATCTCGTGGCGTAATGCACAAAATCAGTATCGTCACAGGGGGATGCCACCCTCGCAGGGGGATGCCACCAAATGAAAAATATTAAATTTGTTAGGTCTCGGTTTCATAACATATTTAAGTTTAATACAAGAGCAGTGTGCCATCTGCACCAGAGTAGGTTGCCATAAGAGCAGGGTGTCGCCAGAGCAGGCCGACTCGTTGGATGGGGTAACACAATGAGTTTACCGCACTGGATGACACTAAGTCTAGTATGGATACTGAGCATAATATAAAATAGGCGACTAGGCCAAAATGAACTTTACGAGACAAAACGTTAGCTTGTTCTATCTGTGGACCCACTAGTAACCACAACATGTTGGATGCATTTCTAAATTACACTGGTTAGTTGCAGTATTAGTAAAAACGCACTTTAAATACTGTTATCATTTTATTTATGTCTATTGACTCCTCATTATCCCCAAGATTTCCATTTATACCCCATTTGGGGTAACTTACCCTAGTTCCTCAATCGATTTCCTAAATGTATCAAGCCTGTGTTCCTATGAGTTTTACTTGAGATAGAAACTTCTTGCGGTTCAAATGGTTGAAAGCGTTCAAATGGTTGAAAGCATCAAAGTTTAACTTTCTATAGCAGACTGTGTTTGGTGATGTAACATTGTTTCTAGTCTATTCAGGTTCACCGTTTGCTGTACTAGTTCCTCAGAAAAAACTCATCATTTCTCTCTGTCCTCATCTTCATTTTTGTTACCCATAATTTCTTCTATTTTAATTATTTGTTAAGAAACTGATGCAATATCATATCTTTAATTGCTTGTGTTCTTTTCTAAGGTCTTGTATTCATTGTTCACATCGCTGGCTCATTAGAAGTTATTTAATATCAAACCTGCACATTTGAGAACAAAATCCATACTTTCTGTAAGGTCCAGTAGTCTATCTAAATCTTCTTTTATTCTTCCAAAACTCTTAACTAGTTCATTGCGGCACAACTGAAATGGGGAAAGCAATGAATACAGTCATCATTAGCAATGTTTCCTCTCTATTTTCCTTGATGGTAAAAACAAAATCATTTTTCTCTTACCATTAATCATTTAATTTCAATACAGAGGGCTGATATAAATAGCTCAATTGATGCTTGGCAGCCATTATTGTGTCATCCTCATCGATGCCTGTAAATGACATGTAAGTATAGCAAATGACATAAAACAGCCCTTCATTTTATGTCCAAGCAAATGACAGCAGCTGATTCTCGCAACAATTCACCTTTTTGTGGAAATAGAATTTTATGTTATGAGGTGCCTTTACAAAGAGACATATTCGTACAATGAATACTAGCAAATCTTGGGAGCAGTGGACAATTCTTCTGACACAATAGTGTACATAATCCTATCACTGATTTAGAAATGCAGAGGAAGAGATGAGATCTGATATGTGTGATGAATATACTACAGACAAGGTTGTTGCCAGCAGTAAGTTGATCTTGTTGCAATTCAATGGCAACTACTATATGTGTGTGTCTCTACAGCTTTCAAGGCTGTCTTTTTATTATGATCCTCTATAAGGATTTGACTTAACTCCCGGTGGTTATCTTGTGGAAACCAGCAGAGAAACCAGCATACAGAAGTTCTTCAAGGAAAGGGTTGGTGCAGTGGTGGGATTCAGTTGCTTAATTTTACGAGCTGATGCTTTTTTTTAAAGTCTTGACCAACCTCTTTTTTCTTCCACAAATAAATTTTAAATTTAATACCTAACTTAGAATAATTTATAAAAAAATCTTATTAATAAATGAAGTTAAAAAACAAAAGAAACTAATTGCACAACTTGAGAATCTCACCACTGACCTAGTTGGGGGATGAAGACTCGCAAAACTCATTCATACAATTTTGTATAAACTTTCTGTATTTACTGCCCCATATTTTCCAGAGGATAAAAACTCTTCTTATATGCTCAGCTTGTATGTTTAATCGTTCTTACAAACCGTCCTTAGGCTATTTGAACATATAATAAAGATAATACATTGACTAGGCCGTGATTTCTTAACCACATAAATGGGGTGAGGCATATAAATGTTTGCAGCAGATTAAGCTATAAGAATATCCAGGCAGCTCATTAGTGTATGGGAGTTGGGGTGGGTGGAGGGAGAGTGGCCACTTTGGTTTGGTGAATTTCAGACCTGAGTCAGGGTGGATCATTGCTAGCACAACTACATCACTAATAATTGTCAGGGTGGATCATTGCTAGCACAATGACATTGCTAATATTTTCAGGGTGAAAACAAACTATGATACACTAAATAATGAATTGTTTTATTTTATAAGATGTTAATTTTTATTCTAAAAAATGCTTTTTAACATGATAATGAACTTCAATGAAATAAATGAAAATGTTTTATTCTGAATTTTAGTACACTTAAAATAATTCTTTATAAATTATAGACTTTTATTGTATATACTGTGTAAATACTTGTATATTTCTTTTAATGTTGTACATAATGCTCTCTTGTTTATACCATAAACTGTTTCATTTATGATTTAATTCATTGTATAATAAATATACTGTTTTGTAAACAACTTAATATTCCTAGTCATTCACTGTATAAATTAACATAAGATATCAATTATGCTGGGAGATACGTTAAGAAACACTGAAAGAATCTTTAATTTAAACAATGTAACCTTTACCATTTTTTCAAATTACACTTGATGTCATATTAAAATATCCCCAAAGTGATAATATTCTAATTACAGTACATTGAAGATAGTTCCAATTGTGATTGCAGTTTGCAGGCTCTCTTGACAACTGTTGTTTGGTTGATTCCATAGCTTGAATGAACAATATTGTACTAAACTTAAAATTATCCTTAAAGAAGTAAATAATAACTTTTTAAACTGGTTTTCAGGTTAATAAGATTTGTCATCTACTATCAGTTGTTTTTTAAGTGCAGGCACAAACATTGGACTGTTTAGCGACTCATGCCATGGCTTATTTATTTTCATCTATGGTGTTAGTATTTCCCCATTAATTGTGTGTATTTACACTGGCAATTAAATTGTTAACTTCTTGTATATCTTAAAAATAAATCTCAAGACATTTACTATATTATTCACAAATCTTGCAATATTTCCACAACAAAATAATTTGAAATGACACAATGTTCTTCTCTCATTGCTCCTTCACAACATTCAGCTCAATGCTGTCAAAGTCTATCTTTTATACTTTTAACATTTCTCAGACAAAATTAAGTAAAACAAATGTTTCCTTGCACCTTGGTATTAAAGGAAGCTTCCATTTTAAGTGGTCATATCTTTTTGGCCATCAGAGAGAATTCCACCAGCATTTTTCATCACAAGTTACAACAGAAAATGAGATTGTTATTAGAAATAAAAAGATTGGTCACAAATATCTCCATCCTATTATATAAGTTTTTCCCCCTTTTTTTTCTTAAAATGTGTGTGTGTAAAGCTAACTTTACCTTTTGAATATTTGAAGAAAAATACAAAAAGCTTATAATGGAAAAAAAAGCAACACCATTATCATATAAATTATAATTCCCAATGTTCTGTTTAGGCTTTAAGCTACTTCATCTGTACCATTGTAAGGCAGCGCTAGCCATTCTCATGAAACATTCAACACAGCAGTCAAATAACTACACGAGCTCATCTACTACTTATTTCATTGTTTACGTCATTTAACCAACTTCATCTGTTGGTAAGATTCAGATAACAAGAACTGACTGACTAAATCTATTTAAAATGTTTCAAAACAAAATTCAAAGCATTTGATGTCATACTCTGATGGCATTTGATGTCATAGTCTGATGGCATTTGATGTTATAGTCTGATGGCATTTGATGTCATAGTCTGATGGCATTTGATGTCATAGTCTCTCCTGACAGATTCTATTTTGATTCTTTGAAATAAGAATTGTTTGCTTGCATAACTTTAATTTTAAAGTGATTGACATGAAACAATTTCAAGACACCCGACAGACTACTAGCGTATGAAATAAGAAATGTCTCCATGTATTTGAACAATTGTACTGTAGTCTATTTTTAACTCTGTGACCACTCCCATCTATAACCATCATTGACATCATGATTTTGATGCAAGTAATTAAATTGTATGATATATTTTATGTGATTTTGTTCTTGAAGGACTGGGTATCAACTAATTAGAGTTAGGAGTGAGGTTTTGTAGTTCCTGGTTGCTATTATTTGTACATCATAGACAACATATAATTGCAGCATTTTTTCAGCTGAAGAATTCTCATGAGAGCATATACACATTGGCTTTACACATGCATCTTTCATCAGATTGGCTTTACACACTTTACACATGCATCTTTCATCAGGTTTTCTTATTCATCATTGTTAAATGATCATTTAGGTAAATATATGAATTTTAGTTTGTTTAATTCCAACAGTGTACAATAAACTATATACTGATATATACATTGTCAACAATTTCATGTCTAATCATTTTGTTCTTGATGAATTATTCTTTTATTTTAATCGTTAGCTGTTTAAAAAAAATGATTTCTCCTCTAAAATAGTAAAACATTGACCCCAGCTAACTTATAAACCAGCCAATCATTTCATCCCTAATCTAATACCGGGTATTTTTAAATAATCCCTTAATAATTGTAATAGTATAAACACTTGAACAAAACAGAATTGACTTTGGTGCTAAATTTTTTAATTCTCCAGTCATCAATGAATTGTTCACTGACCTAAAAATTGTATTAAAAGCTTATAAGTATATTTATGAAATTAAAAGCATCAAACAGGAGAACAAAATTTATAGTCAAGCGTAATTAAAATATGCTGGAGTGAAAATAACATTGAAACTCAATAATGATACCACATTAGTTGATGAGTTGAAATGGTCAAATGGTGAACACAAAACCACAACTGAGCTCCACAGCAGATCATTATGTTGCCAGGCCAAACCGTTCAGCTCTTTTCTTTTTCTTGGCCTAAACAGAAAGAGCAAATATTCCTCTGTTCAGACGGTAAGCATGTTGGTACGGTAATTTCATTTACAGTCACATGCACGGAAAAATGACATAAATAATAGAAGGTAAAAGATGTCAACACAGTGGAAAAATAATTCACATTGTAAGCATATATTATGTAACATTATGATCATTCTTGTCTGCAGTCCACCTAAGTTTAAGGCATACTTGCCTCTACTTCCGGGTCTGAAGAAGTAACAGTTAAATTGCTGGTTTTAGCTGCTGAATTCCCTGTGACGTTGGATGCTCCAAATCTCTCTGCTCTTTTTCTTTTCCTTTCCTCTTCATCAACCTGTAATGAACAGACTTAAAATATAACCTTACATTTAGATACTGAACATTGACACTGGAATTCTAATTATGAGATTGTACGTCAAGTTAGTTGGTCCATCAGTTGAATCGATCATGACCATTCAATCGACCGATTCTGTCTGTGGGTGCACAAATGGCTGATGAGACATATCCTGGCCAGGTAGGATGTATTTAAGTAAAGAACACAAAATAATAAAACTTGCACTAAATGACATAATACACAATCATATTCAAGACTGCCGCTTGATGAGAATCAATACACATATCTATATAAAATACTTCATCATTATTAAAAACTTTTCATAGGTAAATTACAACATTTTATGACATGTAGGTATGGAGAGGACTGGTATAGACATGAAGTGTTTGGAGAGGACTGGTAGGTGTTTCTGAGTTATAAACCACAAACCATCAGGTTACTTGTCCTGTGTCGTAATGACTGAACCACCCAAGTTCCATTATATTAATAGAAAAGGACAAAAATAGGAAACAATTGCCTAATTTAAATAAAGAAAACTCAACTCATCTCCTTTTAGCTGGTCTATCTCTGTTAAGGAAGATTCAAGGTCAGTGACATAATTTAATTTCAGGTTATAATTATATAAGCAAGCACAGCATGACCAAAAATACAGTACTGAAAGTCCAGCATCTTGAACCTGTATGTGCATTTGACAACAATTCATCAACTGCCACGTATTCTCTGGAGTGAAAAGGAAGATATATTGGGCGGAATTGGATTTCTGAGCAGAGGAAAAAATATTTATAACAATTCCAAGAGCGTGTTCATAAGGCGGCAAGAGGTAACACAGTTTTGCTATATCTTGTTATGAAATTTTTGCTCTAGATTTTTAGGAATGCGTTGTTCTCTGATAAAAGGCACTAATCGCTTCCTTGGTTTTGAGGGACCAGGTGTCATTGTCCAGAAACCACTACACAGTGCATGTTTGACAATTAGGTGCGCCATTTCAGCAAAGGGTATATTAGGCTACTATTTCATTGAGAATGAGGAAGGCAGTGCTCTAACTGTCACCCAAGAATTCTTTGAGGGATGGTGATCAGTATTAAGAATATGAAAAGATTCTGTCACAGTAAGAGTCTTCAGAGGGATGGTGATCAGACTTAATAATATGAAAAGATTCTGTCACAGTAAGAGTCCTCACATGAATATAATGGGCAACCTGCCATACCTCTCGAGAATATGCTGCCATCTTAAATATTGTGTTTCCTTGGGCACTTTAAAACATGGTTGTGTGAGAAATTGGTGTCAGAATACTTGGGATGTTATTAAACAGTATATAAATTTTTATTTTATGTTTGCATACTTTTAGTTAAGATTGTACTTAATTGTACTTAGTCTTCAACTTCAACCTGTTATTTCTAATCTACCTCTTGGTCTGCTCTATTGTGGTCCTATCGTCTACCTCTTGGTCTGTTCTACTGTGGTCCTATCGTCTACCTCTTGGTCTGTTCTACTGTGGTCCTATCGTCTACCTCTTGGTCTGTTCTATTGTGGTCCTATCGTCTACCCCTTGGTCTGTTCTACTGTGGTCCTATCGTCTACCTCTTGGTCTGTTCCACTGTGGTCCTATTGTCTACCTCTTGGTCTGTTCCACTGTGGTCCTATCGTCTACCCCTTGGTCTGTTCTACTGTGGTCCTATCGTCTACCTCTTGGTCTGTTCTACTGTGGTCCTATCGTCTACCTCTTGGTCTGTTCCACTGTGGTCCTATTGTCTACCTCTTGGTCTGTTCCACTGTGGTCCTATCGTCTACCCCTTGGTCTGTTCTACTGTGGTCCTATCGTCTACCTCTTGGTCTGTTCTACTGTGGTCCTATCGTCTACCCCTTGGTCTGTTCTACTAAGGTCCTATCGTCTACCTCTTGGTCTGTTCTACTGTGGTCCTATCGTCTACCTCTTGGTCTGTTCTATTGTGGTCCTATCGTCTACCCCTTGGTCTGTTCTATTGTGGTCCTATCGTCTACCTCTTGGTCTGTTCCACTGTGGTCCTATCGTCTACCTCTTGGTCTGTTCCACTGTTGTCCTATCGTCTATGATTGTCATTGGTTCTCTTTACTGCTTGTGCTAGCAAAGTGTTAATATCTGTCCACTGTCAACAAGGCTACACACTTGTTAGGAATTGTCTCAACTAATACAAGAACAGGTGACAATTCCTAAAACATATTAGAAATCACCCACACCACATAAAACTATACAAAGCCCTACACTAATTAAATATCATGTCTCTTGACTAAGACTCACCACATAAAACTTTACAAAGCCCTACACTAACTAAATACCATGGCTCTCGACTCACCACATAAAACTTTACAAAGCCCTACACTAATTAAATATCATGTCTCTTGACTAAGATTCACCACATAAAACTTTACAAAGCCCTACACTAATTAAATATCATGTCTCTTGACTAAGACTCACCACATAAAACTTTACAAAGCCCTACACTAATTAAATATCATGTCTCTTGACTAAGACTCACCACATAAAACTTTACAAAGCCCTACACTAACTAAATACCATGGCTCTCGACTCACCACATAAAACTATACAAAGCCCTACACTAACTAAATACCATGGCTCTTGACTAAGTCTCGCCACAGGATAAAAATAGGCAAGGATGAGTGAGTGGTGCTGATGAATTGCGCAACTCTCCCTTGCTTTAATAAAAATAAAGTGCATGTCCAGCATATTACCCCTAGGTATCTAGGCTACCCTATTCGAGACCACCATTGTTCACCTGAATGGAGGAGTAAGACAGAAGAAGTGCTTCAGACATGACAAATTAAAGTGCATGCCAGGAAAACGCAGCATCAACTCAAAACATACAAGGATCCAAAACAATGTGTGTCCCACGTGGGGGGGAAGCTTTCCAGGCACAAATAGGACTGCAGGCCACCTGCATACTCACCCGGTTATATACAGCCCTGGTCATCTTCGCATGCGAAGGATGAACAACACCATGGCTCTTCCAGGATACTTCTAAATAAGTCTTCCTAATATATCTATAAGTCAACTCTCAATCACACATCCTCACGTTATGGCCTCTACATTCTAACTCCATATGTACACTTACCTCCTTACCTCTATGTGGAATTCCGTGGCATCAACTCATAAAATGCTATAGGTCTAAAACTGAATTTTGAATGGGTTTTATACCTGAGTGCTTGTCAATGTCTTCCCACCATAACACCTCCCAGTCACTGACATACACACAGATTGTCTTCACACCATAATCCCTCCCAGTCACTGACATACACACAGATTGTCTTCCCACCATAACACCTCCCAGTCACTGACATACACACAGATTGTCTTCCCACCATAACACCTCCCAGTCACTGACATACACACAGATTGTCTTCCCACCATAACACCTCCCAGTCAATGACACACACAGATTGTCTTCCCACCATAACACCTCCCACACACAGATTGTAATTAAAGTCTGACATCTTTCTGCAACAAACATACTCCTCTAGGCACATTCACGAGAGTCCAAATGAAACTATACATGTCTTTATTGCCCTCAGGGAATTACTACTCATAGCCGACCCACCATCCTCCGATCTGTAGACCTGTTACATATTTGACCATGATGGTAATGGTCATCCTTTGACAGCCATGTAGCAGAAAAACTTTCCAGAACAAATAATTTTACATGGTACAGACTTTCAATGCATATCCCATTCCCCAGATGTTACACCATCTGATGCCTCCTTGCGGGGAATGTTAAAGGAGAGTGTGTTCAACTGAGAAGATCCCCCAAGATCCGTGCCTGCATTTAAGCAAGCATCACATCTTCATAAGGGTTTGTAGGAATCTGCAAGATGTGTAAACTATCTACAGCAAGGAGGTGTAGACTTGCATTATGAATACTTGTATTTCACATACTGTGGTAAATAAACTTGTTAAAAGAGTTTATTTTAGTTTCTTTCTGAAGAGATAACAAGTGATATTTTTTGTCTTTTTATTTCAGTACTGTATCTTATGGCCAATCTTGCTGAAGTAAAAAAAAGTAAAATTTAATTTTAACAAAATGTTTTTGAACCCTGTGACTTATTTCCTTGTGTATTTAGTGGCTTACTTTCCCTGTGCATTTAGTGACTTACTTTCCCTGTGTATTTAGTGACTTACTTTCCCTGTGTATTTAGTGACTTACTTTCCCTGTGTATTTAGTGACTTACTTTCCCCTGTGTATTTAGTGACTTACTTTCCCCTGTGTATTTAGTGATTTACTTTCCCCTGTGTATTTAGTGACTTACTTTCCCTGTGTATTTAGTGACTCACTTTCCCTGTGTATTTAGTGACCTACTTTCCCTGTGTATTTAGTGACTTACTTTCCCTGTGTATTTAGTGACCTACTTTCCCTGTGTATTTAGTGACTTACTTTCCCTGTGTATTTAGTGACCTACTTTCCCTGTGTATTTAGTGACTTACTTTCCCCTGTGTATTTAGTGACTTACTTTCCCTGTGTATTTAGTGACTTAATTTCCCTGTGTATTTAGTGACTTACTTTCCCTGTGTATTTAGTGACTTACTTTGGTTAGAGAAGTTGAAACTACTGCTCCAAATCTGTCAGCTCTTTTCTTGAGACGTTCAATCTCATCGGCCTAAAAGCAGACACCGGTACATTACAATACAAGCAATGCTTTAACATAGCATCCACAGGAGAAAATGAAGTTTAAGGAAGAGAAGAAGGTAAATGAATACATGGAAATGCCAGCTAGAGGTAGACACACAAAAAATGGGACACAGCTGGAAGCATTGAAGATGAAAGCACATGACCGAGTTGAATGGAAAGAGCTTGTAGTCAGCCTATACCCCGGGTCTGGTAAAAAGCATAGTAAATAAATAATGGTGGCTTTATTTTTAAGAAATTGATGACATAAAAAAAATGCATACAATTTTTTTTACTGATTGTTTCCATTTTCTCAAATTTCCAGTTTATTAATATAAAAATTCAGGCAATTTAAAATCTAAATAGAGTTATGAAATGATCTAACACGGCAGCTATTTGCATACATTGGCAAGTTAAAGTCAACATTTAAATAATAAGGTTTGTTAAAGTACAAACAAGTTCTGCACTGGTTGGTGTCATTATATAGTCTTTAAAAAAAAAGCTTAACTGCGTAATGTATAAAATTAGGGTTACTTACAGAGATTTTAGATGTCTCTGTTTTTGTTGCTGTCTTGTCATTGATTGTTGTACCAAACCTACAAGTACAAATAATTATTTAAGCTGCTATTTAACATAATCAAATCAAATCATATTTATTTAGAAACTTGTACCCCCACTGGCACAAGTCTCCAAACATTATTTAGCACTGTATCACCTGGCAAAAGTCTCCTTAGCGTCACCTGGGATGTCTCCATAACTATTAGGTAACTCATGTCACACGGAACAAAAATCTTCATAGTTGTTATCTGGCAGGCTAAAAATGTTATACTCATCATAGAAGTAGAAGCAGTATAATGCAGGAGGCTTTATTTTAAACTGTTTTCCATAGAAACAAATCTATGCTTTAAGACAGTGGAGATACAAATCTATGCTTTAAGACAGTGGAGATACACATCTATGCTTTAAGACAGTGGAGATACAAATCTATGCTTTAAGACCGTGGAGATACAAATCTATGCTTTAAGACAGTGGAGATACAAATCTATGCTTTAAGACAATGTGTTTCAAATGGCATATTGTGATACACTGGTATGTTTCCAAAGGTCAACTTGTGTTGTGCAAGATTTTCATAAATGGAATAAACATTGATTTAAAAAAAAGCTATTTTGTGCATTTTATCCAACAATGTATGGAACTTGTAATATAATTCATTTAATCTAATCAGCTTTTATAATGCTTTCCTTGGATGTTGTTCATCTTAAAATGAAACTTGAAAGGTGTGCCATGGAATTTAACTTTTTTAACAAATACACTTTAACTTGTAAGGAAAAATATAAAAATCTACTTTTTGCAAAACATAATACATATAAAAATATAGACAGTGAAATAGTTGATGATGAGCTAAAATAAATTATATTATAAAATGCCTCTGGAGTTTCCCAGAAAATATGTACATACCTTTGAGCTCTTAACTCTTTCTTGGCTTCGGTTGATACTACACCAAACTTTTCTGCTCTGAGCTTCAGCCTCTGTGAATCATCAATTATTTTATTAAACAATAATACAATAGGAGGCATTTCTCTTTATTCCTCTTACAATATTACTCTATCATTCAAATTTGTCGAGACACAAGAAAAGCTTCATTTTATTTACAAGTAAAAATGATTGCGTATACATCACAGAGTGAAATAGTGGAGTGGGTTATCATAAGAACATAATACCTCTTCATCGGTTAGCTTGGCAACTTCAGTTGGCTTCGCTGCTTTTGTTGTGTCTGGGGCAGTTTGCTGGGTTGTTTCTTTACTGTTAGAAAATATTTTTAAAAATTAATTTTTATTTTGAATTGCTCATTAAGACAAATTTCTCATTAATCTTCAATAAAAGAAATTTGCAATTATAAAAATAAAGCAACCGTCTAAATGTTTACATCACAAAATCTGACTGTATAATTAACAGAATCTGACTGTATAATTAAAAGAATCTGACTGTATAATTAACAGAATCTGACTGTATAATTAACAGAATCTGACTGTATAAAAATATAATTAACATAATTACAGACCTAGATAGCTACAGTAGAAAATTTCAATCATTATGTTTGAATTTAATGAAAAAAAAACGAATGTGACCTACTCCTCTTGAACCCCATTGGATGCCAGTGGGTCTGTCTTCACTGTTGTTGGGACTGTTGTGCTTTTGGTTGGTACAATAATTTCTGTTTTACTCTCAAGTTTGTTGCTTGTTAGTGGCTCAGTGTCATCATTTAACTAAGAGATAATTGCAATCATTGTTAGTGGCTCAGCGTCATCATTTAACTAGAAGTTAAATACAATAAACTATTAATTGATTATAACAGATGTAAAAAAATAATAATTTTTGTTCCATTATTCTTAGCTGGAGTCATTCAATTCCCAAAAAATTAATTGACACTGTGCTGTAATCTCTTTTTTGTCCTCCTAAAAGCAGTATTTTGTACATGATACATAAAAAATATTACTGCCCATGCAAGTCAAGTGTTGGTCCATGAGAGTTGGTTTAAAAACTGGTCATTTGTTTTATAAGTTATCTTCTTTTTAAATTCAACATGAATGTTTTATATCACAATGTTGCATTATGAAATGAAAGTCACATATATTCTTGATAACCATGTTAAGTTTTATTACAACAATATTTTTCCACGAAACTTCAGAAATGGTCAGTTTTATTTCTTGGAATACTGGGGTTGAAAAAATTACCAAGAAAAGCTATCCCCTAAATAAACATGACTGAAAATCTGGACATGTTTTGTTATTAGAAATAGAAAACAGAATGTCATATGTCAAGTAGGGTCTTGCTCCTGATGGCAATCTTAGAATTGAATTGGCAATATTATGCAACACTATTATAAGAATATGTCCAACGTTTACTAAAATCTTAATCTTAATTTGAAATTATAGATCATATATTATTTTAAACTCACAATATCATCTATGCTGTGTATGCTGTCTTCCACACCACCATCTTGACCCTCACCTAAAAAAATTCACAATGAACTCCTTCATTATCAAGTAAGTTATAATGCTAGTGAGATATTTTCTTTTCATTCTTAATTATAATTGATAAACGGAGTTAACAAATAATTATTGCACGTAATTATTTCTTTTGCTGTAGAAAAATTAGGTACATTAATTTAAGTTTAAGAATAATGGTATGCATGTTATTATAATATCACTCAGCTATTTAACCAAATACCTGTCCCAAGAGCTTCTCCAAGTCGTTTTAACAATTCTGACTTATTTCCAGTGACTGAAAGCCCCCGTTCTTTTAAAACTTGTTTGAGTTCTGGCACCTGGAATCATTAAAAAATCGTTCTTTTAAATCCGCCTTGAAAGTATCACATCATGCTACCTGGACTAGGATTGTTGGAATGCACTCATGCTACCTGGACTAGGATTGTTGGAATGCACTCATGCTACCTGGACTAGGATTGTTGGAATGCACTCATGCTACCTGGACTAGGATTGTTGGAATGCACTCATGCTACCTGGACTAGGATTGTTGGAATGCACTCATGCTCCCTGGACTAGGGTTGTTGGAATGCACTCATGCTACCTGGACTAGGATTGTTGGAATGCACTCATGCTACCTGGACTAGGATTGTTGGAATGCACTCATGCTACCTGGACTAGGATTGTTGGAATGCACTCATGCTACCTGGACTAGGATTGTTGGAATGCACTCATGCTCCCTGGACTAGGGTTGTTGGAATGCACTCATGCTACCTGGACTAGGATTGTTGGAATGCACTCATGCTACCTGGACTAGGATTGTTGGAATGCACTCATGCTACCTGGACTAGGATTGTTGGAATGCACTCATGCTACCTGGACTAGGATTGTTGGAATGCACTCTATCATGTGAGACAACAGAAGCCACAGTACATTTTAAAAGATGGTTGTAATTTAAATATTGTTCGAGTACAACCTTTAAATGGTTGTTTTTGTAGGTACATAAAGACATTATTTGAATAATTTATACAAATAGCTATATGAACCCAGTTAATTCTAAACTAAAAAAAAAACAATAACAATTTAATAAAATCAAAGTGTCTGTGCCGGTCGAAATGAGCCCCATGAATAATTGGGCTTCCCAAGGTTTATTTTGTCATGCACAATAATTTGATACTTCTTATTACAAGCCTTTTGCAAACAACATGTGAACTGTCACTGGATTACAACTTATCTAAGAAAATATCAAAATATCAGTTTATCAGCAGGTCTTGCAGCACATCTGAGGGAAACAAAGTTGCTATGTTCATTTGAAATTGTATGTGAAGAAAAATGCATTATGTTCTACCCAACAGATATTCTATTACGCTTACAGCACTTCTCCCCCATCCATACATCATCCTAATAAAATATGCTTTTTCATTTTTAGGCCTATTGAATTTACAACGTTAACAGACAAGACTATTTCTCCTACAATGCAATTACCAGCAGGGCCTGCAATGTCTTCCAGTATATAGATCATGGAGGTTTCCCTGGTCAACTACCTACCATGTTTCTGTATTCAAAAGATTTCAATTTTTAGCTCTGTATTACAGTATTTGATAGAAGTCTTTTTTCACCTCCCCATAAATTACCCAGTGTTTAGTTTTTCATCTTTGTATTGAAAGTCTGGAGAGGGATTGAAATGTTCCGTGAACTTACGACTGAAAGAAATGAATAGCCTACGGGTAAATTTCAACCAATCAAACAACAACAATTTTAACTCTGTGCGTATCTTTTTTCTGGTGTTCATCTTGAGGTCATCAAGGATGAGCTTCTTTTTTAAACTTTCTTTTGAACCTAGTAAGTTGAATTTTAATTAAAAAAAAACAAATGGAAATGTTAATTTTAACTGGTTAACTACTATGAGCCACTGTGAGCGTCACGGTCTGTTTCATAGTAAAACTTGTACCGTAATATATTTACTGTCTTACTTTCATTTCAGTTTGAGATTTTAATTTATTGACAGGAAGTTAATTTAAAAAAGCACAAGGGACAGTCAGAATGTAAACAAAAAATTTATTTTTGGTCCCATATTTTATAAAAAGCAAACTATAAATAAGTGGGAGATATGTTTATTCATTTTTGGATTTGACTAAATTTTGAAACCTTTTCTAATTGTGTAGATGTGATAATTACTTAAATTATTATTATTAGTATTAATTAGAATTGTCAACAATAGTTAAATGTTTTGGAAATTCACAACTTGAAGATAAGTTGGCACATTTATATAATTTTGAATTTTTCTCTGATGTAAATAATAATTCAACAATAATTTGTAGAGTCAATAATATAAATTATCATAATTTTCTAAGTGCAAAATCTCAGAGTTTCATTCATAATAGTTTGCAGTGTGCAAACCATTAGTAAGGTAAAGCTTTAATTAATTAGTCATTTGCAAAAGTTGAAAGTTCAAAATATTGTTTTATACCCCCACTTTATATGGAAGCGTTATCCGCACAGTTTTGGACGTGAGAATAATGCCGAGCGTTATCCGCACGATTTTGGCCAGAAATGTGTGATGTATACTTATATTAACTACAATTATGCATTTTTAAAATTTAGCCTTTATTTCAGGAATTAAAAACTGATAATTAATTAAACACAGCGTAAGTTTAACTTAGTTTAAGGCGACATTTTTCGTAGGCTAATTGAACGCAAATTACAGTGTGGAATGAATCGTAAATGTGTGAAAGTCCGCCTGTCTTAGGTCTAGATCTATAATGTAGGTATAATATAGGCCTATAATCTTTCCATTCTAAATTCTCATTTTCTATAATATATGTGGCCTTTTAAACAATAGGCTTATAGACAGTTCCACACCACCTGCTGGCCTTTAAACAATAGTCCTCCTACACCATACCCGTGGCTCTTTATTATTTCGTCTCCGAAAAAATTGAGTAGGCACTTTGAAGAAAATTTCAAAACATATTTAAAAATATAAAAATACTATAGCTGTATAGAGCCAGGTGAATAGATTACAAAAACACCAAGATCAACTTTCTAGCTCAAGTGGTTCAAAAGTTATGAATTTTTTAGTAGGGACCTCAAAACCACTTTTTCACCATGGGGATTTCCTCCACATTTCGTGACCCTCATTTTACTTATTTTAAAAGGCCTATAACTTTATTATAAAAGGAGACAAAAATATTATATTTACAGGGAACATAGTTTAAATAGAGTACTTCCAAATAAAACCTCGAAATATAAATTTGTTTTTGTTAATATTCCGCAAAAATTAAAAAAAATATTTATTATTTTCCTTTTAAAATATATAAAATATGCTGACTCGTCACTTATTTGTAATCAATTAATTAATTTTGTCTAAATTTTTTTTTTTAAATTTCCCAAAAATCATAATAATGATAATATTCTTTAGATATTAATTTCAAATTTTCTGTGGAATTGTTTAAAATTTATAAGTATAAACTAATAATAAAGGGATTATTTGTTTCATTAAGTTAAAATTTATGATTACACTTTTTAATTTACCATTTTCTATATAATGCATTTTAGTCCCATAACATATGAATGTGTGAATATGACAAAAAATAGTATGTCATTTATTTTAAGTTAGTAAAGTTGCTTCACAAATCAACATGTATTGTTTGAATCACCTTTGGCTGTTGATAGAATTTAAAATAAGTTATAGTCATTTGCTTGAGGTAATTACAATATGTTATGATTAATTTTTAGTAATATCTTATGCAATTCTTGGATTATTGTGTCAGAAAGTGTGTTTTTTCTTTGAGAATACTGAGGATTATATAATAATTCTCTTTTGTAATAGTGTGATATGTGATTAAATATAGGATATTTCAATATCAAAGGTAAGTGAATATTTTTTTGTACATTTTTACTTAATTTATGCCTTAAGAATCATCATAATATTCATTTAAATATCATTAAAAATTATGAATAATTGGCCCTACAAATAATTATTGGGGTGTCGCTAGTAGGCCTATACTCATATAGTAATACTATTCTAGGCCCATATATATAGGCCTAGAATAGTATTACTATTACTATTATAAGTATAGGCCTATATATATATACCAGTATATAAAACTAATAAATATCTATTAATTGTAATAATAAGGCTTATTTAACCTAAAAGCAACAAAACCAAAGTAAAAATATGTATTTCTGTTGTTAACTTATTATTTTTTTGTTTTTAAATGAGTTATTATGGGGTAATAGGCTGAATTTCCAGAGTAAAACATGTTTATTTACCATAGAAACGAACATTATCGATAAAAGGTCATTTTGGGACAAAAATTTTGTGCAAAAATCTCTCACCCATGCACTGGTCCTAATCTCACGAATTTTGGATATGTTGTTATTTATGCATGTATCTACAATTGGTTTTGTTTTTTTTAAAACTTATATTTACCCCAAAAAAATTATGAATGATTCAAGTTAGCTATTATTTTACCATTAATTTTCAAAGTCAAACCATCAAATTTTTTCTAAAACAAAAGTGTCAAATGAAAAACAAACATGTCTGCTTTAAGTTGATGGTGGAAGTAGATTTTACTAACAAAACTAACATCAGCAAACAAAATCCGAAAAAACGCTACCCTCTGTAAATTAAAAAGTGGAGGTCGCCATTTTGACAACAAAATCACGATACCTGGTTTTCGGCACTTCCCGGATCTTATCGAAGTACCTAAATTGAGTCTTTTTACCTGAGTTTAACCGTCATGCATGACCCTCCCTGCTTGACAGCTTTTTTTTTCACACAGTACTTTTAACATAAAACATGTTTTTTGACATTCACAGATCAGGTGCATGGTGAGTTATCAATGTACCGATAACTAAATTAAGAAAGCACCTTAAATACAGCAACTGAGTTTGTACACAGACCTGGATGTGACCAAATTTTAATTCAGCCACACATATTTTTTAATGCGGGAATACTAACTGTGTCGATGGTTAAATTTAGTTATGGCAGTTTATGACAGGAATAATAATAATAAATAATTCTTTTATTTATCATTTGTGATTTGTCAAATTTGTCACTTGTGAAGAACAGGAAAGTTATCAAACACTTCAGAAGTTCAGTTTCAGGTCAAAAAACTATAAACATTTTGAATTAATTGAACAAGTCCAGTGCTGGGATTCCCCAAAATTATGTCACTGCGTTTAGGGCAAGATCTCTTGGCAAAACCCATGCCACTAACAACAGTTTTAACGATTTCATGATTAGCAATGTGGGTCGTGCCTCCTAAATCAGAAACTCAGCATACCGGAAAATATGACATAAAGTAATCACTATGTTTTATATTGTGGCTATGACATAAAGTTGGGTATAAAGTTTATTAAATAGCCAATTAAATTAGTGCTTTTTAAGGATGAAATTAAATGTTAAGGTGCGAATGTGATAAAATATTGAGTGTCTCACTTTCATCTTCTTGTACTCTTCCATGGTGTCCGCCATTTTGAAACATAGTGGTTATAGGGAGTAATCATTTATTTGTATGAAATAAATTTCAATTAAATTTTGCCCCCTGAAATAAATAGCTTATTGCAATTTAATTTTCTAATTAACTTTCCTGACTTTCCTTACTCAAATAAAAACATTTTTTTCCCATTCAAATTAAAAGTATACAGTGTAGGCCGAAATGATTTTACTGCATGGCATCAATTTTAAACTGCTAAAACTAAAACTCATTCTCTCAAATGGGTCAAAAGGCCTATGTACTTCCTTATTTTGGTTGCGGGAGATTTGTTGACATCAACTACAGAAACAATTTACAGATGACATTCCCAGCAAAATGGAATTATTCCAAACGGATTTGCATTATATAATTTTGGATGGCGAATTCAGTTTATGGTGTAACAGATCAAATGGAAAATTAGAACCTAAAATAGGTAAACATTTTTTGCAGGTCCAATCCAAACCGTGAGACGGTGTCAGTGAGTTGAGTGAGTGAGCAGACGACAGTTTTCTTTTACCAAAATTGTGACTTGTCTTTTATTTCGTTTAAGTTCAATTTGATTTGACGTTGTTTTTTAAGGTATATATTACAGTCATAGTCATAATAAAATAAGAATGAATAGGCCTATGCCTACATTTTTTATTAGATTTAATTAAGGATTCAGTCAATTAGTGTCACATATTGAATTATTGAATTCATATTCACTTGACTGTTGACATTTGTCTTTGACATTTACACGGTAATTTACACCTTTTCTTATTTACACAGTTACACAGGGCTTTATTTATTTACATAATTTGCAATCTATTTAATACTTATAGACTTAAAAGTAAAGTAACAGTAGAAACACTCATTTAGTAATAATTAGAATTAGTTTAGACAGTAGGCTTGACTCCCTTGAGTTTCAGTGTCATAGGTACTTTGTATTGATTAGGAATATCTGAAAATCTTTATTATCTTTGAAATAGAGTCCTCCTCATTTTTAAATAACATATTCATAGAGAGTGTAAAATGCTACTAGTAGTTTCTGAATAACTTATTTAACGTAACTATGTTATCTGTTCAGGGCACGGCTGTGCAAAGGTCCAAGTTCATTGAATATAGTCCTATGCCTATATTCCTATATGCTGGAATCTAAAATAAATAATAGCATCATTACTTTATTTATAAAAAATTGTCTACACTGTACTCAACCTTAATTCTAGAGTATTTCAATTTTTATCAAGGCAAAAGGCACCATCCATAAAACATGCCATACTATTTTGGCCAATTTTTGTCTTTACTTAGCTTAAATAGATACTGATACAATTAGACAATTGACAAGCCCATAATATCTAACTAACCACATTATGTAAAGAATATCCCAGTCAAACCCAAAACTGTAGCTTTGCAATGCCAAATATTGAATGTTGTATTCTGTCTATTAAAATTATTAATGTTACTGATTTCTTTACTTAGTGAAACAACATATTAAAAGGTGTTTAGGACACTGGCTATCATTTTAACTAATTAGATTTGATATTCCAAACTTTTTTTAGTTTAATTTAATGTAACCATCTAACTAGATGGTAAAGTATGGTAAATTTATGCAATTGACGCCACTCATTTCCCCATGTTTTGGTACTACTTTTGTTTTCCCATGGCCACCATCTTTGTTGCCATGATGGCAGGCGTGTCAATGCTACAAAGGTGGTGGCTATGTAAAAAAAAAAGTAGTGCAAAAACACATGTGCTTAAATGGGGAGGGGAAAGAGAGATAATATGTTGTTTTAACGACTTACTGATAAAAGGAAATTAGAAAAAAGACGTTAAAATTTAATGAAATAATCTTTTGATAAAAACTTTCAATCCCAAAATCTACAACTTTACCTAGCATGAATAATAAGTCAGTATCCCTAACACAAGCATAATTCTCCCCTAACATCTAAAAACCTAAAGTCTTTGATCTAGTGCCTAATGTGAGCCCGAAAACCATGTGTTCATGTGCTACAGTTTATACTGAGACACTATACTGAGAAAATCATATATTTGAATAAAAAAATACAATTATTTTTTAAATATTCAAAATAATTTTAAAAAAAAATTTCTAGTTCACTGAATACACTTTTTAGACACTTTTTTGCTGGTTCCACCAAAAATAAAATACAAAAGAGGAAAGAAAAATCAAAATCCATTTTCTAAAATGCCGGCAAAATGGCCTCGCTTTAAAATATTATAATGAACCATCCAATGAAATATTAATTTAAAAAATCCATCGATTGAAATCATTCAAGTTCAAGTGGCATATTTATTTTAAAGAAAGAAAAGCTAACTCTCCATGAATAAAGAAAAAGAAAGGAATCATACACAGAAACTCAAAGTGGTGCGGATTGCGTAAATTGACCAAAAGTATTATTATGTTTCTTCTTTTTTTAAAAATTAGAAATTTTATTTGAGCAGATTGTAGAAACATTGTTCTTGTAAATTGAAATAAAAAGCAAAATAATGACTTATTTTTATAACGTTCCATATTTCTCCCCATAGCTTTAGCTTAAGTCTTAAGATATTTTTGCATAGGGAGCCTATTACCACATATTAATCCCATATCAAGTTGGCTGGTGTCTTCCGAATTCAGTATTTTTATTGTTTTTAACCCATGATTTATGTCATTCCCAAAAATAGCTTCTCTTTTGGCTAATGTTTTATTTTCACTTAGGTACTAGACTATCATTTCCAAATTTTAAAATGGCTTGCATGTAAAAATATGGCAGCTCGTCAGCCTCATTTACTGCTGTTGAATAAAAGAATTTTCACCTGAACATATTTCATTGTAATATAGACTGAGTAAGAAATAGACAGCTCCTTAGGGGGTCTTAACCTGGGGTCATGAACCCTATTAACTTCAATGGTTTGTGATTCGGGAAAATGATTAATTCTGCTACCCAAGCTTGAATTTTGTTCCATGACATCATCAGGATCCTCCTGGTGGTCCATGACTTCATCAGGTTCCTCATGGTGGTCCATGACTTCATCAGGTTCCTCATGGTGGTCCATGACATCATCAGGTTCCTCATGGTGGTCCATGACTTCATCAGGTTCCTCATGGTGGTCCATGACTTCATCAGGTTCCTTATGTTGGACCATGACTTCATAAAGTTTCTAACGGCGGACCATTGCACTACATCCTTTCAGTAGATGGAGGGGGTAATACATTAATTAAATTGGAGATAACTTTTTTAATATTATTTTATTGATGTTGGACCATGACTTCATAAAGTTTCTAACGGCGGACCATTGCACTACATCCTTTCAGTAGATGGAGGGGGTAATAGATTAATTAAATTGGAGATAACTTTTTTAATATTATTTTATTGATGTAAATGTTCTATATTTCTTGAATGATAATTTATTATTGCTGCTGTATATGTGTCAACATTTCAATTATATTGACTTTAATATTGCATTAGAGCAGCGGTTCTCAACCTTATTAATGCCGCCACCCCGTACTACAGTCTTTCATGCTGTGTCGACCCCCAGACATAAAATTGTTTTTGTTTCTACTTCATAACTGTAGACTATATGTGTTTTCAGATGGTCTTAGGCGACCCCCAAAGGGGTCGCGACCCACAGGTTGAGAACCGATGCCTTAGAGCTTATTAATTTGCACAATGAAAATGAAAACCACTGGTTTAGACCATTAAGTGAAAAGAACCCTACAATCATTCACAAAGTAATAGGAAACATTGGACTAGATCATTAAGTGAGAAGAACCCTGCAACCATTCATAATGAATTAAGAATCGTTGGACCAGACCAGGGGTCCTCAAACTTTTTAATCAGCGAGCCAGTTCACTTTTCCTTGGAGTATCATTCAGGAATATAATGAATAAATTCCTATGCCTCAACACACCTGTATTATATGTAGAAAAATACAGGGAAATACAACACAATAATTAAAATGAAAAGCACTTTTAAACAACATAAAGTTATTATTTCAATGGGAATTACCGGCCTGCATATGGATAAAAAGATGGTCATCATCCATTTTAATATTTGTCACTGCTACCCAGATCCCCAAACTGGTGACAGTTGGTTTGGGTTAAGGACTGCTGGTGGGCCAGATCTGATTCCCAGTCCATAGTTTGAGGACCTGTGGACTAGACCATTAAGTGAGAAGAACCCTAAAATTATTCATTTATGTAATTAGAACTATTGGAACAGATCATTACAGGAGGAGAAACCTATTACATATTTAATGAGAACCTCTGTACTGGAAGATTAGATGAATCTGGAATATTGTGCAGGACAGTGTTGATCAAACATTGCTTCCAGTTGCTTGACACATATTATAACGAGACATTAATTATTCTCACCCTTGCGAAACTATTCTCCAGGCCTGTGCCTCTATTTCCTCATCACCCAATAAACTATCTTCTGGCTCCCCACCTTGGCCATTTTCCATCATGTTAAATTATTTCTTGAAAATCCCATCACATGGCATTCCATGAGTCAGCATGATTAGTTTCAATCACTGTTGTCAAGCTCTCTACTTCTCTTATCAATAATTCCATCCATCTTGACAGATCTCATCAACAAATGAGATAGATAATTAGCAAACCTAACATCAGAGGGTCAAGAGGCCAAAGTAAACAAACGTTGCAACATAAATTCAAATGATCCATGTAATTAAACATTGCAACAGAAAGTCAAATGATCCATACTTTCTTCAGTACTTCAATAAGTTTATGTACAGGATTTTAAGTTGTATTTTGCTCATAATTGTATATTGGAGTAATTTATTCAAAAGGGAACAACTGTATTTTGTTCTTAAAATTTCAAACTTTCATCTATCTCTACATTTCGCAAGAAAAATAATGGCGTTACTACTAAGGACAGAAAGGGCGAGACTGGTACTTTTGGCTCAAAACCCTTTGACCCACATGATATTTATTTTAAGAAAATTTTATTGAAAATAAAAAAACTTGCCACTCCCATCATGTCCATGGTCAAAGTGTCGAAGGGATGCCCATGGTCAAAGTGTCGAAGGGATGCCCATGGTCAAAGTGTCAAAGGGATGCCCATGGTCAAAGTGTCGAAGGGATGCCCATGGTCAAAGTGTCAAAGGGATGCCCATGGTCAAAGTGTCAAAGGGATGCCCATGGTCAAAGTGTCAAAGGGATGCCCATGGTCAAAGTGTCAAAGGGATGCCCATGGTCAAAGTGTCAAAGGGATGCCATCGGCCAACTAACTTTTATTCTTTTTCTTTCATAATCCTTCTGGAATTTTAAATGCTTTTTTTGTAATAATATCCTTTATTCTTGATGCAATCCTACCAGGCTGTGATGTCGAGGGCAGTGAGTGGGGACCTGTATGTGTCGGTCATGTGTATGGCATCATAGGGAAACTCAAGCTACACCCTGGTAAGCATTTTTATGTTGTCTGATGGAGTAGGGTGGCTATTCACAGAGCTGAGTAGGACAGTCAAACACATTCTGGGTAGGACAATTATTCTCAGTTGGGAAATAACTATCATTTATTGAACAAGTATATATGGAAGTTCATTGAAGGATATTCATTGTCAGACGGGGTAGAACATTCATGTCATTCACATCTCTTGCTATGTCTGAATTCTTCATGTCATTCACATCATATTTCTAGGTGTCGCCTATGATAACAATAACCACATCCTGATTTTATATAAAAAAATTAAATAATTGAGAGTCTAACAAAAAAAACTATTAACAAATTCTAACAGTTCCTCGGTCAAAATCGTTGTTTATGTTAATTGTGAACGTGACAGTGGGTGCTCAGATGGCTGATGAGACCGATTCTGGCACGAAATGTTCTATTGCAATTGCAGTAAGTATAGGGGATTGATGGGATATCTCCAGGTGCAGAGTTAACAGAAAGAAGCTTATTGAACTTCAGTACAACCTGCCTGTGTGTGAATTCATAGTTTCTTTTAGTATTGATGGCTTAAGAAATACTTAAATGTTGTATGCTTAATATGTTCTAGTTACAAAAATCTTATCTTATAAAAGAAAGGGATCTGTCGCATATAATCATGGCAGCAGTCTGTCAGCATGGATCTCTGCAATCAAGATGAGTGGCAGACCCAACAAAGCTGTTCACACTGACAACCAGTTATGCTGTATTAACTATAAAAAAATAAAAAGTACTGAAATGCTTAAGGTCGCTAACCTCATGTCTCATCCTTGTTTACTCATTCTATTAAAATAGGTCATTAGTGAACAGATTGACAGATTTGGTTCACATTAAAGGCTTCCATAATATGTATTCATGTTTTGTAAGCTGTTTTGTCATAGTTTTTTTGTCTGGGTTAATTGAATGAAGAGCATCTCTAAGAATCCGCGCCAGGCTACACCCTCACATGAGGGTGACACCATGCAGAAAAATTTCATATTCAACAGGGTTCGTTGTTTCATCACAGATCTGAGTTAAATACAAGCACAGTGTGCCACCAGAGCAGGGTGTCACCAAAACAGGTTGCCACGACAGCAGGTAACCATCAGAACAGGGGACTAAATAAGCAGGGAGAAGGTTTATAGGGTTGTCAGGAGGAGGTGAAGACTTTGGCAGGGGAGCAGTTGGACTCAATTTGTGAAAAAAAAACATGGGGGCTTATTTATCGATAAGCATTCTGAACTCCAAATCAAATCAATAGCCATCAAGGAGGTAGCAGATATGTTTAAAGCAGAGGCGTAGAAAGAGGGTTGACCTTGGCAGCATTTGTTCTTGATATGGAGAGGTGGCATTTTGCAGTTTTTTCGTGGAGTCTGCATGGAAGTGGGGGTGGAAAAAAACTTGGCTCCCCCTGGGTGGCAATAGCCCCAGCTAAGTGACAGTTTTGAAGCTCTTCAAGTAAGAGTCTGCTATTGGTGACAGAAGCAGAGTTACTGGTGTCCAATCCCAAACTGCCACTTTCTATAATGAGTTGTCTGAATGAAACTGAATGAACTGTTAAATGAAATATATAAGCTGGGCCAGCAGATATTAATATGGACGAAGCCAAAGATTGGTTATTATTTGAAGTTTTGAAATTCACGGCTGAATGGGACTTCCCACAATCTCGCCCAGTCCTCTGACTTCTTCTTCTTATGCCTTTTTACCCCATCTGGGGCATAAGCCGTCCACAAGAATTTTTCCCAGTTGCTTCCAGATGTATCTCATATTTTGCGTGTCTGCCTCTTAACTTGCATCTCCATGTATTCTTTGACGTTCCTCTCTTTCTTTTTCCCTGTGGATTCCATGTTAGGGATTGTCTGGTGGTGCTATCTGACACCTAAAATGATTTACCATGGTCTGTGTGTCTGTGGCTTTGTGACTGGCTTCATGTGAGAGACGCATTTTTAAACTGAAACTTATTGGTAAAACAAAACAAACTATTTCTGGTCTACCATAGCAATCCAGGCTCTCTGGTCTTGCTGGTCTACCATATCAATCCAGGCTCTCTGGTCTTGCTGGTCTACCATAGCAATCCAGGCTCTCTGGTCTTGCGTTTCTTCTGGTGTACCATAGCAATCCAGGCTCTCTGGTCTTGCTGGTCTACCATAGCAATCCAGGCTCTCTGGTCTTGCGTTTCTTCTGGTGTACCATAGCAATCCAGGCTCTCTGGTCTTGCGTTTCTTCTGGTCTACCATAGCAATCCAGGCTATCTGGTCTTGTGTTTCTTCTGGTCTACCATAGCAATCCAGGCTCTCTGGTCTTGCGTTTCTGTCAATTGAAAGGGATAAGGCAAAGAAAATTGATTGTGATGAATTGATTGACAGTTATGCTTCTTTAAATGCCAGAAGAGTAAAGTTTCAATAAAAAGTAATACTGGTGCATTTATTAAGCTGCTACTTCAAATTGTAAGATATTTCATGTATCTTTTGTTGCTTTAAGCCTTTATTAAAAACAATGCTATGAGCGATTCTTTATGATCTGGTTAAGAATTACTCTATGCAGGTCCGATGGTGGGTGACACCATGAGTTTACTGCTCCTGTAGACACCAACCCTAATGACGCCTCTGTACAAAATCATTTAACACAAAGAGTTTCTACTTCCCATTAATAAAAAAGCTTTGGTGTGTTGACTGACTCCGTACAGGTGTGTCGACTGACTCCATACAGGTGTGTTGACTGACTCTATACAGGGTGTGTTGACTGACTCCATACAGGTGTGTTGACTGACTCCATACAGGTGTGTTGACTGACTCCATACAGGGTGTGTTGACTGCCTCCATACAGGTGTGTTGACTGCCTCCATACCGGTGTGTTGACTGACTCCATACAGGTGTGTTGACTGACTCCATACAGGTGTGTTGACTGCCTCCATACCGGTGTGTTGACTGACTCCATACAGGTGTGTTGACTGACTCCATACAGGGTGTGTTGACTGCCTCCATACAGGGTGTGTTGACTGACTCCATACAGGTGTGTTGACTGACTCCATACAGGGTGTGTTGACTGCCTCCATACAGGGTGTGTTGACTGCCTCCATACAGGGTGTGTTGACTGACTCCATACAGGGTGTGTTGACTGCCTCCATACAGGTGTGTTGACTGCCTCCATACCGGTGTGTTGACTGACTCCATACAGGTGTGTTGACTGACTCCATACAGGGTGTGTTGACTGCCTCCATACAGGTGTGTTGACTGCCTCCATACCGGTGTGTTGACTGACTCCATACAGGTGTGTTGACTGCCTCTTTACAGGGTGTGTTGACTGCCTCCATACAGGGTGTGTTGACTGCCTCCATACAGTATTATCCAAACTCAGTTTTACTTTTTGTCTCTTTCCTATTTGATTTTTATATTTTACTTCCACCCACTTTCTTTCCATACTTCTGATGTTTGTTTTCATTAGGGACTTGTGCCAATTATTATTCTTTCCCTTTCTTTCATTCTTAGGTAAAAGTAGGATATACATTTATTATGTACATTTAATTTATAAATATATTAATTTTGTTGTTGTACTGATAACGGCATATACAGAAGCTTTGGAATTTTTATTTGGTCTGATCATATTTAAAGCTAAACATGTATTGTGTTATTTACACAAATTTTGTCTCATTAATTTCCTCAGATTCTGAATGGAGGCTGCTCCTGATTAAACAACAAAGTCTAGTGTGTCAGTTGGCCGGTCAGTACAACATATATAGAATCAATAAAATTGCTGTGCTTCCTCTGACAACAGGAGAGAGTGCTGCAGATCTTGATTTAGAAGTAGGTGCTTTTTGAAATAGTCACCCAGAAAACTAATTTCCATTCTTTGGTGTTAATCTGATTGCTTACTAAAGAATCTGCTATTTTCAATGCAGGTTTGTAGGAAACATTCATCCAAGAAGCCAGAAACAGATGCTTCACACCTGCAACGAACATGGCACACCCTTAAGACCGCTGCGGAAAGTGTCAAATCTAAAAAGGTGCAACTCTAGGGTTGGGTTGTGGTTTTATAAACTGGCGCAAAGCCAGAAGAGAGAGATTTAGCTGTCAAGAAATAAATGCTAAAAATGTGACATGTTGTAGGTGACTGATGTTGATCTAATTTTTGACTAGCTTAATATTTGGGATATTTTCTTGGTCAAACCGAAGCAGCTGTTAAAATTGGATTTTAAGATGATTTAAAAAAAAAAAAAACACACCATTTTTAGGTTATTAAGCATTCCCTTAAATTAAAATGCCAACTTTTCTTCACAAGGAAATAAGTCAAACAAAGTTTGGGATAAACCTGACTAAAAGGACGCAGCACAACATCATTTTGCTGCTTCCTTTTTTTTCAGACGTTTCCCATACTTTTTTTGACTCATTTACTTCTACCTAAACTAATCCCAATCTCTCCACCCCCCTTATTATCATTGTTCCGGAAAGCATGATGAGATTGACAAAGAATATGTATAAAGTCATATAAGCTGTAGTTGAAAGTTCATCTATTTTAGAAAGGACATAACACATTTCTGGTAATAATACCAATCAACATAGTTACTTCCCAACAAATATCAGCAACTGCTGTATTCATTTTCACACATCAATTGATTACCAGAGTATTTATACGTGATTACTAGAGTATCTAGAAGTGATTATAAGAGTATCTAGAAGTGATTACCAGAGTATCCAGAAGTGATTACCAGAGTATCTAGAAGCGATTACAAGAGTATCTAGAAGCGATTACTAAAGTATCTAGAAACATTAAAAGTTTAACTGACATACACACAACACAGATTCAGTCAACACAATTATCAAATAAGCAGCAGTCATTTGAGATAACAAATTGAAAGTCCACCTATTTTCTAAATAGAAATCCCCCTAAAAAATGTTAGAAAAATAATTTAACTTGATTATCATTTGGTTAAAAAAAAACAAGAGATAATAATGTTCAAATTGATATCCATATTATAGTTAAAATACTTATTAAAAGTGAAAAATGTATTCTTGTAATTTTTGACTAGGTTAAGGTGAATATGACTTTACTGACACATAACATTAGAACAATGGCAGAACTGTTGGCTTAATTAACAAAAAAGTATAACATTTAACTAGTATTAAATTAAATGTATTTCATAAAAAGAAAAGTTCAACACATTAAATATTTGAATTTATTTTTTATTTAGAAAGAGACAAAAGATAAAGAGAAATTTGAAAAGAGGATACTTGAGGTAAGTTCAAATTCTACTACAGCTCTGAAATATTGTGTTCAACAAAAGTCTTCTAGCTTACAACACTGAAATATTACGTTTAACAAAGTTCTACTAGCTCACAGCATGAAATAGTGTGTTCACCCCATTTATTGAATACATTAAGCATTTATTAATTGAATATTATTGTTTCATTTTCACCTAGGGTTAGATTCATATTGCAGTTTAAAATAAACCGATGAATGGTGTCCCCAGCTATACATTTTGGGAAACTATTTTCTTTGAAATTAATTAGACACGAACGATCTGTATCAATACAACAATATATGATAAGCTTTAATAATAATTTTACATAATACATAAGTAGACATTTCGGCACATGCCTTCATCAGTACTACAAAAAGACATTTAAATAAGTATAAATTAAATTTACATAATATATATATATATACATATATCTTACCTAAAAAAAAAAGAGAAAAAATAGGAGTGGGCGAAAAAATCAGACAGAAAGAAGAATGGAAAGGAAGTGACTTGCAGTAAAATGTAAAAACCCAATCAGGAAAAAGACATGGCGGTTACATAAAATTGTGGATTTAGTTTGTCCTGTATGGAGTCAACATACCAAATCTTGTTATTAATTTATTCTCCATAAAGATCCTATCCGGTGTGTTACTAGTATACAGTATACCAGTAACTTCGATGTCTAAAATGCCATCATTGTTAGTGCTATTGAAATGTTTAGAGACCGTCGCCTTGGAGACCGGTTTAGAGAACACCTCTATAACATAGATAAACAGGCTCTCTGTCCGGTCTCTAAACATTTCAATAGCACTAACCATTAATCTATTTTAAAGCTTTACCGCAGTCCAACACTTTTATAATTAGTTAATTTTGTTAGAGATCCTTAGTCATTACTCTGAGTGTCCTTAGACCTACTCCCTACACTCCACGACCTTTTTGCAGTTAGAAAATGAATACAATATTTTAATCGTTTGCCTGTTTAGGAACTGATGAAGATGTACAACGGCTCGAATTACTTCTACTACAGTCATGACTTTGACGTGACCACCAGTTTGCAACGTCAGTACAGCCAAAGTTATGACAGGTCACTGCCTCTGTGGAAGAGAGCTGATGAGAGATTTTTCTGGAACAAACACATGCTGCTAGAGTTGATGGAGACAAATGTAAGCTTTTACCTCACAGCTGAGTCCATGAGGTCACGTCAACTTCTTTCATGAGTTCATGCGTCCTCATCACATTAGTCAAATTCTTTCACACATTCATGCATCATCATCACATTAGTCAAATTCTTTCACACGTTCATGCGTCATCATCACATTAGTTAAATTCTTTCACACATTCATGCGTCGTCATCACATTAGTTAAATTCTTTCACACGTTCATGCGTGGTCATCACATTAAAACTGAACACAAGTCCTACTAAAAAACATTGTAAACTTTAATCCAAGTTATCCATCATCTGCAATAATTGATACATATATATAGACAAGCTGGCGAGAGGAAGACAATACAGCCTTCCCAGTCGCAGCTCAGACAGCAACTGGCAAACGGTAACACTAATCAAAGCAAGTCTAGATACTATGTCACAGATACATATAACCACTGGTCACTGATGTGACACAAACTTCATGGAGACGGAAACACTAATCAAAGCAAGTCTAGATACTGTGTCACAGATACATATAACCACTGGTCACTGATGTGACACAAA
Source organism: Omphiscola glabra (assembly GCA_964017045.1). Lineage (NCBI taxonomy): Eukaryota > Metazoa > Mollusca > Gastropoda > Lymnaeidae > Omphiscola > Omphiscola glabra. The sequence goes on along the minus strand of OZ024794.1, from coordinate 4,319,644 downwards.
CTTCATGTAGACGGAAACACTAATCAATGAAACAAAAACTGAAGGCACCTTAGAGTCTTAAAAAAATCAACCATCAGACATTGTGAATTTTTTAATGATTCATTTGTCTTCTTTAATTCATCTTTAAAATTAAGACATCTTGTATAACTGTTCATCTGTGGTCAGTTTTTTTATTAAAAAACTTTTTTTTGTCCAATGGTAGATAGTTATAATAATATAGATTTATTTAAAATAGAAAAGTCTGGTAGAATTTAGTTTTAACTATCTGTGAAAGTTCCAAAAAATGATCATATTCAATGGTTATGTACATAATCTTGTGCACAGGATCCGTTGTCCGACCACTGGATGGTGCCTGTCATTCAAGGTTTTGTTCAGATGGAAAAGAGCATTATGGACTTTGATGAAGACAAAAAGCTGGACATGTCCAGTTCTGTAGACTTCCCAAGCCGAAGACTTGAGCCACTGGGCTACACCATCAGCATTATATCTCGGAGGAGTCGGCACAGAGCAGGTTCATGAAAGACTCATTTAAAGTTTAAAAATAGTTCAGCCCGCTGTTTAACTTGTGTTGTTCACTTTCAGAAAAATAAAACTAATTTTCAAGCATAATTCATAAATGGCCACTCAAAAAAATTATAAATAATCAAAATAAAATTACTAAAACAAATTTTTACTTTATTCCAGGAACAAGATCAAGAAAAAGGGGAATTAATGCAAATGGTGCTTGTGCTAATTATGTTGAGACTGAGCAGGTAATACTGTGCTAATTTGTCACTGATTAATTTGACACTCTTAATTCATCACTGTTTAATTTGTCACTGTTTAATTTGTCACTGTTTAATTTGTCACTGTTTAATTTGTCACTGTTTAATTTGTCACTGTTTAATTTGTCACTGATTAATTTGACACTGATTAATTTGACAATGATTAATTTGACACTTTAATTTATCACTGATATATTTTTTATTTTTAAGTTTTTGAAATTGTCACACTGTAATTGAAAATTTGATAAAACATGTTTAAAAAGGAGTATATGTTTTCATTTTATAACAGTAACTTAATAGTAGATGCTTTGGGACACTCATTTCACATTTTACTTGTGATGTGTTGGTGACTGTCATCTAACATTCTTCTTCTGATTGTTGTGAGGTCATCTAGCAATCCACTTTTGATGTGTTGGTGACTGTCATCTAACATTCATTTTCTGATGTGTTTTTTTTTTATTGCAGATTATTGAATTTACTCCACATCTGGTGTCATTTGTGCAAGTGCGGGGTTCCATACCTGTATTTTGGAGTCAGTCAGGATTTAAATATCGTCCCCCACCTCAGCTAGATAAAGGTAAGTCATAACAATGTATTCATTTTTTTGTGAGTGTCCATGAAGTTGGTCTCCTTGCTCTATACTAAAGATGTTCAATGAAGACTGGTTTCTGGTTTTGAAACGGAATGTTTTTATCATGATTAAAAAAATCCTGAAATGTTTATTGTTTAATAAACACAAGAATAGAATAACAGTTAATGTGTACAAAAGTTACAGACATCGCATGTCAAACTGTACCACTTGATATAACATCACATGTCAAACTATACCACTTGATGATCATATGTCAAACTGTACCACTTGATGTAACATCATATGTCAAACTGTACCACTTGATATAACATCATGTGTCAAACTATACTACTCAATATAACATCATATGTCAAACTGTACCACTTGATATAACATCATGTGTCAAACTATACCACTCAATATAACATCATATGTCAAACTATACCACTTGATATAACATCACATGTCAAACTGTACCACTTGATGTAACATCATATGTCAAAACATACCGCTCAATGTACCATCACGTGTCAAACCATACCACTTGATGTAACATCACATGTCAAAATGTACCACTTGATATTTCATCATGTGTCAAAACATACCACTCTATACAAATGGGTTAGCTGAATTCAAGGAGAGACACTTCCAAATATAGATGCCTGTTTTTTATGTGAAATCCAAGATCACTGTCAGTTTACAAGTTAGTGTAAGTACAGATATCATCATCACAGTGAAAATTGACAAATTATATTAATAATTGCTGCATTTATTTGATATACAATTCATGTAGTTCAGTTCAAACTAGAAGCTCAAACAGCATATAAAATAAAATTTTATTAAAATCAAAATTAATTTACAAATTTGGCTGGTCCTAATAACCAAACTGTGATATAAAAATCGTTACGGCGAGACAGTGGCCTTTTGAAGTCTAAAAATAGATTTCTGCTTCTTCTCAAGGGCTTAGAAAATTACTTCAAAATATTACCTTCCTGTGCAGCTAGTTATTTGAAAAATCAAATTCCATTTTTAAACCTGTTTTATGAAACCAAAAACCAGTTTGTAAAAAATCTGGTTTTAACATCACTACTTTAAACCTGTAATGTTTTTAGTAAGAGAATATTCTCTGCTTCTCTCAACATTTTTACCTTCCAAATCAGCTACAGACTCATTGCACAATACAGATGCAATTTAAGGAGGAAACGGGCAATGAGTCACAGACTCATTACGGTACCCAATATAAATAGTATTTAAAAGGGAAAAGGGCATTAAGAGGACTGGCACTCACAAGATAAAACCTTGCTTAAGCCAACACAAAATTTGAACTCAGGGCTTTAATTATTGTACAATCTATCACAAAGATGTTTTTGTTCTTGATAAGAATTAGTGCATAATTGAATTAAATTAACAGTTAGAAAATTGGGAATTCACTATAATTTCTATCAGTATATTAAATCAGAGATTTAATATCAGAAAATATATGACATCTCATTCAACCTAGTCTACAGTACAAAACCTTTTTACACTTCAGACTTAAAACATGCAATGGCTGTTATTATCTCCCCTAGAAATGAGTGATAGGTTTTTAAGAAATATGTTGTCTGTATGATGATTTGATGAGATAATGTTCTGCTCTTTATTAGATAAACTCTTGATGAGATAATGTTCTGCTCTTTATTAGATAAACTCTTGATGAGATAATGTTCTGCTCTTTATTAGATAAACTCTTGATGAGATAATGTTCTGCTCTTTATTAGATAAACTCTTGATGAGATAATGTTCTGCTCTTTATTAGATAAACTCTTGATGAGATAATGTTCTGCTCTTTATTAGATAAACTCTTGATGAGATAATGTTCTGCTCTTTATTAGATAAACTCTTGATGAGATAATGTTCTGCTCTTTATTAGATAAACTATTTTTAAATGCTTTATATTAACTTCGCTTTTGTTTGTATGTTTCTTTCTGGGTTTGTGGCAAAATCTGTGGATGGCTAATGGACCCACTTCCTGTCATCCCATCAAACCGAAACTTGGCAGTTAGACTCAAATGCCGATATCAACATATTCTATCAATTTTGCAGCCCCCCCCCCCCCCCCCCCCCAAATGAGTTTTTCCTGTTTTTGAAGGGGCAGATGAAGGAAATATGATGCCACTAAATTCAGGAAATAAAATTCCAGATAACTGCGCTAAATGAAATTGTAAAAAATATTGCAAAAAGGTTTGGTGTGTAAGAGTAGGTGAGACATTAGAATACTAATATAGTTGAGGGGCTTGAAAAAAATTTGCGGTTGCGAGCCGGAGTGGGCGTGGAGGGGTTTACAATAATTGGGATTCTTATAAAATTTGTTATTTGAATGCATGTTTTGTTAAAGTTTCAGTCAAAAACCCCAAATAATTATATTAACTGCACTTTCGTTACCCTGCAAAATCTTCGGAAGGTGAAATTGACCCACTTCCCATCAGCCTATAGAGCAGAAACTCATCACATTAACTTGTGGCCAACACACATTATAAAATTTTCAGCCCCACCCCCAACCACCCAAAATAGATTTTCCTGTTTTTCAAGGGGAAGATGAATGAAATATGAACTATAGCCATCGCTAAGTAGCACAAAAATGCAAATAAATCATTTATAAGAAAAAATTTTGTTTTTAGGGATTGTTTAATTTAACAACCTTTTTTTGACCACAGAAAATTCCATATTGATCAGTCTATTGGCAATCATTAGATGTCACATCAATGTGAAAATCACAGGCAATCATTAGATTTTTCATCAATGTGAAAATCACAAAATGTCTTGCACAATTAGATGGAGAGTTAAAATCTTTTTGCCTAAAATTATTTCTTCATCTTCTATTGAACGCGTTTTTTTTACTTGAACAACTATCTTCATAATTCAATTACAAAAAGATATTTTAGCTAATCATAGCATGAACTGTCCCCTGGGAATCTATGACTAAATGGTGTTTAAGACTCGTTGTCCTTAATACATCTTCTCCTATACTTAGTAGAAATGATCATCAAACCTGCTGCTATACCATTGTTTCTGCTATACCATTGTTTCTGCTATACCATTGTTTCTGCGATACCAGTGTTTCTGCTATACCAGTGTTTCTGCTATACCATTGTTTCTGCTATACCATTGTTTCTGCTATACCATTGTTTCTGCTATACCAGTGTTTCTGCTATACCAGTGTTTCTGCTATACCAGTGTTTCTGCTATACCATTGTTTCTGCTATACCATTGTTTCTGCTATACCATTGTTTCTGCTATACCATTGTTTCTGCTATACCATTGTTTCTGCTATACCATTGTTTCTGCTATACCATTGTTTCTGCTATACCATTGTTTCTGCTATACCAGTGTTTCAACTTTACCAAAGTTTCTAACTCACTGTAACAAAATAAACTGTCAAATAATTAATTTAGGTCTTCACAAATTTTATTTACAAACATATTTTATGGACACATTTGTAAACCTAAATTTTTAAAACTATGGAGCAACACACTTGATATCTGTGGCTATGTCCTAATCACATGTAGATCTAATATCATATGTAAAACATCAGTTTATTGTGTCATTCTCATATATGATCAAACTTGTTGACTGCAAGAAAGAAGAAATATCAAAGCTGAAATTTCCCATTTTGTTTTAAAAGACTTTTACAGACGGTTCATTTTTAGTATTTCCCCCCCCCCCCCCCCCTCCTCTTCTTGGGAAAGTTTTTCATCAATTCAAATTGCAGTGATGCATAAGTGAATAATTCGTTTCGCATCATTCTGCTCTTAATCTAAGTGAATTATTAGTTTTGCATCTTTCTGCCCTTACTGAGAACAACAGAAGTTATCCTAGTGGTAATTAATTAGAATTAATCAGCTTTTTATTAACCTGAAAATATTTTTCCCTGTCAGATAATGATAGGGTGACAATATATAGGGGTGATGTAGGGGGGGGGACATTATGTAGGGGTGACATATATGTAGGGGTGACATATATGTAGGGGTGATATTATGTAGGAGTAACAGTATGTAGGGATGTTTAGTATTGGATGAAGCACCAATATTTTGGGGATACAATATTTATGGATTATTTTTAAATTGTACATTTATTTCTATATGAGTATTTTTGTTATGTCCCCCCCCCCCTTTTTTTTTCTTTCTCTTGATGGTTAATCTGGGCCTGCATATAACTCTACCACTGTACACTGCAGGTCATGCATACACAGTCCACGACTGCATATTACATGTCATTCATACACAGTCCACCACTGTACATCATATGTCATTCATACATAGTCCACCACTATTCTCTACACTATACATGTCATTCATACAGTGTCCCCTCATGTTCTGTACACTATACAATTCATTCATACAGTTTCCCCTCATGTTCTGTACACTATACAAGTCATTCATACAGTGTCCCCTCATGTTCTGTACACTATACAAGTCATTTATACAGTGTCCCCTCATGTTCTGTACACTATACAAGTCATTCATACAGTTTCCCCTCATGTGCCGTACACTATACAAGTCATTCATACAGTGTCCCCTCATGTTCTGTACACTATACAAGTCATTCGTACAGTTTCCCCTCATGTTCTGTACACTATACAAGTCATTCATACAGTTTCCCTCATGTGCTGTACACTATACAAGTCATTCATACAGTGTCCCCTCATGTGCTGTACACTATACAAGTCATTCATACAGTTTCCCCTCATGTTCTGTACACTATACAAGTCATTCATACACATTCCATCCCAATTCCCTACACTATACAAGTCATTCATACACATTCCATCCCTATTCCCTACACTATACAAGTCATTCATACACACTGCACACTTATTCCCTACAACACAACATCTTGAAATGTGATGGCATAGCTTCCAATGTTATAGACAAAACATCTTAAAATGTGACGGCATAGCTTCCAATGTTATAGACAAAACATCTTAAAATGTGATGGCATAGTTTCATTCCTATATCGGTATCCAAAACATCTTAAAATGTGACGGCATAGCTTCCAATGTTATAGACAAAACATCTTAAAATGTGACGGCATAGTTTCCAATGTTATAGACAAAACATCTTAAAATGTGACGGCATAGCTTCCAATGTTATAGACAAAACATCTTAAAATGTGACGGCATAGCTTCCAATGTTATAGACAAAACATCTTAAAATGTGACGGCATAGCTTCCAATGTTATAGACAAAACATCTTAAAATGTGACGGCATAGCTTCCAATGTTATAGACAAAACATCTTAAAATGTGATGGCATAGTTTCCAATGTTATAGACAAAACATCTTAAAATGTGATGGCATAGTTTCCAATGTTATAGACAAAACATCTTAAAATGTGACGGCATAGTTTCCAATGTTATAGACAAAACATCTTAAAATGTGACGGCATAGTTTCCAATGCTATAGACAAAACATCTTAAAATGTGACGGCATAGCTTCCAATGTTATAGACAAAACATCTTAAAATGTGACGGCATAGCTTCCAATGTTATAGACAAAACATCTTAAAATGTGACGGCATAGCTTCCAATGTTATAGACAAAACATCTTAAAATGTGACGGCATAGTTTCCAATGTTATAGACAAAACATCTTAAAATGTGACGGCATAGTTTCCAATGTTATAGACAAAACATCTTAAAATGTGACGGCATAGTTTCCAATGTTATAGACAAAACATCTTAAAATGTGACGGCATAGCTTCCAATGTTATAGACAAAACATCTTAAAATGTGACGGGATAGTTTCCAATGTTATAGACAATACATCTTAAAATGTGACGGCATAGCTTCCAATGTTATAGACAAAACATCTTAAAATGTGACGGCATAGCTTCCAATGTTATAGACAAAACATCTTAAAATGTGACGGCATAGTTTCCAATGTTATAGAAAAAACATCTTAAAATGTTACAGCATAGCTTCCAATGTTATAGACAAAACATCTTAAAATGTGACGGCATAGTTTCCAATGTTATAGACAAAACATCTTAAAATGTGACCTCATAGTTTCCAATGTTATAGACAAAACATCTTAAAATGTGACGGCATAGCTTCCAATGTTATAGACAAAACATCTTAAAATGTGACGGCATAGTTTCCAATGTTATAGACAATACATCTTAAAATGTGACGGCATAGCTTCCAATGTTATAGACAAAACATCTTAAAATGTGATGGCATAGCTTCCAATGTTATAGACAAAACATCTTAAAATGTGACGGCATAGTTTCCAATGTTATAGACAAAACATCTTAAAATGTTACAGCATAGCTTCCAATGTTATAGACAAAACATCTTAAAATGTGACGGCATAGTTTCCAATGTTATAGACAAAACATCTTAAAATGTGACGGCATAGTTTCCAATGTTATAGACAAAACATCTTAAAATGTGACGGCATAGTTTCCAATGTTATAGACAAAACATCTTAAAATGTGACGGCATAGTTTCCAATGTTATAGACAAAACATCTTAAAATGTGATGGCATAGCTTCCAATGTTATAGACAAAACATATTAAAATGTGACGGCATAGTTTCCAATGTTATAGACAAAACATCTTAAAATGTGACGGCATAGCTTCCAATGTTATAGACAAAACATCTTAAAATGTGACGGCATAGCTTCCAATGTTATAGACAAAACATCTTAAAATGTGACGACATAGTTTCCAATGTTATAGACAAAACATCTTAAAATGTGACGGCATAGCTTCCAATGTTATAGACAAAACATCTTAAAATGTGACGGCATAGTTTCCAATGTTATAGACAAAACATCTTAAAATGTGACGGCATAGTTTCCAAAGTTATAGACAAAACATCTTAAAATGTGACGGCATAGCTTCCAATGTTATAGACAAAACATCTTAAAATGTGACGGCATAGTTTCCAATGTTATAGACAAAACATCTTAAAATGTGACGGCATAGTTTCCAATGTTATAGACAAAACATCTTAAAATGTGACGGCATAGCTTCCAATGTTATAGACAAAACATCTTAAAATGTGACGACATAGTTTCCAATGTTATAGACAAAACATCTTAAAATGTGACGGCATAGCTTCCAATGTTATAGACAAAACATCTTAAAATGTGACGGCATAGTTTCCAATGTTATAGACAAAACATCTTAAAATGTGACGGCATAGTTTCCAAAGTTATAGACAAAACATCTTAAAATGTGACGGCATAGCTTCCAATGTTATAGACAAAACATCTTAAAATGTGACGGCATAGTTTCCAATGTTATAGACAAAACATCTTAAAATGTGACGGCATAGTTTCCAATGTTATAGACAAAACATCTTAAAATGTGACGGCATAGTTTCCAATGTTATAGACAAAACATCTTATAATGTGACGGCATAGTTTCCAATGTTATAGACAAAAAATCTTAAAATGTGACGGCATAGTTTCCAATGTTATAGACAAAACATCTTAAAATGTGACGACATAGTTTCCAATGTTATAGACAAAACATCTTAAAATGTGACGGCATAGTTTCCAATGTTATAGACAAAACATCTTAAAATGTGATGGCATAGCTTCCAATGTTATAGACAAAACATCTTAAAATGTGACGGCATAGTTTCCAATGTTATAGACAAAACATCTTAAAATGTGACGGCATAGTTTCCAATGTTATAGACAAAACATCTTAAAATGTGACGGCATAGTTTCCAATGTTATAGACAAAACATCTTAAAATGTGACGACATAGTTTCCAATGTTATAGACAAAACATCTTAAAATGTGACGGCATAGCTTCCAATGTTATAGACAAAACATCTTAAAATGTGACGGCATAGTTTCCAATGTTATAGACAAAACATCTTAAAATGTGACGGCATAGCTTCCAATGTTATAGACAAAACATCTTAAAATGTGACGGCATAGTTTCCAATGTTATAGACAAAACATCTTAAAATGTGATGGCATAGTTTCCAAAGTTATAGACAAAACATCTTAAAATGTGACGGCATAGCTTCCAATGTTATAGACAAAACATCTTAAAATGTGACGGCATAGTTTCCAATGTTATAGACAAAACATCTTAAAATGTGACGGCATAGTTTCCAATGTTATAGACAAAACATCTTAAAATGTGACGGCATAGTTTCCAATGTTATAGACAAAACATCTTATAATGTGACGGCATAGTTTCCAATGTTATAGACAAAACATCTTAAAATATGACGGCATAGTTTCCAATGTTATAGACAAAACATCTTAAAATGTGACGACATAGTTTCCAATGTTATAGACAAAACATCTTAAAATGTGACGGCATAGCTTCCAATGTTATAGACAAAACATCTTAAAATGTGACGGCATAGTTTCCAATGTTATAGACAAAACATCTTAAAATGTGACGGCATAGTTTCCAATGTTATAGACAAAACATCTTAAAATGTGACGGCATAGTTTCCAATGTTATAGACAAAACATCTTAAAATGTGACGGCATAGTTTCCAATGTTATAGACAAAACATCTTAAAATGTGACGGCATAGTTTCCAATTTTATAGACAAAACATCTTAAAATGTGACGGCATAGCTTCCAATGTTATAGACAAAACATCTTGACCAAATTTCAAAGCTTATCCCTCGTGAACGCCATCACCGCCCTCCGTCTCATTACTATTTCTCGCGCCCCCAGTTTTCGAACCGCTCCTCACGGCACCCTCTTAGCATTTTAAAAGACGTCCAGAATTCGAATGCGACTTGAGCCGCTATATTTAGCTGTGTCCTGCTCTCAAGTTGTTGTCAATCGATAGGGCTCTAGGTCTAATTCTCATTTTCCATTTCCCCCGTGACTCCCCATGATAGTCGGACTACGGGGCAAGGAGTGGTCAAATGAGTACCTCCTTTTTAAACCGGTGACGTCAACACCGCATCATTGCCACTAGCGCACAATGGATGTCAATGATTTTATCGTGACAATTCCTAGTCAAGTATCTCCACTTCTATCCAAGTCAACCAACCATCCAGCAATGGCTTCATTTATTTTCGTGGAAACTAGATCATAGAATTTTAAACTAATTATGGTAGTGACATTTCTCTCGTTTGTAGAAAATCAAAATAAAAGTTCGCAAAATAAGTCACGCAAAACATGACCTTTTCAGAATAATTGAATAAAGAATTTTCAAAATAAGAAATTTTTTGATTTAAATATACTTTTTGTGACGTCACAACTGTTTTACCCCCCTTCTCTCCCCTGACATAAAGTTTTACAAATTCTCGACTCCCCCCGAGCCTGGCATAATTTACGAACGACCCATTATTTAAAAAAAAAAGAAGAAAAAAGAGAGTCATAAATTATTTTGTCTTTACTTGTGAAAGCGCAAATTTTACTTTGATATATTTACCCTTGTCTAGGTTAAAATTGTAAGTCTTAGTTTGAAACATAGTTGTCTTCTATTTTCTATAGGTGTTAGTTTGATATATAGTTATCTTCTATTTTCTATAGTTGGTAGTTTGATATATAGTTATCTTCTATTCTCTGTAGGTGTTAGTTTGATAAATAATCTTCTTTTCTCTGTATGTGGTAGTTTGATATATAGTTATCTTATATTCTCATTAGTTGGTAGTAGTCATGTAGTCATGTTACGAAAGCGCGCAGTGACAGTTTCTACATTAAATATATGTTAATTTTTCTGGGTGCATCCAGTGATCCATCTGTTATGTAGGATTCCATCTATCCTAGACTGTCTTGGTGTGCATCCAGTGATCCATCTGTTACGTAGGATTCCATGTCCTAGAATATCCCAATCGTTGGCTTCTATATTTCATGACTCACTTGTATCACATTACCGCCGTGTCACGCCCGGAGGAGTCCACGTTTAAACACATGACTTCGGAATCAGTATTTAAACACATTGCTCTTAGATCTGGACAAATGAATATTTAAAACACATTGCTCTTAGATCTAGACAAATCAATATTTAAACACATTACTCTTAGATCTAGACAAATCAATATTTAAACACATTACTATTAGATCTAGACAAATCAATATTTAAACACATTACTCTTAGATCAAGCCGTAAGACTTAGCTTTTTCAACTGAGGTCGTCCTGTAATGTATCCAATCCGTATGTTGTAAAATATCTTGAAAAACTCCCCCTTAAGACATATTTTGGAGACTGAGTCTTATATAATTAATTAGTGTCAGAAATCCAGACTAGCTGTAATATCGCCCCCAATTACCCATTCCATAAGCAACGGAAACAAAAACAGTCAATAAAATTTCCATTTATTTTCTCAAACAGTTCTTCAGGGATGCGGATATTTCCCATGGGCCAAGCCACTCTAACATCAAAGGGCAATTTTTCAACGAGTTTTCAAGCTATTTATTTTTATACGCTGGCCAACAGAAAAAGGGGGGGGGGGGGGCGAATAGGCTGGCATTCATACTTTATACTCAAAATAAGAAACAGAAAGAAAATATTCCAGATGTGTATCATCTTTTTTAATCGTCAATTGGAATATGTTGCAATGTGGATGGATGATGTAGCACTGTCTTGCTTTGGGATAATGTAGCACTGTCTTGTGTTGGGATGATGTAGCACTGTCTTGTGATGGGAATGTGTATCACAGTCTTGTGGGATGATGTAGCAGCCACTCCGCCAAGGTGTGAAGACCATTGTCTTGTATTGGGATAATGTAGCACTGTCTTGTGGTGGGATAATGTAGCACTGTCTTGTATGGGATAATGTATCACAGTACTGAGGGATGATGTAGCACTGTCTTGTGGGATGATGCATCACAGTCTTTGTGTTGGGATTATGTATCACTGTCTTGTGATGATATTATGTATCCCACTATTGTGGGATGATGTAGCGCTGTCTTGTAATGGGATTATGTAGCATTCTCTTGTGATGGGATTATGTATCACAGTCTTGTGGGAATGTAGCACTGTCTTGTGGGACGATGTAGCACCCACTCCGCCAAGGTGTGTAAATTGATCAAGATCATGAAGTATGTATGATCTGCTTGGATTAAGCTCACGCATTTCGCGAACAAATAACTCGCTATACATATATGCGCTCAAACTAGCTGTTCAGAGTTTGAAAGATGTTCAGTTTGAAAGATGTTCAGTTTCAAAGATGTTTAGTTTGAAAGATGTTCAGTTTCAAAGATGTTTAGTTTGAAAGATGTTCAGTTTCAAAGATGTTTAGTTTGAAAGATGTTCAGTTTCAAAGATGTTCAGTTTCAAAGATGTTTAGTTTGAAAGATGTTCATTTTCAAAGATGTTTAGTTTGAAAGATGCTCAGTTTCAAAGATGTTTAGTTTGAAAGATGTTTAGTTTCAAAGATGTTCTGTTTGAAAGATGCTCAGAGTTTGAAATATGCTCCTCGTAGATTTCGGGTAGTTTCGAAAGCAACACCAGCATGGGCATGAGAGACGGACGGGATGATCATACAATTTACTGGTTGGCCAGAATTCCGTTGACACAATAAACTTTCATAAACTGCAAAACTTCGTTACAGTAGACACCTTAACGGCGTTCATGGTGCCGTCTTATTTAATCTGACTTTGCCTTGCTCTGCTACCTTTTTTATCAAACATCGTGCCCCCTCACAATCACTTAATTCCTTGCGTAGGAGCAAAAATGATGCTCAACTATGAACATTGTTTCCTCCTAGGAGAGACCCATTTCCAACAATAACCACCCAACACAGCTTGACACACACGTTGACAGACACACGTAAACATTGAAGCTGCATGAGTTTCAGAGCTGAAACCGCTGGCGCACATTATATATACATTTGTATATAAATTTATCGTAGCGATCTTATCTCGGATTTGAGAGTATAGATCGACGTCGTGGACCATCAAATAGAAATGATGTAGACAAAAAACTGTCTCGCAGCCCCGCAAGGAAAATAAGCTCAAATGGAATCAAGAATGCGTGGGGTTAATTTTTTATCTAAACAAGTGTTTCTTCATTTGGAAGCCAGTCGATTTATTGACCCCCGGCTCAATACTTGACGAGCAAGGGACACCAAATTGAGATGCCAAAAGATGACCCCAGTCTCATTCTGCCAATAAACGACCCCGGTCTCATTCTGCCAATACATGACCTCAGTCTCATTCTGCCTATAGATGCCTCCATTGTGGTTAGGGTTAAGTGCCTCACCAATCAATAAGTCTCGATGTGGTTAAGATAAAATGCCTGGCAAATAAATGACCTAAGTCTGAGAGTAAAGTGATCAGTGCCGTCTTAAGGCATGGGCACACTGGGCACTTGTCCAGGGTATCACGCATCTTGGGGACCCCACGCTTCTAGGGGACCTCACGCTTCTAGGGGAATTATTCTGACCATATTGTTAATGACTATTGAACGATTTTTGGCAATTTAAGACCGTTTATCGTTTAAATTTTTTTTTTTTTTTTCAATGTTTACTCTAATTCAATTTTTTTAGTACTAATTTTAGAAAAATGTTCCTTTGATAAATTCTCAACGCCCCGATCGCCTGGCCCCAGCTTCCACGCGGATAAAATTACCTGAAGGAAATTGGTCCAAACGCATTGGCCAACCTGAGCCATAATGCTTTTCATAATATTACTCGAACAGTAGGATAGCGAACGACCCATGCCGAGGAAAAGCGGCGCACAGGACGAACTAGAAAAACGATTTTGCGCCCCTGGCTGTCTGAAGTACATGGGATATTATCGTTTGATATTCACTATTAAGATCCTATCTAAGGACGATTTTAACGCCTCATGATATTGGCGCCATGGGGTGATTGGCCATCTCGCACCCTCATCGCACGGCCCTGGGTATATAGAGGGAAAGGGGGTCGTCAGTGCATACTTTGCCCGGGGTCCCCGCCGCTGTGAAGACGGCCCTGAAAGTGCTTGGCAAAAAAAAAATGACATCGGTGTGTTTAGAGTTAAGTGCCTGACCAATAAATGACCTTATGGTGACTAGGGTAAAGTGCCCGGCCAAGAAATGACATCGGCGTGTTTAGGGTAAAGTGCCTGGCCAAGAAATGACATCGGCGTGTTTAGGGTAAAGTGCCTGGCCAAGAAATGACATCGGCGTGTTTAGGGTAAAGTGCCTGGCCAAGAAATGACATCGCTGTGTTTAGAGTAAAGTGCCTGGCCAATAAATGACCTTATTGTGACTAGGGTAAAGTGCCTGGCCAATAAATGACCTTATTGTGACTAGGGTAAAGTGCCTGGCCAAGAAATGACATCGCTGTGTTTAGAGTAAAGTGCCGGGCCAATGAATGACCTTATTGTGACTAGGCTAAAGTGCCTGGCCAATGAATGACCTTATTGTGACTAGGCTAAAGTGCCTGGCCAATAAATGACCTTATTGTGACTAGGGTAAAGTGCCTGGCAAATATGTTAACAGCTGCCATTGAGAGAATCTGCGGCCAGTTCTCATTATGTTTAACACAAGATAGGACATTGACCACTCTGTAGTGCAGTGGTTATCAACCTTTCTGGGGCCTCTTTGGTTTTGAAAAATTAAATAAAGGAAGGGGTCGGTGGCAGATTTTATCAGCTGAAATTGACCAATAACTTATTAATTTCTTCAAAAGTTGTTGTAGTGTAGTGAGAGACCGTAACTAACAGTTCAGTTTGACAGGGAAAAGTCTTACCAATAAGATAGCGAGAAATAAAAGTTCTCAAGTGGCCCATGGCTTGTTGTTAGGCACCCCCAGGGTGTGCGCAACCGACATGTTGAGAGTCGCTGTCATAAAGGAAGTGTCAACCGTTCCAACCCTGCCCCCCTTTCTTTCACCCCCCCCCTTCCCTTCACACCCCCTTCCCTACTCTCTTACCGGATTCATCTGCTAGCTACCAGTCAACGAGGAATGCTTGCTAATTCAATTTAGAAATCGGAAGTTGAGAATCAAACCCCATGTCCTTTAATATGGCCTCGTTCTCGTTTAGTTTGTAACTTGACATCATGAGATCGCATACATGTCGGCCATTGTTGTGAAGCCCCCACTTTCACGATATCACAGATATGAAGCTCACTGTTGCGATTTACTGTGGCATGAATGAGGCGACACAAAATATATTTTAGGCACACTATATTTATATATTCGAGGGCCACGATTAATTTATTGATCTCTTTGGGCACTTTGGCCCCTGGTTTAAATTAGGAGTTTGCCTTAGATGAGTTGCCGGCCAAGGCTATCGAGTCCCATCCACCTGGGATGCTTGGGATATTGGCTTTGGTGGGGATTGAACTCCAGACCACCAGTTTAGACCGCTCCACCACCCAGCACCTATTTATAAAGAAATATAGTTTTCAAAATTAATCCACTAAGCAAAATACAAAAATTAAAAAAAGAAATACCTATAAATTTTAAACGTTCGAAAATAGCTATACATAAAAAACAATATCTCACGGAAGGCTGGTTTGACAAAGTCACCCACAATTACCTCCCCTACATTTATCTCCCCCAAAATTATACGAGTAGTTAGTTCTGCGAGTCTTCATTCATGCAGCTTTATATCAAACTAAAATTGTTTAGTGTTCACGATAGGTAATGATTTTAATTATGAGTTTAACGGAGAATTTCATCCGATAGTTCTTGCTCTTGTTTAGTAAGTCAGGTCGTAATTTATAGGATAGCGTAATGAAAACATAACAAAAATGCCAGTAATGACCCATCAAAAATACCCTAATATGACCTTGCTTGTCCCCCTTTGTCTTTTTTCCATCCCAACGATTCCATCTAAAAATATGGTGCTGGATGAATAATAGTTTTTAGATTGTGGATAGTGTCCTCTTGGATGATGTTACCCACTATTAAAAATCCTGTGCTTTGGTTCACTCAATCCATCAGGGAAATGAAGTCAAAAACATTAGCATGGGAGAAGGGTCTTCTCATCGACCTTCCTCTCTACTTATTAGACGTCTGGAAAACGATCGCATTGACCCCTGGAACTGACCAAACTACTCTCTGAAGCAGGGACTTACCCTCATCGTTTATTTCCCTTTCACTCCGCCACCTTGTTAAAGTTAAGTAAATCTGTCTTAAAACATGGAGATACTTTTGGTGTTTCCTTAAAGGTTGTGATGGTAACAGGCATATCAACGATACATAAATCAAATTTCTGTAGCTGTGAGTGACCCCAGCGGTATTGACTATGTGCATATTTTATAATTTATAGGCTACACATTTCTTACAATGGCGTCATCATAGATACATCAAGTAATTGTAAGATGACATCACTGTCTGAAATATGACAACTATCTTTACGATTACATCACTATTAGATGGCATCACTGTCTGTAATATGACATAACTATCTTTACGATTACATCACTATCAGATGGCATCACTGTCTTTACAATGGCATCACTGTCTGTAATATGACATAACTATCTTTACGATTACATCACTATCAGATGGCATCACTGTCTTTACAATGGCATCACTGTCTGTAATATGACATAACTATCTTGACGATTACATCACTATCAGATGGCATCACCGTCTTTACAATGGCATCACTGTCTGTAATATGACATAACTATCTTGACGATTACATCACTATTAGATGGCATCTTTGTCTGTACAATGACATCTCTGTCTATAAGATGATATCACAGTCAGTACGCATTGTAGGACACGTGTATACGTTTGCATTGCTGCAAATAAGAGGTAATAAATTAGCGATAACGATGCGTGCGTGTCTTTGCGATTTGCAAAGAACATTGAGTTGATGGGCGCCCCACGCTTAAAAAAAATAATTAAGTTATATGACTATAACAGCTCTATTCTGTTTTATACCTTTTAGGAAACTTTTGTAAACGCATGTTTTAAAAAAAAGTATTTTAAAAACTATTATATTTTGTACATTTTAGTCAAAAGTAGATGCTGTTTGCATAGAATTTACTCAAGGGTCAGTGGAGGTCGCTGATGACAGGCTGATCAAGAATGAGTTTTTGGTGGGTAAGTGTGCCAAGTGTAAGCTCAATGGGGGATCAGGAATAGGATCAAAATTGAAAGGCAAGATTTGATCACCCACAAACTAACAAACGCACAGAACAATCTAGTAAAAGATATAATTAGATTAGAACAAAGGCTAAAAATTAAACACTCAGTTTTTTCGTTTAAACCCTATATATATATATATATATATATATATATATATATATATATATATATATATATATATATATATATATGTCAGCATTTATATCATTTAAGGGATTTGTCATTTATTAAGAAACAGTTATGTAAATGGGGAACATTTCTGGCGAAAACATATTTCCTTCATTTCCCCTTCAGAAACAAATTAAATTTTGTATTGCCTACGTTACAAATACAAAGCACATAGCAACAGCTACATTTTTAATCTCCACACTAAATCACGCACCCATGAAACAAAGCGCATTGCCTTGAAAAACAGATTTTTGGAGGTATGACTGAAACTTCGATAGAATGTCATCGGCAACGAGTCCATGTGCCGAGTTTCCATCCAAGGATGGCGAGAAGTGGGTCAATGAGCCGTCTGAAGAGTTTGTATAAAAACCCACGAACAAAAGCGAAGTTAACACATCTCTTCCACTGATTGCACGATCTGTGATGCCTTTCATTGTTGTAATCTTTAAATTATCGACACATTTGAATTATTTAATTTTTGTAAAATCCCCGAAGGAAGTGACTTAACTCTTGACTTAGGCATAAAACTAAAAATCCCAGATATGAGCATACCCACCAACCCGTTCACTCAAACGCGAAGCAGACGCATTTAACCACGATAATTGGAGCGACAGTGTCAACCCGCCTCCGTCGCCCCAGTTTTCCAGCTGTTCACCAGGTGAACACAGCACGAGAAAGTCTGAAAATTTCACGGGAGATTACGCTCCACAAGATGAAAATGTTCGTAGAAAGAAAGTTTTATAAAAAAAGGAACTTAAATGTGTTGCACTTATTTGTGTTTCATGTTTGTGTGTTACAGGTGTATGTGTGTTACAGGTGTGCATGTTACATTCATGTTTTTAACAGTTATGTATGATACAGTCATGTGTTACAGTCATGTATGTTACAAACATGTGTCGATAGTAGAAATGCAACCTTCAACCCCAGCCCTTCCAATTTTTGTCAGACATTTCCGATCCTGAATACTAAACACAGAGGCCTAGTCATTGAGGTTATAATCGGAGCCCAGATAAAGAACACACACGTTGTCAAACTTATTGAATGCAGTTAAACGTTTTCTCTGTAGCCAGGAGTCATGGAGGACAACGTTTCACTCTGTAGTTCAGAGTGGACTCATTACTGCTTGCTCGTCTTGACTTTCTTTTAGAAGGCGTGGGTGTCTTTAATGCAATCTCTTGACACACTGAAGTTTCTTTTGACCAAGTGTCTGCCCGATATTTAGACACTCTCTGGCAAAGTTTATGTCTCCATATTTAGACACCATCTGGCTTAGTGTCTGTCTGGGTCGATATTGAGACACTCTCTGAGCAAATGTCTGTCTTGCTCGACATTTAGACACCATCTGGCTTAGTGTCTGTCTGGGTCGATATTGAGACACTCTCTGAGCAAATGTCTGCCTTACTCGATATTTAGACACCATCTGGCCAAGTGTCTGCCTTACTTGACATTTAGACACCATCTGGCCAAGTGTCTGCCTTACTCGACATTTAGACACCATCTGGCTTAGTGTCTGTCTGGGTCGATATTGAGACACTCTCTGAGCAAATGTCTGTCGTGCTCGATATTTAGACGCGCTCTGAACTAATATCTGTCTCCCTCGACATTTAGACACCATGTAACCAAGTGTCTGCCTTAGTTGATATTTAGACTACGTCTGCCTTACTTGACATTTAGACACCATCTGACCAAGTGTCTACCTTACTCGACATTTAGACTACGTCTGCCTTACTTGACATTTAGACACCATCTGGCCAAGTGTCTGCCTTACTTGATATTTAGACTCCGTCTATCTTACTCGACATTTAGACACCATCTGGCCAAGTGTCTGCCTGGCTCGATATTTAGACACTGTCTGAATTGCCGGATTGGAGGCGGGCTGTAAGGAGGATAATCTCGTCTGCCTTAGCAAGCCCAGACCTGTTTGTTGGGCAGACGCTGATTCGATTAGCCCGTGATAGCGGCCGATTCTGATTTAATCGAGGTTATTTTGATTTGTGCCATCTGACTCGACCTGCAGTAATTAATCAATGCCCGGGAAGGAAAAAATAATTTGTTCAGATTTTGGGGTGGGTTGGGGGTGGAAGATCAAGGATTGTAAGTTTTTGGATATCACATAGAATAGTACTTCCCCGTGCACACACAGACTACCGGCAATAAGATTAATGGCCAACACTGAAGTTTTTGGCTATCACATCGAATAGTACTTCCCCTTGCACACACAGACTACCGGCAATAAGATTAATGGCGAACACTGACGTTTTTGGCTATCACATCGAATAGTACTTCCCCTTGCACACACAGACTACCGGCAATAAGATTAATGGCGAACACTAAAGTTTTTGAACTACTTTCTATTTCTTGTTGTTACAGTTACTGCATTTGTCCTGTCTCCTGAGAAAGACTCTTAGTCTCCACGTTCTTTTTCTATTGTCCCTTCTTTCAATTTCGAGCTTCCACCTACCATGTTCCACTATTTCCTTCAAGCAGCTTGAACGCACTCCTTCATTTATTACACACACAAACATCTGTACTTATACAACTCATTTTGAAACGCTTTTCGGTTATCAAAATTGTTCAGAGGTATGTTGAGCATGCAGGCAGTGTTTGTCTTGAAGACATACTATTGCAAAGATGCTGAGATATTCTGCCATTAATGGAGTGAAGAGTCCTGGTAGTCGAGTGTATCTGTACGGGGTTTGAAGTCCGGCCCATTTATGTATGTTTATTCCGATGATAAATGTACGTCCCAAACTGTACAATGAAGAACCCTAAGTGTGTACGTTACCAATATACTGCATTGATGATGCACTTCTAACTTCTGTAACGCACACTTTCCGTGGAAGTATTCGGCAATCTGAAAATAATATTGATATTTTTACCTTAAGTGTTTACGATTATACTCAGTGGCGTAACAACGGCTTGGCATTGGGGCAGTTGCCAAAGGCGCCGCCCTGCGCCAGTTAAAAAGGGCGCCCCTAAATCTCTAATTTTTAAAATTTTTATTTAAATATCAAGGGCGCCAAAAACAAATTAGGCAAGGGCGTCAAAAACCCAGTTACACCTCTGATTATACTTGTCTGTAAATAGATGTGAACGGTAACACTTGTTTGTAAATAGATGCAAACTTGTGACTACCATAGCTGGTGACTAAATCTAGACGTAGTTAGGGCTAAGCAGTTGATGCCACCAACATGGCCGTTAGACGTATTTAGGGCTACGCAAATGATGCCACCAACATGGCCGTTAGACGTATTTAGGGCTAAGCAGTTGATGCCACCAACATGGCCGTTAGACGTATTTAGGGCTAAGCAGTTGATGCCACCAACATGGCCGTTAGACGTATTTAGGGCTAAGCAGTTGATGCCACCAACATGGCCGTTAGACGTATTTAGGGCTAAGCAAATGATGCCATCAACATGGCTGTTAGACGTATTTGGGGCTAAGCAGATGATGCCACCAACATGTTACATTGATACACCGTGCTCAGATAAATCATGGGTTTGCGTGTAGACTGATAGGCGAGGGAAGGGGGCAGATGCCAGGAACATTTGATATCCGGGGATCTCAGTCTAATTCTAGGATCTTAATATCTAGCAAACTGTCTTCTATACTTTTTCTGAGTACTGTTGACATGTTTCACCCATTGTATGCATCCGACAGGAGTGGATGGGAGCTGATCACCACAAGTGGTGGGGCTGCCATTTGGGTTAAAGCAAAAATACCTTTTTTTTTTCATATCATTTTTGGTAAAGTCTCCAAGGCAGTGATCTACTTTTGACTAATAAAACTGAAAATAGGACTGTCTACATCCGCCATAATAAAGAACTCAATTGGTTTGTCAGGGTCGTGGGGGTGAGTTTGTTAGTCTGGGGTGTTGGATACGTTTGTTAAGCAGGTGTTGGGTAAGTTTGTTTGGGGTGTGTGGGGTGAATTTGTTTAGCAGGGCTGAGACTATGGATTTGTTAGTAGCTAACGACGCTTCATCTCCGGTAACAGCTCGTCACATCTGACAGCTCCGTGTCATCCCTAGTTTGTCACCACCATAAATGTCAGTCCGGCATGCACCCAGCTCCCCCACTTGCTAACTTAGTTTCTCCTTGGGAATTGTCAACTTAATGGCGTGTCCTTACGTGATGGCCCCCGGCAATGTGTGGCGGAAAAAGACTTTCATCACATTTAAACTCCGATTTCCGAGGATTGTTGGCCACCGAGGAGCAGGAGTTGTGTCAAAATCCTGGCCGTCAAAGTGTTTTTATCGAGTTTGTTATAATAATAACCTGGGGCTACTCGTCATCCAAATCAATTTACGGGCTGCAGTCCTATTTTAAGGCACCGCAAGGGATGGGGATCATAGGGGATACGTTTTAATGGCGATCCGGTTTAAGCTCAGACGTTTCTATTAATAGATCGAGTTGTCCAACGTCGTCCTGGCGCTAACAACTCTTTAATTCCATTAGCAACAAGTCATGCGGTAACTAAATGATTCAAGCATGCAGGTACTGGATCACGTCCCTCTACGACACACGCTAATATTTAACTATTGTCAGGTCTTACATCATCGTGTTATCCGTTACAAAGTTGATGTTTTTGCTCCAAAAAGTCCTGTACAATGACGTGAACGACCGATGTGACGTAGTGTAGGAGTGGACACGAACTATAAATAAACGCACGATGAAAGTAATGGGATGCATCACTTGACAATATTTAACTTCAACATATAAATATGCATGAGTTATCAACCCTCACACCCCCCCCCCTTCCCGGCAGCCTCAACTTTTCTGGCCCCCCCACCCCCCCCCGCATACAGGAATCGTCTTAAGAATTCTTGTTTCAAAATCCATTTGTATCTTGGACGTACGTCAGAAATTTGCTATCTCTTGCATTTATCAATTGCGCCATTCAGAACGAAGGTCGATAGGGGGAAGGATGATATCTTCTGGTGGTGTAGACTAGGATACCCAACTTCTGTTAGTGACGTCATGTGGCAGATGGCGAATATTTGGCTTTTTGTCAGAGCCAAATTTTAATTGAAAATAATTTAAATTATTGCATTAATGTGTGCATTAAAAGGAAAGTCTTTTTCACCAAAACTTTGACATGAGAAATTGTATCACGAAATCTTTGACATGATAAATTGTTATCACCAAACGTTTGACATGATAACTTGTGTCACGAATGCTTGACATGACAAATTGTGTCACGAAATGTCAGCCATAATAAATTTTTTAATCAAATGTTTGACATGATAAATTCTGTCTGGAAATGTTTAACATGATAAATTGTGTCACGTAATGTTTGACATGATAACTTGTGTCACCAAATATTTGACATGACTAATTGTGTCACCAAATATTTGACATGACTAATTGTGTCAATAAATTGTGTCACCAAATGTTTGACATGAGAAATTGTCACCAAATGTTTGACATGATAAATTGTGTCGCCTGTTGTTATACATTTTGGTTGGTCTATGTTCGTTTGATTTGCTTAAAACCAAAAGAAGCCTATGACATGTTGACCATGATATGATGTTAGTGCTCAAGAAAACAACGGAGAATATTGAAGAACCTTGTGGATTAGTTACGCTTTCAATCATGGCATTAAATATGTCTGAGTTTACGTTCAGCCAGATTGAGTTATAGTGAGGAACAAAAATCTCATATGCGGTTCACTTTGTTTCTATAAAATGAGGCCACGGGTCACTTTGCATCCATACCAGGAGTCCCCAAACTACGGCCCGCGAGGCCAGTTCATCCGGCCCGCGAGGCCAGTTCATCCGGCCCGCCGATGGTGCTAGAACTTGCTTGATAAAACGTATGGAACACGAGACGTTGGGATACAATTTAAATTTTAATATTATGTTTATACCAATAGGAGATCTTCACAGGAGCGGAGACCTCCTGGCTGCTGTGCGCCTTAATTTGTACTTTTCAATTTTAAATAATTGTCTATATTTTCTTGTTTACCCTCGAACTCCTAAAATCGTACAATATGGTATCTTAATAGTAAATAAATAATCATACAGTATGTAAAATGAATACAATAACTACTCGCATCGCAGCGCCTAGTGGGATCGAGTTAAGCTGGTGTAAAAAAAGTTAACTACTAAAAGCAGAAGACCGACGTATATATACAATCTGCGATCACTTTGTTTTGCAGACGTTTATTTGCTATTGATATTAATTTATATTGATTGGACGCACAGATCACATTATCACAGTCTATCACTGGTAAAAATAAAATTACTGTTGAAATTTAACGTGGTTCAAACTCGATCTCAGATCAGCATAAAACAAAATGTATTTAAATTTCTCGATAAAATAACAACACATAAAAAAAAAAAAAAAAAAAAAGCTCAAAACCATTAGCTTCGGGTAGATGAGACCCGTAAACCATGGCCGGTAGCTCATCTAGGAGAGGGAAACTCTGACTCCAAACCTCTGCTGCCTTGTGGATATACCCTGATGGGAAAGGCTAAGGGAGTAAACCCCGACAGAAAATCAGGAATTGGAGCTCCTTAGGCGGTCTGTTTTTGAAATCATTTGCATTCCGGCAGCTCCTGCGACGCCAATGGTGCCAAGCCGTATCGACACTACTCGATCCCTTGGATCCACCAGTGGCGTGGAGAGGGGGGATCTGCTGGTTGGGCAGCAGCTGGTTCTCCATACTAATTCGCCCAGGCTTTATCTTCACTGGGTGCGTGGAGATCAGAGGGTCATCTCAACAAGTAGGCCACAGAAACATGCACCTAGAAATAAGAAAACAAAAGAAAAGAAGACACCAGCTCTTCGACTAGCAAGCTGGAACGTAAGGACTATGTGTCCGGGCATTACTGCCGACCTGCAGCTCATTGACGATGCAAGGAAGACAGCTATCATTGATAGAGAGCTTAGCAGACTAAACATTGATATTGCGTGCCTCCAGGAGACCAGGCTCCCGGAATGTGGTACCATAAAAGAAAACAACTACACTTTCTTCTGGCAGGGTGGACCAATGGACGCACCAAGACAACATGGGATTGGTTTTGCTATTAAAAACGTACTATGCTCATCCATAGAACCCCCGACAAAGGGCACAAATAGAATACTTACCATACGTCTATCAACGTCTTCTGGATTTGCCAACATCATCAGTGCTTATGCTCCAACACTTTCCTCCAGCTCAGAAGCGAAAGATCAGTTCTATGAAGATCTACATCAAACAATAGCCAGCATACCCAACAATGAAGCAATTTACCTCTTGGGTGACTTCAATGCGAGAGTGGGAAGTGATTACATGGCCTGGCCTACATGCCTTGGTCATTTCGGAAGAGGCAGGCTAAATGAAAATGGGCAGAGGCTACTGGAAATATGCTGCTTACATGGGCTATGTGTAACAAATACCTACTTCAACTGTAAGGCTATTCACCAAGTATCATGGAGGCATCCCCGCTCCCAACACTGGCACCAGATAGATCTCATAATTACAAGACGCACACAACTGGCTAGTGTCCTCCTCACTCGCAGCTACCATAGCGCAGACTGCGACACAGATCATTCCTTAGTGGCTAGCAAGATAAGGTTACTGCCAAAGAAACTGTATCACACCAAAAACAAGGGCAAACCTCGCATAAGCACATACTCCACCAATAACCCAGAGAGAACGGAAGAATATAACCATAGATTACAAGAAGCTCTTGAACAAATGCCACCAATAGACACTGTTGAGTCCCAATGGTCACATCTGCGGGACACTATCTATAACTCGGCTATCACGGCATTTGGCAAGAGAGAACGCAAAAGTGCAGATTGGTTCGAGGCTCACTGGCAGGAAATGAAGCATGTCACTGATGCTAAAAGAAAGGCTCTCTTGGCTTATAAAGACACGCCTTGCCCAGCCACTCTACAAACTCTTAAAAGTGCCAAGAAAAACACCCAGCAGGCAGCTCGCCACTACGCTAACACATATTGGCTCAATCTAAGCTCCAGCATACAGTCAGCTGCTGATAGAGGAGATGCAAAGGCTATGTACGAGAATATAAAACAAGCAACAGGGCCTCTGACCTCCAAGACTGTGCCCTTAATGTCAAAAACAGGGGAACTTATTACTGATCGGGATAAACAACTCAAACGGTGGATTGAGCACTACTTGGAACTATACGCAACAATGAACCATGTCTCAACCGCTGCTCTGGACGATATCCCAGACCTGCCGGTCATGGATGAGCTTGACACCCTACCCACCCTAGAAGAGGTACGTAGAGCCATCGATTGTCTCGCCTGTGGGAAAGCCCAATGGCAATGATGGAATTCCACCAGAGGTTCTCAAATGTGGAAAGGAAGTTCTATTACGGCCCTTGCACGATCTCCTTACCATGTGCTGGGAACAGGGACAGCTACCACAAGAATTGAAAGATGCAAACATTGTTACATTGTACAAGATCAAAGGAGACAAGAGTGACTGCAACAACTATCGTGGAATCTTCCTTCTTAGCATAGTTGGAAAGGCCTTCGCCCGAGTTGCATTAACACGCTTGCAGACCCTAGCATCGCGTGTACTCCCAGAATCGCAATGTGGCTTTCGAGCCGGTAGGTCAACCATAGACATGATCTTCTCTCTGCGCCAGTTGCAGGAGAAATGCAGGGAACAACATATGCCTCTATACATAGCGTTTGTCGACCTCACTAAAGCTTTTGATCTTGTCAGCAGAAGCGGCCTCTTCCAGATCCTAAAAAAAATAGGCTGCCCTGCACGTCTGCTTAATATCATCGAGCAGTTCCACTATAACATGCAGGGCACAGTATGCTATGACGGTGCCACCTCAGAAGCTTTTCCAGTAAGTAGTGGAGTAAAGCAAGGCTGCGTGCTAGCTCCTACTTTATTTGCAATCTTCTTCTCCATCTTACTCCAGTATGCCTTCAAGAACAACAGCGAGGGGATATACATCCACACTAGAGCAGACGGGAGATTGTTCAACATTGCGCGCCTTAGAGCTAAGACCAAAATAAGAAAGGTCATGCTACGTGAGCTCTTATTTGCAGATGACGCCGCTTTAGTATCTCACTCAGCAGACGGCCTGCAGAGCCTTGTATCCAGTTTATCCGCTGCCTGCAAAGAGTTTGGCATGATCATCAGCTTAAAGAAAACCAACATTATGGCTCAGGACGCTGAATCTTCTCCCACTATCTCCATCGACGACTGCAACTTGGTTGCTGTTGACAGATTCACATATCTAGGGTCGACCATTTCGAGCATCCTCTCAATGGAGGATGAGATAAGTGGT
Source organism: Omphiscola glabra (assembly GCA_964017045.1). Lineage (NCBI taxonomy): Eukaryota > Metazoa > Mollusca > Gastropoda > Lymnaeidae > Omphiscola > Omphiscola glabra. The sequence continues at coordinate 4,292,870 of OZ024794.1, read as the reverse complement.
AGGATAGGGAGGGCCGCAACTGTCATGACGAGATTGAAGAAAAGAGTCTGGTCCAATGCCAAGCTCACAACAAGAACTAAGCTGCAGGTATACCAGGCCTGCGTACTGAGCACACTCCTCTATGGCTGCGAGTCTTGGACCACATACAACAGGCACGAAAAAAGGCTCAATGGCTTCCATCTCAGATGCCTGCGCCGCATCCTTGACATCAAATGGCAGGAAAAAGTCCCCAACACGGATGTCCTGTCTCAAACAAATATGTGCAGCGTCCCAGCCATTTTAATCCAAAGACGCCTCCGCTGGCTTGGGCACGTCAAGCGAATGCAACCTGGTCGCATACCTAAGGACGTGCTGTACAGCGAGCTGGCGATAGGGAAAAGGTCAGTTGGACGGCCTCGTCTCAGATACATAGACATTTGCAAAAGAGATATGAAGGCGGCTAACATCAACATTTCAAATTGGGAGGGCTTGGCGGAGGATCGATCCACATGGCGGGGCATCGTGAAGAAAGGATCACTACGTGCCGAGGAGGTCTACAGGGCGGAAGCAGCTGTGAAGAGAGCGCGGAGAAAGGCAAGAAAACACTACTCCACTGCATTCGTGTGCGGGACATGCACAAGAGACTGCCATTCAAGGATCGGTCTCATTAGCCACACGAAGAGCTGCAACCAGACAAGATAATCTATCGTCTCTCGTAGACGGAAAGATGCCATACATACATACATACATACATTTAACAAACAGTGACATTATTTAAAAAACCTACCAAGTAACCCGAGGTTTTTGTTTTTAGGAAAAGTTGGTTTAAATTTTTTTTATATAAAATAATAAACAATTTCCATTAAGCCTATTCCCGCTAAGTTATTATAGTCTGATAACTACCACAAACTTTAAATGGGTGAAAGAAGGAGGAGTGTCGGATAACATACGGAGACATTAAAAATCGTACTCGCCGAGGTTGGAACTAACAACCCTTCGACAAGTTCAGTTGTGCAGAGAACAGAAGAACTTGGAGAGAACATAGTGCTACAGATGGTTACCGGAAATTTGTTTGAAATAAATTTCGTCGACGGAAATTTGGTCGAACGGATTATTGGTCGAATCTTAATATTTTCGTCAAATTTCTTTTTGAACGCACTATACTATATTGTGAAACAAAATAATGCGTTCAATAAGAAATTTGAAGCAAACGCTAGGAATTTGCTGTGGTATTCTCTGGAACTATCTCTCATAACGTCTTGTGTTTATTTGTAGTGTCAATTTGGACTTTCAGATAACGGAATAGTTTGCATCCGTTTGCAGCATGCATGAAACAACTTATGTCTGTGAGCAAACATTTTCAAATATAAAGTATGTAAAGTCAACACATTGAACGGGAGTGACTGATGAACATTTGAAAACAATTCTTTTGATTGGATTCAGCGATTCCAAACCAAATATTGATGATATCTTGAAACCCAAACGTCAGTTTCACAAATCTCACTAACCATTTTTGCTGCTTAGTTTGTGAGGTTGGAATATGTGCGCACTAGATCTGATGTAACTATCTTTTTGCTAACGTCGCCTTCTGTGCTAACCTTTTTAGTAAATAAATATGTTGGTTGCATTTGCGTTTTTTTGCATTGCAGCCACTCACCCATGACTAACATGGAATACTAAACTTAGTTTTTCGTATTTTTCCCCAGAGCTTTCGTTCTGACCTGCAAGTATTGTACGCGCTCGCCATTTTTTCCCGTTATCCAGCCCGCGGGAAAAAAAGTTTGGTGACCCCTCATCTATACATTGGGGTCGCGACTATAAAAGGGTTTAGAACCTGTGGTAGAGTGTAATAAATTGACTTAATACTGTGTGGCGACATAATCTGCTACCGTTAAGACTTCTTTGCTTCATGGGGCCCACGGCCAGAAACATGTGGAGAACCATTGACTACTACATTCACCCCTCACCAGCTCTCGGCTCTTCCCATACTCTCCTTAATGAAAACGTTTTGTCTCCCGTAACGCCAGCACCCTCTGATTTGGGGCGCTGATTCTGGGGAGCCAGGCCGAGAGAATGACTGTGATTTGATAGACGAGAGTTTAATGCCCCAGATAACATTGAAACATTGACAAATGACAAGGAGATTATGAGGCGCTGGGGCGGTACAATCGTATTACTAGCCATCTATTGAGTACGTCATGCCTCCCGCCCCCAGATCCTGGGCGTCCAATCACACGCACGTGTCCAATACCAGAAGAATATAAGTAAGATTAAAATGATCTTCTTGTAGATGATATCTTCTTATAAATACGATGAGATTATAGACAATAGGATATAATAGATAAGATAATATTATAGATACGATGATGATGTAGATTTAATTTTCTTCTGTGTTATCTGGGCCTTGTTTTTAATCACATTTTATGCGACATATATCACAGCATTGTTTCCGAACATGGCATGCATTAAAGAAGTGTTCCAAACAAGACTTTTATTACAAAAAGTCTTCCCAGACATGTATTGTATTACAGCAGTGTTTCGAAACATGGGTATGGAAACAGGTCGTAAAACCCACCCTTACCGATAAAAGTCGTTTAACCCACTCTCTAACCCAGTTATTTGGTCTTGTTATTTTTCTATTACCAGTGCGAGATCGAATTTCTAGGCGGAAAAAACTTTCGTGTTTGCTGCTTTTAAGGCTAGAACCAGAAAATCTAGGACAGTGTTCATATGGCTAGAACAAAAGATCTAGGGCAGTGGTCATATGGCTAGAACAAAAGATCTAGGACAGTGGTCATATGGGTAGAATCAGAAAATCTAGGACAGTGGTCATATGGCTAGAACCAAGATCTAGGACAGTGTTCATATGGCTAGAACAAAAGATCTAGGACAGTGGTCATATGGCTAGAACAAAAGATCTAGGACAGTGGTCATATGGGTAGAACCAGAAAATCTAGGACAGTGGTCATATGGCTAGAACCAAGATCTAGGACAGTGTTCATATGGCTAGATCCAAAGATCCAGGACACTCGTCATATGGATAGAACCAAAGATCTAGGACATTAGTCTTATAGATAGAACCAAAGATCTAGGACATTAGTCTTATGGATAGAACAAAGATCTAGGACATTAGTCTTATTGAAAGAACCAAAGATCCAGGACACTGGTCATATGGATAGAACCAAAGATCTAGGACAGTGAAAATATGGCTAGAATTAAAGGTCTATGACATTTGTCATGTGGCTAGAACCAAAGATCTAGGACAGTGATCACATGGATAGAACCAAAGATATAGGACATTGGTCATATAGATAGAACCAAAGATCTAGGACATTAGTCTTATGAATAGAACAAAAGATCTAGGACATTATTCCTATTGAAAGAACCAAAGATCCAGGACACTGGTCATATGGCTAGAACCAAAGATCAAGGACGGTGGTCATATGGCTAGCACCAGAAAATCTAGGACAGTGGTCATATGGGTAGAACCAAGATCTAGGACAGTGTTCATATGGCTAGATCCAAAGATCCAGGACACTCGTCATATGGATAGAACCAAAGATCTAGGACATTAGTCTTATAGATAGAACCAAAGATCTAGGACATTAGTCTTATGGATAGAACAAAAGATCTAAGACATTAGTCCTATTGAAAGAACCAAAGATCCAGGACAGTGAAAATATGGCTAGAATTAAAGACATAGGACATTGTTCATATGGCTAGAACCAAAGATCTAGGACGGGGGTCATATGGCTAGAACTGGAGATCAACGATATTGTTCAAATGGCTAAAACCAACGATCTAAGGCTTTGGTCATATGACTAGAACCAAATCTAGGACAATGGTCATATGACTAGAATGTAAGATAATGGACATTGGTTATATGAATAGAACCATAGTTATAGGACATTGGTCATTTGGATGGAGCCAAAGAAGCAGGACATTGGTCATGTGGCTAGAACCAAAGATATGGGACAGTGGATCACATGGCTAGAACCAAAGATCTAGGACAACGGTCATATGGCTAGAATCTAAGATCAAGGACATTGGTCATATTGATAGAACCAAAGATATAGGACATCTTTCATATCATCACACATTTGGTTGCCCAAGTTTCCTGTTTTCAGTTAATTGATGACGCTTAGTTGCGTACTTATATATATTTTTTAGCCCAAAAGAATATAATATTTTTTTTAGTGTTTACACTATTTCGACATGTACCTTTTAGAATTTAACATAGGGCGCCTGTGCAAACCTAATTGTCTAGGGCGACGGGAATCGAAAAAGTTTAGAAACCAATGGCGTAGCGGAACCAAATATGTCACAAGCACTTTTGAACTAACAGTGGACTAAACATTACTGTTACAAGTTACAGCTACTACCGAGGAGGCCTTCTTCTAGAACAATATCTAATGAGTTCACTTTTGAAAATATAAGGCGATATTATGACTTTTAACGCAACAATTATTAATATCTTTACAGCCTTATATAAATATGTTATTTATGGACTGTCAAAGTGTCAGTCGAAATATTGCAAAATTTACGAATAACCGTACATACGTTCTACTGGGACCCCCAGCCCCGTACCATACGTAAGCGTACATACGTTCTACTGGGACCCCAGCCCCTTACCATACGTAAGCGTACATACGTTCTACTGGGACCCCAGCCCCTTACCATACGTAAGCGTACATACGTTCTACTGGGACCCCAGCCCCTTACCATACGTAAGCGTACGCAAAATTTCTTAATCGACAACCCCCCAACCCCCTTTTCTCAGTACGTACAAACTATAAATGCTATATGGATGACCTTCTAACCAAGCACACTATATCTTATGTACCACTGAGTCCTGACCAACATATATGTATCACTCAGACCTGACCAAAATATATGTACCGTTGAGACTTGACCGACACATATGCCCCACTCACACCTTCATCAACATCATCATCATCATCATCAGGTCCCATAGTCCTTCGACCGTTGGGGCGCCACAGATGACATGTACACTATTCTTCTCCATTCCTATCGGTCTTCTGCCCTACGCATAGCATCGCCTTACCAACACATATTATACCCCTCACACCCGACTGATGTGTTCGGACCACGGAACACCGCCGATGTGCCGCTTCGCGGCCCGACTAGCATTACGCCTTTTGGGTGAGGGGAGGGAAGAGGGGGTACATTGTGGTAGACTTAATGAGCTCTGGCTCAATAGCTTGCGGTTTTTCTTAAAATAGTTAGTCAGTTAGGACCATGGCATCTCTATATTTGACCTTTGATCCGAAGGATTTGTTAGTTAGGACCATGGTATCTCTATATTTGACCTTTGATCCGAAGGGTTTGTTAGGACTTGGTATATCAACCTTTGATCTTTGAACCTAATTGATTTGTTAAGACCACGGTATTCAGTGGCGTAACAACGGCTTGGCATTGGGGCAGTTGCCAAGGGCGCCGGCCTGCGCCAGTTCAAAAGGGCGCCACTAAATCTCTAATTTTTAAATTTTTATTATTTAAAAAATAAATTAGCCAAGGGCGCCAAAAACCCAGTTACGCCTCGGACGGAATCTACTAACCCAAACTCTCACGACAACATTCTTATAGTGCGATCTTCTGTGTCCCAGGTTTTCATCCTTTTTTATTTCTTCTCCTCGCTCGTATTCCCATTGAAATCTGTTTAAGCCCTTCAGATGTCCAATCCAAAGACCGTTTGCCCAGCAGCCATCGAGGCCTTGGCACACATTGTTTAGCATTGAGTCCACGTCACTTGCTGTGTCAACTGCGCTTGTCTTTAGTGCTCACATTGACAGACCGTTGATAGACTTTTGTCTTAGACAGACTATAGCGCCGAAGACAACGCTATATGCGACATGCGCGTCTCTTCTCACACGCTGAACTAGAAATACTTGCCCGAGCTTACTCAGAGCTTACTCAGCACTTACTCGGAGCTTACACAGCGCTTACTCAGAGCTTACCCATCGCACGGGCCGTGTCATTGGAAGGGTGCGACATTTTAAAAAAATGTTAAAATAAAAAAATCCGGTGAAAGCATTGTATTATCGGAATGAGAGGAGTTGCAGTCATAAGATGACTGACTTGATCTCTCCATTCAAACTTGACTTGAACTCTCCATTCAAACTTGACTTGAACTCTCAATTCAAACTTGACTTGAACTGTCCAGCCAAAATTGACTTGAACTCTCCATTCAAACTTGACTTGAACTCTCCATTCAAACTTGACTTGAACTCTCCATTCAAACTTGACTTGAACTCTCCAGCCAAACTTGACTTGAACTCTCCATTCAAACTTGACTTGAACTCTCCATTCAAACTTGACTTGAACTCTCCAGCCAAACTTGACTTGAACTCTACATTCAAACTTGACTTGAACTCTCCATTCAAACTTGACTTGAACTGTCCAGCCAAACGTGACTTGAACTCTCCAACCAAACGTGACTTGAACTCTCCAACCAAACTTGTCTTGAGCTCTCCAACCAAACGTGACTTGAGCTCTCCAACCAAACTTGTCTTGAACTCTCCAACCAAACGTGACTTGAACTCTCCAACCAAACTTGTCTTGAACTCTCCAACCAAACTTGACTTGAACTCTCCAACCAAACTTGTCTTGAACTCTCCAACCAAACGTGACTTGATCTCTCCAACCAAACTTGTTTTGAACTCTCCAACCAAACTTGACTTGAACTCTCCAACCAAACTTGACTTGATCTCTCCAACCAAACTTGACTTGATCTCTCCAACCAAACTTGACTTGATCTCTCCAACCAAACTTGACTTGAACTCTCCAAACTTGACTTGAACCAAAATTTGTCTTTTACGCGCCGTTTAGTTTACAGGCGCATCGTTAAGTTGTCTTCTGTGACATGCATTAGATTTATTGACATATGACCCGTGGTGACCACATTAAAGTGGCTCGTTAGTCGGGTCATGTCAGTGCAGGGTCCATAATTCTTGGGTACCCTCCCTCACCCTCCTTTTAAAATCCATCGATTGGCATAAACACCCCCCCCCCCCCCAATGAGCCCAATGCCTGAGAAGATCTTGAATGAATCAAAAGGGTGAACTTTAAACCAGTTTACAGATAAAGGCTAATGGAAACAGTTGGCGTTAAAAATATGAGTTCCTTAAACTGTTTACCGGATGTTGATTTATCCCACCCTGGGAGGCAGGCTATGTTGGTTAATATAATTGGGCATACTTTTTTTCAATATTATTCTATCCCAGTGGGGTGATAATTTTGTAGTGGAAGTCTGGGGAAGGAGCAAAACGACACTTGGTTATCGCTGAGTTTGAGGCAAATGGAAACTTTCCAGTGCTAAGCTTGGGTCTAATGATACATTTCCAATGCCGAGCTTAACTGCATTTGTCAGCACAACCGTCGTGCCAATCAAAATGTATCGTGTCAGCACAAACCACATTCCCTGCAGACAAAGGTCAGCACAACCCCATATTCCCTGCGGCGAGCCGTTTAGCCCAAACATTGGTACTGGTTTCCTATCGCAAATCTCCATTCATATTTTACACTTTAAACTAACACTATAAAACTTCACATGATCTCTATTTAAAAAATATAAAAAAATTAACAGGAAAAGTTTATTAACAGTAATATCATTTTATAATACTTAAACGAAAAAAAAATTGACCTCTGACAGTGTGCAGTTATGTGACATGGTTCCGTTCATCGTTTTTTAATCTCAGTTCAATAACAACACATCACCAGATTGGCTACCATTTATTTCTTGCACCTCAGAATGAATCCCATGACAAGAGAATATGTGCAACCCCCTTTTACACCCCTGCCTGAGCCCAGCAAAGATTCCGAGGTCACTCTGAGAAAAATAATGTTTTTTAAAAAGTTTTTTTGCCCGTGCGTGTTTGTGAGACAAGCCGCATCGCAAGAAGAAAAAAAAATAATGGGATCGAAATTACACACAGATTGGATCCACGGAGGAAGAGATTTCTTGTGTAGGAGAAAATACTAATTGAAATGTATGGCCGTGAGGTGTGGCCGCCACTGATGTTAAGTCTGGTCGCCTTTGATGTAAGGTCTGTCCACCATTGTTGTACGGTCTGGAAGCTAGTGGTCAATCGTGCCATTGAAATGAACAGATACCAAGACTGGTGGTACCATCGTACATGATTCTTCAAATTGAATTGGAAAGGGGTGGAGGTGGCACACCATGAGGTCACGCTACACCATGGCCGGCTCTAGAGAACACCACAGCACGGCCGGCTCCAAAGGACACCATACCATAACTTGCGCTAGAGGACACCACACTATGGCTGGCTCTAGAGACAGCACATCATAACTAGCTCTAGAGGACACCACACCATGGCCGGCTCTAGAGTACAACACACAACACACCATGGCCGGCCCCAAAGGACAACATACAATAACTAGCTCTAGAGGACACCACACTAAGGCTGGCTCTAGAGACAGCACATCATAACTAGCTCTAGAGTACAACACACCATGGCCGGCCCCAAAGGACACCATACCATAACTAGCTCTAGAGGACATGACATCATGGCTGGCTCTAGAGGGCACCACATCATAACTAGCTCTAGAGGACACCACACCATGGCCGGCTCTAGAGCACAACACACCATGGCCGGCCCCAAAGGACACCATACCATAACTAGCTCTAGAGGACTCAACCCCATAGCTAGCGCTAGTGGCACGCAACACTATGGCCGGCTCTGGGACGACAACACTCCAAGGCGGGCATTAAGGGGACACCACACAATGGCTTTCATCTAGGCTTACATCACAAGCATGTTTTTATGTTAGATGTGGGATAATTTGACGATCTTGCATGTTGCTCACACTTATACTGCCTGTGCCTGTGATAATGCCATAATAAGGCAATGTTGAGCCGGGAAGTAGTTAGCTAATTATCATTGTAGTCCTTGACATTGCTCTGACATTTAGTTGCTGGCGATGTTACATGGACCTACCAAACAGATGGAGCTGGTTGCCAATGTACGAGCCGAGGCTTTAAGACGGTAAGCTCAAGCCTCAATCAGAATATATGTTAGTTAGTTGGTTGTCATTATGACCACAATACCATGCATCCTGATCAATTTCTTCAGACCACAATACCATGCATCCTCATCAATTTCTTCAGACCACAATATCCATTCTGATCCGTTTTTTAATCACGTATTTTTATGTTTTAAAAAACAACTGCTGAACGTTTGCTGCTTGGCTGGTACATTGTGACATGTGTGTGTGTGGAGGGGGGTATGTGTATGCTAAAGCGTGCTTGTTCGTGTGTGTGTGTATGCATGTGTGTGTTTGTAGGTGAGTGTCCGGTCGGAGTGGTGCTTGACCAGACAGTTCCAAGTGAACGTTTTATCGGTATTTTTATCTCCTTATTTCTGACAAGCGCGCTCTTCGGTCGAAGGACGTGCTTAACACTGCAGCCATCAGATGAGCAGCCTTGACATTGGCTGTGATCGGGTTACCGTAGAGACTCGCCCCCTCCCAACATCACCCCACCCTATTTCGACACCCCACTGTCATAAACATAATGTCTGAATGGAGAACGTCTTTTATGTCTTGGCTTAAGCCAGTTGATGTCCCCACGTAGTGGCTTGGTGTATACACGAGCCTTGCCGTTGGGATGATAGACCCGGGAGATTTAGAGCAGGAATGGGGACTTAAAGCCGAGAAGGAACACGGAGACTGTTTGACAATGATCATGAATGCTTCTATTACCTGACAATGTTATATTATTATTATAAAAAATTTTTTATAGCGTAGTACCCCAACCTAGGACTGGGCTCACCACGCTGAACATACACTTTAACAAACATAATCATGAACTTAAAAATTAACATACATTAATGAAATAAAACAAAATAAAAATGTATTCACCCAACCACTTCATATCGGTCAGAGGGGGGAATCAGTCAGGAAAGTAGAGTTTAAAGAGATGTGTTTTGATTGCAGTTTTGAAGGCTGTGATGGTTGGTATATTGCGGATGTTTAGTGGAAGAGAATACCGATCGGACACTCACCTACAAACACACACATGCATACACATACACACACACACACATCAATTGTGTTTGAAAGTAGCGAAGTGATGTCTCACATCGTCGTGTGCATCTCATAAACAAACTGTCCGATCATACGTTCTATTTAGGCCCCCTCCCACCCACATCCCTATTAGGCCACTGACCAGGTGATCATCCCTGATGATAGGTTAGTTCGTTGTTTTATGGAAGTAGTCCAGGTGTGAGTCTGAAAAAGTGGCGTGTGAACTTGTGTGAACAAAGGGGACGCGCGTTTGGTAGAGTGGGGGAACGAGCAGAGCGAGTCAGGGAGTGAAAGAGTAAAATAAAAATTGTAGTCCAGTGATCCCTTTAGTCAGAAGTTTTTTGTTAAGGTTGTTAGCGAGACGTTCTGTACTAATCAGACTATTTAATGTTAGTAATTGTACTCATGACACTGTGGGTTAATTGTGTTATAAATACAAGTTTAACAAATAGTATTTGAAAGAACTCTTTGTCTCTTCTTGTGAAATGGTGTATAAGTCATACCTTAGACAAGTGGGGTGTAGCGTCGCCCCAGATTGCCGAGTCGCCATGGGGTGCCGCGTTGCCCTGGTACAGGGCGTGGGGGCACTCGCTCCGGGCGCCCCATCAATGGGCATTCACCCGAGTGTCAATTCTGTATTTCTATATTTATTGAGGGGCGTCGCTTTTACTCGACACCACTCTGCCCTTGGTAGGCGCGGCTTCCTCAAAGTGTCATTACTTTATTTCCACTTTTGATCTAGCATGTAACTTGTAGTGGATCTAGCATGTAACTTGTGGTGGATCTAGCATGTAACCTGTAGTGGATCTAGCATGTAACTTGTAGTGGATCTAGCATGTAACTTGTAGTGGATCTAGCATGTAATTTGTAGTGGATCTAGCATCTAACTTGTAGTGGATCTAGCATGTAACTTGTAGTGGATCTAGCATGTAACTTGTAGTGGATCTAGCATGCAACTTGTTGATCTAGCGGGCCCTATGAACTGCAAACCGGTAAGTTACTTAATTAATTACTGTTTGCAGTTACTAGATGACTCTTACTGGCCCTACTTACGAGTTAAATTTATTTTGGCGCAACCCTTTAATTAAAAAAAATGATACTCTTTTTAGATGTGCATTTGTTAAAATTTGACTTTAGACTCTGCGTCTGGTGAAAACCTAAATCTGGCAAGGGTGCCGGGAATCGAACAATTCTAGGAACCTATGACGAACAAAATGTGACACACACGCATGTGAAACATAGGCTGCAACGGTGGACTAGACGATATCTAGTTCACATAAAGCAACTTTAGGACGATAATTACAGCATAAAAATGCTTTATCCACTGTTCCAATTTCAGGATAATTAGCAGGCTCTTTGAATAATTATACGTTCTTTTTGCCGAGACCACACCCAGCCCCCACTTTTTTAATACTTGGCATACGCTGATGAAAAAAATGCACCCCAACCACGCAAGCTCAGTCCGTACATACTATAACTATGGATGGCCTCTGACGATATTTTCATGAGGCGTAAGTCTACTAAAACACTATTTCAACCGATAATATCCCTTTAAGCCAGGGGCTCTTAACCTACTTAGCCGTAGTTTTAGGACCCAGCACTAGGGCATATGCCCGAGAACAACCGATTAAGTACAGTTCAGACCGAATAGGGTCAATGTTTTAATGTCAGGGCTCATGTTTCCAGAGTTGGCTGGGAGAATAATCCTTTAATCTGATGCTATTTTTATCGCCCTTGTATGTTAAGATCAGAAGGTCAAGATCTGACAGGCATCACATTTCTCAAGAATTTGGATCCTAGTTTATCTTGAATTGTTTATTATTATTATCCTTTTTCTCTTATTTTTAAAATGGCTCATACTATTTTTAATACTATTTTTTCCCCTTAATAGTGTTTCTTAACACTGGTACGAAAGGCTTATTTTATCACTGGTGTGAAAGGCTTACTTTATCACTGGTGTGAAAGGCTTATTTTATCACTGGTGTGGAAGACTTATTTTATCACTGGCGTGAAAGGCTTATTATATCACTGGTGTGAAATGCTTATTTTATCACTGGCGTGAAAGGCTTATTTTATCACTATTGTGAAAGGCTTATTTTATCACTTGTGTGGAAGACTTATTTTATCACTGGCGTGAAAGGCTTATTTTATCACTGGTGTGAAAGGCTTATTTTATCACTGGCGTGAAATGCTTATTTTATCACTGGTGTGAAAGGCTTATTTTATCACTATTGTGAAAGGCTTATTTTATCACTTGTGTGGAAGACTTATTTTATCACTGGCGTGAAAGGCTTATTTTATCACTGGTGTGAAAGACTTATTTTATCACTGGTGTGAAAGGCTTATTTTATCACTGGTGTGGAAGACTTATTTTACCACTGGTGTGGAAGACTTATTTTATCACTGGCGTGAAAGGCTTATTTTATCACTGGTGTGAAAGACTTATTTTATCACTGGTGTTAAAGGCTTATTTTATCACTGATGTGAAAGGCTTATTTTATCACTATTGTGAAAGACTTATTTTATCACTTGTGTGGAAGACTTATTTTATCACTGGCGTGAAAGGCTTATTTTATCACAATTGTGAAAGGCTTATTTTATCACTGGTGTGAAAGACTTATTTTATCACTGGTGTGAAAGGCTTATTTTATCACTATTGTGAAAGACTTATTTTATCACTGGTGTGAAAGGCTTATTTTATCGCTATTGTGAAAGACTTATTTTATCACTGGTGTGGAAGACTTATTTTATCACTGGTGTGAAAGGCTTATTTTATCGCTGGTGTGAAAGGCTTATTTTATCACTGGTGTGAAAGGCTTATTTTATCACTGGTGTGAAAGACTTATTTTATCACTGGTGTGAAAGACTTATTTTATCACTGGTGTCGAAGACTTATTTTAATGCTGGTGTGAAAGGCTTATTTTATCACTGGTTTGAAAGGTATGTTACTAATGACTGGTTTCAAGTCAGAATTTTTAACATATATATTTTAACGCGACTATTATTTATCTCGTATTTGGCCTTATGCTAGGCATCCTCGTAGGAATATCTAATAACATGAAACTTCAATGTTCACCGTCTCACACTGTGCTATCATTGTCTAAATGTGACTAGCTGTGGCTATCTGTGTCTAACTGAACTTGTGGCTAGCTGTGTGTAGCCGTGTCTAACTATGGCTAGCTGTGTTTCACTGTGTCGTACCATGACCTTCTGTGTCCTACTGTGTCTAGCTATGACCTACTGTTTCTAGCTGTGTCTCACTGTGTCTAGCTATGACTTACTGGGGCTAGTTGTGGCTGTGTCTAGCTATGACCTACTGTGTCTAGCTGTGTCTCACTGTGTCTAGTTATGACTTTCTGGTGCTAGTTTTGTCTCACTGTGGCCCCCTTGTGTCTAGCTGTGGCTTACAGTTGAAAGTTTTACTGCGTAGACTCTGCCCTTGTTTGTCTATATTCTCGTTCGTCGGCCATTTTTAGACATGGGTTCCATTTCCGGTTTTATATAGCAGATCCTCTAGCGAGAGAAAGCATTGAGTCTGTCTTGCCTGCTAATTCTGCACGTGCATCTCACGCTTGGGCACCCAGTGAAGACCAGGGCGCGTCTTTAAGCCTCGCCTCTCATCACGTGCATCATTAGATGGCACTCATCCTGGTGGCTTGTTTGTAGAACACGTCTCCTGTACGGACGGGTGGACAAGACCTGAGTGGAGTAGTTTTCAATGGAGCAAGCAAAGAAGTGGAAATAAAGATTCATTGCAATTGAAAGAGCTTTCTCGGCTAATCAATTGTTTCCTGTGTACATGGTATGCCTCAGGTGTACACGATGTGTTACTGGTGTAAAGTGATTTGTGTGTGTGTGTGGTAAACAACCTTAATATACTGTTAGTTGCTACCGATATCTTGAGCACTTCCATTGCTACCTATTTATTTAACACTTTAATTACAACCCATCTCTAACCAATATTACTACTCGTGTTTAAACAGTGTCCAGCTAGAAAGCTTCCAACAGGACACGTGTCATCTGAACATTTTACACACGGAGGTCTTTTATTCAACATTGCACTCAAAACACATCTCTTTAAACTCTACTATCCCGACTGATCCCCCCCCCTTCTGACCGTTAAACGATGCTGCTGAGTGCCGTCCATGGCTTCAATTGTAAATAGTAATGGAATGGTTGAAGCGAATACCCATTTGTTTTGTTTTTTTAATAAATGTAAATTAATTTTAAAGTTCATGATTATGTTAAATTGTATGTACAGCGTGGTGAGCCCAGCCCTAGGCTGGGGTACCACGCTATAGAAAACTACCAATAATAATAATAATGTCTGTCATACTGCGTCATTCTCATGCAATTAATTTACAATTTGACTAGAGAGACATTTTATTCAACATTTGTATGTCTGTCATACTGCGTCATTCTCATGCATTTAGCTTCCAATTTGAATAGAGAGACATTTTTTTTGCATCTACCTTCATTTCTTGAAAAATCCTTCATTCCCGAAAAGGCTTATATCAACCAAGGCAGAGATTTTGAGGGTTTTTTTAATTTAAGAAATTGCTTATTTTAAAAGTATTATTTGCCTATACATTGAATCCCCAGCTTACCCCTGGCTAATATAACTGGGTTCGATTCATACACATAGATTTGATACACCGTAGTACAGGAGCTTTTCAAATATTGCAAAAGATAATCCTTTCAGAAATTCCTTTAAAAAGTACGCAATCTGCTCTATGCTTGGTCGATAGAGAATGTCATGACAAACTTGATTTTTGCATTATCCCATATAAGGGAGTGTTTATAACAGCATCGATAAAGCTTTAAAATATATTAATTAGACACAAACAATATGTGTCAATATAACAATATATGTTAAGATTTAATAATAATTTTACATAATACATAAGTAGACGTTTCGGAACATGCCTTCGTCAGTACAACAACAAAGCATTTAAATATGTATAAATTAAATTTACATAATAAATATATACATATATCCTTTTTTAGGTAGGATTTATGTATAAATATATTATGAAAATTTAATTTATACATATTTAAATGTTTTGTTGTTGTACTGATGAAGACATGTGCCGAAAAATCTACTTATGTATTACGGTATGTAAAATTATTATTAAAGCTTACCATCTATTGTTATATCGACACAGATTGCTTGTGTCTAATTAATCTTCAATATGTTGCCTGAAAAGGTTTTCAACTCTTAATTCTTACAATGACATAGTATTTTATCTGTTTCTCTCTCCGCGAGGAAACCATATGCTCGTAGCTCTTTCCATGATAAAACATTTTACGCTTAGCACTTTTTAGGAGAAAACACTTTGCCCTAAGCACATTACATGAGAAAACACTTTACCCTGAGTACAGTGCATGAGAAAACACTTTACTCTAAGAACAGTCCATGAGAAAACATTTTACCCTAAATATAGTCCATGAGAAAAGATTTTACACGTAGCACTTTCCACTAGAAAACATTTTCAGTAAGGAAAGTGTATGCCTTCTTAAGCATACTTTTTTGTTTACCTTTAGAAATCTCCACCAAAAAACATTTTTATTTTTAGCGCTTTCCATTAAATAAGATTTTGTCTTTCTTTAGCAATTACCATTAAAAAACATTTTAAAAACGTTATATATATATATATATATATATTTATATTTCAACTTACAAAAACGGCTTTAGGCTTACATTTGTGGACACCACCCACTGTGTGTAGCCATTGGTCATTCCAATGAAATAGTTTCATTCAGTTTTGGTGAGGTTGGATGGACATATTTTTGACATGCATGCCAACATAGTAGAGTTTGATCTGACTTATCAATGATGGAATATGTCCACAATGAAAATGTCTGGTCTATCAATGATGGAATATGTCCACAATTAAAATGATCATTGATGGAATATACCCACAATGAAAATGATCATAGATGGAATATGTCCACAATTAAAATGTCTGGTAGTATCAGTGATCGAATATTTCCACAATGAAAATGTCTGGTAGTATCAGTGATCGAATATTTCCACAATGAAAATGTCTGGTCTGTCATTGATGGAATATTTCCACAATGAAAATGTCTGGTCTGTCTTTGATGGAATATGTCCACAATGAAAATGTCTGGTCTATCATTGGTGGAATATGTCCACAATTAAAAGGTACCAAATGGGACTTATCATCAATGCCGGTACAGGTTTCTACAATACTATAATTAGTTGCAGCTTTCTATACTAGGTTTAGAACCAGTAAGGCTACGAAGACCTCGATTAAAACAACGCGCTTAGAGACAATAAGGGACTGGAACAAGCTTCCAAAAGTAACAGTTGAGGCTACAACACTTGACACTTCGTCTTTAGCCTAAGGACGTCCACCCTCAGTTTCTGCTACCCTCACTGTGTAGCCCTTGCATCCAGTGAAACATTCTCTTAAATTCAACGCACAGAAACAATGCCAATCCCCCTACTTACATAGGGGCCACAATGATCAATACATTGACCGTAGGCCCTTAATAAATATAGAAGAAGAAGAAATTTGGTACGGTTTTTGACAAAATAATAGCCGTTATAGTTAATGGTGAGAACCACTGCAAATAACGGTCATTGTATATATAGTTAATGGTAACAATCACTGCAACTAATGACCGTTATAGTTGATAGTGAGAACCACTGCAAATAATGGTCATTATTGTTAATGGTAAGAACCACTGCAACTAAATGCCGAGAGAGTTGATATTGCGAATTGCTGCAAATAATGGTCATTATAGGTCATGGTGAGAACCACTGCAAATAATGGCCGTTATAGTTCATGGCGAGAACCTCTGCAAATAAGCGAAAAGTTTAAGTTAGCAGCTTTATAATTTAAAAAAAAATTCACTGCCTATCTATCTCTTATGTCAATAAATTCATAGCTAACTCTTATGTCACTGAATCTCATACTTATCTCTTATGTCAATATCATTTTTATGTAAACTTCATGATTACGCCATGAATCTCGTGCGTGAATTTTGGCTGACCCCACGTTTGGCAGCACAACGGGATGTGGGTTAATTATAGATGGTCTTCCTTGACCTTGACTACATGTAAACATAGTCTAGGCCGAGTTACAGATACAATGCATAACGATACAGATACAATGCGTAACCCCTTTCTGGAAAAGTCTCTAGGGAAGACTATAAATTAGCCGATCGACGGAGTGCTTGATAGAGACTGCGAGACAAAAAGAGAGAGAGTGAGAGAGAGAGAGAGAGCTTGCGATTACGATACAAGTCGAAAGCGAGACTAATAGATTGCCACATTGTACTGATCGTAGATAGTGTACATTAAATTTACTGTGTGTGTGTACCTTGCCAACAGTGTACCGGTACGAGTTCACTACTGTACTGTAAGAGAACAGCCTTAGTTTTATTCAATTTGATTTTGTATTGTAAAGAAAATTAATAAATTATTATTTGTAATTAGCACTAGTTTGGGTATCGTTCTTTATTATTGTATGTAATTAATGTTATCGTCCTTTGTTATGTACTGTTTGTCACGAGCCATATAGTCAAATAAGAGATTAAATTCTCAACTCAGTATAGTATTTATAGTGGTACGTAACAATCATCATACCTATCTCTTATGTTATTGAACATCATACCTATCTCTTATCTTATTGAACATCATACATATCTCTTATGTCAATGACATCATACCCATCTCTTATGTCACTGAACCGCATACCTATCTATCATGTCAATAAACTCGTACATATAGTATATTTCATCCTAACTTATGCATTCCAATGATAGCATAGACATATATCTACTAACTGTCCGCCAGCAATAATGTTAACGTACAGTGATCGACTGAATTTAGAACCGCTGAGGAAATAAAAGGCTCGCTAGTGGATAGGAAACAATTTGTAAATGAACCCCCATCCCCCACACACACAAAGAAAAAATCTCCACCCCAACCCCCCACACCTCCCCCCAAAACCTCACAGCAGTCGATTATGCCCACGTGTGGAGTTTCGGGGTTGCCCTATAGGAAAGTGTCAGATTGACCAAAGCGAGGGGATGCCATATCCAACAGATTTTGTCCTTATGAGACTTACCCAATACAAGTATAGAAGACCAGATTAGATACAAATATTCCTATAACTTTATAGAATACTGGATGATAGACATCATTGTGAATTACCCAATACAAGTATAGAATACTGGATGATAGACATCACTGTGACTTACCCAATACAAGTATATAATACTGGATGATACACATCATTGTGATTTACCCAATACAAGTATAAAGACCAGATGAAGACATCATTGTGACTTATCCAATACAAGTATAGAATACTGGAGGATAGACATCATTGTGACTTACCCATTACAAGTATAGAATACTGGATGATAGACATCATTGTGACTTACCCAATACAAGTAAAGAATACTGGAGGATAGACATCATTGTGACTTACCCAATACAAGTATAGAAGACCAGATGAAGACATCATTTTAACTTACCCAATACAAGTATAAAGACCAGATGAATACATTATTGTGACTTAGCCAATACAAGTATAAAGACCAGATGAAGACATTATTGCGACTTACCCAATACAAGTATAGAAGACCAGATGAAGACATCATTGTGACTTACCCAATACAAGTATAAAGACCAGATGAAGACATTATTGCGACTTACCCAATACAAGTATAGAAGACCAGATGAAGACATCATTGTGACTTACCCAATACAAGTATAAAGACCAGATGAAGACATTATTGCGACTTACCCAATACAAGTATAGAAGACCAGATGAAGACATCATTGTGACTTACCCAATACAAGTATAAAGACCAGATGAAGACATTATTGTGACTTAGCCAATACAAGTATAAAAGACCAGATGAAGTCATTATTTTGACTTGCCCAATACAAGTATATAAGACCAGATGAAGACATTATTGTGAATTACCCAATACAAGTATAGAAGACCAGATGAAGACATTATTGTGACGTATGGAAACAAAAACCTCACACAGATAATAAACACTTTAGGACTTTCAATTATAGGCCTTTGTGACATGAGAAGCATACAATGATATTGACACTGCATTGAAATATTTGTTAAATTAACTTATTGGATCGTACAATTAATTGTTTCTTAATGTCACAATGTTCAGATATGTGTTGCAAGCTTTCAATACATAGACATTTTTAAAATGACAAATTAAATGGTAATTGTAAACCACACTTGAATAGTATCGATGTAATTTAATCTAATGACAATATTGATACTAAAAATAATACTTGCCTTAGTAAACACCTGCTACTAACTGGAACACCTGCTATTTTTCTAAAAAAACAACACTTAAATCATGTTTAATAATTTTAGTAATTTATTTAAGTTCAATGCAAAAGAACATGCTAAAAATGGCTGCCTCAAAAATTCCGTCTCTTATCTCAATATTATTGACTGGATGTTAATAGAAAATCTAGACCAGTGGTTCTAATTCCTAATGCAGCGAGCCTTTAATTTTCATATTGTGGTGACCACCAACCATAACATTAATTTCGTTGCTACTTGATAAATGTGTTTTTCGATGATCTTATGCGACCCCTGTGTAAAGGTTGTTTGACCCCACAAAGGGATCGCGACACACCGGTTGAGAACCGCTGATCTAGACCATCTAACTCACAAACAATTTTAATGGAAATAACGCATGTACTTTATCTATAGTTAAACGCATTTGATCCTACTTTTGTTTGAATGTATTGTGAAATATTCCACTGTTCCTTTATATCCCACGAATACTGAAATTTTTATTCTGCTCTAGCCGTTTTATTCCATGTGTTGCCGATGTCTGGATTAATGGCGCGTTATCTGCGAGGTCCGGGGCTTCTGTAGGATGACGGCGACCGTGCACCAATCAGTCTCTTAAAGGCCACTTTAAAGTCGTCATTGAAAAGGGTATAAAGGACGGGATTAAGGCTGGAGTTGACGTAGCCCAGCCAGATGAGGGCGGCCACGAAGTGCTGGTTCATGTGGCACGTGTCGCACACACTGCGGAGAATGTACATGAAGAGAAAGGGCATCCAGCACACGCAGAAGCACGCCATGATGAGCAGCATGCGTTTCGTGGCCCGCTGTTCACGGAGCTCAAAGCGACGTTTCATGCTCAGGGTCATGTGTTTGTTGCGGACGAAGCCGCCGACGTTGCATTGAAGAGACCTTCGGGGACCGGCCGAACTGCCAAGTGGGTCCCCTGTTTCCGATGTGAGTGCCGTGGCGCTCTTGCTGCGGTGGCAGACGGTCGAAACGATAAGCTCGTGCTTCCTGACATCGAGGTCGACCATTTCTGAGGCGCTTCTCTGTATGACGGCGTTGTGGCTGTTCCTGCGGTCAAAGTCCATCATGTGTAAGATGTTATTGGCAAGGGGTTTACCTTTCTTTTCGAGCTCAGTCGGCAAGGCGAAGCTGTGGCTTCGTTTGGTATGCGGGCCCGATACATAGGGCGTCCCGTGCCGGTGCCCATTCAGAGGCGGGACGTCCTCGGGGTGCTCGATGGGTAGCGTGGCTAGGACATGTTCTGTCTCGACCCGGGGGTCGTCTTTGCCGTTAGATGTAATGTCTGCCGAACTCCCTACCGCATCTGAAAGGAGTGTAGTGTTGGTTACATCTCTACCGAGCCCGATGATGCCTTCTCTCGAGGGTTCGTTTATCACAGGACAACCATTGTTTTTGCTGGATGAGATTTTAAGGCCTGACTTGAATTTGACTCCCCGGGACTGGTTGTGTAGAACAACGAATATTCGCACGTACATGAACGCCATGAGTATAGCGGGAATGACGAAAGAACCCATCGACGAATACAACACATAACTGCTGGAGGTGAAGAGAATGCACTGGTATCTCTGAATGCTGGCGTTGAACGAGAAGAAGCTTGGAATCATGTGTTGCCATCCAATGAAAGGCGCAAACGAAATGACGATTGAAAATATCCAGACGAACACTATACATCCTACAGCCTTGCGGACTGACCGCTGGTCATGGTACCACACGGGGTAGACAGTGGCCAAATAGCGATCGAAGGCAACGGTGCAGAGGCCCCATATCGAAGCTGTGCAGTAGAGGACGTCCATACACAGCCACAGCGTGCAGGTGAACTCACCAAACACCCAGTAGCCCAGGAGGTCGTGGACCGTCGATATGGGCAGGACCGTTACAGCCAACAACAGGTCGCTGATGGCCAGATTGCCAATCAAGCAGTTTGACATGGTCCGGAGGGTCCCGTAACGATATAAGGCCATGAGAACGAAGAAGTTTCCTAAGATGGTCCATAGTGTTATCAGAGTCAGCACCACGGCCACTGTAACGAAGATGGTGATGGAGTCGTATTTGGTGGAGCAAACGGGTTGCATCATTTGCCATTCTTGACTGAAATTAACTCCACATAACCACACGTCTGCGTTGAAACTGTAGTTTCTGGGAAAGAATGCTGAAAAGTTTGCTCCACGGGCAGTCGGAGATGTGATTGCTCCACGTGCAGTCGGAGATGTGATTGCATGATGAAATGATGACACCACGAGATTGGCGTGAAACGATTGGTTCACTTCTGCGAATAGTGCGATGGGAAACGACATCATGGCGGTGCCTGGCAGGGCAGGTTTTCCATTGTTGTGCCACTCAGTCCTTAAATGTCAACTTTAAAAGGTCAGCTTATTTAGAATATGTGACCCTTGTGTAGCCAGAGCTGTGAGCAATGGATCACTAAAAACCATACTGCCACGTCACTCCCTACGCCCACAGTAGCGAGTTAGCCCTCATTCTGCGACCGCCTGACCTGAAACATAAATAATTCTAGTCAATGGCGTGGGTTGCAAGGGAGAAGATCATGGCCGGCCAGGGATTGGTGGAGTTTTGATCACGACTGATTGCTGAGCTATGGCAATAAATATGGCGCTCTTGGTGTTTGTTCCAATGAGTTGGTCTAGTCTTAGATAACTTGCTCAAATGTGGAAGAAGGGCATCTAGTACATTCGCCTATTTTTAAATACGTCAGTTTTCGATACACCGGTGTTAACCAGCGTGGGGCGTGGGATCCTTAAAAGGAGGAAGGGGGCAATTTTAAAGATTATTTCTTGGAAAGTAAATCTATTATTCTCTCAAAGGAAAAGGGGACGTTTTTCAATATTACCATATATTAGGCATGTCTCAAAGGAAAAGGGGACGTTTTTCAATATTACCATATATTAGGCATGTCTCAAAGGAAAAGGGGACGTTGTTCAATATTACCTTATATTAGGCATGTCTCAAAGGAAAAGGGGACGTTGTTCAATATGACCATATATTAGGCATGTCTCAAAGGAAAAGGGGACGTTGTTCAATATGACCATATATTAGGCATATTTGATTTCTGTGTTAGTTTGAATTTAGAAATATAAAATGATTTTTTATGGACCATTGAATTTCGTGATGTTTATTGCAGAATTTGTGAACAATTGCACTAGCTTTCCGAAGAGCATCGCCACTCTCCCCGGGGTAGTAACTCCAAAATCAACAACCTGCCCCCCCCCCTTTTTTTCCACTCAATGCGTACTTAATATATGGATGTCTCCTTACAAAATCTCTCACTAGCTCAGAACCTCGCTACCTATTATTTATAACTAGAAGAGGCCAATTTACGTTCAATTATTATATTATAATATTTAAAATGAACTGTGGATATATCGATTCGACCATGCTAATGCCACGTGAAAAGCGGGGTTAATTTCATTACTTTCTATACACGAAGATACGACGAGCGACTGGTCGCCGAATACGATTGGATCGAGTACATTTGGTCGTAAAGGTATTATACTAATAGTAATTGTCGTTGAATTAGATATTGCTTACAGGCGCGTTATCGTATATGAACCCATACGTTAAGGTACAAGTTTACCATACATTTCTCTTATTCTACGTGGTTATTTTCGGTATTTGAAAGTATCCACTCTTTGTAGGTGTGTTTTATATTTTTTAACAAATAATTTCAATGGCATTTTCAGCTTATTCGTTTTACGGGTTATATCAGGTTCTAATAAGTTTAAGAATATTACTTGTCTCGTGTGTGTGATCATTTCATATCATTCAAATGCTGGAAAACAATCATTTATCAACCGATCAAAAATTTACCAAATGTTTATTGGATAGCTGTGGTTAATGCCATTATCAATGGAACTGATGGAATGATACTGTGCTCTCTCGCAATGACAAGTTCTCTCAGTTAAATAGGGCCAAGGTGGGCAGCCCTATAGCACACCGACACATGTGACGAATGGACCTCTTAAGTGTGACTTATTTGGGTTTGCACAAAATATTTTTTAAAGTACACGTTTGGACAATTAAAATTATTCTCCAAATATCAAAGTTTATCCAATTTAATGGTATTAAAATTATGCATCCATGCAAGCAGTTGTATCTATGTGCTTAGTTATAGAATGTAAGCAGTTGTAGTTATGTTCTTAGTAATATAATGTAAGCAGTTGTAGCTATGTTCTTAGTTATATAATTTTAATGTGTATTAAAAAAACGTGTCTATTGGCTGTTTTAATTTTATGACAATGACATTTCTATTGCAAAAACGAGACAAAAAAAAAACAAATAAAAACTGTTGAAGCTGCTTATGGCCCACGGAGGTTAAAGCAGATGGACGTTAACAATCTGGAAAGCTATTCTAACAATCTTGCAAACTTGAAACTGGGCATTTCACAATTATTTTCAATAATAGGACCAACTTCGCTCCTGAAATCAGCTGCATCAACAATAACTACTGGATTCATCAACTTCGCTCCTGAAATCAGCTGCATCAACAATAACTACTGGATTCATCAACTTCGCTCCTGAAATCAGCTGCATCAACAATAACTACTGGATTCATCAACTTCGCTCCTGAAATCAGCTGCATCAACAATAACTACTGGATTCATCAACTTCGCTCCTGAAATCAGCTGCATCAACAATAACTACTGGATTCATCAACTTCGCTCCTGAAATCAGCTGCATCAACAATAACTACTGGATTCATCAAGTCAGCCATGAGCTGTGACATATAAGTCAAGAGTAAAATAATGGAACCAAACGTTCTGCAGCTTGTTAATCAAAAGATATGTTATAATTTCACAGTTGAGTTTGTTGAAAATATGATTAAACATATTATTTATTCATTGAATTATATTTGATAGCAGTTGGGGTTTATGATTTATAAATAGATGTGGCAAATGTTACTTTCATAACTGGCTATTTTTGGAAAAAGATTGCCGACACCGATTAACACTCATCCCAATGTTCTTATGTAATGAGTGAAGCTATCTTACGCACCACGCAAGACAATTATTGCTGTGTGCACCAATACAAACTTACATGAAATGTTTATGACCAACCTAGCCGCAGCGCAAAATCGTGATTTTTGAAATGTGAATAGTTCATATAAGGAGATCCACGAATTTGGCCAACGTGAATCTCCATGATCGAGCGCTTTCCCATGGCTTGAAATGAGTTTAAAAAAAATTATTTAACAAATCCTTCATAATTACCAACTGGACTACAGCTGATACCCGACACATGAATGTTAATCGAAAGCGCCCCAGTTGTGAATGTTTGCTTAAGATGGTTCTTGTTCTATTAGTGGCACATTGTGCTGGATTTGTTTTGTGATACTTAAAACAAGGGTTCTCAAACTAACGTTATGTGATCAAATGAGTAATTTCTAATGATAATTAAATACACAAACAACACGTGGATTATCCAGCTATACAGTAGACAGTATTGACCAACTCCTATCACTTGGTACAGTAGACAGTATTGACCAACTCCTATCACTTTTTACAGTAGACAGTATTGACCAACTCCGCCCGTGTGGTACAGTAGTCAGTATTGAACAAAATACTCTCACGTGGGACAGTAGACAGTATTGAACAAAATACTCTCACGTGTTACAGTAGTCAGTATTGAACAAAATACTCTCCCGTGGTACAGTAGACAGTATTGAACAAAATACTCTCACGTGGTACAGTAAACAGTATTTACCTACTCCGCCCGTGTGGTACAGTAGACAGTATTGACCTACTCCTCTCACGTGGTACAGTAGACAGTATTGACCAACTCCTCTCACGTGGTACAGTATTCACATATTCGTGGTAATTCCCATTAGTGTTTTAAGACAACTGAATTTAACAAATTGAAATATTTTCTAACTACATTTATATATATATATTTCGTGTATCACAAAAGACAATAATTCTATATTTATAATGTTAACTGACAATTGATCCTGAACAGCAGCTTTTTTAGATGTCAAAATTACTTTATTTTTTAATAATCGGAGATTCATGTCACCACTTTGAGATCCAGTCAAACCATAGCAGTAACTGACGTCAGACCATGGCGCTAAATGTCTAGCTGCTATAATAGATATCCTGGTCCTATTGTTAGCGCCTTTAGCAAAGTGGTCTCGCAGACACATTGGGGTCGATTAATAGTCCCTCATACATTGTTGGGGGCCGGACTATACTTTGAACAAGAAATATAAACAAATTCCCATGCACCATGCATATATCTTGCATGTAATGCAAAAAACAAAAACCAACCAGAGACAGTTAAGCAACCCTAAAATCAACGTGTTTCCAATAAATCCTTTATACAACATGTAATATTGAGGAATATGGTTGGTGCTAAAGATTTGAATAAATATCCATACAACTTACACACTTTATATGAATTCCAACTAGCACCCCCCAAAAAAAAACCTATCATTTTTCACGCCCCTGGGCTTTATTAATATTCTAATGACCCACCCGCTTTTACATCGCAGATTAATGCTACTATTTCAGAAAAGCACCAAAGGCACTTGCGATACTTTTTTTTGAGTTTGTGAAGCTATTGGGAATTTTTCTTCATGATCCTCTTGACAAACGGGAAACATTTATTTTTGGAGGTTGAAAGCGTTGGCATGTGTTTTCATCGGCAACGAGTCCATGTGCCAAGTTTCAGCTCGATAGTTTGACGGCAAGTGGGTCAATTAGACCTTCGAAGATTTTGGCAGCTAGCCAGACACACTCGAACAAAAGCGAAGGTAATATAAAGGATTTAAAAGTAGAATATATAAATATTAAGGACAATTTAATCGACCTAAAGTTGGTATAATTTCAATGGCAACCAAGGCCTGGGGCTAAATCCGGTAAAGAGCTAAGTCACTATACCCCGAAATTTGTAAGTATTGAGGGGTTTTTTTTCTTTCTTTTTTTTCTTTCTTTTTTTTTTAAAATGTTCTTTCGTGGATAATTTACAGATTAAAAATTTCATACTAAAAGTACAAAAAATAAATAAATTATAAAGCTGTTTAAAAAAGACTTTCTCTCGAATAGGGCACACCCTACGCATTGTTAAACTAAGTCTCACTCCCCTACAAAAGTAGCAATTCCACCCTAGGCATTATTAAACTAAGTCTCAAACCCGTACAAAAAGAACAATGCATTTTTTAAATAACTTATAATTATTTTTAGATTTCACTCAAAGAGAAGCTTTAGAGCTTGTACATAAACGTATGACTTATTGCCTAAATTAAAATGTTTATGAAGAATTTTTTTCAAAATAATATCATAACTTAAGAGCCATGGTTTATCTGTTTTTTTAGCTTTTCCCCACTACCTTTGAAATGGCAAAGTGCACATTGCTTGGGATAATATGTTCACATCATAAAAAGCAATCATAATTTATTTTCACCATAAACATCATCAGTAAATGAGCAGTCCACATCTTAACACAGGTGGTGGCCAACCCAAATGGCTTCAAAGGGCCATTTAGGTCCCAAGTCAACATTTCACCAGCCATTTAGATCGCAAGTTAACATTTCATGTGCCATTTAGGTCCCGAGTCAACATTTCACTGGCCATTTAGATCGCAAGTTAACATTTCATGGGCCATTTAGGTCCCGAGTCAACATTTCACCGGCCATTTAGATCGCAAGTTAACATTTCACGATCCGGGTGGCTATGCTAAATTGTTTATTTAATGAAATGCAGAATACAAATGCCAAAGGAAACAAGGGTGATACTTGATTTCTTATCTATTTATGTATTGTGGTTATTTTAAAAGAATGTATTCGTGCTACGTCCGTCATCCCACGAGCCTCAAATGTTAATGCCGCAGGTCGCGAGCAGCTCTCGGGACGCGTATTGTCCATCCCTGTCCTAACACATCATTTATATGATCTCTTCACATCTTAACACCTTATCTGCAAATGATCTAATGACATCTCAACGTGACGTATCATTATTATCAGTAAATTAAGATGTCCCAATACAATTGCGCTTGCACAATAAAAAAATGTTAAGTGCTTAAACACTATTGCTACCATGTTGTCTCAATAAAAGTCTGCTGTCCCTTTACAAGTATGTTGTCTCAATAAAAGAATACTGTCCCAATAAACGTATGCTGTCCTAAAAAGTATGCTGTCCCATTATAATTAAGTGTTCTGAACAAACGTATCACAGTCATAGAATTAGAATTGAGAGAAATGTAGTCAGTTTGATAATAGATGTGTGTATTTTATACTTCAGATCTTTTTTTTTCCGCGGATGTTCAAGATGAGAAGTCCTATTTCCATTTCCTGACTAAATGAAACTATTATAATCTCGTTCACGGTATTTCAGCTACACATGTCCAGCTGCAAGTTTTATTTACACGGTACTTTGTGGCACATGTTGAATGTTTGGCATGATTACTTTTAACGTAGTCAAGGAAAAATTGGATACCATTCAAATGTTAAATTTTCTTAGAAGACAAACATAGCAATTTCTGTCAATGCTTAATCATGGTAACTCCTGAAACTCCTGAATGATGGTAATGCTAGAAACTACTTTCACACAAGGTAATCAGCATAACTACTTCTAAACACGATATTGTTTGCACTCTCTGAAACATGGTCATTCTTGTTTGTACTGAAAACTAGTTACTCTTGTTTACGAAACATATTTCGTGTACCTACTAAAACATTCTCAGTTCTGTACTTACTGAAACATGGTAAATTCATTTAATCACTGAAAGATTGTCGATTCTCACACTAACTGACACATGGTCAATTTTTGTACTTACTGTAGCATGGTCAATTGTTGCACTTACTGAAACATAGTCGATTTTTGCACTTGCTGAAACATGGTCATTTCGCGTACATACTGCTATATAGTCGATTCTCTTATTTACTGAAAGGGTCAAATCTCGTACTTATTGAAACAATGACATGGTCAAATCTCGTACATACTGAAACATGGTCAATTCTCGTACCTATTGAAACATGGTCAAATCTCGTACTTACTGAAACATGATCAGTTCTCGCACTTAATGAAACATGATCAATTCTCGTACCTACTGAAAGATGGTCAAATCTCGTACCTACAAGAACAATGCCAATTCTGGAACGTACTGAAACGTGTAAAGAATTAACTGCTGAATTGCATCAGTGAAAGCAAGTACCGACTGAGTGCACATACACAATAATTATCCCAACCCTGGTTCCGACTCTGCTCTATCGTAGGACAGTGATCGTAACGCCAGCCTGTAAACACGCGCTGATGAGGAAATCGTCTGCTCAGCAGAGGACTGGTGTGTTTCGCAGCTTGCCTGTTCGCATTACGGGCTCATCTGACAGTTGGTATCGATACCCGGGTATCGCGCAGCTTTGACCTCATCTCGCGTTTGAGTCTGAGTCCTCAAAAATAATGAGCATGCATGCACTCATGAATTTAAGGACATTTTTAATACATCAAAATTTAATTTCTTAAGTATGTTTTTTGTTTAGCTGATGTCATGAATTGAAATAGACAACGTTGTTCTTAGTAAGTAAGTCACGCTAGGCCGCGGCTTATACATAGCATTTAAATCTTTAACACATCGTTTGATCAATTTGTACATGTATCATCACTGATATGTTGGTGAACTCACTGACTGTTGATTGACTTGTTGCACTGACTGTTGATTGACTTGTTGCACTGACTATTGATTGACTTGTTGCACTGACTGTTGATTGACTTGTTGCACTGACTGTTGATTGACTTGTTGCGTTGACTATTGATTGACTTGTTGCACTGACTGTTGATTGACTTGTTGCACTGACTGTTGATTGACTTGTTGCACTGACTGTTGATTGACTTGTTGCACTGACTGTTGATTGACTTGTTGCACTGACTGTTGATTGACTTGTTGCATTGACTATTGATTGACTTGTTGCACTGACTGTTGATTGACTTGTTGCACTGACTGTTGATTGACTTGTTGCACTGACTGTTGATTGACTTGTTGCACTGACTGTTGATTGACTTGTTGCACTGACTGTTGATTGACTTGTTGCATTGACTATTGATTGACTTGTTGCGTTGAATGTTGATTGACTTGTTGCATTGACTATTGATTGACTTGTTGCACTGACTGTTGATTGACTTGTTGCACTGACTGTTGATTGACTTGTTGCACTGACTGTTGATTGACTTGTTGCACTGACTGTTGATTGACTTGTTGCACTGACTGTTGATTGACTTGTTGCACTGAATGTTCATTGACTTGTTGCGCTGACTGTTGATTGACTTGTTGCGCTGACTGTTGATTGACATTTTGCACTGACTATTGATTGACTTGTTGCACTGACTGTTGATTGACTTGTTGCACTGACTGTTGATTGACTTGTTGCGCTGACTGTTGATTGACTTGTTGCACTGACTGTTGATTGACTTGTTGCACTGACTATTGATTGACTTGTTGCACTGACTGTTGATTGACTTGTTGCACTGACTGTTGATTGACTTGTTGCGCTGACTGTTGATTGACTTGTTGCACTGACTGTTGATTGACTTGTTGCACTGACTGTTGATTGACTTGTTGCGTTGACTATTGATTGACTTGTTGCACTGACTGTTGATTGACTTGTTGCGCTGACTGTTGATTGACTTGTTGCGCTGACTGTTGATTGACTTGTTGCACTGACTGTTGATTGACTTGTTGCACTGAATGTTCATTGACTTGTTGCGCTGACTGTTGATTGACTTGTTGCACTGACTGTTCATTAACTTGTTGCACTGACTGTTCATTAACTTTTTGCACTTACTGTTCATTGACTTGTTGCGTTGACTGTTGATTGACTTGTTGCATTGACTATTGATTGACTTGTTGCACTGACTGTTGATTGGCTTGTTGCACTGACTGTTGATTGACTTGTTGCACTGACTGTTGATTGACTTGTTGCACTGACTGTTGATTGACTTGTTGCACTGAATGTTGATTGACTTGTTGCACTGAATGTTCATTGACTTGTTGCGCTGACTGTTGATTGACTTGTTGCACTGACTATTGATTAATTTTTAAGTGTAAAGATTTGAGTAACAATAGTTTTAATTTTATTGAAATCATTGGCTAGCAACATTCTAATTATTTGCCGGTCAACTTCAAAATGTTGTCCAGCCATATTATAATAATTATTATTTTTGGTAGTTTTCTAAAGCCTGGTACCCCAGCCTAGGGCTGGGCTCACCACGCTGTACATACAAGGCACACCAGCCTAGGGCTGGGCTCACCACGATGTACATACAATTTAACCCCCAAAAAATATGTAACCTCTCCAACCAATCCATAACGATTTGATTTTGAATTTTTCGATTTTTATAACCGAAAACTATAACTTGATTAGCCTTAAATATAAAGATCATCAAATATATCGAGCCTTGTGATATTTCATAGATTCCACTAATTGCAATCGGTTAAAGGCAACAGTTACTATGCAATTGTCATTTTTAATTTTAAAAATATATTTTTGTTATGTTGTTGTATACATTGTGTTCCTGCTGGGGGGGGGGGGAAGCAGTGCCCTCCCGGAGAGATATCCGACAAAACCCACTGATGTTAACAATAACTACATTTTTGAAAGCATGATGCCATCATTCAATTTGTAATTAACTCCATTCCATAGTTTAAACGTCATGCTTATATTATAAAATATAATTTGAAAACATGAAAAGATTGCTCACGTTTGTTACTTAGTGAGAACTCTATTAAAATTATAGACCTTAAAATTGAAGCAACTGTAATTCATTGTTATTAAAGTCTTTAAACTTTTGAGTTTGCAAAAAATAATTAACCAAAAAATACAGAAAATGCGATTGGTAAGTAGTAATTCGGCTCATAGTCATAATCGGCAATTTTTCGAAACATTGTGATATTTATAATCGAATAATGTAAGCCTCTAAGAAGATTAGCTTTAACTATACGGATCATCAAATATGATTCCACTCATTGTAATCGGTTAATGACACCAGCTAATTTAATATTCTTTTTAAAATTGTTTTAAAAATCCCAATTTGTATTTATTTTGTTCAATAAAATATACTTTGTTTTATTGTTAGACATATTTTTGCTCCGGGGGAGTGGAGGGCACTTGATTTTCCCCGCGGGGGTAGTGCCCCCCCGGAGATATAGCTGAAAGAAACACTGGTTCTGACCAGCCATCTGTAGTGCACAGACAGACACACATTAAACAAATCTTATATTGTTAAAAGCCAAAACATTATATGACTATTTACACTCATTTACATTTATAACTTTTTTAAAATAATGTAATAACCAAACCAGTCAATTTTTAAGATTAAAAGCTTAATAGAGAAAACATGATAGTTGACGTCAACCAATCTCTCCCCCCCAGCCCTCACCTTGTCAACAACTGTCAAACATTTCCACCCCACCACATTTATTTTGTTGACATAATTAATGGAGGCCCCCATACTGTCTAGCCACATTCACATCATTAGCTAGCCCCATCAAAATATTGGCTAGCCCTAGACTTTTAATTTCCATAATCCTCTAGGCCTTGGACATTATATACATATACGACCAGCCACCTTCAAAGAATAAGCCAGTCCCATCAAGTTATTGGTAAGCTACCTTCAAGGAATAAGCCAGCCCCATCAAGTTATTGGTAAGCCACCTTCAAAGAATAAGCCAGCCCCATCAAGTTATTGTCTAGCCACCTTCAAAGAATAAGCCAGCCCCATCAAGTTATTGTCTAGCAACCTCAAAGAATAAGCCAGCCCCATCAGGTTATTGGTAAGCCACCTTCAAGGAATAAGCCAGCCCTATCAAGTTATTGTCTAGCCACCTTCAAAGAATAAGCCAGCCCCATCAAGTTATTGTCTAGCCACCTTCAAAGAATAAGCCAGCCCCATCAAGTTATTGTCTAGCCACCTTCAAAGAATAAGCCAGCCCCATCAAGTTATTGTCTAGCCACCTTCAAAGAATAAGCCAGCCCCATCAGGTTATTGGTAAGCCACCTTCAAAGAATAAGCCAGCCCTATCAAGTTATTGTCTAGCCACCTTCAAAGAATAAGCCAGCCCCATCAAGTTATTGTCTAGCCACCTTCAAAGAATAAGCCAGCCCCATCAAGTTATTGTCTAGCAACCTCAAAGAATAAGCCAGCCCCATCAGGTTATTGGTAAGCCACCTTCAAGGAATAAGCCAGCCCTATCAAGTTATTGTCTAGCCACCTTCAAAGAATAAGCCAGCCCCATCAAGTTATTGTCTAGCCACCTTCAAAGAATAAGCCAGCCCCATCAAGTTATTGGCTAGCCACCTTCAAAGAATAAGCCAGCCCCATCAAGTTATTGTCTAGCCACCTTCAAAGAATAAGCCAGCCCCATCAATTTATTGGCTAGCCACGTTCAAAATATTGGCATGTCACATTCAAAGAATGGTATAGCCCTATTAAAAATATTGGATAGCCTTATTAAAAATGTTGGATAGCCTTATTGAAAATATTGGATGGCCTTATTGAAAATATTCGATAGCCTTATCGAAAATATTGGATAGCCACTTTCAAATATTTGGATAGGTCTCATTCAAATTATTGGATACACATATTCAAGCATGAGTGAGCTTTCGAGGTCCAAATGTTAAATTGTTTGAAAATAAAATGTATACTTTCATAACTCGAAGATGTCGTCTTTCTGCTCTAGTCTAGAATTAATAGTAGAATAGATTTCTAGTCTATAATTAATAGGATGATGGATTTCTAGTCTAAAATGAGAAGTAGGAGGTTGGATTTCTAGTCTAGAACTATTCTACTGCCAAGAAGCGTGTCACTCAGATTATTTGTCGTGCTAAGACTTTTGCATTTTAGCAAAAAGATAATTATGGGTAAAACCAACAGGCAGTTGTTTGATGTTTGTAGCCACCTCAGTGAGAGTAACAAAGGAACTGTTCTTCCTTCAGTGTTTCCGTTGCCCCAGCAACCAGATATTTTCTGTGTTTTCTTTACAAGCAAAGTTGCTGACATTAGCGCTGACCTCGATCTTCTTGACGCACCGCCCCTAGATTTGACTTCTTCTTCTTCTGTTAGTTCACATTTCGATGTTTTTAAACCTGTTTCAGAACTAGAGGTTAAAAATATTATTCTAAAATCTAAACCTTGTCTTCTGGCACTGTTCCCTCTATTTGTAAGACAGCTGTCATCAAACCATTGCTTAAGAAGCCTGGTCTGGATGAAAATAATTTAAAAAACTACAGACCTGTATCTAACTTATCATTTTTGTCTAAAGTCATTGAAAAACTAGTTCTGAAACAACTTTTTGCTTACTTAAACGACTAATCTCTCCTCAGTCCTAATCAGTCAGCCTATAGACCTTTCCTCATTCACAATCACAAATCATCCTCTACCTCATCTCTCCCCAAATCATTTCAATTAGGTAACTCCGACATACAGTTTACATCCTCTGCTAGGAATCTTGGTTATATTCTTTCTAACAACTTATCTCTCGATAAACATATCTCTTACATTTGTCGTTCTGCATACACCGCTATCCGTCACATCAGCTCCATCCGCCACTACCTCACAGTTAGCGCAACAAAAACACTAGTCTGTGCTCTTGTTCTCTCTCGTCTTGACTATTGCAACTCTCTTCTGTCAGGTTAACCAAAACACTTTATAGAAAAACTACAAAAGGTTCAAAATTCAGCTGCTAGACTAGTTCTAAAGGCAAAAAAACGTGATTACGTCACTCCACTACTCAACTTCATTGGCTCCCAATGGGCACTGCAATCATCTGAAGAAGCAGAGGGGTAAATGTGGTGTATATGCATTTGTTTTGTTTCTATACAGCTGTTCTTCATTACATAAATGTATTTTATTTTATTGTCACGATTATGTCTCTTTTGCTAATATTTTTATGTACAGCGCTGTGAGCCCAGCACTAGGCTGGTGTACCGCGCTATATAAGACAACTAATAATAATAACTAGTAGTAGGAGGATGGATTTCTGACCTAGAACGAGTACTAAGAGGATGGATCTATAGTTATCCTTTTGGTCTCCCTATTCCACCCACTTCACTTCTCAGCCCCCTCTCTATCATGTTTTCTCAATATTTCTCTCTCTCTCTCTTTCTCTCTCTCTCTCTCTCTCTCCACTTCTCGCTTATCTCCATTCTTTTTTCTCTCTACTTCTCTCACTATTTCTCTCTCTCTGTCACCACTTCTCGGTCATCTTCATCATGTTTTCTCTCCCCCCCTCTCTCTCTTCCTATCTCTCTTTTCTCTTCTCCCCCCTCCACACAAATGAAACAGACGACTTGTACCGCTGATATATGCCAGTCATGACACGAGTCAAATAAGGTCATGTGACATCATATAAGTTACAGTTGTCTTCACTATCGAGCTAAAGCATCAGCTATTTCAGGTGGCACCAGAGGTCGTTTTTTATCACCATTAACTGGCAGCAAGGGAGTGGGGACAAGTGCAGTTTAAATGCTAGCAGACGATGTTACAGATTTTTGCCCACAAATTATGGAGACTTGTTTGTGTTGTTGTCGTAGAGTAGACTTTGGATGGTCGGGGCCTGGGGTGAGCACTGGTATGGTAACTGCAGACCTGTTTACTCTTACGATTTTGGCGTACAATTAACGATTTTTAGGTGTAGACATTATATATACTGTATGTTTTTTTTTGTTTTTTTTTTTGCTATTAAGAATACGTATTGAACGATTTTGTGTTGATATTGTACGATTTTAAGAGTTTGAGGGTAAACAGGTCTGTAACTGTATTTGCCATATATATATATATCCCAAGTTTGTGGACTGGAGTTCAATCCCAAGCTTGTGGACTGGAGTTCAATCCCAAGTTTGTGGACTCTAGTTCAATCCCAAGTTTGTGGACTGGAGTTCAATCCCAAGCTTGTGGACTGGAGTTCAATCCCAAGTTTGTGGACTGGAGTTCAATCCCAAGTTTGTGGACTGGAGTTCAATCCCAAGCTTGTGGACTGGAGTTCAATCCCAAGTTTGTGGACTGGAGTTCAATCCCAAGTTTGTGGACTGGAGTTCAATCCCAAGTTTGTGGACTGGAGTTCAATCCCAAGTTTGTGGACTGGAGTTCAATCCCAAGCTTGTGGACTGGAGTCAACAAAAGTCTAGACAATCAAACACCAGCACCCCTGGTGGATGGGGCTCCTTTTACTTGGATGGCAACTTTGTGGGGAACGTTGTTGTTTGCCTGCAGTGGAATGTCTTTGAAAGGACCCCTCAAGTGGAATTCTTTCCAGTTTCCGATGAACAGTTGAGACCTTTCATCATGACAGCTAAACCTTTATCTGCCATTGTTGACCCCATACCAACCAAGATTGTTTTGGACTGTCTGGAAGTCGTGCTTCCTGTACTAGTTAACATTGGTTCCTGTACTAGTTAACATTGGTTCCTGTACTAGTTAACATTCTGAATGAGGCGGGTAGTCATCGCGTCAATTAAAGTTGGTGAAGTCTCACGTCTACCAGTGACTTATGAGACCTATCCTAGAGTGACAGTCTCACCCTTCTACCAGTGACTTATGAGACCTATCCTAGACGGACAGTCTCATCCTTCTACCAGTGACTTATGAGACCTATCCTAGACGGACAGTCTCATCCCTTCTACCAGTGACTTATGAGACATATCATAGAGTGACACTCTCGCACCTCTACCAGTGACTTATGAGACCTATCCTAGAGTGACAGTCTCACACTTCTACCAGTGACTTATGAGGTCGATTCTAGAATGGCAGTCTCACACCTCTACCAGTGACTTATGAGACATATCCTAGAGTGACAGTCTCACACTTCTACCAGTGACTTATGAGACATATCCTAGAGTGACAGTCTCACACTTCTACCAGTGACTTATGAGACATATCCTAGAGTGACAGTCTCACACTTCTACCAGTGACTTATGAGACATATCCTAGAGTGACAGTCTCACACTTCTACCAGTGACTTATGAGGTCGATTCTAGAATGGCAGTCTCACACCTACACCTTTGACTTAGGACCAGTCATAGAATAACAGTCTCACACCAACTTGATGCACCAAGTGTTCTGATAAGTAATATAGAAGACAGAGCAATGTTGATAAACCCCATTTCCTTGAAAGATTGGTAGACTCTTCTAGACATGGGGGATCAATTCCTATCACAACACACGCGCCTTAAGTCAGCAGACGAAGCTTAAGATGACCAGTTCTTATAATTACCTCAACCATTTCACTCTCACGTGATTGGTGTCAAATCATAATTAACTCAACCATTTCACTCTCAAGTGATTGGTGTCAAATCATAATTAATTCAACCATTTCACTCTCACGTGATTGGTGTCAAATCTCATCTCTCATAGAGGGTCTCATATCATTTCCCAATGAGAGTCACATCTCATTTCCCAATGAGAGCCACATCTCATTTCCCGATGAGAGCCACATCTCATTTCCCAATGAGGGTCACATCTCATCTCCCAATGGGGGTCACATCTCATCTCCCAATGAGGGTCACAAAAAATCTTTCAATGAGGATCACATCTCATCTCCCAATGGGGGTCACATCTCATCTCCCAATGATGGTCACAAAAAATCTCCCAATGAGGGTCACATCTCATCTCCCAATGAGGGGGTCACACAAAATCTCTCAGGGATGACCACATCTCATCTCCCAGGGATGGTCACATTTTATCTTGAGGGTAACTTACAACTTTTTCATATTTTTATCTGGGATGTTGACATCTATTTTAACTTTGAGGTTGAC
This sequence comes from Omphiscola glabra, assembly GCA_964017045.1. Taxonomy (NCBI): domain Eukaryota; kingdom Metazoa; phylum Mollusca; class Gastropoda; family Lymnaeidae; genus Omphiscola; species Omphiscola glabra. The sequence goes on along the minus strand of OZ024794.1, from coordinate 4,255,733 downwards.
ATCTATTTTAACTTGGAGGTTAAAATATTTTTTATCTGTGAGGTTAACATCTATTTTATCTTGAAGGCTATCTATTTAATGTGGGAGGTTGTCATCTATTATATTTGGGAAGTTGACATCTATTTTATCCCGGAGGTTAACATCTATTTTATCAAGTTCAACATCGCCGGCATTTGCATCGAGTACAATTATTTAAAACCGCCTTGGGGTCTTCCTCTCCAAAAACAATTTAGTTTCTAGCTGCAAAGAAGCGGAGGTTTGCTGTCGGAGTTTCTCTTAGAAGTGGACGTGTCTAAAGTGTTTGATGAGTCTCAATTGTTAGATGAGTCTATTTTGTTTGTTTGATGAGTCTCAATTATTAGATGAGTCTCAATTGTGATGAGTATCTATTGTTAGATTAGTCTCAATTGTTAGGTTGGTCTCAATTGTTAGATTGGTCTCAATTGTTAGGTTGGTCTCAATTGTTAGATTGGTCTCAAGTGTTAGGTTGTCTCAATTGTTAGATTGGTCTCAATTGTTTGTTTGACGAGTCTCAATTGTTAGATGAGTCACCGTGCAATGTTGATGTTTCCCATCTACCCTAAGTGATTTTGTTAAATACCTGCGTGGGTACGAGCTATAAAAGTATTCAGTCATCATGATTAGTCAGAAGGTGGATGCACCATGGTGCGGCCCTGCGTGGGTACGGGCTATGAAAGTATTCAGTCATCATGATTAGTCAGAAGGTGGATGCACCATGGTGCGGCCCTGCGTGGGTACGAGCTATAAAAGTATTCAGTCATCATGATTAGTCAGAAGGTGGATGCACCATGGTGCGGCCCTTCGTGGGTACGGTGCGGCCCTGCGTGGGTACGGTGCGGCCCTGCGTGGGTATGGTGCGGCCCTGCGTGGGTACGAGCGGCTGCTTCTAAACGCCACTAAAGTTTGTCTAATTCTACCAAAGGGGTACGACACCGGATGTCGATTTTACCAGACTGCTCTCAGGTGATAACGTCCCGTGAGAGTAAATATAAGAAGGCGGGCGCCTCTGCTAGTTGTTTGATAATCACGCAAAAACGAATTGTAAAATTTAAAAAACGTTGTCCCGCTTGCAGATCTTAACCCCCCTTCAAGTGACTCTCGCGGCTCATAACGTGTCTACTAGTGATGGGACGATTAATCGGAATCGTATCGGAATAATCGAAATATCGGGATTTTTCTAAAGCATCGGGAATCGGTATCGGAGCTGAATAATTCAGACCCGATTCCGATACCAAAACGATTCTTAACTGAATGAAGTTTTTCTCATTAAAATGGAATTATTTATATTATTTTCAACTCAATACTACATCTTTGTATTATTAAAATGGAATTATTGATAGATGTGTTTATATAAAACCTTTCCAATACATTGTTATCTAGCATATTGTAAAGCTTCAATAGCAAGTTAATAAACTTTTATAATAAATTCTCAACTTTTATATTAATTAAATATGTTAATATCTGGGCACAGTAATACATATATGGCCAGGAATCAGAATCGGAATCGTATCGGGAATCGAATCGGGATAATTGGGTAGAATCGGAATCGTATCGGAATCGTTAAAAATTTTGGTATCGTCCCATCACTAGTGTCTACTAACACCTTCGGTACGCCTTTTTTTATCGAAAGAGGAAATAATTTTGAATAGAAAATGGTACAGTGCCGCCCACATTGTTTTCAGAGTTGTCCCGCCTGACGTAATTGAATCAGATCAAAGTGTCAAGTAACTGATGAGATCATTCAACAATTTGAAGGATTCCAAACTTCTCATTCCTCCGACCCGTACAAATTAGATGACGTCATTTTGAATGTCTTCTCTAGTCATTTCTTAATCTGTCTCCCAAGTTTTAGAAATAACCAAAATGACGCTAAGACAGTCTAGTAGTTTCTAACGTGAAATAAACCTCGATTTTAGGACGGGAAATAAAACCTTTGTTTTAGGATGGGAGCTAAACTGTGAAATAAACCTTTGTTTTAGGATGGGTCTAAGCTATCATTGGCTGCAATCTGGGTGGGACAAAACACGTTACATTGATGCTGTATTTAATTTTGTGGTAAGTGTCAAGTCACCATAAACCAACATGTTCAACCACTAAGAAACAGGCAGAAGCAGTGGCATGATAAAATGTGCGATCTGCCCCGGTCGGCACTTTATTTTTTTTTATGTGGGGCCACATTTCCGGCCACTTGTTCATATTTTTTTTTATAATGTGGGGCCACATTTCCGGCCACTTGTTCATATTTTTTTTATAATGTGGGGCCACATTTCCACATTTGTGGCCACTTGTTCATATTTTTTTATAATGTGGGGCCACATTTCCACATTTGTGGCCACTTGTTCATATTTTTTTTAGCCACATTTCCACATTTGTGGCCACTTGTTCATATTTTTTAGTGCAAGGGGGCCCTCGGGCTTCACTTACCTAGCTACGCCACTAACCTAGCTACGACACTGACCAAGCTACGCCACTGGGTTGAAGGGCACATTGGATCCGAATGATGATATTAGGATATAAAATGGTTTTTGATCAATATCAAAATCACTTGACGAAACTCAAATGTAGCTGTGAAAATAACAATACGAGTGTTTGGCGTGTTTGCAACACGTACTGGTAACTAAGGACAACTCATGGGAACTCAATCAGAAAGCAAGTAATTTCCTGGTTTTTTCCCTTCAAATTAACCACTCAACTGTAAACGGTGAATCTTTCCTAAAAATAGTAATTGTCACAGAAAGGTCGAACAAATAGATGGAAAAAAGACGAAGGTAATTTTTAAAAATGATTTTTATCAAGATTTGACAAACTTACAACATCTAAAACAATTACAAGGGTCGAGTACAGTTTTATCTTGGGTAATTAAAATAAATTATGATTTGTCTATCAATGAAGCACTATTTGATATTCAACATGTCAACAATAGAAACAATTCTCACATAGTCCCTTCCCTATTTAAAGCTTCTTGACCGGTCCCTAACTGAATGATTGTTTTAAAAAAAATTGATTTATCCCATCAGCATCAAGCTCACACTGTCATTCACTCACAACTAGTAGTAGTATGGCTCTCTAGAAATGCATACATCAAAAATTTCAAGGCACACTTGTTCATCGGATTCTTGTAGCTTTGTGGAGAGGCTTGCAGAAAAACTGCCAGTTTGATTATAATTGAGGTATATATATATACAAGTACAGATCTCCTGCACGATAGGTCTGCATACATATTTAACAGATTTTGCCAAATGAGCTTATTTCATGGGCTAGTTTAAAAAAATAATTAATTTAGACTTTCAAATTCACTGTAGAATTTGGCACACAATATTTGTTGGTGATCTGATAGTTAATGTAACTGTGGCATTGTATAACAACCTTTATGGAAGTAACTGGGGCATTGTATAACAACCTTTATGGAGGTAACTAAGGCATTGTATAACAACCTTTATGGAGGTAACTAGGGCATTGTATAACAACCTTTATGGAAGTAACTGGGGCATTGTATAACAACCTTTATGGAGGTAACTAAGGCATTGTATAACAACCTTTATGGAGGTAACTAGGGCATTGTATAACAACCTTTATGGAAGTAACTGGGGCATTGTATAACAACCTTTATGGAAGTAACTGGGGCATTGTATAACAACCTTTATGGAAGAAGTTAAGACAGGAATAGAGGTGTGAACATTGGGGATCTCTACAGTATTGTAAGCCAACAAGGACCTCTCAATAGGGCCCATTGCATCGTACTTAATGTAAAGTTTTAAAAGCAAAAAATAGCTAGTGCAATGCTTAAAAATTTGTTCTACAATTATTCCCACTCGAGACCATTCAAGTTTTAATTTTTAAAAGCAAATAATAGCTAGTCAGTATAAAAATGTATACAATCAATGTTTAAAAATGTGTTCTACAATTATTCCCTCTCCTATAGCAGACTCACCTTTTATAAAAATGTTTTATAAGACATATTTTACACAAATCTCCAAGCAATGAAAATAAACAAAATGGCCGATAATGAAATGACGTTCTGATTGGATGAACCTCTGCCCTCTTTCTGAGCATCATGCGTCCCCTCTGTATTCCAATGTTCTGCGGATCCTGCTCCATTGACATCTGTTACTCTTGCGCCTCTCAGTTTGAAGCTTCTGTGAACAACTCGGTCATTCAGCGGTTGAACTGGTCGGTAGTTGTTGACCATAGCCTCATGACTGTCCGATTCAGCGGAATTCTAAATGACAAAGCAATTAAATTATCTCACCCAGAAAATAAAGTAAATGTTTGTGTAAAACGGCTTCATCCAATTAAAACTTCTCGCAGATTAACCGTTTCGTATTAGAATAGTGTCAAATTTGTAACATGGATCATTTGCCAAACAAGTATTATTGTTTCTAAACATGTTAACAAGAAGTTAAGTCAATTCAATAGATACATGAAGCTGTAGACAAGGCCCTAGCAATGGTCTGTTCAATGTTATATAATATGTATTAGTATAATATATTATTGTGAGATTTTTATGAGATTTTTCTAAGTTTGTTAACAGCTCATTAAAAAATGTGCATTAAAAAAGCTAGTAAAACCCCTAGCATTTGTATCAAGTAAGGATGTATACAGAGAAGTAACTACAGTGTGTAGACTTACTTCAGAACTAGCAGGAGCTGTGCTGTGTTTCTTCTCCACAACAGTGCTGCCATGTTCATTCATGTTCTTGTCTATTTGACCGGCCCTCTCTTCGTCAAACTTTGGTTTGTAATTGGCAAAATGATCACTGAAATCAATGTATTCTAGATTTATCAACTATGGACTAGGCAATGCTTGTACCCTGGGCAATGATTGGACCCTGGGCAATGAGTGGACCCTGGGCATTGAGTGGACCCTGGGCATTGCGGGGACCCTGGGCATTGCAGGGACCCTGGGCAATGAGGGGACCCTGGGTAATGATGGGACCCTGGGGAAGGATAAGACGCAAGGCAGAGATTTCAATAATCAGAAGTAGATCAATATTTGAATGTAAATTTAAAAAAAAAAAAAATGGAAAACAATGGATTAAATGGAAAAGTTTTAAGGACTTAATGAAGTAGAACATATTTTTTTTCCTTAATATTTTTTTCCTTATTTCAGTTTTGTGATTGAACATTGTTTATTAATACGATGAGCTTGTACAAGATAGTTAAGAACCCTGTTTACTACACATATGAACACACTGCATACCTGCGTGTAGTTGGAATTGGCTGATCCTGGTGTGGCATATCCAGTTCTTTCTGCATATCTAACAACAAATTTGCTTTGAAAGCAGTTATCTCCTCTTTGTTTCCCTGTATAAACCAACAGCATGTTTTTAATGAGCCAGACATAATCAAATTAAAGGATAATTATGAAGACTGCATTCAAGCTGTGTCAAAGGGAAATAAAGAAATGGGAAAGCTTGAAATATGGAACACAAAAACTGCAAGGAACTGAACGAATGGGGAAAAAATGAAGTTGGCCCCTTAATAGAAAGGTGACCAATAGCAACACCAGGTGCCTCGATAGCAACCCCATGTGCCTGGACAACAACCCCATGTGCCTGGACAGCAACCCCAGGTGCCTGGACAGCAACCACAGGTGCCTGGACAGCAACCACAGGTGCCTGGACAGCAACCCCAGGTGCCTGGACAGCAACCCCAGGTGCCTGGACAGCAACCCCATAGGATTGATTAGATGTATATCATTATCTTAGAAAATATATAATGAACTCTACACTGATACAATGCTCTGCTGTTCTTGTGTGCAATGATAAAGTTATGTGAGAAGGAAACAAATCCAATTTGCTGACACTGGACTACTACATAAACTTTACAATTATTACTGTGCTATGATGATAAATATTATAGTACTGTGGTAAGCCACATAGGCGCAGATTACTGTGGTACGTACTGTGGTACGCTTCACAAACGCACATGACCACACATTACTGCGGGACTAGTCTAGGTGTGCACACATTGATGTCTTGCACCTACCTACTCATATATACACAATCATTACTGTTTCATTCGTACTCATTTGTTCACATAGGTAACAGTCAGTGTTATGGACCCACACACTAAAAACATAATTGTTGTTGCTAATATTGCTATGGTTACCGAGATGCCCATTTCTTCCATCAACTCCTCCATCCTTGGATCTACTTTAGACAAGGACCGTCTGTGTCTGTCATCTTTCCTGTGTTTCATCTGTTGAATGTTCCGGAACTCCCTCAACTGTTAGAGTTGGGGGATTGTAAGAATTGAATTAGATACAGGAATACATTTCTCAATTTGGACTTTTATTTCAAACAAATTTAAATTTACTTTTAGTTCATGTTTATCTGAAATGTTAAAATCAGTCAACAGTTGCCTCCCCTTACACACCGTGGAACCTCGAGGCTTGCCCTAATTGTAAAGGATAACATATGTAATTGTTCTGTCTGCTTCTTTTCAAGCTAAACATATCTTCTTCCACTATTTATTGTAAAGTTTTGATAGGGCTTGCAATATTTGAATAGTTTAAAAAAAAAAGTGTAGTTCTTATTAATTTTGTAGGATTAAATTTAACCACTATATTCTACCTATATTTGCTAATGTTTTAGGCTGTGGTGTAGGAAAAAAAAGTGCTGGGGGGTCTTAATTTTAAAGGCACACTCTTCTGCAAACTGCAGAGGGTTTTTTTTTCGGGGAATTAGGCAACAAAATCATTCCCCGCCCATGGTGGCACTAACCCTAGATACGCCTCTGTTATATCATATGTCAGCAAATAATGGTTAGGTTTTATCAGGAAATATTTGTTGTTTCAGCATACCTGCTTTTCTGAAATGGTCTGTGGGGTGTCAAAGACTGTCCAAATAACACTCTCAAAGCAAGCAGGTGTGGTGAGGGAACCGTTGTAACGGTAGTACTTGGTCATGTCACTTGGGAGGAGGTCCCTCAGTGAAAAGTGAGGCAGTAGAATACGTGCTCCTGGAATTAAAGTGATCATATTGTACACACTAGTGAGTACAGAGGATATCAATTAACTTGTAGCAATGGAAACGTTTAATTTGTATGGTATAATGAATATTTATTTTGATTCAATTCAAAGGGTGTAATCATAAAGAGGGAGACTAACCAGGTTTCCTGACGTGCTTAAGTCCCTTAATCACAAGTTCTAGAGTTGGGTTATCTTCCTCAGAGAGCTGCAAAATTTAAAATAAAATTTCCATAAGTCAAGAAGAAACATGTACACATTGAGTGGAAAACATTCTCACACAAAGGAACAGACTAAATTGCTTACCACAAGATGAATACTCTTATAGTCAGCTCATAGATGACACCAGTCAGAGACAGATTTAATTCATACACGATAGCCATCCCAGACAGACTTAATTCTTACATGATAGTCATCCCAGACAGACTTAATTCATACACGATAGCCGTCCCAGACAGACTTAATTCATACACAATAGCCATCCCAGACAGACTTTCCTCATCCATGACACCCAGCAGACAGACTTTCCTCATCCATGACACCCAGCATGTAGACTTACCTCATACATGACACCCAGCACAGCTAGGCCACCAGTCTTTGTTACAGCCCCACCAATGTCTGTATAGAGTTCACTGTTGTAGGATACCATATGAAGCTGTAGACAAATGGAATGAAATCTTGGCACCACGTATTGGCTTATTTTATGGAGATAAAAAAAACTTGCCTAACTGGAACACAAGAATAGTAATTTAACTAGTAATTATAGACCCAACCAAGTGTGATAGATCCTACCAGTGACCAACCAAGTATGGTAGATCCTACCAGTGACCAACCAAGTGTAGATCCTACCAGCCACCAAATAAGTGTGGTAGATCCTACCAGCCACCAACCTGGTGTGGTAGATCCTACCAGCCACCTAACAAGTGTGATAGATTCTACCAGCCACCAACCTGGTGTGGTAGATCCTACCAGCCACCAAACAAGTGTGGTAGATCCTACCAGCCACCAACCTGGTGTGGTAGATCCTACCAGCCACCAAACAAGTGTGGTAGATCCTACCAGCCACCAAACAAGTGTGGTAGATCCTACCAGCCACCAAACAAGTGTGGTAGATCCTACCAGCCACCAACCTGGTGTGGTAGATCCTACCACCCACCAACCTGGTGTGGTAGATCCTACCAGCCACCAAACAAGTGTGGTAGATCCTACCAGCCACCAACCTGGTGTGGTAGAGCCAAACATCCATCTTTGGGAATGATCTTAAGATCGTTGGCCATAAGAGAGAACGCTATTAGATGTGGACTAATATGTGACCTACACACAGAACATGCCAGGAAATGACTAGGCCTACAGTAAATGTGTACATTTACCTCAATGGGGCTGGCTTTGCCATCAATAAGATGCTCAGATCCATGGTGGGCCTTGTGGCCCCAGTGAAAATGGAACTGTAGAATCGTGTAGATGTTGGGTAGTCCACCATTTGTCACATAGAAGTCACCTTCCAAATCAACTTGGACTGAAATGTTTATAATTTTTAAAAATAAAACAATATAACAAAATGCTTGTTTAAAAACACGCTATTAAACCAACGAATGTATCAAAAAGTATCAAATAAACGTCCCAAAATAACAAATTGTTACAGCCATATGACTTTAAAAAAAGCGCGGGGCGCCCATGAAATACAATGATGTCGTATGACTTGACAAATACAATGTTGGACACATGTATAAGTTTACATTGCTGCAAGTGTTATGTGACAATTGTAATGATACACATGATGTAATCATGTAAATACGAGTTCTAACAACTTGCATTAGTATGCTCCCATCTATGGTCGTCTTGACAAATGGAATGAAATTAGTGAAATTGCTGCCGCTGCGTGCTTGTCTTTGCAAAGAACATTGAGTGTTTAGTTATATTTCACATCACTCCACTACTTCACTCACTTCATGGGCTCCCTAAACAGGCACGCGTTGATTACAAACTCTCTGTTCTCGTCTCAACTTTTTCTCTCGTTCCTGCATTCCTTATCTTACTGAACTTCTTACTGTCTATTCACCATTCGACAGCTTCGTTCCTCCGCAGACATGCGTATTCTTTCGGTTCCCAAGACACGCACTAAAACATGCGGCGAAAGAGTTTCTCTTTCTGCGCCCCACTCCCCAAAAAATACCCAATGGAATTCTCATATTACACCCCCGCAATATACAGACCATCCAAGTCTTCAAACCTGCCCTCAAACACATCTCTTCTAACGCTACTATTCCGACTCATTCTCACCCCCTCTGACTGATAAACAATGCTCGATGCTACTGGGACTCGTCCATGGCCTGACACGGGTAAATAGTACTTGGTTGAACAAGGTCAATCTTTTTACATAGCTGTTTTTAAATGAATAATTTTGCGTAACTTAATTTAATGCCATGTTTCTTTGTTTTTCTGTTTGCTACGGTAACTTTTTGTCAAACGCATTATATAATACCACATTAATAATAGTTATAAATTAATAGAAAATGTCATAATTGGTTGATAAATTGATAGAATTAAACTGTCAAGAAACAGGAAGCTCTATAAATGAACCCCTTCAGCTATCCGTATGCCCCTTCAGTTACCTGTATGTCCATTGTTCTTGACGTAGAATCTTGAGTCCGGTTTGGGCGGGTCATACCAGATGGCGAACTCCTTAAGGTCAGGGTTGTAACTGGTCTCCTCTGGCCGGAGGTCAATGGGAGACTGGAATTTGCCGCCACATGCCTCGGGAAACAGTTTATGCCAGTTCAGGGGCCCTGTGGAGATGAGAACAAACCATTACAGCAAGAATCGCCAATCTAAATGTGTGGTGGACTATTTTAATCACTCTTCGCGTGCAGCATATTGTGACAACTATTAAATAAATTAAAACGAACTAATTTAAAGAAAACGATTTACACAGTTATTATATTTAAATTCTTTACTTATTCGAAGTGGCTATAGGTACACGGGTACCAGAAATGAGAGGTTGGGATTAAAAAACGAATTAAAAATATTATTTTTCGGTTTGTAAGACCAAATGAGGTATCAAATGAAAGATAATTGTATGTACTATACGTTTGAAATCTTAATTCTTTAGTTTTACTAAAATAAACTAACACAAATGACATCCGAATTTGATTTCCGCCTTCAAATGACACACCTTACTGCACTAATTTACTGTTATTTTTTATCAATACCGTTTTTATTTCTAATACGATTTTTATCACGACATGGCTGATTCTGCACTTTATCAGATGTACTTACTACTTCGCCTGTGATAGAAGTATTAGAGGAGCTCATGCTATTTTGCATAGCGTGTCTGTAGATTAAGCTTGTGTAAACTATTTTGATATTCCCCCATGCTGAGGGAGACTATTTTCAAAAGGTTTACTTGGAGATAAATTTAATAAGTCCGGCGACGCACTTTCAGCGGGCAGCCAGGATAACTCGCCATAAACTAGATGTATGTCAGGTGATATATTTTAAGCGGCACAAGCCGCACCACATACACCGCATCACACTGCTTCATAGGCACAGATAGACAGGCAGGCAGACTGACACAATGGCAGACAGACAGAAATAGACAGACAGACAGGCAGACTGACAGACAACTGGTAACCTGTCCATGATAGAGAATAACAGGCAGAGACAGGCAGACAGACCTGCAGACAGGCAGACAGACCTGCAGACAGGCAGCAACTGGTAACCTGTCCATGACAGAGAATAACAGGCAGAGACAGGCAGACAGACCTGCAGACAGACCTGCAGACAGGCAGCAACTGGTAACCTATCCATGAATGGTGTGACGTATTAATCTATGTAACAGAAGATTCAAGACAGAGCAACTCTTACAGCTGTTGGGAGGTATGTTGGGATAACTCTTGCTCGAAAAAAAAGTGGCCAGAGTTGCACTCCTTATCATTGGGTAGATAGAAGAGGTTATCGGGTTTAAACGTACAACGTTACCATGAAATATAAAAAAAAATGGTAACATGACGAGTTTGAGGGCAGAGAGCCCGCTGATTGCACGACTCAAGATCTTACCTTTGTCTCCATCATAACTCCACTTGGCAGCTGCTATCAGGGAAAAACCTGGAGGTAAAATAAATTCAAATTAGACATTTATAAAACGTTGTTGCATAAAGCGATTCTTATAAATCTGTAGTTAATAAAGATAGGCTTTACGGTTGTCTGGCGTGGATATTTATAATCTGAAGCAGGGGTTTCGATCGCAACATTTTTGTATAAGAACATTAGTACAAGTATAAATTATGTGAGGACAAATTGGTATAAAATATATGAGGACACATTTGTATAAATTATATGACATTTGTATAAATTATATGAATTATGTTCTAAAAAAATATTAAGGGATCCACTACCATTCCTTAAAAAAAATTCCATGTGGCTCCAAGTGATAATGGTCCCAAATGGCTCTAATTGATGATGGTCCCTTATAGCTCTAATTGACGATGTTCCCTATGGCTCTAATTGACAATGTTCCCTATGGCTCTAATTGACAATGTTCCCTATGGCTCTAATTGACAATGTTCCCTATGGCTCTAATTGACAATGTTCCCTATGGCTCTAATTGACAATGTTCCCTATGGCTCTAATTGACAATGTTCCCTATGGCTCTAATTGACGATGTTCCCTATGGCTCTAATTGACAATGTTCCCTATGGCTCTAATTGACAATGTTCCCTATGGCTCTAATTGACAATGTTCCCTATGGCTCTAATTGACAATGTTCCCTATGGCTCTAATTGACGATGTTCCCTATGGCTCTAATTGACAATGTTCCCTATGGCTCTAATTGACGATGTTCCCTATGGCTCTAATTGATAATGTTTTTTTTCGTTCTATTGTTTTGCACATATTTATCTATCTAACTAGTACAATTATTTAAATTTAAACACGCGAAATCTTTCTTTAAGTTTTTCTCAAGCGTAAAAATCAGCCGTCATATTACCATAGAACTTACTTCCGTGACGACAGAATCGAAGTTAAGAGTTATGTGGGGAACAAATGAAGTTTTATTTGGAGCATATCGTAAGTGTCTGAGATGAAGAGAGTGGACGTTCCTCGGATGTATCCATTTGTTATTATAGTATAACACATTTGCTTCAAGCGAAGGCAGTATTGTTTCTATTAAATTATTGGCTTTATGTATAAATCTAATCGATCTTTAGTGAGAAATTCCCACACCAGCAGGAATTACTGGACTTGAGTAGGCTTCCAATTGTTCCATTATAGAATATGGTAGTCATTTATTTAGGCCGAAATTTTAATTAACCCATTCACTGACTGTCAGCATGTAAATGCAATGGCGTTTAGGAGGAATTAAAGATTCAAAATATTTTCAGAACGCTAGAAATCCTTGTGTACCATGTCCTTGTTTGTGACACTAGTCATGTATTGGACTCACAGTGAGTAATACGAGATAATCACATTATTATGGGCACGCCGTATATTTGGATCAGTACATTTCCTGTGTACGAGTCTTGTAAGGGAGGTAAGAGTCTTGTAAGGGAGGTAAGTAGGAAAGGTAACAGGTAAACCTGTCATACATCACCCCCCTGCCCCCCCCCCCCCAACAGCCCAACCTGACCTAGAAATGACACAAACTTAATGTTTTGTTAACGCTTGACGTTAAGCCTCGGTTAAGTTGAGGCAATTATTCAAAGGTAGCCATTTGCCATTGTAAGAGAACTTAGAACACACCACTTCTAGAGTAGGAAATATATAGATAGAAAATAGACTAGGAAATACCAGATACAAGGTATAGACTAGGAAATACAACACTTCAAATCTAGACCAGGAAATAACCTCTGTTACGGTAACACAGTAATAGCAAACAGCAGGTAACAAAGGAACAATACCATTGATTAAATATTCCAAAGAACTATTTATCTTTTAAAATCTGATCTAAAGTACTCAAATATATAGAAATAAAATTATATGAACTTAACCTAAGAAATATTTTAAAGAATACAGTGAAATTGAAATATGTGTGGATGGTTAAATCTCGTATGTCGGGGACGTGTCACAGTCGACCGTCTCACATATAGGCAATCATAATGGTCTAGAATAGAAAGTCTAGAAATTCAAAATTTGGTCATCAGAGTCTACACGCATTGCTGGGCTATAACACAACACACCAGTTCTATAATAGTCTTTGAAACATTAAAAAATTGGGCACTTTCCCCAAATGAGATGCCGGTATATAAAAGAAATGCTGATGTTACATGTTAGGAATCGGTACAAAGACAAGTCTACTAATGAACGCCGTGAAGCTACTTGAAAGACAAGTCTACTGATATGAACTAACAAATATCCTACAGACGACATGAGTTTATGCACAGATTATGAATAGATTATCTAAACAATTTGATGTACTATGAAATATTATTCAAGGGAGAAAGTTACACAAATGTTGGCATTTTTTGTGGAATACACTACCTTTTTACTTTGACACTACTTTATTTTTGTAAAAACGGTGGGAACATGGGGTTTATTTATAGATTTATCTAAGGTTAGATTTATATGGTTAAATATATCAATGGAGATATTTATATGGTTAAATATATCAATGGAGAGATTTATATGGTTAAATATATCAATGGAGAGATTTATATGGTTAACTATCTTAGATAGTTTTATACTGTCAAAACGTAACCATAGATAGATTTTTTTGAACATTAAATAAACACGTATCTAATGTGACGTTGTATGAATAGAGTGACATATATACAGCGTGACGTATGAATTGCATGACCTATGAATAGCGTGACATTATATATACAGCGTGACGTATGAATTGCATGACCTATGAATAGCGTGACATATATACAGCGTGACGTATGAATTGCATGACCTATGAATAGCGTGACGTAGAAATGTCTATAAATCGAGAAATAGTTTTAATGATCATAGTCACATATGACCCCTAGAATCTAAAACGTGAGAAATCCACGTCTTGATCGTATATGACTGTTAACTTGTCAATTGTGTGGGGACGTGTTTAGAATGTGACATGAGGTTATGACAGCAGTGCAGCACTCCTGGGTTTCATCGTTTCCCACGCTTATTCGCCTTACCCCTTTTAAGTCATCTTTTATGTAGGCGGACAGAAGGCAGGAAACAACGGTACTAGTACAAGAAGGCAGACAGACGGCAAGAAACAAAGGTACTACCGGGTTGTACATCTAGGGGATAGAAACCAAGAAAAAACGGTACTAGTACAAGTAGAGGAATTTTAGGCAAGAAGCAATGGTACAAGTACAAGTAGGCGGACAGAAGGCAAGAAACAGCGGTACAAGTACAAGTAGAGGAATTTTAGGCCAGAAGCAATGGTACAAGTACAAGTAGGCGGACAGAAGGCAAGAAACAACGGTACAAGTACAAGTAGAGGAATTTTAGGCCAGAAGCAATGGTACAAGTACAAGTAGGCGGACAGAAGGCAAGAAACAACGGTACAAGTACAAGTAGGGATAGAAGGCAAGAAACAACGGTACTAGTACAAGTAGAGGAATTTTAGGCAAGAAGCAATGGTACAAGTAGGTGGATGGAAGGCCAAAAAAAAATTTGTTACAAATAGGTGGATAGGCAAGAAACAAAGGTACTAGTACAAGTAGGTGGATAGAAGATAAGGTTCAAGTAGGTGGATATAAAGCAAGAACAATGGTACAACCTAACATGGAGGTGGAACTGTACATCAGCTTACATGTAGTAAGCATGCATTCGTCTGCTTACATGCAGATAGAAATGAACCTGGATTGTTGACAAATGGTCTGGTCTATTTTTAGCGCAAAAATGATCGACACTATTGATGATACTATTGATCTAAACGTGATTGGTAGATTTACTGGACATATGTTGCGACTAGTGTGTGGGTACGTGTGTGTTATGTGCGGGTATGTGGTTGTTTTGTCGGGGTACTGAACAGTTTCGAAACCTCATTTAAACACACACAAATTAAGAGAAAAATGGCGAGTTAAAAGGGGGGGGGGGGCTGGCGTTTACGAAAGTTAACTCGTATGTGTGAAGCAAAATTCGCTTACAGCTATTAATATTTAACACATGTTCTAGTATGCATGAATATGACACAGTCGTCTGCATGAATATGACACAGTCGTCGGCATGAATATGACACAGTCGGCATCAATCTGTCGTAAATCAGGGATGTGTTATTTTAATGTTTCTATGGAGTTCAGAAGGCTTGCAAATGACTTTGGCGCGTGATGCTCCAAGAAAAAGTTTCGACGGAGATGTTTTAAGCCAGTGGCGTTTCGATATCTTGTGGCGTTTCGATATCTTGTGGCGTTTCGATATCTTGTGGCGTTTCGATATCTTGTGGCGTTTCGATATCTTGTGGCCTTTCGATATCTTGTGGCCTTTCGTTATCTTGTGGCCTTTCGATATCTTGTGGCCTTTCGATATCTTGTGGCCTTTCGATATCTTGTGGCCTTTCGATATCTTGTGGCCTTTCGATATCTTGTGGCGTTTCGATATCTTGTGGCGTTTCGATATCTTGTGGCCTTTCGATATCTTGTGGCCTTTCGATATCTTGTGGCCTTTCGATATCTTGTGGCGTTTCGATATCTTGTGGCGTTTCGATATCTTGTGGCGTTTCGATATCTTGTGGCATTTCGATATCTTGTGGCGTTTCGATATCTTGTGGCATTTCGATATCTTGTGGCGTTTCGATATCTTGTGGCATTTCGATATCTTGTGGCGTTTCGATATCTTGTGGCATTTCGATATCTTGTGGCGTTTCGATAGCAAGTAACAATTCGTAAAGTATAGAGCTCTATTTAGTAACAATTTGTAAAGTCTTCTCCAAACAGTTGTTACAATTTACAATGTGATTAAAAGTTGGCACAAAGTTCACTAGATGTCACGGAATATTTTATTGGGACATGTTGACACTTCTCCGGGCCCCACTGAGGAAGCCGCGTGTATCTAGGGCGCCGAGGGGCAGTTTGGGAACCTCTGCGCTAGTCCAATAACTAAGGTGAGTCAGTATGGGAACCTCTAGACTAGTCCTATAACTAAGGTGAGTCAGTATGGGAACCTCTAGACTAGTCCAATAACTAAGGTGAATCTGTATGGGAATCTCTGCGCCAGTCCGTTAATTAAGGGCAATCAGTATGGCAACCTCTGCGCCAGCCCATTAAGTAAGGTGATTTAGTATTGGAACTTCTGTGCTAGTGCATTAAGTAAGGTGAATTAGTATTGGTACTTCTGTGCTAGTGCATTAAGTAAGGTGAATTAGTATTGGAACTTCTGTGCTAGTGCATTAAGTAAGGTGATTTAGTATTGGAACTTCTGTGCTAGTGCATTAAGTAAGGTGATTTAGTATTGGAACTTCTGTGCTAGTGCATTAAGTAAGGTGAATTAGTATTGGAACTTCTGTGCTAGTGCATTAAGTAAGGTGAATTAGTATTGGAACTTCTGTGCTAGTGCATTAAGTAAGGTGACTTAGTATGGGAACCACCGCGCCAGTCCATTAAGTAAGGTGATTTAGTATTGGAACTTCTGTGCTAGTGCATTAAGTAAGGTGATTTAGTATTGGAACTTCTGTGCTAGTGCATTAAGTAAGGTGAATCAGTATGGGAACCACCGCGCCAGTCCATTAAGTAAGGTGATTTAGTATTGGAACTTCTGTGTTAGTGCATTAAGTAAGGTGAATCAGTATGGGAACCACCGCGCCAGTCCATTAAGGTGAAGACAAATTTCCTGAAGTCTTTCGATGTGTTCAATACGAACAAAGGTCGTCCTCCAGTCATGACGTCACTGTTGTGTGTGCAGCAGTGTGCCTCCCAATGCCGAAACATCCGCTTGCCTGGCACGTCGCCCACCAACAAGTCACCTTCATATGCCTCCGTGTCATACCAGATGTATACAACGATGTCAACAACTTCTTACTTTATTCAATTCTGGAACATTACACAACAAACACATTCAACTTGACACAACAATTACATAACAAATACACATCTCTTATCACAACCAAACACGTAACTTAACACACTAACAAATGGACACAGAAATATGCTAAATATAGTTTTCTGGCGTCTTTACCAAGTCTGGCATTGTAAAAAAATGTGGTCATTATTTATCGAGAGGAACTATGGGGGAGGGCCGAGGGGTAGTAAATTGTCATGAGTGACGTCACAGTGCGAGCCTCCCTCCCCCTCCGGTTTCCATCGAGTGACAGTTGTATCGTAATGATGTAAGTAGTTTGCTCACATCGGCCTACCCGGTACATGAATTGTCTGCACTTGACAGCAATACCTGCAGTGGTGGCATTGACATGATCACGTGGAATGTGTTGACTTTGGATAACAAGAGCCATGTTCTGTGATGTCTGAAGAAGTACATAGATTCTTTGAGTATTTAAAGTGATGTCTGTACAAGTACATACAATTCCCCAAGAATACTCAAGGTGATGTCTGTACAAGTACATAAAATTCCCCAAAAGTACTCAAAGTGATGTCTGTACATTGCAAGTGTTTAAATCGTTATTTTATTGTACGATATTTACATAGAGTTGCATCCATCATAACACTTGATAAATCTGGACAAAGACACAATTTAGATAAATCTGGATAAATGCACAATTTAGATCAATCTGGACAAAGACACAATTTAGATCAATCTGGACAAAGACACAATTTAGATCAATCTGGACAAAGACATAATTTAGATAAATCTGGAAAAAGACACAATTTAGATGAATGCGGACTTAAACGACAATTCAGGACAGAGATTGTTACAAACTAATTGTGCTTGTAATGTCCATTCACCATGCGCAAAAAAAAAAAAAAGCGTGATCCTTAAAATGAACTCTAACAGCCTTCACATAAAGCAGGCCTGCACAACATACGGCCCGCACAACATACGGCCCGCACAACATACGGCCCGCACAACATACGGCCCGCACAACATACGGCCCGCAGGCACCCACTTGGAGCCTTCACATAAAGCAGGCCTGCACAACATACGGCCCGCAGGCACCCACTTGGCGGCCCGCGAACAAACGAAATATTCTTTATTATTATTATCTTCTTAACAGCTTTCCCCCTTGTCCTAATATCTTTCGGCCCGCACACGTTTTTCAAAACGTATGACGGCTCGCTCACGTTTTTCATAAAGTATTATGGCCCGCCTTACATTTTGAGTTGTGCAGGCCTGACCTAAAGACAAGAAAGCCTCTTAGTGTCCTACATTCGCAGCGAGAAGTACTCACAACATTAGCAACATGGTTTTCTAATCAAGCGACTTCCTCAAAAGTAAAGTATGTTTTTGGAGTTGAACTTTTGCACGTTGAAAACGAAATTTCTTGTAGACATTTAGCGCGCAAGACTTGCTGCTCAGATGACTTTTTAAGATGTACTTTACCCTTTCATAGCTGGGGTTTTATTTTAGCTTGGTTCTTAGAAAGTCCACACCCACACACTTCAATATGGCGACCACACCCACACACTTCAATATGGCGACCACACCCACACACTTCAATATGGCGACCACACCCACACACTTCAATATGGCGACCACACCCACACACTTCAATATGGCGACCACACCCACACACTTCAATATGGCGACCACACCCACACACTTCAATATGGCGACCACACCCACACACTTCAATATGGCGACCACACCCACACACTTCAATATGGCGACCACGCCCACATACGTCATTCTGACCACGTCCACACCCTTGAATGTAAACTGTTTAATTCTCTAAAGCAAAATTATTCTTTAGTTTTTGTTGGTGCCATGCAGGGCCGGCCTTAGGCCATTGCAACCTATGCGGCCGCAATGGCCCCCGCACTTTCATAGTCCCCGCCCCGAATTTATTTTCTAATACAAAATATTAATTTTCACTTATCCTTATTCAGACCCAGAAAGGGCCCCGCGCAATCCGTTTTGCGTAGGGCCCCGCAATTGTTAGGGTCGGCCCTGGTGCCATGTTATTAGTCTTGTCTTAGTTGTATGTCATTAGTCTTGTCTTAGTTGTATGTCATTAGTCGTGTCTTAGTTGCATGTTATTTATAATCAAAATATGTATGACACAAATTCGCGAAAAGAAATTAACTCTCAGAGCTGAATGTATAGTGTTATAACTCTCAGAGCTGTTTGTACAGTGTTATAACTCTCAGAGATGTTTGTACAGTGTTATAACTCTCAGAGCTGATTGTAATTTGTTATAACTCTCAGAGCTGAATGTACAGTGTTATAACTCTCAGAGCTGTTTGTACAGTGTTATAACTCTCAGAGATGTTTGTACAGTGTTAAAATTCTCAGAGCTGATTGTAATTTGTTATAACTCTCAGAGCTGAATGTACAGTGTTATAACTCTCAGAGCGGAATGTACAGTGTTATAACTCTCAGAGCTGAATGTACAGTGTTATAACTCTCAGAGCTAAATGTACAATCGTTATAACTCTCAGAGCTAAATGTACAATCGTTATAACTCTCAGAGCTGAATGTACAATCGTTAGAACTCTCAGAGCTGATTGTACAATCGTTAGAACTCTCAGAGCTAAATGTACAATCGTTAGAACTCTCGGAGCTGAATGTACAATCGTTAGAACTCTCAGAGCTGATTGTACTGTGTTATAACTCTCAGAGTTGAATGTACAGTATTATAACTCTCAGAGCTGAATGTACAGTGTTATAACTCTCAGAGCTGAATGTACAGTGTTATAACTCTCAGAGCTGAATGTTCAGTGTTATAACTCTGAGCTGAATGTACAGTGTTATAACTCTCAGAGCTGAATGTACAGTGTTATAACTCTCAGAGATGAATGTACAGTGTTATAACTCTCAGAGCTGAATGTACAGTGTTATAACTCTCAGAGCTGAATGTACAGTGTTATAACTCTCAGAGCTGAATGTACAGTGTTATAACTCTCAGAGATGAATGTACAGTGTTATAACTCTCAGAGATGAATGTACAGTGTTATAACTCTCAGAGATGAATGTACAGTGTTATAACTCTCAGAGATGAATGTACAGTGTTATAACTCTCGGAGCTGAATGTACAGTGTTATAACTCTCAGAGATGAATGTACAGTGTTATAACTCTCAGAGATGAATGTACAGTGTTATAACTCTCAGAGATGAATGTACAGTGTTATAACTCTCAGAGATGAATGTACAGTGTTATAACACTCAGAGCTGAATGTACAGTATTATAACTCTTTGATTACATCCGTGCAATGCTTGTTATTCTCTAACATGCAGTCGTGTACCTCATGAAATCCTTGTTATCTCCTCAAATGACTACCAAATCAGTTGATTGTAAGCTGTGTTTATGCCTTCTACAGTTTGAACTCAACTATTGGACCATAAAACGATCTATTGTAAGCTGTGTGCATGTCTTCTGTCGTTAGAACCTAACTATTGGACCATGGAACCATGTAATCTAAGTAACTAAGTGTCCATTGAAATACACGCTCATGTTTACAATCTGAGACGGTATTCGGGGATTCCCACGGGAACAGCTTAAGACAGTTTCATTGGCGCATCTAGGATTAGCACCTTTTTCGGGGGGGGGGGGGTATTTTTGCCGCCCCCTTCAAAGAAAAGCAATATGCACTTGGCCGAAATTTCCGCTCCTCCATTAACAGAAAAAATTTCCGTCGTGGGCGGACCGCCCCCAATGCCCCACCCCTTCCTACGCCACTGCTGAGTTGATATTAAATAACAAACACGACGGACGAGAGAATCTTAATATTCAATTCATGCTTACATGTGTGGGTCACCGAGTGTATTGTGGTGGATCAACAATTGGCTTATGCTATCGTGCTGCTGGTAATGAATGAACATTCTGATGTTTGGGGTTATTTAAAAATTGCACTTATAATTACCCCCTCTTGCTGATTAGTATTGAGACTGTACGGCTGTGTTACTTAAATATATTACTGAGACTGTACGGCTGTGTTACTTAAATATGTTACTGAGACTGTACGGCTGCTACTTAAGTATTTTACTGAGACTGTACGGCTGTGTTACTTAGGTATGTTACTGAGACTGTACGGTTTTTACTTAAGTATCTTACTTAGACTGTACGGCTGTTACTTAAGTATGTTACCGAGACTGTACGGATGTGTTACTTAAGTATGTTATTGAGACTGTACGGCTTGTTACTTAAGTATGTTACCGAGACTGTACGGATGTGTTACTTAAGTATGTTATTGAGACTGTACGGCTTGTTACTTAAGTATGTTACTGAGACTGTACGGCTGTGTTACTTAAGTATGTTACTGAGACTGTACGGCTGTGTACGGCTTGCAAGTATTTGAACAAATTAGTTTAATGGCAAGTGAAACCGCAATGTCTGTCTGACCCCATGAAACCGCAATGTCTATTTGACCTCATGAAACCAACTACACATAACACAGGACGTGTGTTGATGCTAATTAGGCCCATTAGACTAATTGCGGAGATTTGTGGCGAAGTGACCGTAAAGGTTCTGGTGACTCAAGGTTCTTTGTGTCACACCTGATCATGCTTCAACCCCCCCTCCCCCCCCCCCTTCAGTGAAACCTGCTGTGGCCTACAACCGCAACGAACTCCGCAACGAACTCCGCAACGAACTCCGCAACGAACTCCGCAACAAACTATGTTATAACAGATCAGAAGATTGAATGATGAGCTTTCTGTTTGTCAGTTATAGAGTGGTCGCGTCAGACTAGGTCATAAATATTGCAAAATAGAATGTCATCTCCTCTCAACCATAATGCCATCTCAACTCAGCCAGAATGCCTTCTCATGACAACCATAATTCCTTCTTATGTTAACCATAATGTGATGTCAACCATAATGTGATGTCAACCATAATGTGATGTCAACCATAATGCATTCTCATGTCAAACATGTCATCTCATTTCAACTAGGAAAGCACCACCCGAAGCATCCTATTTCTATTAATGGATGGCATACAAATGAAACAATAGAATTGGGGGCTGATTTTTACAAGCGTACCCGTGACTTCATTTGCGTGGATTCACTCCCCTTATTTTTTTATTAGAGTTACATTTTCATTAATATTACGGAGGCAAATTTTTGGCAAATTTTTTATTGGTTGATTATAATTTTTAAAATTTCATTGGTTGGCCTATTAAATATGTTAATAAGCGCCGCCAACGCCATTTTTAAGATAATCTTAGAGGGTGAGCACGCTGTGTTTCATTAATTTTTGGATATTCTTTTCGTTGGAACCTGAAATAAAGTGTGTAAAAGTGTATTCCATGAAAATGTAAGTTGGGTTTTCATTACTTCTTTATTTTATAATTAATTTTGGCCACTTTTCTTTGTTTTTTTTTAAATTTTCCTACTTTTCAGGGTCAAAACCCAGCGCCACGTTAGGCTAAGGCGAGAGTGTCAAAACGCTGGTTCCGATAGGGTCAAAACCCTGTTAGGGAGAGGGTCAAAACCCTGTTAGGGAGAGGGTCAAAACCCTGTTAGGGAGAGGGTCAAAACCCTGTTAGGGAGAGGGTCAAAACTCTGTTAGGGAGAGGGTCAAAACCCTGTTAGGGAGAGGGTCAAAACCCTGTTAGGGAGAGGGTCAAAACCCTGTTAGGGAGGAATTTAGAGTTCAGGTTAGGGTGAGGGATAGATTTAGATCATTTTTTTCATTTTTAAAAACTTTTTATTCGTAATTTTAGCAAAAAACATGAGTTATTTTATTTTTCCATGGTCGCCAGCTTGGTTGTCCCGACCCGTGAACACGTAAAAGTTCGCGGGTCGGGGCAACCAAGATGGCGGCCATGGTAAAAGACGCGGGTATCTTTCTCAAAATTTACCGAATTGGGTTAATCACTGGAGTAGTCCCTACTCACGAAAATCACCAACCTACAGAATACATATCACTCACGAAAACCACCAACCTCCTCTATTCCTACGCCACTGGTGTATACGTAAAGGGGCCCCTAACTCCATATGAAATATTTGAACTACATATCTCTCTCACAGCGCCACACAGGTAGCTCTCAAACCCTTGGCGTACTTCTAGTTGTTCCAATGTCAATATTTGTTGAAATGACCTACGTCTCGGAGAGCATTGTGTGACGGTAGCGCTCCTGTAGCGCAGGGGTTGGGTTCGGGTTGTCTTACTATCCAACTGAGATAAATAAACTTATCGGTGGAATATTATCAGACAGCTTATCACAGATAGTACGTGCACACCTGACGTGCTAATACTGTGGACTGTATATTATCAGCAGTAGTCCTAACTAAACACATCACAAACACAAGGCTATAAGTGTCTCAAGCAAATTGTGACAAGTGAATTTTATAAAATTTTAAATGATAAAATACGTATGTGTATTGTAAACTGATTATTGGAGCTTAATATATACAACTTTTATACAATGTTATAACCGTGTTTGGAACGCGCAAAACATGGTTACATAGTTTATTTCGGCTAATGTTGAGAGATATCACCGTGACTTCGTTAGGGATACATTTAGGGTTCAGGTTAGGTTTAGGCTTAGGGATAGATTTATAGTTCAGGTTAGGTTTAGGGATACATTTAGGAAACTTTTTCATTATTTTTAAACATTTGATTCTTATTTTTACGGTTTACGGCAATCAAGTTGGCGGCCATGGTAAAAAATGCGGTGATATCTCTCAACATTTACCTTTATTTAAAATGCCTGATAACAATTAGAAAATATGGACAGGAAAATATTAAATCGTATTTAAGCAAAGTAATTCTCACCAGTATATAACAAAAGCTAACGCGCACCTACTAGTTAACTGTCACCTATGTATAACAATAGCTAACTCGCACCTATGCATAACACTAGCTAACATTCACCTATGCATAACACTAGTTAACTGTCACCTATGTAAATAATAGCTCTCACCTTCGTATAATACTATCTAACTCTCACCTGTGTATAACAATATAACGGTAAAGGCCGTATTTAAAGCCATGTGTCCGTGTGTCCACTCGTCGCTACTTTAATCCAGACAAGAATGGTCTTTCTCGTGGTACTGCTTCAACTAGTACAGCAGGATCTGAACCAAGCGCACGACGAGTGGTTTAATTAGCTTATCACGCTGGGAGAGAGAGAGCGAACACTTTCGATGCAACTAATGTGGGCTTGAAAGGTGGGTGATCGAATCCCTGGCTACTGTCCCGCGCACGTCAGTGGTCGCAGTGGCAGTCCGTGGGGCTCGAGAATGTCGTAAAGGTGAAAGTCGTGGCTGTTTTAAGGCTCCGGTATGAACTGTGTTCACCTCCAGGCAGCAGTGAAGATTTGGCAATGAGGTGTAGCACGGAGCGTCAGCGCCCCCCTCGCAACGTCCTACGACCTACGTCCCATCCGCCGCGTCGTTTGTCAAGTGCGGGGGAACGTAGACACGGGATAGTCGGAGGGTAGCAAAGACAACGAGACAGTCGGAGGGGGTGGGGGTAACAAAGACAACGCGATAGTCGGATAATAACAAAGACAATGAGACAGTCGGAGGGTAGCAAAGACAACGAGACAGTCGGAGGGGGTGGGGGTAACAAAGACAACGCGATAGTCGGATAATAACAAAGACAATGAGACAGTCGGAGAATAACAAAGACAATGTGACAGTCGAAGAATAACAAAGACAATGAGACAGTCGAAGGGTAGCAAAGACAACGAGACAGTCGGAGGGGGTGGGGGTAACAAAGACAACGCGATAGTCGGATAATAACAAAGACAACGAGACAGTCGAAGGGGGTGGGGATAACAAAGACAACGAGACAGTCGAAGAATAACAAAGACAACGAGACAGTCGAAGGGGGTGGGGATAACAAAGACAACGAGACAGTCGGAGAATAACAAAGACAACGAGACAGTCGAAGAATAACAAAGACAACGAGACAGTCGAAGAATAACAAAGACAACGAGACAGTCGGAGGGTAACAAAGACAACGAGACAGTCGGAGGGTAACAAAGACAACGAGACAGTCGGAGGGTAGCAAAGACAACGAGACAGTCGGAGGGGGTGGGGATAACAAAGACAACGAGACAGTCGGAGGGTAACAAAGACAACGAGACAGTCTGAGGGTAACGATCAGTTTATGAAACGTCTTGTATCTTTGAGGATAAAATAAACTTTGGAAACTTTCTACTAAAATTTTAGATGTGCAGTAGAAGAATACAATCATTTCATCCAAGAGATGTGTAACATGGTGGCAATCAGTTATATAGCGGGGGATGTATGACTCATGGCCTCTGACTCCTTTACTCTAACTTTCCTACCCCTAAAAATATTGGTGATTGACTCATTGATAGATCTGTAACAGCAGAATCGTCTTGTAAGGATATGTATTATAAGATTATATGTTGATTTCATGGCAAATATTTATGTCTTTAAACAGATGAGATGTTTATTCAAAACCTGTGCATAGAAGATTGTCAACTTAAAAAGATGAGATGTTTACTCAAAACCTGTGCATAGAAGACTGTCAACTTAAACAGATGAGATGTTTACTCAAAACCTGTGCATAGAAGACTGTCAACTTAAACAGATGAGATGTTTACTCAAAACCTGTGCATAGAAGACTGTCAACTTAAACAGATGAGAGGTTTACTCAAAACATGTGCATAGAAGACTGTCAACTTAAACAAACAAAACGAAAGCAGGGGTGTTAAAATCCCTCAACAATTTTAGAACCTGTACTCTAGGTTAAACGTTAAGCAACAGGTTAATTGATAATATCAGCCTGGTTCCGGGGTCAATATTCAACCATATTACTGACAGACACGAATAGTAATTAAACCTTGTTACTGACAGACACGAATAGTAATTCAACCTTGCTACTGACAGAAACGTCTAGCAATTTAACCTTGTCAGTGACAAGACTATTGATTCAACCTTGTTACTGACAGACACAAATAGTAATTCAACCTTGTTACTGACAGAAACGTCTAGCAATTTAACCTTGTCAGTGACAAGGCTATTGATTCAACATTGTCACTGACATGTACATGGATTTACATTCATAAACAAATTGAATAAAGAACAAAAAGAAATATGTAAAAATGTACAAACATTTCGTAGATTTCATCACTTCACTTACACCTCTTACACATCGCCCTGGTTACACATCCCCCAACTTTCACATTACTATCCTTACACAATACACTGGTCGCCCATATCTCTCTTAAACTACTACTCACTTAAACATCACCGTGCTTACACATCACCGTGCTTACACATCTCACCGCTTACACATCTCACCACTTACACATCTCACCACTTACACATCTCACCGCTTACACATCTCACCACTTACACATCTCACCACTTACATATTTCACCCCTTACACATCACCGTGCTTACACATCTCACCACTTACACATCACCGTGCTTACACATCTCACCACTTACACATCACCGTGCTTACACATCTCACCGCTTACACATCACCCCGCTTATATGTCACCTCGCTTACAAGTCTTTCGCTTACACGTAACCTTGCATATAGGTCACTTCGTTTACACATTACCTGGCTAATATAAGATCAAATGTTGCCTATTTATTGTTTGGATATCTCAGATACAATGCAAGTTGTGATAAATGTTGTGACCCGGCACTTGGTGGTATATCTACTATCCGGGTGGCGTATCTATATCCCGAAAGTGTGATAAAATGATTCAAATTATATTAGTTTTCTGTACTACATCATATCACAAATTATATATCTCTGGGTACGCTATGTTTGTGTGTTTGTTTGTTTGGGTGTATGTATTTGTATGTGTGTGCAACGTTCAATAAGCAACGCGCAAAATTAATTCCATCCATTCATCTACCCAAAGGCGCTTTGGCCTGCCTCACCACTTCCTTCCACTCTGACCTAACTGACGCTTTTCTTGTCTATGCTTGGATCCCCAGCTGCTGTAGATCTTTGTTCCACATTATCCACCTATTTGAGCCTTGGTGGTCTGCTTTGAGCTGTTTTCCTCTGGGGTTTTGGTGGTGCGCCCTCTTCACTCTTCTGTCCTTTGGCATTCTAAGTTTCCCGCCCAGCGTAGCCTGCCATTTGTTTTTATTTCTGCTACTAGCGTGGAATCCTGATAAAGAGTATACACTCTCCTGGTTGGACCGTATTCTCCATCCATATTCACCCTTTGTTGGTCCAAATATTTTCCGGGCAAATTTTCTCCCATGGTTCCACTTGTGTATCTTACAACTTTTGAAAATAGTTTTCTTTGTTTTTTAAAAAGTAATTACAGATCCTAGCAATTTGAATAGATTTACTTTTTTCAAAAGTCTGGTTTCTGATTTTAATGGTTTCATTTGTCTGTTCTTCTTTTAACACAGCCTTTTATTTTTTAATTATTATTTGTTGTTGTTGTTAACTTCCAGCCCTGCTTGTAGAGATGCCTCTTCTAATTCAAAAATTAATTGCCTTACTTAAATAAATTATGTTTCATCAAGTAATGAATATGGATGTTTACCCATTGCCACCGGGATATTTCTAGTGCAATAAGAATTAGTAACTACTCCTAGGAGCCCTATCTGTATGTTGAAACGGGGTTAGAACTCACGCAGTGGGAGGTGGGTGATTTGCACACAAGGTGGGGTGAGTGTGTGGAGGGGTGGGGGGTAATGATATGGCCCATGCCTGGATTAAAGTCAGACGGCTTCAATTCCCGCCAAGATTTTCTGCTCCACTGTGAACAGCGCGTGATTTACTCAGCCTTAGGCACTCTGACAGTTTGTGTTTATGTACACGTGTAAACTATTTACCAGGCTGGGTAGGCATGCCCTGGTCAAGATGTAGTCTGGTCTCATTATACGAGGCCTTTGCCGAGACGTGCAGCTTAACACCAGACCCTTGCTAGTATGTGCATCATAACATCAGGCCCTTGCAGAGAGTTACTGTATCTTACCGTCCTTGCGAGCTAGACGTATTTGACTGTAACGGCTCAGGGCAGGGCGTAATTCCCTAACCTCAGTACACGGGCTGCTTTGGAAGAGCGTAGAAAACAAATTATTTGTGAAAAACATTAACGGCTACATGGGTCGTTTAAAAGAGAGAGATTTGTTGTTATTTATCAAACATTGTGTGTATCTACTTTGTTATGAAATCTCAGAATGTAACAGTGATGCTCTACAGTCAAAGAATGTAACAGTTATGTTACACATTGGCTGCATCAACACAACATTACCTCAAATCAATAGTCTCTGAGACCCGCCCCCCCCCCCCCCCCGGAGGTCTGACAAACTTTTCTTATGAACTTACATACGAGCGACTCCTCAGAGGATCTCAATTAACGTGGTTGTTAAATAAATAAATAACTGGACATTTAAACAAAAAACTAGTTTAACTTGCTTAGACTCTACATGGACGTGAATAGTTTGGTATATAACATTAGCTTTTGACAGAATGAACATTTCGCTTCAAAAATTTGAAATGTGTGTGTGTGTGTGTGTGTTTTTGTAGATATATTTATGAATATATATATTATATATACTTAATTTTATATATATATATATTAGATGAATACCTCGAGGGAATGAAGAGTTTAATAAAACTATATGAAAAGTTATCTTAAAACATAAAGAAATTATATTAAAGGGCGTTCCTTTTCACGAATTCTTCTGGCACCTGGCCAGTGTAATACAGAAACGCACCCAACAATTTTGGGTTATTAACTTCTCCGCAGCTGAGCTGCACGCCTTGTCTTGTAGACGTCATTTGACGTCTGTTTTGTCTTGTTCTCAGAGGCAACACTAGAGTTAGTGAAAGATAGCGCATTAAACTCATGGACTTCAGAATTCTCCATGAACCTCCTCCGAGTCTGCCTGCTCTTGTGGCACTCTGCTCTGGTGGCCACTTGCTATTGTGGTATCCTACTCCGGGAGAACCCCGTGCTATGGGACTATTTTCTTATGACACCCTGCTCTTTTGACACCCTGCTCTTGTGGCACCACGCTCTTGTGGCACCATGCTCTTGGGGCACCATGCTCTTGTGGCACCACGCTCTTGTGGCACCATGCTCTTGTGGCACCCTGCTCTTGGGGCACCATGCTCTTGTGGCACCACGCTCTTGTGGCACCATGCTCTTGTGGCACCCTGCTCTTGGGGCACCATGCTCTTGTGGCACCGTGCTCTTGTGGCCCCCTGCTCTTGCATTTAACTTAGATCTGCTATGAAACTAACTTTTATCAAGCTCTTTCAAATTTACTATTTTTCATTTGGTGCCACCACCCCCTCCCCCTATTTACGAGGGTTTCACCCGGTGCGGTCAGTACCTCTCGCACAACTCTTAACTTCTGCTTATGCTCAAAACGCCAAGAGCTGCATTTACTTTAAAAAGCTTATGAGGAGACTGTCAATAGTTTCTGCATGTCGCAACAATAACGTACAAGGAATTGTTTTACCAGAGTACATAAAAGCAAAAGAGAGAAAACAATTATTGAAAGATCAAGACAGCATCCAACTTGCTGGTGTCGTTGTTGAAAGAGTCAAACATCATTTCTGCAAAATCTCAAGTGAGCTATTGATTTCAAAGGATCCTTTTCTTCAATAATCAATATTGAATTAATTTATTTGCGAATTTATTTTAATATTTATAACTTATAATAAATGTGTTTTCTCCACTCCTATAATTGTATTCTTATAAAAAGTATATTCTCATATAAGTATATTCTCCTATAAGCGTGTTCTCCTATAAGCGTGTTCTCCTATAAGTGTATTCTCCTATAAACATGTTCTCCTATAAGTGTGTTCTTCTATAAGTGTGTTCTCCTATAAGTATATTCTTCTATTAGCGATTCTCCTATTAGTGTATTCTCCTATAAGTATGTTTTCATAGGTGGTTAGCCGCGGAAGTCTTAATAAAAGGCTTAGGTTTGCCGCCAGTAAAGAATGTTTGCAGAGCTCTTCTCTTGAGTAATGGAGCAATCTCCATGCGAAATTTCAACTTCACGGGGGTTTGAAATCTCGTGATCAGTGTTGGTTTGGCTTTTATATGTATATAATAATATATATCATCCATTAAACAAGATTTTGAGAATCGCTGAAATGTGCGGAACCTCAATAGTCTATATATTAAACTGACAAAAGTTCTGCGTGGAACAAACTCAATGTTTTCTCCATTCATGTTAAAGTCAGACGACGTTGAACGAGGGTCAAATGTACTTTAGTGAACAACTTTTCAAATGTGCATTCACAACACCTACAGTTAACGGTTAATTAATCTCTACATAAACATGGCTATAATCTTCGGTTGCATTGCGTTAAAATAAAGACTTCCGATTCATTCAGGGTGCCTACAAACTATAGTGTAAGCTTAAGTCTACCCTTCAAGGCGATCTGATTTTGTTTGTGCCTTCGTCCATATTAGTTTGCCGGAACCTCATATCACTACTATATTAAATGAACCATGATATCATTGGTATATTAAATGAACCATGATATCACTGCTATATTAAATGAATCATGATATCATTGCTATTTTAAATGAACCATGATATCATTGCTATATTAATTGAACCATGATATCATTGCTATATTAAATGAACCATGATATCATTGCTATATTAATTGAACCATGATATCATTGCTATATTAAATGAACCATGATATCATTGCTATATTAATTGAACCATGATATCATTGCTATATTAAATGAACCATGATATCATTGCTATATTAAATGAACCATGATATCATTGCTATATTAAATGAACCATGATATCATTGCTATATTAATTGAACCATGATATCATTGCTATAATCAATGACCACGGTTTAAATGTGTCTAATAATAAATAGTATAAATTACTTTGTCGAATAGTTATCACAATAAAAATTCAAGAAAAATCTTTAAAAAGTTTCAAATTTTGTAAAAGATTGTTACATCAATAAAAGTCACCCCCCCCACCCCCACTTCACCACCCTCGTCGCCGGTATGTTACGGTGTGCTTTGGTTCACGTGCGTGTACGTTTGCGTATGGGTGTTTTTGTTTGTTGACGGGGGCGATCATATTGACCGAGTTATTTTTGTCCAAGGTGACAGCCGTGTAAAATCTATACCAAATACCAATAGATACAAAACGCATGCGGTGTAGGGGAGGTGGCGTATGCTTTAGTTAGTTCTGAAAATGAAAAAAACAAAGAAAAGAAAAAAGCATCTTTTAATCGCTTTGTAACATTCTTTTGAGATTCGGACCATCCTGTCAATTTGGAATGTTTTCTAAAAAAAATGCATTGTCCCCAGTGTTTCTCATTTCCTTTGCATTTGGCTTATCCGGGGGAAGACGTGATAAAAGTGACTCTCATCACGGGATGAAGTTCATTTTATATCAAATAAGTCAACTGAAGTTAACTATAAAAGAGTTTGTTCATACATAATAATTGCTCAATAACTATACTCTATTAATTAATGAGAAACTATTTTAAGGTTAGTTGCCATGTTGGTCACGTGCCCCTAGTTGTGTCATTGACCCCCTTCTTAGCCCTAGTAATAGATGAATCTCTTCTCTTATATATCTTTTGCTTCAGGTTTGTCCTGCTTCCTCTTGCAAAACAGTCCTACCCCCCAACTGCACATGTTTTATACCAGTAGTATTGAGTGGGAAAAAAATGTCACGCAATGGGAATCATGTGTGACGGTTGAACTCAGATTTAAAAAGATTCTTTGGGTGGGGGAATAATATGATATTAATTCATAAAGAGCCACGGGTATGATGTAGGACTGTCTGTAGGACTTTTGTTTAAAGGCTGGCAGGTTGGGTGTAGGACTGTCTGTAGGACTATTTTTTAGAGGCTGGCAGGTTGGGCGTAGGTGTCTGTAGGACTATTTTTTAGAGGCCGGCATATATTATAGAAAGTTAGAAGTTAAATATATTTTTTCTAACACATGGACCCACCGGGTATTTTCTAAAAAAAACCCGTACCCAATGTAAACAAAACTGCACCCGGCCAAGCCCTTAAAGCTAATAACATGCTTGTTAAGCAACGTTCGGATACGACCGCCTGTAGAAAACAAAAAATATATAGACTATATATATAATTTATTTAAATTTTGTATTCTTTTTAGGTCTCAACTTTCTATTTTTGAACCCGTCACGAAATATTTACAAGCAAATGTTTCCTACAAGTAATTCGTTTTGAAACAAAATTTTAAAAATTGAAATGTTAATACAAAATATGTATTACAACGTTGATTTAAGGAGTAACAAGAACACTATATAAATTAAAAGTAGTTTGGCACCAGCCTGATATATCAATTTACTAGGTCACGGGTTCTCAGTTCGTGGGGGGTGACCTAACTTTTAATGCGGATCCAATGGGATCTTAAGAGGTAGCGGACTGAGACAATCAACTAAGATACATCGTGTTTTTTTTTAAGAGTTTATTTTTTTCTTGCGTGTCTTAAAGTTTGAATTGCAATTTCAATCATGCCATTAATTATGTCTGTAATAAAAAAATATATATTATGCTTAAAATTTTGCATTGGAAAATCTAGTTTCGATGTGTTTAGACTTACCGAAGTTTACCAAATTAGAGTGACTTTTTTCCCATTCTATTTCGGTCGTTGGTCATCTAACTTTTATATAAAATAGGGTGAAAGAGTCCGTTTTGGTTATAGGGTAGGAAGGGATTGGTAGGGGGATCATTGAAGTGATCTTGGTGAAGGTGCTGGTAAGGGGGTAGAGCGAGAGGCCTGTGGTGAGGTGAGAGGACTGAGATGGAGTAAGAGGGTGGGGATGGGGTAAGGGGTCTTGGATAGGAGATAGGCCTGGGATGGAGTGAGTGGTCTGGGATGGGGTGAGTGGCCTGGGATGGGGTGAGTGGCCTGGGATGGGGTGAGTGGCCTGGGATGGGGCGAGTGGCCTGGGATGGGGCGAGTGGCCTGGGATGGGGCAAGAGGCCTGGGATGGGGTGAGTTGCCTGGGATGGGGTGAGTTGCCTGGGATGGGGCGAGAGGCCTGGGATGGGGTGAGAGGCCTGGGATGGGGTGAGTGGCCTGGGATGGGGTGAGAGGCCTGGGATGGGGTGAGAGGCCTGGGATGGGGTGAGTGGCCTGGGATGGGGCGAGAGGCCTGGGATGGGGCGAGATATCTGGGATGGGGTGAGAGGCCTGGGATGGGGCGAGTGGCCTGGGATGGGGCGAGTGGCCTGGGATGGGGTGAGAGGCCTGGGATGGGGTGAGTTGCCTGGGATGGGGCGAGAGGCCTGGGATGGGGCGAGAGGCCTGGGATGGGGTGAGAGGCCTGGGATGGGGTGAGTGGCCTGGGATGGGGTGAGAGGCCTGGGATGGGGTGAGTGGCCTGGGATGGGGCGAGATGTCTGGGATGGGGCGAGATGTCTGGGATGGGGTGAGAGGCCTGGGATGGGGTGAGTGGCCTGGGATGGGGCGAGAGGTCTGGGATGGGGCGAGAGGTCTGGGATGGGGCGAGTGGTCTGGGATCGGGCGAGAGGTCTGGGATGGTGCGAGTGTCCTGGGATCGGGCGAGTGTCCTGGGATCGGGCGAGAGGTCTGGGATGGTGCGAGTGTCCTGGGATGGGGCGAGAGGTCTGGGATTGGGTATTCCAATAATCCGCCCAACTGTTCCAACAATCCGCCCAACTGTCCCAACAATCCGCCCAACTGTCCCAAAAAACCCATAACCGTTGATGTACCATTGACGACCCAGGTTGAACGTACTGAATGCTCGCCTGCACGTTTGCAGGGCTCAAGGTTAAAGATTCTGGTATTCGTGGCGCCAAAGGCGAGGGCTTGGCGGGGGTTGTTGACCCCGAGTTGAGGGCAGATGTCAGTTGGCTTTGACATTATGGAGCTTTGAAATAGGATGGTGTTTGATATTATTGTGATATATTTAAAATCTTTAGGTGGGAAATTTGAGGCATTATTTTAAGTGGAGGAATTTAGGTATTTAATTTTTATGGGGTCGCTGTAAATGCTAGAAATTAGGATATTTCCCAGACATATGTGAGGAAAAATAGGGATATTCCACAGATATCTGTGGGCTAAATGGGGATGTTCCCCAAGATATATATGTGGGGGGAAAATGGAGTTTTATGAAAAATCTTCAACACTTCATAAAAATTGCACTTTTATCTCATTTTACGAGATTTGCTTTATCCATTTTTGTCGTCGCAAAGTTAGGCTGCTCTCTACAAGTTAGACAATCTCTCTCTCTACAAGTTAGGCAATCGCTCTCTCTACAAGTTAGGCAATCTCTCTCTCTACAAGTTAGGAAATCTTTCTCTCTCTACAAGTTAGGCAATCTCGCTCTCTACAAGTTAGGCAATCTCTCTCTCTACAAGTTAGGCAATCTCTCTCTACAAGTTAGGCAATCTCTCTCTCTACAAGTTAGGCAATCTCTCTCTACAAGTTAGGCAATCTCTCTCTACAAGTTAGGCAATCCCTCTCTCTACAAGTTAGGCAATCTCTCTCTACAAGTTAGGCAATCTCTCTCTCTACAAGTTAGGCAATCCCTCTCTCTCCCCTCTCTCTCTACCCCCCCCCCCTCCTTTCCATCTCTCGTCTTTATCTCTCGTCAAATATTTCATTTAGTGCCACCTGGGGGTTATCATTGGCATTTCATCGCTAACAGAATCTTGCATTCACTGGCAGTGTAACTAGGGCGTTAACCCTTAACTAACCGAAAAAACACATGACAGAACGTGGGTAGAGTGCAGTGAGTAGCTAGCTATTAGGTTAGACTGCAGTGTATAGCACGTGGGGGTAACAGGACGTCCACGGTAAAAAGTACAACATTGGTAACAGTAAGGAAAGAAAACTACTCTAGTTGATGACGAACTATCCTGTAATGAGACTGACGGGTGTTGACTTGAATTGTGACATCAATGTTTACGGTTTGTTTGATACATTAGTCAACTTGTGATTTGTGGTACAGTTCATGCCACTCCCACACTAATCAAACATTTATCCCACGGGTTTTGCTACTTCATAGTCTTGATATTATGAGAGGTAACCCCGCTTTCTATGTAAGGATGTTATAAAGGACTCATATCACAGGCCTTATCAATCATAAAACCTTAGATCAGCGGTTCTCAACCCTTTCTCGGGGGTCGCCAAGGACCATTGGAAAACACACATTTCCGATGATGATTTTCTTAGAAACCGATTGATTTGGTCCAGCTGAAAAACCAGAAATGTCACCAATTTTCATTTGTTAGATATCCCCCTTTGAACTATTCACCCCATAATAAAGCTTAAACCTACAGTGAAAACTACTGCACAAATCAGCTCATTTACGGGTAATCGCGGATTATAAATAGGGCATACAATAGACGAATCTGACAAGTCCAGTGAAAATGTAGACAAAAAACTGAAAGTTGCCTCCCTTAATATCAAGTGATGCGCTTAACCAATGGCAAGTAAAGAAAACGTAAATAAATAAAGAACATAGGTCAAATGTCAGATGCTGAAATTACACCGAACAATAAATGCTATTGTTATCTACGATGAATTTAAAGTGAAAATTTAAAGGCAAAAGTAAATATCGGTTGAGGAAGCAGAGTCTTTCTTGTCATAATACATGGGGTAAAGATAGTTACTGTTCAAGTTTTATGTGATTAGAAGCAGTGTACTAAGAGGAAAATTTAGGATTAAGTTTAATCAGTTTCAGTAGCCCTCACCTGCAGTCAGTACTATTTTGCCCAAGCTCAACATGCTGTCGTACTAAGTTTCGTCTCTGTTAAAAATCGCCCCTGATGAACGACGATTGCCTTATAAAGGCAAAAAATAAAAATAAAACGCAAAATAAAAAGTATGCTCGTCTACTGCTTCACGCCTTCTTTTGATTCTGACCATTGAGTGATGAAAGCATTACAATGATTTACAACATAGTATTTGTCAATCATTTTAAACAATTGTATTTAGTCCCATCTGATTAAACGCTGTTAAACACGTTATAAAATATCTCTATGTTTTCATTGTTATTGAAAATGCAGGCCATTATCTTTTATGTTATTAATCAAAGTCTTACAGTGAACTGAGTAATGACTGATGTGTATGTGTAAAATAGCATAACATAAGCCTATTCCATAAATTTAAGTACCAGTTCAAGGTCATAATGAGTCATATTACTTATATGTCACTTATAATTTATAATAAGCTGAATGATAATGGCACTGTGAAAGTATAAACTTGATATAATTTATTACATTATCATTGAGTCATTACACGGAAATTACACCATCTGTACAAGATCTCAGTGGCTTGTACAAGATCTCAGTGGCTTGTACACTGCTTCAGATTTTTTAAAAAAATTACGATTTTTTTAGAAATAATTGTTTTTTATTTCGGCCACGATTTGTTTTCTTATTTAGAGAGGTCACTTAAGTTTAATAAGTGATGAATAAGAGATGTAATTGGCTTTTAAAAAACATAAAATATAGTTAAATTAATAAATTTCAATTTTCAGTGGAAAGAGTTGACAAGTCACAATATTGAGTCAGTCTAATAATAAACTGAAAAAATCTGTCACAAAATATCTAGTAACTGATATATTTTAAAATTAAAATGGTATCACTAAATACAGGCAAATTATAGAATTGTATTTTTACTTGAGAACATGTTGGATACTTTCAAACTTTAAAATCCCCTTTTCTCAAACTCTTCAAAATGTTACATGTCTATGTTTTACATTGAGATCTTCAATATACCATCTTTTAGCAAACCATCCCATGACAATGAATCGTGTAGAGAAGAAAGTTAAGAAAATAAAATACAGTGAGGATTATTTGCAGTATGGTTTTACCTCAATAATTACAACAAGGATTGAGAAACCGCAATGTGTTCTTTGTTGTGAAGTTCTATCAGCCGAATCTATGAAGCCGAACAAACTAAAAGCCATTTTGATAGCAAGCATTCCAAGTTTTGCCGGCAAGGATACCAACTATTTTAGAAGTAAAGCTGATGGACTCCAGAAAGCCAGACTTGAAACTGGAGGCAAGTACCAAAAACAAAACGTAGCATCCGTTGAAGCTTCATATTTGGAGGCACTCAGAATCGCCAGAGCTATGAAACCTCACACCATTGCTGAAGATTTATTGCTGCCAGCGGCCAAAGACATTTTTCGCGTTATGATCGGAGATAAATTTGTTACGAAATTGAGTACAATTTCCTTTATCCAACGACACTGTCCGCAGAAGAATAGATGACATGATAACCAAGTCTAAATACAGAAGTAGAATTGTTCTGGAATATGATCTTCGTTGTGCGCTTGCAAAAACTGCCCCGAGCATTTCTCATCTGGTAAAAAAGAAGCAATCTCAACCTTCGCACTGACGTTGGCTTTTTACGCATACTGTCGCAAAATGTAGCAATGTAGTTTACTGTAGTTATGTTAAGACTGTTACCCATGCTACACCATGCTACACCATGCTACACCATGCTACACCATGCTACACCGTGCTACACCATGCTACACCATGCTACACCATGCTTCAAGACAAAATCTCATTTATTTGTTGTTAGAAATAAAAGTTCATAATTTATAATTATCTATTGTTTTTTGTGATTAATCACCATGTTTGAATTATGTTCAATTTGTAACCATGGAAATAAATCCTGCATATCAGATATTTTCATTACTATACATAACAGAAGCAACATAACAGTTAAGAAGTAGCAACGAACATAAGTTTATGGTTGGGGGTCGCCACAACATGAGGAACTGCATTAAGGGGTCGCGGCATTAGAAAGGTTGAGAACCGCTGCCTTAGATTGTCTCCCCTATGTCCGCTGCTCTATGAACGGCTTCATAATTCACCTTTGACCTCGGAACTCTCCAAATGACGTCTTATTTCTCCGACCCAACTACTGCAGACTACGGTTGCACCCATTAGTAGAATTTTCCGATTACCGAATAGTAAATCGGCCGATACTGATTAATTATTATACATTTATAATACAGCTTGATTGTAATTTTAATGTTTAGTCAGTCGATGATACTATTTGATAATGTATCATTAATATTAATACACTAATGCTATAGTTTAAGTTCTGTGACTAAGGGTAAATTACTATTATCAAATTAACCGAGTTAAGAAATGGCAACGAGCGCTTTTCAGTCGCCCAAACATTTAAATCTTGCACTCAGAACGTGAAGTAATCAATTATGAAAAACAGAAATTCATCTGCAAATGTATTTCAAATCTATCATTGACGTAGCTATAAGTATATCATTGGGAGGGGTGAAGGGGGCGACGGGTGTAGCAAAAGGCCCGCTCCGGGCGGCATTTAAATTAAAATTTTAATTTGTGAACAGTCACTTGTAACATCAGTGAACAGCCTCTTGTAACATCAGTGAACAGTCACTTGTAACATCAGTCAACAGCCACCTGTAACATCAGTCAACAGATTCCTGTAACATCAGTCAACAGCCACCTGTAACATCAGTCAACAACCACCTGTAACATCAGTCAACAGATTCCTGTAACATCAGTCGTCAGCCACCTGTAACATCAGTCAACAACCACCTGTAACATCAGTCAACAGCCACCTGTAACATCAGTCAACAGCTTCCTGTGACATCAGTCAACAGCCTCCTGTAACATCAGTCAACAGCCACCTGTAACATCAGTCAACAGCTTCCTGTAACATCAGTCAACAGCTTCCTGTGACATCATTCAACAGCCACCTGTAACATCAGTCAACAGCCACCTGTAACATCAGTCAACAGCCACCTGTAACATCAGTCAACAGCTTCCTGTAACATCAGTCAACAGCCACCTGTAACATCATGTGACATCAGTCAACAGAACCTGTAACATCAGTAAACAGCCACCTGTAACATCAGTCAACAGCCACCTGTGACATCAGTCAACAGCCACCTGTAACATCAGTGAACAGCCTCTTGTAACATTAGTCAACAGCACCTGTAACATCAGTCACCCCAGTCAACAGCACATGTGTCATCAATCAACAGCTTCCTGTAACATCAGTCAATAGCCCTCTGTATCATCAGTCAACAGCCACCTGTAACATCAGTCAACAGCACCTGTAACATCAGTCAACAGCACCTGTAACATCAGTCAACAGCTTCCTTTAACATCAGTCAACAGCTTCCTGTGACATCAGTCAACAGAACCTGTAACATCAGTCAATATCCATCTGTATCATCAGTCAAAAGCCACCTGTAACATCAATCAACAGCTTCCTGTAACATCAGTCAACAGCTTCCTGTGACATCAGTCAACAGCCACATGTAACATCAGTCAACAGCTTCCTGTGACATCAGTCAACAGCCACCTGTAACATCAGTCAAAAGCCACCTGTAACATCAGTCAACAGCCACCTGTAACATCAGTCAACAGCCACCTGTAACATCAGTCAACAACTTCCTGTAACATCAGTCAACAGCCACCTGTAACATCAGTCAACAGCCACCTGTGACATCAGTCAACAGCTTCCTGTAACATCAGTCAACAGCACCTATAACATCAGTCAACAGCACCTATAACATCAGTCAACAGCCACCTGTAACATCAGTCAACAACCACCTGTAACATCAGTCAACAACCACCTGTAACATCAGTCAACAGCCACATGTAACATTAGTCAACAGCACCTATAACATCAGTCAACAGCCATCTGTAACATCAGTCAACAACCACCTGTAACATCAGTCAACAGCTTCCTGTAACATCAGTCAACAGCCACCTGTAACATCAGTCAACAGCTTCATGTAACATCAGTCAATAGCCACCTGTAACATCAGTCAACAGCTTCCTGTGACATC
Source organism: Omphiscola glabra (assembly GCA_964017045.1). NCBI lineage: Eukaryota > Metazoa > Mollusca > Gastropoda > Lymnaeidae > Omphiscola > Omphiscola glabra. Next base: position 4,215,991 of record OZ024794.1, on the reverse strand, counting down.
AGTCAACAGCTTCCTGTAACATCAGTCAACAGCCACCTGTAACAACAGTCAACAGCCACCTGTAACATCAGTCAACAGCCACCTGTAACATCAGTCAACAGCTTCATGTAACATCAGTCAATAGCCACCTGTAACATCAGTCAACAGCACCTGTAACATCAGTCAACAGCACCTGTAACATCAGTCAACAGCCACCTGTAACATCAGTCAACAGCCACCTGTAACATCCGTCAACAGCCACCTGTAACATCAGTCAACAGCCACCTGTAACATCAGTCAACAGCCACCTGTAACATCAGTCAACAGCACCTGTAACATCAGTCAATAGCCACCTGTAACATCAGTCAACAGCACCTGTAACATCAGTCAACAGCACCTGTAACATCAGTCAACAGCCACCTGTAACATCAGTCAACAGCACCTGTAACATCAGTCAACAACAAGCCATTTCTTCTACCTCCAAGATGGTGTCCCCTAATTAATAATCGAATACGAGTGTGCAATTGAACACGTACCAGCTAATACCCAATAACACTGAAACTTTCAAGGAGATACCCTGTAACTTTTAACCAGTCAATACCCTATATCCCTGCATCTTTCCGGTCAGTACCTAATAACACTGACACCAATCAGTAGCTGAGCTTCAGTTTGGGCGCCCGGGGCGGTCCTTAAGTTCACCACCAACAAAACACCTCAAACATACATCGACAGGTGTGTATGTGGTCGGTTGGTTGGTTGGGGGGGGGGGAGGGGCAATGATTCCGAAGGCTAAACATTAAATAAACGACATCATTATTATGGCAGTGAAGAAATAGACCGTGATGTCACCGGACAAGACTCTCTCAAACTAGGCCGTCCGCGTTGGACTGAGCCATACCTGGCTCTAATGTCAGTTTGACCACTTCATAAATGTCTTCAAATGTTGGCCTTGTTCGCATATTAAATGACGTCACAGCTCATTTTTCTTACCAGATTTTTTAAAGTTTGTTCTGAGTGTATTGCGATATGTAGAATTATGTGCTAACTTTCACTAAGTACCTTGACAACCCGAGCTGTAACTAACTTTCACCAAGTACCTTGACAACCCGAGCTGTAACTAACTTTACTAAATACCTTGACAACCCGAGCTGTAACTAAATTTACTAAGTACCTTGACAACCCGAGCTGTAACTAACTTTACTAAATACCTTGACAACCCGAGCTGTAACTAACTTTACTAAGTACCTTGACAACCCGAGCTGTAACTAACTTCCATAAGTATCGTAGCAACCTGTTAAGGAAAAAACATTGTGATGGCGTCCACTATCCGTTTGTTTTCGTATCTAAAATGTCTCATCTAAACAAATTGCCCCTGGGACTCACCACCAGTTTTGGTGAAACTTTGTATATTTATAATATGTTTATAATAAGTGTTTTTCCCACCTGTGGAATGAATTAAATAGTGGGGGTTTTTTTGGGTGTTTTTTAATGGGGGAAAATGTCGGGGTGGGGTGTAAATGGAGAAGGCATTTTAATTAGCGATTGTGCACTAAAGCGTTTTGCCATACTTGGGGTGTCATCTAGCACAAGGGTTCTCAAATAAATTAATATAATAGATACGAGCAATTTGTGTCAATATAACAATATATGTTTAGCTGTAATAATACTTTTATATAATACACAAATAAAGTCTGTGACCTGACCTTCAAAACTTGTCGTGAGAACTTTAAAAATAATTCTGATTAATGAACACACAAAAAACACACTTTAAATAGCCGATTAGACCATTACAAAATAGCATATTAATATATTTATAATATCATTGCTTTATTTGAAACGTGCAAACATCTCTACAGTTATGTGTTTCGTTTGAACAATTATTTTTTTCTAAAAGTGTCAAGTCTCAATACTATACAAAATTAAATCCTAATAAATTTCTTATTTTAAAATATGATATTTATGAATTTATTTGAATGATTTGTGGACACAGGCGTACATCTGACGAAGACAAGCAAGCTAGGGGTCCCTGGTGATGATTTGAGACGCCATTTCTTGCCCTTTTCATGTGCTTCAGCCGCCTTGGCCAAATTTAGACGCACCATTACTCTTAGCTAGACACATGCTTCCGTCCTAATTTATGACACAATGTCAGCAGGACATCGTATTTTGTCCCCTATTACATTCTGATACTGTTTGGACTCTGTCTTTCCCCAAAGCTATATATAAACTCTTTGTGAAATAATTGTTAATACATTTCCCTACATCTTTATTTAGTCTATGTATGAAATATTTGTTTCTAACAAGGTTCTGTCTGTCCCCACATCTTCATTTACTCGCTCGTTACAGGTGGCTATTGCTTTTAAAAATTTCCACATTTTAATTCTGACCAATTATCGAGACTCTTTTAAATTGTCGCCTGTGCCACCTCCCATTTCAGTTATAGAATTTGAAATAACTCTTTGGGTCAAACAATTGTGTTCCTTGTGTTGCTATTGAACTCCCATGAGATAGACACGGTGCACGAGATGGTCACGGTGCACACCATGACACTGTAGAGGACAGTCTTACAATGTGCTGTTTGTCTCCATCTGAAAGGACAACTTGAAAAGTGGTGTAGGTGGCTGCAAAGTACGGGTGCTTTATGCAGAGATGGTGTAGGTGGCTGCAGAGTACGGGTGCTTTATGTAGAGATTGTGTAGGTGGCTGCAGAGTACGGGTGCTTTATGTAGAGATGGTGTAGGTGGCTGCAGAGTACGGGTGCTTTATGTAGAGATTGTGTAGGTGGCTGCAGAGTACGGGTGCTTTATGTGTAGGTGGCTGCAGAGTACGGGTGCTTTATGTAGAAATGGTGTAGGTGGCTGCAGAGTACGGGTGCTTTATGTAGAGATTGTGTAGGTGGCTGCAGAGTACGGGTGCTTTATGCAGAGATGGTGTAGGTGGCTGCAGAGTACGGGTGGTTTATGCAGAGATGGTGTTTCAAAAGGAAGGTTTTGAGAGACAGGCGTCTTTTGATGAGAGCAGACATGAATAAACTACAATCTTAGCCGATGGGGTTAAAGAATAAGTGACTCAAAATAATGCAGTATAAGAACTTTTCATTTCTCAGTCGACATCCACAGTATTTAAAAAATCTGAGTGGAACTCAAGGTGACGAATATGTAGACATTAAGAGATATGACATTAAGAGATATGACATTACGAGATAATATGCGATGAGAATACACAATTTTGACTGTATAGGGACCTCCACACATACTGTTAGTCATTGTGGCCTAGGGACCTCCACACATACTGTTAGGTCATTGTGGCCTAGGGCAGCCACACATATTGTTAGGTCATTGTGGCCTAGGGACCGCCCCACATACTGTTAGGTCATTGTGGCCTAGGGACCGCCACACATACCGTTAAGTCATTGTGGCCTAGGGACCGCCACACATACTGTTAGGTCATTGTGGCCTAGGGACCGCCACACATACTGTTAGGTCATTGTGGCCTAGGGACCTCCACACATACTGTTAGGTTATTGTGGCCTAGGGACCTCCACCTGCTAAGTCCTGGTTGTCTAGGACACCTCCACTAGCACTGCTAAGTCCTGGTTGCCTAGGACACCTCTACAAGTACACATAAGTCCTGGTGTCTAGGACACCTCCACTAGCACTGCTAAGCCCTGGTTGCCTAGGACAACTCCAGAAGTACTGCTAGGTCCTTGTAGTCTAGGACACCTCCACTAGCACTGATAAGTTCTGGTTGCCTAGAACACCTCCACTAGCACTGCTAAGTCCTGGTTGCCTAGGACACCTCCACTAGCACTGCTAAGTCCTGGTTGCCTAGGACACCTCCACTGGCAATGCTAAGTCCTGGTTGCCTAGAACACCTCCACTAGCACTGCTAAGTCCTGGTTGCCTAGGACACCTCCACTAGCACTGCTAAGTCCTGGTTGCCTAGGACACCTCCACTGGCACTGCTAAGTCCTGGTTGCCTAGAACACATCCAGAAGTACTACTAAGTCCTGGTTTCCTAGGACACCTCCAGAAGTACTGCTAGGTCCTGGTTATACTGTTCACTATAAATGCATGTCAATATAAGACAACAAAAAAAAAACGTTTGTCAACTTGACGAACATCTCCTTTTAAAAACCACACAAAGACGTCATGAGTTGGACTAGGTCCACTATAATTTATTACGACCTTTGCACCAGGTCACACAGGTACCAAGGTTACACAGGTAGACCAATAATTTATTGTAACCCTCAGTCATTGCTAGCGCCCGACCCCCCCCCCCCCCAATCTGATTGCATTTATTACATCGTTTATTTTATCTGGTATTTGTTCAAATAGGAAGGTAATATACAATGTCTTTGTGGAATTCAATTATTCTTTTTGATGGCTTTCAATACAAGGGAATCAAGTTATTTATTGTGTTCTTTCAGCCCCCCGCCTCTAGTTATTAACTGTGTTCTTTCAGCCGCACCCCGCCTCTAGTTAATTACTGTGTTCTTTCAGCCCCCAGTTATTTACTGCGATCTTCAGCCCCCGCCCCTAGTTATTTACTGTGTTTTTTCAGCCCCTGCCCCTAGTTATTTACTGTGTTCTTTCAGCCCCCGCCCCTAGTAATTTACTGTGTTCTTTCAGCCCCCGCCCCTAGTTATTTACTGTTATCTTTTAGCCCACCGCCCCTAGTTATTTACTGTTTTCTTTTAGCCCCCCTTTAGTTATTTACTGTTTTCTTTCAGCCCCCCCCCACACCCTAGTTATTTACTGTGTAGACGTGACAGGGTAATGTCAAGGTCATGTCTATCAGCACATTAAGTCAGGACCACTATGTAGACGTGACGTGACCGGGTAATGTCAGGGTCATGTCTGTCGGCGATTTGGTCATGACCACTATGTAGACGTGACAGGGTAATGTCAGATTCATGTCTGTCAGCACATTAGGTCAGGACCACTAAGTAGACTTGACAGGGTAATGTCAGGGTCATATCTGTCAGCACATTAGGTCAGGACCACTATGTAGACGTGACAGGGTAATGTCAGGGTCATGTCTGCCACATTAGGTCAGGACCACTATGTAGACGTGACAGGGTAATGTCAGGGTCATGTCTGTCACATTAGGTCAGGACCACTATGCGGGTGTATCAGCATTTTCTTTCTATTTCTTTAGCATGCATACTATCATAATGGGCCAGCTAGTCGACTTTGGAAAGTCATTGTCGCCAAGAATCAATGATTTTTCAGCATTCTTCGTATGTTATATTTGAAATGTGTAACTAGAAATATCTAGAAAGTAAGATTTAATAGAATATACCGACGCTAAGGTTCTACTAGACATGAAATAATATATCTGAACAGATCACAAGATATGTGATATTGATGTAGTACACACAAAGCACACATTTAAACACACATGACACTGATTTGTTGAACATCCACTGGTTTAAGTGTAGACATTTGTCTGGTAAGAAAGGGGAAACGCCCTGTTTAAAGGGAAGCTTACAGTGTAAAACTGACGTCATTTCTCTTAAAGCCGCGCCATTTTCTTCTCCCTCAGATTTCGAAGAGAGTCATTCAGCTTTCGTCCAACACTTTGATGAACAGTTGTCTCTGTACCAGAAGGTGGCCATCGTGACTTTAGCAGAGCTGACCGGCAAGGAACACATCATTGGAGAGGCCTATATGAGTCACGTGATCAAGTTCAACTCCCCTGACATAACCTTCATCACTTTTGACTTTCATGAGTACTGGTAAGTTGATGATTCATGAGTACTGGTAAGTTGATGATTCATGAGTACTGGTAAGCGGATGATTCATGAGTACGGGTAAGTTGATGATTCATGAGTACTGGTAAGTTGATGATTCGTGGGAATTAGTAAGTTGATGTATCATGGGCACTGGTATGTTGATGTATCATGAGTACTCTTCATTCGATGTTTCAACGAGTACTGGTAATTTGATGTTTCGTGGTCACTGGTAAGTTGATGTTTCAAGGGAACTTGTAATTTGATGTTTCATGGTCACTGGTAAGTTGATGTTTCAAGGGCACTGGTAATTTGATGTTTCGTGGTCACTGGTAAGTTGATGTTTCAAGGGAACTTGTAATTTGATGTTTTATGGTCACTGGTAATTTGATGGTTCAAGGGCACTGGTAAGTTGATATTCAGTGGGCACTGGTAAGTTGATGTTCAATGGCACTGGTAAGTTGATGTTTCAAGGGCACTGGTAAGTTGATGTTTCAAGGACACTGGTAAGTTGATTTTCAATGGCACTGGTAAGTTGATGTTTCATGGTCACTGGTAAGTTGATGTTCAATGGCACTGGTAAGTTAATGTTTCAAGGACACTGGTTAGTTGATGTTTCCGGGTTCACTGGAAAGATCCGATTTGAATATAAAAAGATAGTTTAACCGTTGTTATAGAATCGTAAACAAGCAACTGCGTAGAGCTGATCTATTGTTTTATGTGTTCTGCAATAAAACGTCAATAGAGAATGTCATGAGAGGTTTATACTCTAGGAGTGTGTGTGCCATACCTACAACATTAACATTGGTACAAGAATCACCAGCAGGCAGAGAAATGCCGCTCTTGACAATGCATAGCAATCTCAGTCGGGTGGTGATTGTATCACTCCATGTTCTACATATGTGAGCCAGTGTTTTATATGGCCATTCATTTTACGGCCAGGTTTCTGCGACTTATTTACAATAGGGAGAGTAAATTTGTCATCTCATAAAGTGAGCATGACAGGCCGGGCGGCCATATTTTCACCATGTCAATCTTTATGGCAAGTTAATGAGTTGACAAGTCAAACATAGAAATGATTGGTCACACAGTTGTGACAAGTAAGGGAAGGGTGGATGGGGCGCTGTTTGTTATTTCAACGTACACAGAGTGGCTTCGTTTGAGAAGAGGGGCGGTGTTGCAGAGAAGGGATTGGGGAGTGGTGGTGCAAAAAGGGGATGGGGAGTGTAGGGAAGAGAAGGGATTGGGGAGCGTGGGTGTAAAGAAGGGATTGTGGAGTGTAGGGAAGAGAATGGATTAAGGAAGAGTAATGAAGAACAGGAATTGGGGAGCAGTTGTGAAGAGAATCAATTAATTGAGAGTAGTGAAGTGATTGGAGGCTGTAGTGAAGAGAAGAGATTGGGGAGCCGGTAGTGACGAGAAGCGAATGGGGGAGGCAGTGGTGAACAGAAGGGATTGGGGAGCAGTAATGAGGAGAAGGGATTGGCCGGGGGGCAGTAGTGAAAACAAGGCATTAAGGCAGCGGTTCTCAACCTGGGGGTCGAATGACCTGTTTCCAGGGGTCGCCTAAGACCATCGGAAAATACACATGCTCTACAGTTATGAAGTAGCAACGAAAATAATTTTATGGTTGGGGGTCGCCACAACATGAGGAACTGTATTAAAGGGTCATGGCATTAGGAAGGTTGAGAACCACTGCATTAAGGTAAAGTAGTGAAGAGAACGGATTAAAGGAACCTAATTTAATATTACTGGGGCCGAGATTATTGAGAAGTTTGATGGGGAGGTGTTGATGGGTAGGGGGTCCCATGAGCAATGGTCCCATGTTCTAAGATCTTCATTTCTGTGGGCATTTCATATGTGTCAATTCTCTGACAAAGATAAATAAATTATTTTAAAACAAAATCGATTATATACTTTAAAAGGTGTTGAAAATTGCGTTGAAAATTCAAGACCATATATAATAGAGTAGTCTCCACACAGTCCTAGCACATTGTCCTAACACACAGTACACGGTCCTTGAACAAGTCCTATCTCACACGCTTACCATATCAGTCCGACAACACAGGCCTAACTTTCCTAATACACAGTCCTATCCGAGCATTTTTCATAGTCTATCATAATGCTAGAGTAGACTAGAAGCAATGCGATTACGTCACATTCAATAGCAATAGGCAGTTATATAGGTGTTAGCTTTTCTTTATCAGTATAACAGACCTGTTTACTCTTACGATTTTAGCGGACAATGTACGATTTTGAGGTGTATACATTATATATACTGTGTGGTTTTTTTACTATTAAGATAATGTATTGAACGATTTTGTGATGATATTGTACGATTTTAAGATTTTGAGGGTAAACAGGTCTGGTATAACGTGATGACATAAATTAAGTATCCATTTCCCGAATAACATTTGTATGAGAGACCGACCGAATTTCGGTTTCGGTTTGATCACTTTCGGCATAGTTTCGGTTTCGGCCGAAACGGAAAAGTTAACTTTCGGTTCATAACAAATCCTCTACGAACACTGTTCACAGCGGCATGATGACTTGCTTGTTCAATATTTCCAAAAATGACATTTCAATAATGCAAAGGGAAAGGTTAATAGTTTTGAGGGGAGAAAAAAAACAACTAGGGGAATGGTAATATTTATATTATTATTTTTGTTTTAATTTTCTTTCTTTTTTTAAAAAATTGAGAACCCTAGGTTTATTTAAATCATTCATTTATGTCATACATTTTGATTTATCATTATCTTGTCATTGGCAAATGTGAATAGTATTCTGACAAAAAATCTTAGGGAATGGCAACATTTCCATTATTATGTTTTAAATTATTCTTTTTACTTTGGGATCCCTAGGCTTGTTCAATGAATTAATTCATTGAAATTATCATTATCATAAATGGCTATATACTATAAACCTTCTATAACTATTATTTTTTTAAAGTGTAGGCCTAGTACTGGTTATAGTATATGAAATCAAACTTAAATTAAATATTTGATATCGTAACAATTTCGTATTCTAGAATTACATTAGAAAAAATATGAATTAATGTATTCATAATATATTTAAATGTTAAAATTTAAATTCTATAGAGATCCTATTCAATGTGTAAAATACAAAGGCCATTACACACTTGGCAAGGCATTCTATAGAACTGCTGGATTACCGATGGTCAAAGTGAGTCACTTAGTGACGCTGCAAACAAAATTGTTGAGGGTGGGGGGTGAGTTTCAAGTTCATGGGTAAATTGTATGAGAGTCCCTGAAAACAAACAATAATTGCATAAAATGTTGGTAAGTCATTTTTCGCGGTGCGCAGAACGGGTGTGAAGAGAGTTTAGAAATATTTTAATCTTTCGGTTTTTGCCGAAAGTCTCGGTAAACTTTTTGTTTCGGCTTAGGTTTTGGCCGAAAGTCTCGTTAAGCTATTGGCTTCGGTTTGGCCGAAAGTCTCGTTAAGCTATTGGCTTTGGTTTCGGTTTCGGCCGAAAATCATTTTTTAAATTTAGGTCTGGTTTCGGTTTCGGCGAAAATGAAAAAATTCCTTTCTGTCGGTCTCTAATTTGATTACAAATGACCGTACTAATATTTTTGTTTTCATTTGTTTTTCTTCTTTTATTCCAGTCGAGGAATGCGCTTCGAGAATGTATCAATTTTAACAGAGGGTATAAAGGACGTAATCAAAGACATGCGATACTGCTGGTAAGTGGATGAATGTAATCAAAGACATGCGATACTGCTTGTAAGACGATGAATGTAATCAAAGACATACGATACTGCTGGTAAGTGGATGATTGTAATCAAAGACATGCGATACTGCTGGTAAGTGGATGAATGTAATCAAAGACATGCGATACTGCTGGTAAGACGATAAATGTAATCAAAGACATGCGATACTGCTGGTAAGTGGATGAATGTAATCAAAGACATTTTGTGTTGAAATGTTTATCAATTTTTGATGCACACAATCAAAAGATGAATAGCATAGCAGATTAAACGAACGTGCTAATCATTTTGTATGTTCTCTTAACTTTTTAAAATCGAATTCTTTGTTAATTGAATGAAGAATGAATGAGTCGATTTGTGATCAATCAAGCATCCGCTGGCCACAATATTTGACGTGGCGGGCCGAGTGGTTGGCCCACCCTGATATAAAGTTTATCCACATATCCTTACAAAACTATGGAATAAATCAGAAATTCTTCGTCAAAACTTTGAAATCATTTAGCTGTCCTGTAACAGACATGACTCATTGGGCCGGCAACAGAAAATGTCTTTCAATGATCGGACCCGAAATATTAGTTTACCACTATAATGTTCCACGCGCGCTAACAAAAATATCAGTTTTATATCTAACTCTATTTAACATTAGTCATTACTTAACACTTGGGATTCGACATCAAAATTATTTCTTTACTCAATTTATGTTTATTGTTTTGAGAGGAAAAGAGTATTCTTGATATTGTTTTCATTTCACTGCGGTTGACAGAGCTATGGTTTGAAAAGTTAATATACAAACAAGACGTCATATCACCCACACATTAAAGTTGCAGTAGGTGGGCGTTGGGACAATTGAATGCTGCCCAAGTGCTGATCAAGTTTTATGTTCATTGTGCAAGTGCCTGCACTTGTCTTTTATTGCTTTAACGTCGATAACTTTCTTGGCAGACAATTGTAAAAATTAAAAATCTGTTTCGCTCTGTGAAGGCTGGTTAGAATTGAGTGATGCATTCACCTGTCACTATTCACTTGTCACCATACACCTGTCACTATTCACCTGTCACTATTCACCTGTCACTATTCACTTGTCACTATACACCTGTCACTATGGCATGGCATCTTTCCGTCTACGAGAGACGATAGATTATCTTGTCTGGTTGCAGCTCTTCGTGTGGCTAATGAGACCGATCCTTGAATGGCAGTCTCTTGTGCATGTCCCGCACACGAATGCAGTGGAGTAGTGTTTTCTTGTCCTTCTCCGCGCTCTCTTCACAGCTGCTTCCGCCCTGTAGACCTCCTCGGCACGTAGTGATCCTTCCTTCACGATGCCCCGCCATGTGGATCGATCCTCCGCCAAGCCCTCCCAATTTGAGATGTTGATGTTAGCCGCCTTCATATCTCTTTTGCAAATGTCTATGTATCTGAGACGAGGCCGGCCAACTGACCTTTTCCCTATCGCCAGCTCGCTGTACAGCAAGTCCTTAGGTATGCGACCAGGTTGCATTCGCTTGACGTGCCCAAGCCAGCGGAGGCGTCTTTGGATTAAAAGGGCTGGGACGCTGCACATATTTGTTTGAGACAGGACATCCGTGTCACTATACACCTGTCAAAATTCACCTGTAACTAAACATAACTCTATATGCGTCTCATGTCAGTGATGATGTTAACCTTGATACAATATAACTTTTTGAGAACCACTCAACTACCAAAGCATGGACGAAACTGACATCAGTACCTCAATGACACTCACAGTAAATGCTGTGTGTAAACGTCAATGATAGGTACTCCTGTCTATATCGATGACACTCACAGTAAAAGCTGTGTGTATGTGTCAATGATAGGCATTCATGTCTATATCAATGACACTCAAAGCTGCTGATATCTCAATGACATACACACTTGTCTAAATATGTCAATGATACACCTGCCAATATCTGTCAATACGTCAGTGACACTGACACTGGTCAATATCTTAATGATTCTCACACATGCCATTGTCTAAATGACACAAACGCCGGTCTAGTTAAAATGTTTGTTTTCCAGGGTGGACACGAAAGGTATCATCTGTGAACAGAAGGGAGTCTTTCGTGTCAACTGTGTGGACTGCCTTGACCGGACCAATGTGGTGCAAACAGCCGTGGCCAGAATCGTCATGGAGACCCAGGTGAGACAATGTAAGGTGTCCTAGATCTTATAGACCAGCGTGTCCCAGATGTCAGGTGAGACAATGTAAGGTGACCTAGATCTCAAGGACCAGCGTGTCCCAGATGTCAGGTGAGACAATTTAAGGTGTCCTAGATCTCATAGACCAGCGTGTCCCAGATGTCAGGTGAGACAATGTAAGGTGTTCTAGATCTCATAGACCAGCGTGTCAAAGATGTCAGGTAAGACAATTTTACGGTGTCCTAGGTCTCATAGACCAGCGTGTCCCAGATGTCGGGTGAGACAATGTAAGGCGACCTAGATCTCATAGACCAGCGTATCCCAGATGTCAGGTGAGACAATGTAAGGTGTCCTTGATCTCATAGACCAGCGTGTCCCAGATGTCGGGTGAGACAATGTAAGGTGTCCTTGATCTCATAGACCAGCGTGTCCCAGATGTCGGGTGAGACAATGTAAGGCGACCTAGATCTCATAGACCAGCGTGTCCCAGATGTCAGGTGAGACAATGTAAGGTGTCCTAGGTCTCATAGACCAGCCTGTCCCAGATGTCAGGTGAGGCAATGTAAGGTGTCCTAGATCTCATAGACCAGCGTGTCCCAGATGTCAGGTGAGACAATGTAAGGTGTCCTACATCTCATAGACCAGCGTGTCCCAGATGTCGGGTCACCACCCGGTACCGCGCCACGAAAGCAAACTACAGGGTCGCCAAAAGAATAATTATAAACTAATATGTTTCGTGTTTTTTGTTGTTGTTGCGTTTTCATCTGAGTTTTGTTTCACCCACCTCACCCAGTTCCGTCATTCAGTTGAACTTAAAATGTCCGCAGAGAGCGAGAGATAGAGAAACAGGGAGAGAGACAAGGAGAGAGAGACAGAGAGAGAGAGACAGGGAGAGAGAGACAGGGAGAGAGAGACAGGGAGAGAGGGGGTGTTGGTGTTGCCTATGCTTACTGCTAACGTTTAAGCTGCACTTATAAATGAGTACCGCATTAAAACATACAGAGCACAGTTAAGCAAACAATTTTTCATAAATAATACTAGAGAATTCAAGCTACCAAAAGTTGTCTTAGAGTTCCTCTGAAAATCTTGTTATGGCTTTTTTTTTTTTTGCCCATTATCAACATTTCTGAAAACCTTGTGTGGCTTCTTGCCTAATATCAACATTTCGGAAAACCTTGTAATTGCGTCTTTCCAAATATCAACATTTGTGAAAACCTTGTAATGGCTTCTTACGAAATATCAACATTTCTTAAAACCTTGAAATAGCTTATTACGAAATATCAACATTTCTGAAAACCTTTTAATGTACCACGCTACATGTCATTTCTTCATGAATGATCCTGACTAGTTTTCCTGGTACTTCATAGTGCCGGCGAAGTTTCCACAAGGTTTGTCGTTTCAGATTATCCAAGGCCTTTTCGTAATCTATAAAATTTAGATATAGGGGTGAGTTTCATTCGAGGGACAGTTCTACAATGATGCGTAGTGTTGCAATTTGATTTGTACTTGGTCTGTTTTGGCGGAAACCAGCCTGTTGATCTCGTAGCTGCATGTTGACCTGGTCCTTTATTTTATTCAGAATAATCCTGTTAGAAACCTTTCAGGGTACTGACGGCAGCTTAATTCCTCTGTAGCTTGCACAGTTGCTGAGATCCCCTTTCTTTGGTATCTTGTGTTCTTGCTATTCTAGCATATTCAACGCGCTCTGTCGTAAACTCTATTTAAAGCAAAAGGTCTTTAAAAGTGTCTTAAATGAGTCTTTATTGTTTTTAAATTCCCTCAAAGACTGAGGCAAACTGTTCCATAACTCAGGCGTTATTGAATCAAAGGTGCGCACTCCGAAGGACTTTCTTTTGTGTCCATCCACACTGGGGACTCAGAGTAGGGACTTCCTTTTGTGTCCATCAACACTGGGAACTCAGAGTAGGGACTTCCTTTTGTGTCCATCCACACTGGGAACTCAGAGTAGGGACTTCCTTTTGTGTCCATCCACACTGGGAACTCAGAGTAGGGACTTCCTTTTGTGTCCATCCACACTGGGAACTCAGAGTAGGGACTTCCTTTTGTGTCCATCAACACTGGGAACTCAGAGTAGGGACTTCGATGAAGCGCGCAGGCTCTTTAAAGATAAATATACATGTTTCGAAAATAATTCTTTCAGAAAGCAGGTGTGGAGCCTTTCATACAGCTGTACGCCAGGGACAGAATGGGATTATCTCCCAAATGTTTATCTAATTTAAAAAAACTCTGATATAAAACTATTAAGAAGCATGTTTTTTCCTTTTAAACATGACATGGTCAGATGAAATTAACTTAATTGACACTCAAAATAAAATAGTATTATTTGAATTACACGGTCGTCTTTTTCACATCAGTGAGAGGCATAAACCTGTTGCTTTTCCCATTCAATGACATTCAGCTGAAGCACAAAGCTGGTACTCACTATCTAGTTAAAGCTTAAAGATTCTGGTACCCGGGTACCAATAGGTGCAGCCATCCCAACCTCTCAATTCTGGTACCCGGGTACCTATGGGTGCAGCCATCCCAACCTCTCAATTCTGGTACCCGGCTACCAATAGGTGCAGCCATATAAATAAGTCCACAGTTTTCCTTCTCTGTATCTGTCGTTCAATATATATTTGGATTGCATTTCTATCACTTCACTTTGAAGTTGAGATGGAAGCACATCAAACCGGTTTTCAACTATTATGCGCTCTTTCCCCCACTGGCATCGAGATGGGAATAAAGGGCCCTGAAACTGTTGTCCCGTTGCAGAAAGTTAAACTTACTCAAATTAGCCAGGCATAAGCTTTATTGCCGCATCCGGAAATTTGATCGAAAGAAATTTCGTCGACGGAAAATTGATCGACGGAATTTTGATCGACCGGAAATTTGGTCGAATCTTATTTTTAGTTTACACACTAAAATTTTGAGTCAAATTTATATTTGAACGCATTATTTTGTTTTACTGTATAGTATAGTGCGTTCAAAAAGAAATTTGACGAAAATTTTAACGTGTGAACTGAAAACAAGATTCGACCAAATTTCCGTTCGATCAAATTTCCGTCGATCAATTTTCCGTCGACGAAATTTCTTTCGATCAAATTTCCGGTAACCCTTTATTGCTTAAAGACGCCCATTTAGTGCATGACCGTTGAGTGAAGCAACCCTCCCCCTTCCCTCCATCAACACTTAACCAGATTTGCTTAAACTTAAAATTTCAGATTTGTTTCAAATTTATTTGGGACGAAAGTTCCATATATTATTTTTACTAACTTATTACAATTCTCCATTGGAGAGTTCCAACAAGACGCTGAATCTTGTTGATTCTGTAGGGTCATAAGTACTGTTTTTACACATATGTTGATTTATGTTGATTCTGTAGGGTGCATAAGTACTGTTTTTACACATATGTTGATTCTGTAGGGTGCATAAGTACTGTTTTTACACATATGTTGATTCTGTAGGGTGCATAAGTACTGTTTTTAAACATATGTTGATTTATGTTGATTCTGTAGGGTGCATAAGTACTGTTTTACACATATGTTGATTCATGTTGATACTGAATTTGTAAATAAAATATGATTTTATTTATTTAACTTAATGCGCTTCTGGTGGCCCGTTGCACATAATTTTAGAACCTCCGACCTCTTATTGAGGGGCATGTGATTGCAGCCATTCAAATACAATTAAATTAATGGTGTTGTTCTTGAACAAAACAAAGAAAACAATCATATCCCGGAGAGATGAGAACCATCGCAAATCCTCATGAAACCGACCGATTCCAGTTATATCTATTTCAATACCTGTCCTAGATATTGATGCCAGTCATAGATATTGATAACAAGTTGTAGATATCGTGCTGTGTTTAAATCTGTGAGGTTGACGACCTACTCGGGTTCCTGTAACTCTAGAATGTTACGGTTACATACGTCCGACTCTTGCTTTCATTTGAGGTCTGTTTCAAGGACGTTGTGAATGGGACTTAGGGCAAACTATGGCGATAGATCTTTGTGGGGCTGTGGATTTCCCGACTAGATCAGAGGTTCTCAAACTTTTCGCCCCCCCCCCCCCCCCAAAAAAAAAAAAAAAGAAACAACAACAAAACCTGCTACTGTGTAATGCCTATAAGCTTGTGGTGATTGGACGGCAAAAAGAGATTTTAAATTTGGTTTATAATCTCTTTGTAAACTGATTATTCGTTTGTTTCGGAATACAGGCGACACTTTTTCTAAGACTGCACGGGGCGCCAAGAAAAAACATACTGGAAGCACTTGGATTAGATGATATGATTGCTTGTTCAATAAGCGTGACGGAGTATCACGTTATCACGTTTCTTTGCGTCTTTAAGAGAGAGAGAGAGAGAGAAAACTGATACCGATAGTGTTGGTAATGTGTTGGTAAACTTTGTGTTGGTAAACTTTGTGTTGGTAAACTTTGTGTTGGTTAACTTTGTGATGGCTAACTTTGTGTTGGTAAACTTTGTGTTGGTTAACTTTGTGATTGCTAACTTTGTGTTGGTTAACTTTGTGTTGGTAAACTTTGTGATGGCTAACTTTATGTTGGTTAACTTTGTGTTGGTAAACTTTGTGTTGGTAAACTTTGTGTTGGTTAACTTTGTGATGGCTAACTTTGTGTTGGTTAACTTTGTGTTGGTAAACTTTGTGATGGCTAACTTTATGTTGGTTAACTTTGTGTTGGTAAACTTTGTGATGGCTAACTTTATGTTGGTTAACTTTGTGTTGGTTAACTTTGTGTTGGTTAACTTTGTGTTGGTTAACTTTGTGTTGGTTAACTTTGTGTTGGTTAACTTTATGTTGGTTAACTTTGTGTTGTTTAACTTTGTGTTGGTAAACTTTGTGTTGGTTAACTTTGTGTTGGTAAACTTTATGTTGGTTAACTTTGTGTTGGTTAACTTTGTGTTGGTTAACTTTGTGTTGGTTAACTTTGTGTTGGTTAACTTTGTGTTGGTTAACTTTGTGTTGGTTAACTTTGTGTTGGTTAACTTTATGTTGGTTAACTTTGTGTTGGTTAACTTTGTGTTGGTAAACTTTGTGTTGGTTAACTTTGTGTTGGTTATTTTTTTGTTGGTTAACTTTGTGTTGGTTAACTTTGTGTTGGTTAACTTTGTGTTGGTTAACTTTGTGTTGGTTAACTTTGTGTTGATTAACTTTTTGTTGGTTAACTTTGTGTTGGTTAACTTTGTGTTGGTTAACTTTGTGTTGGTTAACTTTGTGTTGGTTAACTTTGTGTTGGTTAACTTTGTGTTGGTTAACTTTGTGTTGGTTAACTTTGTGTTGGTTAACTTTGTGTTGGTTAACTTTGTGTTGGTTAACTTTTTGTTGGTTAATTTTGTGTTGGTTAACTTTGTGTTGGTTAACTTTGTGTTGGTTACTGATGACTTTGAATTAAAAAGCTTGTATTTTGTTTACATCAGAATCCGCCATACGGAATAGTTTATATTACATTGATAGTTCCTCACTGGTCTTTGGCCAATAGTTTCTACTTTACATTAAAAGGGCCTCACTGGCCCTAGTTTAATAATTGCTACTTTAAATTGATATATCCTTATTGGACTTTGATCAATAGTTGCTACTTAACAAATAAGGGTCCTCGTTGGGCTTTGGTCATTAGTTGCTATTTTACATTAATATATCCTCACTGGACCTGCGTCAATAGTTGCTACTTTACTTTAAAAGTAAGGTCCTGACTGGGCTTACGTCATCCTTAAAGCATGCTGAGATGTTAAAGCAATGTGTTTCTGTTATGTGTTAAATGACTTCTTTCTATTAGAAACTCACATAACTCATTTCTTGCTTCATTGCCAAAATGTCCTATTGTGCACTTTTTTGTAAGGGGCTTGTCAGAATGTGCACTTTTTTGTAAGGGGCTTGTCAGAATGTGCCCTTTTTTGTAAGGGGCTGGTCAGAATGTGCACTTTTTTGTAAGGGGCTGGTCAGAATGTGCACTTTTTTGTAAAGGGCTGGTCAGAATGTGCACTTTTTTGTAAGGGGCTGGTCAGAATGTGCACTTTTTTGTAAAGGGCTGGTCAGAATGTGCACTTTTTTGTAAGGGGTTGGTCAGAATGTGAACTTTTTTGTAAGGGGCTGGTCAGAATGTGCACTTTTTTGTAACGGACTTGTCAGAATGTGCACTTTTTTTGTAAGGGGCTGGACAGAATGTGCAAGATTTTGTAAGGGGCTTGTCAGAATGTGCACTTTTTTGTAAGGGGCTTGTCAGAATGTGCACTTTTTTGTAATGGGCTTGTCAGAATGTGCACTTTTTTGTAATGGGCTTGTCAGAATATTGGTATTAATTCTTATCTTTTATCTTGACGCACATTCCTCTAATATTTCCATCTCTTTATAAATTCTCTTTTTCTTTTAGTTGAGCTTTTTCCCATTCCCTTTTTTCTTCTGATATATTTTCTTGGTTTCCCTTAGGCCTCATTGTATATTTGTGTCATCTTTCTGGTTTCCCTCATATTCACAATCTTGATCAATTTATCATATTCCGATTCTCGATCAATTGATCCTCGTGCGTAGATACTGATCTTCTATGGAGCAGCTCTCCGGGTTACGGACTGGGGAAAGCCCACCAGATATGGCGGGTTCTAGGGAAAGCCCACCAGATATGGCGGGTTCTAGGGAAAGCCCGCCAGATATGGCAGGTTCTAGGGAAAGCCCACCAGATATGGCAGGTTCTAGGGAAAGCCCACCAGATATGGCGGGTTGTAAGGAAATAAAATTACCGGGGCGGACCAAAATCAGAACCTACTGCCTTGTAGGAAGTGGAGGGATCAACAGAACATACTGCCTTGTAGCAAGTGGAGGGATCAATAGAACCTACTGCCTTGTAGCAAGTGGAGGGATCAACAGAACCTACGGCCTTGTAGCAAGTGGAGGGATCAACAGAACCTACTGCCTTGTAGCAAGTGGAGGGATCAACAGAACCTACTGCCTTGTAGCAAGTGGAGGGATCAACAGAACCTACTGCCTTGTAGCAAGTGGAGGGATCAACAAAGGCTGAGGAACGTTTCCCAAAATTTAAGGCAGCTACCTCCCCTATGGTATTGAGTACAATATTATGTCGTTGATTTGACCTGATCATTTTGAACTTAGGTGATGGGTGATCTGCTCTGTGTCGGCTGGGTTCCTTGTTTGGTTAACCACGCTTCTATGATTTCCACTTTATTACCATGGGTCCAGATAAAGACGTCGAGAAACTTTAGAGCTTAACTGACCAGGACATGGCCTGTTTACATCTATTAATCCATTGCCCGCCATATAGAAAGGTCATAGAAACCAGGGCTTGGAATTGTCCCGCCAGATAGTGAAGAAAGAGCGAATATTCTCTGCCAAGTGTATACCATGTCCAAAATTTGGCCCGCCAAGGTGTTGAACACGGCCCGCTGTGTCTATGTGCTTAGTTCTGGAATAGAGACGACCTCAGGGGGTCTCTCTACCCAGTATATGGCCCCTGTGTCTATGTGTTCAGTTCTGGGGTAGTGACCATATCATTGGCCTCTCTACCTCGGACACTGCCCGCTAGTGGGGTACTTCCTACTTTACAAGTGAGAATATAAGAAGAGCGGGAAATGGTCTGACTTAGTTGTAAGAAGGATTTGAATTTCTCTGGATTAATTACGTGCAAACCTGACATTTCATGACAACAAGCTCTACACCAAAGTTGTACCAATTAAAAAAAAACATTCATATACCATTTACCACATCCACACCATTTAAATACCATTAAGATAAGCTTTAAACCAAATACCTTTAATTGTATACGCCAATTTAAAGGAACAATTGTAATGAACGTTCTCATCTTCTCCTCTCATTCTTTCTCGTGTCCTCTGTTTCTTTTATTCGTTTTTCCCTCTGGTTTTCTCCTATTTATACGACTACCGTACATATCTTTCAATATTTTCTTTCTCTTAACTCAAGCTCTTATATCTGTCACTGCTCTTATATCTGTCACTGCTCTTATATCTGTCACTGCTCTTATATCTGTCACTGCTCTTATATCTGTCACTGCTCTTATATCTGTCACTGCTCTTATATCTGTCACTGCTCTTATATCTGTCACTGCTCTTATATCTGTCACTGCTCTTATATCTGTCACTGCTCTTATATCTGTCACTGCTCTTATATCTGTCACTGCTCTTATATCTGTCACTGCTCTTATATCTGTCACTGCTCTTATATCTGTCACTGCTCTTATATCTGTCACTGCTTACCTCTTCGATATATTTTCTCGACATTCATCCCCCCCCCCTTTTTTTTCCGCCTACTATATTCCTCCGTTCTCCCACTATTGTCTCACTTGTACCGAAATGTTGACGATCTATCTCTACATGATTTCTTTCGAAAACTTGGTCAAACTATGACGTACGTGATTGAATGACTATAGTAGTGTTAAACTTAGCCACACCTATGATGTTCCCGATTGAATGACTATAGTAGTGTTAAACTTAGTCACACCTATGATGTTCCCGATTGAATGACTATAGTAGTGTTAAACTTAGTCAAACCTATGACGTTCGCGATTGAATGACTTTAGCACTCTTAGCTGCGGTCAGACTTAGACCTACTCCTGCCCCAAGGGCAACCGCATTAGTTTTCTGTCACCTTCCCTGACTGTTGGTCTCCCTTTGAAGGACGGCAATGTAAATAGTTAAATACGAAAATTTTAATTTAGACCTGGGTGTGCACTGTTATACATTTAGACCTGGGTGTGCACTGTTATACATTTAGACCTAGAGTTAGGGGCACTGTTATAGATTTAGACCTGTGTGGGCACTGTTATAGCTTTAGACCTGGGTGTGCACTGTTATAGATTTAGACCTGGGTGTGCACTGTTATACATTTAGACCTGGGTGTGCACTGTTATACATTTAGACCTGGGTGTGCACTGTTATACATTTAGACCCGGGTGTGCACTGTTATACATTTAGACCTGGGTGTGCACTGTTATACATTTAGATTTAGAGTTAGGGGCACTGTTATAGATTTAGACCTAGAGTTAGGGGTACTGATATACATTTAGATCTAGAGTAAGGGGTACTGTTATACATTTAGACCTAGAGTTAGCGGGACTGTTATACATTTAGACCTAGAGTTAGGGGTACTATTATACATTTAGACCTAGAGGTAGAGGTACTGTTATAGATTTAGACCTAGAGTTAGGGGTACTGTTATACATTTAGACCTAGAGTTATGGGGACTGTTATACGTTTAGACCTAGAGTTAAGGGTACTGTTATACATTTAGACCTAGAGTTCGGGGGACTGTTATATATTTAGACCTAGAGTTCGGGGTACTGTTATATATTTAGACCTAGAGTTAGGGGTACTGTTATATATTTAGACCTAGAGTTAGGGGTACTATTATACATTTAGACCTAGAGGTAGAGGTACTGTTATAGATTGAGACCTAGAGTTAGGGGTACTGTTATACATTTAGACCTAGAGTTATGGGGACTGTTATACGTTTAGACCTAGAGTTAAGGGTACTGTTATACATTTAGACCTAGAGTTCGGGGGACTGTTATATATTTAGACCTAGAGTTCGGGGTACTGTTATATATTTAGACCTAGAGTTAGGGGTACTGTTATATATTTAGACCTAGAGTTAGGGGTACTGTTATACATTTAGACCTAGAGTTATGGGGACTGTTATACGTTTAGACCTAGAGTTAAGGGTACTGTTATACATTTAGACCTAGAGTTCGGGGGACTGTTATATATTTAGACCTAGAGTTCGGGGTACTGTTATATATTTAGACCTAGAGTTAGGGGTACTGTTATATATTTAGACCTAGAGTTAGGGGTACTGTTATATATTTAGACCTAGAGTTAGGGGTACTGTTATATATTTAGACCTAGAGTTAGGGGTACTGTTATATATTTAGACATGTGTGTGCACTGTTATATATTTAGACCTAGAGTTAGGGGTACTGTTATATATTTAGACTTGGGTGTGCACTGTTATATATTTAGACCTAGAGTTAGGGGTACTGTTATATATTTAGACCTAGAGTTAGGGGTACTGTTATATATTTAGACCTAGAGTTAGGGGTACTGTTATATATTTAGACCTAGAGTTAGGGGTACTGTTATATATTTAGACCTAGAGTTAGGGGTACTGTTATATATTTAGACCTAGAGTTAGGGGTACTGTTATATATTTAGACATGTGTGTGCACTGTTATATATTTAGACCTAGAGTTAGGGGTACTGTTATATATTTAGACCTGGGTGTGCACTGTTATATATTTAGACCTAGAGTTAGGGGTACTGTTATATATTTAGACCTAGAGTTAGGGGTACTGTTATATATTTAGACCTAGAGTTAGGGGTACTGTTATATATTTAGACCTAGAGTTAGGGGTACTGTTATATATTTAGACCTAGAGTTCGGGGTACTGTTATATATTTAGACCTAGAGTTCGGGGGACTGTTATATATTTAGACCTGGGTGTGCACTGTTATATATTTAGACCTAGAGTTAGGGATACTGTTATATATTTAGACCTAGAGTTAGGGGTACTGTTATATATTTAGACCTAGAGTTAGGGGTACTGTTATATATTTAGACCTAGAGTTAGGGGTACTGTTATATATTTAGACCTAGAGTTAGGGGTATGTTACTGTTATATATTTAGACCTAGAGTTCGGGGGACTGTTATATATTTAGACCTGGGTGTGCACTGTTATATATTTAGACCTAGAGTTAGGGGTACTGTTATATATTTAGACCTAGAGTTAGGGGTACTGTTATATATTTAGACCTGGGTGTGCACTGTTATATATTTAGACATGGGTGTGCACTGTTATATATTTAGACCTAGAGTTAGGGGTACTGTTATATATTTAGACCTAGAGTTAGGGGTACTGTTATATATTTAGACCTAGAGTTAGGGGTACTGTTATATATTTAGACCTAGAGTTCGGGGTACTGTTATATATTTAGACCTAGAGTTCGGGGGACTGTTATATATTTAGACCTGGGTGTGCACTGTTATATATTTAGACCTAGAGTTAGGGGTATGTTACTGTTATATATTTAGACCTAGAGTTCGGGGGACTGTCATATATTTAGACATGTGTGTGCACTGTTATATATTTAGACCTGGGGCCGTGCACTGTTCTATATTTAGACCTGGTGTCGGCGACCTTTTTTGTTCGAGGAGGGAGCAATTTTGACAAATGAAATTATTTGATATCTGTTGTACGCCGCATTTCATTGAAAGATTAGCAAAAGTTCAAGAGACGCATCTATTCCTTCAAAGAGAATCTGATAGTGTTTCGATAGGCACCCGTGGTGACGTCACATATGTTCCTGAGTCAGGTGTGTTACAAACTGTTTGGTTTAATTGTCAACATTCCCTAGACCTGGTCTCGGATGATGTCTGTGTATAACTTAGTTAATGGGGTAGTGGGATATGTGAAAAACTTAAAACGTCGGAGAGAGATCGGCATGGTAGGGAAGATGGTTGGAAAGATGGTAAGGAAGATGATAAAGAGATTGAAGTTGTAAGGGGACTTAACGTAAAAGGAGGGACAAAGAGAGGGAGTAGGAAGTTTTGGGGGATTGAAGATCTGAGAGCGAAGGTGAAGGTGAGGAGGGTGATGAATGGATGGGGGAGAGAATGTCGAGGTAGAGGTTAGGCTGGGGATGGTAACGAAGAGAGAGGGAGAGTTTAATCCCATAAAAATGTCAACTTACGAATCACATTACATTACCATAGACATAACTCCGTGAAAAGCTTATCAACAAAACTGAACCCCCCCCCCTTTTTTTTTTTTAAAAACTGAACCAGCCCCAACCTATCCACTCCCAACCTATGCACTCCCAACCTATCCACTCCCAACCTATCCACTCCCAACCTATCCACTCCCAACCTATCCACTCCCAACCTATCCAATCCCAACCTATCCACTCCCAACCTATCCACTCCCAACCTATCCCAACCTATCCACTCCCAACCTATCCACTCCCAACCTGACCCTCCCCAATCCTAACCAAACTTCAATCTGACCCACCCCAGTCTGACCCACCCTTAAACTGACCCTACCCTTTAATCTGACCTACCCGAATTTGACCCACCCCCAAACTGACCCACCTCCTATTTGGCCCACCCCAATTTAACCCGCACCAGTGGTACCCTCCCCCCCCTGCCCGCCCCCCCCCCCCCACATTTTCATATCCAAGGCCATGTAACAGATCCTTTTTATTTAAATCTTTTCAGTTATTTTGTAAGCTGTATGGCCAGGCTGATGGCTTGAATTGATTATCTCCGCTCTTGCGCCTAATTATCTCAGCATGCTCGAATGATTCAGGGGAGATATTTATTAGAACCAGAAACCTGATGGATTTTCTTGCCAGAAAAGTACATTGAAGTGGCAGTTAAAATATTATGGATTGTAAGTTTAAAGTAAACAGTGCTGCTCAAGCCTTCATGTTAAATGTGTGTTCCGCTAAAAGGGCTGAGAGTCTCAGTGCCAATGTATCTTTTCTTGGCACGTGACGTAAGACGCCTAGGCCTAGACAGGACTGACATGTGTTAGTTGATTTACATGTTCAAGTTTTAAGACACTCTTACTCAGTCTTTACTCTACCTACTCCCCCCCCCCCCCTTTGTGGGCAACATACTGAACTGACTGCTTCCTATTAAGGACTATCATCTAATGAATAGCTTTCTAAGCAGATCTGAGATGCCCTCTTCTACCCTATCAAATCATGTGTAATATACTCTTTGAAATCATGTGTAGTATGCCCTCTGAAATCATGTGTAATATACCCTATGAAATCATGTGTAATATACCCTATGAAATCATGTGTAATATACCCTATGAAATCATGTGTAGTAAGATGTATGTAAGTAGTGAAATAACCGGTAGTTGTGTGCTTTGAATTTAAGAATTTTACGGCAGAGTTTGTAAATGGCACAAATGCCTCTATTCTTTACTGGCCTAAGGCCAAACATTTGTTTCATGCGAACAATAATTGAAATAAATCTGTTTTTATGAAAAAATGTATATCACAACAATTTTAAATAACACTTTGGAAAACAACAATTTTTAGCAACAACTTTACTTAAGAAAAGCAATTTTG
The DNA here is from genome assembly GCA_964017045.1 of Omphiscola glabra. Taxonomy (NCBI): domain Eukaryota; kingdom Metazoa; phylum Mollusca; class Gastropoda; family Lymnaeidae; genus Omphiscola; species Omphiscola glabra. The sequence continues at coordinate 4,191,272 of OZ024794.1, read as the reverse complement.
AAGTACTGGACCAGAATTTTGCATCAGTATTTAAATTGTTTTGGTCAAAAATACATTGTATCGATTTCACATTTAGAAACATGTCAAGTTAAGCTTAAGAATCGATTACTTTGATTTGATACTGGAAGTTGTTTTCTCCCATATTTTCAAGTCCTTGTGTTGTGTGTCTACCTAATTGTAAAGGTGGGTTCCCACGATGACACAGTTTGATACAGCGTCCTGTACCTCACTACCTGAGTCTATATGACAGTTTGATACAGCATCCTGTACCTCACTACCTGAGGCTATTTGACAGTTTGATACATCATCCTGTACCTCACTGCCTGAGTCTATGTGACAGTTTGATACAGCATCCTGTACCTCACTACCTGAGTCTATATGACAGTTTGATACAGCATCCTGTACCTCACTACCTGAGGCTATTTGACAGTTTGATACATCATCCTGTACCTCACTACCTGAGTCTATGTGACAGTTTGATACAGCATCCTGTACCTCACTACCTGAGGCTATGTAACAGTTTGATACATCATCCTGTACCTCACTGCCTGAGTGTATGTAACAGTTTGATACAGCATCCTGTACCTCACTACCTGAGTCTATATGACAGTTTGATACAGCATCCTGTACCTCACTACCTGAGGCTATGTAACAGTTTGATACAGCATCCTGTACCTCACTACCTGAGTCTATATGACAGTTTGATACAGCATCCTGTACCTCACTACCTGAGGCTATTTGACAGTTTGATACATCATCCTGTACCTCACTACCTGAGTCTATGTGACAGTTTGATACAGCATCCTGTACCTCACTACCTGAGGCTATGTAACAGTTTGATACATCATCCTGTACCTCACTGCCTGAGTGTATGTAACAGTTTGATACAGCATCCTGTACCTCACTACCTGAGTCTATGTGACAGTTTGATACAGCATCCTGTACCTCACTACCTGAGTCTATGTGACAGTTTGATACAGCATCCTGTACCTCACTACCTGAGTCTATGTGACAGTTTGATACAGCATCCTGTACCTCACTACCTGAGTCTATGTGACAGTTTGATACAGCATCCTGTACCTCACTACCTGAGTCTATATGACAGTTTGATACAGCATCCTGTACCTCACTACCTGAGGCTATGTAACAGTTTGATACATCATCCTGTACCTCACTGCCTGAGTGTATGTAACAGTTTGATACAGCATCCTGTACCTCACTACCTGAGTCTATGTGACAGTTTTATACAGCATCCTGTACCTCACTACCTGAGTCTATGTGACAGTTTGATACAGCATCCTGTACCTCACTACCTGAGTCTATGTGACAGTTTGATACAGCATCCTGTACCTCACTACCTGAGTCTATATGACAGTTTGATACAGCATCCTGTACCTCACTACCTGAGTCTATGTGACAGTTTGATACAGCATCCTGTACCTCACTACCTGAGTCTATATGACAGTTTGATACAGCATCCTGTACCTCACTACCTGAGGCTATGTAACAGTTTGATACATCATCCTGTACCTCACTGCCTGAGTGTATGTAACAGTTTGATACAGCATCCTGTACCTCACTACCTGAGTCTATCTGACAGTTTGATACAGCATCCTGTACCTCACCACCTGAGTATGTGACAGTTTGATACAGCATCCTGTACCTCACTACCTGAGTCTATCTGACAGTTTGATACAGCATCCTGTACCTCACTACCTGAGTCTATCTGACAGTTTGATACAGCATCCTGTACCTCGCCGGCTGAATCTATGTCTAATGATTTCAACTACTTTGTGAGAATATGTCAATTATTGTATTGATTCATCTGAAGCTTTGTCTCATGGAAATAAAACCGAGCAAATTTCTTCAGATCCTTTTTTTGCCTAAAAAAACACACACAAAATGGTGCAATGGTGCGGCACAGGTCTCATCGTAGAAATAGCACAAAGAGCCTTATCATGAGACACGGACTTAAATCAGTTTAATACAATATTTGCTTAAATTCAAAATCTGTTAGCAGTTTGCTCTTTCAAAAAGAAATAATCAGTTAAGTTAAATAAAATAATCTTGACAAGAACTTGGAGTTTGGGCTATTTGGACCAGTGATTTTTTGTGTGTGGGGGAGATGGGGGTACATTTTTGTACGGTAAAAAGTGCCAATAAGATGGATGATCTGGCCAAGGATCACACGTGAATTGAAGGTTTGAACGTTTCTCCACTACACCGTAGCTTACCCTTGCCAGGTTGGGAACATAAGTTTTATGTTCACGCCACCAGGGCTGAATCGTCATTTAAATACGGGTCATTGTAGGAGCGGGCGCTGGTGAGTGGTGCCATTGTCAAGGTCATAGGTACGTCGCTTGAAGGTCGGATTCCGGTTTTGTTATGACAGAATGTAAAATATGTGATGTAAGATGTAATTTAATCTATGTTGAGAAAAAGAATTTCTTAAATTATTCCTATTTAAATTTCAACTACAGATTGTGGTAAAAATACATCTCAAAACTTGTACAGGAAGCCACACCCCCCCAACCCCGATTTCTGATCAATCTAATCATTAATTCCTGATCAATCTAATCCCTAATCTTATCCCTAATTCCTGATCACTCTAATCCCTAATTCCTGATCAATCTAATCCCTAATTCCTGATCAGTCTAATCCCTAATTTGGCTCGACAGACTAGTTGGAAAACGTCTGCTGCGGATTACTTAAAGATGACCAGGGGTTATCTTTCCCTAAATAATGGAAGGTGGATATGGGTGTGGAGCGGTCTTGAAATGAATGGGTAGTGGAGGGGATACAAGTGGAGCGGTATGGATATGAGTGTGGAGTTTGCGTGATATGTGTGGAGTGGGTTTAATACGAGTGGGAGTAGCCGGGATATAAACGGAGAACTGTCTGGATATGGATGGATAATTTTCTGGATATTTATTGATATTTAGATGGATATGGATTGAATTTGTCTGGATATGGGTTTAGAGTTTATTGGATAGGGATGGATAGTTCGATGGATATCGATGGAAAGTTGGGAGAGGCACAATGACAAGATTATTATCATTGGATAAATTGAAAGCATATTTGTTCATACATCTTGACTTTGAGTAATTGCTTTTAGTTTATAACTTTCGTATGTTGTCCATTGTGTTTGAGGGGAGTCTGCCCACTCTGTTTGAAGGTTGGGGGTATTGTCCACTCTGTTTGAAGGTTGGGGGTATTGCCCACTCTGTTTGAAGGTTGGGGGTATTGTCTACTGTATTTGAAGGTTGGGGGTATTGTCCACTCTGTTTGAAGGTTGGGGGTATTGTCTACTGTATTTGAAGGTTGGGGGTATTGTCCACTCTGTTTGAAGGTTGGGGGTATTGCCCACTCTGTTTGAAGGTTGGGGGTATTGTCTACTGTATTTGAAGGTTGGGGGTATTGTCCACTCTGTTTGAAGGTTGGGGGTATTGTCTACTGTATTTGAAGGTTGGGGGTATTGTCCACTCTGTTTTAAGGTTGGGGGTATTGCCCACTCTGTTTGAAGGTTGGGGGTATTGTCCACTCTGTTTGAAGGTTGGGGGTATTGTCCACTCTGTTTGAAGGTTGGGGGTATTGTCTACTGTATTTGAAGGTTGGGGGTATTGTCCACTCTGTTTGAAGGTTGGGTTGGGGGTATTGTCTACTGTATTTGAAGGTTGGGGGTATTGTCCACTCTGTTTGAAGGTTGGGGGTATTGTCCACTCTGTTTGAAGGTTGGGGTATTGTCCACTCTGTTTGAAGGTTGGGGGTATTGTCCACTCTGTTTGAAGGTTGGGGTATTGTCCACTCTGTTTGAAGGTTGGGGGTATTGTCCACTCTGTTTGAAGGTTGGGGGTATTGTCCACTCTGTTTGAAGGTTGGTGGTATTGTCCACTCTGTTTGAAGGTTGGGGGTATTGTCCACTCTGTTTGAAGGTTGGGGGTATTGTCTACTGTATTTGAAGGTTGGGGGTATTGTCCACTATGTTTGAAGGTTGGGGGTATTGTCTACTGTATTTGAAGGTTGGGGGTATTGTCCACTCTGTTTGAAGGTTGGGGGTATTGTCCACTCTGTTTGAAGGTTGGGGGTATTGTCTACTGTATTTGAAGGTTGGGGGTATTGTCCACTCTGTTTGAAGGTTGGGGGTATTGTCTACTGTATTTGAAGGTTGGGGGTATTGTCCACTGTATTTGAAGGTTGGGGGTATTGTCCACTCTGTTTGAAGGTTGGGGGTATTGTCTACTGTATTTGAAGGTTGGGGGTATTGTCCACTCTGTTTGAAGGTTGGGGGTATTGTCCACTCTGTTTGAAGGTTGGGGGTATTGTCTACTGTATTTGAAGGTTGGGGGTATTGTCCACTCTGTTTGAAGGTTGGGGGTATTGTCCACTGTATTTGAAGGTTGGGGGTATTGTCCACTGTATTTGAAGGTTGGGGGTATTGTCTACTGTATTTGAAGGTTGGGGGTATTGTCTACTGTATTTGAAGGTTGAGGGTTTTTGTCTACTGTATTTGAAGGTTGGGGGTATTGTCCACTCTGTTTGAAGGTTGGAGGTATTGTCTACTGTATTTGAAGGATAAATATGTAGAAATGACAAATATGACAGGATAAATATGTAGAAATGGCATATATGACAAGATGAATATGTAGAAATGGCATATATGACAGGATGAATATGTAGAAATGGCATATATGACAGGATGAATATGTAGAAATGGCATATTATATGTCGTGAAATGTGCCTGGAATTTCCTCGTTTTAATTTCTGCTGAAAAATAATCTTTTTAGTTGGACTGAGGAAACCACCCCCCCCCCCCCCCCCCCCCCGGTTTAATGTAGGCGTGTTAATTGTCTATGACCGTCTATATATTAGAACATAGACATCAAGATGGTGGTCAAGTCAAGTTATCACACGTGTAATTCTTGATTTTTATTCCTGGAACTTGTAATTCTTCCACTACAGTACATTGTAACGGACACACTTTCACACTACAGTAAACTGCAGCGGTCACACACTACATTTCATTGTAACGGACAGTGTCTATAATGAAACCATTTCGTTTGTTACATTCCCAGTTCCGCAAACTCGGCCTGCTGCCCCCTGAAGAGAATCTGCCCAGTAGCTGTAGGAGGACGTACCAGCAGATATGGGCCAACAATGGTGACGTCATTAGCAGACAGTACGCCGGGACCGCCGCTCTTAAGGTGGGTAGTATGAACAATCCAGTCCGTACGCAATAGTGTCGGAGACTATAGCCAGTAGCATAGGTGTGGTATGGGGGTGTGGTATGGGGGTGTGGTATAAGAGTGTGGTATGGGGATGTGGTATGGGGTGTGGTACGGGGGTGTGGTATGGGGGTGTGGTATGGGGTGTAATATGGGGTGGTATAGATAGGGAATGGTATTTTAAATAGTGTAAACTAGCTTACTCGGGTAATGAGGTACAATTGATATGAGCTGATTTGTAAATGTGGTCAGCCGCCTTATTTCACTAGAGGATCAAGGAAGCGAGTGGTTTAAGGCCCAAAGTACGGGACCATGGGAGCCTGGTATTGGAATACTGTTAACCATCGTACGTAGCTACTGGTAGCAACCCTCTAGCGTTGTCAATTCAAGAAAATAAGATTTACAGACAGTCTAAAACTCCATAGTTTTAAGAGCAAACACAATTTTTGTACAGACAAATTTTTAAAAAAAATTAACTTGTTAAAACTATGAAGTTCAATATATAATATATGTATAATATATATAATTCCGTATCCTATGAGTCTATGTCAAATATACGTGTGACTATGTTTCAATGACTGTCAGTGGACCGTGAGACATGAGCCTGTTTTTAAAGACTTTCTTTCTACTCGCATTGCCAGCTTGTCATTTGGACACACGTGATTCTATCACTAAGTTGTTGTGTCTCATCCAGACACACGTGACTCTATCACTAAGTTGTTGTGTCTCATCCAGACACACGTGACTCTATCACTAAGTTGTTGTGTCTCATCCAGACACACGTGACTCTATCACTAAGTTGTTGTGTCTCGTCCAGACACACGTGACTCCGTCACTTAGTTATTGTGTCTCGTCCAGACACACGTGAATCCGTCACTTAGTTGCTGTGTCTCGTCCAGACACACGTGACTCCGTCACTAAGTTGTTGTGTCTCGTCCAGACACACGTGACTCCGTCACTTAGTTGTTGTGTCTCGTCCAGACACACGTGACTCCGTCACTTAGTTGTTGTGTATTGTCCAGTGCTCACCTGGTGAACGACGGCTGCACCCCCCGCCCCCCAATAAACTACATATTGCATTGTTGTCCGGGTAGCAAAGAATGTATTTTGTTGAGGAATGTAGTCGGATATGTTTCAGCTTTCGGTGTCTTTACAACGAAACTCAATTTTTTAAATAATTTTTTTTCAGTTGCACATTTTACTGTGGATATTAATTGCATGGGTAGAGGCGGAAGATATAAGCCGCGTGCAGATTACATTTCATATATATTTCAACAATGCATGGCGCATCCTTACATTTCATATGTATTTCAACAATACATGACATATCCTTACATTTCATATGTATTTCAACAATGCATGGCGTATCCTTACATTTCATATGTATTTCAACAATGCATGGCATATCCTTACATTTCATATGTATTTCAACAATACATGACTTATCCTTACATTTCATATGTATTTCAACAATGCATGACATATCCTTACAAGGCATATGTATTTCAACAATGCATGGCGTATCCTTACATTTAATATGTATTTCAACAATGCATGGCATATCCTTACATTTCATATGTATTTCAACAATGCATGACATATCCTTACAAGGCATATGTATTTCAACAATGCATGACATATCCTTACAAGTCATATGTATTTCAACAATGCATGACATATCCTTACAAGTCATATGTATTTCAACAATGCATGACATATCCTGGCAAATGCCTTACATCTGTCAATTTAATGAAAGAGGAATATACGGGCTATGGAATGTTTATGTTTTTATTGGCAGTCTCATTAAGTGACATCCACACAACATTTGTGTCATCTGATCTACGACATTTAGAAATCAGTCTCTCTAAAAGAGAGATGCTTAAATAGAAAAAGATTTGTCCTTCTTTCGAGTGTCTATTTCCACTCAGTCGCCGGTGTCTTGGTAACGCAGTGGCGGTGTAGATTTTCTGTTATCCCCTTGAAATCTACCCGTACAGATAAGAGCAGGCGGTATTCTCTTGCTTATGGAAATGTCTTGTAACGAAACACGGGTAATAAACCTGCTTTAAATTTTAGGCGTGGCCTTCTTGTTTTCTCATCAATCTTGTCCATGTGACCCTTACCCTGGGGATATCACTAAGGCAGTGGCCCCTACCCTGTGGATATCACTAAGCCACTAAGGCAGTGGCCCTTACCCTGGGGATATCACTAAGCCACTAAGGCAGCGGTCATTACGTTGCAGGGCATATCACTAACGCAGTTCAAGAAAAACTCAGCTTCTATATTTAACTCTTGGCGGCAGTGCAAAGCAACCGGGAATTTTCATTGGCTTAGATTTTAGATCCTTGAAGGTCAAGGTCAGTGAAACTGGTGACTGTTTAAAATTTAAAGCACGCCTGCACATCAAACGGTTCGCGGGTCGCATGCGGCCCGCGAAGTATCGAAATATTCTTTATTATTTTCTTAATAGCTTTCCCCCTGTCCTATTATCTTTCGGCCCGCACACTATTTTAATAACGTATTTCGCCACGCACACATTTGTCATAAATTATTACGGCCCGCCTTACATTTTGAGTTGTGCAGGTCTGTTCTAAAGTAAATTTAAATAAACTGGTGTTTGACAATCCACGTTTTAGTGTAAATAATTTCTTCACGTTATTCTAGACAAAAGGTCACCAGTTTATTAATAATGGTCTTTAATATAAAAAAAATGTCTCCTGTGGTATGTATATTTTTAAAATATAAAACCAACAAGAGGTTATTCAGATTCAAACTTAACTTTTAAAAAAACACGAGAAATAGGAAAATAGATGTTAATGCTACTTTATTGAGAAATCGCGAATAAATTATTGCTACTGTTACAAAACACATTGTGAGAGAAATGATGTACTTTCAGGAGACAACAACATTGCCAGACACTTGACTTAGTCATATAAGTTCGTGTCATTGTAAATGTTTGGTTGTTGTATACACTGATAGTGGTATGGTTACTATATCTCAATCACGCTAGAGACGCTAGTCAATCACGCTAGAGACGCTAGCAGATCAAGCTAGAGACGCTGTCAGATCAAATCCTTTTCTTTTTAAATTTGAGATGTATTATTTGTGCCTACTTAGCGTGTTCACAACATCAGCTACCGTATTACGGTACTTATAGGTCGGAGAGGTGCGACCTGTCCCCTCTACATCTCAAGGATATACAGCGCCGTTACAACACATTACAGTTTCTCTTATTATTATTCAGTGTGGAGTTGTCATGTATGCTTAAACCCCCCTTGTGTATGCTTAAACCCCCCTTGTGTATGCTTAAACCCCCCCTTGTGTATGCTTAAACCCCCCTTGTGTATGCTTAAACCCCCTTGTGTATGCTTAAACCCCCCTTGTGTATGCTTAAACCCCCCTTGTGTATGCTTAAACCCCCCTTGTGTATGCTTAAACCCCCCTTGTTCTCACTTGTCTCGAGCACAGGACAATCAATGTGTATATTTATTAAAGCTAAGCTTACCAGATTTTCTGGACGCCAAGTACGGACGGACACAAAGGCTCACAGCAAATGGGGACATAGTAGCCGGGTGGGGTGGCGTAAAAATGTGTTGTGCATGATTTTTAGTATCCTTATGTACATCATTTTTTCAAAAACTATTTTGAATATTTTAAGACCCATGAATAGCTTCTAACAATTTTCTATTGAAGAATATTTTAAAATTGAGGACATGTTAGATCCAGGTTACACTGACCAATCAAAATATCTCTCAGAGTGGTTACTTTCAGCTGCGATTTCTCAGGCGCCCAAACATTGTTGCCTGATAGGAAGCTGGCTGCACAGGTGCATTTGTGCCGTGAAGGCTGAGAGAAAGCTGGCTCCACAGGTGCATTTGTGCCGTGAAGGCTGAGAGAAAGCTGGCTCCACAGGTGCATTTGTGCCGTGAAGGCTGGGAGAAAGCTGGCTCCACAGGTGCATTTGTGCCGTGAAGGCTGACAGAAAGCTGGCTCCACAGGTGCATTTGTGCAGTGAAGGCTGAGAGAAAGCTGGCTCCACAGGTGCATTTGTGCAGTGAAGGCTGAGAGAAAGCTGGCTCCACAGGTGCATTTTTGCAGTGAAGGCTGAGAGAAAGCTGGCTCCACAGGTGCATTTGTGCAGTGAAGGCTGAGAGAAAGCTGGCTCCACCGGTGCATTTGTGCCGTGAAGGCTGAGAGAAAGCTGGCTCCACAGGTGCATTTGTGCCGTGAAGGCTGAGAGAAAGCTGGCTCCACAGGTGCATTTGTGCCGTGAAGGCTGAGAGAAAGCTGGCTCCACAGGTGCATTTGTGCCGTGAAGGCTGAATGAAAACTCAAGCAGTAGTTGCAAATATCCTGAAGGTGCGCCATTAGTTTTGAAATATGGAAATGTTTGCACCCATTTAAACATCCTCTCAATTAACTTCGCTTTTGTTCGTGGGTGGCTGACAAAGCTTCGGACAGCTAATTGACCCACTTCCCGTCAACCTATTGAGCTGAAATTTGGCACATAGACTCTTTACCGATGACCACACATTCTATCAAATCTTCTGCACCAACCCCAACCCCCCAGCTTCCATTCTTTCAGCTTCCATTCTTCCAGCTTCCATTCTTCCATTCTTCCAGCTTCCATTCTTCCAGCTTCCATTCTTCCAGCTTCCATTCTTCCAGCTTCCATTCTTCCAGCTTCCCTGGAAAGATTTCATGTACATACGTGACACTTCTTTCTGCATTGTCCTAGGAAGGGTATACTTTCAAAGTCACCCAAGAAAATGTTTCAAAATCTTCTAAGTGAACGTGCCGAAACTGCAGACATGTTACACATGTACCAAAGAATGCAAAAATTGCTTCTTCTATCTTCCATGCATGTATTTCACCTAGTTCTTCCAAATCTCTCAACTTACTTCGAATAATGGGTGGATCAAATTTATGCTCTAACCTTACCTGACATTTTATCAGGAGACTCTTCAATTCCTCAGTTACTTCAAGAAATGTTGCAATCTGACCTTTAATCTTTTTGACAGTTACCTGAAACATAGCAGCTTGGCTGTGTAGGAAATACAGCCAGATCTCAGCAGTTGGGTTTTCAAAAAAACTGTTTGAGCAGTAAGTACTCGCTAGGGACCCAAAATCCAGTCCAAATTTCAAAGACAACGATTAAGTAACATGAAAGCCGAAAGTCACCCTTCACGCACAGTTAGTCTTACGGGATTTCACTCGGGTGCAGCAGCAATGCTTGGTTAACAAGTAATGTTCCGCACGATGGCGCTGAAACCATTCATTGCGCTGGCCTTTGAAGAGAAAGAAGATAAGACAAATGGAAATAAGGCAAACAAGTCGTCGCTGCCAAAAGTGCGGACAAATACGGGCGCAAGTATTAGTACGGTAAAGGGGTCGAAAATACAAACTGTCCGTACTAAATACGGTCGTCTGATAACACTTTGAGGATAACGTAGTTTATGGCAATTGCCCTTCATTTTTCAAGTTGTTAGTGAAATAGTTGTGCGACGTCATTTGACTCTAAAGCGGTTAATATTTTTACAAATGTCCACGTAATTCATCAAACTAAAGGTGAGGCCTATCTGAAGGTCAAGGGCAAATACCCACTTTGATAACTCCAAACTAAACGTGAGGCCTATCTGAAGGTCAAGGGCAAATACCCACTTTGATAACTCCAAACGAAAGGTGAGGCCTATCTGAAGGTCAAGGGCAAATACCCACTTTGATAACTCCAAACGAAAGGTGAGGCCTATATGAAGGTCAAGGGCAAATCTGAAGGTCAAGGGCAAATACCCACTTTGATAACTCCAAACGAAAGGTGAGGCCTATCTGAAGGTCAAGGTCAAATACCCACTTTGATAACTCCAAACTAAAGGTGAGACTTATCTGAAGGTCAAGGGCAAATATCCACTTTCATAACTCCAAACTAAGGGTGCGACCTATACGAAGGTGTGAATTATCCATTAGTGTGACCTATCCAGTGGTGCGACCTTTCCAGTGGTGCGAATTATCCAGTGGGTACATACGGTAGCCCGTCAGTTTCCACACATGTGACATAGCTTTGCATTCCTTGCTCAATGCTACAGCTCATTAAAGAATTACAATCCATAGAAATATACACCCCCACCCCCCATTTAATAGTTGCAAGTGCATGTCTGATGAATTGCTTCCAGTCATTGCTTACTTGTAGCAAACCGCAGCAGGGTTCTCAAGCTCCAAGATCTATGACCATTTTCCCACTGGCGAACAATACTACCCGGTTGGGGTGTGTGTTTGGTGAGGGGGTTGGTGTGGTCTTTGTGTGTTGGGTGGTGGTAATGTGTTACATATATGTTCCTGTGACCAGTGCCGATACCACAAAATTTGAGCCTTGCCACATAAACCTGATACGTGACACTGAACTTGATTGCACTGCAACAAAATGAGCGGTGAAGCTTGGTAGTATCATTAGGGTGTTATAGTATAGTCTATGTCTTGACCTAATGGTTATGATGTTATAGTATAGACAATGTCTTGGTCTAATCATTAGGATGTTATAGTATAGTCTATGTCTTGACCTAATGGTTATGAAGTTATAATATAGACAATGTCTTGGTCTAATCATTAGGATGTTATAGTATAGTCTATGTCTTGACCTAATGGTTATGAAGTTATAATATAGACAATGTCTTGGTCTAATCATTAGGATGTTATAGTATAGTCTATGTCTTGACCTTATGGTTATGATGTTATAGTATAGACAATGTCTTGACCTAATGGTTATGATGTTATAGTATAGACAATGTCTTGACCTTATGGTTATGATGTTATAGTATAGACAATGTCTTGACCTAATGGTTATGATGTTATAGTATAGACAATGTCTTGACCTTATGGTTATGATGTTATAGTATAGACAATGTCTTGACCTAATGGTTATGATGTTGTAGTATAGACAATGTCTTGACCTTATGGTTATGATGTTATAGTATAGACAATGTCTTGACCTTATGGTTATGATGTTTTAGTATAGACAATGTCTTGACCTTATGGTTATGATGTTATAGTATAGACAATGTCTTGACCTTATGGTTATGATGTTATAGTATAGACAATGTCTTGACCTTATGGTTATGATGTTATAGTATAGACAATGTCTTGACCTAATGGTTATGATGTTATAGTATAGACAATGTCTTGACCTTATGGTTATGATGTTATAGTATAGACAATGTCTTGACCTAATGGTTATGATGTTATAGTATAGACAATGTCTTGACCTAATGGTTATGATGTTATAGTATAGACAATGTCTTGACCTTATGGTTATGATGTTATAGTATAGACAATGTCTTGACCTAATGGTTATGATGTTGTAGTATAGACAATGTCTTGACCTTATGGTTATGATGTTATAGTATAGACAATGTCTTGACCTTATGGTTATGATGTTTTAGTATAGACAATGTCTTGACCTTATGGTTATGATGTTATAGTATAGACAATGTCTTGACCTTATGGTTATGATGTTATAGTATAGACAATGTCTTGACCTTATGGTTATGATGTTATAGTATAGACAATGTCTTGACCTTATGGTTATGATGTTATAGTATAGACAATGTCTTGACCTTATGGTTATGATGTTATAGTATAGACAATGTCTTGACCTTATGGTTATGATGTTATAGTATAGACAATGTCTTGACCTTATGGTTATGAAGTTATAGTATAGACAATGTCTTGACCTTATGGTTATGATGTTATAGTATAGACCAGGGGTGGGCAAACTTTTTGTGCGGCGGACCACATTGACAAATGTAATGGCTATTGTGGGGGGGGGGGGGCGGATGTATATTATGTCCAATTTTATGCCGATAAACATTTCTCTATGTTAAAATCGGTAAATTCGCTTTTTAGCCTTACATGACAAAAGTCAAGGACTGTTTTAAAAAAATAGAGAATTAGAAAGTTGATCAAACATTGTTAAAACAATCATAACGGTACAGTACATGAAATTCTGTAAAATTCAACAAAATCACTTAAAAACTAAGTAATTAAAAAAAATGTCTTAATGCCTTCGAGGGCCACATAATATCAGTTGCCGGGCCGCATGTGGCCCGCGGGCCGTAGTTTGCCCACCCCTGGTTTAGACAATGTCTTGACCTACGATAAGGAACATTGTGTCGTTTCATTTGATATTAAATTAGCTATGAAACGTCTTTGTTTATTAAATTAGCTATGAAACTTCTTTGTTTATTAAATTAGCTTTGAAACTTCTTTGTTTATTAAATTAGCTTTGAAACTTCTTTGTTTATTAAATTCACGTTTAACATTATTTTTAACTGATTATTTTTTTTATTATTATTATTTTTTTTTGTAATGGGCCGCACTGGGGAGGACCTAGGTGTGCCGTGGCTATCTGGGGAGGACCTAGGTAGTGCCGTGGATATCTGTGGAGGACCTGAGTGAATGAATGAGTGAATGAATACATGAGTGAAGGAATACATGAGTGTATGAATACATGAGTGAATGAACGAGTGAATGAATACATGAGTGAATGAACGAGTGAATGAATACATGAGTGAATGAACGAGTGAATGAACGAGTAAATGAATACATGAGTGAATTATGAAAATTTGTTTTACCTATAGGGAGACTTCACCAGGACAGGGGAGAGAAAGCTGTCTGGACTAATGAAGGATGGGGTCAACTCAGCCAGCAGGTCAGTTCGAACAGATATCTTTGTTTACTACTTAGTCATGAATAAAATATCAGGGCACCTGATTAAACATCAACAATGTATGTGACTCATCAAGTTTTATTATTTGCCCAAAGTGATCCTAGCAATATTAAAATGACATTGATGTATTGACATGATGACAATATTAAAATGACCTTGATGTATTGACATGATGACAAAACCAATAATTTTGAACAAATGTTTTTATGTCTGCTTTATCCGGTCCAAACTGTGACACATACATATATTACATACAAACACATGCTCATAGACATACACGGACATACACATACACAGGTACATACTTACACCAATACATACACACATTTCAGTTTACAGCAAGCTTACCAGGACAATTTATTAAGGAAAGCAAGTTTTTAAATAAAATAGATTTCAATCAGCGTGTCCTATACTAAATATTTCAATCAGTTTGTCCTAAACTAATCTACTTTAGAAAAACAGTAGACTATCGAGCCGAAGCTCGTGTAGTCTTCCCCAACGCATCCTCCGCTAAACTCAACTGGCCATCAACTACTCCCCCAGTTGTATTTGTTCCATGCGGGCCGCGAGAAGGATCGCCTGCCCGGCCGGGGTGTTGCTTTCACACAGCAACCGAGCAGGACTTTCTTGGGCTGGGGTGGATACGTTTTACGTCCATATGTCCCCCCTTCCCACCCCGGGGAGACTCGTATATGTTTTACAGACGCCCTCTAATATGGTTTACGTGGTTCTCTTCGGTGTGACTAGCTCACACCGCAGCTGGAAGAGAAAAGAGGTTGCCTAGAAGCAGTACCCTCAAAGACTGCATATTTAGAATGTTCGGTGAGTGTCGCCATGTTCCCCCACCTCATATCCATACAGCAACTATAATCATGTCCCGACCTGTTTCTGCGTTATTTTCAACTGCACTTGGTAGGACACCATGCAGCTGTGCTTTTTCTAACGCAATTTCCGTGCGTTACCTTTGCCTTTCAGCACAGGTCCCCTGCACAGTGATACTGTGCCCCCGGTATCGGCGCCTCTTTATGTTCAAAACTAAATATTTCAATCACTTGTTCCATACATTGTTTCAGATATTACCTAAGGTTTCGTGATGCCTACAGGCAAGCAGCCATCGACTTGACCCTTGGTCAGCCAGTATCAGAATCACTCCTTGTGCCATCCAGTGAGGGAGATGAGGTTGATGTGGCAGAGGCTTCAGAGAAGGAGGAGAATGTTAAAATGATGATTGAGGATTGTAAGAAGATGTTGATTGTGGAACCTGAACAGTGTCTTGGATGCTGGGGTGTCATTAATGCTGACCCTGTGTGAGTGCAACTAATTTATCTCTCTCAGTGAGAGAAACTGCTGTGATTGGTTGAGTCAATGGGACAAACTGCTGTGATTGGTTGAGTCATTGAGACAAACTGCTTTGATTGGCTGAGTCACTGAGACAAACGGCTGTTATTAGTTAAGTCAATACGAGAAACTGATGTGATTGGTTGAGTCAATGAGAGAAACAGATATGATTGGTTCATTCAATAAGACAAACTAATGTGATTGGTTGATTGAATGGATAATCTGCTGTGATTGGTTAAGTCAATGAGAGAAACTGATGTTATTGGTTTAGTCATTAAGAGTTATTTATATTTAAAAAAAGTAAATAACCTTCCATAATAATGATGTATTAATGTGTCTGTCTTACAACAGAGAGGGTGACAGCGACCAGCAAGATATGGACATGATCATTCTTCTGAGCCAGCGGTCACTCTACATTGCCTGGTATGATGATGATAAGGAACAAGTGACCAAATACCAGCGTATTTACCTGGAGGACATTGACAGGATAGAGATAGGTGAATGATATATCATGGTTGACTGATTTTTTTTTAATACAATTCTTGCAGCATTATTTTGTAACAAATTTATTACATAATAGAATGAAAATCTTATTTTTAGACTTATTTCATCCCATTAGAAAAGCCCATTAGAAAAGCCCATTAGAAAAGCCCATTAGAAAAGCCCATTAGAGTTGCATGAACCCTCTTGAGATGGGGCTTTCGCACAAGCCCTGCACTGACTCTACAAATATTTCATTAAAAAATAAGCCAATTACTTAGCAAATATTAAAACATATATATTCTTGTAGGGAATAGAAGGAACTTATACAATCATTATGAATCTAATGGAAATCTCAACATTTATGCAAATCAGAGCTTGGTTTGCATAATTTATGCATGCAAAGGCAATTATTTTTGTTTACTATTAGAATAAGTAAGTCTTACTTGCAGAATTTAGTTAAATTTTCTGACTGGTGAAGCCTAAATAATTCCTAACAAACTTTTGAATGAGATTCAATGTGAACAGCTGCATAAAATATTCCACAGGGGACTGCCTATGCCCTTTGACATATTTCAAGGTCACATATTTTATTTTTAAGCATTTATACTATAGGGGTCACTAGGTACAAAATAATTGCTATAAAATAACAGAACACTGTGAATTATCAATGGAAGCTTGCCATTAACTCTTTCCATGCCAGGGGGTTTTCCACGTTCGTGCCAGCCCAGTTTTCGGCCAGTGGAAATTGTTTAGGGTGCATTAATCTAATAATTAATTATGAATACTTTTCTTTTAGCAAGATAGTTGTATTTCATATCAAATTAAAGGAAATTAGACAGAGAATAATAATATGTAACAGATAAAACAATATGAAAACAATAGTATCAATTTTAGTGGTAATACTATGAGATCATCTGAACAAACAAAAATTAAAATGCGCCGCAAATCTGAACTTACCAGACTACCATATGGTCTGTGTAGCTGGTATCCTATTCTGCTTCAATCCTCAGAAAGTATATCCATTTTTTATCATAATGCATTTTACATTTTGAAAATATTCCATTTAGTGACAGAGGTATACACATTTTTGTAACGTTAGGGTTAGTATTATTTGAAGCCTCAGTGTTGCCATAGCAACAAAGTGATTTTGAAAAAAAAAAACATAACTTTTGAACCACTTGAGCTAGCAAGTTTATCTTGGTGTTTATGTAATCCATTTACTATGCTCTATGCATCTGTGGTCTTCTTTTAATTTTCAAAATGTTTTGAAATTTTTATGAAAGTGCCCTGTTACTATCACTTTCGCCATTCTATTACTATTTCCATTTGGGATTTACCGACCCATCAGGATGCTTAGAAAGCTCAAAATCATCACTACTATCAGATTCAAATGATTCATGGTCTGATGTTTCAGCATCAATAATTAGCAATAAAAGCTCTACCTACATGATCTAGCAACAGCTGATGTGCTTGGAGTAGGCGTGGCCATTGCTTTGTTTACAAAATTTTCAACACAAATTGAACTATTATTATAAAAAACACATGTAAACAAGCCCTACTTCTCACAGGAAGGAAGTAGGATGAGTTATTCATCATTTAGGAACATAAAAAGTCGGATTGATAGCCGCAGGCAACGAAGTAAACTACATAAATTATTTAAACGATATATCGTTCGTTGGCACAAACGCGACCGGTCAAATAAACGATATATCGTTTGTTGGCACCGAAAGAGTTAAACTGATGAGACGAGCAAGAAATGTGAGAAGCAATCTGATTAGCTGGTACAACGACCAGCCAACCAATCTCTAGGCTAGTATTATTTGCCAGATGGCTTGGCCTTTCGTCTTTTCTGCCATTTAGCTCTGGCTGAATGATTGAATGTTTGTACAGGTATGACATTCCATGATTAAATGATTTGCGTACAGGAGTGACATGTCCATGATTGAATGATTATACAGGTAAAACATGTCCATGATGGATTGATTTGTGTACAGGTATGGAGCCAGCGATGTTCAAATCTAAGCATCCATGTATGAGGATTGTCTACCATTATGGGGCTGATGAAGGGCTTTTTCACATGTTCCGATTACCTCCTACCCGATTCTTCAATAACAAATCTACTGGCATAATGTCACAGGAAGAGGCCAAAGGTTTGAACATGTTGTCCGTTTTTAGTTCATACTATCCAACATTTTGTTCATACTATCAATCATTTTGTTCATATTATCCATCATTTTATTCATATTTCGTTGGACCATTTCCAGGGGATGGTATTGACAGTTGTCATATTTTTATAAAGACCTGACCAAAGTCAAAGAGACTCATATCTCCGTTATACTAGGACAAATATCAGTACACATTTTAAATCATTTCTATTCAGGTGAATAAATAAAACAATGAATTTAAGAGTTAACACTTGTAAATAAAACAGTGAGATTATTTTCATGTTGTTTTCATCTGTTATATTTAATGCGTTTTTAGTTAAAAGCCATTCAATAAATGATTCCAAGATTACTTTTAGTGTTTATACTATCAGAATGAAGATATTTTAAAGATATTGAAACAGGAATTCTTGTTAAGATTTTTCTCATATTGGTGGTAAAACTATTGTAATATTACAGACAAAATAATCTCAAATTTACTGCTTCAAATCTCAATGATATTTATCAGTTAACAGTTATTTGTATTCCCTGATTAGCTATATTTAGTATTGATTTTTTAGAATATAATTCATTTAGTGTCCACCAGTGGCATAAATGTCACCCTGTGCAAACCCCTAAAATCCCCTCATTACACACACATCATTTATATGTTTAAACCCCCCCTCCCCAAGGCTGCAACACCTCTTGTTACCGGTACCCCACTAGTGTCCACACAGAAAAGAAAAAAGGAGGAAATTAATTCTAAAATACTGAACTGTGAACTACTTTTCAGATGTAACAAAAGTTATCTGTGACCATAAACATGAAATGAAATTGTGGATTGACTTATTTTTGTCATATAAAAATTGGGAAATTATGAAAATCTGTACAAAATACACAAGTAAATTGTTTTGCTTGGCTTATATAACATAGGGAACTTGGCTGGTATTACATTGGAAACTTGGCTCGTTTAGCATTGGGAACTTGTCTGGTATAGCAATGGGGACAGTGTAAACAAAACAAGTCTGCTTAAGTTCTGTAACACCATCATAATTTATGCTTGATGCTGTTACGTTTTACTTGCAAGCTGGGTGTAGTGATTTGCATCTAATCTTCTAATCAGTTAATCACTTTCCTTTCAATAACAGGAGGAAACAAAAGTTTATACATCACCATGATATGTATTTATCACTTGACACAACAATAATAAAGTCTCCTATAATTGGAGGAAGATAATGCATATTGCCATATTCCTTCACTCTTGAAATATAAATCACACAATTGCACACGATGTCTTAAGATTGAATTACTACAAGATATCATAACGTCCATGCATCCATTGTCTATCTCCTGTACTTCTGCGCATGACCTCCAATATCACATGACCCTAATTATTACATATTTACTTCCTGTTCCTCTTAATTACCAAAAACAATACATTGTCCGAAATGAAATTATTATGTTTACATTAGACCTGTTACAAGTTCTAACAAAAATTGTTTGATAAATTATTTCAGATTCTCTGAGACTTATTGCTGACACATTCAAATCTGTCCAACAATTTATGATTGATTATCTAGAAGTTGTGGAAAAACCAAAACTGGAAAAGTATGTTGAAAACATAAGGGTTGGTTATGGATGGCTGGTCAAGGATGGTTTGTCATGGAATTATTGGTCATGGATGGTTTGTCGTGGAATGGTTGGTAATGGAATGGTGGGTAATGGATGATTGGTAATGGAATGGTTGGTCATAGAATGGTTGGTCATGGAATGGTGGGTAATGGATTGTTGGTAATGGAATGGTTGGTCATGGAATGGTTGGTCATGGAATGGTGGGTAATGGATGGTTGGTAATGGAATGGTTGGTTATGGATGGCTGGTCATGGAATGGTTGGTTATGGATGGTTGGTCATGGAATGTTTGGTTATGGAATGGTTGGTCATGGAATGGTTGGTTATGGATGGTTGGTCATGGAATGTTTGGTCATGGAATGGTTGGTTAAGGATGGCTGGTCATGGAATGGTTGGTTATGGATGGATGGTCATGGAATGGTTGGTAATGGATAGTTGGTCATGGGTGGCTGGTCATGGAATGGTTGGTTATGGATGGTTGGTCATGGAATGGTTGGTAATGGATGGTTGGTAATGGATGGCTGGTCATGGAATGGTTGGTTATGGATGGTTGGTCATGGAATGGTTGATAATGGATGGTTGGTCATGGCATTATAACATATATAAAATATATATTGAATGACATGTTGATGATATGACATTTATGTTTTTGACATGTTAATATTATGACATATCTGTTAAATGGCATGTTGATGTTATGACATATCTGATCCGTAGGAAGAAAGCTACAATCCACCCTGGCGTCATGGACATCCTACAACAGCAGCAAGAAAACTCGTTGGCCAGCATTCGGCTTCCCAGGGACATTTCGTCTGAGATGAATTCATCTGTTCCTGACCCTGATGGCATGACCACACTCCAACCTGAACTCAACCCTGGGGTTGAGGTGGTCAATCCCAGGTCTAAATCTCCACTGGACTTTCTCCCCATGACAAATAGTGCTCTGTTTTCCTCTATCAATAAATCCTTGACCAATGCCTCAGCCAGGTTCTCTATTCCCAAAGCAAATCTTAAAGAGAACCTTCAGAACTTTAATCTCATTAGGAAAATTAGAAAAGGAAATGAAAATAATAATGGAGATAAAAGTGAAAAGGGTCATGCTAACCTGGATCATGACAGCCGATCAAGTTTACTGGAGGAGACCAACAAAGATGTAGTTCTAGACAGCTGCGGCATACTGGCCTCAAGCCCCAACCAGATCCTCCTGTCATCTATACATCTGAAGGCTGAGAATAAACGGAGCTCAACTCATTCAGAGTCATCTTTGAAGCTGGAGCAGACACCGACCATGAACGAAGACCTGACAGCCAGAGTTTTTAACTTTGAGGACATGGCCTCCAATATTAGACAAAAAACAAAACAAGACACAGACACCACAGATGGCATTCATAAGTTTAAAGATGATCCTGTCTCACGTAAGTCTCCTTTTGTTGAAACTACCAACGTACAGGACAATATGCAACAACACTTGTGTCATGATGGGCTAGGACACCTGGAAGCTAATGATGAAGAAGCTGATGAGGATTACTGTGTCCTAGAGAACGAGGAAGTGCGGGCCATCTTGGATAAGTGTCACCAGCTCAACCACCCACACATGAAGACGTCCCTGAGTGACACGACTCTAAGCAAGAGTTTAGGATCAACTCCAGATGAGAATATTCTTGTTGCCCAAACCACAAAGATGGACCCCAGGGACTCCAACATTGTGTCCAGGTTGAAACTTAAGATGACCGGCTTGTCAAAGCCGTCCTCGGGTAAACCGGTCGACCCGGTCCCCGCCAAGCCAACGGTACGAAAGTCTCCGTACTCTGTTGGCTTGTTTAACCAACTGAAGAAAGAACATCTGCCAGCTGAAGATTGCCGATCAATTTTTGTCTTTATATGAACATAAATAATTAAATAGTAGAGAATTAAGTTGGCTAAATTAAGTTGAACAAATTATTTGTGCCATATCTTAATATGTCTATTGTTATTTCACTTATAACTTTTATTTGATTTCAACAAATTGACTAGAGCATGACTTGCATAGAAGAAAAAAGTCTCTCAAAATAAAAAGCTGACAAAGTCTTGTTCTTTCATGTCCTGTAAATTAACAAATAACCTCCTTTAGGGAGGACATTAAGAGATATATAGCCTAAATGACAAGTGGCCATCAACACCAAAGAATTGAGAGTTGTGATGGATCAGTTGTACATAAGGAGGGTCAATTCAGTCTGTGACTGATGCTGATAAAAATGGGACAGTTTAATTTGACTTTAGTTTGTCTCTAAACATTTTCTTGTACATATTTGTTGTTTGCAGTTGGTGTCTAGATAGTTAATATCAATGATAGAAACTTGTGTGCTATATGTAGGAAAACATATGTGTGTAACAGGACTATGCGTGTCATTTGTATTGATAATACCTAGGACCAGTTGTGATTAGAATTAGGGTTTGGTAGGTGTGTCAATATATTGGAACATTAACTGTGATATTATAGTTATAGTTTTAAAAAAGTGTTTTGCAGGTGTAATATTTTTTTTTTTTCAAATAAAAGTTTTGCTAGATATCAGTGGTGACTGATTGTAGAAGAATTACTTTAACAGAACATTTTTTATAGTATCATTTTGGTTAGAGCTTTTCTTGAAACATCATTCTTGCCTTTGAAAGAGTTTATTTAAATTAGTTTTCATTCCATGAACTTTATTTTAGAGTTGTTTGTTGACATGTCGTTGTTTGTTGACAATTTGTGCTGCCGGTCTTCACAGCTCTAGAAGATAAAATAAATATTAAAATTGATCTTTAATTTGTATCACAAATTTGACACATGTACTTTTCTTACTCTTGTCTCGGTTTCATGACACATGTACTTTACAAATTTCTTGCTGTCATGAGACATGCACTTTACTTACTCATGTCTTGGTGTCATGACACATGTACTTAACACATGTCTTGGTTTCATGACACATGTACTTAACACATGTCTTGTTGTCATGACACATGTACTTTACAAATGTCTGGGTGTCATGACACATGTACTTTACAAATGTCTGGGTGTCATGACACATGTACTTTACAAATGTCTGGGTGTCATGACACATGTACTTTACAAATGTCTGGGTGTCATGACACATGTACTTTACAAAATGTCTGGGTGTCATGACACATGTACTTTACAGATCTCTTGGTTGCATGTAGCTGTAGCCCATAATTTAATTCTCTCTATCAATCAGTTTTAAGAGATATTTTACTTTTTTTTAAATTTTTAATCACTCTTGTAAGATTTTTGGTAAAAATAAATTCTGTCACTCCATTTTTCAGCTACAGAGAGGCTGCAACATAAAATTAAAATATGTCATATTGTGCAAACCACTTATCATAGCTCTTTATGTTTCATTTGTTGAATATATTTTCTTAATTTAAAAGGCTCCACAGATTGTGCAAGATGTTTAACCCGATATTCCACAAATATAGTTATAAATATGCTAATCATAATGTCACGTTATATATCTAAACCTTGTTTTTGCTGCATGGTGGGAAAGGTTGGTAAAGCCTCATATATCCTGAAACAATTTAAAAATAGAATTGAACAAATTTATAACATGTCAAATTGTACTTCCATCTCTTACAGGATATTTACTTCAACATGATATTTTTTATTGATGTTGACTATGCGTCCAAACATTTCCATGGAAAATAAATTTATCTTCCAGGATCTGCTTATAGAATGTAAAGTTTAGAATAAATTTATCTTCCAGGATCTGCTTATAGAATGTAAAGTTTAGAATAAATTTATCTTCCAGGATCTGCTTATAGAATGTAAAGTTTAGAATAAATTTATCTTCCAGGATCGGCATATAGAATGTGAGGTTTAGTATAAATTTATCTTCCAGGATCGGCAAATAGAATGTAAGGTTTAGAATAAATTTATCCTCCAGGATCAGCATATAGAATGTAAGGTTCAGTATACATTTATCTTCCAGGATCAGCATATAGAATGTAAGGTTTAGACTAAATTTATCCTTCAGGATCTGCATATAGAATGTAAGGTACATCATCATCATCAGGTCCCGTAGTCCTTCGACCGTTGGGGCGCCACAGATGACATGTACACTATTCTTCTCCATTCTTCTCGTTCTTCTGCCCTACGCATAGTAAGGTACACATTAGGTAAAAAAGAACGCACTGATTTTTTTTAAAGTTAAAAACGTTCAAATCTTAGCTCATAGGCCAAATTAAACCATGATGCCTCTGGGTAAGACTACTGAAAAATTTATTTTAAATTTAGTGGGTAACAAGAAAAAATTTGAAATTTCAATTTAAGTAGAATTTTAAAATAATCATTCCATCCATTTTTGCTCCTTTGTTCTGAGTACCAGAATAAAATGGTACGTTTATGTCTATTCTGTAATGTGTGTATAGTAAATATAATATTATATGGTTAACAAATAGTCAATAAATGTGGAAAAAAAAACTTGTGACTGCAGCTTCTGCAATATTTATTTTAATATGTATTTTGTCAAATTAGTTGCCAATAGTTTTTGGTTCTAATGAAGAACAAAGGGATATGACTTAAGATTAAGATTAATTTGATACATTTTCTAAATATATTTGATAGCTTCCCTTTAATTAAAAAAATTAATGTTTTTTGATAAAGTTTACAGTAACATAAAACATTGAAGTGACCTTTTAACGAATAGTTGTTCTTACAGAAGCCAGTTTTTTTAACAATTCATTTACATTGCTAGGTGGATGTTGCTTTTTTTGGTTGTTCATTTTTTAAATTCTATTGACATTCAAAATATTTATTTAGTAATGTTAAAATAATTTTTTATTGAGCCAGTGTTACCCTTATGAATTGTTTGATAAGCATACATTAATTGCTTTGATTTTGAAGAATTTTGATTTAAAAATGTAAACAACTATAAGGACAGCTGACTAAGTAATAACAAAGCTTTGGAAACATAATAACTTTAACCTCACTCAGTATCACAAACATTATAAAATATTCTCTTACAATCAATTCAACTAGACTGACATTTGTGACAATGTCATTTTCAAGGTTTAATTTTCTATAAACTTTAACATATCTTATACATTATGGCCAGCCTGGAAACCCTCCACTTAGTGAGGATCATGGTCCTCCAGCCCCAGCAATGAACAGACAATCTCTTAGTGTATTACTCAAGTGTCCTTATCAATGTTTGTTAAAAATGATTCAAGGATATGTTAAATATAAAATTCTATTTTTATTTCCTGTTACCATTGTAAAAAAAAATGTTGTCATTTTGGCTTATTTTCTTTTAGTTTTAATTTACACAAATAGAAAAGTTACCATATAAACAATTTTTTTAATATTTTTTTTTACTTTTTAACAAGTTTTATTGATTATGTTAAAATAATATTTCTTTTTTGTTTTCTTTTAGTTGCCATTCTTCTCTCCCTCGATCTAATCTGTTCAGTCGTACAAGTTAAGTTATGGAAATAAAATTGAATCAAACCTCAGTCCATAGTAGAAAATTTCAAAAGACTTTTGTGGCATTGATTCATTTTATATATTTTTAAATGGTTTGTGAATCATATTTTATTTAATGTAATAAGTTGTTTTTTTAAAATGTAGAATGACACTAAAGCCAGTGCTAATGAATAACATTATCAAACTAAAATAATTTAGCACAGTAACAGTTGCCAGGATTTTTCAAATTTTGCTGTAGAATTTTTTTGTTTTAAAAGAAAAAAAAAAGCAATCAAGGAAATGGAATCATTGAACTGGTAGCCCTATATAATACCTCATCAGTAATACCTCATCAATAATACTTCATCAGAGTCATTCAAAATGAGTTTCTATTTAATTTTGTGGCTTAATCTTGTAAACATCTTGTAAAAAAGGATTTCAAATATTTGGCTTACTAACTGTTGGCTACCTTTGTAATCAAGAATTTGGTAAAGCTATTTTATTATTCTTATTATACTTCCTATTATTTGGAGATTTTTTTTTTTTAAGGATACTCTAGAGAGACACAATATCAGAGACAATACAATGGAGACACACTATAACAGAAACACAATAAGAGACTATAGCCAAGACACAGGACAAGACACAAAATCAGAGACACAATATCAGAGACAAAGAGCACATACATTATAGAAAAACTCTAACAGTGGTACAATTAAAAGGACACTATAACAGATACAATGAACATTCAAATGTTATATATTTGTACAAGTCGAGAAATATAGTCAACATTTATTTACTGACCTTTAATTTTAGTGGTTTAGAGATTTCAAAATTTTAAATGGTTCTCGTTCTTTGTATGCTATATTTTTTAGCTTTTCATCTTCCTATATTAGTTGGAATTGCAATGATAAAAATTGAAGTAAGCATAGATACCAGGAATCACATGTTTCTTGTTTAGCTTTAAGGGTCACATTTATACATTGTCTTTGTATTGTAAACCTGATGTGTCACTAACAGGGTAGGTTGGAACTTGTTGGATGTAAGTTTGAATTTTTGTTGTATGATCAGAACAAATAAATATTTTTTGTATACGATACTAAGATGTTGGAATAGGAACCGTTTTCATCTTTGACTTTAAACAATCAGGGTTTATATTAAAAGTAAACCAGGGTAAATATTAAAAGTACATCAGGGTTTATATAAAAAGAACATCAGGGTTTATATTAAAATTTTCAAAGACGAAAAGTAATTGTGTTTAACATTGATAATTGATGTATAATTATACTACTTGCAGATTTGATTTGTTATCTATGGTGTAAATGTATTGTTAAAATACATGTAGATTGTTATCTGTGGTATAAATTTATATTATCATACATATAGATTGTGATCTATGGTGAAGATAATTTATTTTTTCTCCTTACGGTTCAGTTGTTTAGCATTAGCAGCTGAGGTTTCTCTATTATTTATTCTGCACATTTCCAATGATTGTCTTTGCTACTGCTACATATGTCAGTAGTCTTTCTTTGGTTGCTTAGTTAGTCTCAACTTCCAATTATTTGCCATAATTATTTATGTTTGTTATGAGTAAAGCTTAACTATTATCTGTTACCAATAAGAATTTGCACAGCTATTTGCAAAAAAGTACTTAAACTAAACACATTAAAATTGTTTACAGTAAAAAATACTGATGAAGCACAAAGACCTGGCTGTTTAACATTCATTAAAAAGTCAGCATTTGGTACTTAACACAGTTGTAAGACACATAACTCAAATTTATTTCAGTTATTTTTGGCTAAGCCATCTGCCCAAATTATTTGATTACTTTTCTTTTTCTATCAATGACACCATGATGATAAACATCAATAAGGACATCAAGAAGATTTTCTGAAGCAGTTGTTCCAATGATCTATGTTTGATCTCACCAATTAAGACTTAGATCAATGTGCTGCTTGTTGAACAAATTGATGTTAAATATTGATGAATGAAATTCTATGTTCTAGATTGTGTGCTACTAAAGAAAAAAATGCATAATATGAACAAATTTTGGCCTTCTGTTGTTGATGATTTCATGTTTTTATTCTTAATAATTTATTTCTACTTGTAGCAAAACTGCTGAACTTGAGTTGGAAGCAAAGACAGTGTTGGTTTTATTGTTGTTTGTTGGAGAGTCGTGGAGGAGGGTAGTTGGTGGCAGATGAGGGTTGATACAATAGGTTCAAAGAAGGGGGGGGGGGTTATTCAATAGGTTCGGGGGAGGGTTGATACAATAGGTTCGGGGGGGGGGGGGGGGGGGTTGATTCAATAGATTTGGTCAGGGTCAAGTTGGGCAACCCTAACAACCTTCCAATGTGCAAAGGAAACTAAGTGAACTTTTCTACTGCAGCCAAGACTGATGGTAGGTGTTTTTGAAAATGATGGTAGGTGTTGTTGAAACTGATGGTAGGTGTTGTTGAAACTGATGGTAGGAGCTGTTGAAAATGATGGTAGGTGTTGTTGAAACTGATCGGAAGGTGTTGTTGAAACTGATGGTAGGCATTGTTGAAACTGAACTTTAACTTCACTTGGTAGATGATAAAACTTTAGCTTTACTTGGTAGATGTTAAAACTTTAGGTTCAGCTTCGATGTGTGCAAATATGAAACACCAGACTTTAGATTAATTGAGTTAATAATAAATTATTGGATAAATGAATTTTATTTTTTTCTATTTATGTTAATTTAAACAAATTGAAAGAGAATCAATCATGTTTCTTCATTTCTCAAATAATCGGTTAGTCAGAGTAACGGACTATATTCATCAAAATACAGATCATAGTTTCGCATGCAGACAATCTTATGACCTCTAGATGGACTTTAGACCGATTCTTATATTCCTATGCGTATTATATCATCTCTCTCCAAGGGCAAGCTCAAGATAAACAACCTAGACGAAGTACTCATCTAGTCAGTGGCTCACCCACACTGTGGCTCATCTAGTCAGTGGCTCATCCACACCGTGGCTCATCTAGTCAGTGGCTCACCCACACCGTGGCTCATCTAGTCAGTGGATCACCTACTCCGTGGATAGTCTAGTCAGTGGCTCACCTGAAAGAAATTTGGTTAGGTTATGAGAAGATGTTCATTCTTCGTGCGCAATTTCCTTATCGATTTTAGGCCTAAGATCCGCCTCGACTCAAAGGTTAAAGGTCATAATTTCTAAGATGTAATAATGCCAGGTGCTGAGCATTGTTTAAAGCCTTTATTCATATAAAACATTCCTTGATGGTTGTGTAAAGCCATCTGCTTTGGTAAAACCAGCTGCTTGTGTAAAGCCATCTGCTTTTGTAAAGCCATCTGCTTGTGTACAGCCATATTCTTGTGTAAAGCCATCTGATTGTGTACAGCCATATTCTTGTGTAAAGCCATCTGATTGTGTACAGCAATCTGCTTGTGTACAGCCATATTCTTGTGCAAAGCCATCTGCTTGTGTAAAGGCAACTGCTTGTTTAAATCCACCTGGTTGTGTAAAGTTATCTGCTTGTGTAAGGTCATCTTGGTGTGTAAAGCCATCTAGTTGTGTAAAGCCATCTAGTTGTGTAAAGCCATCTAGTTGTGTAAAGCCATCTAGTTGTGTAAAGCCATCTAGTTGTGTAAAGCCATCTAGTTGTTTTGGGGTTCAGATTAGACATTAAAATGTTGATGACCGTCGTCATGTTTTGTTATAAGACGTTCCATTGTCTGCAGCTCATGTAATACAAGATGTGTGTTGTAATATGAGATGTGTGTTGTAATATGAGATGTGTGTAGTAATATAAGATGTGTGTTTTAATATGAGATGTGTGTAGTAATACAACATGTGTGTTGTAATATGAGATATGTGTAGTAATATAAGATGTGTGTTGTAATATGAGATGTGTGTAGTAATACAAGATGTGTGTAGTAATATAAGATGTGTGTTGTAATATAAGATGTGTGTTGTAATATAAGATGTGTAGTGTAATATAAGATGTGTGTGTTGTAATATAAGATGTGTGGTGTAATATATGTTGTTGTAATATATGGTGTATGTTGTAATATAAGGTGTATGTTGTAATATAAGATGTTTGTTGTAATATAACATGTGTGTTGTGTAATAAGATGTGTGTTGTAATGTATGTGGTAGTATAAGATGTTTTTTAGAATTCTATAATACACAATATCAAACAGTTATGGTAGATAGTTTATTTAATTTGCGTGAGAAATTCAACTTTGGGCAAAAAATTGTTTAATATAGTGTTTAGGTCTGAAATTTTACTTGATAATATTGACATTCTATTTTAGTTTGAAGACAGAAAGAAAAAGCAAGAGAGGGTAAGAGCGAAATGGGACAATGGAGAGCACTGAAGAGAAACAGAGGAAGGGAGAGATGCATAATTGCAAGAGAGAGAAAGAGTTGAAAAGAGAAGGGGGGGGGTACAAGCGTTATGGAGGGTAAAGGAGAAAAGTGGACAGTAAGTGTGAGGAAGGGTAAAAGAGATGAGTGGAGTGCAAGTGAGAGTGGAGGGGAGAGCAAGGGAGATAATGTAAGAGGAGGGCAAAGGAGAGGTATTGGAAAAGAAATGAAGAGCAAGGGAGATGAAGGTAAAGTGGGGAGATGGGAATTTTTCTGAACCGCTACAGGAAGACCTCTGGTGTTGGCAGCATGCTGGAAACACTGGGCTGGTCACCATTGGAAGCAAGAAGACGATTATCCAGGCTCTCCGTGACGCACAAGATAAATAATGGACTCGTCCACTGCTCTAGCATTAAACAGAAACTCGTCCCTCACCCCATTAGACAGCGACGAGACCATGACAGGCAGTTCCGACTCATAACAGCAAGAACACAATGCAGGAACTGTTCATTCCTGCCAAAGACAATTAACTACTGGAACAAGCTTCCAAAAGCAACAGTTGAGGCGACAACACTTGACACATTTGTGTCTATTGCCTCCTGTCTTCCAACTCCCAGTTCATAACACCATTGCTGAGTAGCCCTTGTAACCAGTGAAATATCCTCTTCAACACCAGGCACAGAAATATTCCAAATCCCTCTACATGCATAGGAGCCAGAATGATCAATACATTAATCGTGGACCCTTAGGGTCGGTTCACACGATCAAATTTCGCGTCAAATTGTTGTATGAACGCACTATTTTTTGCGTGGTTTCTTTTGGGGTGAATTTGATCAAATAGTAATTTGAAAGCTGTGACAAGGCTTCATACACGAATTGCATCAAATGCTTGAAGGAAAATTTGATCGTGTGAACCGACCCTTACTATATAGAAAAAGAATTGAGAGTGGGGGGAAGAGGAAGGGAAAGTGGGGAAAGCCACATTGTGTGTACCGGGTATTTAGTGGTTCATTTACATCTTCCCGTATTTTACATGCGCAACGTGGTTGCTTTGCCCACATAGTAGTTTCTACAATATTCGATGATCAGCTATTTCCATTATCTTTCTATAAAGATTGTGTTTAACAATAGTACATTTAATGTACACACCAAAAATTGCCTAAGTATTTTACAATATATTTAATGAAGCTTTTACAAATATGAAATAAAATATAGTGTATGCATGTTACAAAACTATACAAAATAACTTTACAATTAAACCAATAAACACAATTCTTAATTCATTGCATTTCTTACGCTTGAAGACATTTTAAACCAGGGTTTCCCAACCTGGGGTGCCCACACCCTCGGAGGTGCGATATAGCACTTAGGATGGTGCGAGGAAAGTAATTATAAGAAGAGATGGGTCATTGACTTTTAAATTATGATTATTAATGATAATAATTTAGTATTATTTCCTCTTTAAATTTAACTTTATTTAGACTTAATAATTCATTGATATATTTTCTAAGTTCTACAGTTCTTGTTTTAATTTAATTTAAAAAGCGATGTTACATATAAATGACGTGCAAAAAAAATCCTTGAGGTGCAGAATATAGAAATAAAGGTTTGGTAAACCCTGTTTCAAAGCGTTTAAGAAACGTTAATTTAAATTCTAATTAACAGACTCTTGGCTGCTTTGACTTAAATTACTATATCTTTTGTATTTAAGTAATATAAATTGTTCACATATAAAATAGAATCTTTTGTACTTACGTGGCCTGACTTAACAACTTATTAAGTACCGGGTACGCCCGCTTTTAAAGTTACTATGAAATGAAAGTACATGTAATGGTAAACATCGTAGGCATTTTTAGCCACCTCAACAATTTATAAAGAAACGAATGTTTAACTGTAGAAATAGAAAGAAAGTAAGAAGAATACTGACATTGGTCTAGACATTGCATCTGTTTCTGTTCACGATAATTAATTACATCCAGCTCTTGTTTGCTCGACATTTAATATCAACGGCATGGAGATTTTTTTGTAACCTGGCCAACTGCATGCCAGATTGCAAACAGGTGGAAATAAATTACACATTCCTGAACAAAAGGCACTGTCATTAATTATTTTAAATGCAGTTGTATTTCCCCCATAGTAGATAGCCTATTAAGTACAATTACAATTTAAATGCAAAAGATTCAATGGGGTGGAAGATTTGTATGAATTAATTAATCCTAGTTTGTAGTTTCAAGCTCAGATTAAATGAGCGAATGACAATCTAACATAACATCGACAGTCATTTGTTTTGTGTTTATAATTTATAAAGTATAATTTACATACTATACTCAACAGTCGAAGTGAAATATACATGGTGAGTATTTATAATGACATAATGTTCAGAGCACAATGTAGGTGGCGCAGATGTTGGGCTGTTAAGTTGTTTTTTGTTTTGATTTTTTTTGGGTTTTTCTTTTGGGGGGGGGGGGGGTGTTAAATAATTGTAAGCAGCACAGGAAGTAGATAGGAGGTTTTATCATTAATAGTTAGTATAAAATTTGACAGAAATTGATTGATGTCATGAGAAAGACTCCATGATGAACTATTTCTTAATGCATAGCTCCATTATTTGCCATAATGCACTATCAATATTACACGCCACTCATCACCAAAATATTCACACAATCAACATTTGTAATCAACAACTCTTTTTAAAAACTACAATGTAATCGCTCATTATTTTCTTTGATTTGACTAAATCTCTGGACCCAAATTCTCAAGTTCATATAATTTACTGAAGAGATTCAAATTAGCATCATTTCCCTTCCTTATGGTCGAATGTCCTCTTCATCACCAAGAGCCACGTATTTCAACTATTATTAGCATCAAATTATTTACCTTTAATAATAAATATCAAATTGATTTAATGTATTCAATAATATCATTAATTGACTATTGTGTGGAGCTTTGATTCTAGAGCCTAGCTGGATATAAAATATCACTGCTTTTTGGATACCATAATATGGATACCATATGATGATTTAAACTTTGTGTAACCAGGCCTGGGATCAGTTATTAAAAAATGACATGATTTTTTTATTAAAAGATAACGAGGACTTTCTCATGACTGGACAACTCTCTACACGGCCACAGTGAGGACCTCACGATGCAAGTCTCTACACGGCCACAGTGATGACCTAACACTTGCACACAAAGACATAAAAAGAACAATGTTAATATCTCTCCACTACAATATTTCAGGGCCTTGGGGTAGTGAAGTCATGATCAAACCTGAAATAAAAAAAAAGTGAATATTTGTCTTAATGTTCATGATATTAATAAAGTTTAGCTAACACCATTATGTTTTGTTACAACCATCAAGTTTTGCTACAACATCTACTGGTTTCTTTTTGTTTTTCCATACTGACATTTGATGAGTTGCCAATGTTGGGGATTTTAGGTGGGGTGATGGAGGTGGTTCCATTACCCCTAACCGAGACAAATTATCAAGTAATCATTAGAAATTTCAGTCCAAATTTAAATTTTTTTAAAAACATTTTTCTTAATAATGCAATCAATATTAAAAAAACTTCAAAATATTTGATGTAGAAATCCAGCCGCCTTGGAAAATCATGGCATCACTCCAATTGACGTAATTTTAACATTTTGTGGCAATGTTATAATTGGTACATCTCATCATATCATCGTTCAGCTGACAGAATTGGACCTGGCATGACATGTTGCACAGCAAGCTTTTCGAAAGCTTGGGTACCGACACATTTTGAGCAGACCAGCCAACACGCAGGATTTTGTACGGTCTTTACATTCTGTTGAACCAATGAGATAGAAATAAGTAATATCATTTGGTAATGGTGAACAAATTCTTGTAGAAATTATATTAATATTAAAGTAATAAAAAGTGATTAAAATAGTTGTGTACAAATTTATGTCCATGAAAATTTTGTTAAAATTGTAACGTACTATTAGGGCATTTAAACTTGCACTTTTTAGTAGTTATTGGCCTTTTATCCATCAAGCAGGAACCAGTGGCGTCTTGACGGGTAGACTTCCAAATACACAAAAGAGGTCGACTTTTTTCTCCCATGTGTCCACATTTCGGTCCATGACACTGAAAAAGATGGTGATAATGTTATGTGAATGGTAGCCATGAATGGTAGGCATAAATGGTAGGCATGAATGGTAGGTATGAATGATAGAGGCATGAATTTTAACCAAGAATGGTTGACGGACGTGAGTGGTAGCCTAGAATTATGAGTAAGATCACTAGACTAGAACATTTTACATCATTTTCAACATATTCTGAGACCCAACCGCCCCCACCACACTTCATATGAAAGAAAAAAAATGATGCAATATATTATGGTGATTAATCATTTTGACTAAATAAATTCTCCATTTATAAGCTGTTAAGAGATTTTTTATCACAAAAAAAGACACTTCTTATGTAGATGAGTAGATTCAAGGGAGAAATATGAAAGAATGAATGAAACATATTTTCTCTCTCCAAATACCCAACAAATGGGATTTTAATAAAGGTTAATTATTATAACATGATACCTGAGACCAGGGACCAGCTTTCCATACGGCACAATGCTGACCACAAATTCCAATGGTTTCAGGCTTGAACAGTCCGATCTTCTGACATTCTTCATCTGGGACCACCTTGACATACTTGCTAGTGACATGGGCGCATGAAACAGTCCTGTTAGTCTGACCTTTTGCTTCACAGACCGCTGGACACTCCGACCATTCACCTGTGATGTAGGTCGGCCAGCTGGAGGTGTTGAGGCTCTGGTCCCTCTGCTGGTCAACGTCCACTGGACTTGTAGACTTCTGAACAAGTTGAACCAGACCTTCACCATCCGTGCTATTAGAATTTTGGAATTTCTGAACATAGGCTTTTGATTGAATCCACTTTTTATATGTGGATAACGCTGGATCTTGTTCCCTGTTGATTTGTTAATAGACAAATAAATAATAGTGCTTATATTGAGTTGTTAGCAATAATGTTTTTCTCAATTTTTGTGTGTTCATGTAACATAAAATAAGTGGTGTTATGTAATGACGTCATAGTGTAACAGTCACGCATGATTTGTTTTGAATGCAAAAAGTGTGTCAAAATCTGTGAATACCCCAAAAATTGTATGTTTATAGAAGCCATTTTTTCTCCTGCTTGGCAGGTGTAGATGCCCCTGTCCTGGTTGGGATTGGCATTCGTAATGTGCAGTTGACCAAAGTCGCTCTTGACCCTTCCCATTAACTTGACCAGTCTCCAGTCTTTACTCCAGTTCACAGCCTTTTTGGAGTAGTTCTTGACTGGACACTTGACCACAACGTTTTGGCCCGGAAGTAATTTCACCTGTTGACACAATAAAAAAAATAATGCCAAATGTATAAGTATCAAGTATTTCATAAATTCCCAGTGTAGTCAATCATTTATACAGTCAGTGTGGTCAATCATTTATACAGTTGAAGATTAAGGCTGCCTTACTTGGCTAAGGCCTGGGTAATGACCCATATATAGATGGAACGTACTAGAATGATCCACTACTTCTTGTCCAAAGGCAGACAACGATATTACTGCACATAGGCCTGACTACTGCACATCGGCCTGACTACTGCACATCGGCCTGACTACTGCGCATCGGCCTGACTACTTCACATCGGCCTTATCTGAACAAATGTGTTTTTTTTAAAATTCTTTTCCATTCTAAGCTTCTTTTGTGTGCATTCTTTTATTTGATTGATTCACATTTTAATTATTTTATTGAAAACAAAAATGTCGTTTTCTGTAGAAATGTCTAGATTATAACCCATGACTGATGATCTCCCCAAAGGACCAAACATACGTCACAACCAATGATCAATGACTAAACATAAGTCACCCGACG
Source organism: Omphiscola glabra (assembly GCA_964017045.1). NCBI lineage: Eukaryota > Metazoa > Mollusca > Gastropoda > Lymnaeidae > Omphiscola > Omphiscola glabra. Next base: position 4,156,058 of record OZ024794.1, on the reverse strand, counting down.
CCCAAACCTACGTCACCACCAACGACCAAACTTACGTCACAAAAAATGACCAAACTTACATAACGACCAATGACAAGACTTACGTCATCACTAACGACCAAACTTACATCACCACCAACGACCAAACTTACGTCACCACCAACAATCAAACTTACGTCACCACCAACGATCATACTTACATCACCACCAACGACCAAACTTACATCACCACCAATGACCAAACTTACATCACCACCAACGACCAAACTTACATCACCACTAACGACCAAACTTACATCACCACCAACGACCAGACTTACGTCAACCACAATGATCAGACTTACGTCACCACCAACGACCAGTTTCATTTTCTTGATACGACGTATCTGTATCAGCGTGTAGTTCTGTGCTAAGATCATGACGTCATCCACGTCGTTAAGGCAGGTTGTCACGTGACATTTTTGCGAAGTTTCAGGAGAAGGAAGTCCGCAATCTTTTGGAGACACAATGGAGCCATGGAGGAAGACGACACACTGGATGTGTCGGGTCTGTGTCCCAATCCCACAAGTAGCTGAACACTGAATATAAGTAACAAAGGCTGGTTACAACATTACAACTGCTGTTTTGTTGGTAATTAAATTATTGATCTTTAAGTTTTTACACCTCACTTGTGAGTTCCAGTGCCTGAGTGTGTTGTTTGTTTGATGATACTGACAGAGTGTGTAGTTTGTTTGATGGTACTGACAGAGTGAGTAGTTTGTTTGATGATACTGACAGAGTGTGTAGTTTGTTTGATGGCACTGACAGAGTGTGTAGTTTGATTGATGGCACTGACAGAGTGTGTAGTTTGTTTGATGGCACTGACAGGGTGTGTAGTTTGTTTGATGGCACTGACAGAGTGTGTAGTTTGTTTGATGATACTGACAGAGTGTGTAGTTTGTTTGATGATACTGACAGGGTGTGTAGTTTGTTTGATGGTACTGACAGAGTGTGTAGTTTGTTTGATGATACTGACAGAGTGTGTAGTTTGTTTGATGGCACTGACAGAGTGTGTAGTTTGTTTGATGATACTGACAGAATGTGCAGTTTGTTTGATGGAACTGACAGCGTGTGTAGTTTTTTTGATGGCACTGACAGAGTGTGTAGTTTGTTTTATGGTACTGACAGAGTGTGTAGTTTGTTCGATTGTAGCATTATATTATAAACGCTATATACACGTTAAAATTTGATATATCTGACCTTACATACAACTCCATACCTCTGACCAATATCTGACCTTACATACAACTCCATACATCTGATCAATACATGACCTTACATACAACTCCATACCTCTGACCAATATCTGACCTTACATACAACTCCATACATCTGACCAATACCTGACCTTACATACAACTCCATACCTCTGATCAATACCTGACCTTACATACAACTCCATACCTCTGATCAATACCTGACCTTACATACAACTCCATACCTCTGATCAATACCTGACCTTACATACAACTCCATGCCTCTGACCAATACCTGACCTTACATACAACTCCATACCTCTGATCAATACCTGACCTTAAATACAACTCCATACCTCTGACCAATATCTGACCTTACATACAACTCCATACCTCTGACCAATATCTGACCTTACATACAACTCCATACCTCTGACCAATACCTGACCTTACATACAACTCCATACCTCTGACCAATATCTGACCTTACATACAACTCCATACCTCTGACCAATATCTGACCTTACATACAACTCCATACCGCTGACCAATATCTGACCTTACATACAACTCCATACATCTGACCAATACCTGACCTTACATACATCTCCATACATCTGACCAATACCTGACCTTACATACAACTCCATACCTCTGACCAATATCTGACCTTACATACAACTCCATACCTCTGACCAATATCTGACCTTATATACAACTCCATACCTCTGACCAATACCTGACCTTACATACAACTCCATACCTCTGACCAATATCTGACCTTACATACAACTCCATACCTCTGACCAATATCTGACCTTACATCCAACTCCATACCGCTGACCAATATCTGACCTTACATACAACTACATACCGCTGACCAATATCTGACCTTACATACAACTCTATACCTCTGATCAATACCTGACCTTACATACAACTCCATGCCTCTGACCAATATCTGACCTTACATACAACTCCATACCTCTGATCAATACCTGACCTTACATACAACTCAATACCTCAGACCAATCTCCTAGCCGCCACTGAGCGGTGCAAGGGTGGGTGTTGCAAGGTTGAGTTTCACTAGGGTAAGGCAAGGGGCACAAACTCATTGGAACTTCCTTTGCATCGGTGGTATCCCCTGTCTCGAACTTGATACAGCGGAACCTGCGTTCCTGGACCCCTTCACAGGGAGACGAACAGGGGCCAAAGTTGAGGGCATCCCACCTGACTCAAAAATGAAACAAGAGCATCTTAAATGACTGTATCATATGTGACGTCATCTTCTAGTCATTACATTATATTTTAAAAAATAATGTTATCTGACAGTTTCATCTTTTCTTGCGAGTGTTTTTCTAACAATTCTTTTGCTGTCCTCTCGGATGCTACTTCTCAGCTAAGTGCAATTTTTTTTTTAATTTCTTTCTGTTTTTTGTGTTGTTTGTTTGCTGACGAAGTCTTCCTGCCGACACGTTTATGTTTTGTTGCGTTCTTTTTTTCAGGTTTGACCTTATTTTTTATATTTTTTTTTTGTTTGTGCACGTAGGGCGCCCCAATGTTTGTTCAGGAAGGGCGCCCCGCTATTTTTCCGAGAAGAACGCCCCATTGTTCAGGAAGGGCGTCCCATTGTTTGCCCAGAAAGGGCGCTCCACTATTTTTCCGAGAAGAACGCTCATTGTTCAGGGAGGGCGTCCCATTGTTTGTTCTATTATTGTTCATAAACGCACCAGTCAGAGTCCAAGGAAAACCCACTGCTACTTTAACTGCCACTGTAACTGCCACTGCTACTGTAACTGCCAGTGCCACTGATAGTGCTAGGAAAGGAAAAATGCCCTTCGATGCCACTAGGACCCTAAGGAACCTGTGTCCTGCCTGTGGTCAAGCTTTCCATGTGCACATCTGACGCACAAGTCACACACATTCGTTCCTCCTACCCCGTATTGAATTTAGCCATGGTTCTAGACAAAGAGGAACATCATTACTATTGATGGCTCTGACAGCTGACTTCATTTAGAAGGCCACTATTCTCTTCCAAGCAAAGTCTGGCACTTATATTCCATGTGTTTTTGTTGTTGGTGTAAAAATTCATTTCAAACACGTTAATTATTGGACCATTTCATTTGATACAAGAAAGAATGTGCTTTTTATGATGACACGAATGGCGTACATTAGTAGCAGAAGAAGGCGTCACCGTACAAAAAACATTCATTTGTATCATGGGAACAACTTTGCTTTTTATTAATAATTTCATTACAAAGGTGGACACTCATTTGGGACGACCAACAGTCCAATCCTGTGGTCTGGTGTTGAGATTTAGCTGCACCCTTCCGTGCAACAATTTGGAAGTTGTTTTTTTTTTCCCGTACATCCCGGTAAAGAGAATGAAATTCCTACATCGTCTCGGCACACAAGTATAAAGTGCGGCACACAACATACAGTGCGGCACACAACCATACAGTTCGGTACACAATCATACTGTGCGGCACACAATCATACAGTGCAGCACACGCACATCTATACAGTGCGGCACACAAGTATACAGTGCGGCACACAATCATACAGTGCAGCTCACAACTATACAGTGCGGCACACAAGTATACAGTGCGGCACACAATCATACAGTGCGGCACACAATCGTACGGGTCGTCAATATTAACGCCATTCTACGCCTTCATTTGTAGTCATGTGACCTAGCACGTGCTTGCCAATAAGAAAAGCTTCAATGACTCTGTTGACTCTCCCAGACTCTCTCTCTCTCTCTCTCTCTGACGCGGCTCTGTCTCCAGCCACTGCGTGACTTAGAGCGGGTGATCGAGTTACCGCCCAACACCTGGATCACGTGACGTCGTACGTGGTTGGAACCCAATTAATACAACAGACCCTTTCGTGTGGCTACAGCGTGCTTCCACCCCCTAGTTTAAGTCCACCCATTGAAACATGTTAGTCGACATAACAATCATATTAGTGGACATATCAATCATATTAGTGGACATAACAATCATATTAGTGGACATAACAATTATGTTAGTGGACATAACAATTATATTAGTGGACATAACAATCATATTAGTGGACATAACAATCATATTAGTGGACATAACAATCATCTTAGTGGACATAACAATCATCTTAGTGAACATAACAATCATCTTAGTGGACATAACAATCATCTTAGTGGACATAAAAATCATCTTAGTGGACATAACAATCATCTTAGTGGACATAACAATCATCTTAGTGGACATAACAATCATCTTAGTGGACATAACAATCATCTTAGTGGACATAACAATCATATTGGTTATAAAATATTTGACCCAGTGAATAACTTGACTTCTACGTGATGAAGTCTCCAATGGTGTCAGTGAGGAAGTCTTAAATGGTGTCAGTGATGAAGTCTCCAATGGTGTCAGTGAGGAAGTCTTAAATGGTGTCAGTGATGAAGTCTTAACTGGTGTCAGTGAGGAAGTCTTAAATGGTGTCAGTGATGAAGTCTTAACTGGTGTCAGTGATGAAGTCTCCAATGGTGTCAGTGATAAAGTCTCCAATGGTGTCAGTGATGAAGTCTCCAATGGTGTCAGTGATGAAGTCTCCAATGGTGTCAGTGATGAAGTCTTAAATGGTGTCAGTGATGAAGTCTTAAATGGTGTCAGTGATGAAGTCTCCAATGGTGTCAGTGATGAAGTCTCCAATGGTGTCAGTGATGAAGTCTCCAATGGTGTCAGTGATGAAGTCTTAAATGGTGTCAGTGATGAAGTCTTAAATGGTTTCAGTGATGAAGTCTCCAATGGTGTCAGTGATGAAGTCTCCAATGGTGTCAGTGATGAAGTCTCCAATGGTGTCAGTGATGAAGTCTTAAATGGTGTCAGTGATGAAGTCTTAAATGGTGTCAGTGATGAAGTCTTAAATGGTGTCAGTGATGAAGTCTCCAATGGTGTCAGTGATGAAGTCTTAAATGGTGTCAGTGATGAAGTCTTAAATGGTGTCAGTGATGAAGTCTTAAATGTTGTCAGTGATGAAGTCTCCAATGGTGTCAGTGATGAAGTCTTAAATGGTGTCAGTGATGAAGTCTTAAATGGTGTCAGTGATGAAGTCTCCAATGGTGTCAGTGATGAAGTCTTAAATGGTGTCAGTGATGAAGTCTTAAATGGTGTCAGTGATGAAGTCTCCAATGGTGTCAGTGATGAAGTCTCCAATGGTGTCAGTGATGAAGTCTCCAATGGTGTCAGGATAAAGTCTCCAATGGTGTCAGTGATGAAGTCTCCAATGGTGTCAGGATAAAGTCTCCAATGGTGTCAGTGATGAAGTCTCCAATGGTGTCAGTGATGAAGTCTCCAATGGTGTCAGTGATGAAGTCTCCAATGAATACTTATTCCGATAAAGCGTGAAGAAAATGACGTCAACTCATCAGAACACAACCCTAAACCTGCAGGGACGACGGTGTAGTGACTAAGGGTCGCAAAACCGGTACCTTTTACCAAAACCGGTCCCTTTTACCAAAACCGGTTTTAGAGGTGATTATTAATAAATGAAATAAAAACATGTAAAAAAAAAAATTGCTATTTCATTTTTAATACCTTTTAACAATAACACAAATGGCTAACTTCAGACATTATCAAATATTAAAATAGGATGCTTTAGTCTCACTATCCTTTCTAAAATTTCTGCTAAATGATTTCATCTTGTGCTGCACTATAAGATTAAATGAAGCTTCGACCAATTTCTTCCATATTTCTGGAGAATCGTATTTTTGCTAGGCAATTTCTTCCATATTTCTGGAGAATCGTATTTTTGCTAGGCAATTTCTTCCATATTTCTGGAGAATCGTATTTTTGCTAGGCAATTTCCTCCATATTTCTGGAGAATCGTATTTTTGCTAGGCAATTTCTTCCATATTTCTGGAGAATCGTATTTTTGCTAGGCAATTTCTTCCATATTTCTGGAGAATCGTATTTTTGCTAGGCAATTTCTTCCATATTTCTGGAGAATCGTATTTTTGCTAGGCAATTTCTTCCATATTTCTGGAGAATCGTATTTTTGCTAGGTAATTTCTTGCACTTTCCCGATTAAATCGTTGAAAATAAAAATCATTACTACCCGTGTGTCTGACACCCTTGCCCGTGTGTCTGCCCCCCTTACCCGTGTGTCTGACCCCCTCGCCCGTGTCAGAACCCTTACCTGTGTGTCTGCCCCCTTTAAACGTAGTGTCTGACCTCCTTACCCGTTTGTATGACCCCCTCGCCCGTGTCAGAACCCTTACTCGTGTGTCAGACCCTTTTACCCGTGTGTCTGACCCTCTTAACCGTGTGTCTGAACCCCTAGCCCGTGTCAGAACATTACCCGATTATCTGACCCCCTTACCCGTTTGTCTGACCCCTTTACTCATGTGTCTGACAAATTACCAGTTTGTCTGACCCCCCTTACCCGAGCATCTAGCCCCTCTTTTCGCCCATGTCTATCAGAACATTTCGTTTGTCCTTAGTGTTGTCAGTGCTTTATACCTCCAGTAACATGACCAATCAGGAGACGAGCCCTTCATACCTCCAGTAACATGACCAATCAGGAGACGAGCACTTCATACCTCCAGTAACATGACCAATCAGGAGACGAGCACTTTATACCTCCAGTAACATGACCAATCAGGAGACGAGCACTTCATGCCTCCAGTAACATGACCAATCAGGAGACGAGCACTTTATACCTCCAATAACACGACCAATCAGGAGACGAGCACTTGCTGCGAGGGACAACAGCGTCTCAAAATACATTTCATATTTACCCGAATCATGAAGAGTTTCGTTGGTATCGATCCCAGTAATCGATGTACTAAAAACTTGAGCGATAATACTTGTAGTGGAGAGAATCGCTATCATCTGAAAAATAACAACAATTAAAAATAATTATAGGATACTGCGTCAATGAGATCGTGGGATCTCGTTTCATAAGTTAGAGAACTGACTGTGTGCTTCATCATTGTTCAGATAGCATTAAGCTATCTACACAACTATACTGTATTAAACTATATACACAACTAAAGAGGATGAAATTATATACACAACTATTGCATTAATCTATCTACACAACTATTGCATTAAGCTATCTGCACAACTATTGCATTAAACGTTTCATACGCCTCTGATGCATAAAGCTATCCACACACTTATTGTATTAAACTATCTAAGCAATTGTACTGTATAAAACGATCCACATAACTATAGCATATTAAACTATATCATACAACTGTTTTATCAAACTATCCACACAACTATTGTCACAGCTGTGTGAGGAGACGGGTGTCAGATGTGTTGGGGGAGGGCAAGACTATGGCGCTGTATTCCCCCAGACGTCAGAGGTGCTGGGGGAGGGCAAGACTATGGCGCTGTATTCCCCCAGATGTCAGAGGTGCTGGGGAGGGCGAGACTATGGCGCTGTATTCCCCCAGATGTCAGAGGTGCTGGGGGAGGGCAAGACTATGGCGCTGTATTCCTCTAGATGTCAGAGGTGCTGAGGGAGGGCAAGACTATGGCGTTGTATTCCCCCAGATGTCAGAGGTGCTGGGGGAGGGCAAGACTATGGCGCTGTATTCCTCCAGATGTCAGAGGTGTTAAGAGTGCCAGATGACAGAGATGTGTGGGTAGCGAGATGTCAGAGTTGTGAGGGGAGACAGATGTCAGAGGTGTGTGAGGAGCAAGTCTTGGCCAATCTGTAAGTCTAAAACCAGATGTCAACGTAGACATTCCAACACGCTATTATCCAAGGAATCTCCACCCTGGGGAAGGAGGCTGGTAAACAATTTGATAGAATCGCCCAGTCACAATGGCTTCTGAATGAGTGGCTCTGCTTTAAACATGTGGTACACTTGTACATGGTACGCCACTAGTTTGTTAGTCTTTCTCAACTTCTACCACCATTTATAGGTCAGGGGCTCACACAATCTCAAATAAACTTTCAGTTTTGACATTTAAAACATACAATAAAATTCAACTCCATGACACATTTTCTTGAAACATTCTCTTGACACATTCTCTTGACACGTTCTTTTGATACGTTCTTTTGACACGTTCTTTTGACACGTTCTTTTGATACGTTCTTTTGACACATTCTCTTGACACGTTCTCTTGACACATTCTTTTAACATATTCTCTGACACATTCTCTTGACATATTCTCTTGACCCATTCTCTTGACACATTCTCTTGACACGTTCTCTTGACACGTTTTTCGACATATTCTCTTGACCCGTTCTCTTGACACGTTCTCTTGACACATTCTCTGGGTTCTAATACGACTTTGATATCTCCGAACAGTTTATGTAACAATAAGAATAGTCTTGTGTCTCAGAATGAGTAAACTTGTATTAGATGATATATTCTTGGATAGGATTTCTCCCATTGGTAGATCTCATTTTTAGTTTGTTCCTGGCCAGCACAATACTTGGTAATGGCAAACACTTTGAGAATCATTCCCCTTAAGTCTGCAGGAGATGCCACCCTCCCCAGTTCCCTTCCCCAGCCCATCCCCTCCTCCCTCCCCCCCAGGGTTCACCCTACTTGTCAGTATTCAAATCATCCCAACCTGTTTATGCGAGAGGATGGTTAGAATTAAAACCACGTGCCCCCACATGGCCAACCACGAACCACGCTACAGTCAACATTACATCCAGACAATAAAAGCCAGGGAGAGGGTCAAAAGCAACAAAGGGGGGGGGAGGGGGGGTTAAAACGTTCGAGTTCCTACAGCATATCTACTACAATGTAAGCACTGAATGCCACCATCTACTACAATGTAAGCACTGAATGCCACCATCTACTACAATGTAAGCACTGAATGCCACCATCTACTACAATGTAAGCACTGAATGCCACGTCATTGCTTACATCAAATTTCGTTGCTTGTCCGAAAGGAATGGGATTAAATCGAATGACTGCAGAAATGGCTCAATAGCTGGAAGTTTGTTTCAATCAAGACTCTTTGCACCATTTCTCTTTGCACCATTTCTCTTTGCACCATTTCTCTTTGCACCATTTCTCTTTGCACCATTTCTCTTTGCACCATTTCTCTTTGCACCATTTCTCTTTGTACCATTTCTCTTTGTACATTTCTCTATGTACAATTTCTCTATGTACCATTTCTTTATGTACCATTTCTTTTTGCACCATTTCTCTATGCCGCATTTCTCTACACACCATTTCTCTACGCACCATTTCGTTATGTACCATTTCTCTATGCACCATTTCTTTATGTACCATTTCTTTATGCACCATTTCTCTATGCACCAGTTCTTTATGTACCATTTCTCTTTGTACCATTTCTCTACGCGCCATTTCTCTACGCACCATTTCGTTATGTACCATTTCTCTATGCCGCATTTCTTTATGTACCATTTCTCTTTGCACTATTTCTCTATGCACCATTTCTTTATGCACCATTTCTCTTTGTACCATTTCTCTAATCACCATCACTCAATACGCCATTACTCTATGCCCCTTTACTCTATGCACTTTTACCTTATGCACTATTACTCTATGCACCATTATTCTATTCACTTTTATTTTATGCACCTTTACTCTTTTTAACCCCATCTTCATGCACCATTACCCTATGCACTTTTATTTTATGCACCTTTACTCTTTTTAACCTTATCTTCATGCATTATTACCCTATGCACTTTTATTGTATGCACTTTTACTCTTTTTAGCCCCATCTTCATGCATTATTACCCTATTCATCATTACCCTATGCAACATTAGAATACATCTATTGCTGAGAAGAACAAAATAACTTGAGGAACATGCCAAATAAAACGCTCATCTTTTTCAAAATGATTGAAAATGGAAGATGTCACGTGAGTCACGTGTGCAAATGGACATGTCATCGCGGGTAAAGTCCATTTAATAAGATCAAAAGATTAGGGCTGCACTGATTGACCTATTGGCCGACTACCAGGTAATCAACAGCTGATTATGACATATTTTGTATTTATGTAATTCCAAATTTCATTCTAATGTATTCGATTATGTCATAATTAATCATAATCATTGATCTAAAATTTGGTTTACATGTAGAAAGAGGGAAAAGCAGAGGTGATGACTCCACAGGTTCCCAAACATTTAAACCTTGGGCACAGAGGCGTCGCGTGACTTTGAAAGGCGCCCTGACACGTTTTCGTTATGTGTCCATACAAATAAAATTGATAGTTTACATTAATTGTTCCATATCTTAAATTTGGCTACTCAAAGAGTTGAGGCACCCTGTAGCCGCAGGGAGCTGCAGGAGGTTGCATGGCCCACGTGACGATTCTGCTAGTAGGGAAATGAATCTCTGAATACAATCATGAAAAGCCGTCCATCTTCGGAAAAGTTAGGTCAAAATGACCAGTGTAAAGCACTTGGTGTCATTTAGTACAGTACGTGGTGTCATTGTGTAAAGTACTTGGTATTCTTGTGTAAAGTACTTGGAGCCATTGTGCAAAGCACTTTGTGTCATTATGTAAAGTACTTGATGTCATTGCGTAAAGTACTTGAAGTCATTGTGTAAATTACATTTATAATCACTAATGACCTTACAGAAATGATCAAATTAACAATAGACAGTTTGGGTGACGCACATTATGATGGTACATTTAGAGTTTTGCGTATGTCTAATGTGGAATGATCCCATAAAAACGTCAAAGATTTTATTAAAATAGTGTGTATCAGGGGCTCTAACTATTAACTTGTTTATTCCATGTGTGATGAAGCTATTTTTACAGGTAGTTTTAAAGATTTTTCAATGAATGCATTAATATTACGTGTAGCTTACGAAACCTATGACACCTGACCCCAGACCCCACACACCAGACACCTGAACCCAGACAACTGAACCTAGACACCTGACCCCAGACACCTGAACTCAGACACCTGAACCCAGACACCTGAACTCAGACACCTGAATCCAGACACCTGAACCCAGACACCTGAACCCAGACACCTGAACCCAGACACCTGAACCCAGACACCTGAACCCAGACACCTGACCCCAGACACCTGAACCCAGACACCTGAACCCAGACACCTGAACCCAGACACCTGAACCAGACACCTGACCCCAGACACCTGAACCCAGACACCTGACCCCAGACACCTGACCCCAGACACCTGAACCCAGACACCTGACCCCAGAAACCTGACTCCAGACACCTGAACCCAGACACCTGATCCCAGACACCCGAACCCAGACACCTGAACCCAGACACCCGAACCCAGACACCTGAACCCAGACACCTGAACCCAGACACCTGAACCCAGACACCTAAATCCCGGCAACCTGAACCCAGACACCTGAACCCAGATCCTGACCCCAGACTCCCCAACGCGCCTCTGGACCCCAGGTTAAGATCCTCAAACCTGCTTTACACCTGACATCTTGATTTCATGTTTCATCAAGGCCGATCAATTGGTTTAAACGCCGATTACTGATTTCATGCCAATTAATTGGTGCAACCTTACCACAATCTTCCGGAACTCGGAGTCGATAAGTTTAATTTGATGATCAAGAAAGGTCGGAAATCTTTCCCAGCATAAAATTTGGTCTCTTCTTTCAGACATTTTTTTTTCATGAACAGGAATTCACACAATTAAAACTATAGGCGCCACTAGTGTTGGCGTTGTCCATGACTCTCGTGTGGTGCACAAATTGTGCCAGTAAATGTAATAGTGAAATTGCTATGACTCTGATGTGTTGGATCAAGTCAGGACTGACTCTTGCACTGATATTCACACAAACGAGGCTTACATTAAAAGCAAACAAGTTATTGAAGGAGAACAAATAATTTCTAATATCCAGGTTTTAGAGATGGGTTATTTGAATAGCCATGTTCTAAATTGTTTAACCATCCTTCGGATAAGTAGACAGGAGTCGTGTCAATAACAGGGGTCATGTCGCTGACAGGGGTCAAAGTGTTGACCTGCGCATTGGGTGGTCAAATTACGAAAATGTTTATCACTGCTTTGGAGGTTTATGGACCTTGTCGACGGGAATGAACAAAGAGCGGTTCCCAGCTAAACGTTTGTTGTGTGACCTAATGACCTTTAGGGTCCTGGCCCGACGGGCTAATGACGTGATCCCCCCTCCCCCCTCTCCCGTCACATCTCTTTGGTCTCACTTGCCAACTGTTGGAGTCTTTGAATGAATGGCCAGATTTTGACAACGTGATCCGCCTGTTGCCTGTTGCACATCAAGTAATTAGAACTCCACGGGTGGTCCGACTCTGGTGGCTTCCGGTTTGTTGGCCAGACCACAAGAATTGTACCGTAAAGACGAGATCAAGGGAGTTAATTTCTGGTGGGTTGAAACTATGACCGGATTCTTTGGGTCTGTTCCTGAATATCTTTAGGGACCATTAGCAAAAACAATTGCAATCGGTGGTTAAAATGGTAGCAATGGTAGCCTACTTGATAAGGTAACATGGTGATGTGACCGAATTGTAGCCTACTTGATAACGTAACATAGCCATGAGACTATGTGACCAAATGGTAGCCTACTTGATAACGTAACATGGCCATGTGACTATGTGGGCCAATAGTAGCCTATTGATAACGTAACATGGCCATGTAACTATGTGACCAAATGGTAGCCTACTTGATAACGTAACATGGCCATGTGACTATGTGAACCAATGGTAGCCTGCTTGATAACGTAACATGGCCATGTGACTATGTGAACCAATGGTAGCCTACTTGATAACGTAACATGGCCATGTGACTATGTGGGCCAATAGTAGCCTCTTGATAACGTAACATGGCCATGTGACTATGTGAACCAATGGTAGCCTACGTGATAACGTACGTGGCCATGTGACCCTATGGTAGCCCATTTGATCCCGTAATATGGCCTGCTGTGCAATGGTTGCCAAGGTAATAACGTAATATGGCCGTGTGACGTGTGCCCCAATGCTATCACCTTTATGACGTAATAGAAGATTTAAAGATGGCGTACTCAAAAACAACATGTGTAGTAGACTTGTCAGCTGTAATATGTCATTAAACTTAGGTCAGGCCTCAAAATGTAAAGCGGGCCGTAATACTTTCTGAAAAAACTTGTGCGGGCCGAAATAAAATAGGACAAAGGGAAAGCTATTAAGAAATTAATAATGATAAAGAGAATTTCGTTACTTTCACTTATGAAATAAATCTAATGTGACACATTACATCGTTTTTCGGTAACAAGATTGACGTATTCAAGAGATATATTAGAAGTGGCTGTTCACAAGATGTCTTCCAAATGATCATTCAAAAATGAGCGAGGCTTGCATTTATTAATGTTCATTATTGTAAATGTCTGTTCACATGATATATCAGTGGTTCCAGATACACTTAAAGTTTTTGGTGCAACTTTGTAAAGATTTTGGTCATCCTCGCGGTCCAGATTTTTTCTTTTAAACAAAAACAAGTAGTGATTATTTAAACAACGATAAATATTGAATAGTTTAAATTGCTTTAATAAAAAAATGCATTTCAAATACGTGGGGAAAATTTAGAAATTACAATAAATTTAGTGATTATTTAAACAACGATAAATATTGAATAGTTTAAATTGCTTTAATAAAAAAATGCATTTCAAATACGTGGGGAAAATTTAGAAATTACAATAAATTTAGTGATTATTTAAAAAATGAAATAAATATCTATATTACTGTTCTGTGTATAAATAAATAAATATATACACACACACCTGTCGTAAAAAAAAGATAGGGAATATAATTTATAATATTATGACTGTTCACCAAAGTCACCGGGCCTAAAAAATAAATGAAGCTGATTCCTATTTTTCAAGAAAATTATTTTTTTAAACTTTTTTGTCTAAATAGCTTTTGTGTTCCAATATGTCTCTACTTAGTACAACTAGAATTGGTGAGTCGTGTCCAATATGTCACTACATTGTACAACTAGAAGTGGTGAGTCGTGTCCAATATGTCACTACATTGTACAACTAGAAGTGGTGAGTCGTGTCAAATATGTCATACATTGTACAACTAGAATTGGTGAGCCGTGCCCAATACGTCACTACTTAGTACAGCTAGTATTGGTGAGTTGTGTTCAATATGTCACTAATTGGTGAGTCGTGTCCAATATGTCACTACTTAGTACAGCTAGAATTGGTGAGTCGTGTTCAAATATGTCACTAATTGGTGAGTCGTGTTCCAATATGTCACTAATTGGTGAGTCGTATTCAATATATCATTAATTGGTGAGTTGTGTCCAATATGTCAATAATCGGTGAGTCGTGTCCAATATGTCACTAATTGGTGAGTCGTGTCCAATGTGTCAATAATTAGTGATTCGTGTCCAATGTGTCACTAATTGGTGAGTCGTGTCCAATGTGACACTAATTGGTGAGTCGTGTTCAATGTGTCACTAATTTGTGCGTCGTGTCCAATATGTCACTAATTGGTGAGTCGTGTTCCAATATGTCACTAATTGGTGAGTCGTATTCAATATATCATTAATTGGTGAGTTGTGTCCAATATGTCAATAATCGGTGAGTCGTGTCCAATGTGTCACTAATTGGTGAGTCGTGTCCAATGTGACACTAATTGGTGAGTCGTGTTCAATGTGTCACTAATTTGTGCGTCGTGTCCAATATGTCACTAATTGGTGAGTTGTGTCCAATATGTCACTAATTGGTGAGTGGTGTCCAATATGTCACTAATTGGTGAGTCGTGTCCAATGTGTAACTAATTGGTGAGTTGTGTCCAATATGTCACTAATTGGTGAGTCGTGTCCAATGTGTCACTCATTGGTGAGTCGTGTCCAATATGTCTCTAATTGGTGAGTCGTATCTAATGTGTCACTAATTGGTGAGTCGTGTCCAATGTGCCACTAATTGGTGAGTCGTGTCCAATATGTCACTAATTGGTGAGTCGTGTCCAATGTGTCACTATTTGGTGAGTCGTGTCCAATATGTCACTAATTGGTGAGTACTTACCAAGACAGAGAAGTGACTTGAGACACAGCCACCCACCCAAGCCATCTGGTCTAATCATGGAAGGTGACAAGAAGCTGAGGAATGACAAATATATTGGTCAATGAGTTGTGTGGAGAGTTGGGATGTGATGAGAGTTGGGATGTGAGGATAGTTGGGATGTGAGGATAGCTGGGATGTGAAGAGATTTGGGATGTCAAGAGAGTTGGGATTTGAGGAGAGTTGGGATGAGAAAAGAGTTTGGATGTGAGGACAGTTGGGATGTGAGGATAGTTGGGATGTCAGGATAGTTGGGATGTCAGGATAGTTGGGATGTCAGGATAGTTGGGATGTCAGGATAGTTGGGATGTGAGGAGAGTTTGTTTCAGATTTAACTTTGGCTAAAGCAAATTGAAACCAATGAAAATCATTGAGACAGTAGTTGGAATGTATGAACTTGTTTTTAAAATTTTATTTACCAAAAGAAACAGCAGTGTGATGTCCATATTTTTGTCTCACCACACGCAACAGCAGTTTGATGTTCATATGTTAGTACTTGCTTTTTTCTCATGCCATAAATAAAGCAGACGTCACTTGTTTGAACTTTGAATAGTTGTACAGACAATGTCTGGGACATATCATGTGATCAGTAGCGCTGCCCGGATTGACAATAGATGAACGAAGCAAGAAATGCATCAATTCTTGTAATGGCTTTAAGTGCGCCTAGGACAGACAACTTGAGCTAACCCAGCTTACAGGCAACGCTACTGGGCTTGGGGTGACGAGAGGAGGGAATATTTAAACAGTACGGGTGGGGGGTCGTCTTAGCCACTGGCATGTTTACTTTGTAAGAAAAAGGAAGAACTTTAAACATTAAAAAATTAGGTCATTTAAACTGGGTCACATGCTGATATTGCTGGTGACCTTCCACGAGGTCACTGAATAGAGTAAAATGGGTCACGATTTAACTATAACACTGAGTTACTGTGTTTACTATCAAAGGTGAAGGTCAATTTTAATGAATTAAAACACGGTGAGCTAGCTACAGTCAAATGTCAAACTCCTAGCTACAGTCAAATGTCAAACTCTGAGCTACAGTCAATTGTCAAACTCCTAGCTACAGTCAAATGTCAAACTCCTAGTTACAGTCAAATGTCAAACTCCTAGCTACATTCAAATGTCAAACTCCTAGCTACAGTCAAACTCCTAGCTACAGTTAAATGTCAAACTCCTAGTTACAGTCAAATGTCAAACTCCTAGCTACAATCAAACTCCTAGTTACAGTCAAGCTCCTAGCTACAGTCAAATGTCAAACTCCTAGCTACAGTCAAACTCCTAACTACAGTCAAATGTCAAACTCCTAGCTACAGTCAAACTCCTAGCTACAGTCAAATGCCAAACTCCTAGATACAGTCAAATCTGAAACTCCTAGCTACAGTCAAATGCCAAACTCCTAGCTACAGTCAAATATCAAAATCTATTCACATAAATATTAAATACAAGTCATGTCTTTCATTTCTAGTGATTTGGTGTAAGTCAGCAACACAAGTAAGTCAACTGAACAAGTAAGTCAACTGAGCATGTAAGTCAGCAACACAAATAAGTCAACTGAGCATGTAAGTCAGCAACACAAATAAGTCAACTGAGCATCTAAGTCAGCAACATAAGTAAGTTAACTGAACATGTAAGTCAACTGAACATGTAAGTCAACTGAACATGTAAGTCAACTGAACATGTAAGTCAGCAACACAAGTAAGTCAACTGAACATGTAAGTCAATTGAACATGTAAGTCAGCAACACAAGTAAGTCAACTGAGCATGTAAGTCAACTGAACATGTAAGTCAGCTGAAAATGTAAGTCAGCAACACAAGTAAGTCAACTGAGCATGTAAGTCAGCAACACAAGTAGGTCAACTGAGCATGTAAGTCAACTGAGCATGTAAGTCAGCAACACAAGTAAGTCAACTGAGCATGTAAGTCAGCAACACAAGTAGGTCAACTGAGCATGTAAGTCAGCAACACAAGTAGGTCAACTGAGCATGTAAGTCAGCAACACAAGTAAGTCAACTGAACATGTAAGTCAGCAACACAAGTAAGTCAACTGAGCATGTAAGTCAGCAACACAAATAAGTCAACTGAGCATGTAAGTCAGCAACACAAGTAGGTCAACTGAGCATGTAAGTCAGCAACACAAGTAAGTCAACTGAACATGTAAGTCAGCAACACAAGTAAGTCAACTGAACATATAAGTCAACTGAAATGTAAGTATCCCTGCCAGCACCACGCTTAAGCCTTTCAGGATGGAGCCTGCTCGGGGTGTCTGTGCCAAAAAAACGGAACCATTTTTACCAGCTCGGCACTCATATTGCAATTTTTTAAAATAAAAAATTAAACTATTTCCTTTACATATATAAAACTAGATATATAACTAATTAAATCTTTATAAATCAAACTGAAAACATTTATGCAAATGAGCTATCAATGAGAATTGATTTGCATAATTTATGCGTGTAATTTGTTGTTAAACCTAGAATAAACATGACTTACTAGTATCAATTGTTAAAAATTTTTGATGGATGAAGCCTGAATAAGTCCTAACACTTGGACTTGTGTATTTGTGAAACAAGACCCATGGAGGCCCTACAGACACCTCCCTGCCCCCGGCCATTCCTCAGTTGCTACAGACACTGTACCAGGCCCAAATTTATGACCCAGGGGCCTTCTCTAAAGCTGGATGTTGTCTGCATACCTATTGGTCACTCTCACATACATTTGAGTGATATTTAGTGTAAAGAAATAGCATCAAGTACTCAAATGGGATGCTATTGTCTTGCGGCATATTTATAGGACCTATGTTGTTAGAGGTATCACATCTATATAGTTAAGGACCCCCATTACTAAAACTAGGGTTCACGACATTATCATCCAAACCAGCATTTTGATCGTCTTCATTACTTTCCTGGTTGTTGTCTTTTATCAGTGTCATTGTCAGTTCAGGGCTAAAATATCAAAATCACTAAGGATAGTTAGATCAGTGTCACTGTCACACATTTTGAAATTTAACGATATAACTTGCAACACAACTAAAAAATGCTTTAACAGCTAGTAAACAATAAACGGAAGTCGCAATTAAAATGCCAGAATGTCCAGGAAAATGTAAGAAGCAATCTGATTAGCTGGTACGAAGACCAACCAGCCAACCAAGTCTAAATCTCAGCTGCAGGGCTAGTTCTAAAGGCAAAAAAACGTGATCACGTCATTCCACTACTCCACTCACTTCATTGGCTCCCTATACAGGCTCGCATTGATTACAAGCTGTCTGTTCTCTGTCACAACTTTTTCTCGGATTCCTGCCCTTCCTTTCTAACCGAACTTCTTTCTGTCTTTTCTTCCCTTCGACAGCTTCGCTCTTCCACAGACACACGTATTCTGTCCGTTCCGAAGACACGCACTAAAACTTATGGTGAACGATCTTTCTCTTTCTGCGCCCCCAAACAACGGAATTCTCTGCCACTATACATCCGCAATATACCAACCACCCAGGCCTTCAAAACTACACTTAAAACACATCTCTTTAAACTCTACTACCCGGACTGACTCCCCCCTCTGACCGATAAACGATGCTGCTGGCCGCCGTCCATGGCTTGACATGTAAATGTTCTGGGGTGGGTGGGGTGAATATACATTTTTTTTTATTTTGTTGCTATACAGCTGTTCTTTATTACATCAATGTTTTTTATGTGGGGTACCGCGCTACATAAGACAACTAATAATAATGATAATAATAATAATAATAATAATAATAATTATCTCGAGGCGGCAATTAACGGGCCGATAGATCGGCCAACCCGGCCCAAGAGGGCTAATTTAGCAACATAAGTAAGGATCAGTGCCAGCACCACAAGTAAGTCAATGTAGATTTATCTGCTACCATAAAGTGGTGATCACAAACTACCATAACGTGGTCATCAAAAACTACAATAATGGGATGATTAAAAAAAACATAAAATGGTCATCACAAACTACCATAACTAGGTCATCACAAACTACCATAACTAGGTCATCACAAACTACAATAATGTGTCATCACCAACTACCAACAATTCTGAGTTGGAAAGTTATCAGCCTAATTGATTATCTCTCAGAAGTCCAGTGAAAGTGCACCATCACAATGTCATGCTGACCTACCAGTGAAAGCGCACCATCCCAATGTCAAGTTGACCTACCAGTGAAAGCGCATCATCACAATGTTATTCTGACCTAAATTAAGCACGCAATTACCGGGCATAATTCACATATCATATAATCGGCCTAGTTTTAATCTCCAAGATCCCAGAAGGTTCTCAAGTTTAATAGAGTTCTTAACCCAAGAACACCCCATAAATGACAGGCGTATATCCCAGCATTCTCACTGCTCAATTGAAACCTGTACTTTAAGTCAGAACTTATCAAGTGCACGCAGGTCTGCTATCAGGAGAATACAGGGTTACTGCTTCACATAAACATTGGGTTCATCTTTCACATAGGCTAACTGTTTCATATAGAACATAGTGGTACTTGTTCACATAGAGCATTGGGTGACTGGTTAACATAGAACATAGGATGGCTGGTTCACATAGAACATAGTGTGACTGGTTCACATAGAACATTGAGTTGCTGGTTGACATGGAACATTGAGTTGCTGGTTGACATGGAACATTGAGTTGCTGGTTCACATAGAACATTGGGTTGCTGATTGACATGGAACATTGAGTTGCTGGTTCACATAGAACATTGGGTTGCTGATTGACATGGAACATTGAGTTGCTGGTTGACATGGAACATATAGTGATTGGTTGATATAGACCATAGGGTGACTGTTTGGCATAAAACAGCTCACATTGAACATAGGATGGCTGGTTTACATAGAACATTAAGTAAATAATTAAGAATATTTCGTTACTTCGCGGGCCTTTAAGTGGGTGATGGCGGGCCGTAGGTTGTGCAGGTCTGAGAAATAGTATATGTTTTATAGTTTTTATTTGTTTTATATTTCTATGATTCATGTCTTGTTTTATGTCAAATATCATCTGTGCATAATTTATCTTCTCTACCCAATCACTATCTTCTCTACTCAATTACCAAATTCTCTTCCCACTCATTATTTTATCTAACCAAAAACAATGTTAGCTACCCAATCACTATATCTTTAACCGGATTCCTCTAATATACTCTGCACGTGAATTACCAGTTCAGAAACTCACGCATCTTGTGCGCATGCGTGCGTTAGTCAATGGTGCGTATCTCCAGCCGCCATGGGTTCGCAGTAGTGAACATTATGTTATTATGGTCAGTTGGAGACTGGGCTCTCGACGAAGTCATGTATGTCAGGGGTTATGACAAAGGAGTCATGAATGAGGGGTCATGAAGTAGGGGTCATGGAGGAGGGGGTCATGAAGGAGGGGTCATGGAGGAGGGGGTCATGAAGGAGGGGTCATGGAGGATCGAGTGCGAAAAAGGGGTCAGAACTTTCCCGAGAGAGTGTTTTAAAGATAGCCGACAAGAACTTTTTTGGATTACTATCGTTACGATATTTCGCCGCAAAAGAAGATTCTTGTGTCAACGTAAAAGGGAAGGTCATTCCGAACACTGATTATCCAACGGAAGGGGAGGTCATTCCGAACACTGATTATCCAACGGAAGGGGAGGTCATTCCGAACACTGATTATCCAACGGAAGGGGAGGTCATTCCGAACACTGATTATCCGACGGAAGGGGAGGTCATTCCGAACACTGATTATCCGACGGAAGGGGAGGTCATTCCGAACACTGATTATCCGACGGAAGGGGAGGTCATTTCGAACACTGATTATCCGACGGAAGGGGTAGTCATTCCGAACACTGGTAATCCGAACGGCCCCTGTCTTTAGCGATTGTTTTTTTATATTATTTTAACTATTATTATTATTATTATCGTACGCAAAACATTGGTAATCTGCTTGATGTCAAAGCTTTGGTAATCTGCTTGATGTCAAAGCATTGGTAATCTGCTTGATGTCAAAGCCTTGGTAATCTGCTTGATGTCAAAGCCTTAGTAAGCTGCTTGATGTCAAAGCCTTGGTAATCTGCTTGATGTCAAAGCATTGGTAATCTGCTTGATGTCAAAGCCTTGGTAATCTGCTTGATGTCATGCATTGGTAATCTGCTTGATGTCAAAGCCTTGGTAATCTGCTTGATGTCAAAGCATTGGTAATCTGCTTGATGTCAAAGCCTTGGTAATCTGCTTGATGTCAAAGCCTTGGTAAGCTGCTTGATGTCAAAGCCTTGGTAATCTGCTTGATGTCAAAGCCTTGGTAATCTGCTTGATGTCATGCATTGGTAATCTGCTTGATGTCATGCATTGGTAATCTGCTTGATGTCATGCATTGGTAATCTGCTTGATGTCAAAGCCTTGGTAATCTGCTTGATGTCAAAGCCTTGGTAATCTGCTTGATGTCAAAGCCTTGGTAATCTGCTTGATGTCAAAGCCTTGGTAATCTGCTTGATGTCATGCATTGGTAATCTGCTAGATGTCATGCATTGGTAATCTGCTTGATGTCAAAGCATTGGTAATCTGCTTGATCTCAAAGCCTTGGTAATCTGCTTGATGTCAAAGCCTTGGTAAGCTGCTTGATGTCAAAGCCTTGGTAATCTGCCTGATGTCAAAGCCTTGGTAATCTGCTTGATGTCATGCATTGGTAATCTGCTTGATGTCATGCATTGGTAATCTGCTTGATGTCATGCATTGGTAATCTGCTTGATGTCAAAGCCTTGGTAATCTGCTTGATGTCAAAGCCTTGGTAAGCTGCTTGATGTCAAAGCCTTGGTAATCTGCTTGATGTCAAAGCCTTGGTAATCTGCTTGATGTCATGCATTGGTAATCTGCTTGATGTCATGCATTGGTAATCTGCTTGATGTCATGCATTGGTAATCTGCTTGATGTCAAAGCCTTGGTAATCTGCTTGATGTCAAAGCATTGGTAATCTGCTTGATGTCAAAGCCTTGGTAATCTGCTTGATGTCAAAGCCTTGGTAAGCTGCTTGATGTCAAAGCCTTGGTAATCTGCTTGATGTCATGCATTGGTAATCTGCTTGATGTCAAAGCCTTGGTAATCTGCTTGATGTCAAAGCCTTGGTAATCTGCTTGATGTCATGCATTGGTAATCTGCTTGATGTCATGCATTGGTAATCTGCTTGATGTCAAAGCCTTGGTAATCTGCTTGATGTCAAAGCCTTGGTAAGCTGCTTGATGTCAAAGCCTTGGTAATCTGCTTGATGTCAAAGCCTTGGTAATCTGCTTGATGTCATGCATTGGTAATCTGCTTGATGTCATGCATTGGTAATCTGCTTGATGTCATGCATTGGTAATCTGCTTGATGTCAAAGCCTTGGTAATCTGCTTGATGTCAAAGCATTGGTAATCTGCTTGATGTCAAAGCCTTGGTAAGCTGCTTGATGTCAAAGCCTTGGTAATCTGCTTGATGTCAAAGCCTTGGTAATCTGCTTGATGTCATGCATTGGTAATCTGCTTGATGTCATGCATTGGTAATCTGCTTGATGTCAAAGCCTTGGTAATCTGCTTGATGTCAAAGCCTTGGGTATCTGCTTGATGTCAAAGCCTTGGTAATCTGCTTGATGTCAAAGCCTTGGTAATCTGCTTGATGTCATGCATTGGTAATCTGCTTGATGTCATGCATTGGTAATCTGCTTGATGTCATGCATTGGTAATCTGCTTGATGTCAAAGCCTTGGTAATCTGCTTGATGTCAAAGCATTGGTAATCTGCTTGATGTCAAAACCTTGGTAATCTGCTTGATGTCAAAGCCTTGGTAATCTGCTTGATGTCATGCATTGGTAATCTGCTTGATGTCATGCATTGGTAATCTGCTTGATGTCAAAGCATTGGTAATCTGCTTGATGTCAAAGCCTTGGTAATCTGCTTGATGTCAAAGCCTTGGTAAGCTGCTTGACGTCATGCATTGGTAATCTGCTTGATGTCATGCATTGGTAATCTGCTTGATGTCATGCATTGGTAATCTGCTTGATGTCATGCATTGGTAATCTGCTGGATGTCAAAGCCTTGGTAATCTGCTTGATGTCATGCATTGGTAATCTGCTTGATGTCAAAGCATTGGTAAGCTGCTTGATGTCAAAGACTTGGTAAGCAATGGGATTACTTACACCAGGAAATATCGATGTCGCAAAATCCAGGTCAGATATTTACTGTACAAGCAGCTACCAGACTGGGATCACGTGATCTGCGTGCTTGTTGTTTATTATACATTGTCAGAAAACAAAGTGAACTATGATTTTATTCTAAATACCGATCACATATTTATGGAGACTACCCGTTGTCGTAAAACTAAAATGCCAGTGCTTGCAATGTTTTGATATCAATCAGCTAGTCTTCATACATCGTGCTGTATGGTTAAAAAGACTACAAAATTATACCATACATTTGTATCAATACGGTAGGAATATGTATTTTAAAGACTAAAAAAATATACCATACGTGTGTATCTATAAGGCAGGGAGATGTATTCTAAAGCGTATCCGGAAATTTGATCGAAAGAAATTTGGTCGACGGAAAATTTATCGACGGAAATTTGATCGAACGGAAATTTGGTTTTTTTTATTTATACGTTAAAATTTTGCGTCAAATTTCTTTTTGAACGCATTATTTTGTTTTACTATATAGTATAGTGCGTTCAAAAAGAAATTTGACGAACATTTTAAGGTCTCGACTGAAAAAAAGATTCGACCAAATTTCCGTTCGATCAAATTACCGTCGATCAATTTTCCGTCGACGAAATTTCTTTCGATCATATTTCCGGTAACCATTTTAAAGACTACAGAAATACTATATGTGTGGATCTATACGTTAGGAAGATGGCATTGTATTATGTGCAATAACTTACTTGTTTCGTAGTTTGACAGTTTCCTCTTTGTACTTTGCATGAATATTTTTACCAATTTCAACATGGAATATTATCTTCTTGGGGTTTGCAGGATATATTTAGAAGTTACAGTTGACGCGTCAGATTGACAGGTTGAGAAGTAGGTCACAGCTGACGCGACAGATTGACAGGTTGAGAAGTAGGTTAAAGCTGACGCGACAGATTGACAGGTTGGGGAGTAGGTCAAAGCTGACGCGACAGATTGACAGGTTGGGGAGTAGGTCACATCTTACATGACGGATTTACAGTTTTGGAAGTAGGTCACAACTAACACTGCAGATTTAAAGGCTGGGAAGTAGGTCACAACTGACATGATAGATTGACAATTTGGGAAGTACTTCACAACTTACCTGACATGTTGACGGGTTGGGAAGTATAACAACTAACATGACAGATTGACATGTTGGGAAGTAGGTCACAGCTGACGCGACAGATTGCCAGGTTGGAAAGAAGTTTACAACTTACATGGCGAATTGACATTTTAGGAAGTAGGTTACAACTTGCATGACAGGTTGACAGGTTGGGAAGTAGGTCACAACAAACATGACAGATTAACAGGTTGGGAAGTAGGTAATAAATTTCAAGAAAGATTGACATATTGGGAAGTAGGTCAAAACTAAAATGACAGATTGACAGGTTGGGAAGTAGGTCACAACTTACATGACAAATTGACAGTTTGGGAAGTAGGTCAAAACTAACATGACAGATTGACGACCAAAGCTGAACTTATTATTGTTACTCTGTGATCTCCACGTGTTTCCATGTTCGCGTTCACATCACGTGACTTATTACGTCATGCTGGCCACGTGACACAAACACCTGGCTGACAAAATGGTTTCCTAAGTTTAACACACGGCCTTCAAAGGTTGAAAGTAATTTTTTTTAAATGTTTATTTCAAAGATCAAACACGCTCGGGGTGACCTCCTGTCAACAGCCTGCACGCGCCCAGTACAGTTAGCACGTGAGCTGTATCCTGTTTGAGGTCATGTGACCAGGTAAGGCCCTGCCATAAAGATACTTAGGGTGTGTAACGAAAGATAAGTCATTAAAACGGGGCTAGGCCGTGCATTTATGCAAACAAAAGTAGAGTTTGATAACAAAGATGGGTGGGGAGCAGATGAATAATGTGACGCTTGGTGGTTGCGGTGGGGGCAGGGTTTCTTTCGGGCATATCTCCGGGGGCACTGCCCCCACGGGGAAAGTCAAGTGCCCCCCGGAGCAAAATGTGTACAACAATATAATGATTTTTCTTTTATTACAAACGACTAAATTTTCTTTTTAAAACAGTTTTAGAAATATTAATATCTGGTGCCTTTCCCCGATTACAATGAGTGGAATCTATGAAATATCGCTACGCTCGATATAGTTGATGATCCGTATATCTAAGGCTAATCTTGTTAATTAAAAGCGTATACTATTCGATGATAAATATTGCAGTGGTCGCTCCGGATTATAAGCCGAAGTCTTACTTCCCGTATTTCGCATACATCGGTATTTGTATTCATTTATTTTTTGCAACTTCACAAGTTTAAAGATTTAAATAGCACTGTGTTTAATTACCTCTACATCAATATAAAGGTCTACAATTTTAATAATACTTCTTGCTAAGAATCAAACATGCGCAATCTATTTTCAAATTATATTTCATCATAAAAGCATGACTTTTAAAGTAAGGATAGGTGTTAATTATACATTTTATGATGGCATTTGTCTTCAAAAAGATCTTTTTATCTGCATAACTATAAATTTAATCGATTCCATGTGTGTTGAGTTATAGAAAATGGTAACTTTAAAAAAATGAGATTTTGAATTTTTTTACAAATTAAGAATTTAACGGGCGCATACAAAAAGTGCGCATTTCATCAATTATTATATCGAAAGCGTTTGTGTTTTCTTGTAATGTGCTACTTTTGTAACAATGTTTCCTGAATAACATAGGTTAAACAATACGTAGCCTATATTTATTACGTCCCACCTATTTGCACGGATTTTTTAAACTTAATATTTTTGCCAGATAGGAATCTATCAGAAAACTTTTTAAAAATCGCTTGAGATTAAATATGTGTGCGTTGTTTGTTTTATGTATGCATATTATAGTGACACATTTCATTCTATGATTTAGTGATCATTAGTTCCATTGTTATGCATGAAACCAATGATCACAAATATTACAGATTGAATAACAATAAGTGGTAGTAAGCGACTGCGCAAAGCTTGAGTTCTCGCCCAAAATGATTGTGATATGACCTCGCCTCTGATCCCACTTAGTACAGGAATCAAAGCACTGCTGAGGACATTGCATTGTGGTACTAGTTTAGTGATAACTCTTTCAATTGCGTCAATGTTACATTTGACCGAAATATATAAAAATGTATTTGTTCCCCGAATCTTGACAAATTGTTTAGGTTTTTACCAAGATTTACTTTCACACTCAATCCTTTAATTTATTGATGTGATACTCAACAATGCATATGTATTTGTCTGATTTATACTTACTGTTACGGTGTGAACCTGGGATTGGAAAATGTCCAAGTTATTCTTTGATTTACCACAAATCTTGCGTGATTCGGGACATCGGGGTCCTGGGAAAGATACCCTAGTACAAGTGTGCTTAGCGGCATCACCTAATAGATGGCAGTAAGGACCACAGTACCGGTAAGAAGGACCACACAACCGGCAGTAAGAACCACACAGACGGGCGTAGGGGCTACACATACAACATTAGGGTCCACACAGACAGCATTATGGACTTCAAAGGTGGCATTAGGGACTAGACATGCGGCATTAGGAACCAGGCAGGGCGCAGTTGGGACGACACTGGAAGTGAGTCCTACATTGTATGGCACTACTCAACAGATTGTATCATGTTGTATGACACTTGCTGTTCTATTGTATTTCAAAAGTGTGTACCCGGCATTTCCCGGGATGGGAAATTTTCAAAGGAATTCTCTAGTTTATCCCTTTTAAAACGGATGGGCCGATCTATCAGCCCGATAATTCAAGCCTCCAAATGTCGCATAAGAGATGGAATCGGTGGGCCGTCGAGCGTGAGCTCTTAATGCCCCCCCCCGGCGCTCCCCCACACAAACCAGAGCACTGAAGGATTTAACCCGACTCCAGCCCGTGCGGGAGGGCGCCGGGAACCTCCCCCTTGACCTAGGGGAGGCCCGGTCGACCGAGGACGCTGCGTTTAAAGCGTCCGCAGTTAACTCTCTGTGGGTCAGGACGGCTTTGCTTCCACTCCGGTGGTTTGGTGTTGCGTTACCAACCCCCACCGCCCAAGGAGTCTTTCGGTCGGGACGTTGGTAGTGGCGGGACGAAACGGTTGCCTAGGGGCGGCTTTCTCACGGCCGCGTAGTTAAAATCATCGGCATGGGTTTTTGAGGACCACCCAAGCCTCATACCCATTAACAGCAACTAGTAATCATGTTAGTGGCAGCTCCCGTTGCGTTGGGAGTCATGCGTTTGGCCGGGGTTTTTTAGCTTCGGGTGGACAAGTCCCCCCTACTAGTCCGCCACGCCGCGAAGAGGCAAAACCCCATGTGGACGCCCCCGAATTTCTTCGAGGACGTGGTCGCTTTCGCAACCCAGAATTCAAGCCTCCAGATTGCCTGAATAGTATTTGTACCAGTGAATCAGATTGCTTCTTACTTATCCCTGCCCGTCCCGACATTGTAATGGCGGCAAGTGTTGATAATTAAGTAGCTTTTGTTGTGTTCAGGAATTTGTGTGTGTGTGGCAAGGAATATCGTAAAATTCCATAATGTCTGACTGTGATACTGATCAAACTGTTCTTAGTCATTTTGATATTCTAGCAGTGAATCTGACACTGAAACTAATGAAAACACCCAGGAAATTAATGAAGACGATCAAAATGAGGGTATTGCTAATGTTGTGAACTCTTGGTTTAGTATTAGGGGTCCTCAACTGGGATGACCCCTCTGAACCTTTAGACAACATAGGTCCTATAAGTAAGGCATAAGGACCCTATTAGATTTCTTTAAGCTATTTTGTACACTAAATAACACTCAAATGTTTATGAGAGAGACCAACAGGTCTGCAGACAACTTTCTCAGTAACATCCAGCTTAAGAGAAGGTCCCTAGGTCATAAATGTGGACCTGTTACAGTGAGTGTCTGTAGCAACTGAAGAATGGCCGGGGGCAGGGAAAATAAGTAGAACCAGGTGCCAGAGGTGTCTGTAGGGCCTTCATGTGTCTTGTTTTACAAATACACAAGTCCAAGTATTAGGACTTATTCAGGCTTCATCCATCAAAAAATTCACCAAACTGATACAAGTCAGTCATGTTTATTCTAGGTTTAACAACAAATTACACGCATAAATTATGCAAATCAATTCTCATTTGCATAAATGTTGATTTTTAAGTTTGATTCTTAAATATTTTATTAGTTCATTCAATTTCCCAAAATAATATATATATTTTTGTGGCCCTACTCACAAGATGATACATGCTGTATAGCCTTACTCACAAGATAATACATGTTGTATGGCCCTACTCACAAGATGTTACATGTTGTATGGCCCTACTCACAAGATGATACATGTTGTATGGCCCTACTCACAAGATGATACATGTTGTATGGCCCTACTCACAAGATGATACATGTTGTATGGCCCTACTCACAAGATGATACATGTTGTATGGCACCACTCACAAGATGATACATGTTGTATGGCCCTACTCACAAGATGATACATGTTGTATGGCCCTATTCACAACATGATACATGTTGTATGGCCCTACTCACAAGATGATACATGTTGTATGGCCCTATTCACAAGATGATACATGTTGTATGGCCCAATTCACAAGATGATACATGTTGTATGGCCCTACTCACAAGATGATACATGTTGTATGGCCCTATTCACAAGATGATACATGTTGTATGGCCCTACTCACAAGATGATACATGTTGTATGGCCCTACTCACAAGATTTTACATGTTGTATGGCCCTACTCACAAGATGATACATGTTGTATGGCCCTACTCACAAGATGTTACATGTTGTATGGCCCTACTCACAAGATGATACATGTTGTATGGCCCTACTCACAAGATGATACATGCTGTATGGCCCTATTCACAAGATGATACATGCTGTATGGCCCTACTCACAAGATGATACATGTTGTATGGCCCTACTCACAAGATGATACATGCTGTATGGCCCTATTGGCTGTAAAGGGAGACTGAGCTTTGGCTTTCCCACAGTGTGGATTAGACCCCAAAGTGTGGATTAGTCCCTAGAATGTTGCCTAGACCCCAAAGTGTGGATTAGTCCCTAGAATGTTTCCTAGACCCCAAAGTGTGGATTAGTCCCTAGAATGTTGCCTAGACCCCAAAGTGTGGATTAGTCCCTAGAATGTTGCCTAGACCCCAAAGTGTGGATTAGTCCCTAGAATGTTGCCTAGACCCCAAAGTGTGGATTAGTCCCTAGAATGTTGCCTAGACCCCAAAGTGTGGATTAGTCCCTAGAATGTTGCCTAGACCCCAAAGTGTGGATGAGTCCCTAGAATGTTGCCTAGACCCCAAAGTGTGGATTAGTCCCTAGAATGTTGCCTAGACCCCAAAGTGTGGATTAGTCCCTAGAATGTTGCCTAGACCCCAAAGTGTGGATTAGTCCCTAGAATGTTGCCTAGACCCCAAAGTGTGGATTAGTCCCTGGAATGTTGCCTAGACCCCAAAGTGTGGATTAGTCCCTAGAATGTTGCCTAGACCCCAAAGTGTGGATTAGTCCCTAGAATGTTGCCTAGACCCCAAAGTGTGGATTAGTCCCTAGAATGTTGCCTAGACCCCAAAGTGTGGATTAGTCCCTAGAATGTTGCCTAGACCCCAAAGTGTGGATTAGTCCCTAGAATGTTGCCTAGACCCCACAGTGTGGATTAGTCCCTAGAATGTTGCCTAGACCCCACAGTGTGAATTAGTCCCTAGAATGTTGCCTAGACCCCAAAGTGTGAATTAGTCCCTAGAATGTTGCCTAGACCCCACAGTGTGAATTAGTCCCTCGAATGTTGCCTAGGGACTATGTCTTTACCGTATGTCCTATATTTTATATTCACCTGCCCTCCCCTGTGCCCTATATTCACCTGCCCTCCCCTGTGCCCTATATTCACCTGCCCTCCCCTGTGCCCTATATTCACATGTCCTTCCCCTATGTCCTACATTCACATGTCCCCACCCTGTATTATGTCCCTCCCCTGTGTCCTATATTAAAATGTTGTTAATGAGGAAACATAACTATTCCCACGCCCCTACTACCAGCATTACAGTTACACTACACCCCTTGATTACACCCTCTAATCTCCCTCCGAGTCTACACCCTCTTGCTGAGGAGACGTATCCCCACACCGGTAATGGTTGGTGCGCACCCCAATTACCTTGACATACATTTCCACCTCCACAGTTGTCTCCCCTACCAGACCACAAATTAGAGGATAAGCTCCCCTGCAATTTCACGCCCTCGAAATTAACCTTTGTGGTTAGGCTTGGTAATTCCCAATAATGGCGTCCATGGCGCTGACGCCTGTTGCATTGGAGAGCAGATTGAATGTAAACAGATTCACCGGCAAGTAGCCACATTAGCCTGAAACCTGGCCGTCAGGGGTTGGTGGAGTGGGGGGGGGGGGAGGGGTTGGCCGGACGCGGTGGACTAGTTGGAAGTTCTTTGTGTCTGGATAAATAAGATGAAACCACAGACGTTGGGGCAGGAAGGATGGGCTACTTGGTGTCTAGCTGCTGTCATCACGTGACATCTTGGGAGGAGAGGCATTGCACGTGGGGCCAATGTACAAGATGGCAGGGATGGGGGAGAAAGATCTGCAATAAGCTGTATTATTTGGGGATTGTTGTTGTTGTTTTTTTGGGAGGTGGATTTGTTAAGTTTCTAGTCATAGAGAGCGTTCAATCATGGAGGAAACAGACCGGTGTTGTTAATGTTGTCTTTTGGATCTTGGGACGCACGTAGGAAGGGGGCATGGAGGTGGGGAGATATCGGGGTATTGGTTGGGGGGGGGGGATATCGGGTATTAGAATAGCAAAGGTCAAGGTCTTGAAAATTTTAATTGATTACGCCCACGTTACGCTTCCATTTCAAAACTAGAGAATCAAATAATATTGAAATCCAATTTGGTTTATTGAATCTCTTTATACTGGGGATACAAATACAAGTATTCAACAACAAAAAAGCATAAAACAAATGCCATAAAAGAAATAGATGTAATAAAAGAGCTTTAAATTCTCATCATAGACAAAAGAATTTCATTGAAACCAAAATTCATTTGAGGTTTCGGAGAAAAGATGTTACATTTTTATAGACAACATCAAAAGTTTAGCCTTTTCAAGTAAGAGCAATGTGGTTACTGTCTATGTGGTTCAAGTAAGAGCAATGTGGTTACTGTCTTTGTGGTTCAAGCAGGAGCAATGTGGTTACTGTCTTGGTGGTTCAAGTAAGAGCAATGCTGTTACTGTCTTGTGGTTGAATTGATTCGTCTGCTTTGTCTGTATCATCATTAGATTTGAGACTCCTTGTTCGAACAGGTTGGCTATCTCGGGACACTCTGTCCACATGTTCGTCACGTGCCTCTACATGGCCAGATGCAAGGTTCTGTGGTTGGGGGGGGGGGGGGTCATAACAAGGAAACTGCTTCTTTAATGATAACTTTATTTATGTCTTTTGAGTTCTACCTCCCGCCTACCCCAACTTCTCATTTATATTTTATTTATACATCTGTTGTAATTAACCCCGGTTGGCGACACTTTAGTAGACAGCTAGGGTTAATATAGGGATACTGGGTTTGATAGTAGAGCGAGGTGGTGGTAAAGTAGAGTTATCGGGCGGGGTATGTGGTAGAGAAATATCGTCTGTCTCCCGCTCTCTCTTCTCTTTCTTACTCTCTCTCTCTCTCTCTCTCTCTTAATATTTTCTCTTGTGGTACTTATAAATATCCATTTTCGTGGGAACTTCTGTGCTATTAAATGTTAGAAACAAATCTCTAGTCAAAATATACATTAGCAGTTTATATGAACAATAGATGCACATTGTAACTGATGTAGCTGATGTAGCTGATGTAGCTAATGTAGCTGATGTAGCTGATGTAGCTAATGTAGCTGATGTAGCTGATGTAGCTAATGTAGCTGATGTAGCTGATGTAGCTAATGTAGCTGATGTAGCTAATGTAGCTGATGTAGCTAATGTAGCTGATGTAGCTGATGTAGCTGATGTAGCTGATGTAGCTAATGTAGCTGATGTAGCTAATGTAGCTGATGTAGCTAATGTAGCTGATGTAGCTGATGTAGCTAATGTAGCTGATGTAGCTGATGTAGCTAATGTAGCTGATGTAGCTGATGTAGCTAATGTAGCTGATGTAGCTGATGTAGCTAATGTAGCTGATGTAGCTGATGTAGCTAATGTAGCTGATGTAGCTGATGTAGCTAATGTAGCTGATGTAGCTGATGTAGCTAATGTAGCTGATGTAGCTAATGTAGCTGATGTAGCTAATGTAGCTGATGTAGCTGATGTAGCTGATGTAGCTGATGTAACTGATGTAGCTGATGTAGCTGATGAAGCTGATGTAGCTGAAATCGTCTTTGAAACTAGTTGGCCAGGTAATCGTGTACCAGTTACCATTGGCCAGGTGCACATTGAAAAGACAATATTTTACGGAGATACCTAATCTGTTTTGTTAAGTCTAACAGAAGTCATTTGTACCAGGAGCAATGACGTCATGTTCTGGTGTAAGTTTATCGTAGAGCGGAGTTGATACTGGTCTTCAAGGAGTGGTCTACCTTGTCTAGTAATTGTCTACATTGTATAGGAATGGTCTACCTTGTCTGGGAATGGTCTACATTGTCTAGGAATGGTCTACATTGTCTAGGAATGGTCTACCTTGTCTAGGAATGGTCTACATTGTCTAGGAATGGTCAACTTTGTCTAGGAATGGTCTACACTGTATAGGAATGGTCTACATTGTATAGGAATGGTCTACATAGTATAGGAATGGTCTACATTGTCTAAGAATTGACATGATGAAAAAAGTTCTCTGTAATGGTCATCGTTTATTTTAACATAAGTGCTTCTGAGGGATTTCTTCAATGAATTTGATGTTTGTAAATATTTGTAAGAACTGTTTTATAAGAATATTTAAGCAAATGTTTAACAAATTGGAGATACGCTGATAAAGATGTCAGCTTTTTATTAAACACCTGCACCCTAGCTTTCTATTAAACACCTGTACTCCAGCTTTCTATTAAACACCTGCACCCTAGCTTTATATTAAACACCTGTACTCCAGCTTTCTATCAAACACCTGTACCCCAGCTTTCTATTAAACACCTGCACTCCAGCTTTATATTAAACACCTGCACTCCAGCTTTATATTAAACACCTGTACCCCAGCTTTCTATTAAACACCTGCACCCCAGCTTTATATTAAACACCTGTACTCCAGCTTTCTATTAAACACCTGTACTCCACCTTTCTATTAAACACCTGCCATGCACTCCAGCTTTATATTAAACACCTGTACTCCAGCTTTCTATTAAACACCTGCACTCCAGCTTTATATTAAACACCTGCACTCCCGATTTCTACTAAACACCTGCACTCCAGCTTTATATTAAACACCTGCACCCCAGCTTTATATTAAACACCTGCACTCCAGCTTTATATTAATCAACTGTACCCCAGCTTTATATTAAACACCTGCACCCCAGCTTTCTATTAAACACCTGCACCCCATATTTATATTAAACACCTGCACCCCAGCTTGCTATTAAACACCTGCACTCCAGCTTTATATTAAACATCTGCACCACAGCTTGCTATTAAACACCTGCACTCCCGCTTTATATTAAACACCTGCACTCCAGCTTTATATTAAACACCTGCACCCCAGTTTGCTATTAAACACCTGCACCCCAGTTTGCTATTAAACATCTGCACTCCAGCTTTATATTAAACACCTGCACTCCAGCTTTATATTAAACACCTGCACTTTAGCTTGCTATTAAACACCTGAACCCCAGCTTGCTATTAAACACTTTCACGACAGCTTGTCATTAAGGCAAGGATTGAGACATCCATTACAATGATTGTTACATCCATTACAAGGATTGCTAGATTGCTACATCCATTACAAGGATTGTTACATCCAATACAAGGATTGTTACATCCATTACAAGGATTGTTACATCCATTACAAGGATTGTTACATCCATTACAAGGATTGTTACATCCATTACAAGGATTGAGACATCCATTACAAAGATTGAGGCATCCATTACAAGGATTGAGACATCCATGATAAGGATGGAGACATCCATTACCAGGATTGAGACATCCATTACAAAGATTGAGGCATCCATTACAAGGATTGAGACATCCATTACAAGGATTGAGACATCCATGATAAGGATGGAGACATCGATGGCAAGAATTTAATGATGCATGGCGTCACGATTACCATGAAATTTGTACCCATACGTCACAAGCTCTAATGGCGGGAAAAGCGTTCATTAACCAAGCTAAGACACAAGACACAGCGCGCACAATAAAACACAATATCCGGTGCGCAACAATTACTAGGGAATACCCATATTTGACATATAGCAAGCATTGAATCATCCATGGCAAGGCCTTTTACATAACATTTGTTATTTCCATTAGGTCAACACGCCCTTAATCCATATATCCATTCACAAACATCATTTCACGTATGGCTACTGACTACACCTCGCACTCTATGGCTACTGGCTATACCTCGCACTCTATGGCTACTGGCTATACCTCGCACTCTATGGGGACTGGTTACACCTCGCAATCTAAGGCTACTGGCTACACCTCGCACTCTATGGCTACTGGTTACACCTCACACTCTATGGCTACTGGTTACACCTCGCACTCTATGGATACTGGCATTACCTCGAACTCTATGGCGACTGGTTACACCTAGCACTCTATGGCTACTGGCTATACCTCGCACTCTATGGCGACTGGTTACACCTCGCACTCTATGACGACTGGTTACACCTCGCACTCTATGACGACAGGTTACACCTCGCACTCTATGAAGACTTGTTACACCTCGCACTCTATGGCTACTGGCTACACCTCGCACTCTATGACTGGCTTTACCTCACAATCTATAGCTACTGGCTATACCTCGCACTCTATGACGACTGGTTACACCTCACAATCTAAGGCGACTGGTTACATCTCGAACTCTATGGCTACTGGCTACACCTCACACTCTATGACGACTGGTTACACCTCGCACTCCATGGCTACTGGCTACACCTCGCACTCTATGACGACTGGTTACACCACGCACTCTATGGCTACTGGCTACACCTCGCACTCTATGACGACTGGTTACACCTCGCACTCCATGGCTACTGGCTACACCTCGCACTCTATGACGACTGGTTACACCACGCACTCTATGGCTACTGGCTACACCTCGCACTCTATGACGACTGGTTACACCTCGCACACTATGGCTACTGGCTACACCTCGCACTCTATGGCTACTGGCTACACCTCGCACTCTATGGCTATTGGTTACACCTCGTACTCTATGACTACTGGCTATACCTCGCACTCTATGACGACTGGTTACAGCTCGCACTCTATGGTCCTTGTTTTGTAATGTCTCTATCAAGCTTTGACATATCCAATAGATTTTTATTTCCTTACTTTCGGTAGCTAGATCACATATATCCCCACTCCCTTTATATGATCCAGAGATGGATTAGGTTTAACTATGGATTCAGATGCGTCAGAGAATAGGGGCATCATGGCCAGGGGCATCATGGCTACATCTGAATTCAGAGAGTATGGGCATCAGTTCGGAATTATTAAAAAAATAAAACGTATGTAATGTGACTTACGTAATGTGACTTATTTAATGTGACTTATGTAAACTGGATTATGTAATGTGACTTATGTAATGTGACTTATATAAAATGGATTATGTAAACTGGATTATGTAATGCGACTTATGTAAACTGGATTATAATGTGACTTATGTAATGTGACTATGTAAACTGGATTATTTAATGTGACTTATGTAATGTGACTTGTGTAAACTGGTTTATGTAATGTGACTTATGTAATGTTATTTATGTAATGTGACTTACGTAATGTGATTTATGTCATTTGACTTATGTAAACTGGATATGTAATGTGACTTACGTTATGTGATTTATGTCATGTGACTTATGTCATGTTACTTATTCTTATTACCCCAATGAAGTTGCTGCAATGGTTTATCTGTTTCTTATCTGGGGGCTCGTCCTTCCATTGTGTCTAGGATCCTGTCATGCCATTACGAGAACCCTCGTTTTTGGAGATAGTGTCCTGCCAGTACGATGACTCTTGTGTAGGGGACTCTTTGTCCTGTCATTTGATGTTGAGGATTTTTCTGATGATCGTTGTGTGAAAGTTTCACATTCTTGCCTGGCGTTGACAGACTGTCCACATTTCGCTTACATAGGAAGCGTAAGCAGTCCAGCTGCCTTGTAGACTTTCAGTTTGAGTACTGACAGCTCGCCTTAGACATTTTGTCATAGGTTGGTGGTACTGGTTCTTGCAATGCTAAGGTTTCACTACGTCATCGATGCTTACGCTCTGGGACAGCGTGCTGGCCAGTTAATGGGGGCGTTCATAAATTATGTCAACAAAATGGGAGGGGGTGGAAACGTTTGAGTGTTCACAGGGGGGGGGGTGGAAACATTCGACAATTGTTCACATGAGGGAGGGTGTTCGATTAAATGACGTCATCAATCATGTTTTCTCGATTAAATTGTAATCTTAAAAATTGACAGGTTATTTTACATTATTTTTTAAAATATTAATGAGTGTAAATAGTCATATAATGTTTAGGCTTTTAACAATATTTAATGTGTGTCTGTCTGTGCACTGCAGATGGCTGGTCAGAATGTTAGCACACTTTGTTAGTGCAAGAGAAGTCAAAAGTTCGCCACTCTTCGCCTATAGATTCTGTCTTTCGCAAATGACTAGGGCGGTATGTTTGCGATCATGTTGCAGGTACGGAACAAGGACAAAGTTCAAGTGTCATGTGCTGTCAGATAAATGCTATTGATAGAGTAGGAATACGATATTTTGAGAATTAGGGAAAGTAAAGCGAGTAACAATAATAACATCGCTGCTTTAACGGATTTATAAAATCTGTAACATCTATTTTGCATCACAAGTCATGTTGATAAAGCATGTTCAACAGCATAGACAACGCCCTCTTGAGCATAAGAAATTAGCACCTGCTCCTCAACAAAAAAAGGATTCGACCAATGCGAGTAGCTGCCAGGAGACAGAGACAGAGCTTATGGCAATTATTGCTCACACCGACAATGCTTCTATTTTAAGTGCTGAATGGTTAGATGAGGATGATGTTGACTTGTCTGGTATATCAGTTCCGCAAGATGAAAATGATAAATCAGCTACTATGCCCATTGTTACGATAGAGCAACACCCGGCTCTCCCTGGGAAGATGATAGCAGCTAGAAACTATGTTACAATTGTCAGCTATACTGACAAAATCATATATATTCTACAAACAGTTGCTGAAAGGGAGGGGGTAATTAATGGACGCCCCCTTAAGAGGAGCTTTTTACCACTTTAAGCATTTCGCCACTGACTTGGATTTTGGTCTCAACGTCAATTTGTTCCAGAAGCTGGCTGGTGAAGGACTTCAGTCTTTTTTAGTAGTAATGGTGAGAGCAAAGTTTGTGAAGGCATTGGAGAGGTTCGCAACATTGGAGAGGTTCGCAACATTGGAGAGGTTCGCAACATTGGAGAGGTTCTCAACATTGGAGAGGTTCTCAACATTGGAGAGGTTCTCAACATTGGAGAGGTTCTCAACATTGGAGAGGTTCTCAACATTGGAGAGGTTCTCAACATTGGAGAGGTTCTCAACATTGGAGAGGTTCTCAACATTGGAGAGGTTCTCAACATTGGAGAGGTTCTCAACATTGGAGAGGTTCTCAACATTGTGTTTCATATCGGCATCTAATTCAGCGGCACACAGAAAGTACCAGATGATGTCATACAGAAAGTACCAGATGATGTCACACAGAAAGTACCAGATGATGTCATACAGAAAGTACCAGATGATGTCATACAGAAAGTACCAGATGATGTCATACAGAAAGTACCAGATGATGTCATACAGAAAGTACCAGATGATGTCATACAGAAAGTACCAGATGATGTCACACAGAAAGTACCAGATGATGTCATACAGAAAGTGCCAGATGATGTCATACAGAAAGTCCCAGATGATGTCATACAGAAAGTCCCAGATGATGTCATACAGAACTGTCCCAGATGATGTCATACAGAAAGTACCAGATGATGTCATACAGAAAGTCCCAGATGATGTCATACAGAAAGTCCCAGATGATGTCATACAGAAAGTCCCAGATGATGTCATATAGAAAGTCCCAGATGATGTCATGCAGAAAGTCCCAGATGATGTCAAACAGAAAGTCCCAGACGGTGTCAAACAGAAGGTCCCAGATGATGTCATACAGAAAGTCCCAGATGATGTCGGTCTTAGGTTGAATAATGTACCGTCATTTCGGTGAATGGTGCCGATCCCATTGTCTGCCTGCCAATCCCAAATGTCTCCCTGCCGATCCCGATGTCTCCCTGCCGATCCCAATGTCTCACTCTCTGAAACTTTTCATTTAAATAAAGAAGGATATTTTTTAAATTAAAATATTTACATTCCCAAAGTTGTTTTGAAACTTTTAGAGAAAAATTTTTTTTTTTAAAAAGAGACAAGAGATATTTTTCTGACGTAGCGGTGTATATTCTATAAAGCGCATGGATCCCTGACTATTATAAAGTGCATAGATCACAGACTAGGCTATTATTATGTGCATAGGATGACATATTATGCTATAACGTGCATAGATCACAGACTATGCTATAATGTGCATATATGATATTATGCTTTAAAGGGAATAGATCCCAGACTGTTATAGTGCATGGATGACAAACTATGATATATCTATAACGTGAATAGATAAAAGAGCTAGTTGAAATGTGCATAAATCACCGACTATTCTATAATGTGTCTAGACAAGATCATGGCTACAATTAGTCTAAATCAGACCATGATTACTATGTGTCTTAATCAGACCATAGCTACAATGTTTCTGGATCAGACCATGACTATGATGTGTCTCGATCAGACCATGACTATGATGTGTCTAGATCAGACCATTGCTACAATGTATCTCGATCAGACCATGACTATGATGTGCCTGGATCAGACAATGACTATGATGTGTCTAGATCGCAGGCTAATAGAAAAATTCTACAGAGATGTTTATAAAACTATCCCTCAACTTATTCCCCCTTGTCTCTGATTGCCCGCCCATGCCTGTGACGTATAGGGCTATCAATTCACCAAGAGAAGGAGGAGTTCTCCTTGTCACGAGTGGATCTCAAGTACCGTCCCATGGATCCCGTCTTTGATGTCCTGTCATTCAACAAGTGTTTACAACTGGATAAACCCAACGGCAACGGAAACAAACATGGGGCTACATTCTGAAGAAGGTCAAACCTAAACGTCTGGATACTCTACCCGACAAAAGTCTGGATATTTTACCCGACAAATGGCTGGATATTTTACCCGACAAAAATCTACATACTCTAACTTATTATTTAAGTTGCTGTTTTCTGCAGGTCCTAACATCGAATTACTGCCCCTTGATATAACACTTCACCTGACTTCACAATGTCTGCCTCCGCCA
The DNA here is from genome assembly GCA_964017045.1 of Omphiscola glabra. Classification (NCBI taxonomy): domain Eukaryota; kingdom Metazoa; phylum Mollusca; class Gastropoda; family Lymnaeidae; genus Omphiscola; species Omphiscola glabra. The sequence goes on along the minus strand of OZ024794.1, from coordinate 4,116,125 downwards.
ATAAATGTATGAGACCAAGGTGTGTTTGTTTGGGGGGGGGGGGGGGGGCATTTAGTCTCGGAGATAGCAATTGGAGTGGGGGGGGGGTGGCCAATACAATGTCAGGACACATTTGAAAGTTAACCAATGATATTGTTGTTGACTTATTGCAATACAAATATGTGTGATGTATTGTAAGATTAAAACTAAAACTTTCAGTCTCAGGACCTACACGTTGAATCTCAGGACCTACACGTTGAATCTCAGGACCTAAACGTTGAATCTCAGGACCTACATGTTGAATTTTAGGACCTACACTTTGTATACCAGGACCTACACATTGAATATCAGGACCTACACCTTGAATTTTAGGACCTGCACGTTGAGTCTCAGGACATACACGTTGTATTTCAGGATCTAAACGTTGAATCTCAGGACCTACACGTTGAATCTCAGGACCTACACGTTGAATCTCAGGACCTACACGTTGAATCTCAGGACTACACGTTGAATTTTAGGACCTATACGTTGAATTTTAGGACCTACACGTTGAATTTTAGGACCTACACGTTGAATTTTAGGACCTACACGTTGAGTCTCAGGACATACACGTTGAATTTCAGGATCTAAACATTGAATCTCAGGACCTACACGTTGAATCTCAGGACCTACACGTTGAATCTCAGGACCTACACGTTGAATCTCAGGACCTACACGTTGAATTTTAGGTCCTACACGTTGAATTTTAGGACCTACACGTTGAATTTAGGACCTACACGTTGAGTCTCAGGACATACACGTTGAATTTCAGGATCTAAACGTTGAATCTCAGGACCTACACGTTGAATTTCATGACCTACACTTTGAGTCTCGGGACGCGAATATTAAATTCAATGTTCCTGATGTCAGAATGGGGCTAGCTTTTTTAGTTTTCAATTAAACTTCCACTGAAGGAGACGACATTAGAAGTTTAGGTGGGGAGAAATAGATTGGGAGTCAATGTATTGAGAGCCACTGTATTGGGAGCCACTGTATTGAGAGCTTTTTTTTGGATGTCACTGTACTTGGAGACAATGAATTAAGAGCCACTGAATTAGATGTCACTGTATTGAAAGCCACTGTATTGGGAACCTTTGTATTGAGAGCCACTGCAATGAGAGCCACTGTATTGGGGCCACTTTATTGAGAGCAACTGTGTTGTGAGCCAGTGTATTAAGAGCAAGTGCATTAGATGTCACTGTATTGAAAGCCACTGTATTGAGAGCCCATGTATTGGGGGCCACTGTATTGCGAGCCACTGTGTTGAGAGCCACTGTATTGAGAGCCACTGTGTTAAGAGCCACTGTGTTGAGAGCCACTGTATTGACAGCCACTGTATTGGGAGACACTGTATTGTGAGTCACTGAAGAGGAGCCACTTTATTGAGAGCCACTGTATTAGACGCTACATCGCTACTGGGCCAAGAAATGGAGAAAATATGTGATGTCCAGATGAACAGTTCCGCTACTGGTATCGAATACATCGAATACATCGATCCTCCAACTGACATGTTATCACAGTGGTTGGCCAATCGCGACCTGGGTGCGGCTCTTTGGCTCTACGCAGTCATGCGAACCATCAAGAACCTCATCAAGAGTATATTGAGAAGTCGTCTTTGTGATGAGAATCTGGCATCCTACTTGCGATTAAAAACGACATACAAACCAGACTTATCAAAACTTTCCCAGGAAACGCAAGGTCAAAGTTCACATTAAACGCAAGGTCAAAGTTCACATTAAACGCAAGGTCAAAGTTCACATTAAACGCAAGGTCAAAGTTCACATTAAACGCAAGGTCAAAGTTCACATTAAACGCAAGGTCAAAGTTCACATTAAACGCAAGGTCAAAGTTCACATTAAACGCAAGGTCAAAGTTCACATTAAACGCAAGGTCAAAGTTCACATTAAACGCAAGGTCAAAGTTCACATTAAACGCAAGGTCAAAGTTCACATTAAACGCGTGTTTTGTATTTTTTTTTTTTTTATAAATAACAATACTCGTATTACATCAGGTTGTATTTAATGTTTAAGAGCGATACTTTAAACCGACTCCGAAAATCATGGCTCTTGAAAGGTTCTTGAAAATGAATTTGGCTCTCAATTTTTTTTTTTATCGTCATGCACCTGATTTTTTGGCTGTTAAGTTTGCCGACCACTGTGTTATCACATTGTAGCCGATCCGCAGATACTTTGTTTACGTACAGTAGAAGATTATGAAAACGCTTCCCGACACGACGCTTCTCTATTGCTCCAGTTGTTTTCTACATTCATTCTTCATTGATTTCATCTTTCAAAACAAGTGATAAGCCGCTATAAAATATACATTCTAGTGCAATAAATGGCTCACTAATTAACACTATATTGCTCACTAATTAACACTATATTTGCTCACTAATTAACACTACATGGCTCACTAATTAAACTTTTTTTTTTTTCAAAACGAAATCACCTATTTTCTCCCTTTTTTTTCCCAAAGCTAATTAAAGGCTATTCGCAGAAAATTAAATAATACTCGCTTTGAAGTGACCCGCAATTACCAGCAGCCATTTTTAAGAGACCATTATTACATTAGAGCAACTTTTCTCTTTCTTTGTCTTTTCTAAAAATGGAACTTCAATGGGTTGACGTCACACATATCAGACGATAGAGGATTTGTTTATGAAATCAATTACTTTGTGGAATGGTAAATTACCCACCACTGCCCCCTACACATTTCTAGGTCATAACTTCACTGTACCCTACACTCTTAAGGACACAACTTCACTGTCCTCTCACTCTCTTAGGTCATAACTTCACTGTCCTCTACACTCTCTTAGATCATAAGTTCACTGTCCTCTACACTCTCTTAGGTCATAACTTCACTGTCCTCTACACTCTCTAAGGTCATAAGTTCACTGTCCTCTACACTCTACTAGGTCATAAGCTCGCTGTCCTCTACACTCTCTTAGATCATAACTTCACTGTCCTCTACACTCTACTAGATCATAAGTTCACTGTCCCCTACACTCTCTTAGGTCATAAGTTCACTGTCCTCTACACTCTCTTAGATCAAAAGTTCACTGTCCTCTACACTCTACTAGGTCATAGGTTAACTGTCCTTTACACTCTCTTAGGTCATAAGTTCACTGTCCTCTACACTCTCTTAGATCATAACTTCACTGTCCTCTACACTCTCTTAGATCATAACTTCACTGTCCTCTACACTCTCTTAGGTCATAAGTTTACTGTCCTCTACACTCTCTTAGGTCATAAGTTCACTGTCCTCTACACTCTCTTAGATCATAAGTTCACTGTCCTCTACACTCTACTAGGTCATAGGTTAACTGTCCTTTACACTCTCTTAGGTCATAAGTTCACTGCCCTCTACACTCTCTTAGATCATAACTTCACTGTCCTCTACACTCTCTTAGATCATAACTTCACTGTCCTCTACACTCTCTTAGGTCATAAGTTCACTGTCCTCTACACTCTCTTAGGTCATAAGTTCACTGTCCTCTACACTCTCTTAGATCATAACTTCACTGTCCTCTACACTCTCTTAGGTCATAAGTTCACTGTCCTATCACTCTCTTAGGTCATAAGCTCACTGTCCTCTACACTCTACTAGGTCATAAGTTCACTCTCCTCTACACTCTACTAGGTCATAAGTTCACTGTCCTCTACACTCTACTAGGTCATAACTTCACTGTCCTCTACACTCTCTTAGGTCATAAGTTCACTGTCCTCTACACTCTCTTAGGTCATAAGTTCACTGTCCTCTACACTCTCTTAGATCATAACTTCACTGTCCTCTACACTCTCTTAGGTCATAAGTTCACTGTCCTATCACTCTCTTAGGTCATAAGCTCACTGTCCTCTACACTCTACTAGGTCATAAGTTCACTCTCCTCTACACTCTACTAGGTCATAAGTTCACTGTACTCTACACTCTACTAGGTCATAAGTTCACTGTCCTCTACACTCTCTTAGGTCATAACGTCACTGTCCTCTACACTCTCTTAGGGCATAAGTTCACTGTCCTCTACACTCTCTTAGATCATAACTTCACTGTCCTCTACACTCTCTTAGATCATAACTTCACTGTCCTCTACACTCTCTTAGGTCATAAGTTCACTGTCCTCTACACTCTCTTAGGTCATAAGTTCACTGTCCTCTACACTCTCTTAGGTCATAACTTCACTGTCCTCTACACTCTACTAGGTCATAAGTTCACTGTCCTCTACACTCTACTAGGTCATAAGTTCACTGTCCTCTACACTCTACTAGGTCATAAGTTCACTGTCCTCTACACTCTCTTAGGTCATAAGTTCACTGTCCTCTACACTCTCTTAGATCATAAGTTCACTGTCCTCTACACTCTACTAGATCATAAGTTCACTGTCCTCTACACTCTCTTAGATCATAAGTTCACAGTCCTCTACACTCTCTTAGATCATAAGTTCACTGTCATCTACACTCTACTAGGTCATAATTTCACTGTCCTCTACACTCTACTAGGTCATAAGTTCACTGTCCTCTACACTCTACTAGGTCATAAGTTCACTGTCCTCTACACTCTACTAGGTCATAAGTTCACTGTCCCCTACACTCTCTTAGGTCATAAGTTCACTGTCCTCTACACTCTCTTAGGTCATAAGTTCACTGTCCTCTACACTCTCTTAGGTCATAAGTTCACTGTCTTCTACACTCTACTAGGTCATAAGTTCACTGTCCTCTACACTCTCTTAGGTCATAACTTCACTGTCCTCTCACTCTACTAGATCATAAGTTCACTGTCCTCTCACTCTCTTAGGTCATAAGCTCACTGTCCTCTACACTCTACTAGGTCATAAGTTCACTGTCCTCTACACTCTACTAGGTCATAAGTTCACTGTCCTCTACACTCTCTTTGATCATAACTTCACTGTCCTCTACACTCTCTTAGGTCATAAGTTCACTGTCCTCTACACTCTCTTAGGTCATAAGTTCACTGTCCTCTACACTCTCTTAGGTCATAACTTCACTGTCCTCTACACTCTACTAGGTCATAAGTTCACTGTCCTCTACACTCTACTAGGTCATAAGCTCACTGTCCTCTACACTCTCTTAGGTCATAAGTTCACTGTCCTCTACACTCTACTAGGTCATAAGCTCACTGTCCTCTCACTCTCTTAGGTCATAAGTTCACTGTCCTCTACACTCTACTAGATCATAAGTTCACTGTCCTCTACACTCTACCAGGTCATAAGTTCACTGTCCTCTACACTCTCTAAGGTCATAACGTCACTGTCCTCTACACTCTACTAGGTCATAACTTCACTGTCCTCTACACTCTACTAGGTCATAAGTTCACTGTCCTTTACACTCTCTTAGGTCATAACTTCACTGTCCTCTACACTCTCTTAGGTCATAACTTCACTGTCCTCTACACTCTCTTAGGTCATAAGTTCACTGTCCTCTACACTCTCTTAGGTCATAACTTCACTGTCCTCTACACTCTCTTAGGTCATAAGTTCACTGTCCTCTACACTCTCTAAGTTCATAACTTCATTGTCCTCTACACTCTCTTATGTCATAACTTCACTGTCCTCTACACTCTCTAAGTTCATAACTTCATTGTCCTCTACACTCTCTTAGGTCATAACTTCATTGTCCTCTACACTCTCTTAGGTCATAACTTCACTGTCCTCTACACTCTCTAAGTTCATAACTTCATTGTCCTCTACACTCTCTTATGTCATAACTTCACTGTCCTCTACACTCTCTTAGGTCATACGTTCACTGTCCTCTACACTCTTTTAGGTCATACGTTCACTGTCCTCTACACTCTCTTAGGTCATAACTTCACTGTCCTCTACACTCTCTTAGGTCATAACTTCACTGTCCTCTACACTCTCTTAGGTCATAACTTCACTGTCCTCTACACTCTCTTAGGTCATAAGTTCACTGTCCTCTACACTCTCTTAGGTCATAAGTTCACTGTCCTCTACACTCTCTTAGGTCATAAGCTCACTGTCCTCTACATTTTTCTAGGTCAGAAGCTCACTGCCAGCTGCACCCCCTCTGTCACTCTTCCCTGCCCTCAATACACCCCCTCTATTATACTTACCTCCCCCCATAACCCTTTTTGTCACACTTCCTTCCCTCAAAACATCCCCTCTGTCATACTTTCACTGCCCCAATACACCCTCCATACTCTCCTTGCCATTAAGCATCTTACAGTCATCAGCAACTTTTGACCAAAACAATTCTCTTATTCAAACAGCAGCAATGTATAAAGATTGGGGGTTTGGGGGGGGGGGTGCTTTAAACGCAACTATCTGGACCATGAGCCTTTCCAAGGGCCTTAGAGTTTTAGTTTGTTTGCTGTAGGCTGGACCAGGGGTCAGGGGCCATGGGAACACTTGACACACGAACATTCTTTTGGTGGGAGGCATCCACAATGGCTGGTGTTCTGACATGTCTCCGTTCTTTTTACAAAGGATCTGCGTTGTTTCCCAAACTGTCATCGGTTTCTCACAAACTGTCTCCTGTATCTCACAAACTGTGTCCTGTATCTCACAAACTGTCTCCTGTATCTCACAAACTGTCTCCTGTATCTCACAAACTGTGTCCTGTATCTCACAAACTGTCTCCTGTATCTAACAAACTGTCTCCTGTATCTCACAAACTGTCTCCTGTATCTCACAAACTGTCTCCTGTATCTCACAAACTGTGTCCTGTATCTCACAAACTGTCTCCTGTATCTAACAAACTGTCTCCTGTATCTAACAAACTGTGTCCTGTATATAACAAACTGTCTCCTGTATCTCACAAACTGTCTCCTGTATCTCACAAACTGTCTCCTGTATCTCACAAACTGTGTCCTGTATCTCACAAACTGTCTCCTGTATCTAACAAACTGTGTCCTGTATCTCACAAACTGTGTCCTGTATCTCACAAACTGTCTCCTGTATCTAACAAACTGTGTCCTGTATCTCACAAACTGTCTCCTGTATCTCACAAACTGTGTCCTGTATCTCACAAACTGTCTCCTGTATCTCACAAACTGTCTCCTGTATCTAACAAACTTTCTCATGTATCTCACAAACTGTCTCCTGTATCTAACAAACTGTCTCATGTATCTCACAAACTGTCTCCTGTATCTCACAAAATGTCTCCTGTATCTCACAAACTGTCTCCTGTATCTCACAAACTGTCTCCTGTATCTCACAAACTGTGTCCTGTATCTCACAAACTGTGTCCTGTATCTAACAAACTGTGTCCTGTATCTCACAAACTGTCTCCTGTATCTCACAAACTGTGTCCTGTATCTCACAAACTGTCTCCTGTATCTCACAAACTGTCTCCTGTATCTAACAAACTGTCTCATGTATCTCACAAACTGTCTCCTGTATCTCACAAACTGTGTCCTGTATCTCACAAACTGTCTCCTGTATCTCACAAACTGTCTCCTGTATCTCACAAACTGTCTCCTGTATCTCACAAAATGTCTCCTGTATCTCACAAACTGTCTCCTGTATCTCACAAACTGTCTCCTGTATCTCACAAACTGTCTCCTGTATCTCACAAACTGTCTCCTGTATCTCACAAACTGTCTCCTGTATCTCACAAACTGTGTCCTGTATCTCACAAACTGTCTCCTGTATCTCACAAACTGTCTCCTGTATCTCACAAACTGTCTCCTGTATCTCACAAACTGTCTCCTGTATCTCACAAACTGTCTCCTGTATCTCACAAACTGTCTCCTGTATCTCACAAACTGTCTCCTGTATCTCACAAACTGTGTCCTGTATCTCACAAACTGTCTCCTGTATCTCACAAACTGTCTCCTGTATCTCACAAACTGTCTCCTGTATCTCACAAACTGTCTCCTGTATCTCACAAACTGTCTCCTGTATCTCACAAACTGTCTCCTGTATCTCACAAACTGTCTCCTGTATCTCACAAACTGTCTCCTGTATCTCACAAACTGTCTCCTGTATATCACAAACTGTCTCCTGTATCTCACAAACTGTCTCCTGTATCTCACAAACTGTCTCATGTATCTCACAAACTGTCTCCTGTATCTCACAAACTGTCTCCTGTATATCACAAACTATCTCATGTATCTCACAAACTGTCTCTTGTATCTCACAAACTGTCTCCTGTATCTCATAAACTGTCTATTGTATATCACAAACTGTCTCCTGTACATCACAAACTGTCTCCTGTATATCACAAACTGTCTCTTGTATATCACAAACTGTCTCTTGTATCTCAGTATCTCACAAACTGTCTCCTGTATCTCACAAACTGTCTCATGTATCTCACAAACTGTGTCCTGTATCTCACAAACTGTCTCCTGTATCTCACAAACTGTCTCCTGTATCTCACAAACTGTCTCCTGTATCTCACAAACTGTGTCCTGTATCTCACAAACTGTCTCCTGTATCTCACAAACTGTCTCCTGTATCTCACAAACTGTCTCCTGTATCTCACAAACTGTCTCCTGTATCTCACAAACTGTCTCCTGTATCTCACAAACTGTCTCCTGTATCTCACAAACTGTCTCCTGTATCTCACAAACTGTCTCATGTATCTCACAAACTGTCTCCTGTATCTCACAAACTGTCTCCTGTATATCACAAACTATCTCCTGTATCTCACAAACTGTCTCTTGTATCTCACAAACTGTCTCCTGTATCTCATAAACTGTCTATTGTATATCACAAACTGTCTCCTGTATATCACAAACTGTCTCCTGTATATCACAAACTGTCTCTTGTATATCACAAACTGTCTCTTGTATCTCAGTGTCTCACAAACTGTCTCCTGTATATCACAAACTGTTTTCGGTTATTACCAACTGCCAGTTACTGGTTTAAAAGTCTCGATGAAAACCGGTTATCGGTTTATACAATCCATTGTCAACTGTTACGCAAAAGATCGTTAGAGCTAGAAATCTATTTTGAGAACTTCCGGAACAACTCTCTTCCAAGCTACAATTTGATACATCAGTCTAGTACCATCAACCCATGACTCCTGCACAGAGTCACCAACCAATGACTCCAGAACAGCATCATCATCATCCAATGACTCAAGAACAGCATCATCATCATCCAATGACTCAAGAACAGCATCATCATCATCCAATGACTCCAGAACAGCATCATCATCATCCAATGACTCCAGAACAGCATCATCATCATCCAATGACTCAAGAACAGCATCATCATCATCCAATGACTCAAGAACAGCATCATCAGCATCCAATGACTCAAGAACAGCATCATCATCATCCAATGACTCAAGAACAGCATCATCATCCAATGACTCAAGAACAGCATCGTCATCATCCAATGACTCAAGAACAGCATCATCATCATCCAATGACTCAAGAACAGCATCCTCATCATCCAATGACACAAGAACAGCATCATCATCATCCAATGACTCAAGAACAGCATCATCATCATCCAATGACTCAAGAACAGCATCATCATCATCCAATGACTCAAGAACAGCATCATCATCCAATGACTCAAGAACAGCATCATCATCATCCAATGACTCAAGTACAGCATCATCATCATCCAATGACTCAAGAACAGCATCAACATATTCTGACAAAGTTGAGACAGTTAACGTCACTATTCTTACAAAGATATTTGTGATGAGTGATGACGCCATAGCCTCACAAAGATGACGTGATGACGTCACTATCCTATCAAAGATTTAAGTGATGACGTTACTGTCCTCTCAAAGATTTAAGTGATGACGTCACTATCCTTACAAAGAGTTAAGTGATGACGCCATAGCATCACAAAGATGACGTGATAAGCACTCCATAAGATCAACAATAACGACTGGATCGTAACCACGCAACACGTGCTGTACAGTTAGTGGACACATGGAACTCATAGTCGTCAGTAACGTCATTCAGTAACGTCATTCAGTAACGTCATTCAGTAACGACATTCAGTTATGTCATTCAGTTACGTCATTCAGTAACGTCATTCAGTAACGTCATTCAGTAACGTCATTCAGTAACGTCATTCAGTTACGTCATTCAGTAACGTCATTCAGTAACGTCATTCAGTAACGTCATTCAGTTACGTCATTCAGTAACGAAATTCTCAATATGGCAAAGAAAATACAACTTTCAACAGAACTGATGCATTTCATTGACAACATGATGTGTCAAACTAATGTTTAAATGTGTCAGGCTTATGTTTAAATGTGTCAAACTAATGTTTAAATGTGTCAGGCTTATGTTTAAATGTGTCAAACTAATGTTTAAATGTGTCAAACTAATGTTTAAATTTGTCAAACTAATGTTTAAATGTGTCAAACTAATGTTTAAATGTATCAGGCTTATGTTTAAATGTGTCAGGCTTATGTTTAAATGTGTCAGGCTTACATTTAAATGTGTCAAACTTATGTTTAAATGTGTCAAACTTATGTTTAAATGTGTCAGGCTTATGTCTAAATGTGTCAGGCTGATGTTTAAATGTGTCAGGCTTATGTTCGGAGGAAGGTGCCAAATAATGAGGTCAAAGCACCAAAACTACCTTCACTCTCCTGTTTAGTTAGATCAGTTGTGAACAAATCTCCAGCAGCCAGTCTCTCTTTATTTATTCTTCTTCATTGCAGTATCTCAAAGTGCTGTTGTCTATATATGTTGTTTGTGCATGATGTTTGTTTATGCTGTTTGTGTATTTTTTTTTTAAAATGTTGTTTGTTTATTTTGTTCAAATATTTTTTAAATATGTTTTTGTATATCCACATGTTTTTGGTGTAAATACTAAGGTTCCAAATTTTGTGTCCGTGGACATTCAAAACTGAATCCTAAATGATATTTTTACAACAAACATGTGTCACAATGATACAATATTATGTATAAAACAACAAAATGGCACACACGTCAGAAAATACAATACAGACAACACAATACAGACAACACAATACAGACAACACAATACAGACAACACAATACAGACAACACAATACAGACAACACAATACAGACAACACAATACAGACAACACAATACAGACAACACAATACAGACAACACAATACAGACAACACAATACAGACAACACAATACAGACAACACAGTGCATACAATACAAGTTATAATACAGAAATACAATACAGACTACTAGGCTGCAGGTCTTATATATTCTATATTTGATTCAATCCATTATTTAACAGCCAAGAGCCCTAATTACAGCCACGTGCCCTAATTACAGCCAAGTGCCCTATTTACAGCCGCGTGCCCTTATTACAGCCAAGTGACCTATTTACAGCCACGTGACCTAATTACAGCCAAGTGCCCTATTTACAGACACGTGCCCTAATTACAGCCAAGTGCCCTATTTACAGCCACATGCCCTTATTACAGCCAAGTGACCTATTTACAGCCACGTGACCTAATTACAGCCAAGTGCCCTATTTACAGACACGTACCCTAATTACAGCCAAGTGCCCTATTTACAGCCACATGCCCTATTTACAGCCAAGTACCATAATTACAGCCAAGTGCCCTATTTACAGCCAAGTACCATAATTACAGCCAAGTACCATAATTACAGCCACATGCCCTATTTACAGACACGTACCCTAATTACAGCCAAGTGCCCTATTTACAGCCACATGCCCTATTTACAGCCAAGTTTCCTATTTACAGCCAAGTTCCCTATTTATAGCCAAGTGCCCTATTTACAGCCAAGTGCTGTATTTACAGCCAAGGGTCCTAATTACAGCCAAGTGTCCTATTTACAACCAACAAGTGCCCTAGTTACAGCCAGTGGCCTAGTTACAGCCCAGTGCCCCAGTTACATTAGCGCTTATTTAGACAAGACAGATTCTGTGAGATTATAACAAGACAAGACATTATAATCTCGACGCATATACACAGGTCTGGCAAGAGCTATCTGATTACGTGATCAAACCACACACGGACTTCCCTCCCCTGCCAGGGACCATGTAGTCGAAGAACTAACGGTTAGAAGTAAGACTAAGGTTTGAACCATCGGCTTGGACGCCATTGGGTCGGTGCTGCATGTTTTGGTTTGAGTCGTTTTCTTTTTTTTACTTCGAATTCCGTCATTTTCAATAACTTCACAAAAGAAATACACTTTAGTCAGGCAGTTTACCAGTAAGTAATAAAAACTATCCCACTTTGATGCCAACCACCTAAATAAATATCCTTATCCCTTTCTAGGAAATAACGAAACAGTCTCAAGGTACTTCCAAACAATGCAAATATTAAATGTTTTCATTCGTTGTTACAATTTTTTTTTACAAAAACAGAATTTATAATGTTTTTATTGGTTGGTATAAAACTGACTTTTCTCATAATCGCCAACAAAACGTTCTAAAAAATACAATATTATTTGCTTAATAAGCAGTTGACGAGGTTTGCCCTGAGACAGTGGCGTAGTGAGGGGGGGCAAGGGGGGGGCATCATGCCCCGGGCGCTACTCCCAAAGGGGCGCCAAATGGTATATTTTACTATAATATTGTATGGTTTTCGAATGGGTTGCGCTAAAAAGGTATTGGGGGGCGCTAAAAAGGTATTGTGCCCCGGGCGCGAGTTTAGCTCGCTACGCCACTGCCCTTAGATGACGTTTATATAAACAAAACCTTGGGACATTGTGAGCCGAATATGAATAAATAAATGGTGACAAAAATTAAAATATGTGAGACGAAAAGGAGGAGGACGAGGAGAAGGAGGAGGACAATGAGAATTGGGCCAAGAAAAACGAGTAAATAAGACTTTACCTCGGCCACAAGTGCGATAATCCGTCTGTCAAAGTGTTCAGTTCCTGAGCCCAGTAGTCAAGAGCCGGTAATCTGACCACATTAAACAGCAACTGTTTCTCCCACAGGTATTGTTCCCACACTGAAAGGAAACCTGATTGTAATGCATTGGACACTGAAAGGGGGAGGGGGGTTGGAGGGATGGAGTCAAAGGCACCTAACTCTTTCTTTTTTTTAAAATACCGAGAGTTGTAGGGAGGGAAGGTGAAGGTGGCGAATGACGAGCCCCAAGTGTATGGTAGACCACTCTGGCAACTTTTACCATTTTATTTGACCAACTCCCACAGTGTTATTTTTTACAATTTTATTGACCAACTACCATTGTAGCATCGTTTACCCTTTCAGTGACAAGCTGCCATTTTAGCATCTTTTACCATTTCATTTTTCCAACTAGCACTGCAGCATCTTTTACCATTTCATTTGACCAGCTACCGTTGTAGCACATTTTACCATTTCATTTGACCATTGTTGCACATTTTACCATTTCATTTGACCAGCTACCATTGTAGCACATTTTACCATTTCATTTGACCAGCTACCATTGTAGCACATTTTACCATTTCATTTGACCAGCTACCTTTGTAGCACATTTTACCATTTCATTTGACCAGCTACCATTGTAGCACATTTTACCATTTCAGTCGTAAACTTTGTTCACTCAGTAGAAACTGATTATATTTTAAATCTGTCTTATTTTTTGACCACATTTGTTTGTTCTATCGCTGGCCTTCAAGTAGGTCGGGTGTCATGTGGAAGACTTGTCAGATGTTGGAGGCTCTTTGCGGCCCTTCCCGCTGGTAGCAACGAAAACATGATGATACTAGTGCACCAAACATAATGATACAAGTACACCTAACATGATGATACTAGTACACCAAACATAATGATACAAGTACACCAAACATGATGATACTAGTGCACCAAACATAATGATACAAGTACACCAAACATAATGATACAAGTACACCAAACATGATGATACTAGTACACCAAACATAATGATACAGTACACCAAACATAATGATACAAGTACACCAAACATAATGATACAAGTACACCAAACATAATGATACAAGTACACCAAACATGATGATACTAGTACACTAAACATGATGATACTAGTACACCAAACATGATGATACTAGTACACCAAACATGATGATACTAGTACACCAATAATAATGATACTAGTACACCAAACATGATGATACTAGTACACCAAACATGATATAGTATATGTTACAACCTGAAACATTTCAATATATTACTCCCGTACACAATTGTTTTCCTTAGGGGAGCTCTGGGGATTTATAATGAAATGGGTTTGAGGGGTAGTGGGGGGGGGGGCGTGACTTCTAAGACGTGGTAAGTGATAGAAGTGGGAGTTATAAGAATAGCTATGGGAACATGGTTGTAGGAGATGGAAGTTATGAGATGAATTAGGGGAGATGTGGAGTTTCGGGCGATGGGTAGTAAAGAGAGGTGTGAAGTTATGGGAGGTGGGTTATGGGAGGTGGGGAGTCATGGGAGTTGGGGAGTTATGGGAGGCGTTTTGGTAAGTGAAGAATTATGAGAGGAATTTGGGAGGGATACGTTATGAGAGGAATTATCGGGTGTGAGGAGATGAGGGCGGGGTTATGGGAGAAGAAATGGAGGTCGGGACGTTATGGGGGGACGGACGTTATGGGAGGAATGGGAGGTCGGGACGTTATGGGGGGACGGACGTTATGGGAGGAGTTATGGGAGGTGGGGAGATATGGAAGGGGTTAGAGGAGTGGGGGAGTTATGGAGTTGTTATGTTACATGAGGTGGTGCGTCATATGAGGTTGAGCGTCATATGATGTGGGGCGTCATATGATGTGGTGCGTCATTTGAGGTGGGGAGTCATATGAGGTGGGTGTCACATGAGGTGGGGCGTCATATGAGGTGGGGCGTCATATGAGGTGGGGCGTCGTATGAGATGGGGTGTCATATGAGGTGGAGTGTCATGTGATGTGGTGCGTCATATGAGGTGGGGTGTCCTATGAAGTGGGATCTCATGTGAGGTGGGGTGTCATGTGAGTTAGGGTGTCATGTGAGGTAGGGTGGCATGTGAGGTAGGATGTCATGTGAGGTAGGATGTCATGTGAGGTAGGATCTCATGTGAGGTAGGGTGTCATGTGAGGTAGTGTGTCATGTGAGGTAGTGTGTCATGTGAGGTAGGGTGTCATGTGAGGTAGGGTGTCATGTAAGGTAGGGTGTCATGTGAGGTAGGATGTCATGTGAGGTAGGGTGTCATGTGAGGTAGGGTGTCATGTGAGGTAGGATGTCATGTGAGGTAGGATGTCATGTGAGGTAGGGTGTCATGTGAGGTAGTGTGTCATGTGAGGTAGTGTGTCATGTGAGGTAGTGTGTCATGTGAGTTAGGGTGTCATGTGAGGTAAGGTGTCATGTGAGGTAGGGTGTCATGTGAGGTAAGGTGTCATATGAGGTAGGGTGTCATTAAGGTGGGTTGTCATGTATAGTGGGGTATCATGTGAGGTAGGGTGTCATGTGAGGTAGTGTGTCATGTGGGGTAGTGTGTCATATGAGGTAGGGTGTCATGTGAGGTAGGGTGTCATGTGAGGTAGGGTGTCACGTGAGGTAGGGTGTCATGTGAGGTAGGGTGTCATGTGAGGTAGGGTGTCATGTGAGGTAGGGTGTCATGTGATGTGGGGCGTCATATGATGTGGTGCGTCATTTGAGGTGGGGAGTCATTTGAGGTGGGTGCCATATGAGGTGGGGCGTCATATGAGGTGGGGCGTCATATGAGGTGGGGCGTCATATGAGATGGGGTGTCATCTGAGTTGGGGTGTCATGTGATGTGGTGCGTCATATGAGGTGGGGTGTCCTATGAAGTGGGATGTCATGTGAGGTGGGGTATCATGTGAGGTAGGGTGTCATGTGAGGTAGGGTGTCATGTGAGATAGGATGTCATGTGAGGTAGGGTGTCATGTGAGGTAGGGTGTCATGTGAGGTAGGGTCTCATGTGAGGTAGGGTGTCATGTGAGGTAGGTTGTCATGTGAGGTAGGGTCTCATGTGAGGTAGGGTGTCATGTGAGGTAAGGTGTCATGTGAGGTAGGGTGTCATGTGAGGTAAGGTGTCATATGAGGTAGGGTGTCATTAAGGTGGGTTGTCATGTATAGTGGGGTATCATGTGAGGTAGGGTGTCATGTGAGGTAGGGTGTCATGTGAGGTAGGGTGTCATGTGAGGTAGGGTGTCATGTGAGGTGGGGTGTCATGTGAGGTAGGGTGTCATGTGAGTCGGGGTATCATGTGAGGTAGGGTGTCATGTGACTCGGGGTGTCATGTGAGGTAAGGTGTCATGTGAGGTAGGGTGTCATGTGAGGTAAGGTGTCATATGAGGTAGGGTGTCATTAAGGTGGGTTGTCATGTATAGTGGGGTATCATGTGAGGTAGGCTGTCATGTGAGGTAGGGTGTCATGTGAGGTAGGGTGTCATCTGAGGTGGGGTGTCATGTGAGGTAGGGTGTCATGTGAGTCGGGGTATCATGTGAGGTAGGGTGTCATGTGAGTCGGGGTGTCATGTAAGGTAGGATGTCATGTGAAGTGGGGTGTCATGTGAGGTGAGGTTCGTGTGATGTTGGTGTCATATGAGGTGGTTGTTCATGTGAGGTAGGGTGTCATACGAAGTGAGGTTTCATGTGAGGTAGATTGTCATACGAAGTGAGGTGTCATGTGAGGTAGGGTGTCATACGAGGTGAGGTGTCATGAAAGGTAGGGTGGTATGAGGTGGGTTGTCATGTGAAGTGGGGAGTTATATGATGTGGTAAACTCCACTCTTGGAATTAAAAGCTTACCCTCCACATAATCAGAATTAATTGGATGTTTTGACTTGACGACTTTCCTTGGCTTCTGCTTGTGTCGGACGATTACGTAATCAGTCGTGGTGCCCTCGCGTGCCCGCCATTGGTGTTTTGTATCTTTAATGATACTATCGTTAATGGCACAGCATAACTGTTTCTTATCTGCCAGATGCCACACTTTTTGGCGGGAAAACAAAAGGGGGAAATAACTACAAGTTAAATATCCCATGGAAGGTCAAGGTTCTACCGGAAGATAAATAAAGAATTGACAGTTCAAGTATGAGAGCAATAACAGGTGGTTAGGGTTGAGGATATGGTTAGTGATAGGGTTAAGGATGTGGTTAGTGTTAGCGTTGAGGATATGGTTAGTGTTAATGTTGAGGATATGGTTAGTGTTAGGGTTAATGAGGTTAAGAAAATGGTTAGTGTTAAGCTTAAGCATATGGTTAGTGTTGATGGTATGGTTAGTGTTAAGGTTGATGGTATTTTTAGTGTTAGGGTTGATGGTATGGTTAGTGTTAGGGTTGATGGTATGGTTAGTGTTAGGGTTGATGGTATGGTTAGTGTTAGGGTTGATGGTATGGTTAGTGTTAGGGTTGACGGTATGGTTAGTGTTAGGGTTGATGGTTTGGTTAGTGTTTGGGTTGATGGTATGGTTAGTGTTAGGGTTGATGGTATGGTTAGTGTTAGGGTTGATGGTATGGTTAGTGTTTGGGTTGATGGTATGGTTAGTGTTAGGGTTGATGGTATGGTTAGTGTTAGGGTTGATGGTATGGTTAGTGTTACGGTTGATGGTATGGTTAATGTTTGGGTTGATGGTATGGTTAGTGTTAGGGTTGATGGTATGGTTAGTGTTAGGGTTGATGGTATGGTTAGTTTTAGGGTTGATGGTATGGTTAGTGTTAGGGTTGATGGTATGGTTAGTGTTAGGGTTGATGGTACGGTTAGTGTTAGGGTTGATGGTTTGGTTAGTGTTAGGGTTGATGATATGGTTAGTGTTAGCGTTAAGAATATGATTAAAATCTATTTAAGTGGGTCTTCTTTAACTTGAAGTCATAATTCGGGGCTAACGTTCTTTTGAAGCACATCAGATCAGACAGCAGACCATCCCCTCCCCCAAACAATTGTTCAATATTTCCTGAAAGTTAAAAACTAACCAGCTTTATATTCTCGTGGCTTTATAATCTCATTGCTTTATAATCTCGTGGCTTTATAATATCGTGGCTTTATATTCTCGTGGCTTTATAATCTCATTGCTTTATAATCTCGTGGCTTTATAATCTCGTGGCTTTATAATCTCATTGCTTTATAATATCATTGCTTTATAATCTCGTGGCTTTATAATATCGTGGCTGTATAATCTCATTGCTTTATAATCTCATGGCTTTATAATTTCATGGCTTTATAGTCTAGTGGCTTTATAATCTCATTGCTTTATAATCTCATGGCTTTATAATCTCATTGCTTTATAATCTCATGGCTTTATAATCTTATGGCTTTATAATCTCATGACTTTATAATTTCATGGCTTTATAGTCTCGTGGCTTTATAATCTCATTGCTTTATAATCTCATGGCTTTATAATCTCGTGGCTTTATAATATCATGGCTTTATATTCTCGTGGCTTTATAATCTCATTGCTTTATAATCTCGTGGCTTTATAATCTCATTGCTTTATAATCTCATGGCTTTATAATCTTATGGCTTTATAATCTCATGACTTTATAATTTCATGGCTTTATAGTCTCGTGGCTTTATAATCTCATTGCTTTATAGTCTCGTGGCTTTATAATCTCATTGCTTTATAATCTCATGGCTTTATAATCTCGTGGCTTTATAATATCATGGCTTTATATTCTCGTGGCTTTATAATCTCATTGCTTTATAATCTCGTGGCTTTATAATCTCATTGCTTTATAATCTTATGGCTTTATAATCTCATTGCTTTATAATCTCGTGGCTGTATAATCTCATTGCTTTATAATATCATTGCTTTATAATCTTATGGCTTTATAATCTCATGGCTTTATAATTTCATGGCTTTATAGTCTCGTGGCTTTATAATCTCATTGCTTTATAATCTCATGGCTTTATAATCTCGTGGCTTTATAATATCATGGCTTTATATTCTCGTGGCTTTATAATCTCATTGCTTTATAATCTCATGGCTTTATAATCTCGTGGCTTTATAATCTCATGGCTTTATAATCTCGTGGCTTTATAATCTCATGGCTTTATATTCTCGTGGCTTTATAATCTCATTGCTTATAATATCATGACTTTATAATGCCATGGCTGTATAATCTCATAATAGTTGTGACATTAGGTTTTGTGCCAACCTGGTGCCTTTAAACTGATGGAGTCTACTGTGGTATCACTAGGGTTGGCGTCAGCCCAGCGTGGTAGGTCCATAGTTCATGTTATCATGGTATCACTAAGGTTGGCATCAGTGTGGTAGGCTTGTCAAATATTTCTGGTCCCATGTCAGAATATTCTGACGCATACAACTATTTCGCCTAGTCTAGGGTTGATAGTCGGACGAACATTTGGATCTCTAAGTTATCTGACTAGTCCAAATTATATACTCTCTTAGTTCAATGCACTATACACCGAGTAACATTGGATAATACTGTGAGTTTATTAGCATTATCAGATATAGCAAGTCATGTAATATCAACTCCAAATCCGGAGGTGCACAGCAATAATCACTCGTTCACAGTAGGTCTGCCAGACTCAGCAACACAAAGCATCGTCCGTGAACATAGTAGTCTCTCTCTCGATCCAACTCGTTATCTCCCCTTTTATATCCTCACAAACCATAATAAAATATAATCGTGATATGAAAATAGTTCACATTCGTTTCACAAGTCCCAGTAGTCCTCAAAATCACAACACACAAACTCTCACTGATTTCATCAACAGTTCAGAGCCATCAACATTTCAGAGCCATCAACTGTTCAGAGCCATCAACAGTTCAGAGCAATCAACAGTTCAGAGCCATCAACAGTTCAGAGCAATCAACTGTTCGGAGCCTTCAACAGTTCAGAGCTGGACACTTATAAAAACTGACTCAACATATCGCCAGATTAATCTAAGGACGGGATACTATATCATTTATATTAAAACATATTGACATAGACAGACTGTTTGCATAATGAAAGAGACAGACTATCTGCATAGTACCATAGACAGACTATCTGCATAGTAACATAAACAATCGGCATAGTTACACAGACAGACTATCTGCGGACATACTGTGTTTGACATACTGTTACGAACAAGTTACACCATATTTGTTCATCTGTTCCGAAGGGGGGGTCACTCTATGAAAACGCTGAGGTCAACTTGCCAAAGGTCATCCCCCCAGCAGCAGCCAATCCGTCGCTCTATGGGATCTATTTTCTTATGGTGTCGTGGGTTAGCTCAAGTGTTCATACACACATTTAATCATGCTCTCCGCCAACACAGGATATCCGGCCTTGTCCTACGCACGGTATTTGTTGGAAGAGTTATGTTTCGTGGACATTTCAACACATGGTCAGACACCTCACGTCGTTTAGTGCCGTCAGATACACCATCTCTCTTAGTGCCGTCAGATACTTCACGTCTCTTAGTGCCATCAGATCCTTCATCTCTCTTAGTGCCGTCAGATTCCTTAGCTCTCTTAGTGCCGTCAGATACACCATCTCTCTTAGTGCCATCAGATACTTCACGTCTCTTAGTGCCATCAGATCCTGCATCTCTCTTAGTGCCGTCAGATACACCATCTCTCTTAGTGCCGTTAGATACTTCACGTCTCTTAGTGCCATCAGATCCTTCATCTCTCTTATTGCCGTCAGATTCCTTAGCTCTCTTAGTGCCGTCAGATACTTCATCTCCCTTAGTACCGTCAGATACTTCATCTCTCTTAGTATCGTCAGATACTTCATCTCTCTTGGTGCCCTCCGCCTTCTACAATACACGATAATGCAGAGGCGTAGCTAAAAGGGGCAGGAGGGGCCATATGCCCCTGGGCGCCAGATTAGTTAGGGGCGCCAAATGTGCTTTGATATTATTATATTGATGAAAATAATGGGCTTGAGAGTTGAAAATATGAATATAGTCTCTTTAAATTACATCTTGTCCCCGGGCGCCAAACACTCTAGCTACGCCTCTGCGTCATACCGAGTACTTGTTGACTCACTAACTTTCCGAAATTTCTTCTATTTTTTAAAACAAAATCCGTTGAATTGTCCGGAGTCGAATGACGCATCGTGACTCGTTCGTCGATAATCTAATGCAGTGGTTCTCAACCTTCCTAATGCCGCGACCCTTTACTACAGTTCCCCATTTTGTGGCGACCCCCAACCACAAAATTATTTTCGTACCTACTTCATACATGTAGAGTATATAAGTTTTCCAGTGGTCTTTGGCGACCCCTATGAAAGGGTTGTTCGACCCCCAAAGGTTCGCGACCCACAGGTTGAGAACCGCTGATCTAATGGTTGTCAAAAACTATTTCCGAAAACCACAAATCTGTATGCGATAAACGCTCTGAAAAAGTCTGTAGAACGTTATTTAACAACCCATGAAAACAAAGATTGTTCGTATAAATCCTTTAGAACAGGCCTGCACAACAAACGGCCCGCGGGACGCATGTGGCCCGCCAGCATCCACTTAGCGGCCCCTGAAGCAACGAAATATACTTTATTATTTTTATTTTCTTCTAGCTGTCCCCACTGTCCTTTTTCCTTTCGTCCGGCACAAGTTTTTCATAAAGTATTACGGCCCACCTTACATTTTAAGTTTTGCGGGCCTGCTTTAGACCATGTAATATCGAACAATGGAGGAGTGGGGCTGAACATTTGACAAAACATGGATGCAAGTAAGGCACTTTATAAGAATCGCAAATAGTGCTCCCCCCCCCCCCCACAACCTTCCCAAAGGCTCGCAACCGCACATTTTTATCACGCACTTTAACTATATTAATATTCTAATGACCCACCTATTGTTAGACCGCACATTTGACCCACCTATTGTTAGACCGCACATTTGACCCACCTATTGTTAGACCGCAGATTTATTTCACCAAATATTTCAAAAATAACAAAAGAAAATATTACACACCAAACACACTGACGTTATTACTTTGTTAAGAATCTCATTTAGCGCAATTATCGGGAATTTTATTTCGTGAAATCGGAGTTATTACATTTCCTTCATTTTTTTCTTGAAAAGGGGGCTTTATTGTGAGATTATTGTGAGATTATTGTGGGATTATTGTGAGATTATTGTGAGATTATTGTGAGATTATATTATTGTGGGATTATTGTGGGATTATTGTGGGATTATTGTGGGACTATTGTGAGATTATTGTGATATTATATTATTGTGGGATTATTGTGGGATTATTGTGAGATTATTGTGGGACTATTGTGAGATTATTGTGATATTATATTATTGTGGGATTAATGTGAGATTATTGTGGGATTATTGTGAGATTATTGTGGGATTATTGTGAGATTATTGTGGGATTATTGTGAGATTATTGTGAGATTATTCTGGGACTATTGTGAGTTGGCGTTTTGGGGATGGGGGCTGAATTTGTTTTTAATGTGTTGTCATCGGCATCGAGTCTTTGTGCCTAAATTCAGCTCGATAGGTTGACGGGAAGTGGGTCAATTAGCCGTCCGAAGATTTAGCCAATCCGCTACCCAGCCAGTCAGCCAGCCACGAAATTAATTCAAGTTAATATAAGGATTTAAAAATAGAATAATTTCTGGCGGTAGTCTGTCAGCTAAACAAACAGACAAATAAATGTTCTTACCGTATCAGCGTTGAGTCAGACAGAGATAGATTGTGAGAGTGATAGATTAAAAGAGTGATAGATTGTGAGAGTGATAGATTGTGAGAGTGATAGATTGTGAGAGTGATAAATTGTGAAACAGTGATAGGTTGTGAGAGTGATAGATTGTGAGAGTGATAAATTGTGAGAGTGATAGATTGTGAGAGTGATAAATTGTGAAACAGTGATAGGTTGTGAGAGTGATAGATTGTGAGAGTGATAAATTGTGAGACAGACATAGATTGTGTGAGAGATAGATTGTGAGACAGAGATAGATAGTGAGACATATATAGATTATGAGACAGAGATAGACAGTTAGACAGAGATAGATTATGAGACAGAGATAGATTGTGAGACAGAGATAGATTGTGAGACATATATAGATTATGAGAGAGATAGATTGTGAAAGATATAGATTGTGAGAGAGATAAATTGTGAGAGAGATGGATTGTGAGAAAGATAGATTGTAAGAGAGATAGATTGTGAGACAGAGATATATTGTGCTCAGGGATATATTGTGAGAGAGAAAAAGATTGTGAGAGAGATAGATTGTGAGAGAGAGATAAATTGTGAGAGAGATAGATTGTGAGAGAGATGGATTGTGAGAAGAGATAGATTGCAAGAGAGATAGATTGTGAGACAAACACTCTATTGACAAACACTCCAATGAGTTCTCCAATTTTAAGGGTGCATGGTAGCAATATCACGTCCAATTCACACTATTGTAAGTCTATTGAATAGAACCTTATCTCACGGTCAGTCTATTGAATAGAACCTGATCTCAAGTTCAGTCTATTGAATAGAACCTGATCTCAAGTTCAGTCTATTGAATAGAACCTGATCTCAAGTTCAGTCTATTGAATAGAACCTGATCTCAAGTTCAGTCTATTGAATAGAACCTGATCTCATGGTCAGTCTATTGACCTCAACTACCTGCAATTTTAATAGGGATTCTTTGCTATTGTGTAAGATTGCTTCGATTCACACAAATATGGTTGTGTAGTACCCACTAATTGACTTTTTAAACTTCTCTCAAAACCGCACTTTTGCCAATGTTTGCGATAAAATAAAAACTTTTAGTCACATTTTAAACCGGTTTTTACCGTTATAATCAACGTCCAAATCTATACAAATAAATTGAAAATCGAAATTAGACTGGTCGGTGAGATTTGACTGAAACCGGCGCGGAGGGTCACATTATAGATATGAGAATGGGGAAAGCGCGCGGGGCAAATTAACACTCAACTTTGAGGTCATGTATCTGGCCGTAAAATATTAACTTGCGGGCCGCAAATTGCCGCGGGCCGCGAGTTTGAGATCCCAGATCTAGAACACAGTGAGACACTTAAGACACTTCTGGTCATCCACGGCATGCTGGTCTATTTACAGTTGTCTTGACCAAGTCGTGCCATTGGAACAAATAGACAAGGATGAGAGAGTGAGTCTTACATGAGTTTGTAACATTTAATTTGTTTTAAGATTTTAAAACAGTGGAGAGCATTGAACTGGTCTAAACCCTTGAACATAACTCAGATTAGGAGTCTAAACCCTTGAACATAACTCAGATTAGGAGTCTAAACCTTTGAACATAACTCAGATTAGGAGTATAAACCTTTGAACATAACTCAGATTAGGAGTCTAAACCCTTGAACATAACTCAGATTAGGAGTCTAAACCTTTGAACATAACTCAGATTAGGAGTCTAAACCCTTGAACATAACTCAGATTAGGAGTCTAAACCCTTGAACATAACTCAGATTAGGAGTCTAAACCCTTGAACATAACTCAGATTAGGAGTCTAAACCTTTGAACATAACTCAGATTAGGAGTCTAAACCCTTGAACATCACTCAGATTAGGAGTCTAAACCCTTGAACATAACTCAGATTAGGAGTCTAAACCCTTGAACATAACTCAGATTAGGAGTCTAAACCCTTGAACATAACTCAGATTAGGAGTCTAAACCCTTGAACATAACTCAGATTAGAAGTCTAAACCCTTGAACATAACTCAGATTAGGAGTCTAAGCCCTTGTACATTAGATAGTATGCTAATGTCATGTTTGTGTGTGTTGTGGCGGGAAGGTCGTCTAGGGGTTAGGTCCCTTCCAATAGCCACAGAAACACACACAAACGAATCAGAGCCTAAGCTCGGTTTTCTTTCTCTCTGATAATTATTGATAATAACTTTAAGATAGTGTTTGAAATAAATGTTATTTAATTTCCTATTGGATGTGCCAAGTCACAACGACAATACCGCTCATTGTTGAAAACAGCCCAGAGAAACAAAACACTCAATCTTTCCTTATAAAAGAAACCGTTTTAGCCTGACGTCCATAACAACAATTCTCCACCATATATATCGCACCAACCCGGAATTGCGTCATGGCGCATTCATTACTTGTTAGGCTTGGTGCGATATTTGGGGAATTCCCAAAAGCAAACATTATTTCTTATTATTAAATTTATAAACACGGACACATAACATCAACACGCGATATGTCCGTGACACGTCCCCCCTCACGAGTGACTTTAGGTGAAACCCAATGTTGCGAGTTTAAAAATAAAACAACGGTCATCTCGTGTGTATGTTATGTTATGGTCAATTTGACACCGCAGTTACAACTTTAAAACATATTGATAATAATGGAAAAAATCACGAAATGTCTCAATTATAAAACCATATCATCTTTCATAATGTGAAAGTGAAAAAGAGTTTAAAACCAATGTCAATGTCTGAGCCTTTGGGGACAGCCATGAATAGTCCCGTCATTTGTTAAATATAAGACGGTGGAATGTTTCGTGGATCCCCTTGTTTTAAAAAATTGTGAAGGTTATTGAACCCACGTAACTCTCCTCTCTCTCTCCTCATGTCTGCCCTGCACGGCCCAGTAGTCATGTAATCATCGTCACAGTTAACAACATAATTGCAAGGGAAGCATATTTTTATATCATTAGCAATGTTAATTTTAGCTAAATCAATCATTTTTATGTTGATATTTCCATCTTCTTTGGATGGAAATACTTCACAATCTGTGCCCTCCAGGCAGTCATTAACATCTTCTTTGTAATTTTCACAAATATCTGAGTTCAATTGGGGGGCAGCCGAAAACTGCGATGTACCCTCTTCCTCAAAACACAAAATCTCGCATGAGCTTGACTCATGGGTGTTTATGAGCTCTGTCAAAATTTCAACGTGGCGACATCTTGTGGTCGCTGTCTTATTCAAGGTTAAGGTCTCCACCTCGTGGTTACCGCAGTTTGTCCCAGTTTTAACTTTATCAGCTCGCTTGCGTGGAAGCGGAATGTGATTCATACATTCAACACCCGTGAGTTTATTTTCAAAAAACCCAGGTACGCCATAAACCTCAGGCAATCAATCAAAATCAATTTTTGTAGCATCAATTACACCAGTTTCACAATCAATATTACTGTCAGAATTAGTGAGGGAACCATCAACAACCTTAGGTTCCAAATCAACATGACCATATGAACCATCAAAAACTTTAGATTGCAAATCAATATCATTATATAAACCATCAACAACTTTAGGTTCCAAATCAATATCATAATATGAAATATCAATAAAACTAAGACTTGGTTCATTATTGGTGTAAGGGTGATCGTCATTGTCTAAATCCTCACACCTTTCATCTTTATCAACATTATTCAGCTTATATGTACATGTGTCAGTGTCTTGAAAATATTCGTCAATTATACCAAACTGAACAAAATCGGGTTCGTCATTTTTCTTACTTTTGCTACGGCCCCTTTTTTCTGTTGCATTTTTAGTTTCTGTCAGTTTTACCCAGGACTTGTTATCTCGGGACCATTTAAGCTCATTACCACTAACCTCCACTTTAGTATATTTTCTCTGTCTACTTTGCGCATAATTACTCTTACTCTTAAAGAGCCCCTCTCGCTTGTTTTCTTTAAAAACTTTCTGATCAACTTTACAATCAGGAAAGCCTGGTCCCTCGTCCAAACAATTTGACGTTATGTCTACTTCGGTAGTCATGTGACCATGTTCTTCAATAGTAATTTTAAATTCATTAAGGGTGTTTATGTCAATAGATTTCTTAAAAATTATTTCCTCATATATTTTTCTTACTACAGATTCCGGTGGCTTATAAGCATAAATCCATCTGACGCATTCTTCTCTAAGTTCGCGAAGAGCTTTTTCGTTCTGTCCCTTTTTATCCCCAATAGGTTTTACACTAAAGGCCATGTCTTCTCGTTTATTACCGTTTATAACCCTATCACCAGGAGAAAAATGTCCCTCTCGAGTACCATTTAGTATATTATCCTCAGCCATTTTCATCTCATATTCTTGTTTTCTCTTTCTTTCTTCTCGCTGACATGCGCGAATGGCTCTTTCCTTTTCGCGCATGGCTCTTTCCTCGTCGCGAATGGCTCTTTCCTCGTCGCGAATGGCTCTTTCCCTATTTATGACCCATTGCTTTGCTTCCTCACCTTCCAAACCCAAATCTATCGCCATTTGCTTAATTTCGGCAATGTTTGGTAACGACATTTTGTTTCAAAATCTTAAGACAATATATATATATATATATATATATATATATATATATCTTTTAAAATTTACAACATAAAAAATGGAGCACAGTTGCAATACAAATGGGTATGTAGTGAATTAAGTAAATTTCTAATTGAAGGCTACTTTACAAACTATAGATGCTTACTTTAAAAAATGCATAATGACCCAACAGAAATAGCAATGGTAATATAATTTACTTAAAATAATTAATTTTTATTAATTGATTTGAGATGCTTCTCTTGATGTGTAGCTCTGAGAGTTCGGGTGTCCTGCAAAGTGTATAATTCATGTGTTCGTCCGAATAGTTTTAGGAAGATAGGTATCCGGTCTGGCATGTCTGGTGCCTCCAATGGTCCAATGTGGTATGGATCACTTTACGGGCTTCCACTGTAGCGAATAGTCATGACTAGTGTGGTTCATTTGACAGGCCTCTGGAGTGGCGAATGGTTAGGGCTGGTATGTCCCTTTCGACGGGCTGGTATGGTTGGTTTGACGTAACCCGATGTGGGGGATAATTAATAACAGTTTTGGTACTTTTGACGGGCCAAGCGTTTGTGACTGAAGTGCGTATTGACTTGTTTGGTGAGTTGGGCTTATATGGCTGGTTTACCCGGCCAACTGTCGTGACTGGTCGGCTGGTACTGCTGGTTTGACGGTCTGATACGTCTGGTTTAACGACCTGGTATGACAGATTTGCCGGGAGTGCTTCTGGATTGGTATTGCTGGTTGTTTTGACGAGCTAGTGTGGCTGCGAACAGGCCTGGTATGGCTGCGAACAGGCCTGGTATGGCTGGTTTGACGGGCTTGCACAGTGTGACTGTTATAGCTTCAACTGTGATAGATAAATATGACTGGTATGGCTCGACTGGCCTACTTGTAGTGAATGATTGTGGCTGTTGGCCTGGTTGACTGGAGTGCATCAGGTTTGACGATCCAGCACTGTGGCAAATGGTAGGCTTGAATGGTTTCCTTCATATGCCCCTCACTGTGGCGAATGATGGGTTGGTATGGACGTTATGGCTCTTTGTGAGGACGGGTATGGCTTCTTTAATTGTAGTAAACGGTTGTGCCTTGCGTGGTTGATTTGCTTGTTTAACTGGACTGCATAGTGTAAAGCTGGTTTAACCGGAATCTCAAACTGGCGAATGTAACGGCCTAGTATGGTTAGTATATGTGGCTTGTTTTACGAGCACCCACTGTGGCGATATGTGAGCTGGTATGTACGATTATGGCTCTCTGTATGGACGAGCCCCCACTGTGGCGAGAAGGTCGTCTAGGGGTTAGGTCCCTTCCAATAGCCACAGAAACACACACAAACGAATCAGAGCCTAAGCTCGGTTTTCTTTCTCTCTGATAATTATTGATAATAACTTTAAGATAGTGTTTGAAATAAATGTTATTTAATTTCCTATTGGATGTGCCAAGTCACAACGACAATACCGCTCATTGTTGAAAACAGCCCAGAAAAACAAAACACTCAATCTTTCCTTATAAAAGAAACCGTTTTAGCCTGACGTCCATAACAACAATTCTCCACCATATATATCGCACCAACCCGGAATTGCGTCATGGCGCATTCATTACTTGTTAGGCTTGGTGCGATATTTGGGGAATTCCCAAAAGCAAACATTATTTCTTATTATTAAATTTATAAACACGGACACATAACATCAACACGCGATATGTCCGTGACATGTGTTGATGTCATGTCTGTGTGTGTTGATGTCATGGATTTGTGTGTTGATGTCATGGATGTGTGTTTTAATGTCATGGCTGCGTGTGCTAATGTCATGGTTGTGTGTGTTAATGTCATGGCTGTGTGTGTTAATGTCATGGCTGTGTGTGTTAATGTCATGGCTGCGTGCGTTAATGTCATGGCTGCGTGTGTTAATGTCATGGTTGTGTGTTAATGTCATGGTTGTGTGTTAATGTCATGGTTGTGTGTGTGTTAATGTCATGGTTGTGTGTTAATGTCATGGTTGTGTGTGTTAATGTCATGGTTGTGTGTGTTAATGTCATGGTTGTGTGTGTTAATGTCATGGCTGTGTGTGTTAATGTCATGGTTGTGTGTTAATGTCATGGTTGTGTGTGTTAATGTCATGGTTGTGTGTGTTAATGTCATGGTTGTGTGTGTTAATGTCATGGCTGTGTGTGTTAATGTCATGGTTGTGTGTTAATGTCATGGCTGTGTGTGTTAATGTCATGGCTGTGTGTGTTAATGTTATGGATGTGTGTGTTAATGTTATGGATGTGTGTGTTAATGTTATGGATGTGTGTGTTAATGTTATGGATGTGTGTGTTAATGTTATGGATGTGTGTGTTAATGTTATGGATGTGTTTGTTGATGTCTTGGCTGTGTGTGTTAATGTTATGGCTGTATGTGTTGATGCTTGCTGCTCTCCACTCTTAATTCATCGCCACAGTTGTATTTTGTAGCTGGTTTATTTATCAACATGTCAGCCGTTCGACTGCGGTGTTTCTACGTCACAATGCCTGCAGTGTTTCCACAATCCTTTTGTTCCAAGACTTTTGTCTGGTAGGGCAATTGGTGGGTAGATAACATAATGGTTGAAAACAGTTTTGACAAATATACCATTAAAAATAACATATAAGTATAACAAACATCTCAGTATAACATATCAGTTTAACATGTCGATATAACATGACCTCTTGGGATAAGTTAACCTTTCAGAAAAAAACATCTCATTATAACAAACATCTCAGTATAACATAATATTTCAGTATTACAAAACATCTCAGGATAACATCTTATGATAACATCTCATTATAACAAACATCTCAGTATAACATAATATTTCAGTATTACAAAACATCTCAGGATAACATCTTATGATAACATCTCATTATAACACAACATCTCAGTATAACATAATATTTCAGTATTACAAAACATCTCAGGATAACATCTTATGATAACATCTCATTATAACACAACATCTCAGTATTCTATCTCTATATAACATCTGAGTTTGACATCGCATTGTAACTTTTGCCAACAGTCTAACAATTGAGCAATCGGATCACCGTACTTTACCATGGTGTGGAAAGGGGGTGCAGGGAGAAGGATCGTCTGCTGTATTTTATATGTTTTCCCGCCTAAAGAAGTTTTGCTTGATTCACCGTGGCTCTGTTGATATCACTTACATATAGCGTGTTTATGTCCTTTAAGTAATGTTTATAAACAAACACCAGATTTATTTTATTTTTTTTTAATTTACTTTTTTTTTTTTTTTTTTAATGAAAACACCGTGGTTGCTCGTCTTGAGTTAATTCTCTCATATATGTTATACTCTTAATTTCTGTCACTTGAATTAAACTGTTAATTATGTCAATTGTGCTAAACGGTAATTTGTGTGAATTGTGCTAAATTGTTTTTTATGTTGTGTGTGATAACATTTATGAACACTATCTCCTTAGACTTGGTTCGAGGTCATCAAAAAACACACAATAGACATACAATAAACACACAAAAAACATACAATAAACATACAATAAACACACAAAAAAACATGCAAAAAAAACATACAATAAAAAAACAAACACACAACTCCATACACTGCCATTATAAATTATGACATGTCACAAATAAATGTCACTTATAAATATATTGCTGATCATAGTTTCCAGCCCCTACTACGTGTCAGCTAGTGCATTGGTCGGACAACTCATTAGTCAAAAGAGCCATAAATCAGTATCTGCAAAAAAAAAATGTTGAGAGACAAATTTCTTTTCAAGAACCCATGTTTTTCGGAGTAAAAAAACCGATTTGTGACCGGCTGGCCGAGCCGCACACATGTCCCTAAAACAAAAAGCCTGTCCATTTCAGTCCAGTTGGCCCCCCTCTCTGAATAGTTTGCCCCCTGTCTGGCTAGTTTGTTCCCTCTCTGACTAATTGGCCTCCTCTTAAGCGTTAACGACAGGCCTGAATGAAGTTGTCTATAAAATCATCCGGTCTTTCAGTCAATCCCAAAAAGATGTATTTATTGATTGCTTCCCTTTATTTCCTTCCCAGTCTTTTTTTTTTATAATTTTCAGGGGACGCTACTAGAAAGACTTTATTATCACAGTAATAGATTGGCTACCTCCCTTTGACCTTAAAAAATCCATTTGTAAACTTCCCGTTGATTATCATCTAATGTTAATTTCACATCATATAAAGTAAATTATATTATAAAGATGTGCCGCCATGATACAACGATGAGAGGACATAAACAAGCAAACCTTAACACACTTAACACACTCGTACCTTAACACACTTGACACACGCGTTAGTTTGTTTGTGTTGATTTTAATATGTGCGTTTTAGGTTGTTTTGCCCTGATTTTTTATCCTGCTTAATGTAAGCCAGCGTAATATGTACAATTTGACATATCATTTGAGTTAACCTATTTATTGTTGTGATTGCCAAGTTTTGTATGTACGTCAGTCTTTTTGACCGTAAAAGAGCTCTTTATGTCATTGCACATAATAAATGAAATAAATTAAAAAAACAATACTTACTTAACTATTGATTTATTCTTAATGCACATATTTCTCATACTCATGTGACGACCCATTTAGTCGTGCCGCACAGACAAACAAACAAACAAACAATTGTACAGGTTTAGTTCAGATTTAACTCAATTTTTATAGTAAAATCAAACTCATGACTTTCAAATGTGCGTTTATAACACGAATAAAAAGAAAAATTGGATTTTTTTCCTGATGATTGGGACGCGTGCAGCCCGCAGGCCGTGAGTTGCCCGTCCCTGGTGCAGAGTCTGTGAACTAGACTAGGAATTTGGAAGTTAGGAACAAGCTATTTAAAAACTGAAGTCAAATGCATGCATTCAGAAACATGGTACAACGGAAGTTCAGGACATTCTTAGTTCATACAATTGGTGATGTAACTCACCAGACGATTGGTGATGTAACTCACCAGCCAATTGTTGATGTAACTCACAAGATAATTGGGGAGGTACCTCACAATACAATTGGGGATGTAACTCACCAGACAATCGGTGATGTAAGTCTCAAGACAATTGGTGATGTAACTCACCAGACGATTTGTGATGTATCTCACCGGACGATTGGTGATGTAATTCACCGGACGATTGATGATGTAGCTCACCAGACAATTGGTGATGTAACTCACCAGACAATTGGTGGTTTAACTCAACCAGACAATTGGTGGTTTAACTCCACCAGACAATTGGTGATGTACCTCAACAGGCAAATAGTGATGTCACTTCACAAGTCAATTGTTGATGTCACGCCACCAGATAAGTGGTGATGATGATATCCACAGACCAATTTTGTTGCTAACACTACAACACAAGCGGTCTTGAAGTGCTTCCTCTCCGTGCAGCCACATGAAGCCCATCAGAGCTTTGGCTACACCATCAAGTACTGTTTGGATACTAAGTACTATTCCGGACATTTCTCCGTATCCACTCCTGCAAAAACGCTTTTTCTTGGAAACCCGAACAGTTCTGGTGACCTCAGTTTAGACGTTGATGAGAGAAAATGTTGAATGTTAGTAAACAATATCCCATGTTGACTTCATCCTGTTAGTAAACAATATCCCATGTTGACTTCATCCTGTTAGTAAACAATATCCCATGTTGACTTCATCCTGTTAGTAAACAATATCCCATGTTGACTTCATCCTGTTAGTAAACAATATCCCATGTTGACTTCATCCTGTTAGTAAACAATATCCCATGTTGACTTCATCTTGTTAGTAAACAATATCCCATGTTGACTTCATCCTGTTTGCCATTTTCAATGTTTCATCACTCATGTGAGAATGGGATATTTATGTTGGGTCGCGTCCCACTACTCACTGCTACACTAATCTCTAATTTTATAATAATCCCTAATGTTACACTAATCCTTATTTTTTTCTAATCCATGATTTTACATTAATCCCTAATTTTACACTAATCCCTAATATTACACGAATCCTTAATTTTACCCTGATGCATACTTCTCTCACTGAGTTGCAATGTGAACGTTTAGAACAGAGGTCCCCAAACCTTTTTGTCTCGTAGACCACTTGCCTTGTTTTTCGGTTTTGGGTAGACTGCTTACCTGATATTGATTTTTTGCAAATTCATTAACATGAACATTTACGTTTTTAAAATTGTTACATCATAGGTACTTTTATAATTGATGTATGAAGATATATGTCTTTATATTATAAGGTAATATTATGTAAGTAAATGGTACTATCTGTGTATGTGGATTATTCCATTCATGGAATGCCAAAATAGAAGACACGACCTGCTTACATGAGATCCATTATTGTTGATCCCCATTTTCATTTCATGAACAACCAATTTTGTTTTCGCTGACAAGGACCCCTTGCAAGTTGTCGTCGACCCCTGAGTGTTAAATCTCTGGTTTAGAAGTAACTATGTGATAACGACAGATCATGACGTCACATATGAACCTTTCCCTTTTTTTTAAAAATCCTTTATATCAACTTCTCTTTTGTTCGTGGGTGGCTGGTGGGCAGGAAAATCCTTCGGACGGCTAATTGGCCCACTTCTCGTCAACCCATCAAGCTGAAACTTGGCACATTCTATCAAAATCTTTTTTTTTTAATATCGCGTTTGGTGCGTAATATTTTATTTTGTTTTTCAAAAATTGTTTGTATTAAAGCGGGTGGGTTATTAAAATATTAATATACATTTCAGGATCGTGAAAAAAAATGTGCAGTTGCTGGCCTTGATGGGGGAGCACTAATTGGGATTCTTATATAGTGCGTTACTTGTATGCATGTTTTCTCAAATTTCAGCCCCCCCCCCAACCCCATTGCTCCATATTACATTTTATAAAAGATTTATTCGAAAAGCTTCGTTTTTAGGATTCTTTAATTAACTCTTGAATTCCACACACTCAAATTCCACACACTCAAATTCCACACACTCAAATTCCACACACTCAAATTCCACACACTCAAATTCCACACACTCAAATTCCACACACTCAAATTCCACACACTCAAATTCCACACACTCAAATTCCTCACACTCAAAGTGATGCCATTCAATCAAATGCACACATCTTTGGTCTGCTTAAATGTAACGACTACAGAGATACACACTTAACTAAGTCACCTCACAAGGTCATCAACTAAAACACCTCACAAGGTCATCAACTAAAGCATCTCACAAGGTCATCAACTTAAATTCAGAATCTGTTGATGGAACTTTTACAAGACATGTATTAGACGTGTAGCAGACAAGTATTAGACGTGTACCAGACAAGTTTTGAACTTGTACCAGACACATATTGTACACCATAGATTGCATTGGACTTGTATCAAACATGGTTTGGGACTTATACCCTAAACGGTACTGGACTTTTACCAGACCAGGAGTGGGCTAAAGCTAATCAAGGAGTTGGCTTGCGCCAGCGAAGACATTGGACAAGACATTGGACAAGACATTGGACAAGACATTGGACAAGACATTGGACAAGACATTGGACAAGAGATTTAACTTATACCTGACAGACTTTGAGCTGGTACAAACCACGACACAAACCACGACATTGGAACAGACAAGACAAATATTGGACTTGTACTAGATAATGTATAGGATCAGTACCAGACAAGGTATATAGTTCACAGGACTGTACCATATAAGGTATTGAACTTGCACCAGTCATGGTATAAGACTAGTACCTACAAGATATAAGACTAGTACAAGGCAAAGTATTGGACTGTACCAGACTTGGACTGTACCAGACTTGGACTGTACTAGACAAGGACTGTACCAGACAAGGACTGTACCAGACAAGGCCTGTAACAGACAAGGGGACCAGGTACCGTAGCCAGGTATTTCCAATTCTATTAGCTATATCACTGAGATATGGCGAATCCGATTACACCTCGTCAGTATTCGATTAACACATACCGTGAGAAATATCGTGAATTCGATGAGTGGGTTCTGTCCAACATCCCATATTCGTGAACTAGGAATGAATGCTCCAGTAATCACGCCACCCAATGTCTTTTCTCTCATTCTCTATTTTTCTTTTCCCCTTTCTTTAGATCTCGTCCGGCTTCTAAATTGACCGGTGAATAATCCGGATGTAATTACTGGTCGCCGGGCAGACAGCCTGGTATTATCACTTATTTAGCATTGCCGGCCCCCTCATTAAGCCGTTTCTGTCAAACGCTTGTATTGACAGCCCTGGCCTAGATATAATTACATCGACCAGGAGTTTGTGTTAGCCGCTCTGATGGTAGTGGCTATATCTGATGGTAGTGCTATGTCTGATGGTAGTGGATATGTCTGATGGTAGTGGCTAGGTCTGATGATAGTGGCTATGTCTGATGGTTGGGGCTACGTCTGATGGTAGTGCTATGTCTAGTGGTAGTGATATGTCTGATGGCAGTGGCTATTTCTGATGGTAGCGCTATGTCTGATGGTAGTGCTATGTCTGATGGTAGTGGCTACGTCTGATGGTAGTGATATGTCTAATGGTAGTGGCTACGTCTGATGGTAGTGGCTGTGTCTGGTGGTAGTGCTATGTCTGATAATAGTGCATACGTCAGATGGTAGTGCTATGTCGGATAGGAGTGTTGTGTCTGATGGTAGTGTTATGTCTGATACTAGTGCATACGTCAGATGTTAGTGGCTGTGTCTGATGGTAGTGCTATGTCTGATAGTAGTGGCTATTTCTGATGGTAGTGCTATGTCTGATGGTTGGGGCTACGTCTGATGGTAGTGCTATGTCTGATGGCAGTGGCTATTTCTGATGGTAGCGCTATGTCTGATGGTAGTGCTATGTCTGATGGTAGTGGCTACGTCTGATGGTAGTGCTATGTCTGATGGTAGTGGCTACGTCTGATAGTAGTGCATACGTCAGATGGTAGTGCTATGTCGGATAGGAGTGCTATGTCTGATGGTAGTGTTATGTCTGATACTAGTTCATACATCAGATGTTAGTGGCTGTGTCTGATGGTAGTGCTATGTCTGATAGTAGTGGCTATTTCTGATGGTAGTGCTATGTCTGATGGTAGTGGCTACGTCTGATGTTAGTGATATGTCTGATGGTAGTGACTATATCTGATGGTAGTGCTATGTTTGATAGTAGTGCTATGTCTGATGGTAGTGGCTATTTCTGGTGGTAGTGCTATTTCTGATGGTAGTGTTATGTCTGATACTAGTGCATACGTCAGATGTTAGTGGATGTGTCTGATACTAGTGCATACGTCAGATGTTAGTGGCTATGTCTGATGGTAGTGCTATATCTGATAGTAGTGGCTATTTCTGATGGTAGTGCTATGTCTGATGGTAGTGTTATGGCTGATACTAGTGCATACGTCAGATGTTAGTGGATGTGTCTGATGGTAGTGCTATGTCTGATAGTAGTGCATGCGTCAGCTATGTCTGATGGTAGTGCTATGTCTGATGGTAGTGCTATGTCTGATGGTAGTGCATACATCAGATGGTAGTGGCTGTGTCTGATGGTAGTGCATACGTCAGATGGTAGAGGCTTTGTCTGATAGTAGTGGCTACGACTGATGGTGGTGCATACGTCCGATGCTAGTGGCTATGTCTGATGTGATGGCTATTCTGATGATAATGACTATTTCTGATGCTAGTGACTACGTGATGGCAGTGGCTACGTAAAAGGTGTGCGGCTCTGTTTTATGGTAGTGCATACGTCAGATGGTACTTAATACGTCTGATGTACTGGGTGTGTCTGGTGGTAGTGGCTATGTCTGATGGTAGTGGCTATGCCTGATGGTAGTCTTCTGGTTGTGCAGTGCCGCGCCCATATTGATTTTAAAAACATTTGCCGCACCCTATCTCTATTTTAAAACATATTTCCCTCACACTACAATAAAAATGCAAATAAATATCTTATTATAGGTCGTCTAATTGTCTGCCCCTAGATGTGCCCCTAGATGTGCCTCTAGATGTGCCCCTGTGACAGTATTGACTAAAAGAAGTATCGTCATCACGTGACCTCCTAGCAATTTGACTTTTGACCAGACACTACTGATATCTTTCAAATACCTTTGCAATTGACCATTGGGTCAATATTACCAATGACCTTTGACCTTTGGTTTTATTACTGACCTCTATGCATCCATTGATTTCTAGACCCAAGTGTGGCCAAATTAGTCCACTATCGAACGTATGCCAACAGTGGCTCAAATTCTTCACCGATTGCCAAAACTACTTTGTGGCCAAATTACCAAGCACTACTTTAATGCCCGCGCTACGCTCCTAAAGTAATTTACTAGTGCTAATGTGCTAATGGTCCCTGTGGTAGTTTTATATGTGCCCATAACCTTATAACAGTAGCTTCCAGGGACTGCTGGGACACCCGTGCCCCTGGGGTCATGTGAGTGGGACTGGAAGGGGGTGGGGTCCTAATAACAGACCATCTGGTTGTTACACTGTTGTTACATCATGCACTCACGTGACAGGGCCAGAGAGTAGGGCATCTTTGTTACTGTAATGATGAGGGCCAGGAGAAGTCGTGTTTGTTACTGTGTGACAGGAGAAGTCGTGTTTGTTAATGTGTGACAGGAGAAGGCGTGTTACTGTGTGACAGGAGAAGTCGTGTTTGTTAATGTGTGACAGGAAAAGTCGTGTTTGTTAATGTGTGACAGTGACAGGAGAAGTCGTGTTTGTTACTGTGAATAGCGTGGGCGGGGGGTGAATTAATAAATTTGCATAAGGAGTAGAAAAGCAGTTGTTCTCAGATGTGTTCCTATGTTCCTGTACACATAGACCAAAAAATTATTTTTATGGTTTTAGGACTAGTCACGTCTCCAATGAATTAAACATGTCGTAGTTGTTGATATAAATATGTCGTAATTGACTTAATATGTCTTCCTAGATTGGATATATCGTACTTCATTGTATATATCGTACTTCATTGTATATATCGTACTATGATTGTATATGTCTTATACGTGTATGTCCATATCTGCACAAATAAAATTGCAACAGGTTTTAACCCCAATAAGCCACATATTCGCTTAATCATGTTCATCTTTGATCAAATTCAAATATACCCCTCACTCACACACACACACACACACATGAGCCACATATCCACGTTATCATGTCATCTTTGTTCAAATACACCACTCCTCCACAACAAAACCCTTTAATTCCTTATTACCCCACAACCTGTTACAACCCCCAATTATTTCTCTTTCTTACCATCTCTAAACGTATTTAATCTTTCCACCACTGCTCCTCCACGTCTGCCCCACACGAAACAGCCCGTTGTCCCCCCCCCCCTTTTCCAATCTGTTTGTACCTTCATCTGCTCGCCCCATTCCAACCAAACGGTTAATCCTACCCCCACCCTCAACACCCCACTATGTTAATGCCTCCCCCCACACCCCACACTACCCCACTGTGTCACTACCCCACCCTCCCACTCCCCAAACCCCATCTGTCTTTCCCTCCACCCGCAAACTCTTCTACCAGTTCCTCGCACCTCCCGCCCCCTCCCCTCTATTGATTGGCCTCTGCTGTTCCTGGTAGGGCAATTTGAAGCCATGCGGTAATTAAACTAAGCGTGATAACCCCTGGTAGCCCTGTCATTGAGATAGCTCAAGGCAAGCGTGGATCGATGACCAACTTCCACCCAACACCGTTATCATTTGCACACCCACCCTGCCACACTCTTGCCAGTGCTGTGCCACACCCACCGCATCCCACTCTTGCCAGTGCTGTGCCACACCCACCCCGTCACACTCTTGCCAGTGCTGTTCCACACCCACCGCATCCCACTCTTGCCAGTGCTGTGCCACACCCACCCCGTCACACTCTTGCCAGTGCTGTTCCACACCCACCCCGTCACACTCTTGCCAGTGTTGTGCCACATCTACCCCGTCACACCCTTGACAGTGTTGTGCCACATCTACCCCGTCACACTCTTGCCAGTGTTGTGCCACATCTACCCGGTCACACTCTTGCCAGTGCCGTGCCACATCTACCCCGTCACACTTTGCCAGTGCCGTGCCACATCTACCCGTCACACTCTTGCCAGTGTTGTACCACATCTACCCCGTCACACTCTTGCCAGTGCTGTACCACATCTACCCCGTCACACTCTTGCCAGTGTTGTGCCACCTCTACCCCGTCACACTCTTGCCAGTGTTATGCCAGATCTACCCCGTCACACTATTGCCAGTGCTGTGCCACATCTACCCCGTCACACTCTTGCCAGTGCCGTGCAACATCTACCCCGTCACACTCTTGCCAGTGCTGTGTCACATCTACCCCGTCACACTCTTGCCAGTGTTGTGCCACACCCACCCCGTCACACTCTTGCCAGTGTTGTACCACATCTAACACGTCACACTCTTGCTAGTGGTGTGCCACATCTACCCCGTCACACTCTTGCCAGTGCTGTTCCACACCCACCCCATCACATCTCCCAACTACACCCCTTCTCCCTATTGATTTCATCCAACAAATTTACCTCTGACCCTTCCAACTATAGCTTTTAGATCAGCGGTTCTCAACCTGTGGGTCGCGACCCCTTTGGGGTCGAACAACCCTCACACAGGGGTCGTCTAAGACCATCGGAAAACACATATTTATGAAGTAGTAACTAAAATAATTTTAAAGTTGGGGGTCACCACAACATGAGGAACTGTATTAAAGGGTCGCGGCATTAGGAAGGTTGAGAACCACTATGTTAGATGAACCCACTAAAACTGATGACTCCTCTCTTTCTCAATAGTCCTAGCTCTTTTATTAAATATACTCAATGTTAGATTTTGTAGGATACACTCAATAGTTCTAAAAACTGTGGATGACTGATGACGCTTATGACGCTGATGACTCCGATGAGACTCTGATGAGACTCTGATGACTCCAATGTGACTAGTGTGACTTTGATGACTCTGATGTGCCTCTCATGACTTAATACGACCAGATCTTGGATTGAAATGTCGCAGACAAAAGTATGAAAGGTCAGCCACCTAGCGGCTACAACGCCACGTTACACTAACAACCCATTGAGTACAGAAGCGTAGCTGAGGGGGGGGGGGGCAGATGTCCACGGGCACGAGACTAGATGACGCGCCAAATTGGGCTGTGGTGGTATTTTATTGATGAAAATAGTGGGGGGGGGGGGTAAATGAATCTTGTCTCCGGGTGCCAAAAACTCTAGCTACCCCTCTGAGTAAGCAGGTTGTACGCATGGCTGGCTTGGGTTGGTCAGACGTAGGTCGGAGGACACCATAAAACAATGGCCTTCTAATGACCTTGTAATAGAAACATTTATTCAACGGTGGTCATTTTGTCAAAGATTTCTTAGTTCAAAATCCAAATACCCAAATATAGGCGTGCATGTACATATGGCGTACATGTACATATAGGCGTGCATGTACATGTAAGCGCACATGGATTGTTCCAGTCGCACCCTAACCCCCACCCCCACCAAATCCATGTACTTGTTTGTTTCCAGTCCTACCCCCCCCCTTTACATGTAATTTTAGTGCTCCAGTCACACCCTAAGCCCCCAATACATGTACTTGTTTTGTTCCAGTCAATGTTCCCTTTAAGCTGCGCGGCCGAGCCACAAATTTTTTATAAAAATACTATCGTACAGTTACGCTGCACTCTGCAAAGTAAAACTTTGCACACAACTTTATGATTTTGCACACGAACCAGCAAACCTTAGAGGGAACATTGGTTCCAGTCACACCCAACCCCCCAACCCCCCCCCCCCCCAATACTTGTATTTTTTTTTATGTTCAGTTACACCCTAAACCCCCCTCCCCCCATATGTGTGTACTTGCATTGATAGTCACATCCTAAAAACACTAGTCCTGGTTAGTGGTGAGTTTAAGTATTAAGTATGGACTAACGTTAAAATATAGACTACAGTTTAAGTATAGACTACAGTTAAAATATAGACTACAAGTTTTTTTATTGATTTAAAAGAAGATTGAGTTCATCTGAAATCTAGGCAGAAATAAATAGCAACTAAAACATAGTTTTATAATTCATCCCAATTGATATAACGGTAGTATTTTCAAATGAACGCCTCGCAGACAGAAGGGATCTTCGTCTAACCACCAATTATTGTCTATTTTTGGAAACCCATGGCGTGGAACAATTTCAAATGTCCAAGCTGTATACGTCCTGGTTTTAAATATCCTGGTATTAAATATCCTGGTTTTAAATTTAAAGCGGAGAAAGTGTCACCTTATATAGTTACAAAAGTAATTGTGTTTCTAATGATTGTAGTGACAGGAGTCTTCCAAAGTTTATTGGTTGGCAAATATTTTGCTAAATCAATAGATGACAACATTGGCTTCCAGCTAATCAATGGAAGACAACGTAGTACATTGGCTTCTAGCTAATCAATGGAAGACTACATAGTACATTGGCCTGGAGGAACTGTATTAAATGGTCGTTGCATTAGGAAGGTTGAGAACCACTGATCTAATCAATGGAAGACTACATAGACATAGTACATTGGCTTCCAGCTAATCAATGGATGACTACATAGTACGTTGGCTTCTAGCTAATCAATGGATGGCTACATAGTACATTGGCTTCCAGCCAATCAATGGATGACTACATAGTACATTGGCTTCTAGCTAATCAATGGATGGCTACATAGTACATTGGCTTCCAGCTAATCAATGGATGACTACATAGTACATTGGCTTCTAGCTAATCAATGGATGGCTACATAGTACATTGGCTTCCAGCTAATCAATGGATGACTACATAGTACATTGGCTTCCAGCCAATCAATGGATGGCTTCTATCACTTTCCTTGCATACGGGCACGCACATCAGCCACGTGTTTTTGTGACCGACACACGACCCCTAGCGCCGTGCATAAATGTCTGAGCACGTGTGTGCCGTGTGTGAGCGCACCGGCCATGACAATGTGGTCACGTGCACGGGAAGATGCGGCGTGTGTCATGGGAGGCCACTCCGCACACATCGCTGACACACCACTGACACGAGCTGTCTACAATAGATTCGTGTTGGAAAAGGAAGTTATCGCGTGGCTGGCCCATGGTATGGTTAATCCAGTGTGGGCGCGGGTGGGGGAGTGGGTTGGGGGCGGAGGAAATGGAAGGGTGGGGCATGTTGTTCAGTTGTGTCAACCCAGCACGCGGCAACACAGTTTTTGAATTAACATCTTTTGTGCGACAAGATGTGGGGAAGAAGTTAGACTACTAGAATAGCAGCTTCTAAAAATAGCATGATTATCCCCATTGGTTCTAATAAATGACTGCGCGTGCAGCTTGAAATCCGGCACAAGGTTTGGCGCATTTTGAACGCGAGTTTCGTCCAAGCTCAACAGTGCCACTGGCTATCATGTTAATGCCTTACCTGGCTCACCAGTACGCACTCACACTCACACCACGTGCTTTGTGTTGTCACGTGAATTGATTTGCGTTGTCTAGGCCAGAGCAGGGAACGTGGACTGATAGACATTCAAACGGTTGTTTTAAAACTTGATACCCCTAGACGCCTTCTACCTCGCATCATCCCCACCCATTTTATTCTATTTTTAAAAAAAAAATGGTTTGCAAACATCAAATTGGATTTAAAACCCAGTGGGCCAGTCCCTTACATCTTTTCTGATTCTATCCCCCCCCCCCCTCATATAATTTAAAATCAAAGCGAAATTGTCAACACAAACAACATCCACTGTCACTGCCATCATTGGTTTTAAGTCGAAAGTGTGTCGAAGTTTTCACCATTACTAGCTGTGATTTCTACAAGATAAGGTAATTACTGCCACACCCACCGCCGTACCCTGTCCGCTCCACGTAAGCAGCTCATTAAACTGACTTTATCGTCG
Source organism: Omphiscola glabra (assembly GCA_964017045.1). Lineage (NCBI taxonomy): Eukaryota > Metazoa > Mollusca > Gastropoda > Lymnaeidae > Omphiscola > Omphiscola glabra. Next base: position 4,073,265 of record OZ024794.1, on the reverse strand, counting down.
GCCCGAGGCACCTCTCAAGTCATAGCTAAATGTATCGATACAAGATCAGCTTATTGTTCTGCTAAAAAGTCAATTCCACCAGCCACGGGGGCTGGAAACACTAATGACTCATAGGACGGGGAGGGAAAATAAGGGAGTGACTGGGTGGTGTTATATAATTGGGGAGTAGCTAGGTGGAGTTAGATAATTGGGGAGTGGCTGGGTGGGGTGAGAGGAAGGGCATTGGGGAGTGGCTGGGTGTGTTTGGATAATTGGTGAGTGGCTGGTGGAGATGGATAATTGTTGAGTGGATGGGTGGAGTTAGATCATGGGGAATGGATGGGTGGAGTGATATATAAATCACAAGGAGAAAATTCAAAAAGGTGAGATTGCAAGCGAGAAAGAAAGGGAGGGGGTGGCGAAACGGATAAAATACAATTATTGTAAAATTGAGGGCAAGGGTCATCAAACCAGTTCAATAATATCGTGGGCAGCAGAGGAGAAAATGGAACCAGAAAGGGAAACATGTTTTATTGCAAGAGGGTTTCACTTGCTGGCGTCGTGGGGATCTTGAAAATAGACAACTTTGGTTGTGCTAGGTGGTGGGTATATTGTTGTGTGTTTAAGTTTGAAAGAGATTGCGTTGTCTTGGGGGGCACGGATCTGGTTGTGTTAGGTGGAGGGAACTGGTTGTCTTGGGGGCACGGATCTGGTTGTGTTAGGTGGAGGGAACTGGTTGTCTTGGGGGACACGGATCTGGTTGTGTTAGGTGGAGGGAACTGGTTGTCTTGGGGGGGGGGCACGGATCTGATTGTGTTAGGTGGAGGGAACTGGTTGTCTCAGGGTACACGGACTTAGAGGTGTTGGATGGTAGGAATTTGGTTGTGTGTGTGATTTTGTGTGTGGGGGGGGGGGGGGTTGTGTCAGGGCACACGGATTTAGGGGTTTTGCAAATTTGGTTGTGTTTGTGTGAGTGTATCAGTGTATTCGGATTTTCTTATGGGGGAGGGGGAGATTTGATGTGGGCGTGGGGTGATTTGGTTATATTAGAAGGTGACTCTGGTGAGAGTTTGGTTGTTTTAGGTGGTGACTCTGGTGAGAGTTTGGTTGTTTTAGGTGGTGACTCTGGTGAGAGTTTGGTTGTTTTAGGTGGTGACTCTGGTGAGAGTTTGGTTGTTTTAGGTGGTGGAAATGTGGTGGTGCCAAGGGGCGTGGATTATTTTGTGTTGGGACGTGGACTTTGTTTTCTTCGGGGGGCCTAGTGTTAGTCTTTATTTTCATTTGTTTTGTTGCTTTGATTGTAGAGAAGTTTTCCTTTTTCATTTGTTTATATGAAATCATGGGACAACTCTTGTCTCCAGTTTGAAATTTCCAATTGAGATTTGAAGCAGCTGTCGCGGCCAAGTTCTCGTGTTTGGTGCCAGCCAGCAGAACCTCGCGCTACCAGACGAGACCTCTTTTTTCGTCTTCTGAGATGTTGCCGCGGGCTTTCGTTCTCTCTTGCAGCCCATCGAGAATAAGTGCACTCACCAGCCACCTCACTTGATAAGTGCACTCTCCAGCCACCTTTGAGAGTACTGAGCAAACTTGACTCATAATGACTTGACCATCCACAAGGACAAGACATTTTCTCCCTCCCTCTGTCTCTCCCTCCGTGCTCTCAATTCCTCTTTCTCTCACACTTATCCTACCTTTATCACTCCCGCATACAGGATACAGGATAGTGGCGCAGGGTGTGGCAGGCAAGGGACAGGGTGTGACAGACAAGGGACAAGTGTGACATGCAAGGGACAGGGTGTGACAGGAAAGGGACAGGGTGTGACAGGAAAGGGACAGGGTGTGACAGGAAAGGGACAGGGCGTGACAGGAAAGGGACAGGGTGTAGCAAGAAAGGGACAGTGTATGACAGGAAAGGGACAGGGTTTGAAAATTGAGGATAGGTTTAGTATTAGGAAATTTGCAGGCAATGGACAGGCCTTCCAAATTTAATTTCCTGCGTTTTGAAACAAATAATCAATAGTTTGTCACGATTCGGCTGGGATTCACTGGGATGTTCGTTCGTTTTATTTGTTTCGGTGCAGTGTAGTGAAATGAGATCTATTTATTTAGATTCGTGGAAATTATTAATAATATATTTTTAGGTTCATATATTTATCTTCCATTTATTTAATTGTATTGATATATATATATTTATTTATTTTTTATTTAAGGATATTATATGTTTACAATTATATGTTAAGGTATATGGATCAATGTAGGTTAGTTTAATATGAACAATTCATTTGATGTGTTGTTATTGTTACAGTTTTGCTATGCCTTGTGACAAAGAAATCTGTCTTAAAAGAGGCTCCCATTCTCTTGTCTTCGGACATCGGGTTTTTCCGGTGCGCACACAGATAGCTTGGTCCTAATCTTTCCACCCCGTTCCTCACCCCATCTTTTGCCCCACCCCCACTTCAGCCCCCTCCCCCTCTCCTCAGAACAATTCCTTGTTCCCAGCAATAGCCCGAGGCCTGTGGGTCCTGGCAGCCATGCTGAAAACGCCGTCATTACTCCGAGATTCGGTCACGTGACCTATACAACTTTGGCCATTTCTCGAGAAGATCTCTTGACACGATAAGGGGACGCTAAACCTGATAATTTCTTTGAAAATGGCCGGCTTGTCCCCCCCCCAACCCCCTCCTTACACCCCATTTCGGACTTTGGAAGATTGATTTGTGTGCAATGTGTGTGTGTGTGTGTGTATTCGCAGTGTGCTGAACGGGCGTGTAGAGTGCTGTGTGTATTACCTGATGAGGAGGACCGTTCTCCTGTCTAGAGATTCAATAATTAAAGATAACGTGTAAAATTAATTGAGACAGAACTGCTCTTCAGCACCGGAGTATGGACCACGTGGTCATATTGTCCTTGATCAATACCATTTTTATTCTACTGCAACACAAGAAATATTTATATTTTATCTTGTCATTTCTAAACTATTTGTTGATGACGTATCAGTTGGTATATTTTATACGCTCCAGCCGTTTCTCAAAAAGAAATAGAAATTATTTTCTGCGTAAAAATATTTGTCAAAGGGAATAAGAATGTCTGTAGGTGGATGGATGTACGGCTGAGAAATGAAGTCTTACTAAAGTAGAGAAATCAAAATAAAACAGATAGAGTTGAACATTATAGGTTAGTTATTCCATGTCACTGTAGCAGTCGCTGCAGAACGAGAAGACCAAATGTTCACCCACATCTCTAATTTAAACAGAACATAAATATTGAATAAATGAACAGCGTCGCCTCAACTTCCATTACTTTTAGAAATCTCAAGAGAGTGCGCCCACCCACCCTCCTACCCCTTCAGACCACCTCCTACCCCCACCCTTCCCATCTCCCGCATTCCCCGTCAAACCCCCCCAACCCTAGCCCACCCCGCGTTCCCCGTCCCTCTGTCTTAAAGTTTCGTTTGTTTACTATCCGTGACCAATGCATTGTTGCTTGTCTCACCAAGTCTGGCTAGAAAACCTTCATTAAATATTGACCCGCCCCCCCCCCCACCCTGCCCCGCCTTACTCCCCCTCCCCTTTGGCTGTACTCATTAGAACAACACTCGAGTTCTGATTGATTTAATCTAACTAGGGCCAGCTAGGGCCAAATAGGGCTCTTTGTATAGGACCTCAACTAGGCCTCTTTGTATAGACATCAACTAGGGCTCTCTGTATAGGACATCAACTAGGGCTCTTTGTATAGGACATCAATTAGAGCTCTTTGTATAGGACATCAAATGGGGCTCTTTGTATAGGACCTCAACTAGGCCTCTTTGTATAGACATCAACTAGGGCTCTCTGTATAGGACATCAACTAGGTCTCTTTGTATAGGACATCAATTAGAGCTCTTTGTATAGGACATTAACTAGGGCTCTTTGTTTAGGACATCAACTAGGTCTCTGTATAAAACATTGATTAAGAGGGCTCTCTCACTAACGTCCTCTAGAGATATATGAGTAGGACATTTACTGGGGACTTGGGCTCTTTGTTTAGGACATCAACTAGGTCTCTGTATAAAACATTGATTAAGAAGGCTCTCTCACTAACGTCCTCTAGAGATATATGAGTAGGACATTTACTGGGGACTTGGGCTCTTTGTTTAGGACATCAACTAGGTCTCTGTATAAAACATTGATTAAGAAGGCTCTCTCACTAACGTCCTCTAGAGATATATGAGTAGGACATTTACTGGGGACTTGGGCTCTTTGTTTAGGACATCAACTAGGTCTCTGTATAAAACATTGATTAAGAAGGCTCTCTCACTAACGTCCTCTAGAGATATATGAGTAGGACATTTACTGGGGACTTGGGCTCTTTGTTTAGGACATCAACTAGGTCTCTGTATAAAACATTGATTAAGAAGGCTCTCTCACTAACGTCCTCTAGAGATATATGAGTAGGACATTTACTGGGGACTTGGGCTCTTTGTTTAGGACATCAACTAGGTCTCTGTATAAAACATTGATTAAGAAGGCTCTCTCACTAACGTCCTCTAGAGATATATGAGTAGGACATTTACTGGGGACTTGGGCTCTTTGTTTAGGACATCAACTAGGTCTCTGTATAAAACATTGATTAAGAAGGCTCTCTCACTAACGTCCTCTAGAGATATATGAGTAGGACATTTACTGGGGACTTGGGCTCTTTAAATATTAAACTAACTAGAGACACCGATATATTAAATAGCTTGAGCCTTTGTTGTTAATTAATAAGAAGGCTTTGCATCAAAAATAATTTTAGTGCCTTATATGACACAGCCATAGAGATGCATATAGATCAAACAGATAGCTAGGACACTGACAAATAACAGAACTACAAGTCAGTGATGGTGATAACATGATTGGTGAATGACGTGAAGCTTCTATAACCGTCACCTTATACATTGGGTGGATAATTGCTTCGCGGATTTATTGTTATTAAATAGGATCTCCCATAGGGTATATGAATATGACCTCTGACCTGCCTTCAGGTATGTGACCTTTGACTTACGAAAGAATCTAGGATATTTGACATCCCATGACCATGGGTTCTAGGACCACTGACCACCTATAGGTCATATGTCATATGACCATTAACATGAACGTGGTTATATTAATATTACATCTGACCTACGTCATAGATTTCTACAGCACAATGAGATTGCATGTCAGGATTATATAATATATCCCCAGACTATCCTGTAAAAACAGAAGATTTTCTCTCCTCGTAACACTTAACACTTTGCACATCCCTCAACATAACACTAAATATTTTACGCATCCCGCGTACAACCACCCTAAAAACATCATCTTTAACACTCCAGATATTCCTTGTTCCACTCGGCTCTAACACATATCGACCCACCCACCACTTTAACCCCCCCCCCACATTTCCCCGCCCCCCCCCTCTGCTATCCACACATCCCCACACACCCCTACACCAGCTCTATCCGGATATCTTTATTATATTCTCAAACAACCAGCAATAACACCAATCTCTCTCAAGTTAGATGTAATAGGACCCCTTACCCGCGTGTGCCCCAAAATACACTCCCTATTCTGTAAAGCTGTAATGCACTATCTCCAATTCCTCCCCTACTTGCAGAGTACCCCCACCCTCCTCTCCCCCCTCCCGCTTTTCGATACCATCGCATCCATATTTGTTGAGCTATTCCCAATGATAGGGCAATCAATTTTTACCAAGCTTGACTGCCGGGAGAGACAAGATGTGTTTACCCTTGTCAAATATTTGAAGACATTCTGAGGATGTTTTTGTTATGTTATCTCAGGTTGTTCAGCAGTTTTTGCCCCTTGTTGTTATTTTCCCTGTTCAGTTAAACGACATTTTATTTGTGAATGTTGTTTTTCATTTTTTAACAGTAATTTTAAGAAAACAACTCGACATTATCTCAATTTATTTTGCTAATGATTGCACCTTCTGGATAAATAAATCAATCAAATTAACTCAATGAAATTTGATTTATTTTGTGAATGATTCAAAGATGAGATATCCCTTTATAAATTATAATAATAGTACTGCATACAAGCTGTAGTCTACTTGGCTAGAAGCTGTAGACAAGTTTGGGTGGACGCTGTTGGCTAGTAAGGGTGGTGCGGAGGGGCGGTCTGCTCCGGGCGGCTTTCATTTGATGTTTTCGGCTAGTTGCTTAAGTTTATTTCGTGCGGGGGCGACAAAAATCTTAGCCCGCCACGGGCAGAAGTAACCCTACTACGCAACTGTCTGAAAGCTGTAGACTATTTTTTAGAGGTTCTAGACTAGTTGGTTAGAACATGTTGACTAGCACTAGTGGTGTTGAAACTGTAGACTAGTTGGTTAGAACATGTTGACTAGCACTAGTGGTGTTGAAACTGTAGACTAGTTGGTTAGAACATGTTGACTAACACTAGTAGTGTTGAAACTGTAGACTAGTTGGTTAGAACATGTTGACTAGCACTAGACTAGTAGTGTTGAAACTGTAGACTAGTTGGTTAGAACATGTTGACTAGCAATAGTAGTGTTGAAACTGTAGACTAGTTGGTTAGAACATGTTGACTAGCACAAGTAGTGTTGAAACTGTAGACTAGTTGACGTTGGTTAGAATATGTTGACTAGCACTAGTAGTGTTGAAACTGTAGACTAGTTGGTTAGAACATGTTGACTACCACTAGTAGTGTTGAAACTGTAGACTAGTTGGTTAGAACATGTTGACTAGCACTAGTGGTGTTGAAACTGTAGACTAGTTGGTTAGAACATGTTGACTAGCACTAGTAGTGTTGAAACTGTAGACTAGTTGTTGGCTAGAAGCTGTTCACTGTCGAGAAGCTGTTTCTTTGGTTGGTTAGAAGCAGAAGACTGGTTGGTTGGAGGCTGTGGACTAGCTGCAAAGTTGGCTAGGAGCTGTAGATGTTCAACTAGAGCTAGCTCATTAGGAAACTTGCAGACATTAATTAATATACCTCGTTTATAGTAGACGATGTTGTAGAACTACATTCAATGTAGCATTGATTATTGAAAAGAGCTCCACTACTGGTAGGCCTATATATACAACAGATTCCTGCTTGATTTAATTAATTATTGTATTCAATATTTTCACAACTGCTCACCATTATTAAATTATTTGTTTCAAAAATGACAATAAAATTTCAAAGACAAAAGTCCTCCATTTAATGTATCTCTATGAGCGATCACAAGAAGAGACGGTGGATAGCTAAGTTCATCGTGTCTAAGCCCGTACAAGTCTTAAATGAACCATCAAATCGTTTTTTTTAAAAAACATTTTTTTTAATGTTATAACAATAATTTAACACGAAGAGGAGGGACGCGACCCACACAGTGGTAGTGTGATTATATTGGATACGTACACGATTTTTTTCCCCCACTCTCCAACTAAGTGTAAACATTCCTTGAAGGTAATCCATCGTGACGATTGTTTGCCAGTGTTTTGATAGTACTACCACGTTGGCTGCTTACTTATGCGCACATTATGTGCAAGCCGAAAGGAAGCCCCGCCTCTTAATTCTGATAGGTTGGCACAGGCGTGAACACGCGCATTTTAAATGAGCCAACGTGGAACTTCTCTTTCTCCTTCGTCTGGGTTTTTGTTGATAAGGGCCAATCACACGTTCCCTTATATGGAATGGACTATTTACACAGCACGATTGTCTGGACAGGGTAATACCGAGTGCCCGGTTACTAGCGGATGTGTGTGGTATTTTCAGTCTGGGGCTCCACTCATTCATCTACCTTAGGCGAGCGTTATATCCCTGGGAGGACGCTGCTCTAACTCACCTAACTCGGTGACTCCAACCATTTCTTTTTGTTTTGTATTTGTAGGTTCCTTAACAATTCCCCACTTCTAAGAAGGAAAAAAATAATTAAAAAGGGGGTGTGGGGTGTTAATAAATCATAATTCTCTCCCTGCTATGAATACTACAACGCATACTACAACTACTACATAATCTTCAGTTTGGGGGTGGGGGAAGGGGTGGTAGTTCAGGGGTACCACAGCGATGTGGTGGGCCAGCCCAGGTCGGGATACGAAAGCGTTACGGTACAAGGTTACACGCCAGTTTGAATGGAACTGTGTGACTCTTGGCCTAGTTCACATGGGCTGCACTTAACAAACCAGAGTCGAAAGGAGGGAAATTGAAGAAAGCCTGGGCCAGTAGTTAGATTTTTTTTTCAGGGTACCAGCTGCATGCGTCCCAGCATCAGCCCTCTCCCCCTTTTAATTTTATTCTAACCGTCTCTGTTTTTTTTTACTACGCCTGAATGTGATACAAGATCCCAACGTGGTAAACAATTTACGCAGTGTATACGTCGCGTTCATTTTTAATGCAAATTTACTGTTAGAGTTATAAATAGATTTGAAAGGACTAGTAGGCAACGTACAACAACGCTATACAATAACATAAAGTATACCTTCTGAGAAGCAATATAATCTAAAAGCATGGGTTGTAACGTTAACGTTTGTAACTGCGAGTGAAGGAAACAATGTTAAAGGTGGGAAATAGGCAGCAGGTTATTTATTTATGTTTTTTACGAAATATCTGCCAAATGTCCAGATACTGACAGCTGTCCAGTGTCTTATTAGTTTAGTTTAAATTTAATATTGTTAAAATATGAGTTTATTAATGGATTTAATCAGTGCGGGTTTCATTTTGACCACACTTTGCCATGTGTCCCTTCCCAAGTTCTTTATTTACTCTATTGAGTTCAAGGCTATGGTCGCCATATTTCTAGTTTCCCCCGCAAGCATTACTCTGCTGTCTTATAAAGCTTCCGATGTGAGTTATCTTTAGTAGCGATGACCCGTGTACTGACCCGTATACCCCTGTATGGCAAGAATAATATTATCATACCCGGCACTTAACCGGACCCGGCAAAAAACCGGGTCCGCCGGGTGTAAACAAAAGAGTTATATCATAGTTTCTAAATTGTGTTCCAGCCAATGGGGCGACATATAAAACAGTACATCTTAGTTACATTTATTTTTTTACATCTTACCCACCACCCTTCCTCTAATGACAGTACATGCTTCCTTCCACCCCGGAGCAAAATAACAGTATTAAAGCTTTTTATCTACAAAAAAGCCCTACGCCCACCCCACCCTTTTTTTCCTTTCACACATATTTCTTAATTTCAAGGTATAATTCTAGCTGAAGTTCGCCTCAACTTAGCAAATGTTATGAAAGGGTCACGGCACTAAAAAGGTTGAAAGGGTCACGGCACTATAAAGTTTGAAAGGGTCACGGCACTAAAAAGTTTGAAAGGGTCACGGCACTAAAAAGTTTGAAAGGGTCACGGCACTAAAAAGTTTGAAAGGGTCACGGCACTAAAAAGTTTGAAAGGGTCACGGCACTAAAAAGGTTGAAAGGTTCACGGCACTATAAAGGTTGAAAGGGTCACGGCACTAAAAAGTTTGAAAGGGTCACGGCACTAAAAATCTTGAAAGGGTCACGGCACTAAAAAGGTTGAAAGGGTCACGGCGCTAAAAAGGTTGAAAGGGTCACGGCGCTAAAAAGGTTAAAAGTGTCACGGCGCTAAAAAGGTTGAAAGGGTCACGGCGCTAAAAAAGGTTGAAAGGGTCACGGCACTAAAAAGGTTGAAAGGGTCACGGCGCTAAAAAGGTTGAAAGGGTCACGGCACTAAAAAGGTTGAAGGGGTCACGGCACTAAAAAGGTTGAAAGGGTCACGGCACTAAAAAGGTTGAAAGGGTCACGGCACTAAAAAGTTTGAAAGGGTCACGGCACTAAAAAGGTTGAAAGGGTCACGGCACTAAAAAGGTTGAAAGGGTCACGGCACTAAAAGGTTGAAAGGGTCACGGCGCTAAAAAGGTTGAAAGGGTCACGGCATTAAAAAGGTTGAAATGGTCACGGCACTAAAAAGTTTGAAAGGGTCACAGCACTATAAAGGTTGAAAGGGTCACGGCACTAAAAAGTTTGAAAGGGTCACGGCACTAAAAAGTTTGAAAGGGTCACGGCGTTAAAAAGGCTGAAAGGGTCACGACACTTAAAAGGTTGAACGGGTCACGGCACTAAAAAGGTTGAAAGGGTCACGGCACTAAAAAGGTTGAAAGGGTCGCGGCGCTAAAAAGGTTGAAAGGGTTACGGCACTAAAAAGGTTGAAAGGGTTACTGGTCCTATTCATGGCTACTGGTTCTACGCATGGCCACTGGTCCTATACATGGCTACTGGTCCTATACCTGGCCACTGGTCCTATACATGGCTACTGGTCCTATACATGGCTACTGGTCCTATACGTGGCCACTAGTCCTATACATGGCTAGTGGTCCTATACATGGCTACTGGTCCTATACGTGGCTACTGGTCCTATACATGGCTACTGGTCCTATACGTGGCCACTGGTCCTATACATGGCTAGTGGTCCTATACATGGCTACTGGTCCTATACGTGGCTACTGGTTCTATACATGGCTACTGGTTCTACGCATGGCTACTGGTCCTATACGTGGCCACTGGTCCTATACATGGCTACTGGTCCTATTCATGGCTACTGGTTCTACGCATGGCCACTGGTCCTATACATGGCTACTGGTCCTATACGTGGCCACTGGTCCTATACATGGCTACTGGTCCTATACATGGCCACTGGTCCTATACATGGCTACTGGTCCTATACGTGGCCACTGGTCCTATACATGGCTACTGGTCCTATACGTGGCCACTGGTCCTATACATGGCTACTGGTCCTATACGTGGCCACTGGTCCTATACATGGCTACTGGTCCTATACATGGCTACTGGTCCTATACGTGGCCACTGGTCCTATACATGGCTACTGGTCCTATTCATGGCTACTGGTCCTATACGTGGCCACTGGTCCTATACGTGGCCACTGGTCCTATACATGGCCACTGGTCCTATACGTGACCACTGGTCCTATACATGGCTACTGGTTCTATACATGGCTACTGGTCCTATACATGGCTACTGGTCCTATACGTGGCCACTGGTCCTATACATGGCTACTGGTCCTATACATGGCTACTGGTCCTATACGTGGCCACTGGTCCTATACATGGCTACTGGTCCTATACATGGCTACTGGTCCTATACGTGGCCACTGGTCCTATACATGGCTACTGGTCCTATACGTCGCTACTGGTTCTATACATGGCTACTGGTCCTATACGTCGCTACTGGTCCTATACGTCGCTACTGGTCCTATACGTCGCTACTGGTCCTATACGTCGCTACTGGTCCAATACTTCGCTACTGGTCCTATACTTTGCTACTGGTTCTATACGTCGCTACTGGTTCTATACGTCGCTACTGGTCCTATACGTCGCTACTGGTTCTATACGTCGCTACTGGTCCTATACGTCTCTACTGGTCCTATACGTCGCTACTGGTCCTATACGTCGTCACTGGTCCTATACATGGCTACTGGTCCTATACATGGCCACTGGTCCTATACGTGGCCACTGGTCCTATACATGGCTACTGGTTCTATACATGGCTACTGGTCCTATACATGGCTACTGGTCCTATACGTGGCCACTGGTCCTATACATGGCTACTGGTCCTATACATGGCTACTGGTCCTATACGTGGCCACTGGTTCTATACGTGGCCACTGGTCCTATACATGGCTACTGGTCCTATACGTGGCTACTGGTCCTATACGTGGCCACTGGTCCTATACATGGCTACTGGTCCTATACGTCGCTACTGGTTCTATACATGGCTACTGGTCCTATACGTCGCTACTGGTCCAATACTTCGCTACTGGTCCTATACTTTGCTACTGGTTCTATACGTCGCTACTGGTTCTATACGTCGCTACTGGTCCTATACGTCGCTACTGGTTCTATACGTCGCTACTGGTCCTATACGTCTCTACTGGTCCTATACGTCGCTACTGGTCCTATACGTCGCTACTGGTCCTATACGTCGCTACTGGTTCTACACATGCACCCCTTCTCACCGTTTAGTGGAACACATTATAGAAAATGAAAATATACCTTTTTTTTTTTTAAACACCGGGACTCGGACCCGCCGTGCATTGTTTCAAAATACCCTGACATGGTGTTAAAAACTGCACTTGACTCAGCTCTAATATTTGGCTTTATTTATGACATGGAAAATATTTCGTCTTAGCTGAGAAAAGCCTGGCAAACCTAGGAAACCTTGGAAAACTAGCAAACCTAGGAAACCTTGCAAACCTAGGAAACCTTGCAAACCTAGGAAACCTTGCAAACCTAGGAAACCTTGCAAACCTAGGAAACCTTGCAAACCTACAAACATTTATTGCCCATTTACCACCAGAAGATTGACACATAGGCAAGCTCTAGAAGTCTATCCTATAGTACTGTAGGAAGATGGTCAGTGTGTAGTAAGGTAGCCACTGACCAGTCTTCGTGGACTTGTTTTCTTCTACGTTGTTAAAATATTTTAGGACCCTTTATTATTCCTTTAGTCTTTAGTTAAGGTCTCCCTTAATTAATTGGTCATCCGTTTTAAAATTAAAAAAGTAAATAAATTTATAAATAGAAAGCTGATAACTACAGGACGTTATCAATCGATCCTTTCATGTGATATTCAACTTACATACTACATACATTACAATAACAATGATTACTTTGTGTGTCATGGGCATGTGTGTGTCAAACAACGCACAGGAACGGCGTTCCGGAAACTGTTTACGGCGAAACTTAAAAAATAGGTTGTTTTTTTTTTTTTAAAACTTTTTTTAAACTTTTTTTTTTTTTTTTAAGGGTATTTCTTTTTTAAAAATTCACCAGAGGTGGGCAACCTACGGGCCGCGGGCCACGTGCGACCCACTGAAACATTGATTACGGTCCACAAGACCTTCCAGAAACTGGATTAATGATTCGTAAAATGTACACATTGTGAATGATTATCTGTAAAAGTAAAATCCTTAATAAATTAATGATCACTGTGTAGAATTCTCAAACTGCAGCTATAATAATCACAGCGAATTTTTTTGTTTAATGATTCCGCGGCTTACTATATAAGACTATATTCTATGACGTATATTTAAAATAGAGATCTAGATCAGCGTTCCCCCAAATTGTGGTCCGTGGGCCGGCACCGGTCCGAGAGCCTTACGTTGTCGGTCCGCACACCGTGAACATTTCTCAAATGAAAATGGAAAAAACAAATAAATCTGCACCGTCTTTCGTGCATGTTCCAAGCTTGTCCACCGGTTCAACAAACGTGTCCACCGGTCCGCCAAACGTGTTCACCGGTCCGTCAAACGTGTCCACCGGTTCAACGAACTTGACCACCGGTCCGCCAAACGTGTCCACCGGTTCAACAAACTTTCAATTTTGGTAAACGCTGCTCTAGATTCCTAGAAAATTACTACGAGGTCAGTAGACTTGAACTAAAAGGTTGCCGACCCCCGATACAAAAAAAGTCGTGGATAACAACTATATTCCCCCCACCCCAAAGTCGTGTTGGGGGGGGGGGTGTTGGGCGTTAGTAGTGTACTGGTGGCGGGATGTTTATAAGGGGGTGTGGTTTTGTACTCTCCAGTATCAGTTTTTCCCCCTCCCTTTGAATAAAGCTCAGAGAATAATCCGACAGGAGGGATTATCCCCCTTGGCGCTGTGATGAGCTTCCCTATTTCCTGTGGTATCGATCCGGCCCTCGTTGTCTGAGACGCCTCCTTTGGTCTGCTGTCATTACTTCCACTATTACTTTATGAACCGTGCGCCACTCGTGTGCAATTTCATTAAAGCTTTTCATAACTCTTAAAGCCAACAGGGTGCGCGGCCTTCCCAGCGTGTTTTTATTTTCTTTAAAACGAGCAATAACTAATAGCCGCAATGATAAAGAACGTAAGAGATTAGAACAGGATTAATAATACATAGCTTAACAGTAAAGTATTGACGAACCACGTGCACTTGTAGCTAGGGTCAACAATGTCAATGGTATAGGGAAGGAACCCTAGTTAATTAACCTCCTTAACGATACGTCCTAAAAAAAAAGTTTGACATTTTCGCAGTGCACTGGAGGCTGTCTGCGTGTTAACATAATATTTATCATTTTCTTTCTTAAATAAAGTGACATAATCTACTATCTTTAGACACATGTCAAATGATGTAATTTTCTTGCGACCAAAGTATGCTGTTTGGGGCAGAATGACCCGTTCAGGTGTAACTACACTTTGTAAAGCGAACGTAACAATTACTGTCAATTACATGTTTATTGCCATAAAAATTACATATTGTTCGACCATCGCATGCGAAGATACCAAGGCTTCGACTTGATTAGTACTAGTAACCTTGACTTGAGCTGTATTTTTGTTTTGAGTGGGAGTTGCTCAATTCGTCAGCCTCACTCTCTCGTCCTTGCCTATTTGATCCAATGGCAAGACTTAGTCAAGCTGACTGGAAATAGACCAGGGTGCAGTAGATGACAAGCAGTATTTCTTGTGTTCCACTGTGCTCTTTATGCGTTCCGCGTCGCAGAAGTTGTCAGACTTTTCATCGTGTCAATGGCATACCGCCTACGGAACTCCATCTCCGGTTTGATTTCAGAGTTTGCATTCTCTTAGATGAGTTGCCATCCAAGTTTAAAGTGTCACATCTCTTAGATGAGTTGCCATCCAAGGTTAAAGTGTCCCATCTCTTAGATGAGTTGCCGTCCAAGGTTAACGGGTTCCACCCACCCTGGGTGCAGGTGTTGTTTTTGCTGGTCTAGCTATTTTTCTGTAGATGGAACTCTAGTCCACAAGCTTGGATTGACTCATTAGACCGCTCTGTAAATGGAACTCTAGTCCACATACTTGGGTTGACTCAGTTTAGACCGCTCTGTAGATGGAACTCTAGTCCACAAGCTTGGGTTGACTCAGTTTAGACCGCTCTGTAGATGGAACTCTAGTCCAAAAGCTTGGGTTGACTCAGTCTAGACCGCTCTGTAGATGGAACTCTAGTCCACAAGCTTGGGTTGACTCAGTTTAGACCGCTCTGTAGAAGGAACTCTAGTCCACAAGCTTGGGTTGACTAAGTTTAGACCGCTCTGTAGATGGAACTCTAGTCCACAAGCTTGAGTTGACTCAGTTTAGACCGCTCTGTAGATGGAACTCTAGTCCACAAGCTTGAGTTGACTCAGTTTAGACCACTCAGCTACCCAGCACCTACATATTACCCAATGAAAAGATTATAAGAATCACAAATACGACAGATGACAAGATTATAAGACACACAAATAAGACAGATGACAAGATTATAAGACACACAAATAAGACAGATGAAAAGACACGTGGGCGTGACCAGTGGGAACTTTTTCAAGAGATGAATTTTTAAATCATGAAAATATTATCTTCTCTGTCACATAATAAAGATTTTTAATCTAAAATTCCATACAAATCTAACTCCTATGACACGCATGAAGAACACCTTGTGTAACAGTAAGACGCATAAAGTACACTTTGTGCACCACAAATGAAGCACACCTTGTGTAACAGTAAGACGCATAAAGTGCACTTTGTGTACCACAAATGATACACCTTGTGTAACAGTAAGTCGCATAAAGTACACTTTGTGTACCACAAATGAAGCACACCTCGTGTAACAGTAAGACGCATAAAGTGCACTTTGTGTACCACAAATGAAGCACACCTTGTGTAACAGTAAGACGCATAAAGTACACTTTGTGTACCACAAATGAAGCACACCTTGTGTAACAGTAAGACGCATAAAGTACACTTTGTGTACCACACCTTGTGTATCACGCATGAAGCACACCCTGTGTACCCACACTTTAATTCATTCCCATTATTTATTTTATGTCTCCCACCTGTCTAAGGGAGTTGTCTCCCCTAGAATAATCCGCCATACTCAAGTTAGTGTGAAGCAATAGTGTCAATTTAAATCATTTATGTTTACATCTAGATACAGATGTTAGTTACAAAATTCTGTCTTAAGAGATCTATTTTTAAAACCAAAATTGTTCTATAACAGAATCAGATATCAGCAAGTGAACGTGGAAACTATCGGTCACAATATGTCACATTAATTGTTGGGAACATGTTACATCTACCAACACGCATTTATTGATGGGAACATGTCACATCTATCAACACCCATTGATTGATGGGAACATGTCACACACAGGCGTAGGAAGGCGGTGCAGTTGGGGGAGAGGGGGGTCCGCGCGGGTTGCATTTGTTTCTATGGATCGAAAGGCTGAATTTCGGGCAACTTGCAGATTTTTGTTCATTGGCAGGGCGCGGCAAAAATAGTGACCCCCATAACCCTAGCTACGCTACTGATGTCACATGTATATACACGCATTTATTAGAGTAAGTATAGATGTTATGAGGACTTCAGATGAGGTGGAAACTATAGATGGGGTAGGAACTATGGATGGAACTATATATGGGATGGGGACTGTTGCTGGGGACATATGATTGGGATGGGGACTATGGTTGTGATGGGGACTATGGTTGGGATGGGGACTATGGATGGGACGGGGTATAGTTAAATATGTCTCCTCAATGTATCGGGGTTATGTAGTTAATTAAGTCACCTCGATGTGTCGTTTAGTATATTCCATCAATATTGTCAGAAGCTCATTCATTGTGCGTAGCTGGTCGTATCGATCTCAATTGTCTGTCGTGCTCGTGATATCGATCTACGTCAAGTCGCACGACAGCCTTGTAAAATGGGCGGGCCGTAATCAAAACCCGGACCAAATAATACATGGAATTTGATCAAAACCCTGACCATTGACCGCTGAAAGGCAATTAATTCCAGCTCGTCACGCCACGCGTCGCCGGGTCCGTTTCTACATCCGGTGCACGTGTTCATTGAGAACACATTCCAACTAGGGCTGAACCCGGTAAAGTTGTTTTTTTACACTGGGTACGGGTATTTTGAAACAATACCCTTTTTTTACACTGGGTACGGGTATTTTGAGACAATACCCTTTTTTACACTGGGTACGGGTATTTTGAGACAATACCCGGTTTGCCCGAATCCGGGTTTTAAAAATGGAGTTATCGTTTCATTTCACTTAATTTATTTCCCCTACTGGAGAGAAGTGGAAAGTTCCTGAATAGAACCAGTAGCAAGTTCATGCATAAAACCGGTCGAAAGTTCGTGGACAGAAGCAATAGCAAGCACGAAAGCATCAAAGTTATATACTTAAAAACAAGGAATTCGGCTGAAGGCTATTTGGAGCCGAGCCCTCACCGGTAACTCAGAATCTTTAACGCGAATGTCAAAACAGTCCTAGTATATGTCCTAGTATATGTCCTAGTATATGTCCTAGTATATGTCCTAGTATATGTCCTAGTATAGTATATGTCCTAGTATATGTCCTAGTATATGTCCTAGTATATGTCCTAGTATATGTCCTAGTATATGTCCTAGTATATGTCCTAGTATATGTCCTAGTATATGTCCTAGTATATGTCCTAGTATATGTCCTAGTATATGTCCTAGTATATGTCCTAGTATATGTCCTAGTATAGTATATGTCCTAGTATATGTCCTAGTATATGTCCTAGTATATGTCCTAGTATATGTCCTAATATATGTCCTAGTATATGTCCTAGTATATGTCCTAGTATATGTCCTAGTATATGTCCTAGTATATGTCCTAGTATATGTCCTAGTATATGTCCTAGTATATGTCCTAGTATATGACCTAGTATATGTCCTAGTATATGGAGCAGAAACTTGGAAAACATCAGCGAGCATCACGCTGAAAGTGCAGACCTTCATAAACACATGCCTTATAAAGACTAGAACATGAAATGGCTCAATACCATTACCAACAAAGATCTACTAGAAAGGACTCATTGATGAAGACTTCATAATGAAAAGATGGAAGTGGATAGGGCATACTCTCCGAAAATCCCCAGATAGCACCACCAGACAATCCCGAACATGGAATCCACATGGATAGAGAAAGAGAGGAAGGCCAAAGAATACATGGAGACACGAGCTAGATGCAGACACGCAAAATATGGGATACACCTGGAAGCAACTGGAAAGGAAAACGCAGGACCGTGATGAATGGAAAATTATTGTGGACTGCCTATGCCCCAGATGGGGTAAAAAGGCATAAGAAGACAGAAAATGATACCGTACTAAAGTTAGTGATACTAACACTATTTTATTTAATGCTACAAATAACTTTCTATAAAAATACTGAGTTAAATACAGAATTTAAAAAACTGTATTAACTTACAGACAGTGAAAAGGGGGAACTCCTTAAAATACAAATATGAATTTGCACACATAATTATATAACGCTTCTTGTAGCAAAAGAAATATAGCAAAAATCTCGCACTCTCTGTCCGGCTAAGAAAGCACGCAGCCTATATATAGGAACCAACCCAGAACGTTCTAGTACACACATTCTATAAATTGCATCACCTAATGACATTCTTTATAATAAATAGACCACATTCGAATGTAAACAACATTTTCCCAGCCAGAAAGGGGGCGGGCAAGGAAGGAGTGACACGGCACATTCACTCCGTGATGTCAATATCAAGGCCATACTAAGGGGAGAGAATTAGGTTGTATCTAAAAATAGTTCTACACATACGCTATACTGGGCGATACTATAAAAGGCTGGAACACATTATAGAAACTATTATGTAACTCTTTTTTTTTATCACTCGGACGTGGTTTCATTTTTTCCGGGTTCGGGTGTTAAAGGAATAAGTGCATTAAATTAACGTGCATTTAGATGTGCATTACTAAAGTATGATTGTAGAGCAGTGATTAATCGAACATTCCTAGCGCTTCATACCACCGACTTCATATCAAATCGCTATTTCGTGTAGCATTATTGTGTGGCGTTAAATAGTATTAGCATAACCCAAACTTGTCAACACCGTGGCTTCCATGGAATATGTTAACCCAATACACAAAAAACTTGCGCAAACAAGAACCGCTGGCGCTGATAAGGGAATTCTATGTACCTAATCGAAACGAAAACCAACCAAACGCGTCATCCCATTCTTTATTTGACAAAAAAAAAATCCACCAGGCATACCAAGAACCCTACCAATAATCACGTATGATTAGCTGTCGATCAAGTCACTTCAAACAAATGGCCGAGTTATGTCACTGCATGCGCCATGTTGGCTCAGGAAAGTCTACCTGAATCTGATACGCTGGAGTGCTAGGTACTATTAATTAAGTTGAACAAACAGTGGTTTTGTTTCATTACTTTGACACTGTTTTGTTGTTAAATGACATGTACAGCTTTTGTTTAAAAAAAAGCAGCCGTAAAGTTAACACGAAGTGAGATAGTGGATGTGTTACATTGTAAGTATCACAAGCTTTTGTTTCGTTTTCTTTGCATACTGGTTTCATAACGTATTGGTCATTCTACGAGCCAAATCTTAAAACAGATTAAAATTTCAAAACCATATAATAACGGTACCTAACACTAACACACACGGGCACCCAACCTCACTGCAGCCCCGAGCATTTAGCGGCACCTGATCTTACTGCGGCCCTGAGCATTTAGCGCCACCAGATCACACTTCAGCCCCTGAGCATTTAGCGGCGCCCAAGCCCACTGCGGCCCCCCGAGCATTTAGCGGCACCCGATCACACTGCGGCACCTGTTTGAGTAAGTATTCCACGATAGCTGAGCCATAAAGGCAGAGTAAGACTCGGTAAGACACATTTAGTCCGAGAAGTGGGCGAGAATGTTAATAAAGAGGAAGGGAGGGGGAAGAGCAGGGGTCGGAAGTGACGCAACACACCTAAAATTCCACCCTCGGGAATATAAACATCTGTTTATTTCTTCACAACAAAAAATATACAGGAACGACGTTCCTACACGAATTGGCACCTGGGAAATAGGAAAAGGTGAGAAGAGGAATGGGTGAAGAGTAAGGTGTGAAGAGGAAGAGCGGGAAGAGATAGAGAATTGAAAAAAGAACTAGAGGGTAAGAGGTAGAGATGGGAAAGGGGTAGAAAGGGGTTGAGAGATGAAGAGGTGGAGAGGGAAGAGGAAGAGGGAGGGGTGAAGATGAAGGGCGGGAAGAGGAGGGGGGGACGTGCTCACTGTCTTCCTGGACCACACCGCTATTACATTACCACCAGCACTGCGTTTGGCTTTGTGGTCCTAGCAAACAAAGATTGGACTGGACCAGAAAGTACTTTCGCCCCAACACAAACATGCCTATCAGCGCCAATGCAAACATGGAAAGGGGGTGGGCTTCAAATATTGTAATTTCCTCCTTCTCATCCCCTCCACGGAGCTGGCGTATTCCCCTGAGATTATTTGCTCTTGAGATCGGGCAGTAATAACGAAAAAATCTATTTGCTCGATGCCTTGTTTACTACACAATGTTGACGTCAAGTATCAGCAATAGCTTTAAGTAAAATGTACATGCCAGAGGTCTTCAATTCGGAATCGGAAATATCGTCGAAAAAAGTTTGAGAACCTGTTAAGTGCAAGTCTGGTGATGGATTTGGGGGAGGGGGTATTCATGTCAACTCATGACACAATCATAGATACACACAGACACAGAGCCACACAGTCACTGACAGTCACACCATACAGACCCAGTCAGACCCACACAGTCACATACAGTCACACCACACAGACACAGTCACAGACCCAGTCACTAGTCACCGACACAGTCGCAATCTTTCGTTGTTATCGTGTGCACTGATGGCCGTTGTGCGTTAGGGTGTTACTTCTTATTATATATATATCCACGATAGTTAATTGTTAGAGAATAAACATTATTGTAAAACTAATCCGGTTGGTGTTGGTGTATCGGTATTGGTTGTCATTGTTTACACTGGCCCGTGAGATGAGGTAGGGGACATAGTCTATCAAAGTATACATCTGTAGTCATGGCTAGATGAACACGAGGATATTAAGATACCTGCTTGCTTTATCCCGAGTCGCAAAACAAAACAACTCCCGCTTGACAGTTGCACTTCGCGATGACGTCATAGCCCTAATTTCTTAGCAATCTAATTGGTTCAACCTGCAGAAACACAACAATGGTTCAATTAAATAACCGAAATAAACAGAAGCTGTAGTTATCTGTTTATCTTTGTCTCGCGGAAATATTCCCATTCCAGCCATGCTCTTATGGACGTTAAACTCTTGATAGTTTCATAGAGTCCAGCGACTGATTATTCGATGCCATAAATCAACACGGCAAATAGACAAATTATTTGTAGACACACGTAGAACGATCAAACCGATAAGCCATAGAGTTCCAAGGCAACGCTTCGCCTTCATGCCTCGCACGCAAACACACGGCTTGTGTGCACGAGGAGCTCTTCTCTGTTTGGTGAGTTATTTTAGTACACGGTGACCCGCTTCCGTTTATTAGCTCAGACCTGACAAGGGCTTCATATCGTCTGTCAAAATCGTTTAACTAAAGAACTGGGCTGCATAGTCAAAGAACCAACTTGCTTGCTAAACGAACATTGTTTGAAGAGAGAACAGGTTCTCTTTAAGAACGGATTGTTTGGTCAAAGATTATGTTTGGTATAATTAAACAGAGAGGAAAAAAATCTTTTGGGAAAGATGTTGAAGAGAGCGAGTTGCTGAGACTGCCATGCAGATAATGTGTTAAAGATGAAGGGGATGCTACGGAAGGAGCTTTCTGTGAGTGAAAGGTTCGGGAAGCTATAGGTGATGTACGCTAAAGACATGCTGGTTCTCAGGTGACGGTAACTTCCACATTCTCAGATGTAATTCACTGACCGTATCTCTAGAACAGTGGCACTGGACAGTGGTTCTCAACCCTCCTAATACCGCGACCCTTTAATACAGCTCCCCATTTTGTGGCGACCCTCAACCACAAAATTATTTTCGTAGCTACTTCATACCTGTAGAGTATATGCGACCCCTGTGACAGGGTCATTCGACCCCCAAAGGGGTCGCGACCACATGTTGAAAACCGCTGCTCTAGAATATTTTTTCCGCTTGCTTCTGATTTTATCTCTAGCGTAAGCCATAGCTTCTATAAGTTAGCACGAGTAAGGCAGAGCATTTTGTAGATAACAGAAGTTAGCTTTAGCTTCTTGTATACAAGCTAGCCAGACTTATATCTTGTAGAGTTTAGAAAGAAATCTATTTTAAAAAAAACTTTTCTTGCGATCGTAATAAAATATTTAAAAAAACAAAACAAATAGGCGTAGTGTCTGTGTAGGTGTAGAATGTGAATTTTTCTCATTAAGATAAAACAAGCGTTAGACCCATTGGTTATCTGGACAACATCGCATTAAGCATTAGGATTAAGCGCCAGAGGGAATTGCCCAGCACAGACATCAAATATTGACCGATAGACAGAAAGTAAACAGTTAATATCTTGGAACAACTGGCCCCACCGAGCAATGTTTGAACTTCGCGCTCTAAGCACGCACTACTCCGGGTGCAAATAAAGGGTTCTGGGTCCCTGCTTTAGCTGGGGTATTTCCTGTATTTGTGAGTAGCACAACTGGCAAGTAATCGCTTGTCTCGGACGGGGCAGGGATGGACACACGTCACTTGGCAGGGACGAACACACGTCACTTGGCAGGGACGAACCCACGACACAGGGCGGAGACGGACACACGAATACAGGGCAGGGATGGACACACGAATACAGGGCAGGGACGGACACACATTAGGATGGAGACACTGGCCTGACTGATATTTCCATGGGACACTCCACAACAATGTTAAACGTCCCCGATACAATGATGGGAGAGACACATTGATGGGAGAGACACATTGATGGGAGAGACACATTGATGGGAGAGACACATTGATGGGAGAGACACATTGATGGGAGAGACACATTGATGGGAGAGACACATTGATGGGAGAGACACGTTGATGGGAGAGACACGTTGATGGGAGAGACACATTGATGGGAGAGACACATTGATGGGAGAGACACATTGATGGGAGAGACACATTGATGGGAGAGACACATTGATGGGAGAGACACATTGATGGGAGAGACACATTGATGGGAGAGACACGTTGATGGGAGAGACACGTTGATGGGAGAGACACGTTGATGGGAGAGACACGTTGATGGGAGAGACACGTTGATGGGAGAGACACGTTGATGGGAGAGACACGTTGATGGGAGAGACACATTGATGGGAGAGACACGTTGATGGGAGAGACACGTTGATGGGAGAGACACATTGATGGGAGAGACACATTGATGGGAGAGACACATTGATGGGAGAGACACATTGATGGGAGAGACACATTGATGGGAGAGACACATTGATGGGAGAGACACATTGATGGGAGAGACACATTGATGGGAGAGACACATTGATGGGAGAGACACATTGATGGGAGAGACACGTTGATGGGAGAGACACGTTGATGGGAGAGACACGTTGATGGGAGAGACACATTGATGGGAGAGACACATTGATGGGAGAGACACATTGATGGGAGAGACACATTGATGGGAGAGACACATTGATGGGAGAGACACATTGATGGGAGAGACACATTGATGGGAGAGACACATTGATGGGAGAGACACATTGATGGGAGAGACACATTGATGGGAGAGACACATTGATGGGAGAGACACATTGATGGGAGAGACACATTGATGGGAGAGACAC
Source organism: Omphiscola glabra (assembly GCA_964017045.1). Classification (NCBI taxonomy): domain Eukaryota; kingdom Metazoa; phylum Mollusca; class Gastropoda; family Lymnaeidae; genus Omphiscola; species Omphiscola glabra. The sequence continues at coordinate 4,049,696 of OZ024794.1, read as the reverse complement.
ATTGATGGGAGAGACACATTGATGGGAGAGACACGTTGATGGGAGAGACACGTTGATGGGAGAGACACGTTGATGGGAGAGACACGTTGATGGGAGAGACACGTTGATGGGAGAGACACATTGATGGGAGAAACACATTGATGGGAGAGACACGTTGATGGGAGAGACACGTTGATGGGAGAGACACGTTGATGGGAGAGACACGTTGATGGGAGAGACACGTTGATGTGAGAGACACATTGATGGGATAGACACATTGATGGGAGAGACACATTGATGGGAGAGACACATTGATGGGAGAGACACATTGATGGGAGAGACACATTGATGGGAGAGACACATTGATGGGAGAGACACGTTGATGGGAGAGACACATTGATGGGAGAGACACGTTGATGGGAGAGACACATTGATGGGAGAGACACATTGATGGGAGAGACACATTGATGGGAGAGACACATTGATGGGAGAGACACATTGATGGGAGAGACACATTGATGGGAGAGACACGTTGATGGGAGAGACACATTGATGGGAGAGACACATTGATGGGAGAGACACATTGATGGGAGAGACACATTGATGGGAGAGACACATTGATGGGAGAGACACATTGATGGGAGAGACACGTTGATGGGAGAGAAACGTTGAACGGAGAGACACATTGATGGGAGAGACACATTGATGGGAGAGACACATTGATGGGAGAGACACATTGATGGGAGAGTCACATTGATGGGAGAGACACGTTGATGAGAGAGACACGTTGATGGGAGAGACACATTGATGGGAGAGACACGTTGATGGGAGAGACACATTGATGGGAGAGACACGTTGATGGGAGAGACACATTGATGGGAGAGACACATTGATGGGAGAGACACATTGATGGGAGAGACACATTGATGGGAGAGACACATTGATGGGAGAGACACATTGATGAGAGAGACACATTGATGGGAGAGACACATTGATGTGGAGGGAACCAATGACCGGTGGAAGAGACACATTGTAGTAGGGGAACCAATGAATGATGGAAGAGACACATTGAGGTGTAGGAAACCAATGAATGATGGAAGAGACACATCGTGGCAAGGGGCAACCAATGACTGATGGAAGAGACACATTGTAGTAGGGGGAACCAATTAATGATGGAAGAGACACATTGTAGTAGGGGGAACCAATGAATGATGGAAGAGACTCATTGTAGTAGAGTTAAACCAATGATTGGTGGAAGAGACACATTGTGGTGTAGGAAACCAATGATTGATGGAAGAGACACACTGTAGTATAAGAGGTAAACCAATGACTTGTGGAAGCGACACACTGGAGGATCATATATTAACTATTCCCCTACTACAACCGTTTCATTATTTCTTGTAATGTAATTCAATTATTTGCCATTTGTCAACTTCAAGCAAGTCTCCTAAAAAAACGTATCTTCTTATATCGAGGGTCCCCCCTTTTTTTATCTTTGTGATCTCATTAAAAAAAAAATTCTCAATGATTACGGACAGCTTTTCGTTTTAAAATTGTTGAAACGCTGATACTAAAAATAGAAACGACTATTTCATTTCTTTATGACTCCGTGTCTTAAGGGGAGCTGTTTTATAGTAGTAAGCGACAGTTTTATTTAAATGAATGCTGCATTCTCTCAGGTGCCATTTCAATTATTATTTCTGTCTTCGGCAAAACACCAGCTGATGGTCTCATTGCCTTGATGTTATGTGCGCTAAAAAAACATCTCCTACTTGTACCCCACCAGTTCAAACACATATATTATTATTATTATTATTGGTAGTTTTCTATAGCGTGGTACCACAGCCTAGGGCTAGGCTCACCACGCTTTACATACAATTTAACAAACATAATCATGAGGTTAAAAATTTAACATACATTAATTAAATTAAAGCAACCACATTCTAATTGGAAAGCTGTTAACGGTTGTACGGGGCAGAGTCGTAGCAAGGGGGGGGGGGGAACCATGTCCCTGGATCAGTTGGAGGCGCCAAAATGGGATATGATGGTTTTTAATTGATAAAAATAATGGGTTTTGAGAGGGGGTCGAAATTAATTATTTTTTCTGGGCGCCAAATACTTTAGCTACGCCTCTGGTACAAGGCTTCTAGCTGTTTTAGCAAAAAACTGCAGTATCAATAAAAATACTATGTTTGGGCACAGTGTTACTAACACAACTCATAGGAACGTTGATAGCCCTGTACCAGTAGTTGTTAGTTAGAATACAGTGCGTTACTGAAACAAGTCATAGGAACGTCGCAAACCTTGGGATTTCCCGTTTTGATTCTTTTCAGTAGTATTGTATACAAATTCTCATGTGTACAAATTCTCATGTGAAAAAATTATCATGTGCAAATTCTCATAGACATCCTAAAGCCTTAAGACGAAGTTGTTACGGACTCGAAAACGTAAGGTCCAGTGTCGACCTCAGGCATGGGCAATTACACAGGGCCTCATGCTTTTAGAGGGATCACGCTTCTGGAGGCCTCATGGTTCTAGAGGGCTCAAGCTTCTAAAATAGTGACATCCAGTTTCCCATATTGTTAATGAATTTTAAAAGATATGTAGGACATTTTATCTTCTTTCAAAGCGCAGTGCTGGGAATGAGGTGTTACGTAGACGACGACGTGTTTACATCATTTCTCTCCCCCCCCCCCCCCCCCCCCCCCCCCCGTGAACTGTGGCTGATCCCAAGCTCGGAAACGCATTTAAGGAATGACTAGCTAAAAATAGTCTCTCTTGACCTTATTTACAACTAAATAAAATTAATAGTCTGTATCTTTAGAATTATGTAGAATTATATGGAGAACTCTGGAAAGGAAAACATTGTGTAAGGCCGTTATAGAAATATCAGTAAAACAGACTATAAAAGGAGACGAGAGATATTTTTGGGGGTGTGGTATCATTTATCACGAGATTTGTTTACCAACTTTTGCTGTGTGTGTGTAGATTCCTTTTCATCTTTGTACCTTTTTCACAACATTGTATCTTCTTCAACATTGTACCGGTACAAGCCAATCATTATTCTGTAAGTCAATAGCTTTAATTATATTTGGGGGGGATTTTGTAATTATCATTAACTTAATAAAAATTTATTAATTGTAATTGGCCTTGGTTTGGGTATCGTATTATTTTTTTTTGTATTTAACATATATCGTCTTTGTTGTGTACTGTTTTAGAACGAGCCATATACTTAAATAAAAGATTAATTTCTTCATACTGATAACAGTACGTAGCAGAGGTTTCCAAAATTTGTGTGTAAAAGTTTTTCGATTTTCATATCAATTCTTATTTATAAAAGTTTTAATTTAAGAAAAATCTTCAATTCAAATTAAAAAAAAATAATAATAATAAAATCCAGAAATCTAAGAGGAGGGGGTGGGAAAAAGACAAAGGTGTTAATAAAAATCAAAGAGATTTACTCGTAGACATAAATATCAACTGTAATATTTATTTATTTATTTAATTAAATAACTTTAATGTAATTAAAAATACTACATTTTAAATTTATTTTTAATTGATATTTTAAAACGCTAAAATTTCGTATTACGTAATTTGTCTTAATCCAGTTTTGTGCACCTCTTTTATTGTTCCTATTTTAAGTATTACTGCATTAAATAATAATAAAACTAGAGCTTAAATTTACTTTTAGGCTTTAAAAAAAAACTACCTGAACTTGCCTTACTAAAAACTTACTTACAGCCCATGCCATTTCGTTTTCATATTTATACTTAACTGAACAGAACTTAAAATTAAAATGGTCATCAGGGCAGCAAACCAGTTTTGGTTTATTTCAATCCAGCCAATATTTTTTATGATTATTTTTTTTTTTATTACCGTTCAAAAATTCACCTATGGTGAGCAGCCATGCTTGTTATCCACTGGGACCTTGCTAGGAAAAAAAATCGCAAATGTTCTAATTAAATACTAAATAGAATTATCCTGAAATTTGATTGAATGTTACTGTTAGAGTGATGTCCCTTGATTAAACAAGAAAATGGCTTCCGTTCCAGACAATGTTAGAAATTAAATATTCGTAGGAATTTTTATTGGGTTTTTTAAAGATTGTGCAACTTTATAAGATGAATTCTATTTCAAACCGCGTGATGAGCGATGTCTTAGATGATTTTATAGGTTTAGATGTTTTCGACGAAGTATGTACATCATCTAAACGTCCGACATGTGATCGATGCAAGTAAGTACAAATAATAAAAAATTTACAATATTCAATATGTAATAAATGAATGTAATGACACTAATGAGTAATGTTAAATCAAATAAATAAAATTTAGTGTATGATTTATTATTGAATAAATTATTATATAATCAAAATGGGCTAATTAAGATAGATCGAACCTTATTTCATTAGGTTAGGCTTAGGTTTAAGGATAGATTTAGGGTTCAGGTTAGGTTTAGGCTTAGGGATACATTTAGGCTTAGGAAATTTTTTCATTATTTTCTAACGTTTTATTCTTATTTTTACGGGTCACAGCAATCAAGTTGGCGGTCATTGTAAAAAAACGCGGTACGACATATTTGAATTTACCTCAGTATTTCACATTATTTATCGAGCAGATTCTGATGATTGATAATGATATTCAGTGATACCCCGGTACTTAATTAATTTCTGATTTGAATTTGAGTGTACTTTTTGGTTATTTGTGTTAGTAGTAGTAGTAGTAGTAGTTAGTTGTTTAGTGAATGTTAGCGATAGCCGTTACTTGTTAGTTTGAGTGATAAGCATAAGTTAGTGAGTGCTTCCTAAAGTCTAGTTCATTCGTTACTTATGAAAATATGATAAATTATGAATGTTAAAATCAATTTTAAAAAATAAAATAATATGATTCATATTCATTCATTTTTTAATTTTTTGGATCGGTCTCTTACATTCAGTGACACTGACATCACATTGACATTGGTCTTTGGGCATTGTTATACTTTTTTTTTTTTATTGATCGTTGATTGTGATTACCAAAGCTTAAAAGTTAAGGGATGAATGTGCAGTTAACGGCATGGGTTTTAGTTTTGCCTAGAGTTGTCTTACCCTAAGTGCAGTGGCAGTGACTTTACTTTGTGGAATCCCAACGCCAACACTGGACTTAGGGTGACAGGACCAACAGTTGGACCTGAACGATGTCCTTTCCCACTTTTCACTGAGCGCTATTAACGCCAAGACATAATCATAATCAGACAAAATAGATAGTTAATATGAAATAAATTTAAATGACATTTTCCATTCAGTTTTGCTTAAAATTCAACTTATAAGGTTCAAAAGAAATAAAAAGAGAACCTCATTATTGCTGATACCCCAAAATGAACACTGAAAAAAAGACGGTCACATGGTTAAAAGTTAAAAGTGTTTTTTTTTTATTGATTGAAGACAAAGTACATATATGGTATCCATGTATATGATGTCACAATTTAACGGGACACTTCAACATACTTTTCTGGGGATGGGAGACCTCTCCCCTCAATAATTTCATTTAAAAAATAAGAAAAAATAAATTTTCTAGTGAGAGACCCCAGAATATGATATGCATGTATATCGTTTTAGCTAATTTAATTATTTTTACATTGGAAATTTGAATAGTGAATTTAATTTTATTGTAAGCTTAATAGGGAAAATAGTGAAAATTCTGAAACTTACTTAGGCCAGCAGGGGATACATTATACATACTTTTCAAATGTAAAAAAACATGATTATTCACTTGCTGGCTTTGGACATTTGAGTACCAGTATTTAAATAATTACAAATAATATGAATACAGTGGAACCCCGCTATAACGCGATGATCGGGGTCCATAAAATCGGTCGCGTTAATGCGCGGTTTTACAATATTTAACTTTTTTCCGAGAACATATACGTCTATACATGTACAATGATCAAAAGTCGGCTTATCATCTGATGAATATTAACTGCAATGAATTAATTAATATATATTCAAAATAATCGATGGCTAACATATTTATAGGTTATTACTGTGCATTAAAAGTATTTACCAATTTTTATTTGTTTGAACGACAATACAGATTGACCGATAATATCAGACTATCACTATATCATGAAAAGTGTATCAACAACGTATGCTACCGTGCCATCCTGGCATGTAGCTCATCCATAATGGATGTAATTTCATTGAAAATCGTACAGATTTAAAATATTCAATAATATTGTAATAGTCGCTTTAAAAAATGGCTTTCCAAGCAATGGATAAAATTTTCAAAGAACTTAGGCCTGATGGAGTAAATGAATTTCAAATTTCAGGAACCATGCCACGATTATATTATTTTAAAAGTCACAACTAATCTCATGCCCAAAATGAAGTTAATTTCTTTTTTTGTTTTTTTTTTACTTTTCTCCAAATTTTTTTTCTCCACGTGAATGAATATACAAAATTTCGGGAGCCATGCTACGACAGCGTTATATACGAATTCGCGTTATGGCGGGGCGCGTTATAGCGGGGTTCCACTGTATTTTGTTTGAAATTATATCAACATATTATCAGAATATTTCACAAGATATTGCAATTAGTTACATTCTCAAATAATAGTTACAATTACAGTTATAACATATAATATAACAATGCAAAAGAATTCCACAACATATATAAAAAAGTTTACTTAAGTGTTCTCAAAAGAACAATTCCAAGTATTAGCACTACCTTAAGAACAAATATATTCGCTTTACCTGACTCTTTTATTTTAATGCAAATGGCTCCTTCTAGACCAGCGGTTCTCAACCTTATTAATGCCGATACCCTTTAATACAGTCCCTCATGTTGTGGCGACCCCCAGCCATAAAACTATTTTTGTTTCTACTTCATAACTGTAGAGTAGATGTGTTTTCAGATGGTCTTAGGCGACCCCTGGGAAAAGATCGCGCGACCTCCAAAGGGGTTGCAACCCACAGGTTGAGAACCGCTGTTCTAGACAGACCACAAAAAATATATATAAAAATTAGCTAGGCTGACCATAATGCCAAAGAAACAAAGAGTATGGATTGTTAAAAACAATGATAGTGATTTTCTATTATTTTACGGACATCGAAAAAATCTAAATGCGCAAAAAATAAAATATATCCGGTTTTATTTTTGTAAATGTTAAAGTTTTATAATTTTTAATTACATATACATTTAAAATAACTATAAAGGAACTATTTTAAGCATTTTTTAAGAGTTTTGAAGTTATGAAGAAAAAATTATGATCTAAGCATTACATCTTAATCACATTTATCAGGAAAACCCAAACATCTGTTATTTTTATTACGTTTTTTAGTGTGTTGTTAATATTGTTAAATAAATTAAAATTAATTTGTTCTCAATAAATGTGCAAATATGTCATAGGGCTAATTGCCTATTTTAGTCAAAGTTCTAAGTTACTTTGATTTATTAACCGTGCGTGACAAAACAGATAATGTATTTACCCTTCTCAAAATTGAAATTAATAAATATAATTGATTGCTTTTTAAATTTTTAATAAAACACATACACAATTAGCTTTGTATTTTTAACATTTAATAAGTTTTTACTTCATTTTCATTGCAAAAATATACTTTTATTAATTACAATTTATAAAATAATAAAAATGCAATCTTTACATACACTTTTAATACGAAAATGCCCGTTAAGTCAATCAGTGCACCAAAACTCCATAGCCAAATATCATTCACTAATGCACTTATCACTAATACAAATAAGAACAAACAATATTAAGTAAAAAAATGTGTTTTTGCGTACGAAAGGGGATACAGCCCTGTGGATGGTTTGATTAATATTTATTAAAATCTGAGAGGGGGGGGGGGTTTTCTATGCTTTCATTTTTTTCCCCAGGGGCTCAGAATAAAGGAATGAATTTGATAAATTTTAACCTTCTTAGGTACATACTTATTGAAGGTAGGAAATGTGATGTATACATTTGATCTTTAAATCCTAGGATATTACGGTTGTGAAAAAGAGATGTTACATTCTCTTTTCTCAAATAAACCTATGTTCACCAATTAAGAAAATCAATAGCGTCAACAAAACATAGGTACATTTACATAAAAAGTGAAAATATAATTTTGAAGAATGGAGGTGGGTTAAGATTTTATTTCAAAAAATGAAACTATATTTTTGTTTTTACTTTGCGAAAGGTAAAGTGGGTGTATATTATTATTGTTTTATAATATTTATAATATATAACTCAAAGCTGTTACAGATGTGAAAAAAGTTTTAAGAGATTCTTCTTTGCATAAAAGAATTCTTTGTTTTACGTTTTTTGCAAAAGTATAGTAAAAAACAAAGGCAAAAGTTTGGTTCTATTTTTTAATGAAGATATCAGTATATCAAATTCCGATAATATAAAATTTATTTAAAATGGTATAATAGAGTTTTTTGTGTAATTTAAGATTAAGGTTTCACAATTTTTAGAGAAAAAAAATTAGTTTAGGGGCACGAAAAGTGATTGAGTAGGCCCAAAATTTAACAATTTAAAAACACATGACATCTAAAGTATTTCTCTAGCGTAGAAATAAGCCGTCAATGAATTAGTGATCAGGTAGATTTGGTCATATAAGGTTATGTTTATAGAGAAAAAAATTGTTATTGAGATGGGTTGGGAGGTGTATAATATATAGTAGAAAAATACATATTAAAACTTTTAATGATGTTAGAAACGTAAAAATCATTAGACTGATATTTCTTTTTAAAATACGGAATAGCAGGTGGAAATTATCACAAAGTGTGTGCCATTATTATCTCGATAACATCCCGTGTTATTTTCTAGTATCAAAATATTGCTTGAGCTTACTATTACGGACCGTTATAATTGGAGAATTTAATCTCTTAATTTTAGTCTATGGCTCGTTCTAGAAACAGTCCATAATAAAGGACGATACCAACGTTTAAAAATAATAACAAATAAAACGACAATCAAGGCCAGAGCTAATTACAATTAATAATTTTTTAATTTGTGAACTTCAATTAAATAATAACAGCAAGAGAAATATGATTGAAATTATAAACTTACAGATTTGCTGGTACCGGTACTGTATATAAAAAATACAATGAGCACAAAATTGTATGAGGAAATAGAAAACTCTTACACACAACAAAGTATGACACAGCATATCTCGTGATCAAAACAAAATCTCTCGCTCTCTCTATCGGTCAGCCCTTTTTATAGGCATTTCCTACTAATGTCTAGAACCGTCTAATGCATTGTTTTGCTTTCCCGTTTTATCCAGATCCTTCTATACGGTTCTGAGTAAGGAAGCTTTTTGTCAACAAGGGAAAGTTTTTGTTAGCCACACTTCAAAGGCGGTCACGAGAGTTCACAAGGGGTCATGCACGTGGAAGGCGGGCTATGCGTATAACAAAACACATCATCCCTCATAACATTACTCTTAATTAAAAGTAATTTTCAAAATGCTTTCTAATCAGAAGTTATATTTAAATTATAAAGCTGTGTGCTGTAAATTTTCATAGAATTTTTTAGAGAAAATGTCTTAAAATTTTGTTTTCACATGTTAACCAGCATGTGAGAATCACTGTAAATACAACATTTTTATTGATTTTTTATTTTAGTAACTGATATAGTGCAGCAATACAGGACACCAGCACTGTAACTTGAAAAATATTGGTTAATAATTACATTTCTAAAAAGGTAACGGAACTTTAAAAAAATAAAATTTGCTAAAACAATATTATAATTATATGGCTTGGCCTACTGCTACTACAGTTACATTGGGCTACACTGGCTACATACTTTATCTTTCAATAATTGTTTCAATTCATAGCGCATCTATAGGACTTGTCATTATTAAAAAGGCCTATAGTCTTAGTCATGTTATGACAAGGCCCAGTATGGGATATTCATTTTTATCGCCAAGGCCTACTTACTTACACACATAGGCATAGGCCTACTGAGCCTTATAGCAGTATGTAGGCCTAGTAAAGGTAGTGTGACTAGTGTACTGTGATGTCTAACTTTGACTAAAATTTTTGTTAAAAACACCAATATCGTACCAATATTTATAAAATATATAATATTAAAAACCTAGGCCTACTCTTGTTCTTTGTTTAATTCTAATTGCAGGACTTATTACGGTTAAAGTTGGGAACATGCCAATGATTAGGCAGACGCATGCTCCATGGCTACCATTTTTATAAATTGATTTATTTCATGGTTCAAGAGAGCATATCGGTTTGATTTTATGAATTAGATATTTTCATTGTTCCGAAAGGCTCACTGAACAATGTTCGAATATTAGGTCTATTTTTGTTTAGGTCAAATAATTAATATTCCTAAATGCTTACACCCACTTTTCAACTCATGCGTCGTGGTTCATATCCTTTGAGATTTCTGCATTAAATCAAATATTTATATTGGTGTCATTAGATCTGTGCAACACAAAATAAATTATTTATAATAAAGTAATACTGTGTCATTTATTTAAGTTTTCTTCCAATTGTAGGAGACCACTTAGTGTTTGCTGGTGTCCATTTCTTCCACACAAGCCGTTGGCAATAGCAACAAATTTGTACATTTTACAGCACCCGTATGAGGTAAATTCTAATGTAAATGTGACATTGAGCCTAGTCAGAAACCACTGAGTACAATCAACACTGCACTTTATAATCATTTTATTTTAATTTTAAAACCTCTTCAGTTAATTTTTTTAACCATGTCTGATTGTAACTCAAGTACCGGTACATAAATTGTTACATACAGGAATCCAGGTGTCTGCGTACAGTTCCTATTTTACAGAACAGCATTGTTCCAGAAAAATGCCAAGTTATACGTGGAAAACGATTTTCTCACTCAAGGTAATGAAATAATATAAGGATTGGACTAAAATCATAACACTTTCTGTGAGAATTGGACTCGAATCGTAACGCTGTCAGTGAGAGTGGGAGTCATCATAACACTTTCTTTGAGAATTGGACTCGAATCGTAACACTGTCAGTGAGAGTGGGACTCATATCGCAACAATTTCTATAAGGGTTGCTTTGTTAATCATAATTAATAAAAAATCACAATAAATAAAACTTTTCTTACAGAAAAAACAACAAATGCATGTGCAAATATTTCTGTCTCCAGAATAAATGTTTCATTTTAGTCATGTGTAAGCAGTTAAATTCTTCTTGACAAAATCACTTGTAGATGTTTTAAATTAGTAATATTACAGAATCATTATACCTATATTTCTCAATGTATGTTGCTCATTAAACACTGTATTTCCAGATTCCCAGAGTTAATTTCTGTGTTTGATTCATCAAATACCCTGTTATTATACCCAGGAGATGATGCTATGGATATATCTGAGGTACCCACTGAGGTCAGCTACAATTTGGTGTTTCTTGATGGTACATGGGCACAAGCTAAGGGCATCTACTCACAAAATCCAGTTTTGAAAACTTTAAAAAAAGTGAGCAGAGAATAGCTGAGATTATGTGATCATATAATTGTATTGTCAGTTGGTCTGAATGATGTGATCATATAATTGTATTGTCAGTTGGTCTGAATGATGTGATCATATAATTGTATTGTCAGTCGGTCTGAATGATGTGATCATATAATTGTATTGTCAGTCGGTCTGAATGATGTGATCATATAATTGTATTGTCAGTCGGTCTGAATGATGTGATCATATAATTGTATTGTCAGTTGGTCTGAATGATGTGATCATATAATTGTATTGTCAGTAGGTCTGAATTATGTGATCATATAATTGTATTGTCAGTTGGTCTGAATGATGTGATCATATAATTGTATTGGCAGTTGTTCATTGGGGAACTTGAAATGCGGTTGATATATCTCTAAAATTAATAAAATATTCTGTTTTTTTCCTCACTGTGACAGGTACAAATAAAAGTTGAACAAAAAAGCAAATATGTGATACGCACCCAACCCAGTGATTTATCATTATCTACATTAGAGACAGCTGCCATTGCCATAGCAGCATTGGAACGTAAGCCTGAAATCTATGAGGTGAGCTATACAACAACTATTTATTGCATGAAATTGCTTTCATTCAACAAAAGTACTTGTTTAGATTGTTAGCCCAAGACAGTCAAGAATAGTAGTATGAGATTAACACAAGGCAGTCAAATAGAGTAGTTATGAAATTGTTGACACAAGACAGATAAGAAGTGTAGGTATTAGTTTCTTTAATGAAAACACTTTGCTTTTAAAGTTGAAACTTGAGTAAATTTAGAGAGAAAAAAATGCCTAATAAAAATAGCTTGATTTTTTTTAGGATATTTTATTATGTGCTGATATGTTTCAACTTGGTGAGCTGTTTATGTGTTGATGTGTGTCTCAACTTGGTGATATGTTTATGTGCTGATATGTGTCTCACATTGGTGAACTGTTTATGTGCTGATATAATAATAATAATAATGAAGTTTATTTGAGAAATTTTGAGAAATCACGCTTCATTCCCAAAGGCTCGAAGCGCGTTACAAGGTTCGATGTTCGAGAGGCATCACTGCTGCCAGTTAGGCGCATGTGAACTCCATCTCCCCATCTCCTGGGTTTGAATTCAGAGTTGCCTTCTCTTAGATGAGTTGCCGTCCAAGGTTAACGAGTCCCATCCACCCGGTAGTTGCCGGAATGTTTCATTGTATCAATGTTATCCGCCTATCGGGGACTCCATCGCCGGGTTTGAATTCAGAGTTGCCTTCTCTTAGATGAGTTGCCGTCCAAGGTTAACGAGTCCCATCCACCCGGGGTGCTGGTGGTGTGATTGCTTGACTGGGCTTTGGTGGGGATTGAACTCCAGACCATCTACTTGAGATTTGCTCAGTTTAGACCACTCGGCCACCCAGCACCACATATGTGTCTCAACTTGGTGAAATGTTTATGTGCTGATATGTGTCTCAACTTGGTGAAATGTTTATGTGCTGATATGTGTCTCAACTTGGCGAAATGTTAATGTGCTGAAATGTGTCTCACATTGGTGAAATGTTTATGTGCTTATATGTGTCTCAACTTGGTGAGCTGTTTATGTGCTGATATCTGTTTCAACTTGGTGAAATGTTTATGTGTTGATATGTGTCTCAACTTGGTGAACTGTTTATGTGCTGATATGTGTCTCAACTTGGTGAAATGTTCATGTGTTGATATGTGTCTCAACTTGGTGAAATGTTTATGTGCTGATATGTGTCTCAACTTGGTGAACTGTTTATGTGCTGATATGTGTCTCACATTGGTGAACTGTTTATGTGCTGATATGTGTCTCAACTTGGTGAAATGTTTATGTGCTGATATGTGTCTCAACTTGGTGAAATGTTTATGTGCTGATATGTGTCTCAACTTGGTGAACTGTTTATGTGCTGATATGTGTCTCAACTTGGTGAAATGTTTATGTGCTGATATGTGTCTCAACTTGGTGAAATGTTTATGTGCTGATATGTGTCTCAACTTGGCGAAATGTTAATGTGCTGAAATGTGTCTCACATTGGTGAAATGTTTATGTGCTTATATGTGTCTCAACTTGGTGAGCTGTTTATGTGCTGATATCTGTTTCAACTTGGTGAAATGTTTATGTGTTGATATGTGTCTCAACTTGGTGAACTGTTTATGTGCTGATATGTGTCTCAACTTGGTGAAATGTTCATGTGTTGATATGTGTCTCAACTTGGTGAAATGTTTATGTGCTGATATGTGTCTCAACTTGGTGAACTGTTTATGTGCTGATATGTGTCTCAACTTGGTGAAATGTTTATGTGCTGATATGTGTCTCAACTTGGTGAACTGTTTTTGTGCTGATATGTGTCTCAACTTGGTGAACTGTTTATGTGCTGATATGTGTCTCAATTGAACTTGTTTATTTGAAATAGTTGTTGAAGTTTGAAGTAAGATTTGTTGTTACTTGTATTGCTGTATTATCTGTCAGATTCTAAGCCACCCACTTGAGGCTTTGTGCAACTTCCAACTGCAGCATGGGGCGGCAGAGCATCAAAGTAAAGAATACAGAGTGGAACACGGTCTGTGGACCAAACCTTTACCTCGGTCGGTACAGAAGAGATTGGCACAGAAATGGGCCAAAGAGTCTTGCATAGAACACTAGCTGTAGAATAAGCGCTTTTGTATTCAGTCAAGTGAAGTGTAACGGGGAAACAATTTAGTAAATGTTTGTGGTTTGTTTTGGTTACCTCTGTCATCATGTTTGTCTGACAATTTCCCATTAACATTGATGCTCAGTTGCCTTAATCTTTAATGGCATGTGTCAAATGTGTTCATCAAATTTGTCCATCAAATCTCCCTCTTTTAAAATGAACTGAAATGTATTGTCCTGTCATGTTCTACTGTCCTGTCACATTCTACTCTCTTTGATGTTCTACTGTCCTGTCATTTTCTACTCTCTTTGATGTTCTACTGTCCTGTCATGTTCTACGCTCTTTGATGTTCTACTGTCATGTTCTACTCTCTTTGATGTTCTATTGACCTGTGCTACTGTCCTTTCATGCTCTACTCTCTTTGATGTTCTACTGTCCTGTCCTGTTCTACTGTCCTGTCCTACTGTCCTGTCATGTTCTACTCTCTTTGATGTTCTACTGACCTCTTTTACTGTCCTGTCATGCTTTACTCTCTTTGATGTTCTACTGTCCTGTTTTACTGTCCTGTCCTGTTCTACTGTCCTGTCATGTTCAACAAGTTATTATAAATGGAAAAAACTGGCTATCTTCTACGGCTAATGTTAGATTTGTTCAGTTCATGTTCAAATAAACTTGCATTGTCTTTTATGTTGTTATTAAGCAAATGCAATTTTTTCAATGTATTGAAATGAGTGATCTAATTGACAATCTACTTTAGTGACAGAATTCATTCATACATGCAGCTCATAAACGGATGCATAGCCATTCAATAAATAACAGATTTTAAACCAAATACCAGATTTGTTTGTGTTTTTATGTCTGTTGTAAGGATGTTGATATCATGTGTGAGATAGTTGATTAGCTGACTGAAACATTGATCACGTGAGATAGTTGATTAGCTGACTGAAATATTGACCATGTGAGATAGTTGATTAGCTAACTGAAACTTTGAACATGTGAGATAGTTGATTAGCTGACTAAAACATTGACCATGTGAGATAGTTGATTAGCTGACCGAAACTTTGACCATGTGAGATAGTTGATTAGCTGACTGAAATATAGACCAGTTCACTGACATGATGACCAGCTGCTGGCTGACATGATGACCAGCTGCTGGCTGACATGATGACCAGCTGCTGGCTGACATGATGACCAGCTGCTGGCTGACATGACCATTTGAATGGTTTATTGACCTGCTGACTAACATGATGGCCAGCAAGCCGATTGACCAGTAGATTGACCAGCTGACTGACACATTGTCCGTGATGAATGATACTTGACATACCTTGTTATGATTAACCATGACAACATCTGTCACAATTTATCATACTTCCACTAATTAATTTTTTTGTGTATGGAACAGACAGAAAGATCTAGGTGTTAAAAGACAAACATTTAATGGCTTGATAATTAATTTTGAAAGGTACAATATTCTTTCAACCACGTAATGATAGGAAAGGGGTAGTTCATTGTGTGCGGGGAAAGTCCATTTTATGCGGGGCTAGTTCATTGTGTGCAGGGCGAGTTCACTGTATGATGGTCGAGTTCATTGTGTGCGGGGAAAGTTGATTGGTTGTGTTGATACAGTATTAACTCGCATCACTCCTGAGACGTTAAAATGTCGAACACTGATAAAATAATGATACCCGGTATTTTAACTGATATTTCAGTTTAATATTTGGTGTTTTAATGGTAGTCTTACATTTTTTGGGCTATGCTATGACGTCAGTAAGAATTATATCACCAGTTTTTACTCCCTTACTGTTGTTGGCATTTTGCACCTACTACACGGAATGGATGTACAGGGCCGGCCATAGGCCACTGCAACCTATGCCGCCGCAGTGGGCCCCGCACTTTCATAGGCCCCGCCCCGAATTTATTATCTAATACAAAATCTTAATTTTCACTTATTATCCTTATTCCTACCCAGACTGGGCCCCGCGCAATCCGTTTCGCATAGGGCCCTGGCAGTTGTTACGGTCGGCCCTGTGTATGTACATTGTTTTTCCCCTTGACCAACTAGCCCCCCCCCCCACACACATTTTTCATTCTAATAACAATGTAGATATATATGATCTTTCAAAAGTACATTATTTTTTGTGCCCTCTTTCCCCAAAGCTTATGTCAGTAATGTCAGTAATGTCACACTGGCGAGCTTGGCAGTTTAAGCATCTAATGTGTTATTTTATTACCGGTACTGCTACTTCAATTTTGGTGACCGGTAAATTTACCTACTAATGTCTTTTTACCCCGTCTAGGGCATAGGCCGTCTGGGGCATAGGCCGTCTGAGGCATAGGCCGTCTGGGGCATAGGCCGTCTGAGGCATAGGCCGTCTGGGGCATAGGCCGTCTGAGGCATAGGCCGTCTGGGGCATAGGCCGTCTGAGGCATAGGCCGTCTGAGGCATAGGCCGTCTGGGGCATAGGCCGTCTGAGGAATAGGCCGTCTGGGGCATAGGCCGTCAACAAGAACTTTCCATTCATCACGGTCCTGTGCTTTCCTTTCCAGTTGCTCCCTGGTGTATCCCATACTTTGCGTGTCTGCCTCTAGCTCGCGCCTCCATGTATTCTTTGGCCTCCTCTCTTTCCTTGTTATCTGGGGTTTTTGGAGAGTGTGCCCTACCCACCTTCATCTTCTCTTTATGATGTCTTCATCAATGGGCACCTAGTATGTCCTTTCCAGTAGATCTTTGTTGGTGATGGTATTTGGCCATTTGAAGTTCCGGATCTTTTTTAAGGCAAGTGTTTATGAAGGTATGTACTTTCTGCGTAATGATCGCTGTTGTTTTCCAAGTTTCTGCTCCCTATAGAGCATCGTGCCGATTGTATGTCAGGTTCTTATAGTAGGACTGTTTTGACATTTTTGTTGAAGATTCTGACTTTGGTTTGCAGTTTCAGCTTTATACACATTCAGCTAAACTTAAAGCATTACCTTTCCATGAACCAATCACAGAACTGGGGCTCAAATGATTACCCTTGTAATCAAATTAAACTTTAAACCTCTTCACTGAACAACCCATCAACGTTCATAGCCAAAGTCCAAACAACTCGACCATTCCATTTTTCTTCTTGTTAAACACACCTACCCGCCCTTCCCACCCTAACCACCCGTCCCCTCTTGAACCACGTTGAAGGTGGGGGTGGAGATGGCGGGCCAGCGATTATTCCCCCCTGATTGAGAGGTCTACATGTTGTGCGCCATGGAATCAATAGCAGCCTCCTCCAGAGGATCGCAGTCGTTAAGTTCCTTAGTAAAACCTCTTAGGAGCCTAATTGAGGTCATCAATCCTGGATGACAGTTGGAAGTGTGGACAGTAACCATATCCATGTGGGTTGGACAGGAACGAATACCCCTTGGGGTGTGCAGGAACCAATATCCTGAGGTTTGCGCAGGAACGAATACCCCTTGGGGTGTGCAGGAACCAATACCCTGAGGTTTGCGCAGGAACTAATACCCATTGGGCTGTGCAGGAACCAATACCATGAGGTTTGCGCAGGAACGAATACCCCTTGGGGTGTGCATGAACCAATACCCTGAGGTTTGCGCAGGAACGAATACCCCTTGGGGTGTGCAGGAACCAATACCCTGAGGTTTGCGCAGGAACGAATACCCCTTGGGCTGTGCAGGAACCAATACCCTGAGGTTTGCGCAGGAACGAATACCCCTTGGGGTGTGCAGGAACCAATACCCTGAGATTTGCGCAGGAACGAATACCCCTTGGGGTGTACAGGAACCAATACCCTGAGGTTTTCGCAGGAACGAATACCCCTTGGGGTGTGCAGGAACCAATCTAACATCATCTAAATATTACCCTTCTACAGTCACTGTAACACAGGGGTCAGGAACTTTTACCCTTCTACAGTCACTGTAACACAGGGGTCAGGAACTATTACCCTTCTACAGTCACTGTAACACAGGGGTCAGGAACTATTACCCTTCTACAGTCACTATAACACAGGGGTCAGGAACTATTACCCTTCTACAGTCACTGTAACACAGGGGTCAGGAACCCTTTTGTCTGAGAGAGCCATGGACACCACATATTTTGAAAAGTAATTCTGTGAGAGCCATACATTATGTTTAAAAGATCAAAGGAGTCTAAAGAAACAGATTTGTTTTATAATCGAACATTTGTCTGCGAGCTAGATGCAGCCATCAATATAGAGCCACATCTGGCTCGCGAGCAGGGTCGACCCTAACAATTGCGGGGCCCTATGCGAAACGGATTGCGCGGGGCCCATTCTGGGTAGAGGATAAGGATAATAAGTGGAAATTAAGATTTTGTATTAGAAATTAAATTCGGGGCGGGGCCTATGAAAGTGCGGGGCCCACTGCGGCCGCATAGGTTGCAGTGGCCTAAGGCCGGCCCTGCTCGTGAGCCATGGGTTCCCGACCCCTGCTATAACATGCTCACTACTTCATCTAAATGATACAATTCTACAGTGACTATAACACCTTCACCACTTCATCTAAATGATACAATTCTACAGTGACTATAACACCTTCACCACTTCATCTAAATGATACAATTCTACAGTGACTATAACACGTTCACCACTTCATCTCGAATATCACATTAGGAAATGGCGTCAGCGGGCCGTCGAGCTTACGCTCCTAGTTCGCGAAATAGCTGGGACGAAACGGTTGCCTAGGAGCAGCTTTCTCAGGGCTGCATATTTAGAATCACCGGCTATAGGCTTCCACCACAGCCTATAGCCTCATATCCCTTAACGGCAACTTGTAATCATGATACAATTCTACAGTGACTATAACATGTTCACCACTTCATCTAAATGATACAATTCTACAGTGACTATAACATGCTCACCACTTCATCTAAATGATACAATTCTACAGTGACTGTAACATGTTCACCACTTCATCTAAATGATACAATTCTACAGTGACTGTAACATGTTCACCACTTCATCTAAATGATACAATTCTACAGTGACTATAACATGTTCACCACTTCATCTAAATGATACAATTCTACAGTGACTATAACACGTTCACCACTTCATCTAAATGATACAATTCTACAGTGGCTATAACACGTTCACCACTTCATCTAAATGATACAATTCTACAGTGACTATAACACGTTCACCACTTCATCTAAATGATACAATTCTACAGTGACTATAACACGTTCACCACTTCATCTAAATGATACAATTCTACAGTGACTATAACACGTTCACCACTTCATCTAAATGATACAATTCTACAGTGACTATAACACGTTCACCACTTCATCTAAATGATACAATTCTACAGTGACTATAACACGTTCACCACTTCATCTAAATGATACAATTCTACAGTGACTGTAACATGTTCACCACTTCATCTAAATGATACAATTCTACATGGACTATAACATTTTCACTATTTCCCAATGTCTTTCCTTTCTTCCGTTCGCCATCCGTGGTCAATCTTCTAGCATATTATTGACGGTAGCGTCTACACTTCACCCCATTCTCGTGCCGCCATCTTGTCAGGGGACACAACACCAATGTAAATCAATTATGTCCCGTCATTATGTTCTCATCACGTGACCCCTGTCATGTCGACAACTAGAGTTCTCCCAAAGTCGAATGGCCATTTTATGACATGCTATTGATTTGTCCCCGACCTTATTTGATACCTTAATGATCAAATAAAACTCACACACGCAAGAGTGTTTTTAAAGCGATCACCTTACAGCCACTGTACAAGTAATTGTTGGTTGCCGTTTTGTGCGGTGTAATGCAGGGTGGTTGGCGCGGTTGTTATATTAGTGATTAGGTGAAAACTCCAATTCTCCGTCGTATCGTTCAAATATCACTTATGTGATGTCACTTGGCGATCTACCCTCTCCTCTCTATTACCCACGCCACTCAACTATCATGCCCTTCTCCTACCCACCCCCTCTACTACCCACTCCCCTCTAGTAACCACTCTCTCTCTCTCCTATCCACGCGAATCTCCTACCTACACCATTCTCCTACCCACGCCAATCTACTACCAACTCCACTACTAACCACACCCATCTAATACCACCACACTCTACTAACCACGCCCCTCTACTAACCACGCCCTTTTCCTACCCACACCCCTCACCTATCACGCCCTTCTCATACCCACGCCCCTGTACTACCAACGCACCTCTACTTACCTCCCCCCTCTACTATCCGCGCCACTCTCATTAATCACGTCCCTATCAACCTCCCTCTCTCTCTCAGTCTCCTAAGAATTTTAATATTTAAATATAAAACCATTTTCAGCAATAGATTTTTTTTTAAATGACGCTATGTAAAATGGCCGCCGTATTTCTACCGCTATGTAAAATGGCCGCCGTATTTCTACCGCTATGTAAAATGGCCGCCGTATTTCTACCGCTATGTAAAATGGCCGCCGTATTTCTACCGCTATGTAAAATGGCCGCCGTATTTCTACCGCTATGTAAAATAACCGCCGTATTTCTACCGCTATGTAAAATGGCCGCCGAATTTCTACCGCTATGTAAAATGGCCGCCGTATTTCTACCGCTATGTAAAATGGCCGCCGTATTTCTACCGCCCTTATCAACCTGAATCAGAAGCACCTAATTCCTAAATGCTGACTTGGCCCGCATGTCATAAACCGAGGCTATGCTTACAATTAATGTTATTCAAATTTATTTGTTATCATCTATACACCATTATACTTGTTTGCGTTTGATTAAACTAGACAGCTGAATGTTATTGTAGAACCTATGACCCTAGTCATCAACTCGTACACCCTTAACACCGAGAGCCAGTGCTACATATCTTAGTAAGTGAAGAGAATGTTAATAAATGGCTCGTGACAAACAGTACACAACAAAGGACGATACCATTCATTAAAAAAAGTCATAAAGAAGCGATACCCGAACTAGGGCTAATTACAAATAATAATTTATTAACTTAATTTAAAATGCAAAATCAAACAGAATAAAACTAAGGCTATTGACTTACAGTAACTTACAGTACAATGGCAGACCTGTTTACCCTCAAACTCTTAAAATCGTACAATATCGTTACAAAATCATTCAATAAATTATCTTAATAGTAAAAATAAACCTACAGTAAAGATAATGTATACACGTCCAAATGGTACATTGTACGCTAAAATCGTAAGAGTAAACAGGTCTGCAATGTTGAACTTGTACCGGTACAATGGTGAAGAAGGAACATACAAACACACAATAAATACATGTGTATTAATAAACAAATCTTTGTCTCGTATCGTAATAGCGAATCTCCATCAGCTCATCTCTCTCTCTCAGCTCATCTCTCTCTCAGCTCATATCTCTCTCAGCTCATCTCTCTCTCAGCTCATCTCTCTCTCAGCTCATCTCCCTCAGCTCATCTCTCTCTCAGCTCATCTCTCTCTCAGCTCACCTCAGCTAATCTCTCTTTCAGCTCATCTCTCTCTCAGCTCATCGCAGCTCATCTCTCTCTCTCTCAGCTCATCTCTCTTTACCTCATCCCTCTCTCAGCTCATCTCTCTCTAAACTCAATTCTCTCTCATCTCATCTCTCTCTTATCTCTCATCTCTCTCTCATCTCATCTCATCTCTCTTTACCTCATCTCTCTCAGCTCATCTCTCTCTCATCTCATCTCTCTCTTATCTCTCTCTCATCTCTCTCTCATCTCATCTCTCTCTCATCTCAGCTCTCTCTCAGCTCATCTCTCTTTCAGCTCATCTCTCTCAGCCGACTCAGCTCATGTCTCTCTCAGCTCTCCATTCCAATGTCAATAGGTGTAATTAATATCTTTTTTATAGAATTTTCCAGAAATGGGTTCTGCATTGTACAAGTGACACGACCCGTCTCGTATATTCTAAAGATTTCTACATCTACAGACTGTATTTATAATTTGTAATCAAGGTCAAGGGAGACAATTTGTAATTAAGCCACACCCCGTCGCGTTGGCAAACTTGGGGTCATCCAGAGTTCATACACGCGTTTCACGATGTAAACAAGGACGCCTGTGTAACAGCTAGTCATGCATAATACAGAATGGCAACCATTAGCCATAACGCTGTGTGCCAGTCATGCATAATGCAGAGTGCCGGTCATGATGTTTAGTGCCAGCCATTTTACTGATTGCCAGCCATATTGTAGATTACCGGTCGTAAAGCAGAGTACCAGTCGTAATGCAGAGTACCAGCAGTAATGATGACTTGCTGAGTATCAGCAAAAATAAAGAGTACCAGTCATAGTGCCCGAATTCCAGCGCACAATTTGGACTAGACAGCAGTCGTACAGCCAAGAAATTTTATTACAGTCATTTGCATTCATATACAGTCATATGCAGTCATAAACAGTCATATGCAGTCATAAACAGTCATATGCAGTCATAAACAGTCATATGCAGTCATAAACAGTCATATGCAGTCATAAACAGTCATATGCAGTCATAAACAGTCATATGCAGTCATAAACAGTCATATGCAATACAAAGCAAACACAATTTAACAATTAAAGAGTAGGCCTAACAGCCCTACACAGCGACGGCCGTCATTGGTTAACCCCAAAGCCGTACACAGCCACGGCCGTCATTGGTTAACCCCAAAGCCGTACACAGCCACGGCCGTCATTGGTTAACCCCAAAGCCGTACACAGCCACGGCCGTCATTGGTTAACCCCAAAGCCGTACACAGCCACGGCCGTCATTGGTTAACCCCAAAGCCGTACACAGCCACGGCCGTCATTGGTTAACCCCAAAGCCGTACACAGCCACGGCCGTCATTGGTTAACCCCAAAGCCCTACACAGCCACGGCCGTCATTGGTTAACCCCAAAGCCGTACACAGCCACGGCCGTCATTGGTTAACCCCAAAGCCCTACACAGCCACGGCCGTCATTGGTTAACCCCAAAGCCCTACACAGCCACGGCCGTCATTGGTTAACCCCAAAACCCTACACAGCCACGGCCGTCATTGGTTAACCCCAAAGCCCTACACGGCCACGGCCGTCATTGGTTAACCCCAAAGCCGTACACGGCCACGGCCGTCATTGGTTAACCCCAAAGCCGTACACAGCCACGGCCGTCATTGGTTAACCCCAAAGCCGTACACAGCCACGGCCGTCATTGGTTAACCCCAAAGCCGTACACAGCCACGGCCGTCATTGGTTAACCCCAAAGCCGTACACAGCCACGGCCGTCATTGGTTAACCCCAAAGCCGTACACAGCCACGGCCGTCATTGGTTAACCCCAAAGCCCTACACAGCCACGGCCGTCATTGGTTAACCCCAAAGCCGTACACAGCCACGGCCGTCATTGGTTAACCCCAAAGCCGTACACAGCCACGGCCGTCATTGGTTAACCCCAAAGCCCTACACAGCCACGGCCGTCATTGGTTAACCCCAAAGCCCTACACAGCCACGGCCGTCATTGGTTAACCCCAAAGCCCTACACAGCCACGGCCGTCATTGGTTAACCCCAAAGCCCTACACGGCCACGGCCGTCATTGGTTAACCCCAAAGCCGTACACGGCCACGGCCGTCATTGGTTAACCCCAAAGCCGTACACGGCCACGGCCGTCATTGGTTAACCCCAAAGCCCTACACAGCCACGGCCGTCATTGGTTAACCCCAAAGCCGTACACAGCCACGGCCGTCATTGGTTAACCCCAAAGCCGTACACGGCCACGGCCGTCATTGGTTAACCCCAAAGCCGTACACAGCCACGGCCGTCATTGGTTAACCCCAAAGCCGTACACAGCCACGGCCGTCATTGGTTAACCCCAAAGCCGTACACAGCCACGGCCGTCATTGGTTAACCCCAAAGCCCTACACAGCCACGGCCGTCATTGGTTAACCCCAAAGCCGTACACAGCCACGGCCGTCATTGGTTAACCCCAAAGCCCTACACAGCCACGGCCGTCATTGGTTAACCCCAAAGCCGTACACAGCCACGGCCGTCATTGGTTAACCCCAAAGCCCTACACAGCCACAGCCGTCATTGGTTAACCCCAAAGCCCTACACAGCCACGGCCGTCATTGGTTAACCCCAAAGCCCTACACAGCCACGGCCGTCATTGGTTAACCCCAAAGCCCTACACAGCCACGGCCGTCATTGGTTAACCCCAAAGCCCTACACGGCCACGGCCGTCATTGGTTAACCCCAAAGCCGTACACGGCCACGGCCGTCATTGGTTAACCCCAAAGCCGTACACGGCCACGGCCGTCATTGGTTAACCCCAAAGCCGTACACAGCCACGGCCGTCATTGGTTAACCCCAAAGCCGTACACAGCCACGGCCGTCATTGGTTAACCCCAAAGCCGTACACGGCCACGGCCGTCATTGGTTAACCCCAAAGCCGTGCACGGCCATGGGGGTAATTTAAATGTTGATGGGAAGGCCATACAATCCCACAACCGTCATATAAATGTTAACGTTGAAGCTATAACCAGCCGAACAGCCGTCATTAAAATGTTCACGTTGAAGCTATAAACGGTTACACATGCGTAATTTAAATGGTAATATCAATGCCGTACACGGCTACCAAAAATAATTTCTTCTTTTTAAATTCTCTAATTAATAAAACTCCATGTCACAGGCATATTACACCTGTACGATTTGCGGTCTCAGCCAATGAAGACCTGACATCACATCCTTAATACACCTGTATGATGTGGGGTCTCAGCCAATGAAGACCTGACATCACAGCCATATTACACCTGTACGATGTGTTGTCTCAGCCAAAGAAGACCTGACATCACAGCCATATCACATGTACGATGTGCGGTTTCAGCAATTCAAGAAGTCACCGCACAGACGTATCTTTAGCCAGACAATGAAGTCCGACCAACATCGCCTGGCGGTGGAGCACCCTGCCGTATTAGAGGCCCAGCAAGCTTCCATTAGACACATAGCTATGTTACTATTTGCCCTCCTGTTGACACAGTTCGTCGACATTACTTGGACATTTGTTATAGCCTCTGATGTATATTTGCTCGTTCTATCTCGCAGCACACTCTATTTAGTTTAAAAAATAATCGACGCGGTTTTGATTAGCAGCGTCCCCTTCCTCCACTCCCCCGTCTCTCCACTCCCCCCGTCCCCTCCACTCCCCCGTCTCTCCACCCTTCGTTCCCTACACTTCAGCAGCCTCTCCTCTCATTCCTTCTTTTTTTTTTTTATAGATCCAGACAAATCAAGGCTTTTTACGGCACTTGCCTGAAATAATGGAGTAAAACGTTTGGCGTGATGGTACAGATGGCTTGGGGGATGGAAGGGTTGAGATGGCTTGGGGGATGGAAGGGTTGAGATGGCTTGGGGGATGGAAGGGTTGAGATGGCTTGGGGGTGGAAGGGTTGAGATGGCTTGGGGGGTGGAAGGGTTGAGATGGCTTGGGGGATGGAAGGGTTGAGATGGCTTGGGGGTGGAAGGGTTGAGATGGCTTGGGGGATGGAAGGGTTGAGATGGCTTGGGGGATGGAAGGGTTGAGATGGCTTGGGGGATGGAAGGGTTGAGATGGCTTGGGGGTGGAAGGGTTGAGATGGATTGAGGGTGGAAGGGTTGAGATGGATTGAGGGTGGAAGGGTTGAGATGGATTGAGGGTGGAAGGGTTGAGATGGATTGAGGGTGGAAGGGTTGAGATGGATTGAGGGTGGAAGGGTTGATTGTCAGTAAAGGGTTGGTGGTATGGATTGGATTATTTACTTTTATATGATGTTACCATTAGTCAGAAAAAAGGTGGAGTGGTGCCTTATGGATATGTTTGAGAGTGGTGCCTTATGGATATGTTTGAGAGTGGTGCCTTATGGATATGGTTGAGAGTGGTGCCTTATGGATATGGTTGAGAGTGGTGTTCTTTGGATATGATTGAGAGTGGTGTTATCGGTTGACCAAGCATCGATTGTTCCTGCGTCATCTCCCTAATTCCCCACTGTCAAGATATATTAAGTACCTACCCTTGTTTAGGTACGTCAGTAATTTTTTAAAAATATATTCTATGTTTTCTGCACCCAGTGCTTTTTTCAGGCAGCCCTCTCACACAACCCAAGCCAACACAACCCAAGCCAACCCAACCCAAGACAACCCAAGCCAAGCCAACCCAAGCCAACACAACCCAAGCCAACACAACCCAAGCCAACACAACCCAACACAACCCAAGCCAACACAACCCAAGCCAACACAACCCAAGCCAACACAACCCAAGCCAACACAACCCAAGCCAACACAACCCAAGCCAAAACAACCCAAGCCAACACAACCCAAGCCAACACAACCCAAGCCAACACAACCCAAACCAACACAACCCAAGCCAACACAACCCAAGCCAACACAACCCAAGCCAACACAACCCAAGCCAACACAACCAACAACAAGCCCATCTCCACCTGGAGAAAACATTGTTCAAACATTAAGTACATGTCACTGAATGATATTAGGGAAATATAGGAGCCAAATATCGAAAATATAGGAGCCAAATATCGAAAATATACTAGCCAAATATCGAATATATAGGAGCCAAATATCGAAAATATAGGAGCCAAATATCGAAAATATAGGAGCCAAATATCGAATAGGAGCCAAATATCGAAAATATAGGAGCCAAATATCGAAAATATAGGAGCCAAATATCGGAAATATAGTAGCCAAATATCGAAAATATAGGAGCCAAATATCGAAAATAAAGGAGCCAAATATAGAAAATATAGGAGCCAAATATCGAAAATAAAGGAGCCAAATATAGAAAAAATAGGAGCCAAATATCGAAAATATAGGAGCCAAACATAGAAAATATAGGAGCCAAATATCGAAAATATAGGAGCCAAATATCGAAAATATAGGAGCCAAATATCGAATAGGAGCCAAATATCGAAAATATAGGAGCCAAATATCGAAAATATAGGAGCCAAATATCGGAAATATAGTAGCCAAATATCGAAAATATAGGAGCCAAATATCGAAAATAAAGGAGCCAAATATAGAAAATATAGGAGCCAAATATCGAAAATAAAGGAGCCAAATATAGAAAAAATAGGAGCCAAATATCGAAAATATAGGAGCCAAACATAGAAAATATAGGAACCAAATATAAAAAATATAGGAACCAATTATCGGAAATATAGGAACCAAATAGCGGAAACATGGGAACCAAGTAGCGGAAACATGGGAGCCAAATATCGGAAATGAAATATAGGAACCAGATATCCGAAATATAGAAACCAAATAGCTGAAATATAGCAACGCTCGATATATTTGATGTCGTTTAAATATAATTTTTTAAACCGGTATTTTCATTTTTTTTTTAAATTTTATTTTTAAGCAACATCCCTTTTATAAAGACAAAATAATAATGGGGGGGGGGGGGGAGGTGGCCTTTACGCGGAGCAATACGGAATAAAGGTCAACTTATAATAATTGAAATTAGGTCTAGCTAAATATCAAACATTATTGGCAATCTGCTATCAATTTCTATTTCTACACAAAATGATATCAACTTTTAAATTAAGTAGGGCATTTAATTTTATAATTTCATCATGCTTTAAAAGTATAGTTATTATATAGTTATTAGTATTTTATTAGTATAGTTATTAGTATATATATTCACATGCTGAAATTTCTACATAACTGTATTTTAAAATCTTTTTGTATCTAGTTTCAAGTGGAAATATTTAGGAAGGTTAATTAATTATACTAGTTTTTTGTTCCGACCTGCTTTTGTATGGATTTGTTAGTTTAACATTTCATTTCATAATGAAGAAGCCTAGTGAAATAAATAGTTGAAATGATATTTAGAAAACAGCATTACTTACTAATACAGAATTAGATAATTTAATGCTGTGATTACTATTTAGTAACACCTTTCAATGAAGTATTAGTCTAAACACAATGAGGTGAAGAGACACCCCAAATCTGCTGCCCTCCCGTGGAATGTTGAATCCTGATAACATCAATATAAATTCAGGTATGTGCCAAAATGCGTCAATGCATTTTGAATTTATCCACACAATAGTTCTGGTGAGGGGTTGACAAAGTCGGCAGCTTGCTGACAAAGTCGGCAGCTTGTTAACTACAGAAAACAAAATTGGATGTTATTAGTTAAGATGATTTGTTTCATTTGACAAATATATTATTTTATTTTAATTTTTGTATTTATAGTTGGACTATATAGATTCAACAGAATGGAATTTAGTTGATGTTGGGAGAAAGGGGTTGGCCCTGATCGCCAAGTCTAATTTTAGCGCTGATAGATGCAGTGTGAAGTAGCGTATCACCTTGTGGGGGGGGGGACATTTTTGCCACCCTATTTCACGATGCCACCACCTTCATCAAATTGAAAAAAGCGGCCCCCCCCCCTGTTACTGCCAACCCGAAGATCTGACCCACTGCAAGACACTAAGCTTTGGTGTCAATGACGCATTAAGACGTCGGTCGAGAGGGACAAGCTTTGCAGAAATTGTGTTGTCTCGAGATGGCTGGGTCATGTTGTTTGGAGATGGCTGGGTTATGTTTGTAGGCTGCACGCAAACTCACTTTCCAGCACAGCACTAAGATCGACAGCCTAGGACAGCAGTAAGACCGACAGCCCAGGACTGTACTAAGACAGACATCCGGTTCAAAAGACACGCGACGTGACTGCATTGAACAGGCAACTGCAGTTAATGTCACACATCTGAATGATTGACGAGGCGGCTGACAGTCATGAAAAGGAAAAACTCCCAAATAGAAGCACTCTTTCTTATCTACGTCAGTCTCTTTTGATCTGTGTTAAATTAAGGATGACACGAGACTAGCAGTGGAGCCAAGACTAGCAGTGTAGACAAGACTAGCAGTGGAGACAAGACTAGCAGTGGAGCCAAGACTAGCAGTGGAGCCAAGACTAGCAGTGGAGTAAAGACTAGCAGTGTAGACAAGACTAGCAGTGTAGACAAGACTAGCAGTGTAGACAAGACTAGCAGTGGAGTCAAGACGAGCAGTGTAGACAAGACTAGCAGTGTAGACAAGACTAGCAGTGTAGACAAGACTAGCAGTGGAGACAAGACTAGCAGTGGAGCCAAGACTAGCAGTGGAGCCAAGACTAGCAGTGGAATAAAGACTAGCAGTGTAGACAAGACTAGCAGTGTAGACAAGACTAGCAGTGTAGACAAGACTAGCAGTGTAGACAAGACTAGCAGTGTAGACAAGACTAGCAGTGGAGTCAAGACGAGCAGTGGAGACAAGACTAGCAGTGGAGACAAGACTAGCAGTGGAGTCAAGGCGAGCAGTGGAGACAAGACTAGCAGTGGAGACAAGACTAGCAGTGGAGTCAAGGCGAGCAGTGGAGACAAGACTAGCAGTGGAGACAAGACAAGCAGTGGAGTCAAGGCGAGCAGTGGAGACAAGACTAGCAGTGGAGACAAGACTAGCAGTGGAGTCAAGACGAGCAGTGGAGACAAGACTAGCAGTGGAGACAAGACTAGCAGTGGAGACAAGACAAGCAGTTGAGTCAAGGCGAGCAGTGGAGACAAGACTAGCAGTTGAGTCAAGGCGAGCAGTGGAGACAAGACTAGCAGTTGAGTCAAGGCGAGCAGTGGAGACAAGACTAGCAGTGGAGTCAAGCCGAGCAGTGGAGACAAGACTAGCAGTGGAGACAAGACTAGCAGTGGAGTCAAGGCAAGCAATGGAGACAAGACTAGCAAAGGAGTCAAGGCGAACAATGGAGGCACTTTGTTGGATTTTTGTCAATCTTGCAGTCATCTTAAGAAAGTTCGCTTTTTGCCATCAGCTCACCAGACAACTTGTACCCAGTACTGAGGCTTAGACATCAGCTCACCAGACAACTTGTACCCAGTACTGAGGCTTAGACATCAGCTCGCCAGACAACTTGTACCCAGTACTGAGGCTTAGACATCAGCTCAAGAGACAACTTGTACCCAGTACTGAGGCTTAGACATCAGCTCACCAGACAACTTGTACCCAGTACTGAGGCTTAGACATCAGCTCACCAGACAAGTACTGAGGCTTAGACATCAGCTCACCAGACAACTTGTACCCAGTACTGAGGCTTAGACATCAGCTCACCAGACAACTTGTACCCAGTACTGAGGCTTAGACATCAGCTCACCAGACAACCCATTACAACTACAACTTTCAACTCTTCTATTTGTGACGGTTGTTATCAGCAAGGATAACATCGCTCACTCCTCTGTTTGATTAGGTTATAAGCGATCACTCTTAGCAGTGGCGTACCTAGGTAGTGGCGTACCTAGGTTAAGTGCCAACCGGGGCGGGTCAAGATTTTGCTGTCCCCTATCAAGAAAAACTCCTCTGCAATTGACTGAAATTGCTGCACCTCCCTATAAAGAAAAAGTGTGCCACCCGGGGCGGACAACCCCGTACAACCCCCCCCCCCCCCTTTTTTTTTTACACCAATGACTTGTGTGACTGTTATTTTCCCCTTGATATTGAAAAACTGCAGAATTGTGGAACATTTGGAGATTTCGTGTATGAGAGTGAGGGCGCAATTTTTGGTTACAGTGGGGCGCCATATTTGGTTAGAGCAAGGGCGCCATATTTTGTTAGAGTGAGGGCGCCATATTTAGTTTCTTTTCTATGACTACTTTAAAAAAGAAAAAAGCATTGTGCCTCCTTAGCACCCCCCTCTTTTCTTACCCCTCCCCCAAAGCTACACCACTGAATCACATTCATCAAGTCAAGTAGCGAAAAAAATGATGATGAAACTTTGCATATAAGGTTAATTGCTTCTCAGCAACTGTCAATCATCGTCTTCAACACGCCTACAAACCAATTAGGTCATCCGCCCCAGAAGGGAGTTAACCCCCACTGCAAATATTATGCCTTGTAACTTGATTAAATATAAGGCAATGTAAAAGGCAATATATATGCCATGGGCAATAATCGTTGCACGCGCAGGATCTACGTGATCGTTATTGACTAAGCTATCCTTGTCAACTCAAGATGTGTACACGGCCAGTACACAATGTACATAAACGTTATAGTAGGCGTGGGTAGGAAAATGGAATATATAAATATAAGAATGAAATAGGTTAGACTGTGTACACTCACCCAGGGTTAGACTATGTACACTCACCTAGTGTTAGACTATGTACACTCACCTAGTGTTAGACTTGTACACTCACCTAGTGTTAGACTGTGTACACTCCCCCAGGGTTAGACTATGTACACTCACCTAGTGTTAGACTTGTACACTCACCTAGTGTTAGACTTGTACACTCACCTAGTGTTAGACTTGTACACTCACCTAGTGTTAGACTTGTACACTCACCCAGGGTTAGACTATGTACACTCACCTGGTGTTAGACTATGTACACTCACCTAGTGTTAGACTTGTACACTCACCTAGTGTTAGACTTGTACACTCACCTAGTGTTAGACTTGTACACTCACCTAGTGTTAGACTTGTACACTCACCCAGGGTTAGACTATGTACACTCACCTAGTGTTAGACTTGTACACGCACCTAGTGTTAGACTTGTACACTCACCTAGTGTTAGACTTGTACACTCACCTAGTGTTAGACTTGTACACTCACCCAGGGTTAGACTATGTACACTCACCTAGTGTTAGACTTGTACACTCACCTAGTGTTAGACTTGTACACTCACCTAGTGTTAGACTATGTACACTCACCTAGTGTTAGACTTGTACACTCACCTAGTGTTAGACTGTGTACACTCCCCCAGGGTTAGACTATGTACACTCACCTAGTGTTAGACTTGTACACTCACCTAGTGTTAGACTTGTACACTCACCTAGTGTTAGACTTGTACACTCACCTAGTGTTAGACTTGTACACTCACCCAGGGTTAGACTATGTACACTCACCTGGTGTTAGACTATGTACACTCACCTAGTGTTAGACTTGTACACTCACCTAGTGTTAGACTTGTACACTCACCTAGTGTTAGACTTGTACACTCACCTAGTGTTAGACTTGTACACTCACCCAGGGTTAGACTATGTACACTCACCTAGTGTTAGACTTGTACACGCACCTAGTGTTAGACTTGTACACTCACCTAGTGTTAGACTTGTACACTCACCTAGTGTTAGACTTGTACACTCACCCAGGGTTAGACTATGTACACTCACCTAGTGTTAGACTTGTACACTCACCTAGTGTTAGACTTGTACACTCACCTAGTGTTTGACTGTGTACACTCATTATGTCTGACCAAATGATGCTTGATGTCCTAACCAAACGAGAAGTGACCCTCGTAATTTAGACGAGCTTTGTTATGCGGGCCTTAATGAAGAATGTACGTGTTTGTTTCATGTCCCACATAGGGCCCACTATTATGTGGGCCACTGGTGGGTATATCATGCTCTCAACGTTGCGGGGGGGGGGGGTGAAAGACAAAGTATGCATGTGTTAAAACAAATTATGCCGATGACTGTCAAACATGGGGACTTGATTCCTCTCACATGACTGGATAACGTGTTGTACATCGCCTACCATTGGCAAATCTTCCCAGCCGTTTCTGTCCCTCCATTAAGTTTGCCCAGCTCAGTTCTCTGTTGACACAGCGTCAATATTTCTCCTAGCCCACCAAGGCCTGGAAAACTGGGGCATTTGTTGGCCCCCGTCCGTCGATGTATTTAGTGAGCCATTATCCAAACTTGGTGGCCCTGGACAAGCAATTTTATTATTATCTTTCATCTTTCTCCCCCCTTTCCCGTATCTTTGAACTCATAGGTGTCGTCCATCTCAGTTTTGTCATTACCTCCATTCATTCTCACCACTTTGTCCATTCACAGTCAACGGCGCCATCTTTGCCTAGACGCGTGTGTGCCAAGGACTGTCACTCCAAGTTTGCTCTAAGCGCCTACATGAACAGTAATCCCCCTTTACTCCCTTTGTTTGACCAGGCAACATTGCTTTTCGTGGGAATCCAATACTTGCTAAAACAAAACACACATCCAGTGCACACATCCAGTGCACACAGACAGTGCACACAGAGTGGCGTGTGGGTGGAGGGGGAAGATCAAGCCTGGAAAGGGAGGGGGTTGTTGACAAATGTATGGACAGAGGCTTTTACTTTATGTCAACACGCGCAGTGTGAAAATTACGCGTCATGTCCCAATGTTGAACTCCTCAAATGTTGCTTTGTCTCACATTTAGAGCTCCAGATATTGTTTGAACACATGTGTTTGTACACATGCATTTGTTTGTACACATGTATTGTTTGTACGCATGCATTTGTACACATGTAGTCGTGTAGCCTATTTGTTTGTACGCATGCCTTTGTTTGTACCCATTATTTGTACACATTTCTTTGTTGATTTTACGCCATGCGGCGCCAGTATTTGTGACCTGTTTCTCTTCCCGAAATGCTCCTTCACAACCTGAAGCCCCATGGTGGGGTGATGGGCTGGTGGCCCAGTGGAGTGGTGGGCTGGCGGGCCCAGACTTTAGCCTCAGCGGCTGAGGAGTTAGGTCGTTATCTCCTATGACTCCCAGGTTAAGCCCTGTCAGCCTTCGGGCGGATTTACCACAACGAATCACAACCTACTAGTATACTATTATACTATTCACAAAATATCTGCCTTAATCAAGGCAACAACTAACAACAATCCAATAACGACAAACCAGTAACAAAGAAACAGTAACAACGAACCAGAAACAACGAAGCAGTAACGACAATCCAATAACGAAAAACCAGTAACAACGAACCAGTAGCGGACGAACGAAGATGACGCACTTTGGGGACACAAGAATTCTCTTCTAATCTACGTCATACATTCAAATTGCACGCGTCATCCATCACTACACATCTACACACCTGTTTATGACATAACTGCACATCTACACAGCTGTTTTTGACATCACTGCACATCTAAGCAATTGTTTGGACTTGGGACAGATTTGCAGGGCCCATGGCAAGTAATAGTCTTAAACAGAATTTAGGTACCCTCCCCCACCAGTGGCGTAGTGAGGGAGGGGCAAGGGGGGGCATCATGCCCCGGGCGCTACTCACAAAGGGGCGCCAAATGGTATATTTTACTATAATATTGTATGGTTTTCGAATGGGGGGGGGGCGCTAAAAAGGTATTGGGGGCGCTAAAAAGGTATTGTGCCCCGGGCGCGAGTTATGCTCGCTACGCCACTGTCCCCCAACCCCCAAAAGTATGTATTTTAAAAATCTAACCTTTTAAAATTAAAATAATAAGTATTGTGTAAGTAAACGACTTAAAAACTAAAAATAACAAATAGTGCTTTAAACAGGTACTCGCTTCATGTGCCTATAACGATTCTGAACGTTTCGATAAATGTTTATATGACTGCCGCTTAGAAACTTTGCAGGCGTCTGCTAAAAATATCGAACAACAAGCTTGCGTAAGAGGATATCGCAAAAGCGCAGTCTGGTAACTGGTATCGCCATTCATCATTGGTCAGGGGCTGGTACCTAACCGTATCTAAATCGGCATTGCTTTGGTCGTTCTAAAAATAGATTTAAACTGCTAATACTGAATTTAAAAAATACGTCAGTCTGACCTTATTGTGTGGAACAGTCGGAATTGTTTCGTTATAAACAGTCTGCAAAGCAAACAAAAATATTTAAACATCACTGATAATAATACACATATTTTTAATGAATAATAGCGATTTTTGGCACCCTCTTGGATTGGCGCCCTTTGAAGTTGGTGCCCTCTGGAGTTGGGGCTCGGGGTAGGTGTCCCCTTCGTCCCCCCCCCCCCCAAAAAACAAACAAAAAAACAAAGACAACAACAAAAAAGAAACCAACAAACTTCACACGACCCCGAAGCTTTGTGTCTAACACTGGACATCTACACAAACAGTTTGTGTCTAACACTGGACATCTACACAAACTGTGTCTAACACTGGACATCTACACAAACTGTGTCTAACACTGGACATCTACACAAACTGTGTCTAACACTGGACATCTACACAAAGTGTGTCTAACACTGGACATCTACACAACTGTGTCTAACACTGGACATCTACACAAACTGTGTCTAACACTGGACATCTACACAAACTGTGTCTAACACTGGACATCTACACAAACTGTGTCTAACACTGGACATCTACACAAACTGTGTCTAACACTGGACATCTACACAAACTGTTTGTGTCTAACACTGGACATCTACACAAACTGTGTCTAACACTGGACATCTACACAAACTGTGTCTAACACTGGACATCTACACAAACTGTGTCTAACACTGGACATCTACACAAACTGTGTCTAACACTGGACATCTACACAAACTGTTTGTGTCTAACACTGGACATCTACACAAACAGTTTGTGTCTAACACTGGACATCTACACAAACTGTTTGTGTCTAACACTGGACATCTACACAAACAGTTTGTGTCTAACACTGGACATCTAAACAAACAGTTTGTGTCTAACACTGGACATCTACACAAACAGTTTGTGTCTAACACTGGACATCTACACAAACTGTGTCTAACACTGGACATCTACACAAACTGTGTCTAACACTGGACATCTACACAAACTGTGTCTAACACTGGACATCTACACAAACTGTGTCTAACACTGGACATCTACACAAACTGTGTCTAACACTGGACATCTACACAAACTGTGTCTAACACTGGACATCTACACAAACTGTGTCTAACACTGGATATCTACACAAACTGTTTGTGTCTAACACTGGACATCTACACAAACAGTTTGTGTCTAACACTGGACATCTACACAAACTGTTTGTGTCTAACACTGGACATCTACACAAACAGTTTGTGTCTAACACTGGACATCTAAACAAACAGTTTGTGTCTAACACTGGACATCTACACAAACAGTTTGTGTCTAACACTGGACATCTACACAAACTGTGTCTAACACTGGACATCTACACAAACTGTGTCTAACACTGGACATCTACACAAACTGTGTCTAACACTGGACATCTACACAAACTGTGTCTAACACTGGACATCTACACAAACTGTGTCTAACACTGGACATCTACACAAACTGTGTCTAACACTGGACATCTACACAAACTGTGTCTAACACTGGACATCTACACAAACTGTTTGTGTCTAACACTGGACATCTACACAAACTGTGTCTAACACTGGACATCTACACAAACTGTGTCTAACACTGGACATCTACACAAACTGTGTCTAACACTGGACATCTACACAAACTGTGTCTAACACTGGACATCTACACAAACTGTTTGTGTCTAACACTGGACATCTACACAAACAGTTTGTGTCTAACACTGGACATCTACACAAACTGTTTGTGTCTAACACTGGACATCTACACAAACAGTTTGTGTCTAACACTGGACATCTAAACAAACAGTTTGTGTCTAACACTGGACATCTACACAAACAGTTTGTGTCTAACACTGGACATCTACACAAACTGTGTCTAACACTGGACATCTACACAAACTGTGTCTAACACTGGACATCTACACAAACTGTGTCTAACACTGGACATCTACACAAACTGTGTCTAACACTGGACATCTACACAAACTGTGTCTAACACTGGACATCTACACAAACTGTGTCTAACACTGGACATCTACACAAACTGTGTCTAACACTGGATATCTACACAAACTGTTTGTGTCTAACACTGGACATCTACACAAACAGTTTGTGTCTAACACTGGACATCTACACAAACTGTTTGTGTCTAACACTGGACATCTACACAAACAGTTTGTGTCTAACACTGGACATCTAAACAAACAGTTTGTGTCTAACACTGGACATCTACACAAACAGTTTGTGTCTAACACTGGACATCTACACAAACTGTGTCTAACACTGGACATCTACACAAACTGTGTCTAACACTGGACATCTACACAAACTGTGTCTAACACTGGACATCTACACAAACTGTGTCTAACACTGGACATCTACACAAACTGTGTCTAACACTGGACATCTACACAAACTGTGTCTAACACTGGACATCTACACAAACTGTGTCTAACACTGGACATCTACACAAACTGTGTCTAACACTGGACATCTACACAAACTGTTTGTGTCTAACACTGGACATCTACACAAACAGTTTGTGTCTAACACTGGACATCTAAACAAACAGTTTGTGTCTAACACTGGACATCTACACAAACAGTTTGTGTCTAACACTGGACATCTACACAAACTGTGTCTAACACTGGACATCTACACAAACTGTGTCTAACACTGGACATCTACACAAACTGTGTCTAACACTGGACATCTACACAAACTGTGTCTAACACTGGACATCTACACAAACTGTGTCTAACACTGGACATCTACACAAACTGTGTCTAACACTGGACATCTACACAAACTGTGTCTAACACTGGACATCTACACAAACTGTGTCTAACACTGGACATCTACACAAACTGTGTCTAACACTGGACATCTACACAAACTGTGTCTAACACTGGACATCTACACAAACTGTGTCTAACACTGGACATCTACACAAACTGTGTCTAACACGGGACATCTACACAAACTGTTTGTGTCTAACACTGGACATCTACACAAACAGTTTGTGTCTAACACTGGACATCTAAACAAACAGTTTGTGTCTAACACTGGACATCTACACAAACTGTGTCTAACACTGGACATCTACACAAACTGTGTCTAACACTGGACATCTACACAAACTGTGTCTAACACTGGACATCTACACAAACTGTGTCTAACACTGGACATCTACACAAACTGTGTCTAACACTGGACATCTACACAAACTGTGTCTAACACTGGACATCTACACAAACTGTGTCTAACACTGGACATCTAC
Source organism: Omphiscola glabra (assembly GCA_964017045.1). Classification (NCBI taxonomy): domain Eukaryota; kingdom Metazoa; phylum Mollusca; class Gastropoda; family Lymnaeidae; genus Omphiscola; species Omphiscola glabra. The sequence continues at coordinate 4,011,811 of OZ024794.1, read as the reverse complement.
ACAAACTGTGTCTAACACTGGACATCTACACAAACTGTTTGTGTCTAACACTGGACATCTACACAAACAGTTTGTGTCTAACACTGGACATCTACACAAACAGTTTGTGTCTAACACTGGACATCTACACAAACTGTGTCTAACACTGGACATCTACACAAACTGTGTCTAACACTGGACATCTACACAAACTGTGTCTAACACTGGACATCTACACAAACTGTGTCTAACACTGGACATCTACACAAACTGTGTCTAACACTGGACATCTACACAAACTGTTTGTGTCTAACACTGGACATCTACACAAACAGTTTGTGTCTAACACTGGACATCTACACAAACAGTTTGTGTCTAACACTGGACATCTACACAAACAGTTTGTGTCTAACACTGGACATCTACACAAACAGTTTGTGTCTAACACTGGACATCTACACAAACAGTTTGTGTCTAACACTGGACATCTACACAAACTGTTTGTGTCTAACACTGGACATCTACACAAACTGTTTGTGTCTAACACTGGACATCTACACAAACTGTTTGTGTCTAACACTGGACATTACACAAACTGTTTGTGTCTAACACTGGACATCTACACAAACAGTTTGTGTCTAACACTGGACATCTACACAAACAGTTTGTGTCTAACACTGGACATCTACACAAACAGTTTGTGTCTAACACTGGACATCTACACAAACAGTTTGTGTCTAACACTGGACATCTACACAAACAGTTTGTGTCTAACACTGGACATCTACACAAACTGTTTGTGTCTAACACTGGACATCTACACAAACTGTTTGTGTCTAACACTGGACATCTACACAAACTGTTTGTGTCTAACACTGGACATTACACAAACTGTTTGTGTCTAACACTGGACATCTACACAAACTGTTTGTGTCTAACACTGGACATTACACAAACTGTTTGTGTCTAACACTGGACATCTACACAAACTGTTTGTGTCTAACACTGGACATCTACACAAACTGTTTGTGTCTAACACTGGACATCTACACAAACTATTTATGTCTAACACTGCACATCTACACAAACTGTTTGTGTCTAACAATGGACATCTACACAAACAGTTTGTGTCTAACACTGGACATCTACACAAACTGTGTCTAACACTGGACATCTACACAAACTGTGTCTAACACTGGACATCTACACAAACTGTGTCTAACACTGGACATCTACACAAACTGTGTCTAACACTGGACATCTACACAAACTGTGTCTAACACTGGACATCTACACAAACTGGGTCTAACACTGGACATCTACACAAACTGTTTGTGTCTAACACTGGACATCTACACAAACAGTTTGTGTCTAACACTGGACATCTACACAAACTGTGTCTAACACTGGACATCTACACAAACTGTGTCTAACACTGGACATCTACACAAACTGTGTCTAACACTGGACATCTACACAAACTGTTTGTGTCTAACACTGGACATCTAAACAAACAGTTTGTGTCTAACACTGGACATCTACACAAACAGTTTGTGTCTAACACTGGACATCTACACAAACAGTTTGTGTCTAACACTGGACATCTACACAAACAGTTTGTGTCTAACACTGGACATCTACACAAACAGTTTGTGTCTAACACTGGACATCTACACAAACTGTTTGTGTCTAACACTGGACATCTACACAAACTGTTTGTGTCTAACACTGGACATCTACACAAACTGTTTGTGTCTAACACTGGACATTACACAAACTGTTTGTGTCTAACACTGGACATCTACACAAACTGTTTGTGTCTAACACTGGACATTACACAAACTGTTTGTGTCTAACACTGGACATCTACACAAACTGTTTGTGTCTAACACTGGACATCTACACAAACTGTTTGTGTCTAACACTGGACATCTACACAAACTATTTATGTCTAACACTGCACATCTACACAAACTGTTTGTGTCTAACAATGGACATCTACACAAACAGTTTGTGTCTAACACTGGACATCTACACAAACAGTTTGGCACAGGTTTGTGACCATGACATACCAACAAACAACCATTTCACCAGCTTGACCCTGAGTAAACACCCACTGACCAAAGGTCACGGCACGATGAGTCATGAGCCGGAAATCGACTTGAAAATCAAACGGGGAGCTCAGAGGACTACGGCGCAGTGCGGAATGTGAAAAGCGTCTCTTTAAACATGGAACCAAACTGTGTCTACACCGGTCACAAGACACGGGACTATACATCACCCCCACCCATCCACCACCACCGCGATACACTTAGGGTTATGTATATATTTACTTACCTATCAATGCTATGTCAAGACACCACCCCACCTCGTCCTCCCCACCTAGTGCTCCCCACCTTTAACCTCCGAACGATTAACTGTTACAGGTTTGCGTAATATTTACACAAGAAACCCCAGCCTTGAAATCAACTCGTTTGAGCTGGATAAATTATTTTTTACAGCACCCTTGTGTCTACACCGGTCTGAAATTAAAACGAAACTGATAAATATTTTCGATACCTATTTATTTTTTATGAGCCTATTTCTAAAATACCAAATCTAATAAACTTCTAAAATTGCTTGCCTAGACTGCTTGTCATCTTGTGTTGCTTAACACTTGTCGTTTTGTTGATTCTCCGATGTTTGCCCGAGAGTCAATAAATCGAAATCTCGAGATTCTCAGTGAACACCGGGTGCAAATCTCTCTCGACGCGCAGTTTGGTTGGCGGTGTGCCGTCACGTGACCTTTCAGAACTGGGCGTCTTTAGGAATCGGTTTGCTCTGAGATATCCAGGCATTTAAATTAACAACATACTAGGGATTTTTTTCTCTCTCCCTCTTTTTTTTTTTCCTTCTCTGTAAGCTGCTACACAGATTTGTAGGAATGTTCGCAAGGTGGCCCCGTGGTTGGGGTAAGCTACCCATATGTTGGTTGTTACATCAAGTTATCAACCAGAACTAAAAGTTGTAACTCACTAGACCTAGAGCAGCACTCGACTGTTGTAGCGCTAGGCATATCTCTCTTGTCTAACAACAAGCCATATATTATAGCCCTCACAGCAGGGAAGCAGAACTGAAAGCTAAAATTTAATCCAGCTTAGTTTTCAAGGCTTTAAAAAAGATAATTAAAAATCTTATCATAAATTATTACGTACCGCTATGTACTATGTTTCAACTCAGTGATTCTAATTGTATTTTATACTGGGTACCGTAGTCCTGGGACTAAGGAGAAAAAAGTGAAAGAACGCAACTCAGATCCCCCCTCACCTTCAAAATAAATATATAGATTTATTACTAGCATTTAGCAACAACAACAAAAATGTAGGTCTACAGCAGCGGTCCTCGGCCTGTGCGTCGCGACGCCTTTGGGGGGGGGGGGTCGAACGACCTTTACGCAGGGGTCGCCTAAGACCATCAGAAAACACATATTTATGAAGTAGCAACGAAAATAATTTAATGTTTGGTGGTCACCGCATCATGAGGAGCTGCATTAAAAGGTCACGGCATTAGGAAGATTGAGAACCACTGGTCTACTTGAACGACGCCCGGCGGAACGTCTGACCTGGTTTAGTGCCGCCCCTGGTTAGGCCAAGTTTTTTCCCGCCACTTCCACCAAAGAAACTCTGCCGATGGCTCTAAATGCCACCCCTCAATTAAGGGGGAAAAGTACCCCCCCCCTTTTTTTTTCCCGCACACTTCTTCCTAAGTCACCACCGTTTGCACACGTCACACGTTTCTACAGGATTCTACTCCTGTTTCCAACCTCTCTTTTTTTAATAAGTTCTTGACACAATTCCTACAATACTGTTGTCACATCTGATGTAGGCTAGTAGGTCCCTACAATACTGTTGTCACATCTGATTAGGTCCCTACTACACTTGTTATGAAGGATGACGTACTCTTAGCACACCTATCTCGCGTCCCACGTGCATGGCCCCTCGTGAACTCTCATGACCGCCTTTGAAGTGTGGCTAGAAAAACCTTATTTACAACATAAATTCTAGTCAGGAGAACTGTCGAAAATAATAGAAGATTCTGGATAAAACGGGAAGGCAAAACAATGTGTTAGGTGGTTCGAGAGACCTTAGTAGGAAATGCCTATAAAAAGGGCTGACCGATAGAGAGGGGGAGAGATTTTGTTTTGATCACGAGATGCTATGTCATACTTTGTTGTGTGTAGAGTTTTCTATTTCCTCATACAATTTTGTGCTCATTGTATTTTTATATACAGTACCGGTACCAGAAAATCTGTAAGTTTATAATTTTAATAATATTTCTCTTGCTGTTATTATTTACTTGAAGTTCACAAATTAAAAAGATATTAATTGTAATTAGCTCTGGCCTTGATTGTCGTTGTATTTGTTATTATTTTTAAATGTTGGTATCGTCCTTTATTATGGACCGTTTCTAGAACGAGCCATAGTCTAAAATTAAGAGATTAAATTCTCAATTCATAACGGTCCGTAATACACTGTTGTCACATCTGATGTAGGTCCCAAAAATCTACCAAACCAATTGACCAGTTGTTTTTTTTTAAATCGCTACACCCTCTTAAAGGTACACATGGATTTAGATGGAGTGGGCGTGGCCTGTCAGAGTGAAACCGTGCTAGATCCGATACATTAGCCATGTAGCAATACGTCCTCCCCCAACTAGTTGTGTAGCTCATCACTCCACCTATCTATGTAGCCCATCAGCTCTCCTAGCTGAGTAGCCCTTCCATTCTCATCACGCACAGTTCTCCGGTCTGCTAGCAGTGGTCAGCAGGTGCAATGCACCCAGGGCCGGCCTTAGGCCATTGCAACCTATGCGGCCGCAATGGGCCCCGCACTTTCATAGGCCCCGCCCCGAATTTATTTTCTGATACAAAATCTTAATTTTCAATTATTATCCTTATTCCTACCCAGAAAGAGCCCCGCGCAATCCGTTTTGCATAGGGCCCCGAAATTGTTAGGGTCGGCCCTGAACGCATCGTATCGAAAAATCAATAGAAAAAAAAGTACCACACTTTTTGAAAAAATTGTTCCGCCTAAAATTACAATAGTTGTTTGCATCGATTTTATTGATGACTAAATACATCAAAAGTACAGGTTTGGTTGGTTGGAATTCAAGTCTGAGGAGATTTCTCTTTAGTTTAATCTGTGACAAGCTTAATTCTTTGTATTGTTTACTTTTAGCTATTTCTATCTACTTCTGTCTATTTCTGTCTACTTCCTACTTCTGTCTATTTCTGTCTACTTCCTACGTCTGTGAATTTAAATTTCACGTACCGGGGACAAGCTACATTATTTAGAATTATTTTTACTTTTTTTTTCGTTAATCGTGAAAATAAATCTGTTCGTAAGACGAGATTATTCTTATTTAAGGAATCTCTCTGAATCCAAATTCTTTAGATAGCTGACGTCACTAACTGAGCAGTCGTGAATTTATGTTGGTGTGCATTGTGTTTGTATGTTGGTGTGCATGTGTTTGTAGGTTGGTGTGCATGTGTTTGTAGGTTGGTGTGCATGTGTTTGTATGCAGAATTCTTTACGTCTTTACTGTTTACAACTATAAAAATGATAATTTCTATACTAAAGAGTATCTATTTGGTTTAGTGTCATCTGCTTTTAGGACACTGTAGAAAACACTGTAGAAGACATTGTAGAAACACCCAAACAATGCTGGTATAGAAGAGAATAAGAACCACGAGCGACAAGACAACCACGAGCAAAGACAAGACAACCACGAGCAAAGACAAGACAACCACGAGCAAAGACAAGACAACCTCGAGCAAAGATAAGACAACCACGAGCAAAGACAAGACAACCACGAGCAAAGACAAGACAACCACGAGCAAAGATAAGACAACCACGAGCAAAGATAAGACAACCCGAACAAAAGACCAAAACAAAAAACAAAACAAAAATCATACAGAACAATCAAAAAAAAAATTGCGCCGATTTTATTCAATCAGTTCAATCTCCTAACATCATTGACAGCCAGCATTGACAGCCAGCATTGACAGCCAGCATTGACAGCCAGCATTGACAGCCAGCATTGCGAGGCGACACTTGACCCGGAGAGGTTGCTACGGCGTTCTTACAATTGCTGTGTTGACACAATCCTTTATCACGGCTTGGATTGTTATAACACTGGTTCCTCTGACTTCATATGACTTTGGTTGTCAGACCACTGGTTCATCTGACTTTATATGACTTTGATTGTCAGATCACTCGTTCATCTGATAAAAGAGACCTGGGTGATTCTCAGCTCATCAACCCTGTTTGCCACATTTCCAACCGATATCGATCTGCGCTACAATAGGTAATGAGCGTTCAGTTTCACACCTGCTCTGTAGGTAGTAGCAGTTCTTGACCTCTTGAGTCTTGAGGTGCATGACCATTAACAAAATTTAGACTCTACTTTACTAGAATAGATACGTGTTCATAGAGTACAAGTCATAGACTCTCATAGATGTAATATCTTTGCCTTAAACACGTTTGGTGGGAGATCTTAATTTGTTCACTCTTTGCCTTAAACACGTTTGGTGGGAGTTCTTAAATTGTTCACTCTTTGCCTTTTAAACACGTTTGGTGGGAGTTCTTAAATTGTTCACTCTTTGCCTTTTAAACACGTTTGGTGGGAGTTCTTAATTTGTTCACTCTTTGCCTTAAACACGTTTGGTGGGAGTTCTTAATTTGTTCACTCTTTGCCTTAAACACGTTTGGTGGGAGTTCTTAAATTGTTCACTCTTTGCCTTTTAAACACGTTTGGTGGGAGTTCATAATTTGTTCACTCTTTGCCTTAAACACGTTTGGTGGGAGTTCTTAAATTGTTCACGTTATTTATAGCAAGTCTTCAATTTGTTATGACACGTGATAACAATTTGTTTGACAAGAGTTATGTACCCTGTAGATAGCAGTCAACCCCCTCCCCTCCCCCGCCTCCAACCGCCTTACCTCCTTTTAAATTATTCAAACCAGAAGGCAGCTTTTCAGAGTTGCCTGCCTTTCAAGTGACTTCGCATCAATACGACTTACTGAGTTGTTTGCCCCTTAAAAAAATACTGATGTGTTGACACAGGCACCTTGTGTGTGTATGTGTTTAGAAATATGGGATCGGTTCTTGTTGCACTTTGTTAATGTTATAAATTAGATCAGGCAACAACCTTACTTTTTTTCGGCGCTTTCGACGGAAGTGTTAACAAATGTAGCGCATGCGCCCACAAAAGTCTTATTGTAAGCCTCCATGTTTCTATGTAACAATTTTTTTAAACAAACTATTTATTTTCTGGCATACTTACTCCAACAGTAACAGTGGCATACTTACTTCCAACAATAACAGTGGCATACTTACTTCCAACAGTAAGAGCGGCATACTTACTTCCAACAGTAAAAGTGGCATACTTACTTCCAATAGTAACAGTGGCATTCTTACTTCCAACAGTAAGAGCGACATACTTACTTCCAACAGTAAGCAATTGGTTTATACGATCTGTGTGTCTTTGGCTTCATGTGAGCGGAGCTTTTCAAAACTAAAGCTTATCAAGAACTTTTTATTATCCACCAGTCTTTCTGGTCTGGCTTTACTGTCATTTGAAAGTGAAAATTTTAAAATAAAGTAAATTTAATGTAAAAATAAATATAACTTAAAGGTGTTACAGTTCGTATTACATTTACTTCCGGACCGTCCATAGATTTGTTTTTGTTCTTGTCATTGTTATACTGAATACTGTAGACTTATTTTAACGAGAAGAAATCCACCGTGAAGGTCGGTAGAGGTGGGTGACATCAACCCTAGCTACGCCACTGATTCAGTTGTATATATATAATTGTATATTCAGTACACTGGTATAATTATACATTCAGTACACTGGTATAATTGTACATTCAGTACACTGGTATAATTATACATTCAGTACACCGGTATAATTGTACATTCAGTACACTGGTATAATTATACATTCAGTGCACTGGCATAAATGTACTTTCAGTAAACTGATATTATTGTACCCACAAACTTTGGCTACTCAGTATCATCAGCCAGTCAGAAAGGGAAATGCATTTAGATTGTAAATAGAAAGTATATGTATCTTGCTAGGACAAATAGTACACACAATTCTAAACATCATTTAATCATTACTTTCAGCGCATTGTAGTTTTATTTAGCCATTTATATTCGCACCCAGCTCTGGTCAGTTTTCTGTTATTATTGGGGTCATAAATAATAATTATAATAAAATATAAAAACAACAACTATGGACTGGTTCAGTGCGTGCACTTTTCCTTTACCTCCATTGGATAGAGCACATTATTATTCATTATAGAAGATGAGAAGATAACTATTTTTTAACACCCGAATCCGGTCCATATGGGGCAGCACCCGGCCTAGTCCTTTTGCCTACACACTAAATCACACACGAGGAATACCACCCCACATTGCCTATAACACACACACAAGGAATGCCACCCCACATTGCCTATCACACACACAAGGAATGCCACCCCACATTGCCTATCACACACACACAAGGAATGCCACCCTACATTGCCTATCACACACACACAAGGAATGCCACCCCACATTTCCTATCACACACACACAAGGAATGCCACCATACATTGCCTATCAAACACACACAAGGAATGCCACCCCACATTGCCTATCACAAACACACAAGGAATGCCACCCCACATTGCCTATCACACACACACAAGAAATGCCCCCCATCAATGCCTATCACACACTCAAGCACACACGAAGCATCAGCATTTGAATACATTAAGAGAAATGATTATAATTGATCCCATATTCTAATTGATCCCATTATGAGCGCTATCACTGTCACTAGCCCTGTCAATCTCGTATACACACCATCACATACACTCAAACGTGTCACACCCATTCACACCCTAGACACATGTACACACTACACACCACATACACCATCGTCAAACTACAACCCTTGTTTGCAATCACTCACAGACTCGTCTGTGGAAATCTCGTATTTTAGACTGCGCCATTATTATGATTAATGTCAATTGTCACAGATTGGCTCCACCAACGTCAGGCAGGCTGTGTGTGAACATGAGGGGGGGGGGCACCTCTGTGGGTAGGGTTGGGGTGGTGGTAGAGTCGCTTTGTTAGGGATGAGAATGGGCGTATCTTGCGGGTAAACAGCCATTTGGCGAGTCAATATTTAGACGGTCGTGTGTGCTGTGACAGCTATCGTGTATAGATAATGGTCAGTGGACAGTGTTGGCAAATGGAATACAAGGCTCATGAAATGGAACACGCTGCATAACCAAAGAATACATGGCCTATCTGGTGGAATACATGACCTATCTGGTGGAATACATGGCCTATCTGGTGGAATACATGGCCTATCTGGTGGAATACATGACCTATCTGGTGGAATACATGGCCTATCTGGTGGAATACATGGCCTATCTGGTGGAATACATGACCTATCTGGTGGATTACATGGCCTATCTGGTGGAATACATGACCTATCTTGTGGAATACATAACACTATTATGGAAACTATGGCCTATCTGGTGGAATACACCAGCTATCGTCTGATTGCTGCTGAAAAACATGACCTATCTGATGGAATTAATGACTTATCTGATGGAATACATGACATATCTGGTGGAATACATAAGCTATCTGATAGAATACTTATCTAATATGGAATACATTACCTATCTGATGGAATACATGACATATCTGATAGAATACATGACCTATCTATTGGAATAGATTACCTATCTTTTGAAATACAAGACCTATTATGGAATAAACGACCAATCTATGGTGGATTGCGTGATATATCGGATGGATTAATTGACCTATCTTTTGGAATACATGACCTATTCATTGGAATACATGACCTATCCATTGATTTACAAAAATCTATCCATTGAATACATGACCTATCCATTGGATTATATGACCTATTCACTGGATTAAATGACCTATCCGATGGAACACGCGACCGCTTAAAAGAAAGACAATAGCCAACCCACGTCTCCAATGAATTAACAGGATGACACTATCCACAATCGACATGGGTTAAACTACAAATCCATCAAATGGATTTCACCGCCTATCTAGAAACAAAGTAGAATAAAGAATACAAAACAGAGCCTAGGGTAGATAAACGCTGGCCTTCACATTCCAAATGCCCATTGTCATTTAATAAAAAGAAAGCGTTTGTTGAGTGAAAAAGAAGAAAAGGTTCATTGCCAGTCAACACTGCCCACTCTGGGTCGGCAACGGGCGAGTTGGGGCGCCGAGCGAGTTAGGACACCGGGCGAGTTGGGGCACCGAAAATATATAATTATAATGTAATTAAAACATTATTTTCTTTTTTCCTTTTTCTTTTTTAGTTTGTCTGCGTAAAGGTGGTTGGGAAAAGGGTGGGGGGGGGGGGGGTGTTTAAACAACTCGACAAGCTATTGGGGGGCCGCATGTATATTATGTCCAATTTTTGCATGTCGATAAACATTTCTCTATATTAAAATCGGTAAATTCGCATTTTAGCATTACAGGAGAAAAAAGAATTAGAAAGAAATTTGATCAAAAATGTTATAACATTCATAACGGTACATGACATTCTCTAAAATTAAACACACTCTAAATTTATTTTTGGTGCTAATCTAATCTACTTAAGAAAATCAGCAAACTATCGAGCCGAAGCTCATGAAGTCTTCCCCAGCGCACCCCGCCACTCCCAACCGGCATTCAACCACTCCCACAGTGGTCTTCTAGTCCAGACAGGCCGCGAAGCGGCATGCCGGGGGCTTTCCGCCCCTGAGACAGCCTCATCCACCCTACCACTTGATTGACTATGCGAGTGAGGCGGCACCAAAGAAGGAACGCCTGGCCGTCCGGGTGCTGCTTTAACACAGCAACGGGGCCGGACTTTCTTGGGCTGGGGTAAATATATTTTACGTCTCTAATGTCCCCCCTTCCCACCCCGGGGAGACGCGTAGGTGTTTTACAGACGCCCTCTAATAGGGTTTACGTGGTTTTTTGCGGTGTGACTAATTCACGCCGCAGCTGGGAGGTAAAAGAGGTTGCCTAGGAGCAGTACCCTCCAAGACTGCATATTTTTGGTGCTATTGAAATCGATTACAAGGTGATAGACTATTTCAATGTGTCAAAAACATGTTGAAAAAAAAAACATGCCCTTTTTCAATGAACGACGCCCCCTTTATCCAGTTAAAATGATAGCAACTGCAATTTTTGCCCTTATATGACCAAATGACAGTATCTATTGTGCTGGTCGTATTTGAGCTTGAACAGGGCTGCATGTTTGACATGCCTGATTTAGGACATACAGAAAACTTGCATATTTTTAGGCAGAGCTTTTCGTCAATATGCCACACTGTTATCTAAGTGTAAAGTGAAGCTAGGATATTTGAATGTCGTTACTTTATATTGGAAGGGAACTGGCTTAATCTAATCTATAGGAAGGGAACTGGCTTAATCTAATCTATAGGAAGGGAACTGGCTTAATCTAATATATAGGAAGGGAACTGGCTTAATCTAATCTATAGGAAGGGAACTAGCTTAATCTAATCTACGTATATGACGGAAACTGGCTTAATCTATTCTATAGGAAGGGAACTGGCTTAATCTAATCTACGTATATGAAGGAAACTGGCTTAATCTATTCTATAGGAAGGGAACTGGCTTAATCTAATCTACGTATATGAAGGAAACTGGCTTAATCTATTCTATAGGAAGTGAACGCTCTTAATCAAATCTTAAAGGAATAGAACTGGCTTAATCTAATCTATAGGAAGGGAACTGGCTTAATCTAATCTATAGGAAGTGAACTGGCTTAATCAAATCTTAAAGGAATAGAACTGGCTTAATCTAATCTATAGGAAGGGAACTGGCTTAATCAAATCTTAAAGGAATAGAACTGGCTTAATCTAATCTATAGGAAGGGAACTGGCTTAATCTAATCTATAGGAAGTGAACTGGCTTAATCAAATCTTAAAGGAATAGAACTGGCTTAATCTAATCTATAGGAAGGGAACTGGTTTAATCTATAGGAAGGGCACTGGTTTAATCTACATATTGCATAAGACTAGGAAAGTTCAATCTACAAGCACGCTCCTTTAGTTGTACCCTATGCAGGTTATGATTAACCGCGACCCTCATCCAATGGAATGATTTAATTATAAATAAATGAATACCATTTGCTGTGCAGAATCCACTTTGGGGACCACTGAAATAATTTGTTTCATTTCCATCCCGACACAACCAAAATGGAGGCTGCCAACCGAGGACAAAGAATACCCACTGTTACTGGTACAGGAAATGTTCACCAGACAAGCAGACGGCCGTGTTTATTGATTTTTAAACTGTCCGAGTTGAGCGCGCCGGATTTTAACAAATAGGTATAACAACAAATAGGTATAACAACAAATAGGTGTAACAGGTTTATTGGTGTAGATAACGTTTCCACGTTAATACAGCTATGGGTTTTGGGGGGACGGGTGACGATGGGGGTGTCCTATGACCTTTCCACGGTACTAGCAAAATGCAATGCTTTTTAAAAATTAAATATGGGGGGGGGGGGGGGGAGGAGAGAAAGAGGAGCGGGTATGACCTTTGGTCATTGACTGCAACTATTGGTACAGGGGTACCAGAATTGAGAGGTTGGGATTAAAAAACTATTTAAAATATTATTTTTGGGTTTGTAAGACCAAATGAGTTATCAAATGAAAGATAATTGAATGTACTATACGTTTTTAAACTTAATTCTTCATTTTAAATAAAATAAACTCCTACAAATGACATCCGAATCACATTAGTCAAAATGGACCCGGACACGCAGAGCCGCCATTCGCACCCGGGTACCATTATGCTCAATGCTATTCGGATGTCATTTGTGGTAGTTTATTTTAGTAAAACTGAAGAATTAACATTTCAAACGTATAGTAATAGTACATTCAATTATCTTTCATTTGTAACCTCATTTGGTCTTACAAAACCAACAATAATATTTTAAATAGTTTTTTAATCCCAACTTCTCAAATCTGGTACCCGTGTACCAATAGCCACCTCGGTGGTCATTAGCGTAATGTTTTTCGGGGTTATGACATTTCCACATTAATACACGATGTTTCTGGGAGACGTCTTTTCACTTAATACACGATTTTTAAAAAAAAATGTATTTGTGGGGGGGGGGGGGGGGGTGTTTATGACTAGTCCACAATAAGGGTCATGTTTTTAATACAGTAATAAACATGTATTTTTAAAGCATCCTCTCCTGTCCATGTAATAAGTAGAGGATCGCAATGGTTTAATTCAATAATTGACTAACTGAAAGTTCTGACTGTCAATAATTTAGACTAACACGTTATGAACGATTCACGTGTCCAAATTGTACACACTTTGGCAATCTCAAGTAGCCAGACAATTTGAGGTACAGCACTGTCCTGCATTCGGCATTGTATACACTATATTTGTAATAGTAAACGTGTGTCATGATCATTACCTGACGTCACACCATCACAGTTGGAGGAAATCGCTTATCTTGTCATATTAGTATTAGAACAGAAACATATGTGGCACACCTCCATGTTTCACATCACTGAATTTTGTGTAAATGAACCCTTTGACAGATGTTTCATTAGGAGTTCAACTCAAGACAGGTGGCGCAACTAGCGGGCTCATTTTTTTGTTGATTAACTGAAACGACATAAAGTCTGGCCAGCTGTTGCCCTTTTGGATTATCCTTATGACAAGGTGGACAATGAGCCGCCCCCCTCCCAGGTCCAATATTAATCTGTAGGTGCCTTTCTTGGTTATCTCGATACCCTTGACACCTTTAATCCGGCATTACCTTTTCCAAACAGCCAATTTAAAAGTTATAAAACTAAAACAAAATAATAAAATAAAAATCAAGACAATTTTAATTGGTTTGTTTTAATTTTAAACATTTTTATTATTAATTTTTGAAACTACAGTATAACATTACGGGACAGACAAGCCGACTAGCACAAGACCACAAATTATTTGTAGACATTGAAGAAAATGGCGTATTGGCATACACAGGCAATGTTTGACATGGCCAGTCTTTTCTTCTCCTTTCACACACTGTGTCTGTGCCATACAGTCCAACTTGGAGACAGTGAAAACATCCCGATAATACATTTCATTACATCTTACTCAACATGTTGAAAAAAAAAAGGTTTTGCTTATAAATTTCTCCCCCTCCATCAGAAGTCTAGTGCACAAACAATAAATCATATGGTCATAGTTGAACGATATGACACATGGCAGTGGCAGCTCAAAGTGACAACAAAAAAAAGGACCTGACACTAGGTAAAATATAGAGCAAAATGTTTTTCATGATCATGGGAAGTTAAAAAAAAACCCACTATCTCGCATTCAATCAACCCAGGAACAGGAGCACACCCTACAACAAAAGGTACAATCGGGAGAGCTGTGGGTGGGTTGGGGAGGAGTTGTGGAAATGATATTTATGTGCAACCTGTTACAAGCCAGGCTTTATGGGCAACTCTATTTGTGGGCCTGCCTTTGTGCTGCAAGTTTTTCTATCAAATGGCCATTGTCTTCACATTGTTAGTTTCATGCATAAATTCTCACTCACAGTAGAGTCAACTTCAAGATTATTAAAAAATGATATTTAAAACTTGAAGGGTTTAGGAGTAAAAATCCCAACATAAGTACCCCCCTCCTCCCCATGTTGTATGGCTTGTTTTTTTAAGGATATACCAATGTACCACTTGAAAAGTGGCCATGTAGAAGTGTAGAATCTAAATGAATTGTTTAGTGCAGTGTTGCCTAGACAAAGCTGCTGAGTAGATCCTAGAGCAATTACAGGGACCACGTGCACACATATTACTAAATATTAGTGCTGTTGACATGAGAAAATCAAGAAACATAAAGAGGGGGGGGGGGGTTTAAGAGATATACAACTATATAATTTGGTGTTCCTTGACCTACACCATATATTTATTGTCCAGAGACCCTCGCCTCTCATTTCTCTACATCCACCATCTGATGACATCACTAAACTATAGGTAAATCGAGTCACATTGCCAGGACAGCCTTGACCCCAGAAATAAAACAACATAAGCTTTGCTTACTATAGACCACAATTTTCAAACAAGTAGAGATAGATAGAGCCAATTATAAAACTTAAATTGTATACATGAAGCTACAGTAATGGTTTCTCAACCTAAGAGCCAGATTAAAAAACAAATTTAAAACTGTTTTTCATCATGTGATAAAATGAAGTACTGAATAATTTTTTCTGACTAGCAAAATTTCATCAGTCCATTTAACTTCAAAGAAGGTCATATGACCTGTCCATTAATGTGTTCCCCCCCCCCCCCAACCACACCCCTATTGGACAATGAAATTTTTTTTTTTCCTGATATGTTTAACTATCTATTTATAAGTAAGGGCAGAGATGATCTCCCTCTTACAGTGAGGAGGGGATACACGCAGTTTGTGTGTAATTAAGGAGAAAAAGTTAATATTTCTATCCATTAAACTTCCTGCTTTATTATGTTACCACTTGGGGACACTCATGAACAGTGAGATACAGAGAGAGAGAGAGAGAGAGAGAGAGAGAGAGATCAGATTTTAAGGGAACCAAACAATTGGTGGTTGATATACATATTTTTTCTTAAGAGTACTTTTAGTATAACCATTGATAATTAGAAGAGCTGTAAATCTAACATGAACATTTTCAATAGTTCAATGCAGTGTTAATGGCTTTCTACCCACAAAATAAAGCTGAGAATCTAACATGAACCTTTTCAATAGTTCAATGCAGTGTTAATGGCTTTCCACCCACAAAATAAGATCATTAGAAATTCAAATCCAATAAATTGCAATGAATATAACTTTAGTTAAAAGTTTTAATAGTGGATTTTTTTCCCAAGAACGTTTTAATATAAAGAAATCTGGGTATCTCTAGAGAGTAGACAAGCCTTTTTAATTCTACCATATGTTTATAACTTCAACTCCAAAGTCTCCTTCCTTGCTTGAAGTGAAGTGTTTGAAAGGACTCTTGCTCATGTCCCCCTATCTGCCCTATCAGTGGCTGAGTCTGAACAGGCTATTTCCCTATCTGGACTCCCAAGTGTACACAAACAGAGAAACTCTTCATGTCTTATCAATTTTCAATTGAGTGCACTTCAAAAATATGAGCTTGCCCTCTTTACCCCCTTCAAATAACTCATTCTTCCAAAATATAGTCAAAAAACAATAGTCATAAAAACCTGCCAAAGGGCACTGGCTTCAAAAATAATAAAGTAATTGTTGTGTAGTGGTGTGTAGTTAACATTTAGAGACAGAACTTACTTCGTCAATGCCTAACAGAGATAGATGGTACAAATTTTAAAACTGATATTATATGGTCATTGCTAGAGATTGTAGGGTTAAGTTAATCATGTGTTCATTTAAAATGAAGTTTTTTTGTTCTTCCATATTAGTATAGTACTAGTATCCAACAATGCCTCCAACTTTCACAGATGGGTAACAATAAAAAATATTAAAGTACAGTTAGACTTTCATAATTCAGACTCAGTCATAACAAATCTGGATTGCCTTATCAGAAAAATAAATTCTGCGAAAGAAGAATAGCAATGTGATTTTAAGTGAATGCTTTCGCATCTCTAAATATTAAATATGACTAAAAACATAAAAATAACGTGTTCATTGGCACCGCCAAGAAAGTAACCATTCACAAGTCAAATGTAGACTCATAAATTAATTACATTGACAATACTTCTGGTTCTGTACGTTGCTGCATCCATATACTAGCATATCTGCAACGGTTGGGGAAGCGATGTTGCCATTCTAACGGCTCCTAGCAGATGCCAGGGCGGCCTTGAAGCTTTCGATCGATGTCGAGTTCACTTTATGTGATTTTAAACACAGTGCTGTAGGTTTTGACTAGTGTTCTTTTCTTTTGTGTCTTTCTAGTTTTCCAATAACATAGTTAATGAAAAAGTTATATTGTTATTTTTTAAAGATTTAATTTACTGAAGGGCTTAAGAAATATGGATAAGTGGATATTCAGGACAGGGTGAACATACACAAGTCTGGATTATCTACATATTACAATTATACTATCCAAGTAGGATGAAACAAACTAGTATAAGCCCATAAACCTCCTCAAGAAACTATTGGCAGCATTTTATAATGTTAATTATTTGTTTAAATCTTAATTTTAAGACAGAAAACATAAGATTTAAAAATTGGTATGGTACAAGGATTTCACTAGTTCTACCATTATTTATTTAGTGTGAATTATTGAAGTTTTTAAATGGGGTTATTAATGCTAACACTTAAGAGAGAAATGAGTATCTGATAGATAAGATAGAGTCCATGAGTTTTAAGTGTTGCCTCATTAATGATAAGGGGATGGAAATAAAGAGTCAGTGAGCTCCGAATCATTCTATTTAGTTTAATTATGATAAAGGATGTCAATGAGAAAGGTTTCAAACAATGAAATGAAATTATTTTGTACAGTGAACACAATTTATTAAGAGAGCAGTGGAAAAGCCCTGAACTAGGAAAGACAGTAAGGCTTGCTGATGAGTTGAAGAAGGATTTTATGCCATTTCTAATTAAAGCCATAAACAAATTTAGCCGATGACAACATTTTGTTGGTCAAGGTTCTCAGAAACATTTGCACAGGGTTCAAACATGAACAAAAAAAAAGTCTCAGGGAGTCAGAAATGAATTATATGTACCAAAGAACACAATGTAAATAATTCATCTTCACTAAATGGCTACTTACTGTCTAGCAAAACAAGCACAGAGAATCCAGGCCAACTCTCTTGGCTGGAATGATCTCTCTTTCATACTTGTATAGTACAGTAAAACAAAACAGAACACTCAGGTTTATCAAGTGATGACATAGTTGTTACACATAAAAGCACACAGAACACAAACACAATGCAAAGCAACATAAAACTTGCAGCCATTGTTTTGGTTTTCTCTTCTCCCTTACCTACCACATATACATACATTGAAATATTTATAGGATTTTCTTTGTTAAAGCTGTTAGTCACAGATGACACAACAGATCAGGATGTCACACAGCACAGTGTTCATCTATTATTATGTCTATATAACATTGGATTATATACACAGCCTTCTTTCAAAGTCCGACATGTCCCTGGCAATATCATTGGAAAAATCAACACATCAGTACAAAACTCAGAAGACCAAAATTGTTTTGAAACACATTACACTCATTGAAAAGAAATATTTTAAAAACTTAATTTTTTTTCCCTCCAAAGTCAGAGTGATGAAAACATCAGCGAAATAGAGGCAGTCAATTACAAGAATTAGCCATAGGAAATTCCTGATCCCATTAGGTCATTTTTTTGGTAGACACCAAAGAGCAAAACATTTTTTCTCCAGTACAAAAAAATGCTTACTGCCTTGGATTTGTAATCCTAATGAATAAACGGCTTTTAGGAGATGCTGAATGTAACATAAAATATACTATAAATCATAGTCACAATTCTGAATCAGTGCCAATACAATTGTATGTCAATAAACTGTAAGCACATAAAAAAACTCAAAAGACTTTAGCACCCACTATTTGGTATAGATTACAATGTATTGGCAACAGCAAACATAATTCTTTTAGTTGAAACACATATTTTTTCCAGAAATTCTGTGCTGCAAAATCCAACAATGAAAACTTCCAGTAGTGTGTATATTTATACTTGTTTGAACAATTGTAGAGTCTCTCACAGAACAGTAAAACTCAAATAATCCACTCCTGAGACCTGTGTTCATGAAACAATAATCCCAATGTCATTTGTTTCATGCTAATCCATAAGCAATGAGTTCAAAGTTTAACCCAATGCTCAGAAAAATGTTGGCATCTTTAGTCAACATAAGAGTGTGATGTTGGTAGACAAAGTGCACAAGTCCATGTCGAGGAATTCTTATTGTCTGACCTGCAGGGCCCACCAGATACCAACTTAGTAGAGTGAAATGAGATACGCATCAAGCAGGCAGTTTTGGAAAACACTTCTTGGAACAAGTTAGATGTCCATACGTTTGTATTAGAAGATGACTTCATATACAGTGGCCTTCTTGTCTCCTGATCCAGTGACTATATACTTATCATCAGCAGAAATATCACAACTCAGCACTGATGAAGGTTCCTTGGACTGAAATTGTATAGAAAAAAATTGATCAACTTTGTTTACATTGTATAAATCAAAATAATTCTCATTTATACTTAATTCAACTAAGCAAGGTACCACTAGTATTTGATTAAAGGATAATAATTTGAGATAGCTTATGACATGTACTAAGCAAGGTACCACTAGTATTTGATTAAAGGATAATAATTTGAGATAGCTTATGACATGTACATTCTGTGAGGCCATATTTTAACAACTATGAACATCTCCTGGGTATAAGAATCTCAAGAGCAAGCCCAAGCCCTTTTATAAGCTCACCTGAAATATACTTGCACCGTAAGGTGTGCGCCACGCATTGAGCAAATTATCTTTGCCAGTGCTGATGAACCATTCACCACAATAGGCAAATTTGAGAGACAAAACACAGCTCTCATGAAGGTGAAGCTGGTATTTGTCAGGCTTAGAGTGGTGCAGTACTTCTACATTGCTGCTCTCCATGCTGCAGACACAAAATACAGATTCACTATTAAATAAGCTGAACAATATATTGAGCCTCTGTAATATTCAGTTATAGCTGGAATTTGTAAAATAAACATAGGAAAATATGTAGACAGAGCAATAAAGATTTCACAGGGGTAAGGATGGTAATAGTTAACTAGTTAGAAATGACATACAGACATTGTACAGTAATAGACAAATTAGGGAAATAACTTACCCTACTGCTAACCATTCTCCTTTTGGACAGTAGCCCAATGAAAATATTTGTGATGAGAAATCATGCTGCTGTAACTGTCTTCCCTAGAATTTGAAAATTATGATAATAAAGAGAAAATTGTAAAAAAAAAATTGTCTACATGACAAGTAACAAGAAGAACAAGAGGCATTCATATGCCATGCCTTTTATAGGAATGTTATATGTCATTACTAAGATTTAGCCAGTAATTTGCGTTGTGATGCTAACATACCTCTCTGAGATCCCAAGATCGTACAGTATTATCCAGACCACCAGTCCAGAGTTTAGTGCCATCTGGTGATATGTCAATACAACTAGCGCCATCTGTATGTCCTTGAAATTGTCTGGAAATAGAAAAATTCATATTCTTTTATCGATTGTTCACACAAACAAAAACACATAAATACAAGCTTTTAAAAGACTGTTGAATCATTGTAAAAACAAACCATCAATTGTAGCTGTTTTTCCAAACATGAAAAAAAAAAAAAATTATCCATTATGTCATTATAAGTCAATTCCCAGGTAAATGAGATAAAATTTAAGATAGCTCTACATTAATTTGTTTGACCCTTTGAGCCCTTGGCTATTAGTCCTAAAATATCTGTGCCCCTGGAAGAGAATTTACAAAAACAAAATGTCATATCTAAATTA
The DNA here is from genome assembly GCA_964017045.1 of Omphiscola glabra. Taxonomy (NCBI): domain Eukaryota; kingdom Metazoa; phylum Mollusca; class Gastropoda; family Lymnaeidae; genus Omphiscola; species Omphiscola glabra. The sequence continues at coordinate 3,991,252 of OZ024794.1, read as the reverse complement.
ATCTGTTACTTGTCCATTACTATTAGAACATGTAGCACAGGAATAAAATTCTCTTCATTAGTGTGGCATAGTATTAAAGGAGACGGTCACTTTCAGGGCTAGACCTTGTTGTTTCATTATCCCATACACATTCTATAACTAGCATTAGTTGAAATCAATCTTCACTATCAATGACTATTTGCATTTATTATAATCCTTCTACAAAACCTGATGATAATCTTTTAAAATATTTACTTTATCATCAACCTGCTCATTTTTTTAGTCCATTTCTCTGCATTCATCTAAAAACTTTACTAAAACTTTATAAAAAATATTGTATCCATGAAAGTAACTGTTCAAAATTCACGAGGTAAACCCTTACCCCAGTATTTACAAGACATTTTTATCTATATACCATTGATCTATGATAAGGTATGTGAGACCGATATATCACTAGGGCGGGGGTAGGGATTTTTAACACACAAACAGATCAAGCGGGATCACACAGGTTCAATACAGTACCTGACAAGAGTCTGGTTGTGAAGGTCCCATACTGCTATGTGGCCATCACTGCAACAACTGAAACATACTTTGGCATCAGGACTGATAGCTAGAGCATAACAAGCCGGAGCACTTGAGGTCAACTCTGCTTTAATTCTTGGTGTAGGCTGGCAAAGATTTTATGGAAAACATTTCAGCAAGGATGCAAATTGATTTTTCCATTTGAAATAAGTCAACTAAAATAATAGCGTTGAATAAAATGACAAGTAAGTAAGACTCATGACTTACCGACGCCAAGTCCCATATTGACAATGTGCTGGCCTCTCCTCCTACAATCAGGGTCCTGCCATCTTGGAGCAGTTTGATTGATCGAATGTAATTGTCCCGTTGCTGTGAAATGTAATATTTTGTATTACAATTCTCAGCTGAGTTTAATTGCGTGGTTTCAATAAGAGGATTAGTAATGACTAATTAAGCAATGATTACAGGATTATTATTTTAAAGTTGTGGATTTTAATCCAACAAACATTTTTATACAATTTTTAACTCAAACTTTTTTGTGCAGTGCAAGAGCGATGAAATAAACAGTTACAAATGTCTGGGTTAAGACAAACAATAAATAGTTTTATCCATAAGAAACTCTAAGTCTGCCTATGGAAACTATATTAGAACTTACCAAACAGTCTAACTGGGAGATGGGTGGACTTTTGTTGCCTGGTTGACTGATATCCCAAACTTTGACACATCCCTGAGATAAAAATATATTAAGATAATATTTGAGCTATAAAATTATTTTTTTCCCCGACAAGACTGAATTATTATTTGGGGAAAAGAAAAAAATATTAATTACTCCTACCAATTTAAGCCAGCAAACAAGAAAAAAACACCATTTGTGAAAGACGTGATAAATGTCAATGGCATCATCTTTAAAACAAGCTTATGTAAAACAAAAAAAATAAAGTTCTGCAATTCTACTCATTAAAGCATACCTTGCCACCCGTGTAGACGTGCCGTGTAGGATTACTAACTGTTACAGCACATACGACTTCACCATGATTTAGGGTATTAATTTGACGGGCGTGCCTGGGGATGCCTGGGCCAATTAAAGCATCTGGTGGGAATGGTACCGGCTGCATCTGACCATCACCACTGACATGGAATGAGTAGGCTCTGAAACATAAAGTGTGCTTATCTTGCAGCGTTTTCAAAACCAAATAAAATGCTTCTTAAATTCACTTATGACTTTTAAAGATTTAAAGAGTGGACTAAATCAAACAATTTGCTGTTATTCAACATCAAAGTTAATTTTACGAACAAAGCTGGGCAGACACTTGTTCATATATCAAATTTAAAGAAATTAATTTTTCCTTAACAATTTCTTACGGTTTTCCTCCAGGAATGCTGTTGTGCGTTTGCCGCATTGCACTGTGAGATCCATGGGCTTCAAAGCCAACCTATTCATAAAGTTGTTAGAACAAATAATTTATATTGGGCAAATAAAATAAATTATACAGCTGTTTCATTGCCAAACAAAGTGGAAATAAATATTTGAAGCTAAAATTTGCTGAACATTTTCTTTTCAGAAATCATTTAAAAGCTGAACTAAAAATAAATATATATTTTTAAAAAAAATGAATGTCATCCTTTACCACAGGGGGTCTTGGAAAACTGTTTAGACCACTGGCTGCTAACCCATTAGTGAGGGGACCAGCTGAGGTATAGGGAATAGGACTCAACTCTGATGAGCTCATGTTGGTGCCACTTCGTGGCATAAAAGGATAACCTACAGAAAAGAGAAAAACACTTGTAAAATATACATTTAAAAATATTAAGTATATAATCTTGATCCATAAAAAATCAATTTAGATCAGAAAACATTAAGCGGTAAATACAACATAATAACTGCAATTTGAGCTTAGGTGTCCACTGTAAGGACATCAAAGGAAACAGATGTTTCTATCTTTTTGGTTTGTAACATTCTTTGAAGTGCTACATAGACTGAATTTATTTACATGTATCCAAAAGTTTAGAGCTAGTGTCAGTAGTTTAAAATAAGGTGAGAAAGTTTGGCAGCTAAGGACCTGCATTTAAATTATTGCAGTGAGACAACTATGTATTCTCTGCATGACTAATATACTTACCATGTTTAACACCAGCAGATGGACCTGGAGTGGTGCTGCCTGAGCTTGTGGGTGTGGCTGGCTTGGAGACTGGAGTACCAGCCTTTTCATTCTACGAAGAAAACAAACGAAGGAAATGCTCTTAGAGTATTAAAACATCAACATAATATAGTTAACTAAAGTATTTATTGTTTCAACAGACAGCAGCTAGCTCTATCTTGACTGGCTTTCAGACCAGGGCATTTTCTTCTCTCTCTTTACAATTAAAAAATAGCTAAGCCTAGCTGAAAGTCAGAAAATAAATCATTTGCCTTAAGTCTTTTTATTTTTTTTAAAACTAAAAGAATTTCATAACCCTACTAAGAAAAAAGAGTGAATTCTGGTTGGATGTAGTGTGCTGACAGGCAAATCCTGTAACCTTGATGTGGCCATAGATTACAGTTGCCAGGTTATCTGATATATTAATGTATTATTCATAGCATTCTGAGCTGGTTGCTTATGGTCTGCTGTGCTTAGGGAATACAGAAAGTAGAGGATAAAGAAGGAGGTGACCAGGAGGCAGGAATAATCACCCACCCCACCCCCTCCTGGGGAATAAAGAAAAGAGATTAATTTAAATAATAAAGTGAAGGAGAAGGTTCATGAGAGTGATTAGAATTAAGATTAAACTAGGTTAGAACTTAGATGTGAAAAAGTTGCTTTAGCGTGGTTAACCATTAAGTTAAACAAAAATAACCATCATTTTCTTGCACTTGTATGGCTTCTTGTGAACCAAGGATTTTAAATCTTTGATTGTGCTGGTCACACACAAGTTTCTTAATGATATTTTGTAGGCCAATAACTTTAACATTGGCTGATGGCAACTTTTCTTCATAATGCTAATGCTTTCAAATTCACAACAATGCATGGTTCATGAGAAAATGATTCATAATTAGTGGATAAATAGTTTAGAATAAATACATTAATAAGGAAGTAGTTTCAAAACACATTCATATATAAGCATTTCAAAACTTTAAATGGCAAGTTATACATTTATAAGCTTTTAAATTTGCAATTGTCCTGTAAAAGCATTATAATATGAAGAATATGCTTAAAATATTTGATGTGACACATAAATCTGTTTCACTTGACTGACAAGAAGCTGTTTTTGTTGTCACATTCACAAAATAAAAAAGGTTTTAAAACACTTTATTCCTTGACCAACTAATCACCAAACTGAGACAGCATTCAGATAGATAAGTTATTTTTCCATCTTAACATTTTCACAAAAAGAAATATATTTTTTCTTAATACCATAGATAATACTTGGTAGTCTGATAGAATATGCTGAATCCAATAAAAAATTCTGTAAACGCATTTTTTGGTGCTATATTTCTTTATTACCATATCCTCCCAATTAGAAAAAACAACAACAAATGAATAGCAATCAGATCAAGGGTTTATTACGATTTAATAATGAATAATTCTGCACTAAGAATTATTACCAATGTACTATATACACTAGAAATAATTTGTTTTCAAACCTTAGAAATGTACACCAAAGCTACAACAGCATTTTAAATCCTGATTTATTATTATTATTATTTTTAAATTGTTAAATAATTTAAAAAAACTCTCAGTCCCTCATATTAACAGAAAAAAGAAATCTTCTTTCAACAATAGCTTTTAACAAAAGGTTTTTTTAGATTTTTTTGGTTTTGTTTTTAGACTTAAGTTGCACATTGCTCAAATACTTTTGAATTCAAACAATTAAGATTGTCCAACTATCTATTAAATGAAGAATAGTCCAAAAACAACTTTAGCTAAACCTTAGCTATTAATAATTGTCAGTTTTTGAGAACTTTAAAACAATAATGATTACATGAGATGTGAAGAGCATATTAGCATGCATGGTATTATTTAATGCCCATGAATTAAAAAAAAATTTCTTAGATAGCTCTGATACTTTGGCAATAAGGATAACTTTTATACTGATTCAGTCAGTCTTAATGTTTAAAGCAATGTATTAAACCTGCATTGTCTTGTAATGTATACAAATCAACCTCTAATCCAAACTAAACATGCACACAATACCCCAAAGAATCAAACTCTGATCTAAACTAAACATTCACTAAATATATAAAAAAAAATCAACGTCTAATCCAAGCACTAAACATTCATTCAGTATACCAAACAATCAAACTCTTATCCCAACTAAACATTCGCACAGTCTACAAAGACAAACTATCAAACTCTGATGCAATTAAAAATTCACAGTCAATGAACAATCAAACTCTGATCCAACTAAACAATCACATAATATATTAAACAATTAAACTATAATCATTCATATAAAGCAGAGAGAAACTAACAGATAGCACACTAAACTTACTTCTTTTGGTTTAGAGGAAGTAGAACTAGCATGAGAAGAGGCATCACTTCTTGGACTCATTCTGTCTCTATCTCGCTCTTCTTTCTTTAAACTGTCTTTGAGAGCATGTTTTTCCCTGGGTGACATGTCACCATTGGCTGGAGAAGTATTATCCTGACAAGAAAAAATAATAGAATAAATGTAAAATAAGTTCAACAAAAACATTTACAATTAATGGAATACAATTTCAGCAAATTAATCCATTTGCTAACCTCATCATTTGCTAGCTTACTAACAAATTTTTTCCTGTTACTTTTTTGCATTTAAAGCTACATCATAACCTTTTGTTATAGCAGTAGAAAAACAGAAAATTGGCCTGTGTTATTTAGGCAGGGAACTACTTAATTTTCAATTAAAATTCTAAATAAAATATTTATAATTGAGTTCAATTTAAAATTACATTTGATATGAGATATATTTATTTTCATCAAAACTTGAATTTACTTTGGGGAAAACTGATATGCCCAAAAGAAATGAATTTTTGAAATCTTATTGATTGGTCCAGCGAAATAATTGGTTGGAAACTGAATATTTTCAAATAAATTCATTTTAAAAAGCTAAATGGATGTTTATACTGTATAAATATTTTATTTATGGTTTTAATTCGTTTTAAATCAAAAATTGTATCTTTAAAAATTCATAATAATTTTGTTTACTTTAAATTCACATACATATCTATTTTTACTTTCAATTTTTTTTTTTTATACTCACATCAACAACTAGATCTTGATCACTTTTTTCCCCGTCACTATCCTGGAAAGAAAGAAAGTATAAATGCTTTAACTTTGAGATGTTGAAGTAAATGTCATTATATATATTATGTTGTATAAGGTCAATGCTTCTGAAATCGAATAAGATTTTTAAACATTTTTGTTAAAAGGCCTACTAATGAGGTTTGGATAATCTAAGAAGCACTGATCTCAAACCTAATTCTACTCTGTGTTTAAAAAAAAAATATCATAAAACAAATATCCTACTCAGTTGTAGACTGGTACACACAAATAATACAGGATTCATAGGCTTCAAATTTGCAGACTTAAATAATAAGGAATGCATGAAGAGTGAAAGTTATTGTTATCCAGTTCATGTATACTTTCAAAGCTTATCTCTTTATTGCTATCCATGTTAACACCCAAGTATGTATGCTCTGAGATTATCAAGTAAATCAGGTGTGATTTTTTAAAATCATAACAGTTAACAATGAAATTTAAATCTGCAGCAAGTACCTTATTGTAAGTGTATTATTTGCAAATTGTTGATAGCATCAACATCAACTGAATGGTATCATCCTAGGTTGCAAGCACCGAAGTAGTATGTTATATAATGATATAGTTGTTAATGATTTAATTTTTATCAATTCAAAAACTTTTCCAATTTAATATTTAGCAATCTAATCCGAGTACATGTCAAACTGATCCTTCATTTAGTCATTCCCATTTGTTCAGTAAATGCAATTTGAACAAATCATTTTGTCAATTAATTGGGATAAGACTATTTTTCTAATTAGTGAGCTATTACTGTTGAAACAATAAACAACCAAATTTATCTAGATACACTGAAGGAACTACCATAGTCTTATCTAGATACACTGAAGGAACTACCATAGTCTTATCTAGATACACTGAAGGAACTACCATAGTCTTATCTAGATAAACTGAAGGAACTACCATAGTCATACATGGAGCACTAAAAAACTAGCCCTTACATTTGTGGAAACAATTGCGAGCATAACATTATTATTGATGCAAATTTTTTTTAATTCAGTTTTTTTTAATTTTAAGACTAAAAACAGTTATACAGTAAAAACAATTGGCCATTTTAGTAGCAAATAATTGAGCTAATGGAAGGGGGAGTTCTACAAATCAGTGAAAGGTAGATAATGGAAAACTTGCCTATATTTATCATGTAGAATATATAGACAATAGACAAGGCAGAGCTCCACAAACTCTAAAAGCTATTTTCAACAATTTTTTCTTCTTTTTAAAGGTGCCTTTGAATGAAAATGCTATCGAGAGGCACCTTGTCACTTCAAAACGGTCCCTTAACAAAAGGGCTATAACATCTGAATCATCTAGGGTCTCAAGCCACTGAGGGGCGGGGCCTTGGGAAGGTGTACTGTGTGCTCAGTACTATTTTGTTATTGTTATTTCGTAAAATTTTTGTTAATTTAATACTGGGTCGACGTCATAATTCTTTGGCTTCAAATAATTTAGAAGAAATTACGATACAAAGTAGCCTGGATTTGATTTTTTGGAAAGGTTTCCTGTTGATTTCAGTTTCTGTATGAAACAATCTCCATAAAGTATGGCACACTCCTGGGGGAGGTGAGTCAAAGAAAGTGTGACAGTTTGTGACAGGTGGAAAAGGGTGGGCAGTTCTCAAGCTCGCCTTTTCATCGGGGGGCCTTAATGTTCAGAGACTTCTGCCTTCAGCCCAAATGAAGGCGCATAGAGGAGCAGAATATACAGCCAGGAAATGACATATGCATTAACATAATTCAAGTTACAGAGCACATCGTATTCATATCTAAGCAATGTAAAAGCTTAAACATCTATAAATCAAGGGAAAAGGCAAGTAATAAAGCCTCTAAATAGTTTGATGGAGGCCAAGAGAAAGTGGCCACAAGTCTTGAAAATGCTGTAAAAAATGTGTTAAACAGAAAAAATGGAAATTAATTGTAGCCGCAGAATGCTTTTGGGTGGCTCAGGAGAAACCAAGAATAAATATTAAAAAGCTAATTCTTTTCTCTAGAGCAGTACCCTCCAAATTTTTTAAAATTTTGGCAGACCTGCTCACCCTAGACAATAATTGTAAAATACAGTATGTTAATATTATATAAATAAACATACAGTATACATATATATGAAATAACTATTCACATGGCATGTCTATAGGGATTGAGGTTAAGCTGATGTCAAAAAATGTAACTTCAAAAAGTAGATGACTGTTTATATTGCAATCCGCTGTCCCTTTGTTTTGCAGATGTGTATTTTTGGGTAAACATGCAGATCACTTAATCACAGTCAGTCACTGGTGAAATTTAATGTGGTTCAAACTTATTGAAATAAGAAATAAATGAGGCTGTCATTTACAGAACCTACCAAGTAACTTGAGATTTATTTTTTTAGGAAAAAGACGCTTTAAAAAAATAAATAATAAGAATCAATGTCTATTTCCCTTTAACATATTATAGTCTGATAACTACCACAATATTTAAATGGATTAAAAGGAAGAGGAGTGTTAAAAATCCGTGGTTTAAATAATTGTACAGCTGTTTTGTGTGTTCTCAAAATAAGATTACAAAGGCCCCTTCAGATTCTTATAATATGTCACAATCTAATAATGTGTGGTACAGTTGAGAAGCATTCTCATCTTTAAAAAAAACAATTTAAAAAAACTAGTTTTCTCCATTTTTTAACTGAGTGGTTCAGCAGACCAAATAATTATGTCACAAAATATGTCATACTGCACCTATTCAGGGAAAAGCTTAAATGACTAAATTGTCACTAGGGTGATTATGCTATTCTTACTGCTGCTGTGTCTAGCGAGTTTTCTATGAAAACACAATGCAACAATATGACCACCATGTAGCTAAAATTAATAACTGAAAAAGTACTTGTCTCTTAAAAGCGTAGTTCTGGCAGGTCTCAGCGTACAATTGTAAAATACATCTCAAAATTGTACATTGCACTCTGAAATAGTAATACTTAACAGGTCTGTGTCGGCGGCATATGTTTAAGACAGATACCATTTCGCAACACAATGTCAAATAGTCAAACAATTAGCCATCCATTATAACACTTAAGGTTGCAATCATCCTTTTTGGAATATTTTCTTCTATCATTAACTTGTCTCTCAATAACATAACAAATGTTTAACATACATTATTTCCTCCTTTTCCTGCATGCTGTTGTTTATTTTATTTGAATATTAAAAAATGTCATTTCTAAATATGATAATATTTTGCACAAAGTTTATTTGATAATAATATTAAAAATGCATTTTACTTGTTTTCATAAGAAAATGTAAATAGCTGTACACTACAATCACCCCACATCGTTAGAGCAAAAACATTTCTGTGTCAAGTTTTTTTTGTTTTTTTTTTGTAAAAAGATTTTGACCCAATATCTTCACAAATATTTGCAAGATAATCTTGAGTGAAGAGTTCTGCTTTTAATATAATTTACCAGTTGTCCATAAGTTTTCTTAATTCATTTCAAGTCTAAAAAATGTGTGAATGTTGATATGGCTTATTTGTGCATGACACACCTACACCCAGCAGGAGACACACTACTGTGTCACAGCACACAGTTTAGAAAGAGCAATGAACTAATTTTCAAACTAAATTAGAAATAACCCAAAAGTACTTACTGCTGCCTTTTCTTCAGCTCTTCTTTTCTTGGACTGTTCACTAACTTCAGGTGTCCTACTCCTATGCCTAAATTTGTCTCTGTCTAATGGAGAAGCTGAACGTCTCTGTTAAAAATATTTTTTAGACATATGTATTGTGTTAGACTCCATTAAACTATTAATGCTATAAAACAAGCAAACTATAGTGTATTGTTTTAGAGTAACTTTTCTTGCAACTTACTGTCAAGCATCTTCCCCCTATACATAAAAGCCTGCCTAGAAGAAAAGCCATAAATGCTTTATTAATTGTTTTTTTTATACAATCCCTTGTAAGAGCTGTTTTTAAAAGAGGCAGGCCAGGTAATACTGCCCATAATCACAAATGCAGATAACAAGCAAGATCACACCAGTACCTTGGATCTCTTAAAATTAACCTAACTACACCACCCAGGTTATAACACTGATTGAATAATTTTTAAATAGCCTTATTTTTTAATTATTTACATGTAATGAATCTGTTCAAGTTGGTTTTTATTTTAGATAGATCAAATCCAAGTTGAAAATAAAATGAATTTAAATAATTTGAATGATTTGAATTATTATTAGTATCTTATAATTAATTGCCAATCCTTTAAATAGGCCACTTTACATAAGACTTAACATGTTCCTCTTTAAATTAAAATAAAAACTTAAGTGCTGCTCAATAATTAGTTAAAAATCTTTGAAATTTAATATTTGCTTTGTCTTAGTAATTTTCAGATTAAACAACCATACATTTCTTTTTCTAGCTTCAAACAACCAAATGCCAAAACTTACAAACAAAGCTGACCTTTCAAAAATATGAGGATACAATTGAAGGGGAGCAAAGAATAAATCAAGGCTGGCAGAGAGTAAATCAAGGCTGGCAAAGAGTAAATCAAAGCTAGCAAAGAGTTAATCAAGACTAGCAAAGAGTTAATCAAGGCTAGCAAAGAGTAAGCCTTTCCTTGCCATGCTTGTTTGAAGAACAAAACTTGGGAAATTTAGGAAACTGAGTATGGTAATTTTATTTTTTACTTCATACAGAAATGCCAAGTAATGTTTAGTTATTTGAAAAAAAAAGAAAGAATGAATTTTGTTTTAATATTGCCCATGGAGCAAGTCAGGCTTGTGTAAACAATTGAATTAAGATGGTTATATATGTTTTTTTTTCTTTTCTTTTCTTAAATGAAGGAATTCTTTTAATGCTACTTACATGCTTGTCATCATTTCCTGTGAATAGAAGATGAAAACAATTAGAGACATTAAGGAAACATTCACTGTTTTTTGTGTGTGTGGCTCATCATGAATTGTAAATAATACAAAACATTAGCAAAATTAAAGTTATGTATAAACAACCTTATACAAAAACATTCATTGTCATTTTGATGTTCTTTTAAGATGTTGTTACCGTCACTTATGATATTAATTTATTTAGGTCATTGCATTTTTTAAAGTACTGATTTTCTATGTTAAAAAAAGCAATACATATCTGCCAATTTTTTTTTACAGGCAAAGAATCATTCTTTTAACGTTTCAGAAGATGAGCTTGAAATTTTGCTTTAGTCAAAAAGCTTTCATCTTAAAAAGAAACGTACGGACTTTTATTAGAGATACAAGCCCCAGAGAAATGGATCTATTACTTTCAAAGCAATTGGCAAACTAAAGTCTCACTATTGTGAAAATGCTTTTGACCAAGCTGTGAGTTTGTTAATGCTTAAACTAATGTCATCTCAAAGTAATTGTTTTTTCAGGTTACTTGGGTGCTCACAATAATTGCTGACATGCACTGACAGACTTTTAGACCAATCACAGGCCGTATTGCTGCAATATGCTAAGTCAGTCGGCCTGTGATTGGTCTAAAACTCTGCCACTACTGCAGAGCAGCATTGTGAGCACCCTAGACTAGCAACACTGACTGAATGACCTATGTTAACTTAAGCAAAGCAGCAAGTGCTTACCCTTGTCTTCTCCTTTTAGAGCACCAAGACTTGGTGGCATGGGGAAAGCTCCTTGAGCAAAGCCCAAAAAGCCTGATCCACTAGATACTGGGGGGATAGGGGGTTGGAGCCCAACAGGATGGGGAGTCAGTGGTATGGGAGGGGCATGGGCATGAGGCAAGTGCTGGGCCTGCATCTGTTGCTGAAAAATGAGACAATATCAGCAACTGAAGGATGTCGAAAAATTTAAAACATGAGAAAGAGATGTGCAGTAGATCTACTTTTATCAGTGGAAACACCCCCCTAACTTCATTATCTTTGCATAATGTGTTACGAATATTTGAAATTTAAAAAAAACATAATTAAGAAGAATGGTAAAAACTATGCATGTCCAACAAAGAAAGGTTTCAAAACTGAATGACAACTGTTTTCAGAAAAAGATTATTGAACTACAGGGTGTTGTGAATCTAGAAATATTACAATTACTGGTAACAGCCCAAGTTTCAGGAAATTATTTGATGAGTTGTCTTCAAGGACAGATGACATACTCCTTACCCTCCCATCCTCATCTCCACACATGGAAAAATTTGGTTTTATAAATTGAGAAAATGGATCAACACTAGATTCCTCATACAAAATTGTAAAATTAATATCAACAGAAAGGAAATAAAGAAATGTAAATGTTAACTGTGTGACTGCTTAAATATAGAATATGATAAATATTACGTTGTAGAAAGAAAAGACTAATACTTTTTTTGTGTGTAGTTTTAGGGTGGGAGAATGTTCCTTTTTTACATTTTAGTTCATGATGTTTGAAACGATCAGACATTCTAATCACACTAATAGCTTTGAACAAAGCTTCATTGGGCACCCAATGTCCGCCCTCATCACTCGTTCAAGTAATGAAATAACCTAGTCATGGATTAGGGCCTGTTCTCTCTCCCCCCATTCTAATCCTGCGGGGGAAACAACGGTCAGAATAATGCCAGCAGGTAGGGGTTAAGAGCGGGGGTGGGTGTGTGTGTGGGAGGGGGGGGGGTTGCTCCAGTGAGTGGCAGTGCCAGGAAAGAAAGAAACGGGTCGGGCTAGGATTCCTGGCAGTAGTGGGGTGTGTGTGTGTGTGTGGGGGGGGGGGGGGGGTTGGTTCAGTGAGCGGCAGTGCCAGGAAAGAAAGAAACGGGTCGGGCTAGGATTCCTGGCAGTAGTGGGGTGTGTGTGTGTGTGTGTGTGGGGGGGGGGGTTTGGTTCAGTGGCAGTGCCAGGAAAGAAATAAACGGGTCGGGCTAGGATTCCTGGCAGTAGTGGGGTGTGTGTGTGTGTGTGGGAGGGGGGGTTGGTTCAGTGAGTGGCAGTGCCAGGAAAGAAAGAAACGGGTCGGGCTAGGATTCCTGGCAGTAGTGGGGTGTGTGTAAAGGGGGGGGGGGTTTGGTTCAGTGGCAGTGCCAGGAAAGAAAGAAACGGGTCGGGCTTAGATTCCTGGCAGTAGTGGGCACGGTCGATATTTCGTCCACGAAACGTTTTCATACTCCATGAAATCTTCTCTCACACTACAGTCACTACTCTTTAAATTTAAAGAAGAAATTTTATTTATTTAAATCATTATAGCAATAAATACTCGGACGAGCAAATGAACCGGTGGTAAATACGATAGCTCGTCTGTTATGTTGAGGGAGAGAAACAATTAAAAGGGGAGTGGGGGTGTGTGCATTCATAACTGGTTGAAATTAGAACAAAATGAGCTGTAAACGGCACTCAAGATTTTGATCTTTTCAACCCTCAGTGAATCCTGCTCTACTCAACACCAGTGGCGTAGCTCTGCTTTGAGCTATCCCTCAAATAATCTGACGGGTGGGGGGTCGTATGGCGATCGCATCTATGGAGGGTTTGCGTGATATTTATATGCATACACGCATACCTATAAATATACATAAAGGTGGGGGGAGAGTAGAGGGACCAACATATTTACCACCCACACCCACTTGATAGAGAAGCTATAAACTGTTGCTGTCTTTCAGAGCGGAAAACAACTGAAAACAGTGTTAATTAAATCTCATCATTTCCAAAGATGACGTCAGATGCTAGAAAATCTCCTTTGCAAACCAACTCTTGTAAGCACCTCTAAACATCGGTCTATTGACTTGGTATAATTTAAGCTTCATCAATTGGCCAAGCGAGGAACGCCACTAGGCCTTCAGAGCCTCAAGAGACCCAGACCGAGCTCGGATTTCAGTCCTAATCTACGATTATCAACAATACAACAATATATATTACGTCTTTAACCGGGGGGGGGGAAAAAAGGGGGGGGGGGGCTCGTCAAGAAATAGCGCTACTCCAGTTGGTTTGTGCCCCTTACTACGCTACTTCCCCCCGCCCCCTGGTAACATTTGCTCCATTCCCATGGTGTCATCTATTTCGTGGAATACAAGTTTTCTAAATCACATCTCTTAACAGGAAGTGCTTCTCTCGGGATAACAGCCAACGTGGGGATCCGTGTCTTCATACAAGTAAAACAGAAATTAAGGGTGGCATCCTCTCGACTAATGGTTCCCTAACTGTAGAACGGTTCCTTAACTGTGGGGCGGTTTAAACCCTCTCTCTTGTCTTCATTTATTTAACATACGATTTGCTTATCGATTGTACAATTAAGTAAATTAATAAGCCAACAGCCAATGAACCATTCATGTGGCTTTGCACCTATCTATATCTTATAGTCATTTGTTTAAGCTATTTTACAAACATGTATTATATAAGGGGTGGAAAACTGGCGGCCCAATGGATGCTATTATATAGGCCCGCGAAGCCATTTGGATTGGCCACCCCCGTCTTATAGGATAAGCACTGGCTCGTCACGGTCAATGTACAAAGTTATCAAATCTGGAAGTGATATATTATTCATCAGCATATGATTACAAACTTTGACCAGATATACCGGTCTGTCTTGATGTAATAGAGATATATAGGGCTTTCAGTAGATCCTCGCGAAATCGAACTTGTTGATCTTAATGGAATAAATAGCAGATTGTGCAATCAAACGGACTCTCATTAGATCCTAAACTCAGTATCAGTAATAGAAATTTAGAGGGTTCATATTAACGTCGCAAATTAAACTTGTTTTTATCATTGATATCGAAAGTTTGATCCACTCCATTTCATGGAACCATTTAGTTTGACCTGCCTCAGTTAAGCAGAAGCTATCTTCAACCTGCCTCGGTTAAGCAGAAGCTATCTTTGACCTGCCTCAGTTAAGCAGAAGCTATCTTTGACCTGCCTCAGTTAAGCAGAAGCTATCTTTGACCTGCCTCAGTTAAGCAGAAGCTATCTTTGACCTGCCTCAGTTAAGCAGAAGCTATCTTTGATCTGCCTTGTGTTGTTTTTTTTCTGGTTAACCAATGTTAACAACGGGAAATAAATTAGTCCACATAAAGCCATATGTTTGTACACAAACACCTCTTCCCTCCCCACACATACAGAAACAACTCAATGTTAAATTTGAACGATCCCCCGTAATGCAAGCTACACTGCACACAAAAACCCCGCAGGCAACTAATACAACACGCACCAATTGCCAATGGCCAGAGAGTTTAAGAATAGTGTCAAGCTAGCTAGACCACCTTTACCATGACGATACATTTTGGTGGCTTTTGAAATTTACGTTTGAAGAGAAGTCTCTAAATTTGGGGGGGGGGGGAGGAGAGAGATTGAGGGGGAGATAGAGAGAGAGGGAGACAATGCTCACCTTCTACTAAAAGCGGCATATACCCCCTCCCCCATTACCATTTTTTTTTTACACAACTCTAATATGATCCTTCTGTCCACACCCCTCACCTCCAAACTACAATTGTATCAGGCAATAACAAGGAGAGGGTGAGGCATGGAGTGGTGCTGGGTAGGGGGCGATGCGGTGTAAGGCGAAATGAGGGCGGGTGAGGAAAGGGGGGGGGGGAGAACTATCTGTCCACAATTTTGGAGGGAATTACCAGGGACTTTTTCATGCTAGGGGGCATTGTGAGGTAAAGTTGGAGGCATGAAAACGTTGACCCCTGACCTTTTCCTCTGAGCTTTGTTTGGATAAAAGAAGTTGGGGGTGCTTGCGTGCATGTGTGGTTTCTGTCAGTACAGGAGACGGAGAGTGATTGTCTACACTAGTGCTTTCCAAACTGCGTGTCGCGCAAAAATAAATTCACAAATTTAGTTAAGGCTTAAAAAAACGCACTGGAGACAAATTAAAAAAAAATATGGACAAAGTGGTGCAAATGGTAAATTATATTAAAAGCAGATGTCTTCAATCAAGATTATTAGAAACAAATAAGTGAAGTAAAAGGTCAAAATTTAAAAATCTGATACTGTTCCTGCACACAGAGATTTGCTGGGTCTGACGAGGCACGAGGTTAGGTGCTTGTGCAGGTTAGGTGCTTATCGAGGTAGGGTGCTTATCGAGTTAGGGTGCTTGTCATGTATACCAATTGAGGGAAATTGAGCTTACATTTTTAATATGAAATTTAAGCAAAATTATTTTTTTGGATCTTATTTAAAACTAAAATTGGAATATCTTTACATTGAAAAATTATAATACAATAAACATAGCAGCATTCAAAGAAAGGCAGAACATAAAAGCGGTGTAGTTTTGCTATGGGGTTGGGAGACAAGGTAGTGATTTGGGAGGCAAGATGAAAGATGGTGATATAGAAGACAAGATAATAATTTGGGAGGCGAGATGGTGATATAGAAGACAAGATAGTGATATGGGAGACAATTGGATAATTTAACTATATGAAGAATACAGTAAATATGCAGACTTAAGTAGTAAATATGATCTATATGTATAAAAATAAATTGAGGCCAACATGGAAAGTTTCTTAAGCCCTGGTCTACACTTTGCTATCCTACCAGCAGTGTGCATTGACACAGTGACACAGGTCTCCTGCAACACATGCGTGTTTGAACAATGTTGTGTTAGCTACACCCTCTCGTAACCCCCACCCGCTCAAATCAGCGCTGGTCTAGTTTATTGATTTAGAAATCCATAAACAGTTTGTACTACTATACCATACCAGACGGCTGGGCCATGGCTGTTTGTTTGTCTTCCCTCTGCACCTTTGTTTCTCTTCATTCTCAACTCATTTCTCTGGGCATCAAAACTCTCAGGTTTCCACAGTTCCCTCCCCTCCACAGATTGTGCTTCAAGCCCAGTCTGTAGGGTATCCCCCAACCCAAATCTCATTCTCAAAGATTCATTCTCCTGTTCATGTTGATAATACGCCCCCCCCCCCCCCCCCCCCGCCACAACCTCCTGTTTCTTTTCAGATAACGCTGTGTGTATGAGGCTTGTTACAGGACTAGGGGGATAGTCTGCCTTTCAAAGGCTTGTGTTAAAGGCTGAGTGGCAGGGGTGTGTAGTCCTGGGGCATGTTTAAGAGGCAGAGATGTGTGCTCAAGATGGCATGTTAATATAGAAGAGGTGCTTATCAGAGACCAAGATGGTGTATATTTTGGGTGGAAAGCTGTTTGATAAAAGACTATTATTGTGTTTGTTTATCCTATATCAATGGCAATTGTTAATCTATTTCTCTTGCATGCTGTGATGGCAAAGCTGTTAATAACAATTTCTAGGTCACAACAAAAGTCTCAACAATGAATCCCAGTAAAACGAATTCATCTATAATATCCTACTAAAGATGTATAGTAAAAAAAATTGAACTGTTACCAGAAATTCATTACTCTCCCCAACTCTTAATGCCATGAAACCATTCCACAAGAAATAAAGAAAGTAAATGTTCACATACCCCAATGATTGCATTGAGCTCTTGCATGGTCACTTGCTTGGCTCTTTCTACAGCTGCGGCCACTTGTTGCTGGTGCTGTTAGGATAAAAGAAAAATCAAGCCATTTAGATAACTAGTTTGGAAGTATGTCCCTCAATAGCTGGTCTTAATTTTAATGATACATCAAAGTCACTATGACTGTGTCAACAGCCTGGCTGTTAAATGCAGCACTTCTTAAATATACATGCTATGGCTCATTTCGGGTTGCCCCATGGACTGCCACAGATTCAGGTTTAAATGGAAGATTTTCAAGACAATGATGTATCTCATTGCATCCATCCAAGTTGGGAATTTACAAAATTTAAAGGTAAGTATAATACCAGACTTACATTTCATCTTCTCAAAAAATGGCACTCTTCGGGGATATTTATAAAGTCACATTAGGAGACAATTACTTGAAAATGCCACCTGAATGTACAATTCACCTAATATTTCCAACATAGCATTCAACAACAGGGTAACAACAAGTTTCCAGGCATAACAAAATCTCTTTAATTTTAAACCAGTGTTAATCCAGTCCTAAGGCAAACTGCCTCCATCTACCGGTCATTCAGTCATGTCCACATGTTTATAAACTGCCTGCATGACCAGTCATGTCCACATGGCTAGACACTGCCTGTATGTTCCAGTCATGTCCACATGGCTAGACACTGTATGTATGTTCCAGTCATGTCCACATGTTAACAAACTGCATCCTTGTACAAGAAACTGAGTTATTAATTTTACCTGCACCCGATTATAACAATTTTGTTATGTTGAATAGAATAGTTGATATGGTTCTATAGTTTGGTAGCAAATAGCTTCATTTATGTGTTTTGTATAGTACAGTAATCTCTATAGTTATGTTAGTGTATCAATGTTTATTCACTTTGAATCCACACAAGTCAAGTCCCCATAAAATGTTTACTAGCAAAGGGAGCTCCACTGTAAAAGGATGAATGCACTACATTGTCCAAGGATGAATGCACTACATTGTCTAAGGATGAGTGCACTACATTTTCCAATCTACTTTTTATGTGTTTGACATTTTAGGTGTTTACTTTTAATTACTTTAAAGAAATGTGTCTTGGTATCTTCAATGAGGATTTTTTCTAAGTTTGAAAAACATTCTAACTAGGGTAGGCAAGAAAAGACCATCTGACTAAGGCTTACCAGTTGTTTGTCAAATACCTTTTATCTATCAAATTTAATTTATGGAAATGTTTGTTTAAATAACTTCAAAGGACAGGGGATACAACAAAAAATAGTTATAACAAATTTAATTAAACTGAAACAAATATAAGCTGTTAACAAATTGTTTTGAAGTAAATATGAAGAATAAAGTAAATATAAAGACTTTGAAGAGGAAAATAACATTAACACCACCTTGCAGTAAAGGTTCATAAAACCAAAGTGTGGATGCTTGGATCAATATTTTGAAAGAGAATTTGCTTGAAAGACATGTGTATCATTTGGTTTTTTTGTGGACCAGAGAGGAAAATTACTACATTGAAAATATAAATATATGAAACAAGAATATTTAAACCATAAATATTCAAGCATGCATAATCCATTAAAAGTACTGATAGTACCCACACATAAAAATATCCCATTAAGATACGCAACAAAAACTGAACACAATTTATGATGCTTTCTTGGCTTTGAAATGTTTTTACTATAAAGGGACATAGTTCTAGGAACTGAATAAACACAATACTACATAACCTAAACACCCAAATAAATCATAAATTTGAGCTGACAGATATAAATCATACCTCTTGGGATAGGAAAGGAATAACCTGGGCACATATGGCATTCAAACGTTTAGCAATTTCAGTCTGTGGAATAGAAGCAAAGCTATAAGTTATAACACGTTATTGAGCAACTGCCAGCTAAGAAAATAAAATAATAATAAATAAGGGGATTCTCCAATGTCCGTACATTTTGGAATGAATTTTTGGAATAAGTAGTACATTATTTTACTTTTTAACGAACTATAACTATAATCAGCTTTTAGGCAAATATCAAACCATACTGACATTAGTGACAACTGATCTTTCATGAATAATGGGAACATTACTGAAATATTGCATTAATATTTTATAAGTAGGAAGTAAACAATTTCTGTTGCAGTTATGCCCCACTGTCTTGTCAAAGGTTTAAAATCATCATTTGTTCAGACTAGGTCAGCCTTCAACTAGACCTTACGAAGTTAGTCTCATGTATATTTAAATTTTGGGGATGGGTGGGTGGGTATTGAGAGAGAGAGAGAGAGAGGGAAGAGATGTATGTCTAGAAATCTTTTAAAGTAAACACCCGACTTGGAACACTTAACTAATAAGAACATGTCTCTATTTGTAAAAATTCCAACATGAGATATTGATTGAAATAATGCAGCAACAATTTAAAAAAAAAATAAGTAGAGCATTTACCAAGTAGTAACAAACAATTCTTACATGGCTAGAGTTTTTAAATAGATCAGCAATTTTAAACGTGTGTTTATTAAATCTAACTAGTGTAACTTAGATAGGAAATGTAAGCATGTATGGTGTGTCCAAGTGTAACAATATGAAAGAAGCTCTTGACATAATGGTATGGCCACCATTAATCATACTTGCTGATCACATTAAAGAAATTAAATTTATCAAGTCAAAAATATCTATGCAATTAATAAAACTGATCACATCGATTGGTTTAAATAAACATAGGCCACCTAGATTTGTATTTTGTATTTGACAAGGTATTAATATAATTTTCAATGTAATTAAGCAAGCTAATAGTAAAAAAATTAAAAAATGACATTTTTTTTTTAATCAACATTAATATATTAATTATTTTACATATTATTCTAAGTCTATGTTCTGTTTTATGTGGGTGAAAAGTGGTGAGGGGAGCAATGTAGCAGTAACTAGCAGACAGCTCATTGATAAATGGGTTAAGGTCGCTGAATCCAGATCGATAAAGCCCCGCCAATCTAGCGATACGTGAGAGGCGAAAGGGTCGTCACTTGCTACATAACGAGTAGCAGGTACTAGTGAGACGGTATGCTGTGCGCCCAGGGAATGGCTGGTTTAAGGGGGGGGGGGGGTCTATTTTTTTTTTTTTTACAACTTATGGGTGGGTGGGGGTTGTGTTTTTTAACTAAGGGGTGAGAGGGGATGGGTGGCTTCACACGTTCCTATGATATGTGCGGCTAGCTCTATTGTCAAAGGTAGTAGATCAACGGTTGGTAAATACTAGGCACGACTAGTGCGATGTTAAATGGGCTCCGTTTGTATCACTAAAACCACGAGTTACGGCAAGGTATGATACTTCTTTATACCGAGACATGTGAAAAGAAATGTTGAAATGATATATCCCCTCCCCACCACAAAATATATATAAATATACAAGGCACCGTGCGATTGCCCGACAATAAAAACGATTGCTTGAAGCCATACCAGCAAGGCGTGACATCAGTCAACGACTTTATTCCCGCTTGAATGACTTCAGCTATTCTTGAGTTTAAATTCTAAACTAGATGGGAATAACAATGTTTAAGGGCGCAAGTGCTCCCTTAACCAGATGAATAAAGCGACACACTGACTGATATAAAATATCGACATACTCTCTAAACTATCGGCCTTGACAATACGGCAACTAGATTCAACAAGCTGAATAAAATAAACATTAGGAACATATGAGTATGAAGTACCTACTTAAAAGAGAATGTAAAGAAAATGCACTTGAAACCAGGACCAGAGATATATTTTCATTTGCTATAAGAACATAAATGGCAATCCATATATTATATTGAATATTTTCTCAGCGAGTTTTTAGCTCAATTAAGGGGCCTGTAAAATAAACATCAAATAAGATTTTTTTTTTAAATTATCCTCTTAAAAACCACATTTATAAAATATGATCCCAAAGCATCCCATTTCCCGTTCAGATCCCGATCACCACTGAGATACCATTCCCCAGTGGTATCCTGTTGGGAAACCGATCTGAATGGGATATTGTTCCAGGTGGGATCCCCATTTGGGATCCCGATTCCCAGATTAGATGCTTCTTCCAGATGAGATCCCATTTCCTGATGGTATACATGTTAGGATCCCACTCTCGGTGGGATCCTGTTCCCGGTGAGATTCCATTCATGATGGGATCTATTCTCTGTTTTGATACTGTCACCAAGTGGTATCACATTCCCGGTGTGAATATTTAGGGAATGTTTACCAACTTCCAACAATACAGGTAGAAATGCATACCATAATCTAAGCGATGAACTTCATTCATGTAAATAGCTTAGGCCATAATAATGAACAATTAATTTGGAACTTTCTAGAAACTTACAAACTTTCCATTAAACTTACGGAAAGTCAATGAAATATTATAAACATGATTATTTATATAAATCATGTTTTAAAAAAAATTAGGAAATATCAAAGCTTCTAGACTAATCTAGAAACATCTTGAAACTTATTTATAAAGAGATGACGCGGTAATACTGAGAAAATCTAAAAATTCTACAACAAAATGCAATAACTATAACCAATTTTTCATTTATGTTAAAAGAGGGGCCCATTCTTTAAGTGAACTGTTTGACTTATGCCTGAGATAAGGGGCCCTATGAAAATCACTCAGATAAATAACGGAGTTAAAATTTAAAAGCTGTCCCTTTAAAATCAGTTAAAAATGCCACACAGGTCTAGATTTTTTAAAGTATTGAATTTTCTGGAACATTCTAGACCAGCCTTGCATAGATTGGATATTAATTTTGATTCCACCTATATTTTAATACAGACTGGAGTGTATTGCTACCAAGCAGTGATAATGATTGACATATTTGGTCAAGATCAATCTATCCATGTAGAAAAGTAGGCAGAAGAAATCCAAAAATTTTCACATATATATGATATATAAGGGTCATGGGACAACATATTTTATAATTATGCATCTTTTAAAGTCATCAAAAATGAGTCAAAATTCCAAGGAGAAAAAAGTTTCAGAGTAAAACACTCCTCACCTGTTTATGCATTTCAACATTCAATCCATATGACATCTCATAGTACTGAAAGGAAGAGAAAATAGTTTTATACAGTATCTGATGGTTTGAATTTTTTGTTTTTATTTATTTAAGCATGACAATTTAAGCAATATGTTTTAAAAGAAAATTTGATTAAAAAAATCATCATGAGCTACAATTAATTTTTAAAAAGCAGCTTGGTCACATCTTAACCTTAATTATAAAATTAAGCTAATAACACAGAATGCTAAGCAATACTTGGGCAATTATGAAGACCCAACTTGAAATAACTAGATCAACTTAACTGCTAGAAGTAACATGAAGGGATTATTAAACTTTTAAACTACACCTCTACACAAGGTGGCAAATAATACAAACTAACTGCTTAGAAGCTAAGAAACCTTAAATAATACATTCAGTTGCAACTTAATTTTGAATGATTCCAATGGACCATGGTAATTAGTGTAACAAGGTTCCAGCAGGATCCCCCCCCCCCACCCCATTTTTCTCTAAATAATTAACAGCAGAGTCTCAATTGGCAGCCATGTGTTTTGCTCTACTACCCATCATTGCACTGACACCAGAAAAGGTTAGAGGGCAACCAACCGTGAAACTCAAGACTTAATAACAGAATGTGGCTCAACGTAAGCCCCCTTTCCCCCAAGTTCTAAGCTCCCCCTTTCCCCCAAACATTGCGTTCCTTTAGGATAGCCCTTAAGCATATCAATAAAACATGCTTTAAATGTTATATCCCTTCAATACCGCTAGGATACGAGCTCTCCATGCTTCCAACACTTCCCCCCCTCCTCCACACCGTTCTCTTCTACTATCTTCATTCAAACCCCCCAAGAAACAACTAATGAGGCTCGCGCATTCCTCTCAGGCAGCCCGCCATTAATCAAATCAGGAGGAGAAGAAGCCCTCACTCAAATTCCCAACCCCTGACATCGATTTCGTGATTTCATCTCATCTTCGTCCTTCATGCTGTTTGAGATCTAACAATCACGTTGGGGAGTCAACGCACCACCATGACACGGGGCTTTGGGAGAGGGGGCGCGACAGGAAGTTGGAGGGGAGACATAAAAATGGGGGAGGGGGACATGAAAGTTGGGGTGGGGAATATAGGGGCCACCAAAACTGTTCAAATGACAATGCCATAATCCAATGTTTGTCCCAAATAAAAACATAGTTGAGGACAACTTTAATGAATATTACAATGAATGTGAGCAAATATATAAGATAAAATGAGGTTGTTTAACTATTTAAAATCAAATCAAACTGTCTGTATAGCATGAGTTTCATAGGAAATTGAAATACAAATCTTTTAGATGATACTTACCATAACATAGTGTCTCTGCATTTCTGTCTTCTCTTGTGCTAATTTTTCACACTCCATTTTTAATCTATTCAAAATAATAGGTGGGAAATTTAACAATAAATCTTCATGATTCAAACACAAGCCCTCTAATTAATCTAAGGATACATGACTAGTCACCTTACTTAAAAGTTGCAGATGGTAAATGTTATTAAACAACATTAATAAGCAATACTAATGTGAGATGGAACTACTAATAAGTTTCTTACGTATGATATTGTGCTTGAAGGAAGCTGAACTCTTCTTTAATACGATCACAGGACTCGGCCACAGTAAACTTAAATGGCTGCCCCGGCTGTGGTCCCTACAGGTAAAAAATCAATATTTTTTATCATAAAATGCACTTATCATTTATTAGATACTTAATATCCACTCCGTGTAGACTCCCATCATGTTCGGTCTAGATCTACTAGACTATTCTTGTGTATAATGTATTGAGAAACTGGTATCGTAATTTCGAGGGCCAGCAACTGGCCAGTGGCTGTAGTTTTTAAAAACATACTTGAATGCTATTAACATAGATGTCATTAATTTCATTTAATACATATTGTGTGTGCAGTATGAGTAACATTACTCATTTTAACCTAATTATGCCATAATTTGGCATATGGGGATATTCATCAAGTTTATTATCATCACCATCCTGATCCAACAGCCACTTAGGCATGTGCCCTTCTGCCCGAGGGCAAGGTGAAAAATGTGTTGGTCTTCCCTAGTTGTTCTTTGTCTGCAAGAAGGGTGTTACATTAGTGTTTCATTAAGGTAAGAAAAGTTTATAAAATAGCATTATATTTTAATGATCTACAAATGTAGTTTTCTTTAAAAGGTATGCTACATGGGCCCTTCTGAAGTTCTGAACCCATCATGCCATGGGATTTTCAGTTTGCAAATAATTCTTATACTCTTATATTTATTTTTAACCAGAACAAAGTTCTTGGAATTAGTCAATAATAGTAATATTTGATGTATTAAATTATGCCATCATAATCTAAACTTGTAAATTAACTAGTATTATGGCTATGGTATTGGTATTCATTTATTAACTCTGTAATATTTTTTAAAAATAGTGTAGGCCCTACATAAACATGTATGAAGAGGAGATTATGTAGCCTCCCATAACCAAGCAAATACTGAAAGTATAAATAAGTAACAAGTATAAGGAATATTGGTTAGATTTGCCATAGCCCTAATAAGAATAAGATAATTGTATATTGACTTCGTGGATTCCTGATAATCTAGAAAAAGTAAAAATACAAAGCAACTGCATTAACTTAACTGATTTTACACAGAATGACTATCGACAACTCTGAGACACGTCTTTCCTAAACTTTAGTAGTCTAAACTAAATCACTAAATGCCCATATTATTATTTAACCAAAATGTAAACACTGTGCAATGTGAACATTAGAGCATTGTCATTGGTCTATATGTCTATTTCCTATTTTAGTCTAGGTAAGTAGTACTAGGCTTAGCCTTTAGGTCGATTTGTGCTATATAGCCATAATATATCCTCTTCAAATTCTTGTTGAAGACTAAGTTTGAACTTCAAAAAATTACGTTCTTAATAATAGATAATTAGTGAGTTGGTGTTTATAGTAGTCACTGTCAGTGTCAGACATTGAACAAAATTATATTTGGTTTTGACCTACATTTTTAATAAGATTAATATTAGTCGACCTAAAACTATCTGCTGATTTAAATTCATACAACTCATATAACGTTACGGCTTACGGTTAAGTAAATTTTGTTTATATACATTTACATTACAGTTGCGTGCGAGTTGGGAGATATAGAGGTCAACAATAACATCTATCACAATGTCCAAAAATATCATCAATCATTCAATGTTGAATTAGAATGTTTCAAGTCACGCGTGGAAATGGTTGCTGTACATTTACTTAAAAGCCTACATAATACTTTTTTTATTTTTTAAACCCAGGCTATACAATGTCGTCAAACTGGCTGAGAATAGCTTGGGGTTTGGATCTACATAATTCATTCGGCCTTACTGGATGTCACCTTCCTATTTCTCAAGACTAAAGACCGCCATTTAACACACTAACAGGTCACAAAAAGTGAGAAACGCCAGGCTACGTAATTTAAAGATGGACATGGCTAAGTTATGGAAACAGTTTTTAGCATTAGCAAAAGATGCTGTTAATAATTGATATTGTACAACAATGTATGAATTTTATTAAACTAAATAATTGACAATGAATAAGTCTAAGTCGTACTAAACTAACCAAGCGGACTTCCTTTTTGGTATAAGTTTAGAGTTGTACTCACCGGATGTCGATTCGGATACATGTTGGCACGTTTGGCAAAGTACAAATCAATTTTCGAGCAGCAGTCTGGGGGTCAAATGAAAAACACTGTTAAAGAATCCTTAACGAATAAAATTACACAAAGCCGGTTCCACCACTCGATTTCCCATCGTTCCAGTGAAAAACCTCTACTCACAAGCACGTAGTTAAAATAAAATCCCGCCAAGAATGGTTTTTGTGAACACCAGACCAAACTGAGGAGTAGGAGATGACTCACTCAGCTGATACTACTCCAAAATCAGAGTGAAAAATGTATATCCTGCATCAACGAATTTAGAAAACACAATTTTACCACAAAGGTATAGACAGCAACTACCCACAAATAACTAATTAAAAAAGAACGAATGTAAACCAGTTTCCGAAAAAAAAGAAAGAAAATATGATCCGTGAGAACAAGTTGCCCGAACCACACACTTGCGCGGAATACAACACGCCACACGGCGTATTAGCTCGCGGGAACAATGGAAAGGGCAAACAGCTCTGTCATCTAATCTCGACGCTGATTGGCTACATCCCTCTAAAGTCACCGAGAACTTTTCCAACGTGGGCTCATTAAATATGCGCAGCAGTTAACCAATGAAAATGTAGTCCTCAAAGTATAAAGCGTGAAATTTCGCCCCTTGAGGTTGTAGGCACGGTACACACTGATTGGTCCCGCCTACTACATTAATTTTGTAAACAGGGCATCGATCGCTTAAAAAGAGAGAACGCAGAAATTACGTTGTACTTGCTGCGTAGAAGAGTAGAACGAAAACAGTGGATACATTTCGTGATGCATCTGCTCCCTCTGCACTCCACAAGTGCCTTGAAATTTTAACAAGACCGTTTTATTTATGATTAATTTGTTTTAATTATTGGTATGGATGATTTTTTTCGGTTGCTCTTCTACGGTTGGCTTATAGTTATGTTTTTTTTTTAGCAAACTATTAAAATTTAGTTTTTACAATAAATACTATATTATACTTACACTATTCAACAAAACAACCTCTGGTTTTTTTTTTTTATATAAACACACATATATGTTGGTGTCCATCAGAACATCACGATCGTTTTCTAATCAAATCTTTTACAATACTGGACACATGCTGATATATTTTCTATTTTCAATCAAATACATGTAATCGTATTCATGTCATGGGAAGAAACTGCTACCCTGCTCAGTCTTATCTTAGTATTCTTAGCTATGACTATATGAAGACAAGAATTGTATGGGACATTTTTTATGTAATTACAATATAAACATCTGGGAAAATTTAAGCAATGAAAAGTCCAAAGTGCCAATAATTTCATTTTTTAAA
This sequence comes from Omphiscola glabra, assembly GCA_964017045.1. NCBI lineage: Eukaryota > Metazoa > Mollusca > Gastropoda > Lymnaeidae > Omphiscola > Omphiscola glabra. The sequence goes on along the minus strand of OZ024794.1, from coordinate 3,964,131 downwards.
CGAGTGTAATTATGAAGTAGGCGTACTTGTGATTGTGAAATGCCAAGTGCATTTATGGGAGCTGCCAGCTGGATCTAGTACGCAGAAGTCAAAACTAGTGAGAAATATTACAGCAGTAAAATAATAAGATGAAGTTACAGCTTGTTCTCATAATTCTTTACAGTAAATATGTTTAAATAGATATAAGAACTAAACCCCTCCTGCCATGGCCTTCCGTGAAAAGATAAATATTATACAAAATAATGTTTGCATTTCTGTCTGTGAACTAATATTTGTCGAGCTGTCGCAAAAGATTGAATCAACAATGCCGTATCAAAGGCAGATCGGGTTTACTAATAATTCAGAGGAGGCGGTCAATAGGGAGAGCAAACATGGCGATTATCTTAGCCAACAGCACGCGCGATTGTCTAAACAGCCGTTCGCATTGATTGCCGTGAAGTGTGCACCCCCTCCCCCACTCCTTCCCCCACACTGACTGACACAAAAGAGGCGCAGTTGTACGCATCTACACATGGGTGCTAGCGTTCATGCTGTTTTAATATATTTGACTGTTCTAGTTTCTTAATTTATCTAGTCATTTATTTTTTAGATTTTAATACTTAACAATTCGGTGTTTAGGATAACGCGCAATGTATTTCACATGACTAGTGATAAGTCTGATAAGTAGTTTTTTTTCTTTTTAAACATGCGTAGCATGATGCATACGACGACAGAGAATTCAAAGATGTAAAATAAAATTGTATAAATATAATACTGTAATGGTGGTGCCTGGTTGCAATAGAAAAAGCTAGCAATGCCCATAAGTTTTGACATCTTTTTAATTAATCCCCCAGGCCCCAGGGTGACAAACTCCATAATTCATGGGCAGCTTTTTTAGATGTTTGTAATCTCAGACCCCTTTATTTTTTTGGGTGTATGTTATCGTGGGCAATCCATTTATTTTTTGGGTGTATGTTATCGTGGGCATTCCATTTATTTTTTAACAATTAGTTTTTGTTAAATAATAAAAATTCGTAAATATTTTTCCTTTACTTTATGATATCATATGTGGTATTTTTAAAATACCATTATTACTATCCATTCCATAATGTGTTGGTATCTCAGCAGGAGGAGCTTGGTTGGGGCTACATACAAATTGCGCAGATGTTTACAATCAATGCGCAGTTGATCACTCGGGACTCCAAGGTCATTAGGATGTTCAGTGGTGAAGGGTGTTTAATTAGCATGGCTAAGTAAAATAAGGTTGTCTAACCTCTAACCTTTGGGGAAAGTTTACCTGTAAGGATGGTTACACACAAAGTACATGTAAGTTAATGTAAGAGTAAGAGTGATTAAACACATGTACATGTAAGGATGATTGCAATTGCACACAAAGTAATTAAGTAAGGGCATCTAGAAGTCATGTTTGATTTCAATATTTTTTTTAATGAAAAATTTGAAAGTTCATGTTTTTGGCTGGTATCGGTTTTCAAAGTCCATTTTTATCAACCATCTTAACTAATGTGAGGGAATCGGAGTAAATTACTTCACAGTCATATAATAAGGTCCATCCTACCCCTTCACAGTAGCGTAGTAGGGGTGCGGAGGGGGTGGTCCGCCCCAGGAGGCACTTTTCTTTCATTATATGGAAGTGTGAAATTTTTGACCAAATGTATTTTATCCACCTGAAATGGTGGAAGGGGGATAAATTATCGTCTCACCTTGTCACTAACCCTAGCTACGCCACTGATCTTACAATCTAATGTCATGTGTTTTACTGTTGCAATTAGGAGTGCGGGAGGCAGTGTCAGGTGGTGCGGGAATACCTAGATTTTTTTAATTTATTTTTTTGGGTGGGTTTTGAAGTCAAGAAGGGGTGCATCCCTGCAAAATGGTTAAGAACCCCTGTAGTAAAGTATGTTTCTTCTACAGTTACCATAACATACTAGTTTACAAAGTTCGCAGACAAAACACTTGTAGTTACAAGGCCTACCATGGTACCATCCACTTCAATCAACTTCTATTCCTATATCAATAATAAAGTACGCGTACAAGTACAGGCTGTTTCCTTCAACATAATGGCTGGAAATAGGGTCTCAGCTGCGCCAGCGGAAACTGGGGGACCGTAACAAAGCCGCCGTCCTCTGAGAGACTCGCGAATTTTTTTCCTTAAAAAAATATAAAAAATTAAATAATTAAAAAATAACATTAAAATCCATCTAGGAATTTCTTTCTTTCTTTTTCGATTCAATATGTGAAGTGTAGCAGATTGTCTGCCTGTGTGACATGACCCGTGACGCCATCAGTAAAGCATGATTTTTTTTTTTAAGGAGTTCCCGCAACTTTTGTTCAATTCAAAGAGAACAGATTTTTTTCTTTCCTAAAACTCGACAAAACGTTGCAACTAAACTAAAATATCTCAACCCACCCCTTCCATATTGACCAATACACCCCCCCCCCCAACCATCCACCGGCCCCCACTTAACGCTCCAATTGTGTACTTATTATATGAATACCATAGTACCCCAATTTAAGAAGTCGCTAGCACACAACCCCCCCCCCCCACCCGGCCCCCATTTCCTCTCCCTCCACTTGTGTTGACACCGTCCAATTTGAGAGACCTTGTTCAGCATTCTCACCTGCCCGGCTGTAGACGAGACTGGGAAAATCTTCCTCCACTCTCGTCTGTCACACGCTCCACTAAACCCGAAAGTGGCTCGAGGGTGCTCAAATGGTTTTTCTCGAACGAGGCTAAGACTGCTTGAGGCTTTTCTTTCTGAGTTGATACCAGTTGGTCCAGAGATTATTTTAAGTCTAAAATAAAATTATTGCTGGAACTAACTAACATACATATTCTGGTGAAGGTCTGAGATTACTCTCTTAAGACCCCGGCTAGTAAATTGGCAACCAGCTCCATCTGCTGAGCTGTGCCATACAACATTTTCCTCACGTATAGGGTTCCCCAACCGCCCTGGCTTCCCCCGGGAGATCCAGTGAAGGACATTCGCTCAACATTGCTGGAAATAAAAGTTGCGAAACTGTTCTATATGGCCCCTATGGATGACTCTATTGCTAATTCTACAATGAATGTCTCTAACTATATGGTCACTATGGATAACTCTACTGCTACTTCTACTATGAATGCCCCTATGGCCACTGTGGATGACACTAATGCTACCTCTATTTTGCATGTATCTATGGCTAATATTAATGACTCCATTGCTTCCTCTACTATGGATGTCGCTATTGCCACTTTTGACGACTCTATTGCTACTTCTACTATGATGGTTCTATGGCTCCTATGGATGTATCTATTACTACTCTAGATGCCTCTAATTCATACAGTGGCACTTGTTGGCGTTTTCGTTAAAGTTTTCGTTAAGCTTTTGAATAGCATTCTTGTTTTTCCACGTCTTTGTACGGACCACCCCCTCCGCCAGATTTGTAACACAACCGAAAAGTCCAAAGCTTCAGACACGACTCTAATTTGAACATCAAATAGCTGTATATTTTAATGAATAATGTTGATACACATGAATGGTTTCACTATTCTTTCCAGAAACATCACAGGGACATTTTAACCCAACAAATTCGTCACTCTATCAACTTTACTCAACTTAAACTACCGTATCAACTTTACTCAACGTACTCTTTCAACTTTACTCAACTTACTCTATCAACTTAACTCAATTTACTCTATCAACTTAAATCAATTTACACTATCAACTTAACTCAAATTACTCTATCAACGTCTACTTTACTCAAGAATCATGATCTTTGTCTAAACAGACGTCTTCCAGAAATCTTGTGCCGCTTTTATTCTTAAAACTTAATTCTCGAGGTCTGTCTGTCTATACTTTATTTTCTTCTTCCCAGTGAGTTGAGTGAGCCAAGTATTAATTCTGTCTATCTGAACACTGAATGGTGTCATGAATAGATACGTTTCAAAATGATTGTTGTATTATGTAATGGTGACGCTAGCATCTAAAGGATATTGTGATATTGTATTTAACACTGTTAATGTAGACATCTTATTGCGGTATACTATTTGTAAATAACTTAAGATAAAATACGTACCTATATTGGCATTGGTTTTCATCTCATAGCAGACATAGTTTAATCCACCAAAAAAAAAATGTTTAAAAAAATAAAATATTTTCATGTTTTAATTAAAGAGTTTTACCATATATTTTTTTTGCACAATGTGAAGACGGTCTCGGGGCAGCCCCGCCTACTTCTACGCCACCACAATGTAGACGGGTCCGAGGCAGCCCCGCCCACTTCTACGCCACCACAATGTAGACGGGTCCGAGGCAGCCCCGCCCACTTCTACGCCACCACAATGTAGACGGGTCCGAGGCAGCCCCGCCCACTTCTACACCACCATCTATTGTGTCATTGACACTGGCAGAAACAAATACGTTTAACTTTTAATTACGTGATTGTTGTGTACCCCTGTGTCTATCAAAAGTCTCATTCACTAAAGGTAGTGAAATCCTCATTTACATTGGTATACCACTTTCTTCAAGTCTAATTAGATACCGCTTTCTTCAAGTCTTACTGTATACCACTTGCTTCAAGTCTTATTGTATACCACTTGCTTCAAATCCATATGTATACTACCTTTTTCCCAATCCATTTGTATATCAGTTTCTCCCAATCCATGTACTGTATAACATATTATTATTCTTTTTGTCCAATTTGTCCCAGTTTAGTTCAGTTCAAACTAAATGCAAATGTCAATGTATAGCAGCATAATGAGCATAATGTATTTTTCTTTTAGTTGCAATTATGGCGTCTTTCTTTAAGACTTTATATACTTGACGTCTGCAACATTTTATGCCCACAACTAAATATACATTTTATGGCATTGACACTTTCTTCACTGCCCACTAATATACATTTCATGGCATTGACCTCCGCCCACCGCCCTTCACTGCCCACAACTAAATATACATTTCATGGCATTGACTTCCCCCCACCACCCTTCACTGCCCACATCTAAATATACATTTCATGGCATTGACTTCCCCCCACCACCCTTCACTGCCCACATCTAAATATACATTTCATGGCATTGACCTACCACCCACCACCCTTCACTGCCCACATCTAAATATACATTTCATGGCATTGACCTCCCCCCCACCACCCTTCACTGCCCACATCTAAATATACATTTCATGGCATTGATCCTCCCTTCCCCACTTTCCCCCCTAAATTAAACTCTTTATAACACTACAGCCCGGATCTTTTTATCTGGCCTCCTGTGTTGAGCCCCGACCGGCCACATAGCAATATAACAGATTAGAAGCAGAGAGGCAAGAAAGCTTTGGTAACGACTAAAGAAAATGCTAATGTAATCTGTCAATGCAGTCCCCAAAGGCAAACATCACACGTATTGTTAGGGCAGTGAGGGTTGTTTGTGTGTGTGGGGGGGGTGAGGTAGGTGGGGGACGTTTTATGGCCAGGGGACCACTTCACAAACAAGTAGCTACAAAACTTGAATACGGACGTAATTAAATCGACAGCCCTATGCATAAAGGGGCTTATATGAAAAGAAGAAAGTTCTTGGGTAAACACCGGCTGTGGAGAAACTATTTGGTATCAGTGACAAGAACTGGTGATGGAAAATTAATTGATAACTGATGCTTGGCCGGAATCAAGATCTATATTTTCCACCTATGTTTTGTTAGTAAAGAATGTAAATGAATAATATGGGGGTTGGGGTGGTGTGTGTAATTGGGAAAGGGGGGGGGGGCAGACATTGAGTTGTAAGAAAAATGCTAATCAACAATTGGTAATATCAGCCGTGTGGTTTAGTTGGTAATATCACCCGTGTGGTTTAGTTGGTAATATCAGCTGTGTGGTTTAGTTGGTAATATCAGCTGTGTGGTTTAGTTGGTAATATCACCCGTGTGGTTTAGTTGGTAATATCAGCCGCGTGGTTTAGTTGGTAATATCAGCCGCGTGGTTTAGTTGGTAATATCAGCCGTGTGGTTTACTTGGTAATATCAGCTATGTGGTTTAGTTGGTAATATCAGCTGTGTGGTTCAGTTGGTAATATCATCTGCGTGGTTTACTTGGTAATGTTAGCAGTGTGGTTTACCTGGTAAGCTGATCCAATGTTGTATGACACAGCCAAGCAGGCGAAGCTTGTTGCCAATGTTTAAGCAGATGCTCTTAAAGAGCAAGAAGTCTCCACCATAATATGAATTAGAAGTCGATCATGTCTTTTAGTTGGTACCCGTAACTGTAATGGGGTTTAGTTGGTCATTTACTTGGTGATGAGGTAAAGGTGGTAATAGGGTTTAGTAAATGGCGTAAGAAGGGCTACAGTCGACAGAGCGGTGGTGCGCAACCAGTCGGACTTTTTTTTTTATGAAGGGGTCGCATTTTCGGTTAACTGCAGATGGGGTTTTTTTTCCGTGGAAAGGAGACGCCAAAAATCTTGACCCGCTCAGGGCGGCACTAACCCTGGATACGCCACTAGGTTTAGTTGGTCATGTGGTTTAATTTGTTAATGACCGATAGAGCCAACACCCCGTTTGTTCGTTTGTCGATGGTATGAATGGGCTGTCTTATCTGCAACATTTCCTGGAGTAGCTACATAGTCCTGTAATAGTTCCACATAGTCCTGCATAGTTCCACATAGTCCTGCATAGTACCACATAGTCCTGCATAGTTCCACATAGTCCTGCATAGTACCAAATAGTCCTGCATAGTTCCACATAGTCCTGCATAGTTCCACATAGTCCTGCATAGTACCACATAGTCCTGCATAGTTCCACATAGTCCTGGATAGTTCCACATAGTCCTGCATAGTTCCACATTGTCCTGCATAGTTCCACATAGTCCTGCATAGTTCCACATAGTCCCTCTCGGCGTTCCATCTCCCAAGTTTGGTTTACTTTGGTTGACCAAGGTTCTCATGCCACGCTGAACGTCCCCACTAGGGGCATGAAACGTCCTATTTCTATCGACTGTCTGAGCAGTAACAATCCACCGCGGCGTCTCGAGTGTCAGCCTTCTTTGTCCCTTTGTTCCCGTCACACCCAACACAAGCGGTGCATGCACGTTTAACATTCTTCCTCTATCATGTCATCTCAAAATCTCAACTGCCCTGCCTCTACAACTACTACAAGAATCATTTAGTGGCTCCTGACATGAGATCAAGATCCTTCGTCGTTCACAAAGTGTGCAAGTACATATTGTAACAAATCAGTAATTCGGAACTAAAAGGGGCAGCCATTTTTATGACTTCCAATTAAGACTTCAAATAATCACACAGAAATGACTTATTCTCCATTCAGCCCCGAAGAAACGCCTATGATAATGATTATTGGGTAAATTTGGGGTTCTCGATTTTTTTAAATCAAAGGCTCCGCACTGCCACCTATTCAAAATGCGCTGATTAGAGTAGGCCACTCTTCGAAATTGAAGTCAACGGAGCAGAAGTAAGGTTGATATGATGTATCTCATGACACTGTCAGAGCTCTCCTCTAGCCTATCGTGGAGGCCATTGTTCCGATTGGCCGCCTCTCTTAGGCAAAGATGGGTGAAAAGATAATCACAGACGCTGCAGCCGTGGCGGCCATATTGGAACATGAATCATCGATCCTTTGTGGATTAGGGGGTGGGTGGGGGTGGTGCGGTCAAATGCGAATGGGTGATGTTTTTGTGGAACTGGTTTGTGGTTGGAGGGGGTTGTGTGGGTGTGTGTGTGGGGGGGGGGGGGGGTCAGACGCGAGGGACCCAATTCGGCGTAGAGGAGAGGGGAGATTAGTCAGGTTGTCGGAGTGTGAAAGCCAGTGGACGTGGTTATGGGAAAGATGAGCCTCGTCTTCAGTTCTACACCTGAGCTGCAGCCCGAGAGCTGGGTAAACATGATAAAGAGAGCTGAGACTAGACTTGTGGTAATCATATCGTCAAGAGGGGGCCACTGCAAACCTGTCGGTGAAAAAAGTGACATCTCAAGCTTTCGGTTAACCCCCGTTTTAAAATTCTACTACAAGGATGACAAGGTGGAATGCCTGTATCGCCAGTGCACAATTATACTATAAATTATAGGATTAGTTTTTGCGATCGCCAAATAACATATTGCTGGGTGAATGGATAGATTAGAAATGCACACCCCGGGCCATGCCGAGGTAAAGATGCCCCAACCCCACTTTATTCTTTTCTTGGTCAATAAATATGTGATATAATATGGTCATAATATATATTATATACCGGGTATTCAAAACACTCAATTTCCTGTTTGGTTACTTACGCTTAGAGTTAGAGTTTTTTCCCTTTCTATTATTTAGTAATGTACTACAATAACACGAGCACAAGGTATAATAATATTGTGAATAAAATATGGTTCACCCCCTCTCAGTTACGGTCTGCTGTACAACAACCCCTCTAACAGTAACAGTAAAGAGAACAGACAAAACTAGTTCCCAAATGATTCTATTTAGTTTTTTAAAAGTTGAGCAACCTAAAGAAAAGTAACCAATGTTGTCTTATCAGGGCCATGTAACAATAATGTCTTATCAGGGACATGTAACCAATAATGTCTGATCAGGGCCATGTAACCAATGTTTTTTATCAGCGCCATGTAACCAATGATGTCTGATCAGGGCCATGTAACCAATGATATCTTCTTATCAGTAATATCAGGGCCATGTAACCAATGATGTCTGATCAGGGCCATGTAACCAATGATGTCTTATCAGGGCCATGTAACCAACGATGTCTTATCAGGGCCATGTAACAAATGATGCCTGATAAGGGCCATGTAACCAATGTTTTCTTATCAGCGCCATGTAACCAATGATGTCTGATCAGGGCCATGTAACCAATGATGTCTTATCAGGGTCATGTAACCAATGATGTCTGATTAGGGCTATGTACCCAATGATGTCTGATCAGGGCCATGTGTTTACTTAGTGTAAATAATAAGAAAGTGTTTTCTCTGCCTTATATAAGTGACCAGTGGCTTGAGACAAGATATAAGTGACCAGTGGCTTGAGACAAGGTATAAGTGACCAGTGGCTTGAGACAAGTTATAAGTGACCAGTGGCTTGAGACAAGGTATAAGTGACCAGTGGCTTGAGACAAGGTATAAGTGACCAGTGGCTTGAGACAAGGTATAAGTGACCAGTGGCTTGAGACAAGGTATAAGTGACCAGTGGCTTGAGACAAGGTATAAGTGACCAGTGGCTTGAGACAAGGTACAAGTGACCAGTGGCTTGAGACAAGGTATAAGTGACCAGTGGCTTTTCTTGGAGGTTGTTCCATGCTGCAATGTTTACTTAGACCCAGAAAATTTCTGGCATTAGTTTAAGTCTCTGTTAGTGTTAGCCGTGTTTATTGGATTTTAAAACAAAAATGATTACACAAACTTCAAGTAAATATTTTCAATATGGAACCAATTGTTTTTGTTTCCAAGTTTACTGCAAATAACAGTTTTCTTTAACAAAAGAAATCTGGAGTAGATTAGCTTCCTAATCTTTTTCTTTATATTGAATACTTTGATTTTAAAAGTTTCTATTGAATGCTGGTACATTGATTTTAGCGTAACATTTTTTAAATGTAATTGTCATCAAGCTATTTGATTAACAAACTACTTAAACATCAATAGGTGCATCAAATAGGCTCAATATATATACAGCTAGTGCTCGACTTACGACCACTTACCAGCGCTTGTGAAGTCAATGGACCTAGTGTTATTGAGTGTGACCATGTTATTTATTTCTTAGAAATTGATGACGCCGGCTAGCAGCATAGCATCATGCCTCCCTTTCCTTAGTTAACAACCGCAGATGATTGCAGACGCCGTTTGACTGATAATTGAGGCAGAAATAAATCTGAAATCTAATATGGCTAGTAGTCGTATAGTCGAATGGTCGTAAGTTTCATAGGTCGTAGCCGAGCACTAGCTGTATATAGTTTCCTTTTCAAATATTTTCATGACAATTTGTATTGAATTTTGAAATTCTGTAATTGCTTATAGGAAATGGAAAAAACTCAACAACCTAATTTCAGTAGACCTGTACCGGCACCAGATAATCACCATTTCATAATCATGAAATAAATGATTATTTAAATTGTTACATTGCTGTTTAAAGTAAAACAAATATTTCCACCAAGGTAGACAGTTTATTGCAGTGCGTTTAAAGGCAGAAGCTACATAAACTATATTGGAATAATTTTAGTTAAAAGACAAGTTTCCTCTGTACGTGACGTGGACTCAGACAAACTAATTTAATCTCTGTCTCAAGGCATCAATCAACTCATTCAATGAGTTAATGGGACGCTTCTAGCACTAGAGTTGATAATAAAAAAGCAAACAAATTATTGAAAAACAAACAAACCAAGAATAAAAACAATCTGCTATAAACTACAAGAATCTCATTTATGTGAGGCTGAACTACAAGTCTCATGTATGTGAGGCTGAACTACACAGATATGTTTGTGTGTGAGGCTGAAATAAAAAGAGTCTGCTTTATGTGAGGCTGAACTATTAGAGTCTCCAGTATGTGAGGCTGAACTAAAAAAGTCTGCTCTATGTAAGGCTGAACTACAAGAGTCTCCTGTATGTTAGTGTGCAACTTGATGCAGTACCTGGACTAAATCGACTCACAGTAAAAAAAAAAAAATCCTGTTACATGTTAGATGAAACAGAGAAATAGCTGTTTTCATGGCAGCTGAAATAGAAACAGGTTCATTCATGGTAATAGAAACAGGTTCTTTCATGTTAGTTGAAACAGGGATATGTTTCATTCATGTCAGTTGAAATGGTTGTTACAACAGAGAAACAGCTACATTAGTAAAGTGTTTTGAGGGAGACACATTTTCTGCAATTTAAAATATAAATCAAGAAATAAAGAGTTTATAACCTTCGCTTTAACTATAACTGTCATAATGGCGATGAACCCCTTTCTGTGTTATCATGGCTTAATTAATATTCAGCTAGCAAAATCTTCATTAAAAATGTGAATGATTAAATTTATGTTGGTTAAGGGGAAATCACTCCATAAAAATGCATTTGCTTCCTATTTCACTATTTCCATTACTATCTGTGTTTACATGCTCTTATCATGGATTATTTTGTGATTTATCGGGAGTGAGATTTTCTGATCCGCCATAATGTTTAATACGGGAGAGGGCCCCATTCTAGATTGCAAAATAAACACAGGATTTCTTCATTGGAATTATTATAAAGGGATTAAAATGAAAGCAATGATTTCAGAGATATTCCACATGCTAGTAATGACAGTATTGGATCTAGTGGTGATGGCGACATAAGAGTCTGATATTGACAATTTTAGCCCTAACCTTAGTTGTATTGTTAAAGACTCATTTGTTTGGGAAAGGGTGGAAATTGAATAGCAAAACAAAGATTGGATCCCAAATGTTTGTGTATGTTCTGGAGTATTCATGAATAAAAAATGGATACTTTAACAACTTCAAATGAAAAGTAATTTTTGAAATCATCTGGTGGCTTCCACCTTGTGTTTTACAGGACAGAAATTTGAAGGTTGTCATTGTAAAAAAATTCTCCAATCTGACAAGTTTCAGTACAAGTGACCATAACTTGCCATTTTCTGAAAGAATATTGCTTCTACTTCTAGTCTGAAAGAATATTGCTTCTACTTCTAGTAGCTCAAACACTTGATTTTATGATAGTTTGAAATAAATAAATTTATGGAGTTATTAGGTTGGGTTGAATTCAGTAGTTGGGTAGTAAAAACAACCCTGTAGAGTCAAGGTCAAAATCAACAAACATAATATAAAAACAAATTCTTTTCATTCTATAAGATAACTTGTCATATGTACTTTCAGAAAATGTACAGACTTTAAGGGGCTCTCAATTCAAGAGTCTGATTTTGTCATTTTTGCCAGCATATAAATATGAAAATGCTAAAAATGGCTTTAGGCTACCGATTGCGTTGGCTATGTAGTTACTGATTGCATTACCTATGTAGTTACTGATTGCGTTGCCAATGTATTTACTGATTGCATTGGCTATGTAGTTACTGATTGGATTGGCTAAGTAGTTACTGATTGGATTGGCTAAGTAGTTACTGATTGGATTAGACTTGTAGTTATTGTTTCATACATTTATTACTGCAGGACAAGTGTTAAATTAACAAATAATCAAAAAAGCACTTTACAGGCCAATGCTTTTCAGTATGTGGATTAAGCCATAGTGGATCTCACTTGTCATTGGTACACCAAGTCTATGCCTTATCTGTTTCTCATAATATATTTGACAAGGATACAGAAAATTAAAATGCTGAGGTGAATGTCAAGGCCAGTGCCACAGCAGACATGATGAACTTAAAAGAAATGGAAACCAAGGTTTATTTCACCTGTAATAGAATTGTGTTAAAACAATTGAATACAAAACAAATGAGCACAGTGATGTCATAGGAAGTCATCATCAAGACATTAGAAAGACAATTTTGGTTGGTTCACTTATGGTTTATCTATTTTTAAAAATGTTTTCTCATTTCCGGCTTATATAATCTTGAATGTCAACTGAGAATCCAGTTCATCTATGTATGCATTGAAAGCTTTGCTAGATGTACACTCTCATCAACAAATCACAGGATTTTCACATCTAAGATTTAGTGTTCTACATGATGATTAACGCAGATGACTTCCTTTTGAACGGCTGTTCCCATGTATTACCAACCAGCTTTGTACAGCAGCACAGAAGAAATGAGCATGGCTATCATATCCAGAAATCCCCTTGCCTGATCGGTCTATCTATACAAACTACAACCATTTTACAAGTCCATTCCAGCACGCTAGCTGATGATAAATCCCACCTAAAGATCTGGTGGCCAGACAACGCTAATGTCAGTAGATCAGAAATTGAAAGTGTTTTCTCTATAGTCAGCACTTGATGCAGGCTTTTAGAAATATTCCCACACAACTGCCGCTGGCTTCAGTGTTTCAATATTGTCACTCCATTATCAGGGTTGCCCAGATCTACAGAAATGGGTCTTTTCTAGAAGAAGGTCTTGAGATAATCCAGACGGTTTGGTTTCATGCTCATCCTTTGCCTTGTTGCTGTAAAATGGACTTCCACTTGCGATTAAAGTCTATTACCGTTTCAATCGTCACACCTGGTGTAATTGTATAATAAAAAAATGCGTCAATTATTCCGGGAACGCCTAGACATAAGTTTTGAGAAAATTTAAAAAATAAAATCTTAAGCATGAAGAAATCACAAATAATTTAGAATTTATTTGCCGTTAACATATTTGTTTCCTTATAAGTTTTACCTTTCTACATTATGAATGGTGTGTGGAGCCCTACCACAAACTTCAACCATTTGGTCCATCAGTGGTAACTACATTTCTATTGTACAAGTGACGACACAATTCTATTATATTAAAGCACATTACTACTGGTGGGCAGACCAAAAAGATTATGTGATTTTCCTTGGGCGTGTGCCCTATCTTCATTCTTCAGAGTTTGACAAATATATACTTTAAATCATTCTAAGTCTAAGAAGAAACAATTTAACAAATTAAAAAATAATAAATCAACTGACCTTCTTGTTCCGATAAAGTCTTGATTTGCTGAATGGCTGTTGGTAAAGGGGCGGACAACAGCTTCTGGTGGCCCGTGACCACAGCAACAACATTATGACCAGTGAAAGTTCCTGTCTGCTGGGCTAGATATCTAGCACAACCAAGGAGCTCCAGATAGTACCTGTAGATTTGGAGTATCCTAAGTGTCAAACATAGTTTTGAAGAGATACAAGTTGTACACTTTGTGTTTGTTTATTCAACAATTTGAGTGCCCCTGTAATTTCAAGTAACAACCCACATGCCACCAATAACATCACCATGCCACAAATAACATCAGACAGTGCACATGCCACCAATAACATCATCATGCCACAAATAACAAAACATACATTTCCCTAAGGGCAGTTTTCAGATATGCGGCGGTTTCCTTTGCACACGATGCCAGATGTCATACATTGGGGAGACAGGATGCCGACTCTCTGACAGGAGTACTGAACACCTCTGTAATATTACACAAGATAAACGGTGTCCTGTCTCCAAACACTTCAATAGAGCCAACCACCAGGGCAAGGCGGACTTTTCAATATGTGCGATTGTGGCTAGCACAAACACACCCAGCCGGGTGAATTTGGAGCACAAGCTTATCTTGACCTATGGCACATTGTCCCCACATGGTATGAATGTCATGCCTCTATTCACTGTTTGAACCTAGCTCCGCCCCTCCACGTCACCACCTATAGCAGTGGACTTACTTCTCCTCTTTTCTTTCCTTCTTCCCTATTAAACCTTTTTCCCACTTACTGTCACAAATCTTTTGCTGCCCTCTTGGACACTACTTCTAAGCTAAGTGCTACATCACAATTTTTTGATACATTTTTTAATTTTATTCGTTTTTCTGTTTGTTTGCTGATGAAGGCTTCCTGCCAACACATTCATTGTTTTGTTGCGTTCCTTTTATCAGGTTTAACCTTACTGTGTTTTACTAATTTCCTATTGTGCTAACCTGATTGCAGTCTCCCCCATTATTACACAAATAACATCATCATGCCACAAATAACATTAGACAGTGCAAATGCCACCAATAACATCATCATGCCACAAATAACATCATCATCCCACACATAACATTAGACAGTGTGTCAAAAACATTTAAACTTTGTTGGGGACATGATGGGTAATCTAGGGGTAGGATGGGTAATGTACAAGTATGATGGGTAATCTATGGGTAAAATAGGTCATAGTAGGCAGACCTGTTTACTCTTACGATTTTGGCATACAGTGTACGATTTTGAGGTGTATACATTATATATACTGTATGTTTATTTTTTACTATTAAGATAATGTATAGAACGATTTTGAGATGATGTACGATTTTAAGAGTTTGAGGGTAAACAGGTCTGTGTATGGGTACAATGGGTCATGTAGGGGTACAATGGGTCATGTAGGGGTGCATCGGGTCATGTAGGGGTACAGTGGGTCATGTAGGGGTACAGTGGGTCATGTAGGGGTACAGTGGGTCATGTAGGGTACAGTGGGTCATGTAGGGGTGCATCGGGTCATGTAGGGGTACAGTGGGTCATGTAGGGGTACAGTGGGTCATGTAGGGGTATGATGGCTATTGTATGCCTAGTGTTAAACATCCCTTTGTTATGATGTCAACTCAACTTACCAAGTGTCTCTGTTTTTCTTCTTTAATCCTCCATGTTGTTGTGTTGCCATTGTTTCCTTGGCTTTCTGGGCTCTAATGTATCTGATGTTGGTGGAAGAACAAGTTGTTAGTCATTGCATAGTTCAGAGATACAACTGAATCAATCCACAAATACATCCATATATAAAGAGGTACAACTGAATCAATCCACAAATACATCCATATATAAAGCAGACCTGTTTACCACCAAACTCTTAAAATCGTACAATATCAACACAAAATCGTTCAGCACATTATCTTAATAGTAAAACATAAAAATACAGTATATATATATAATGTATACACCTCAAAATCGTACATGGTACGCCAAAATCGTAAGAGTAAACAGGTCTGATAAAGAGATACAACTGAAGCAATCCACAAATACATCCATATATAAAGAGATACAACTGAAGCAATCCACAAATACATCCACATATAAAGAGATACAACTGAAGCGATCCACAAATACATCCATATATAAAGAGATACAACTAGCTTGAGTCAAACAAAACTATTCCTCTCTCAAACAACAGTTATACAACATTTGTTACTGATTTCTTTTCTTCATGATTAACAATAAGTAGGTACTCCAAAATACCTTCATGAAAAGCCTAATAATATATCCTACTGATATAGTCTTCTGATTTAGCTTACAACACTCAGTGAGATATAGACTTGCTTAAATTTGTTAGACAAGTAACATTACTGAATGAGATGTGATGACTGAATGAGATGTGATGACTGAATGAGATGTGATTACTGAATGAGATGTGATGACTGAATGAGATGTGATTACTGAATGAGATGTGATGACTGAATGAGATGTGATGACTGAATGAGATGTGATTACTGAATGAGATGTGATGACTGAATGAGATGTGATGACTGAATGAGATGTGATTACTGAATGAGATGTGATTACTGAATGAGATGTGATTACTGAATGAGATGTGATTACTGAATGAGATGTGATGACTGAATGAGATGTGATGACTGAATGAGATGTGATGACTGAATGAGATGTGATTACTGAATGAGATGTGATTACTGAATGAGATGTGATTACTGAATGAGATGTGATTACTGAAAGCACTTCTTCTGACACATGGTTCCAGATCTAGACAGTTCAACCAGCACAGGTGCAGTAGATAACAATATAGGAAGGTAAAAAGCAGTCAAGAAAGCAATAGCATGTTGTCCATGAGTTAAAAGAGTCTGTAAGATTGAAAGGATTTCTGTAAAAGTCTGTAAGGATGCCTGTAAAGTCTGTGCTTAAAAGTCTGTCAGGATGTCCGTAAAAATGACCACTTGGCATTTGTATGAAAATCTCAGCGTTTGTGATGTCTTCTTGCCTCATTTAAACTTGTATGATCAGACGCACAAGACAATCAAGACTGATGGGAATCGCTGACAATAAACTAATGTTTTAAAATTGGCCAACTCCTCATAGGGTCATTTAGAAATTTCATTCCATTTAGTTGGCAAAGCTGACACAGATACAAAGCTGACACAGATACAAAGCTGACACAAGCTGACACAGATAAATACATTTTTCTATTCAAACCACCCAACTGACTTATGAGGAAAATGGATTTTCTTACTTTTAAAATAAAAAAAAAAAACTAACATATTTTATGCCCCCTTTAAGTGGGGCACACTGCACACGACATGTCTAGACACACACGACATGTCTAGACACACACGACATGTCTAGACACACACGACATGTCTAGACACACACAACATGTCTTGGCACCCTCATCACACATCATTTATTAATAATAATTTGTTGCATGAGGATTTTCATCACTTAATCAGGGCATGGAAAAAACTGAAGGGTCCAGAGCCTCAGAATTTGGACCAAGTACCTGTGTTACTGTTACACCTGTTTGCCTCAGAATTTTGACCAAGTACCTGTGTTACTGTTATACCTGTTTGCCTCAGAATGTTGACCAAGTACTTGTGTTACTGTTATACCTGTTTGCCTCAGAATGTTGACCAAGTACCTGTGTTACTGTTATACCTGTGTTACTGTTATACCTGTGTTACTGTTATACCTGTGTTACTGTTATACCTGTGTTACTGTTATACCTGTGTTACTGTTATACCTGTGTTACTGTTATACCTGTGTTACTGTTATACCTGTGTTACTGTTATACCTGTGTTACTGTTATACCTGTGTTACTGTTATACCTGTGTTACTGTTATACCTGTGTTACTGTTATACCTGTGTTACTGTTATACCTGTGTTACTGTTATACCTGGGTTACTGTTATACCTGTGTTACTGTTATACCTGTTTCCTTTCCTGAGCTGAGCCTCAAGCCACCTGATAACCTCTCTGGCATTGACACTATCTTTCTTCTGAATGTCAAGGTTGTCTACAACTGGGAAATTTAGATAAATGAAAAGCACATATTTATAGAAGGCAAATAACACAACATAACTTTAAGTGTTTGGTTGGGGGGGGGCATTGAATGTATTTAAGAGAAATTATTATGATGGATTAATGTTAATGATACTTGGCCAGTGGAAGAGGGGTGCAGAGGGGGATTGGGCCACCCAGGGTGGCACATTTTTCTTAAAATGGAGGGACGGCATTTAGCCATGGCGGTTTTTTCATGGAGCCAAAATTTTAGACCCACCGGTTGCCACAAACCAAAGATACCTCACTGTATATGGGTGTTGTAGAGGGTGGATAGTGTGGCTTGTGTTATGGTGGCTAAGTGTTGTAGATGGGTGGATAGTGTGGCTTATGTTGTGATGGCTTAGTGTTGTAGATGGGTGGATAGTGTGGCTTATGTTGTGATGGCTTAGTGTTGTAGATGGGTGGATAGTGTGGCTTATGTTGTGATGGCTTAGTGTTGTAGATGGGTGGATAGTGTGGCTTATGTTGTGATGGCTTAGTGTTGTAGATGGGTGGATAGTGTGGCTTATGTTGTGATGGCTTAGTGTTGTAGATGGGTGGATAGTGTGGCTTATGTTGTGATGGCTTAGTGTTGTAGATGGGTGGATAGTGTGGCTTATGTTGTGATGGCTTAGTGTTGTAGATGGGTGGATAGTGTGGCTTATGTTGTGATGGCTTAGTGTTGTAGATGGGTGGATAGTGTGGCTTATGTTGTGATGGCTTAGTGTTGTAGATGGGTGGATAGTGTGGCTTATGTTGTGATGGCTTAGTGTTGTAGATGGGTGGATAGTGTGGCTTATGTTGTGATGGCTTAGTGTTGTAGATGGGTGGATAGTGTGGCTTATGTTGTGATGGCTTAGTGTTGTAGATGGGTGGATAGTGTGGCTTATGTTGTGATGGCTTAGTGTTGTAGATGGGTGGATAGTGTGGCTTATGTTGTGATGGCTTAGTGTTGTAGATGGGTGGATAGTGTGGCTTATGTTGTGATGGCTTAGTGTTGTAGATGGGTGGATAGTGTGGCTTATGTTGTGATGGCTTAGTGTTGTAGATGGGTGGATAGTGTGGCTTATGTTGTGATGGCTTAGTGTTGTAGATGGGTGGATAGTGTGGCTTATGTTGTGATGGCTTAGTGTTGTAGATGGGTGGATAGTGTGGCTTATGTTGTGATGGCTTAGTGTTGTAGATGGGTGGATAGTGTGGCTTATGTTGTGATGGCTTAGTGTTGTAGATGGGTGGATAGTGTGGCTTATGTTGTGATGGCTTAGTGTTGTAGATGGGTGGATAGTGTGGCTTATGTTGTGATGGCTTAGTGTTGTAGATGGGTGGATAGTGTGGCTTATGTTGTGATGGCTTAGTGTTGTAGATGGGTGGATAGTGTGGCTTATGTTGTGATGGCTTAGTGTTGTAGATGGGTGGATAGTGTGGCTTATGTTGTGATGGCTTAGTGTTGTAGATGGGTGGATAGTGTGGCTTATGTTGTGATGGCTTAGTGTTGTAGATGGGTGGATAGTGTGGCTTATGTTGTGATGGCTTAGTGTTGTAGATGGGTGGATAGTGTGGCTTATGTTGTGGTGGCTTGTGTTGTGGTGGCTCTGTGTTAACAATACCTGGGTGTTGTGAAGGGATGGATGTTGAGGAGGGCTGGGTGTGGTGTTGTGTTGTGATGGGGATGTAGTGGAAGATTAAGATTTGAGTTTTTTTGGGTTGTTAAGGTGATGCCTCTCCATCAATCTACTCTGATCTTAATTTATAGTCTCTCAAATCTATACTTTCCTTGTATTTTCATTCTTTTTCTCTTTTAAATAAATTTAAAAAATGAAAGACGCTTAACAACTACCCCCCCCCCCCCCCCAAAAAAAAAAAAAAAAACAAAGAATACAAATGACTCGATCCTAAGCCATCACCAAAGATACATACGGACAGCCCAGAGCCGCTTGATGAACGAGCGATGTAATACAATACAAGAACAAGACTTTCACACGGGCCCGTCACGACAAGGGAGGCAAAGCTTGGCCAGCGCTTTACACACGTCGACTTGTCAAAGGGCAAGGGGTGCAACTGCTTGTAGCATAATCGTTGAAAAGGGGGCTAACTTGTCACCAGGAACACGTCGCAGCTTGTAGAGCACATAAACAACCGAAGACCGTACCACCGAGAGCAAGAAACACTTATGTCACAGCTTAGACAAAGTCGCTTTTGTTTTAACCCTTGCCCCTAACGCTGGCCCAGAAATAAACCAAGAACTGTAATCTCGCCTAGGGAAAGCAAGCAACTTGGCCCATCTGAGGCCAAATATTGGATGAAATATATGAACACATTTCCCTTCACGCTTCAACAAATCTCTTAGAACACTGACAGGGAAGGACAGGACAAATACACTGCCAGGGGGTGGACTAGGTCCAAAACACTAATCCTTATATAATAAATATTCAACAGTGGTTTATAGACAAGCCATACCTACATTCTAGTGGAATGACCCCTACAGGGTGAAACTGGCAAGTCAGATTTACACTCCAATGAAATGACCACAATTGGAAAGATGGACAATCTAGACGTACCTGCCAGTGGAATGACCACAATACATCTGGCTGACGCTGCCAACTCCTTCACTTTGGCCAGGTAGTTGCACAAGGCAGCATCATCCACCACCACGTAGGGAGGGAAAACCGGGTGGTCACTGGTCTTCAGACTCCCTTCCAGTTCACTGACCTCAGCCTGAAACACAAAAGTCACATAAGGAAGTGCAGTTTGGAGTAGCTCTCTAATAGAAAAGCTCATCTTACATAACTGCGTGAGAGGCAATGTTGTCATGCTATTAGTTCCAAATGAACTAGAAGTTAGAACACACTGAACTATCATGTACTCCATTAGAAGAGTAAGTGAGAACACACTGTGCCATCATGTACTCCATTGGATTAGAAGAGTAAGTGATAAAACACTGTGCCATCATGTACTCCAATGGATTAGAAGAGTAAGTGATAACACACTGTGCCATCATGTACTCCATTAGAAGAGTAAGTTAGAACACACTGTACCATCATGTACTCCATTAGAAGAGTAAGTGATAACACACTGTACCATCATGTACTCCATTAGAAGAGTAAGTTATAACACACTGTACTATCATGTACTCCATTAGAAGAGTAAGTGATAACACACTGTACTTTCATGTACTCCATTAGAAGAGTAAGTGAGAACACACTGTACTATCATGTACTCCATTAGAAGAGTAAGTGCTAACACACTGTACCCTCATGTACTCCATTAGAAGAGTAAGTGCTAACACACTGTACCCTCATGTACTCCAATAGAAGTGTAAGTTAGAACACACTGTATCATGTACTCCATTAGAAGAGTAAGTTAGAACACACTGTACTATCATGTACTCCAATAGAAGAGTAAGTTAGAACACACTGTACTATCATGTACTCCATTAGAAGAGTAAGTTAGAACACACTGTACTATCATGTACTCCAATAGAAGAGTAAGTTAGAACACACTGTACTATCATGTACTCCATTAGAAGAGTAAGTTAGAACACACTGTACTATCATCTACTCCATTAGAAGAGTAAGTTAGAACACACTGTACTATCATGTACTCCATTAGAAGAGTAAGTTAGAACACATTGTACTATCATGTACTCCATTAGAAGAGTAAGTGAGAACACACTGTACTATCATGTACTCCATTAGAAGAGTAAGTGAGAACACACTGTACTATCATGTACTCCATTAGAAGAGTAAGTTAGAACACACTGTGCCATCATGCACTCCAGTAGATCACAGAAAAGCTATGTGACAATAAATAACTCACAGAGAAAATGTTCATGTTTAAAGGAACGCTCACAGAACTTAAATAAAGAAATAAATACAAATAAGTGATATAAATATTACTGCATACTTTTAAAAAGACATAATTAAAACCGTGTACAAAAATGTATTCTGGTAAGATGAAGTCCAGGAGTGCTTCCTATTTCTAAACATTACCTGTAATCTCAGCTGAGCCATGTCTCTCATTAGTTGATTCCGGCGACTCTCAGAATCCTTCTATGGGAGAATAGGTAGAAAACAAATCAAGTCAAATACACAGACGGATTCACATTGGAACAACAATGACATCTTAAAACTATGTCCCAACACACAGACAGTTTGTCTGACGCGTCCGACCTTCAGAAACAATGCTATCGGACACGAGCTGAGAAGCCCACCGTGAGCTAACGCGTTACAAACCAGCAGCCCATGCAGGTCTCAACAATTAAACCAACTGGATGGGGCCTCCTCCCCCACTTCATTTCCTACCGATGACCCTCAACACGAAGCTTGTAGCACCTTAAAACCATCGTCTTCCTCCCTACTCTCTCCCTCACTACTCTCTCCCTCGCTACTATCTCCCTCACTACTCTCTCCCTACTCCCTCACTACTATCTCCCCACTACTCCCTCACCTCACTACTCTCACTACTACCTTACTACTCTCTCACTACTAACTTACTACTCTCTCCCTACTCTGACTACTCCCTCACCTAACTACACTCACTACTCTCTCACTACTCGTGACTACTCCCTCACCTCACTACTCTCCCACTACCTCACTACTCACTCACTACTCTCTCACTACTCTCTCACTGCTCTATCACTGCTCTCTTACTACGATTCACGTTTATTAATTTTAAATTCAAATATTCAAAATGTGTGCTAATAAGAACACAAATAATAATACTTCACCCGGCCATATAAGGCTTTTCTATATATATATAAATATAGAGGATTGGGGGGGGGGGGGGCCGGTGCTTTTTTCATCATTAAAAAAAGAGTTGTGAGTTTACAAAAGAAAAAAAAGAAAAAGAAGAGGAAAAAAAAACCTCGGGGGGGGGGGGGGGGCTCTCTTTTGTCCCTATAATTGTTAAGCAGATGCTTCATGACGTTTTACCTTAAAGTGGAAGGTTGGGGGGGGGGGGGGGGTTAGGAGGGAAGGCAATTCAAAGGACATGAGATCAACATTGTGCAGCACCAGTCCTGCTAAGCACAGAGAACAAACTTCAGCAGATCCAGAAACTGATGAACCTTATAGATAACACAGAGACAAAGCGAGGCAACATAATACAATATCTTCAAACATTTTTTTAACTCTCTTGTTCCATCATACATGCCAACCTTTACTGTACCATCAAACATGCCAACCATTACTGTTCTATCATAATATATGCTAAACGTTACTGTACCATCATACATGCCAACCTTTACTGTACCATCACACATGCTAACCTTTACCTGTACCATCATACATGCCAACCTTTACTGTACCATCTTACATGCCAACCTTTACTGTACCATCATACATGTTAACCTTTACTGTACCATCATACATGCCAACCTATACTGAACCATCATACACGCCAACCTTTACTGTACCATCATACATGCCAACATATACTGTACCATCATACATGCCAACCTTTACTGTACCATCATACATGCCAACCATTACGGTTGATCAGTTATTTGTACAGTTGTAAACGTTGTTCGATCTGCTCAGCCGTACTGGATTATGCGCTGGTCATTTAGACAAGACACACGCCAGTGATGACATGTCATTTGAACATTTGGATTGTTGGTGCAATCAATCAGTCAACAGGAACAGTCCAAAGTCTGAGATTGGTATACTATCTTTGAACAGTCCAATGTCTGAGATCGGTATACTATCTTTGAACAGTCCAAAGTCTGAGATCGGTATACCATCTTTGAACAGACCAAAGTCTGAGATTGGTATACTATCTTTGAATAGTCCAAAGTCTGAGATTGGTATACTATCTTTGAACAGTCCAATGTCTGAGATCGGTATAACATCTTTGAACAGTCCAAAGTATGAGATTGGTATACTATCTTTGAACAGTCCAAAGTATGAGATTGGTATACTATCTTTGAACAGTCCAAAGTCTGAGATAGGTATACCATCTTTGAACAGTCCAAAGTCTGAGATCGGTATACCATCTTTGAACAGACCAAAGTCTGAGATTGGTATACTATCTTTGAACAGTCCAATGTCTGAGATTGGTATACTATCTTTGAACAGTCCAAAGTCTGAGATTGGTATACTATCTTTAAACAGTCCAAAGTCTGAGATTGGTATACCATCTTTGCACAGTCCAAAGTATGAGATTGGTATACCATCTTTGCACAGTCCAAAGTATGAGATTGGTATACCATCTTTGCACAGTCCAAAGTCTGAGATTGGTATACTATCTTTGAACAGTCCAAAATCTGAGCTCGGTATACCATCTTTGAACAGACCAAAGTCTGAGATTGGTATACTATCTTTGAACAGTCCAAAGTCTGAGATTGGTATACTATCTTTGAACAGTCCAAAGTCTGAGATAGGTATACCATCTTTGAACAGTCCAAAGTCTGAGATCGGTATACCATCTTTGAACAGACCAAAGTCTGAGATTGGTATACTATCTTTGAACAGTCCAATGTCTGAGATTGGTATACTATCTTTGAACAGTCCAAAGTCTGAGATTGGTATACTATCTTTAAACAGTCCAAAGTCTGAGATTGGTATACCATCTTTGCACAGTCCAAAGTATGAGATTGGTATACCATCTTTGAACAGTCCAAAGTATGAGATTGGTATACCATCTTTGCACAGTCCAAAGTCTGAGATTGGTATACTATCTTTTGAACAGTCCAAAATCTGAGCTCGGTATACCATCTTTGAACAGACCAAAGTCTGAGATTGGTATACTATCTTTGAACAGTCCAAAGTCTGAGATTGGTATACTATCTTTGAACAGTCCAAGTCTGAGATTGGTATACCATCTTTGCACAGTCCAAAGTATGAGATTGGTATGCCATCTTTATACAGTCCAAAGTCTGAGATTGGTATACCATCTTTGCACAGTCCTAAGTATGAGATTGGTATGCCATCTTTATACAGTCCAAAGTCTGAGATTGGTATACCATCTTTGCAGAGTCCAAAGTATGAGATTGGTATACCATCTTTGCACAGTCCAAAGTATGAGATTGGTATTCAATCTTTGCACAGTCCAAAGTCTGAGATTGGTATACTATCTAAATTGAGTATCTGAGCAGAGTTTCGTTGAGACCATTCCGATGATTCGTTATAAGGACTAGAGCATTGATCCGTAGTAACTACTTTGTGTAGTAGGCCATGATGACAAATCAAACGTTCCATTAACACTATGATTACAAGTTGCCGTTAAGGGATATGAGGCGATAGGCTGTGGTGGAAGACTATGGCCGGTGATTCTAAATATGCAGCCCTGAGAAAGCTGCTCCTAGGCAACCGTTTCGTCCCAGCTACTTCGCGAATTAGTTGCGAGGTGGAAACCCACTGTAGAATCCCTCTTAGAGGGCGTCCGATGCTTCCCCGGGACGGGTGGGGGGGGGGGATATTAGGACGTTAATTTACCGTCCCGGCCCCTAGAAAAGTGGACTACGGACGCTTGAAACACAGCGTCTTCGGTCGACCAGACGTCTCCGGGCGGGGGGGGGGGGGCTCCATCGGCAAACTTGATCGAGCAGTTGCTGGTGGGGGCGTCCCTCGCCCGGGGAGGTCTCTGACGTCTTCCCACATCGCCCGGCGCCGGGGACACCCGGCGGCTGGCGGGTGTGGGTGGACGCCAGGGAGGGCATTAGGAGCGCAAGCTCGACGGCCCGCTGACGCCATTTCCTAATGAGATATTAACACTATACATCCACAAAATCAAACCTTCAATTATTATTATACATCCACAAATCAAACCTTCCATTAACACTATACATCCACAAAATCAAACCTTCCATTAACATTATACATCCACAAATCAAACTATCCATTAACACTATACATCCACAAATCAAACCTTCCATTAACACTATACATCCACAAAATCAAACTATCCATTAACAATATACATCCACAAATCAAACCTTCCATTAACACTATACATCCACAAATCAAACTATCCATTAACACTATACATCCACAAATCTATGGAGAAGAAAAAAAACTATCCACATGATTTTGTATCCCGGTACGGAGAACAAATACGGACGAAATATTTTTCCGTTTCAAAACAGGAACCTGTATAACTACAGCCAACAGGAACCTGTATAACTACAGCTAACAGGAACCTGTATAAATACAGCTAACAGGAACCTGTATAACTACAGCCAACAGGAACCTGTATAACTACAGCTAACATAATTAACTGAATCGTATTTCTTCTAAATTACTATCAAATTTATAATCTACGTCAATTTATAACAAAATTGCCGCTGGCCTGTGTAAAAAATGCAAAATCGGACTTAAAACACATTTAATTTTACTTTTATTTTAAAGACTAGCGAGTACCCGGCATGCGTTGCAATGCCACTCATCGAAATAAAGTGTCTGTGTTTTAATAATTTTGTTGTAAGTTCTTCTAATAACCACCTTTTTTTAACCGTCTGGTGCGTATTCGAATTAATTAGAAGGTTTTAAGAAGTGTCAGCAGACCACACGCAGCTGCCCGTGTGGGAAGCATGGATTTTCGAAATTTAGTCCCAAAACTTATAGCGATTGATACCCCCATGAAATAGCTATGTTTGAAATTATATTTATATGACTCATTTATTACATATAAACAAATTTAGGGCCCCCGGCCCCAAAAGTAATATTGTGAAATATTTGTACTAAATCAGAAACCTATTTATTAAGTCACATATACAAAATGAAATGTCACAGTTTATATTTAATGTAATTCCACCCACTTATGTAATAGCTCTGTTTGACGTTATATTTACATAGCTCATATAAGAAAAAAAAAAGAATTTAAGGCCCCCGGCCCAAAGCGGAATATTGTAAAATATTTGCACTTCTTTAGAAACCTAATGCGGGCCTGCACACAACAACTCACTGAAAGTTTATCGCATTCAGATGAATAGTATAGGAACTCATACGGACATTATATTTAAATAGCTCATATTAGAAAGAAAAACTACTATAGGGCCCCGGTCCAAAACTGGTAATTCTTTGTAAAATGAATGGGTTTTGATATTCATGGATATACTTTTGAAAATGTACTTACGTTGTGTTAACGTCATTGATTTTCTTAATTCGTAAAATGAGAATATAGCATCTATTTTTCACAACAGTAATATCATTGGATTTAAAGATATAAAATTGTACACACCCTATTTCCTAACCCCCATATATATGTACCTAAGAAGGCAAATTATTTGTCAAATTCATTTTGTCAACTTCCCCCTCCCCCAAACAGAGTTTTAAAAAAATTAATAAAATCATCCATGGGATTGTAATCCAATTACTTACGCAAAAACAATTTTTTTGCATTTCAAATGCTTTGTTCTTATTTAAATGAGTGATAAGTGCATTAGTGGATGCTATTTGGATATGAGGTTTCGCTGCACTGATTGCATTAAACGGCATTTTCGTATTAAAAGTATATTTAAAGGTTAGTTAGTTTTTTTTTTACTAATTTATAAATTTCATATATGTATATTTTTGGAAAAAATAAAAGTAAAAATTTATTAAACGTTAAAAAAAAAAAGCAAAAATTGTATTTCATTTTTTAAATTGTAGCAATTTAAAAAGCAATCTATTATATTTATTAATTTTACTTTTAGGAAGGGGGAAATACATTATCAATTTTATTAGGCGCGGTTATTAAATCAGATAAATTTTTGCATTGAATAAATAGACAATTTGAGTTCTGAGGTCATTTGCGTTATTATTTAGAACAAATTAATTTTACCTTTATTACGCAATATTTGGAACGTACTTAAAAAATGCACTTCAATCAACAGATGTTTTGGTTTCCCCGATAAATGTGATTACAGTGTAATTCTTTGATTATAATTTGTTTTATTAATTTTCATAACTTTCAACCACATATAAAATGTTTAAAATAGTTCCTTAGTTGTTACTCCAGATTTATTTGTAATTAATATTATTAATACTTAAAATTGTATTAAAATTAAAGCGAATATACAATATATTTTTCGCATTACCATTGATTCGAGTTCCTTAAAATAATAGAAGAAAACTATGATTGTTTTAAAAAATGGGAACGTATTTAAATCGTATCGGTTCTTTGTGAGTTACGGTCAGCATAGATCATTCTTATATAATAGATGTATTACTACATCATTGCTATTCAAAATCACAACACATTTACAAAGCTATATCCGATTCTAAAATACGTCACAAAATTCAAGCTTATTAATAAAAACAACAAAAATACTCTCTACACTAAACATGCAAAAACGTGTTTTCTCTGCTCTTGCTACAAATTGATGTCTGTTGGCATTTGTTCAAGGGCGGTTGAGTTGATAGCTCCGTTTGAAATTATTTTGATAAAGTTTGTTAAAGAAAAAAAAACGAATTTAAGGACATCGGCCCATGCGAAATATTGTAAAATGTTGTTCTAATTTAGAAACATTTGCGGGAGCGCGCATATCAATTCACCAAAGTTTTTATCGCAATCGGATGAATGGTATAGGAATGCATACGATAATTATATAGATAATAAATGGTGGAAAACGAATTAAGGCCCCCGGCCACAAACGGAATATTGTAGAATTGTTGTATTACTTCAGAAACCTACTTATTATATCACAAAATTAAAAAAAGAGAAACATATTACTGAAGTTGTATCGCATTCAGATAAATGGTATAGGAGTGCATACGGATATTATTTTTTACAAAGCTCATATAAGAAAAATAACGATTTTGGGGCCAACGGCCAAAAACGGATTATTTTAAAAGTGTTGTAACTACTTCAGAAACCTAATTACTATGTGACACACACAATTTAATGTCGCTATTTGTATTTTATTAAAAATCTATCCATCCACACATTAGCTCTGTTTGAAATTGTATTTGTATAGCTCATATAGGAAAAATAGAACATAGGGCCCTGGCTCAAAAAAGAATATTTTAAACGGTTGTAATAATTTGAAAAGCTTTGCGGACTTGTGTAAAACATTTTACTAAAGTTTTATCGCATTCAGATAAATGATATAGGAGCGCATACAGAAATTATTTTGTACAAAGCTCATATAAGAAAAAAAAAGAATTTGGGAACAACGGCTGAAAACGGAATATTTTAAAAGTATTGTAATTACTCATTAACATGGGCGACCTTATGGACAACCTTTCAACAAAGTTTTGTTGCAATCGCATGAATGGTGTAGGAGCGCATACGGTTTGAAATTATATTTATATAGCTCATATTGGAAAAATAGAACATGGGGCCCCTGGCTCAAAACAGAATATTTTAAACGGTTGTAATAATTGGAAAAGCTTTGCGGGCGTGGGAAAAACATCTAACTAAAGTTTTATCGCATTCAGAAGAATGGTATAGGAGCGCATACCGAAATTATTTTGTACAAAGCTCATATAAGAAAAAAAAGAATTTGGGGCCAACAGCTGAAAACGGAATATTTTAAAAGTATTGTAATTACTCATTAACATGCGCGACTTTATGGACAACCTTTCAAAAAAGTTTTGTTGCAATCACATGAATGGTGTAGGAGCGCATACGGTTTGAAATTATATTTATATAGTTCCTATAAGAAAAAACGAACATGGGGCCCTTGGCTCAAAACGGAATATTTTAAAACGGTTGTAATAATTTAGAAACCTGTGTGGGCATGCTCGCAACATCTCGTCAAAGTTTTAGCGTATTCGAATAAATGGTGTAGGAGCGCAGACAAAACCTATTGTTTACAAAGCTCATATAAGAAAAAAAACGATTTTGGGGCCAACGGCCAAAACGAAATATTTTAAAAGTGTTATAATGACCCAGTAAAATGCGCGAGCTTATGGAATACAACTCTCCAATGTTTTGTCGCAATCGCATGAATGGTGTAGGAGCGCATACGGTTTGAAACTATATTTATATAGCTCATATAAGAAAAAACGAACATGGGGCCCCTGGCTCAAAACGGAATATTTTAAAACGGTTGTAATAATTTAGAAACCTTTGTGGGCATGCTCGCAACATCTCGTCAAAGTTTTAGCGTATTCGAATAAATGGTGTAGGAGCGCAGACGAAATCTATTGTTTACAAAGCTCATATAAGAAAAAAAAACGATTTTGGGGCCAACGGCCAAAACGAAATATTTTAAAAGTGTTATAATGACCCGGTAAAATGCGCGAGCTTGTAGAATACAACTCTCTAATGTTTTGTCGCAATCGCATGAATGGTGTAGGAGCGCATACGGTTTGAAACTATATTTATATAGCTCATATAAGAAAAAACGAACACGGGGCCCCTGGCTCAAAACGGAATATTTTAAAACGTTTATAATTATTTCCAAACCTTTGTGGGCGTGCGTGTAACATTTTACCCAAGATTTAGCGCATTCAGACGAATGGCGTAGGAGCGCAGACGGAAATATTGTTTTACAAAGCTCGTATAAGAAAAAAAACGAATGAAGGGCCAACGGCCGAAAACGAAAAAATTGAAAAGTTTTTTAATGTCGCAGTTAAATGCCCAGGTAGGTGGCCAACAACTCACCAAAGTTTTGTTGCAATCGCATGAATGGTGTTGGAGCGCATACGAGACAAACATACATACATACATACATTCATTTTTATATATATAGATGCCATCTATCCAAATGTAGACATGCTACAATCCGTGCGCAGAGAAGGGGAGATTATTCTTGAAAATTAGGTCGATGAAGAAGGCAAAATTTTACTTCATTAAAAACATTGACAAATGATGAAAACATTTTAAAAAAATGTTTTTCTCATTTTCCAGTGCGATTTTTCATCCTGTTTTACTGTTTCTTCAATAGATTTGTGTGAGTGTTTGCTGCCAACAGGTTGGCATGTAAGGTTCCAAAGAAATAGCCGACAGGTAACAAGCAGTATTTACTTGAAGGTCGACCAGAGAACAGTTATATAGGCCTACAATGACTGGTCTGATGATAGGCAACAAACAGTTAACAAGGCAACCGACAGTCTAACGAGCTCATGGTCGATGGTTCTCAAAAGGTGAAACATTTAACAAGATAAAATACAACGTTTTCAACAATTTGACTCCAGCTGAGTAAAGATTAATTCCTCCTGTTCATCAAGATGAAAAAAAGATTGGGAAGCTCTGATTTTTAAAACTGCTTCTATCAGTCAGTAACCGCAGGTGTGGGATGTAGAGAAGATCCTAGTTCATTTGAATAAATACGGATAAGCAAGTTCAATGTCAAGAGTCAATGGCACCACCACCGCAGTATTACCCAATGTTAAACAGAGTGCAGTCCCCTGAGCAGCCCATCTACAGCTTGCACGTAGCAAACACCTCGCTCAGTCAAGCTGGGTCCCATTTGACCCCACCCCGGAGACCCCCCGAGTATATCAACATCTCACGGAGAATCTTAATGTGATTAGCCAAGTCTTCCATCACACGTCGCAGCCTTTAATCTTTAGGGACTAATCTCTCACCCCCGTTTAACTGTTCGGTCTCTTCTTTCAGTGCCGGTAACCTTACGACAACATTGGGCATCTAGATTTTTTAATGCCAAAACTTGACGCAGACACACGGATGAAATATGATGATATTGTTGTAACAAAATGACGAGCAATATGCGCATATGAAGACGAGCAATATGCGCACAAGAAGACGAGCAATATGCGCACAAGAAGACGAGCAATATGCACACAAGTAGACGAGCAATATGCGCACAAGAAGACGAGCAATATGCACACAAGTAGACGAGCAATATGCGCACAAGAAAAAGACGAGCAATAACAGATTAAGTAAGCAAAATGACTGCCTAGAAAATCTTTGCCTTTTTCTGCATCAAAAAACACTTCAGCTAAACGTTCACATAATACATGGATGAAATATGGACAGGAAACAAACATCTCATGTATTTAATGTAACAAGATCTCATGTATTTAGTGTAACAAGATCTCATGTATTTAGTGTAACAAGATCTCATGTATTTTGTGCAACAAGATCTCATGTATTTAGTGTAACAAGATCTCATGTATTTTGTGTAACAAGATCTCATATATTTAGTGTAACAAGATCTCATGTATTTAGTGTAACAAGATCTCATGTATTTAGTGTAACAAGATCTCATGTATTTTGTGCAACAAGATCTCATGTATTTAGTGTAACAAGATCTCATGTATTTTGTGTAACAAGATCTCATGTATTTAGTGTAACAAGATCTCATGTATTTTGTCTAACAAGATCTCATGTATTTTGTCTAACAAGATCTCATGTATTTAGAGTAACAAGATCTCATGTATTTAGTGTAACAAGATCTCATGTATTTTGTCTAAAAAGATCTCATGTATTTAGTGTAACAAGATCTCATGTATTTTGTATATCAAAAGATCTAATGTATTTAGTGTAACAATATCTTGTGTATTTTGTCTAACAAGATCTCATGTATTTTGTGTAACAAGATCTCATGTATTTAGTGTAACAAGATATCGTGTATTTTGTGTAACAAGATCTCATGTATTCGGTGTCAAAAGATCTCATGTATTTAGTGTAACAAGATCTCATGTATTTTGTGTAACAAGATCTAATGTATTTGTGTAAAAAGTACTCATGTATTTAGTGTAACAAGATCTCATGTATTTAGTGTAACAAGATCTCATGTATTTTGTGTAACATGATCTCATGTATTTTGTGTAACAATAGCTCATGTATTTAGTGTAACAAGATCTCATGTATTTTGTGTAACAAGATCTCATGTATTTTGTGTAACAAGATCTCATGTATTTTGTGTAACAAGATCTTATGTATTCGGTGTAACAAGATCTTATGTAATGTGTTAAAAAATCTCATGTATTTTGAGGAGCAAGATCTCATGTATTATGTGCTAAAAGATCTCGTGTATTCGACCGATGTGTCTGTTTCCCCTCTTCCCCCAGCGTTGCCAATCATCAGTGAATTTGCGGACGATCCGTAAATAAAATGTGACCTACGGGATGCCGTAAAAATGAGACATTGCCAATTAGTAAGTGTAGGCCTTAGTAAGTGTAGGCCTTAGTAAGTGTAGGCCTTAGTAAGTGTAGGCCTTAGTAAGTGTAGGTCTTAGTAAGTGTAGGCCTTAGTAAGTGTAGGTCTTAGTAAGTGTAGGTCTTAGTAAGTGTAGGCCTTAGTAAGTGTAGGCCTTAGTAAGTGTAGGCCTTAGTAAGTGTAGGTCTTAGTAAGTGTAGGCCTTAGTAAGTGTATGTCTTAGTAAGTGTAGGCCTTAGTAAGTGTAGGCCTTAGTAAGTGTAGGCCTTAGTAAGTGTAGGTCTTAGTAAGTGTAGGCCTTAGTAAGTGTAGGTCTTAGTAAGTGTAGGCCTTAGTAAGTGTAGGCCTTAGTAAGTGTAGGCCTTAGAAGCGAAAGAAAACTAGAATTCTCATCAATGTTTATCTGTGCTTGCTTGGTTTAATTTGAATCATGTCTGGTCATCAGCAGGATGACGTCATCACTCATTAGATTACTATTTGCCAAAGGCTCTATCAGGATCTAGCGTCTCATTACACAGATTTATATACTGTACTCATTTTGAAAGGGATTTACATATATAGTCATTTCCTACGAATATTTAAAAAGTTTTTTATCAAATTTATATTAAAAAATTAGTCATAACAAAATATTATTGTCTATTAAAAATAATTAAGAAAATAATTCAATGTCTATATATTTTATTTTAGTGACTTGGCAACATTGCACACCCCCCGCCCCCCACACACACTCATCCTTATAACTACCATCTATTTAGCGGGTTGGCCACCCTGGTTCCCCCACACACACGCTCATCCTTGTTAGTATCAGTGTTGTCAACAATTACAATGACCATTGAGGTGGATTATTTCAAAGCACTGACTTGGTGGTTCATCAAAAAAGGAGACAAAACAGCTGAGGACATGAGCAGCAGGAGACAAAACAGCTGAGGACATGAGCAGCAAGGAGAAAGTCATACAGTCTCCACTTGGTCAACGACCGAAACAAAAGAAAATCAATGATCTAAAGGAGGTTATGCCCCCTTTCAAACAAAGGGAGGAAACTGCTGGCGTCACGTGAAAGTGGGTGTGTGTTAGAACGGGGCTGGGAGGATGGATGGAAACCAAGAGTCTACAACTACTCGGAGGAGAGAGTGAAGAGAGAAGGTGGTAGGAGTGTATAACTACTTGGAGGATTGAGTGAAGAGAGAAGGTGCTAGGAGTGTATAACTAATTGGAGGATTGAGTGAAGAGAGAAGGTGCTAGGAGTGTATAACTACTTGGAGGATTGAGTGAAGAGAGAATGTGCTAGGAGTGTATAACTACTTGGGGGATTTAGTGAAGAGAGAAGGTGGTTGAGTATATAACTACTTGGAGGATTGTTGAGGACCAGCGTGAGACCCGCTAGCTCACATCCTTACCCATCGCTATTCCACGTGATATGACCCAATTAGGCTGGGTCATACAGTGTACTTGTTATACTAACAATGACTCATAAACAATGGAAATGTACCAGGTCATACGACCGTGGAATAGCTTAGACAATTACCGCCCATCCCCAGAGCGTCTGACCAAGCGTGTGACCAAGGGTCAGCGTATGACCAAAGCTTCTGACCAGAGGTCAGCATCAGCGTAGGCACGCGATGATGCACATATAAATAACAAGCGTGCCCGCTACTCATTCTCTTACCTGATTGACAAGCAGAGCCTGGCTAGCTTCTATTCTTGTTAAAGTTTGTTTATCCAAAAGTTGCTAGGTTAGTAAAATTAGTATAGTTAATTGTTAGTTTCATATGTTTATAATGTTAGTAAGAAGTGTTAGGATTGTATTATACTAAGTTAGATAACGATTAATTGTTTATATTGTGATAGGATTGTAATTCTTAGTTATAGCTTATGTGTTGTATTTATTCTCATTTATAGCCAGTTATGTTTAGTTTAGTATAGGATAATATAGAGTAATGTCTAGTAGCCAGATGATTTGATTTTGGATATAGAAGAGTTTGATTTGAGGATAGTAGAGTTGAACATACAGAGTATAGCTCAGTGTAACTTATAACTCAGTAAAATTGAGTACGGTCAACATTGAAGAATTCGAGTGTAGGTGAGGCCTACCGTAGAAATTAGCATAGGCACAACCAGGTCAGCAGTGGTGTTTGTGTATACACGTAGTAGAGCGTGACTGGAATTTCACCCCCTTCGACCCCGCCCGAGTGACCAGTGGCCAGTGAGAGAGAAGCGGAGACCATTCACCGGAGAACTTGTGGTGTGTTGTTGAACCTGGCGTGTGTGTAGAGGGCAGACCAGAGGAAGGGCAGTTCATCACACAGTCCAGTCTCATGTATTAGTAGTAACGAAACTGTATCACAATTAATTCTTTATGTTTGTATGTGTGAAGTTATTTTTTGTTTTAGTAATTAAATATTTATTTGTGGGCTGAACCACATGTGTTCTTTAGTAGTAGTAGAAGTGAGAGCCAGTGAGAGTGTCATAGTAGCGTTAGTGTGAGTGAGACGGAGTGTAGCATAACTAGTTAAGAATAATCTTACCCTAAACATAGAAGCAGTACTAATAGACGTAGCGCTAGGGACCAAAATATATAAATATAAAAACACAAATCTTAACAAGGATTGAGTGAAGAGAAAAGGTGGTTGATGATATAATTACTTGGAGGATTGAGTGAAGAGAGAAGGTGGTTGAGTATAAAACTACTTGGAGGATTGAGTGAAGAGGGAAGATGGTAGGAGTGTATAGCTTCTTGGAAGATTGAGTGAAGAGAGAAGGTGGTAGGAGTGTATAGCTTCTTGGAGGATTGAGTAAAGAGCGAACAACCCGAAGGTGCTAAAAGTTTGTGAATATAAAAAGGGATTGGGGGAGGAAATTTGAAAAAAAAAAAAAGGCAAGCCCACTTTCTAAATATGTCGCGTTACGTCCCTGCATTGGAGAAATTGAAGCATTGAGAAACTCGAAGCAGCGTATAAGTGAAATGTTCAATTAATTAATGTAAGCCCGGTGAAACGAGCCTTGTAATGAGCGGAAATTGCTGCAAGACGTATTCCACGTAACTCTAGACAACTCTGTATAAACACCGGAGTTACCCCCACTGGCATACAAGGGGGAATCATTCCAGGTGGGGGAAACGTTTGGGAGAGGGGGGGGAGCGATCCTATTGCGGCAGTAATTTTAAAGGGCCAGTGAATGTGTCAATAATTCAAGTGAAATATGGATTGACAACACATTTAATCTGGGTATGAATAAACGTCAAGTGACAGACAAGTCAAGAGATCAAGCACAAACACACATCAAAGTAAGAGGGGAACAAAGAATCAAATAGTAAATATGGCTTAGCCACCATCTTGAATTTTCAAACATATTTTTCAGGGTTCCGTTGAGAGGTTGATGTTTAACCCCCTTCAGATTTGCCAATGAAAATATCAATTCTATTATTGTATCGTTGTCTATGTTTTGCTTTCCAGCCCCCATCGTGTTGATCTGCATCCGAGTTGATGTGCGTAACAAAGTGATGGGATGGCTAGGTGGAAGGGTCAAGTAAGAAAGACAAACAAACAACTAGGAGTGGAATATGAAATGAGCAACAGAATTGGGATATTATATTAACATGGGAAGAAACAGACAGATGCCGGTAACGATTATGCAGATGGGCCAATAAAGAGATTGGAAATGGCCAGCCACCCTCAGGGTTCCAGCTAGACAAGGGTAAGCCGCTTGGCTGCAAGGATTAGGACAAATTGGCCACCGTTTACGACTCTAGCCTGAAGGCAGTATGAAGCAAGACGCCACACATACGGACACAAGATTCTAGCCTAAGGGCGGTATGCTGTAATATTCTAACCAAGTGGCAGTATGCTGCAAGATTCTAGCCAAATTCCAGCTAAGGGGCAGTATGCTGCAATATTCTAGCCTAGGGGCAGTATGCTGTAATTTCTAGCCACATTCTAGCCAAGGGGCAGTATGCTGCAAGATTCTAGCCTAGGGGCAGTATGCTGCAAGATTCTAGCCTAGGGGCAGTATGCTGCTATAGACACTACATATAACATGGAAATATGCTGTAAGTGGCTACACATATGGAAGAACTATTTTCTTGGTGTGCAGTGAAGTGCGCAGATAAGCTGGAAGTTTCTGTCTGCTTCAGGCAATGTGTTATGCGTCTAATAAGAGAACATGTGTAGCTTGTAGAGCATGGGTACTCAAACTGTTGCAACAGGGAACGGTTCGTGAATTCCTATGAACAGTATATTTGTTGGTGAGGGGAAAAATAATACCTACTTTATCGTGAAGAACATTTGTTTTTAATCAAAATAAACACATGAATGTTTCAATGGGAAGTAAGGTCAATGTCCTATTCCATAGTTCTCACTTCTACAGAGTGGGTGAGTACGCCTGGCGGGTCATATTCAGCCCGCTGGCTGTAATTTGAGGACCCCTATAGCCTATTATAACATAGAGCTATTCACTAATGATGACTAGACTATAACAACATAGAGCTATTTACTAATGATGACTAGACTATAACAACACAGAACTATCCACTAATGATGACTAGACTATAACAACATAGAGCTATTCACTAATGATGACTAGACTATAACAACACAGGGCTACTCGCTAGTCCAGTCAGGTAAGAGATTAGTTTCGAAATTAAAATATTGTGTGAACACATTACCACATGTGCGTAATTTACCAAACGAGATTAGTATTTATTTATGGCTATCAGGGGTGTATCTCTGTGATGGGAACATACAGTGGACTAACCATGTCTATCAGGGGTGTATCTCTGTGATGGGAACATACAGTGGACTAACCATGTCTATCAGGGGTGTATCTCTTTTATGGGAACATACAGTGGACTAACCATGTCTATCAGGGGTGTATCTCTTTGATGGGAACATACAGTGGACTAACCATGTCTATCAAGGGTGTATCTCTTTGATGGGAACATACAGTGGACTAACCATGTCTATCAGGGGTGTATCTCTTTGATGGGAACCTACAGTGGACTAACCATGTCTATCAGGAGGGTATCTCTTTGATGGGAACCTACAGTGGTTTAACCATGGCTATAAAATACATGTAATGTTCGTCATGGGCGGGGCTAAGACTGCATCAGTAAGGCGTCAGTAAATCCGGGAGAGAATAAAGGGGGAGGGGGGCTCTTGGCGTTCCTCATCTCTTGGTGGCTGGTAACAAAAATAGGTACCACTGACGCAAGACGCTAATTATCAAAGTGTCTGTGACCCTCCAGGAAAAAAACGGAAAATTGTAAATGCCCCCCACCCCCGAAAAAATATGTGAAGCCTCTGTGGGCGCACCACTCTCCCCCGCCATTCTTTTTTTATTACATACGCACACAGTTTAAAAAAATCATTTGAAGAAATCCAAGTTGAAACAAAGCTTGGCGGATCCAGCAGTAAACTGGTACCATTTGGCTCATTGATCTCTGGCCACACCAGCGCCATCTACCGGCGAGCACTGTCGGGCTTCTCTCAGATCCAAACATTTAAACGTACTGAAAGGAAGCCCTGCAGACGGCTGACACCACGCAGAGAGACTTGGACTCCATTACAGCCTGTGTGCTTGTGAAGGAAAGGAGCCAGCTCGTTATAGTCTGCCAGCCGACCCCCTTCCCATCTAGACCCCGCCACTGGTAAACGGAGAAACTGATACGCCGATGATCGCCACTTGATGGAAGGTTAATATTGAAAACAATATCATTTGTGGGATATCGGGGCCTCTCAAACTAGGGCAGGGTGGTACACCGTTCTATCCGCGCCACGCTGTGTACATAAACTAACTGGAGCAAACCTATGACAGCACTCCTCCAATTCAGTGGGTCTCAAACTTTTTTCGGCCACCGTCCACTGACTTGGGCTTAAAAGCTCACCCTAAGCGCCCCCCCCCCCCAAATGATATCAAATTACATTATACAGTAGAGCGTGGGTGGGTGGGTGTGTGTGCATAGTGGCTGCCCTAGCGTGGGTGGGTGGGTGTGTGTGCATAGTGGCTGCCCTAGCGTGGGTGTGTGTGCATAGTGGCTGCCCTAGCGTGGGTGGGTGGGTGTGTGTGCATAGTGGCTGCCCTAACTATTTTTACATAATATATGATTGCGACACAACATTACTTTTTTATTATACATGGATGCCAACAAAAAATGACATAGCGCATACATGTTGCTAACTACCATATTTAAATAATTCAGGGCTTTGCTATCAAACAATCTTTTCTACCTAACAAACTTATGAACACAATACATGGATTCATCATCATCATCATCAGGTCCCGTAGTCCTTCCACCGTTGGGGGCGCCACAGATGACATATACACTATTCTTCTCCATTCCTCTGGGTCTTCTGCCCTACGCAGATACATGGATTAGCATACTTTTAAAATTCGCTGAAAAAAGGGGGAGATGGGAACATATAGACGCCCCCCCCCTCTTGAATACCTCTTCCTGATACAACTAATGCAGGCAAATTAAAACATATGGGGCTTCATCAACAAATAGTGTAGGCAAAGGCGTATTTAATGTAGTATCCTACACAACACATATATACAGGTTAATGTGCCGTTACTGGGCCTAACGAAGCTGGACCAGAGCTTAGCAATCTGGCTAGAGCCAAGCTTATGTGCTGGGACAGCAGTGGCTAATCAAATAGGCTAAAGCCACCTTTGAAATATCGCCTCGGGCTTATGAGTTAAATTCGTCGGTTCAAAAAATAGGGCACTTCCTGGTTGGTTCCAGGCGAGCCAATCCACTTCCTGTAATGTAACGTAAGCGTTTATCTGATTGGTCGGTGCCATTATGCCTGTAAGCGGATATGATGGGAAGACAACAGCCGCATAAGTTCTGGCACGAATGGTTAATGGTGTATCGGCTTTTTAAGGCTGCAGGTTTTTTTAAAACATTTCTTTTCAAATTTAAGGGAGAACATTTTAAATAGAGTGACATTTTGTGACACGGGGGTGGGGATGGTGCGGGCGGAGGAGGGGGGGGGGTTAAAGATATTTTTGACGTCACAATTTAAAAAAATCATACATAAAATATAAATAAAATAAAACTGAGATTGGTAGTGATGTTCCAGTTAATGCGGTTATCATGGATACCAGAGAAGAACGGCCCCCTAATGCTGCGCATATGTTGACCATGCTGACATGTTTATCCCTACGCTTTCGCTACAGCTACCATGTTTTTAAGCCTACTACTACTACGAGCATAACCGTATCCGGAAATTTGATCGAATGAAATTTCGTCGACGGAAAATTGATCGACGGAAATTTGATCGAACGGAAATTTGGTCGAATCGTTTTTTTAGTTTATACGTTAAAATTTTGCGTCAAATTTCTTTTTAAACGCATTATTTTGTTTTACTATATGGTATAGTGCGTTCAAAAATAAATTTGACAACAATTTTAACGTCTGAACTGAAAAAAAAGATTCGACCAAATTTCCGTTTGATCAAATTACCGTCGATCAATTTTCCGTCGACGAAATATCTTTCGATCAAATTTCCGGTAACCCGAGCATAACAATACTACGGGTTTGTGAGTTGTTTTTTTCGTTTGGTTTATTTTAAATAAAAAATAAATAATGGGATGTTTTCAGTAAAAAGTCACTTCTTTTTTGTGTGAACACCGTAAGCAATCGAATAAGAATAACAGTGATTGGCCTTTGCCGTATTGATCTCAATGAACCAACTAGAATATTTTTCTATTAGAGGATTGCGTTTAAACTTAACTGCCAATGTACTTGCCTAAGAACTTTTCTCATCCAAAATCAGAAGACCATATCCTGTATATTGATTTGTGTTAACTTACGTTAAGTGGATTTCCTTACACAACTTGTATTTTGATTGCAAACCAGCGGCCCCCCATCCCCAATTGACCAAACAACTATTTGGAGCTTGAAACTACGCGTGTGGGAGCTGAAAACTCCTCTGACACTAAACTAGGGGTAAACAGGTCTGAAAACTCCTCTGACACTAAACTAGGGGTAAACAGGTCTGAAAACTACTCTGACACTAACCTAGGGGTAAACAGGTCTGAAAACTACTCTGACACTAACCTAGGGGTAAACAGGTCTGAAAACTCCTCTGACACTAACCTAGGGGTAAACAGGTCTGAGTCTGTATAGATATCAGCTGGCCGATGTTTATTACGG
This sequence comes from Omphiscola glabra, assembly GCA_964017045.1. Lineage (NCBI taxonomy): Eukaryota > Metazoa > Mollusca > Gastropoda > Lymnaeidae > Omphiscola > Omphiscola glabra. The sequence continues at coordinate 3,923,378 of OZ024794.1, read as the reverse complement.
GTTGTAACTGGATTTTGGTCTGGTAAAAGTGGTCGCCTTGTTATTGAAGGCATTTTTAGTGAAGTGGAGCGAAAATGCAGCGCCCCTACGAAACTCGTCTAGCGGTTAACCGTCGCTCTCCCTACACCCTCTCCCTACACCAGTGGATGGTGTCAAGTTTGGGTATCACAATGCAACTGACCGCTTACGTTCTTATTAAATATGGCGTTCTGACATGGCCGTCAGGAACAGTTTGGAACGCATTGTAAACAGTGGTCAAGACTTGTGGAAAAATTGGGGGAGCTCATAAAAGCCCCCCCCCCCTTTTCCCCAAACCCCTAGTCATAGCAAAATTAGACATTCTACACAATCATACCAAATGTAGACATTCTACACAATCATACAAAATGTAGACATTCTATTCAATTATACCAAATGTAGACATTCTATTCAATTATACCAAATGTAGACATTCTATTCAATTATACCAAATGTAGACATTCTATTCAATCATGAATCATACCAAATATAAACATTCTATTCAATTATACCAAATGTAGACATACTACACAATCACACCAAATGTAGACAGGTAACATAGGCTGCACCAGAGAACAAAATCATAAATTTTAATAACAATGATCAATATAAAAACAAAAAACACTAGATTGTATTCCAATGAATGCCACCGTACGTGCCCATCCAGTCCTTTATCTTGCTGACTTTAAACACAAATACTTCATTGTGTACTCCACAAGAAGACGTGAACTGAGTCACCCCCTAAGGCGGGTGGATCATGTCACTGATTATTACGCGGTGTTCAGTGCCAATGCGTGCTCCACTTGGCCGGGGAACAAATATTGAAGTTGAGAGATCCCATCGACACCTTAGACTTTAGACTAAAGGCGTGGAAGAAATGACGCGGCGCACGAGAACTCGTGACGCCACGAGCGCTATTGCCATAGTAACGTGACAACTTAAAAAGCAACATTATTTTTATTACTTTGTTTCCAGTCAGAAATACGATTTTGTTAAAATGAAAAAGAGGAAGGGTAGATAAGAAGAAAAAATATAGGAAGAAACGAAGAGATACATAATCTATCGCAGCGGTTCTCAACCTATGGGTCGCGACCCCTTTAGAGGTCAAACGACCCTCACACAGGGGTCGCCTAAGAGTACTAAGACCATCGGAAAACACATATTTATGAAGTAGCAAAGAAAATAATTTTATGGTTGACAGGGGTCACCAAAACATGAGGAACTGTATTAAAAGGTCGCGGCATTAAGAAGGTTGACAAATACTGATCTATCGTTAGAATAACGTGAAAAAGTATGTGTAGAACAGAGAAAGAGACAAATTATTCACCCGAGCTAAAAACTTTAGGGGAACCGGAAATGAGTTTCAAATAAAGGGAAGTTAGCGAGAAATATCTTCTTGACTTCTGAGTACTTGACCTTAGAGTTGACGTTAAATTAAATGTTTTATTAGCTACAACAATAGTCAGGCTGCAATAAAACATTATGCAGACAGACCAACAAAGGAACACCTTAAAAATAATAACTATAGCTCCTTAATAAACAATCTTAATGTAGACTCTCAACGTAAACTCCCAAATCTACATTACATGCACTCATTGTAAACTGTCAATATACATACACTCTCAACGTTAACTCCCAAATCTACATTACATGCACTCATTGTAAACTATCAATATACATACACTCTCAACGTAAACTCCCAAATCTACATTACATGCACTCATTGTAAACTATCAATATACATACACTCTCAACGTAAACTCCCAAATCTACATTACATGCACTCATTGTAAACTATCAATGTACATACACTCTCAACGTAAACTCCCAAATCTACATTACATGCACTCATTGTAAACTATCAATATACATACACTCTCAACGTAAACTCCCAAATCTACATTACATGCACTCATTGTAAACTATCAATATACATACACTCTCAACATAAACTCCCAAATCTACATTACATGCACTCATTGTAAACTATCAATATACATACATTCTCAACGTAAACTCCCAAATCTACATTACATGCACTCATTGTAAACTATCAATATACATACACTCTCAACGTAAACTCCCAAATCTACATTACATGCACTCATTGTAAACTGTCAATATACATACACTCTCAACGTTAACTCCCAAATCTACATTACATGCACTCATTGTAAACTGTCAATATACATACACTCTCAATGTAAACTATCAATATACATACACTCTCAATGTAAACTCTCAATGTAAACTCACAATCTACATTCACATGTGAAATAATTTAATGTGGATGTCTCGTGTTCAAAGCTACATACACTCTCAATGTAAACTGTCAATCTACATACACTCTCAATGTAAACTCTTAATAGACATACACTCTCAATGTAAACTGTCAATTTACATACATTCTCAATGTAAACTGTCAATCTACATACACTCTCAATGTAAACTGTCAATCTACATACACTGTCAATGTAAACTGTCAATCTACATACACTCTCAATGCAAACTCTCAATCTACATACACTTTCAATCAACATAGACTGTGCCTACACATCTAGTTCATAATTGTGCAGAGTTAATTCCCAGTTTTATTGTAACATACATGGCTTCAACCCCGTACAAATTGAGGGGAAACTGTTCATAATTTTAGCCATCTGGCTTTTAACTTACATCAGAGCAATAATTTGGGAGGATGGAAGGAGAAAGTTTTCAAACTAATGTATTGAAAAGTTCTATCAATAATGTTACTCACCATTTTAGTCATAGTGTCATGGCTGTTGCTGCTGATGTTTGAGTCTATGGATGGACCAAAGAACATGGCTGTCTCTGGCTGGTACGTGAACTCAATATTTTCTATCGTGGTTAGGAAGTAACCAAATCTTCGCAAGCAGCAGATTCTCAGGCATGTCTGGAAAAACAAGACAGATTAAAACAGTTAATGAATAATTGAAACTCTCCCCTAGGGCCGAGCAGGGTAATGATCCAGATATGCGGACATGCTAAGCATCAGGCACAAACCTGGACCTGTACCTGAACCTGGCACAAACATGGACTTGTACCCGGACCTGGCACAAACCTGGACCTGGCAAAAACCTGGACCTGGCAAAAAAAATGGAACCGGGTCCGGTTGTTAACAAAAAAGATCTTCTCATTTTCTGTAATGTGCGATGCAAAGTGCATGTATAGAACGATTACACATTTTTTGGTTCAATTTAGTTGAATTAACCCTTTCGTTACCGATGACGTCGACGTCACAATCACCCCAATCAATTACCAAGGACGTCACATAGTCGTCATAACAAAAAGGCAAAGAACTTTTCTGAAATACCAAGGACGTCATATTTCTTTATTCGTTAATGTATAGAGAAGTTAAAAAGCGAATCGGATAGAGAATGAAAATACCGGAAATTTCTTCTTTATATATATATATACACACACATAAATTTTATTGACGAGTCAGCAAAAATCAAAGCCAAAACCCAGTGATAATATAAGGGTTAAATAAATACTACGAGAAAACAGACTGATGATTGGTGCACAAATAAATGTAATCTAAGTCAAACTGCAAAGCTCTGAACATAATCATTCACTTGCTGTGAATTTTGTGTCATTAATTGTCCCAGCAAGATGCATAGCTTTGATTATGACTATGGTACTTTCTATTCATATTTAATATTTCTTTCACTGACTGATACAGTTTTTGTGTGTGTGTATATTGATAATTTCTAAGTTCTGTCATGCAATTCAAAATAGTAATGTAGTTTGAACTCATTTAATAAATGAAGCAATCGGCTCAACTGAAGTATGGCTAGGATGGTATCGCCATGTTGCTAGGATGGTATCGCCATGATGCCAGGATGGTATCGCCATGATGCTGATATATTCATTTAAATAGTATGTGTTATTGGAAAAATAAAACTGCTACTACCACTAACACATATAGCAGAGCTGCGCTCAATGTTTGATTCTTATGTTAATGGGTTAGGGCAGTGGTTCTCAAATTGTGGGTCACGACATTGCAGCACCTAACATAAAATGTGACATTTCAGGATATCAGATATGTGACATTGCTGTACAATATGAGATAAAATTTGACATTTCAGTATATCATAACATAATATGACATTGCAGCACAATATGAGATAAAATGTCACATTGCATCATATAATATCATGCCATAAATTGTGACATTGCCTCATATCTTGCCATAAAATGTGACATTGCGGCACAATATGAGATAAAATTTGACATTTGAGGATATCATGCCATAAAATGTGACATTGCAACACAATATAAGATAAAATGTGACATTTGAGGATATGACATTAAATGTGAATTTGCAGCACAATATGAGATAAAATGTGACATTTGAGGATATCATGACAGTAAATGTTACATTACGGCACAATATGAGATAAAATGTGACATACCTCCTGCATGTCACTGAGTTGAGCTCTGTGTCTCGTCGTGAAGTCAATCTTAGAGTGGATATCTACAAGGGGAGGTAAGTTACACATCTCAATGTCTTCAGTGAGGGGAAATACCTGGGCCCAGTCTGCAAATCGAGTCTGTGTTGCTATGACCTGGAGCTCTTGCACCCAGCACATACCTAGCAGTATGTTAAAATAAGCACATAATTGTCACAGAAATTGATTTTTGTTATATTCTTTATTCCACAAGGTGACAGATACATCATCTAACAATACATTTATGTTTGTTTTATTACACATTTATGTTTACAATTATGTTCTAACGAGGAAAATGAAATAAGATAATTGGCAGCCTCTAAAGCATATATATATAAAATATGAGATAATGAAGAGAAGATGAAACTCAAAGAATCAGTAACCTACCATGTTGAACAATATCATTTTCATGAGGTAAAAAATTAAGAAGCACAGAGAGTCTCTGCCACAAACTGTAAGAACTCTGAAACATTGGAAAAACAAAAGTTAATTAAGAACACTTCAATGACGATTGTAAAAAGACCTACCGGTTTAATACATAAAATATACTGCCAGCAAAGACACCCTTCATTTTTAGTATATTGGCCTAAAGCAGTGATTCTCAACCTTCCTAATGCTGTGACCCTTTAATACAGTTCCTCATATTGTGGCGACCCCTAAACACAAAATTATTTTCGTTGCTACTTCATAAATGGTAGGGTATATGTGTTTCCAAATGGTCTTAGGCTACCCCTGTGAACGGATTGTTTGACCCCCAAAGGGGTCGCGACCCACAGGTTGAGAACTGCTGGCCTAAAGCAATGCATCAATAACATACAAAATCAAATTGGGTAAGTCGTATTTAATCCTATTAAATCTATTTAGAGAAAATTCCTTTTTATTTTAAATATTTGATTTTGAGATAACTTTTATTTGATAAATCTGACAAACCTGAGCACAAACAGAAATAATTGCAGTCTGTGTCCGCATCCAGTCACACATGACTTTGACAGTTGACAAAAGACCTTGACTATGGACCACTTCCAACGTTTGCTGAAGTCTTTGCTGCTCTTGCTCCTGTCTAAATATGCAACCAACATTCATCAAGTCAGACCTCAAACAACCAACCAACATTCATCAAGTCAGACCTCAAACAACCAACCAACATTCATCAAGCCAGACCTCAAACAACCAACCAACATCCATACTTCAAAGTGAAAATTTCTTACTGAATATAAAAGTTATTTCTAGTCAGCTTAAGTGTTGCATAATGCTTGCTTACTTTTCAGTGTTACTGGATGTGCTTTGTTCATTGTCTGCCTCATCAGTCTCTGTCACTGTGCCTGATTGTTCTGTTCATGAAATGAAACCATTAGTCTAAGGTGTTAGAATAATCAGTTCTCATCTACTGTGATGATTGTTTACTCAATGAGTGCAGCATTACCTTTTGATTAAATAGATCAGTGGGATAGGAACTTTGTAATGGACGGTAAAGTTGCACTTTTGGAATGATTTTATTTTATATAAACAAACAATAAACATTTTATTCTCGATCCTCAGATTTCATTGTGCCAACTCCCACAATTCATCATACGGAATAAGCTTTTAGTAATGCCTCATACCTGTATCTGTTGGCATAAAAGTCTCTGTGTCTGTCTCTATGTCAAAGTTGGCCAGCTTTTCAGTGATCTCAGCAACATGTTTGGCCTCTTCTGAACAATTAAAACCTGTCAGGAAGAAAGCACAGTCACATTATTATACATAAGAAAGTAGACACCAACTGACAGTACAAAATAAATTATACAAGCAGTGATGATGAATAACTCAACCAATGTCAAGTGGTTTATCAATTAGGACGCGGGAAGAATATCTCAGTACAAAAATAAGAGACATCACAGGGGTACCATGGCTTATTAGTAGGGATGAACCAGATGCTATTTGTCTGGTAGCGGGTCTGAATATTTTCATACGATGCCAGGCGGATCCAAGTCTAGTATTAGAATTCAGGAATCATATATGGAAAACAAGAATTCCTTCCTTCCAGTCAAAAGTAAAATGCAATGTATGCTTGAGTGCTGCGGATCGCTGGTTGGTATATTTATGTATTTTCCCATGTATTTATGTATATGTAAAAAATTTGTAAAAAAAATAAGCATATAATTTTAAACCTCAATCTCTACAGTTGCAACTAAATGTGTCTTATGGGGGTAACAACAGATGTACCAATTATTAGCACCAATGAAATGATGCGTTCCCCAAGACTTCCCCAATGTATTGATTCTGAATGATTTCAATAAAAGGTGATTCTGAATAATTTAAATAAAAGGTGATTCTGCATGATTTCAATAAAAGGTGATTCTGTACGATTTCAATAAAAGGTGATTCTGCATGATTTCAATAAAATATTTTATCTTTTTTGTTTTTAATCTAAATGCATGTAAGTAAGGATCATCTTATACTTTTATTTGGTGTCTGTATGAAGTGCCAGTAATGGACTTTTAGTTGTTGCCAGTTAGTTTTTTCTCCATTTATGTTATATTCTTCTTAAACCTAATCCAGTTTTGGATGCACTTTTCACATTTAGCTGCTTAAAAAAATTATTTACAAATATAGTTCCATTGAAAATCAGAGCTACTTCCCTTTGTTAAATATAAAATAAGTAAACAAGTCCCACAGCCCAAGGGAATGAGTGATAAACACCAGGACTCGGTTCCACTTCATTGGCCCGGTCTAGGAATATTAAAGTGTGTAATACTTGTAATTTCTGGGTGTTTGGCGCCGTACCCAGCAAAGTTCTATTAATTAGTCTCTCCCAAGATGTAATGAGTTCAAAAAGTAATGGCTCATTATCAGCTACAGACAAAGTTGGCTAGTCTTTGGGAGGAGGCAGACTTGGAGGAAACAACCAGCATTAGGTAGACAGCAGCCTCCTTAGCTTTGGATTAAAAAAAGCTAGTTCTTTTCTGGCTTACCTGGGGGAATGGGTACATCCTCTTGGTCATGTAGCACATCTGCTACTTGACTGTTATGAGCCAGATCTTGGCCCAAAAACATAAGTGATGAAGAAAAGAGTTCAGAGGAGATGTGAGCAAGACTTTGATCTCCTGTACCATTTGACCAAATATGTTTGATATCTCCGTTTGGGAGACTATTTCCAGGTGGTGGCCATTTGCTGTGCTCATCTGAAGTCACAAAAAGTAAACATTTATGAACTCAACAAAAATTGAATCGCTAAAAAAAAAAAGAAAAATACACAAGGGGTTTGCATGGTAACAATATATAAATATGCAACAAACCCCTTTATGAGGAGAGACAAATCAAAATCCTCATGATAGAGAAAAATCATATCTTGAAATTTTTTAAAAGGGAAACTTAACTGAGATTAATGACACTATGGGCTGGTAGGTCAACTAGTGATTAGCATTGTTACTCATAAAGATAGTTTAACCCTATAACTGTCAAGTGCATTTTTGTGTAGTGGCAAGCCATTTTTAGCATTTTCATATTCTTGTCACAAATGACAAAATCCTAGGCTAAATGAATTCAGAGACCCTTCCAAGTATACATTTTCTGAAAGTACATTGGACATGGTATCTTATGGCATTATAAGCATTTGTTTTTATATTATTTATGTTGATATTGATCTTTACAGAGTGAGTAAAATTTTATTACTCAACTTCCGAATTCCATCCAACCTAATACTCCATAAATTGTTTAAAATAAAATACAATCAAATGTTTGAGATACTAGAGGCAATACTATTTCAGAAAATGTCAAGTTATAGTTATTTATATTGAAAGTTGTGATATTGCTGAATTTTTATCATTCATCACTTTCAAATTTCTGACATACAAAATACAAGGTGGGAAACCATGAAATGACTTCAAAAAATTATTTTTCAATTGAAGTTATTGAATTCATTTTTTAAAAGCAATTCATACTCCAGAATTACACAAACATAAATGTCTTTGAATTTCTTTTTAGAGAAGTTCTTTGGGATCCAAAATTTGTCTTTTTTTATGTTCGATTTCCACCGTTTCCCATTGGGGAAGTCTTGGGGAACACATCCACCGTTTCCCAAACATATTTGAAGAAAACGTAGGGCTAAGATGTTCAATATCTGACTATTATGTTGCCTCCACCGCTAGAGCCAATACCGTCATTACAAGCAAGTGGAATATCTCTGAAATCATGGCTTTCATTTTAATACATTTGAAACAATTCCAACAATTTCTGTGTTGATTTTGCAAACTAGAGGGAGATCCAGTTCAGCATCAGACATAATAGCAGTCAAAATAATTGAGCAAATCTTCACAGCCGATTCATCACTAACTAAGCCCTGATAAAAGCCTGTAAACTCACAGACAGAGATGTAAATAGGAAGCAAACTCATTTCTATAGAATGATTACCCTTTAACCAATGTACATTAAATCATTCATATCTTTTATTACGATTTTGATAGCGGACGTGAGACACAGAAAGCATTATGACGACTGATGATTGTCTGTTAAGACAGTTATAGGGTTAAGGTCCTTGTGAAGGTCTAAATAGGTTTTAAATCCATTAGAGATCTTTTATGCAAGGGGGGAAAAAAAAGGGTAAAAGAAGATTGAATAGATCAGACCTGGCGTTCCAGAATTGGCATTGTTGGTATTGGCCTTGGCATCATTGTCAGCAGCCTCCTCTGCCTCGGAAAGATCGGAATCTGATCCGTGGTCAAAATAACTTGCTAGAGCATCGTCTTCTGAGTCGCTTGAAACAATTTGATCTTCAGCATCTTCATTGCCTTGGTGGAGCAAACAAAAACACTATGTAACGTGTATTCTGAAAGGTCTTACCAAAGAAGATATTTCAGCACCCAGAAAATTTTTTGACATGGACGTACTGGTTAATTAGTTAATACAAATAAAAATTCACAGTTCTAAATGCATAACTTTGGAACAGACTATAAATTTTATTTACTCACCTTCACTAAGATCTGATGCCTCTGAGAGATCTGACATCTCTTCACTACTTTCACTCAGCTGTCGTCTCCTCCTCCTGCGCCGAAGATTGCGTAAAGTCGATGCTCGAGATTTCTGAAATGAAAATAATTTATGAATATTAATAATTTCAGAAACAAAAATTATTACAATCTGCAAATTTGCTCAATTTTTATTAAAGGACACCACAGCTTGAATACAAAAAAAATTTGAAAAAAAACTTACAAGAAACTAAAAGGATATTAATTCTAACCTTGGAATCTGTCTTGGTGCTGCCATTTTTTGTTACATTTTGTTGGTTAGAGTCATCTTCACTTCCTGAAGATTCTTCAATATGAGCATTCTCAGCTGGGAATTAGAATTTCAAAAGATACATTTTGCGCTTTTTTAAAGTTGGTTTTAAAGTGTTTTCTCAATGTTCCTTAATTTAAATATTTTCTTTAGTAAATACAACTACACACCAATAGAAAGACAAACAAATACAGAAGTTGAAATTTTTTGTGTGCATTTTATTTAAATAAAAAAAAAGATAATTCTATACCATTTTTGACAGTTTCATAAAATTTATTGACGCTAATTGATTTTGCAATATCATAATGAAACTTTCAGGCTCATTAAAAATATCATTCATAAAAAAATGACCCCAGCTCATAGGACAAGAGGTATACACCATGTACATATACCATTTATTAAAGCAATAACCATTTTAAAACTTAGAAAAATAAATGCACAGTATTATTTTAAAAAGCAGCTCATGTATTTGTAGATAATACATTTAGAAAAAAATCTCAGATAAGTCACTTTTAAAAAACAAACATCCATCACTTTGTAGAGAATATCAATAAAAAGAAGTGGGCCAAGTTAGAAGCATGTAACAATAAAAGTTCAATGCAACTGACAACAGAATAATTGAAAATTACCAGTTGAGAAAAAAAACAAATAAAAAATGTCAATATTAACATCTACATACACTTTGTAATAAACCTGATGGATGAAATATGTACATAAAAAATTCATTAATTGAAATTTATTTTTTAATGGATAAAAATTATATAAATAATGAAGTCAAAATTATATAAATAATGAAGTCAAAATTTTCAAACCCACTCTGTTATTTCCATTTAATAAATCATTCGGGACACCACCCCCCCCCCCCCCCCCCAATAGCTCCATCTCCTCTTTACATTCAATTTTAAAGTAGATTCTTCAGCTTTTTTAACTTTAACCCTATCCCTCTATTCTTTCCCCCCAAATGTTGGGCTATAGCCCTATCCTTCTATTCCCCCAAATTAAATGAGTAAAACAAAGTATGGGAAAACCTGAAAAATACTTTTAGCTGCCCTCTCAGATACCGGTACTACTTTTCAGCTAAGTGCTATTTTAAAAATTTAATTCTGTTTTCTCTGGCGAAGGCTTCTTGCCAACATGTTCGTTATTGTGTTGTGTTCCTTTTTTTCAGGTTTTCCCATACTTTAACTCATTTCATTTTTTGCAAACCTGATTGCATTCTCTCATCCTTATTACCGAATTCCCCCAAATTTTGGGTCATATGGCCTGATTGCAGTCTCTCATCCTTATTACCATATTCCCCCAAATGTTGGGTCATATGGCCTATCCCTCTATTCTCCCAACTGTTGTGTCAAATGGCCTATCCCTCTATTCCCCCAACTGTTGTGTCATATGGCCTATTCCTAAACCAAGCAATGATAAAAGGTCTTTGAACCCATATTGAATTCTCCAACACCCACAGCTACAGAAAGTTCATAGATATTTATGAAAGCCTTGACTGACAAAAATATGTTGGGGCATAGGAACCATATGAGTGAGTGAATGCACTTAAAGACGTTCTTTTTTCTATAACACAATCAATGCCAGATTTGGAGCTGTGGTCAGGATTTTGATTAATCTTTCAAAGGACACATCTACGTCTACAACCTCTGTATGGTTTTGTTCGGTATAAGCTGCCTTCACTTTATCCTCTGCACACTCGAACATCCTATCTTTGTAGCTTGGTTGAATATCTTCTGATGATTGTTAGGAACACAGACCTGTTTACCTTCAAACTCTCAAAATCGTACACTATCATCACAAAATCATTCAATACATTATCTTAATAGAAAAAATAAACATACAGTATATATAAGGAATACACCTCAAAATCGTACATTGTATGCCAAAATCGTAAGAGTAAACAGGTCTGGGAACATTAAAAAAACTTCCCCATACCAGCATGGCACTATTCAGTCACTAATGATGCTGCCACTGCTCTTTTGTTGACATCAAAGATTTTGCCATGGCATACAACTAGCAATGATAAATTTACATGTTGTTGCATGTTGCTTCTAAGAACAAAGCCAGTCCTGAGCATTTACTCTCATCACTTCCAATGATGAAGTGTGTCTCCTGGCATTCTGGGCATGGACACTTATGAAACAGCAGCTTGAATCTCTTAGTCTTGAGGGGCCATGATTTTCTGTATTTTGAAACCAAACAAAAAAAATTATTAGCTTTTGAAACATAAAATTACAATTAGGTTTAGGGAAAGGTAAATGGTATTGTGAAAAAACAAAAACTAAGGGAATGGTAACATTACTCTAATTAATTTTGTTTAGTTAAAAAAACAAACATCTTGAACCCTAGGATTTTAAAATTCATTCACATACTGACATACATCATTATCAAGCCAATATATCTTGTCAATGAAAACGAAAAATAAAAATTTAAAATATCATTCAAAATTATCACGTGTATAGACACAAACCTAAAGAAAGAAAAGGAACTTTTAGTAATAAATATATCATTTTCATTTCAATTTTGTATAATTTGGCATAAAGTAGCCTTTATTTTAAATCATAAGCCTACACCCACGTGTGCTTGTATCACTGTTTCATATAATAATTATGTAGTAGTATCATAAGACTTAACCTAGCTTAACATTCATCCAATGATAAAAACTAGCTACCAATATTTATGTTTAATTACATTATACATTATTTAATTTAACTTACCTACTCAAAGCAAGAAACCATGTTCAAATTAATCAAATTTGAACTTTTTTGAAGACTTCCAAATTAAAGTTAAACGGTTGATAAACGGTCATGCTAACTGGACGCAGTGATTTGGAATGATAATAGAAGACAAGTGTTGCATTGTGGGATTTTTTATTCAATCTGGGTCAAATAAAAAATGAGCTAACAAATGATAATCACAGGTAATCAAAAATTTAGATATCAATCAATTGGAATGCATGTATCAGCAAAATTATGGGTTACAGAAACAAAGAGTTCCTTGAAGGCTTATTTCTGGACATTTTAGTGGGCGATACCATTAAACAATAGACAGACTAAGGTTTCTATCAAGACCAAAAATGACTGGGTAACTTTGTAATTATATTATTAAAGATTATTTGACTCAGGCAACCAACTGCACAGTATTATTTTCACTATCTCGAACAACTTTTTAATGAATACATATTATATTTGATAAAACTGCAATAGAGTGGAGCCACCAAAGTGCGAAGTGGCGACGGACGGCTGTATTTAGTTAAGGGTGAAATAGAAATATTTAAAAAAAAATTATTAAATTATGTTTAACGTTTAATCAATAAATGTTAATACATTGCTCCAATGTAAATATCAATCAGTTATCACTTGATTACTTGAGAGTGATGATCCTGCAATGAGAATTTTATTAGGGTGCTCCATGTCCTCCAGACTGCCTTGTAATCTGATGACCACATGATTGAGGATATGAGACAACAGTGCCAACAGAAAAGCTGTTGCAGCAGTAATGTTGCTGGAACCTGGAGAAAGGTAGTAAAAATTGTTTATAATTTTCGCTACTTAAAATAAGTATAATATATACTAATATTTTTTACCTATGCAATATATAAAGGTTAATCTGTCATGAACAATAGTTAAAACTTCCAAAGGAGCTGCTAAATTTATAATATAAAATGCCAAGAATCTACTTTTTAAAAAGTTAAAGCTAAAAATAAATCATTAAAAAAATAGAAATGAAAACCACCTGGAGCTTACCACTCTTTTCCAATAGATGTATAGTGCATATAAGACAACAGACAATTTTAAACACAATGCCATTGTCAAGATATTGAAAAGATGAAGGGTCCCCAGGATCAGTAAACTCCTCCCCATCTTCTTCATCCTCCGCAGAGTCTTGCCAACCAGGATGATGCCTCTCTCTGGACTGATGTTGTGGTTCATAAAACATGCATAGGTTGAAATCTTGAAGAGTGTGTTGACATAACTGTTGCAACTCATTCATTTCAATGCTGAGGGTAAAATATAAGCTTTGATAAGTCTGTTACACATCTTTGACAGTGTCGTTGAATAACACTCTAAGATATAATATAGTGTTATAGATATATATAATACCGAATGATTCATGTTTGAATATTATATCATTAAAAAAAATTATCATTTTTTTGCAATCATGTTAGATCTTTAACACCAAATAATAATTTTTGTTACACTTCAACACAATCTTAAATTAGTGTGACAAATATGTCAAAACCACCCTTTTAATGAATAGATTAAAGTTGTAAATATATTTATAACTTACTTATTGGTTGAACTATGAAAAATTTCCAGCAGTTTTAAAAATCGAGTAAAAAATCTTTTGATATCCTGATGTCTGGAACAGATAAAAGTAAACAATATATTAGACAAGGTAGATCTAACAAAAAAAATTGCCCTTTCTGTGGTGTCACGGCCGATACAATCGGCATTGGCTGCTGGCAAAATCATCTTTAAAAATGCGAATGATTTAATGTTCATTGGTTAAGGGGAAATCCCTCTATATAAATGAGTTGCTTCCAATTTTCTTTACTCTGTGTGTTGATGTGCGTTTATCTGGGACTTTTTGTGATTAATCAGGTGTGAAATTTTTCTCAAATTTTTTTTTGACAGCCATAATGTCTGATACTGGAGAAGGCCCCACTCTAGTTTGCAAAATCAACAGACTTTCTATTGCTTTACAGGAATTATTTCAAATGAGTTAAAATGAAAGCAATGATTTCAGAGATATTCCACATGCTAGTATTGCTAGTAATGACAGTATTAGCTCTAGAGGTGATGGTGACCTAAGAGTCAGATATTGACAATTTTAGCCCTAAGCTTAGTCGTATTATTACAGACTAATTCGTTTGGGAAAGGGTGGAAATCGAACAGAAAAAAGACAAAGATTGGATCCCATATGTTTGTGTATATTCTGGAGTATTCATTCATAAAAATTGAATACTTTAATAACTTCAATTCAAACGGAATTTCTGAAGTAATTTTGTGCTTTCCCTTTGTATTTTGTATTACAGAAATTTGAAGGTAGTGAATGAAAAAAAATCTCAAATATTACAATTTTCAATATAATTACCTAAAGGTCAAGATCAACATACAATTATATAAAAACAAATTCTTTTCATACCATAAGATACCTTGTCCAATTTACTTTCAGAAAATGTATACTTGTAAGGGGCTCTCAATTCATTTGGTGTGGGATTATGTCATTTTTGACAAGCATATGAAAATGGCTTGACACTACACAAAAATGCACTTGACAATTATAGGGTTGCACTTGACAATTATAGGGTTAAAGCTAGTAGATTATCTATTCATGCAGTAGATTCAACATTTTTAGTTGACTTGTACCAACAAAACATTAACAACTATGTAATATTAGAACATAAGCAATGAGGAGCCAATAGTTGAAGACAAGATTTTGCTAAGCTGTAAGAATAAATTGATATTATCAAATTTGCATTATACTGGTTACTTTAAACAAAGTTACTTAAATGCACATTGTAAATCTGGCAACGTCAAGAGTTTTCTATACCTTTGTTCATCAGGGGGTAAATCTCTTGCTTGAGGGCAGTTGAGTTCATAAAATCTTTTTGTGTTCTTCTCAAAAAGTCGAGTCAAATTACCTCTAGCACCATCAAATGGTTTCTCACATGCAAGGCTGAAAGAGAAATTTATAATAATGAAATGTTACAACCACACTTTGCATGTACATTAATCAGTGTGAAGAGCCATGTGAAAAGAAGATTATAATGGGACTCCTATTACCCATTAAAATTGACAGATGTTTCATAAATTGAATACTTTACATTTCAGCTGATAGAAAGTAATATTTCTCTATGAACTAAGAGACTTTAATATTCTAACAAAAATCATTCCTTAATGTAGGGAAAATATAGTATTTATTTTAATTTATAAGTTGTTTAATGACAATATTCTTGAATTTGAACATTTGATCATGTGTGAAATAATCAGTACTCTGAGATCTTACCATCGTACATAATGGTATGCTGCTTCACAACCAGAGTAACGAGATCCAGCAAGAGTCCCTAACTGGTTATGTGGCATACCTAATAAAACAAAAATAATTGTTTTACATGAGTTCTAAAAAGTAGCTAAATTAATGTGTCAACACCATTAAATTGGAATTTGATAAAAGAAAGATGAGGAAAAAAATAATTGTTGCAATATTACCAATTTTTGTTCAAATTCTCTGCATAAGATAAATTGTAGTGAGCTTCTCTTTATAAGTATAAACAAAATGCACTCAAATACTAGCACAACTGATAGACATTAAAAATAAACAATTGTGGTCATCCTTATGTATTCAAGTATATAGAATAGGTAATTTTAATGGAATGCACAAACCTATTTCTGGAAATAGCATGAAAGCCTGGTGGTAATAGCGGTCGGCAGTTGTTGGAATCGACATGGGATCCACATCACAGATGTAGCGGGCTAAATGTAAATTGCATTAGTAAGCTTGGAAAAGTCATACATTTTTTTACAATATCCTATTTACTCCTTTAAAAAAATCAACTCATTTAATGTCATGGGTTTACAAAAACATCTAGCCAAAGTAATTAACTATTGCCAAATTCTGACAAGAAAAACTTTAAATAGCTATGAACTTACAGATATCACCTAAACAAATAAGACACCTATGGCATGCCCTTTGGGCCCACTCTTGCACACTTGGGTTGATTGCTTTAATACTGCTTGTGTCATTCCTTCGACCTAGAGACCAATGTTTAAAATCTATTTTATCAAGACATATATTAAACACTGAACAAAAAAGCCAATATTTCATTACTAAAATGCAAAAAAAAAAAAAAAAAAAATGTACACTCTTTTTTTCCCCCCCGCTTTTTTTGCTTTACAAATTGCAAGCACTTACTATAAGATTAGTTAGCTTAAAAATGATAGCCATTTGTTAAAAACACTACCTGTTCTCGGATCTGGCAATACATGGTAGTCAATGACACCTGCTAAGCAAAGTGAAAACTCTCTTTGTAGTCTAAATACCAGATGCTGATAATATCCTGCTGCAGCATCCAAGTGAGTTCTGTAAGCAGTTTCCACTGATCCATGATGTCTTACATGCTTCAATAAATTTTTTTTTAAAAATCCATTGAGTTATATAGATGAAAACTATAACATGTTAATACAAAAAAACACAGGAAAGTCTGTACATTAAATTGAGAGGGTAAAGAATTGACAAAATTATAAGAGTTTTACTGACATTTTTATGTATTGTGGAGAGTTTAGACCTTGGTAGTCGACCTGGGTGATACAGGGGTGGGGGAATCCCACAGTACGGAGATTGACCAACAGTCGTAGCGTATTAGATTACACCAGTAGGGGCTAGTTGATGTCCATTTAAACAGAGGAGGGCGTTAGGTAAATTTTAGTACCAATCCAGACCTGGTGATTACTAACCAACGGTTGTAGCTTTTCAGATTTCAATGTGACAAGGCAAGTACGAACATTATGGTGACAGTATTGGTTAGTTAATGCCCATTTAAACGGAGGGGGGCGTTAGGAAAATTTTAGTACCAAAGATGTAGAACTAGATTAGCCCAGGGGGGAATCTCTTGTGACGCCATCACCAATTTAGGGACTTATAAAAGGGGACAGTTAGACAGGACTAGGGAACCCAGCGGGACAGGGAAGAGGACAGAAGAAAGAACTCAGCCGGACAGGAAAGCTGACAGTCGGAGAGAACTCAGCCAGACAGGAGTCAGGGAAAGTTGTGAGGAACAGTATAGAGAGAGACAACCGGGAAAATCAGAGTTGAGTGCGAGAAGAGAGAAAGCCCATTAGAAGTAGGAGATCAATAAAAGAGCAAAGACTATAATGATCATCGAGTTGTCTGATTGCTGAAATACGAGCAACAGTTAAAGCAAGTGTTGGCATCCAAACAACGAAATAGAGAATGAAATTATAACAGGTACGAGCCAAGGTTCTCTATAGTATTGAGTTAAAAATAATGTAAAACTCAGGGAACAATAAAAGAAAATTAGAAAAAATGTTATAGTTCTTAGTTTTATCTTAAAATTCCTTATCAGTTTAATAATTTAAAAAAGCGTATTACATCTTTACTGTGTTTTACAACTTGAATGACATCGTAGAAAACCCTTCTCCATAAGACTTCTTCAGCCTTGCGTCCATACTCAATAGGGTTAAAAAACATTAGGCGCTCACAATGATCTTTCAACCTATTTGGACAGGGTTCATAATTAGATTTAAAAGTAAAAAAAAAAAATCAGTAATAATCAAAATAATTTAATCTAAATTCTAAAAATAGATGACCTTTCAACTTTCAATTCCTTTCTCTGATGGGTAAGGTCAATTACAAGAGTCATAAAATTATAACAGGTTATTAAATTACAGATAAACTAAAACAAAGACATTATATTAAAATGTGAGTCCAGTTAATCAATATCTTCAATTTTAAAAACAAATTTTATTTTAAAATTTATTTTGTGTTACTATGTTTTATGCTTTTCATTACGTGTAAAATAAAATTTGTTCAATGTTTAGAAAAAAAAACAACTGAATCTTTTTAAAACCCTTAATCAGAAACCTAAAACTATATTTATAATAGATTCTAATTTTAATGAGAAAAACGTTTTAAGTTAGTTGTTTGGTTGCTCAGTGCTACTGAAACCTGTTTTTTTTTTTTTACATTTTAAACTTTTAATAAACTTTACAGAAAAAGCGGAACACAAGAATGCTAAAAATTATCATAAATATTATTTTTTTTTACAAATTTATATATGATAATAGAATAAAACAATTACTTATTTCTGAGTCCCACAGCATCTTGCCTGAACACTTCACGATAAGCCTTTTTCTCTTTGTTGATACTATCAAGACGTTTGATAGACTCCAAAGCCGCCCTGTTAGAAGTCACAAATTTAGCATCATAGCAGTTTGTTTACCCACTCCCACTTTTAACATAATTTACAAATTACAAATATAATAAAAAATACGCCCAGTGTTTATTTCAAATTTGATTCACATTTCTTTCATTGTTATATAAGATCTTTCACATCAACCTCTTGAGATAAATTCACAACTGAGGAGATCAAATTAACCATAACTAATTAAATAAATATATGCCCAAATCACAAGGTCTAATAATGTTTTGTTAAATGAAATTTATTATTTCTGACTATAAATAAATATACACATAGCTCTTTTGCTTTGTTTCTCTAAACTATAAGTAATAAAACTAGTTTAAGTAATTTTCCCCCTTTAACACAAGTTAAAACTTATTATTTCTCTATAAAATCTTGATTTTGATACTGTAACACCACAGAAACTGTCATAACGGCCATCATGACAGTTCTTATTGTAAAGAATTTGGCACACCTCCAAATGCTGGTCCCAAATGTCAAATAGTATACTTTACGTTAGAAAGTGCCAGATCGCCATAATAAATGGTGACGTAGCTGATTAAATGGAGTTGTCTTGCAGACTAATCGCTTGTAACAATATAAAAAAATACCAAGGCTGGAAGTGCTGGTTCATATTGCAAATAATGTTTTGCCAGGAAACTTTCTGCAAAATTACAACACAATGCTGAAGGCACTGTATTACAGCATGCTTTGGTTAGTGTGGCTTGCTGAACACAGTCTCATAACTGTCAGCATCCCATGTCTTTAGTACAACATGCTGAGTCACCTGATACAATGCGACATGCAGTGTATACAACGGGTCATTTTTGCAAACTGTGACCTTAGCCATGACCCTCTGATCTCGTAGGCCGTAGCTTAGCACACAGAAAACCGTCATGATGATATTCTATTGGGTTGACAAAGTGAAATGCAAGCTTGTCATGCTTTTTGATAGCATTGAAAGTTGTAGTTTATAATGGTGTCTCAACTTTCAATGCTTTTTTATTTTATTTTCCGTTAACATATTGGTGTCTAAAACTACCGCAAGTTGTAATGGGGGAATGAATTATGGAGCAAAACTTTGGTATCAAAATTGTACAGCTGCTTAGTGACTTCTAAAAATAGATTTCAAATGCCCATTACTAGATCTTATAGAATATGCCAAAATCTAACACTGCTCTGTGAAGGTGCTTAGAATGCATATTAAAAAATATGTTGTCTTGAAAAAGGAGTTAGAATCAACGCCGATAACATTAAAATCATCCATCAAATTTATATGCCAAGAGTTCATTGGATAGGCACTCCAACTCAAATTTTCAAATACATCAGACATACACAAAGAGCATGTCATTGGAAAGAGCTAGCTCTAAGCTTTCCAATGACACCAAGATAATATTTCTATGGCTTATAGGAGAAAAGTTATGAATTTTTTAGGGATTTATTTTTCACCACTATTCGGCTTTGTATTTAATTTTTAAAGCTGTGATCGCATTATTACACTTTTTGTACTATTTTGCTTGTAACTTTTTAGCTATTTAAGTTAGAGTTCTCAGATTTCGAGGAGACATTTACAATACAATGTGTAACAAAACAAAACACATGAATTGTGAATTAACTTATTATATTTTATTAAATATGATTTTATGAGCATATGGCGTGGATAACGACAATTGGCGGAAAATTTAATTTTTTTAAAAATGACATAATTACTAAACCAATAAAGCTACTGCTATAAAACTTTCAATACAAACAGATAATGTCCATCTAAAAGTAAGGCACATTTAAAATAAATAAAATACAGATCAGGAAAATTTAGAAAAAATATTTCACGAAAAGCAACCACGGCCGATACAATTTTACATTTAAATACGTAACTTTTATTAAACTAATAAAGCTACTGCTATAAAATTTTCAATACAAACAGATAATGTCCATCTTCAAGTAAGGCACATTTAAAATAAATAAATACAGATCAGAAAAATTTATGCAATTTTAGAAAAAAATATTTCATGAAAAGAAACCACGGCCGAGACATTTTTACATTTAAATACATAACTTTTAAACTAATAAAGCTACTGCTATAAAATTTTCAATACAAACAGATAATGTCCATCTTAAAGTAAGGCACATTTAAAAAAAATAAAATACTGATCAGGAAAATTTATGCAAATTTAGAAAATATATTTCTCAAAAAGCAAACACGGCCGATACATTTTTACATTTAAATACGTAACTTTTAAACTAATAAAGCTACTGCTATAAAATTTTCATTACAAACAGATAATGTCCATCTTATTCAAATGTTGCAAAAGCAATTAAAATCATGCTATACAAAATTCAAAAATGCTATGTAATCTTACGACATTGATGTGAGTCTTTAAGCATAACTTTTAAACTAACAATGCTAATTCAATAAAATCTTACGTACAAATAGACAGTGACAATTTAAATATAATAAAACATCCAATGCAATATTGCAATCCATGGTTCACAGCAACAGATAGTGTCCTAGTCCACAGCAACAGAATGTATCCTTGTGCACCTGAAATATTGCAATCCATGGTCCACAGCAAAGGATAGTGTCCTAGTCCAGAGCAACAGAATGTATCCTTGTGCACCTGAAAATATACAAAATATTAAAAATTGAACTTTAAAATGAGTGAGCTGAAAATTCAAATGAATTTCATCAAAACACACAAACAAAATAAAAATCTCCCATAAGAACATCAGAAATTAAGTGTGACAATGTTGTCAACCTGAAAGTATACAAATTATTAAAAATCAACTTTAAAATGAGTGAGCTGAAAATTCAAATAAATTTCATCAAAACACAGAATTAAACAAAATAAAAAATCTCTCATAAGAATATCAGAAACTAAATGTGACAATGTTGTCCACCTGAAAGTATACAAAATATTAAAAATTTGATTTTAAAATGAGTGAACTGAAAATTGAAATAAATTTCATTAAAACACAACTAAGCAAAATGAAAATTTCCCAGACTTCTTAACATACCTGACTGAATCTCAAATAAACTCCTTCTCTTCCCAGTCCATGGTTTTGTTGACCAGAGCTTTAACCTTGACATCAACAAAACCGGTCGAAGCATTAGTTTAGGGGCTCTTTTAAATTGGGCAGAAACTGTCTAAAAAAATCGTGGACATGGTTTGCGGCTCTGGAGCTCCAGCAACACTTCATCCTCATCGATTGGTAGATTAAAAACATCTTCCTCCATCGTCAATATCAATTTGGGTTGTTTGTTGATCAGGAAATGATAATTAGTAATTCTGAAGAAAAAAAAATATCAGGAGTACTACTTAGGATTATTATGAATACATATAAATAATAATTAAATAATTTTAGATCGGCCACACAATGTTCTTTAGTTTATGTACATTTATAGTTGTTTAATAACTTAGTAATACAGGCTAGTCTATCTTCAGAATTCATTGCTCATCGCATGTCAGCACACGTAGATCTCTTTGTCGTCTTATTTACATGTATTAATACTATTATTGACCCAAAGCATGCTCTAATATATGAACTATATAAGGCCTAAAGTGTAATTATAATCAAACTATTAACTGATAATGCAGGATTTAATAATTAAGTCATTTAAGTTGTTCCAAAAGTCAAAGTCTTTGTACTAAGTCTTATTTACATGTATTATTGATTCAAAGCATGTTCTTATATTATATATGAACTATATTAGGCCTAAAGTGTAATTATTAATAAAAACCAGTTATGAAAAGTGTATATTTATATTCAAACAACTAAGTTATAATGCAGGAAATATTTATCTAGTGGTTTAAAAAAGGTTTTAATTAATAATAATCACTGTTTACATTAGAGATATATCACTTCCGGTAGACTCCGGTAGATCGAGTGGAAAAAAATGGCCGCGGCTTGGAAGCCTTGAATTTTTAGTCACGTTAGTCAAGCTCTAATAAAGTTGTGTGATGATCAGTACTCTTTTAAAAAAGTGTTTCCCCTTTAAAAACATATAAACTATACGTACAAATAATTTCCAAGTCCGAACACGATATAAATAAAAATATTAAGCACAACAAGCTCACTTACCCTAATCAACCTTTCCATTGATCGTCTCAGCGTGGTCAGATCTCCTATTTATTTATACCCCCGTAACCGGCATGCATCGAGGCTTCAAATTAAAATAAGGAAATTCCGCTATTTTTAGAAATGACGCAAAACAACGCTTAACACCGACATCTACCGAAAACGAAAAGCGCCAGCTCATCACAGCGATCGCCGCTCAGCGGCCTTCGTTTTTCTAACGCCAGCGGCGAAGTATTGGGGTGCCTACATTGGACAATGGGACATCCATATATAATATAAGCAAAAATAACTACATATTTTCATACCCCTTTCTGCACCCTGTATATGTAAGGGGCGTCACCAGATGAGAATGTACCTAAATTTATGCATAAATTCTACAATAATTATCCTGATAGTCGCTAATAGAGCCAACTGTCACCTAAAAATCTGTTAAATCCTTGATTTCTTATTAGACCTGTTAAGGCTGCAAAAATATCACCACATTGATTTGGAGTTATAAGCATTTTAATGCTGTGTTTTCATAAATAGCTCACTAAATATCACTGTAGTAATATTTAGCCTAGTGACAACACACTAGTCTTTCCGTGCTGGTGTTGTAATTATTTCATTCTGCAACATGATTGGTGGGGGGAAAATATTTTTTAACCGGGTCTCTTAACGTTATAGTCCTGAATGGTCTCAGCAAAGAATCGTTAAGGACGTCTAAAAATTATACATTGTACGCCAAAATCATTAAGAGTTAACAGGTCTGTTCCAAGTCATAACTTATTTTAAAAATTATAATTAATTAACCAATACAAATTTGCCAAAAATTTGCCTCCGTCATATTAATGAAAATGTAACTCTAATAAAAAAAATAAGGGGAGTGAATCCACGCAAATGACATCACGGATACGCTCGTCAAAATCAGCCCAGTTAAGATATTAATTAAGAAAAAGCCTAAGGCCTAACTAACTAAAAGTTTCACTTAAAAAACTAAATCATGAAATTTATGAACTAAAAAGTAAAAGTAACTTATATTTATTATTGGTAAATTCAGATAGGCTAGGCCTATGCCTATACAATTATACTATTTATACATTATAATTTTTTTATTTTTTTTTTTACCGATAAACACGTTTTGCCCTATCTGTGTCAGATTTAGAGCCATTGCTGGGTTCTGCTCTTTTCTTCATTGCATTTGTCAAAGGTAAAGATCATGCAGATGAATAATTATGCTTAATCCGCGTTCCAAAGCATTAGGCCTTACTATGAGAATCATTGTGACGGCCATTTTGGTAAAGTATCACGTGACATTTCTAAAAAAAATTAGAATTTTGACAATAATGGCAACGATAAAAATAAAAATTATTTGCATAACAAACTCATTAAAAACAATATTAATTTATTTAACAAAAAGATATTTTAAATTAAAATTTGACGAATACATCTTATTTTTATAATTATAAGCATAGGCATTACTAAAGATGATTATTTTATTTTGTTTTAGTTCTTAACCTTGTTATTATTTTTTTACATAAGCTTTCTTAGTTTCTAGTGAAAATGGCAGCTCTTCTGATTCTGAGACATACAAGCATGAGCGTATCCAAAGCAAATACATTAATAAATATGCCGTATGTCAAACATTTTAAGCATTCATACCTAAGTTCAGGACCTCAAGTTGCAATATGTAAGTGCTTTGATATTAATTCAATGCTTCGATCCTGTATGTGTGGTGGAAGACTTCTTTCGACTCGTTCAGAAACCAGAACATTGCATCAGCTGTGTCCTGAAAAAGGTTACAGTTACAAATGGTTTTCTAAAGGTCTAACAAACAACACTAATTTTAAGTCCGGAAGATTTGTTTCAAAGTTAACATCTTATTCAGTTCATAAACACTCCAGGTCTGTTGCTAATTCTTCAGCTTTATTACGTTCATGTAACAATACAATTCTAAGACTCCGTGGGAATCCTACTACTACTTCCACAATTAGAAATATTTCAACAGCATCATCCCTTTCACAAAAAAAAAATGATGATGACGATGGAGAAAGTAAATTTAAGGAGTCAGATTCTCAAGCATCTGTAACAGAGGAGCCACAAGAAATGGTCAACAACTTCAATCCCATTGGGGCATTAACCACAATGTCTGTGCCAGAATTTCTTCCTATTGTTCCAGTCATTGCAATAAGTAGAAACCCTGTCTTCCCAAGATTCGTCAAGATGATAGAGGTATAACAATTCAAAACATTTTTAACTAGTATAAATAATGTACTTTTAAAATCATAAACTACAAAAAGACATTTATTTAATAAACAATGACACATTATTACCCCGTTATTGGCTAAGATTAGGTACTTCGGTAAAGCAAGGGAGTAAAATCCGACTTTTTAATTTTTTAATATGATTATAAATTCATTTAATAAATGAGTCCTTTTGACATGTAATTGAGTTCAGCTTCCGCCTTTTCACTTTGGAAGACATATTGGCCTACATTACATTTCAATCCAGCTATTTTGCATTTTCAATCGATCTTTATTTTGAAAATCATTGGTATATATAAGGCATCTTTGCATACAAAATTTTTTGTGAAATAAAAAGAGCTGATCTTTCATATTACATAGTGAAAAGCATTAAATATTGAAGTATCTTTGTGCCAATTCTCATTTATGTAGGTCGTGTCAATCGTCTGATACGCTTGTCCCTGTAACCCGCATTACCTTAAGGTTGCTCAGCCTAATTTCGACATGGCGTGGGCCACGCCCCCTTTTTAATTGCGGAAGATGCAGATACTTGGGAAATATTTAATTATTACCACTATTTACATCAAAATATTTGATAAATTATGTTTTTTTTTTAAAGAATAATATTTTAATTTGAGGTTTAAAAAACCGGTAGAGTCCATATTATAAATGATCATAATTTGCAGTGTGCAAAATGTCATGGCCATGCGCATGGGCAACCATTCACAGTCAATTGCATAATGGCTATACCGTAGTATACTATCTCAGTGTTTTCAGTCATAAAAGGTTGCTGTGTGCAAAAACTATCACACCATTGGTCAGGGAAAGCTTTAATTAATTAGTCATGTGCCAAAGTTGAAAGTTCAAAATAAGTAGATCCCAAACAGTATTTTAGGGGATGCATTGCCTTTTATAGACTATACCGGTATAATGGACTGGACTCCGTAGCTTTGGTAAACAGAAAAGCCTTATATTAATACATTATATTAAATTTACTGATATACATTGTGCATAGTTAGATAAATTATAATGTATATATAATTGTCTAGCATTATTTTTAATACAGTATAACTTCGGTAAATAAAAGTCGTAAAAAATTATCATTAAAACGATAGTTTTTTAGCTCATGACGCGAACAGCAGAATTGGGTCACAGAATGTGGCGATGCGGTCCATGTTAAAAAATGACAAACAATGTCGTACTTTAAAAATTCATAACTTTAAAACTACAACAGCTAAAAATATGATTTTGGTGTTATAATTCCAGACCTGTTTACTCTTACGATTTTGGCGTACAATGTACGATTTTTAGATGTTTTTTTACGATGGTGCACCCAGACGCGCTGAAACTACAATTTTCAGAGACCAGTTGAATTTTTAAAAAAAATTTCCGATAAAAAAAAAATATATACATTTTCGGGTTTGAAAGTTTTAACCCTTTCTAAAAAGGATCTGGCAGTGAATGGACCGAGAAAAACAATAGGTTGTCTTTTTTTTTTTAAAGTTGGGATCATCCTTCTATGTAGTATATTTGCACTGATGGGGAGGTGGGGGTTGTCAAGGAAATTTGTGGCATACGAAACACATGGGTAGGGGGATTGGTAGGGGTGTCAAAGGTTATAAAAATATCACCGCAACGTATCATATTGATCGCGATGGTCATATTGTTTTGTCATGGTGAACTAGCTTTTTGCATCAACAGTAACATTTAGACTAGTCGCCTTAGCGACAACTTCACTCACCATCCCCTTTGAAGGCTCCCAAGCCTGTGACGTAGTTTTGTTACATGATTATTTTGTTGGTCTGAACCGCGGCGATTGTGAAAAAAGAGAAAACTAGAGATTGTTTTTAAATAAAATACATTATCCAACTGTTCTGCACTGGAATGTTGGATTTGGAAATATTTTATATGATCTAGTCAGCGGAATTTAAAAATAGTTTTAGAACTCACAAAGCAGCTCTATCCCCTCAACGATTTTTAATACAAAAGTTTGGATTTGGAATCACAATTTTTTCCCCCATTAATGAGGGTGGGGAAAGGTTCGTTCCGCCGAGCGAAATAATGACGTCACAGCATGGAAAGACGTGTGGGTGGATTCCACTGAACACGCTATACAAGTAGTTATCAGACATAATGTAGGCTGTGTTTTGAGTTATTTACTATTATGATACTGTATTGTACGATTTTGAGACAATATTGTACGATTTTAGAAGTTTGAGGGTAAACAGGTCTGTAATTCTGTAAATTATTTTTGAGTTTATGCGCAATATTTTCAAGAGTTCTTTTTTCTCTCCTTTTGAAGTCAATATGCCATTGTTGATAGATTAACACTTAATCTTAAGCAAATATCTAATCTTATAAACGTATATAGTATTGCCATGTGCAATATGTAAAAAAAAAACACAACTATTATTTAGGGAAGCGGTAGAAAGGGATCATGCAGGTAAGGGGTGACTTCAGCTATTCGTCAGATCATGTCGTGTGTCTGAAATTTATAATTTTAGGTGTCCCCAAATGTTAAATATTCTTATTATATCTTGTTTGGTCCCTACCGCTACGTTGATTAGTACCATTATGTCTAAGGTATGATGACTCGTAATAGTTATACTATTCTACTCTCTACTCACACGAATATTATTAAGCCACTCTCACTCACGTCCACTTCTAGTACTACGTGACTTAAGGACACAGGTGGTTCAGCCACGAATAAATATTTAATTACAAAGTTTGACAAAATACTTTACGCATACAAACATAAAGAAATCAAATGGTGATACAGTTCCATTACGGATATTACATGCGACTGGATGGTGTGTTGAACGGTACTTCTTCTGGGCTGGCCTCTACACACACGCCACGTCCAATAACACACAACAAAGACTCCAGGCTGTCAGCGTCCTCCGCTTATGAATGGGCTCCGTTTCTCACACGCTGGCCCTAGTCACGGGCGAATGGGTTGAATAGGGTCAAATTCTCGTCACTGTTGACCCGGTCTTGCTTATGCTAATTTCTACTACTACTATGTGGGCCTCGCCCTACGCTCTAGCTTTCAGCGTTTGTCTGAGCTGACCTTCTGCTCGTACTCTCAACCTTACTGCATTCACTCTAGATTATATTATATTATATAATATAATCGTATATTAACCTAAACCTACTTTACTCAACTTAACTGGCTGTAAATAAGAATAAGAATAAATACAACACATAAACTACAATAGAGAAAAACATTCCTAAATCATTAGTAATGATTTATCATAATCTAACAGTACTAGAGTAACTAATTACAATCCTAACATTTCTTACTAACATTATAATATATATTATTAGGCAACTAACAATTATCAATACTACTATTACTAACCAGACAACTCTTAGGTTACGCAAACCATAGCAGCAAAGGGAAGTCTACCAGGCTCTTCTTCGTCAATCAATGTGAGAGACTGAGCACCCGCATGCTTCCAACTTATAAAGGCCCCTTAGCCCTGAGTAACAAAGCTCGGTCAGTGCTCTACTAACCCTTTGCTTACAAAGCCTGGTCAATACTCTGGCGACGTGCGAGTTTAACTGAACTGTTTCATTGTCCTAAGTTGTGGTAACTTTCCATTGCGAATAAGACTAAGCTATTCCACGGTCACAGAACCTGGAAAGTTTTCATTGTGTCTGATACGACCCTTAGGTCACGTACCCTTACGGCTAAACCCTAATTGGGTTATGTTGGGAAAGTCCTGAATTAGGAATGTTCCAGTGATTCTCACACTGGTGAGACCCAACGGGCCTCAACACTGAGGAATACAATAAAGCAGGATAATTAATTAAATCAATTTGTCTTTTATTTCTATTTATTTTGTCAATTTTAAAACTATTTTTTATTTGTACACTTGTATTGCACACTTATAGGGTAACCTATTATTTAGAAGGGATCTTGAGTTATATTCCCAAATATGTCTGTTAATATGTTACTCAGCCCTAATTTTTTTTTGCAAGTAAATATGGTCATAATTGCATGTATGTAAAACACCAAGGTCAAAATCTATGTGAGGAGAATGTACATTGGTGATATTTTTAACAAATATCTTTGAGCAAGGACTAGTCACTATGTTATCAAGTAGCAACGAAAGTGAAAGCAGGATTAGGTCACCACATGTCATAGTGCACTCCATATAGTTAAAGGACAAATCAACTTGCTTTTTAAAAATTCATTGCTCAAAAACTACTACTAAAGCTAGAAAGTTAACTATGTTTGTTTCATTTTTTAAATTTCAAGTTTGCTCAATACTGTGAAAATTATGGGGAATTTTTATTTTACTACCAAAGCCGCTTTAGTTATGATTAGGCCTATGTAAAGATGGATGCATTATGCTATATCCATCGCATAATATGCTTAGGGCATACCTCGCTCTGCTCAACACTTGCTTAATTTTAAAATTAGACCTTATTTTAATATGCAAGTTTTGACATTTCAATAGGCATCTGATTGAAAAGGGATAGATATAAACTTGTCCTTTAGTTCTAGTCTACTTTAAAAAAATTAAATAGGGTAATTAGGACTTATACTAAAGACAGAAGATGCCCTTTTGCTTGCCTCATGCAAGTGAACAAATGAAATTATAATAAGTTGATTACTTTATTACATCAAACACTTATATTACTATGTAACTATAAGCTATAAGTTGTTTGTTGACATTTTCATATAAATATCAAAGCCTGGGCCTGAATATTACGTGTTTTACAGGTTACTCATCCTGCATTAATGGAGCTTTTGCGAAGAAAGATTAAGTTTAACTTGCCCTACGCTGGAGTCTTTTTAAAGAAAGACGACAGGTAAAGATTATGTAATAATTCTAGAGTAACTTATAAATTTTGTCATAGATAAATCACTAACTACTATAAGAGAAACTTGTAAAGACTTACCTTATTTTATTTAAATAAACAGTAATGAATCAGATGTCGTTGATCACCTGGATGATGTATACAGAGTGGGAACCTTTGTTCACATCACAGAGATGCATGATCTGGGGGACAGACTTCGCATGATAGTAATGGCACATAGGAGGTAATGACTTTTAAACAATAACATCTGAAATCTAAAATAGGGTGCTATTTTACTCAAAATTTCCATTTCTTCTTTTTAAAAAAATTTATGCCCAATTCAGCTGTCAACTTAGTTGATATTTTGGTGTGGAGTTAAGTATGACATTGAGTAGAATAGATATTGTTGGTTCCAATAGATTATTTAGTCATATGCTTAATTTTTAAAGGGCTATATCTCTTCTGTTCAATTCAATAGCAAAAAAACTCTTGGATTTATTATTCAAAATTATTTGCTAACGTGTGTGCCTACAGTAATATTTATAAAATAATATGAAAACCATTCTGTGCATGGTAAAAAAATTGATTGTAATTATTGTTTTAAACATAAATGATTGTGATGATTACATTTGTTGTGATTGTGAGTCAATGAGACTTTTGTAAGAGAAAAATGTCATCCTATGATCCATTCTTAAGTCAAAAACTATATCTATGAAAATTAAGGAAAGAAAAAAAAATGTTGTTTGGAGATTAAAAAATATAAAGTTTTCAGTGAAGTGGCATTGCCTCAAGCATCAGTAGGCATTGAGCATTAAATTAATTCATGATACAAGTGGTAGTTCTCCATTCATCTAGGCACCTTTGATTTACAAATAGTCTTTATAATAAATATCACAATTTTCTGATTTTTAAAAATTCTCAATAAATAACTATACAAATTTAACTTCTTTTTAAAAAGAAAATTAGTATTTTTCAACGTTATTTTGCGTTTGAAGCATATTAATTTAATGAAATGCACAGATTCAATGTTTAATTCAATTTGTTTCATATTTAAACATGACCCCCCCCTAGCATAAATGGTTCCATCACATAATGCAATGAGTGCATATTTAGTTGGTTTTGAGTCAGCACACAAACAAAAACAAATCATGAATTACCTTAATGAATGGAACTCATTTGTGATTTGAAAACCCCTGGTATATGACACATCTTTTTCAATTGCATGAGAACAACTTGAGAGTATGATTTTTAAAAACTTTCTCTCAATCGTAGAATAAAAATAACTGATCTGGGTGTGGAGGAAGATACTGAATCTGTACAAGACTCAGGTTAGTCTATTATTTTATTTCAACATGAGTTTTAAATAGCTGCTTAAGCAGTTTTTTTGACATTAGAAATGTTATTCTCCTTGTTTTGAAGCTCTGCTCCGTCAGTTAAGCTTTCTATAAATTGTTAAAATTTTATCATAACTCTGAAAAAGAGAAATTTGATCCCTAATTTAGCGAAATAAGCAAAGCATATTAAATTCACCAGCTCACGATAAAGCAAAACGAAAAAGTAGGCGTCGAAATGGAAAAAAAGAATCAGAAACTATAAAAAAAGATGACGCCGCTCCTTCATCACGTACCACAGGATCATCATCTTCAGGTTCATTTTCAATAGGGAGTATTTTTGGAGCATCTAAAGACTCCAGTCCCAAGAAAGCTAAAACACCTAGTTCACCATCACATGTTCTGCTCGTTAAGACAGAGAACATAACTCATGAACAATTTGAAAGCAATGATGAAATCAAGGTAAATAGTTTTCTGTATTTACTTTAGTTTGGTGCTCGTTTATGAACTCATTATATATCTACTCAAAAAATATATATGTTGTTTTAACAAAAAGGCAAATGACAAAAGATTTTCAATGCTCTTCCAAGTTTGTAAGTGCATAAATAAAAATTATGAAAGAAAACAAAAATTAAGTTCAAAATGAAAAGTCAGGTATGCTTGATGTTAAATGTCAATAGACAAGGAAATGAAAGGAGAACCAAACTATTACCCAGTCATTTGATTCACATTCAGAAAAAGAAAGAGGTCACATAAAAATCCATCTCTCCTACAGATACTGTTATTTTTTCATGCAATTCATTGTCATTCAAAGAAATGATGCAAACTTAATTTGATAACTTCAAGTTTTACCCCCCTTACCTTTCCTTGAAAGATTTATTATGTGGAAATTAGCTTAAAAATAAATAAACAGTTAGGGTTTCATATTCTCATTATCTTTGAAAGGAAATTTGCATTATCAATATTTTTCATTTTTATATTTTTCAGGCATTAACATCTGAGGTTGTAAAAACAATAAGGGACATCATTGCCATGAATCCTTTGTACAGGTCAGCATAAAAAACTATTTGATTTTTTCTAATGATGTTTGATCTGTTGTCTTGTGTTTGTTAATGCTACCTTTGAGTAAAGGAAACATTTTGTTCATTTCCCATCTTCCTTCCACAGAGAGAACCTGGCACAAATAATCCAGGCAGGACAGAGAGTGATAGATAACCCAGTTTACATTAGTGATTTGGGTAAATTTACCTTCTCTTTCCTATTCTTAATTCTGTTTATTCAATACTGTACATCTTAAGTTTGGAGGTTAAGATATGTTAGATCATCATATCTTGTTTGATTAAACTATTAATTGAAACATACTATAAAAGCACTGAATTAAATTTAGCTCTATTTTCAATTAAAAAATTATTTGTTGCCCTCTTCAAAGGTGCTGCCCTTACTGCAGGTGAGCCACATGAGTTGCAAGAAGTGTTGGAAGAAAGAAATGTAAGGGGATAAACTTCAACCACTTTTCATAATGTCCAACTACTCTTTTCTAAGTTACGCAGATAATGCTATGCCATAATTAAGAAGAAAATGTTTAAAAATTATGACAACTCCCCTACCAATTTTTTCATTAAATTTGACTTTTTTTCTGTGAATATTTTAATTTATGACAATTAAGAAGTGGGATTAAGTACATTACATAAACTATGAAAGTTTAATCATTTTATTTTGTACCATAGGTGTGTTAGTTTTCAATAATTTTTACTTTTGGTTCATTGATCATTATAAAACTTCCCATCTATAGATAGCCAAGAGGCTTATGTTAGCACTGTCCTTGCTAAAAAAAGAATTTGAGTTGAGCAAATTGCAACAACGTATTGGAAAAGAAGTTGAGGAGAAGGTGAAGAAACAGCACAGGGAATATATTTTACGAGAGCAGCTCAGAATCATCAAAAAAGAATTGGGTCTTGAAAAAGATGACAAAGATGCCATAGATGAGAAATTTCGATCACGGCTGAAGGTGACTTTTGCTTTGTACCTTTTATGACCGTTTCAAAAGTCTGATATTTTATTAGCAGAAGTATTTATGTAGAATATTCTCCATGAGTATCACTGCCTTGGATTGGCATTGAACTATGCTCTGTCTCTCTGTTTAATGACAAGTTGATCAATCTCAATGTTTCATTTGATTTCTGTTGTAGAACAGTGAAGTTCATTGTAATGTGTTGCTCCAAAAACTCTAAATATCTTGAATTTTTTTTTCTTGTTTTTGTTATTTAAGGACTTGAATGTTCCACCGCATGTGAAAGAGGTTATAGATGAAGAACTCACCAAGCTATCACTATTAGACAATCATTCATCTGAGTTTAAGTAAGTTATAGATGAAGAACTTTTAAGTAAGTTATAGATGAAGAACTCACCAAGCTATCACTATTAGACAATCATTCATCTGAGTTTAAGTAAGTTATAGATGAAGAACTCACCAAGCTATCACTATTAGACAATCATTCATCTGAGTTTAAGTAAGTTATAGATGAAGAACTCACTAAGCTATCACTATTAGACAATCATTCATCTGAGTTTAAGTAAGTTATAGATGAAGAACTCACCAAGCTATCACTATTAGACAATCATTCATCTGAGTTTAAGTAAGTTATAGATGAAGAACTCACCAAGCTATCACTATTAAACAATCATTCATCTGAGTTTAAGTAAGTTATAGATGAAGAACTCACCAAGCTATCACTATTAAACAATCATTCATCTGAGTTTAAGTAAGTTATAGATGAAGAACTCACCAAGCTATCACTATTAGACAATCATTCATCTGAGTTTAAGTAAGTTATAGATGAAGAACTCACCAAGCTATCACTATTAGACAATCATTCATCTGAGTTTAAGTAAGTTATAGATGAACTCACCAAGCTATCACTATTAGACAATCATTCATCTGAGTTTAAGTAAGTTATAGATGAAGAACTCACCAAGCTATCACTATTAGACAATCATTCATCTGAGTTTAAGTAAGTTATAGATGAACTCACCAAGCTATCACTATTAGACAATCATTCATCTGTGTTTAAGTAAGTTATAGATGAACTCACCAAGCTATCACTATTAGACAATCATTCATCTGAGTTTAAGTAAGTTATAGATGAACTCACCAAGCTATCACTATTAGACAATCATTCATCTGAGTTTAAGTAAGTTATAGATGAACTCACCAAGCTATCACTATTAGACAATCATTCATCTGAGTTTAAGTAAGTTATAGATGAACTCACCAAGCTATCACTATTAGACAATCATTCATCTGAGTTTAAGTAAGTTATAGATGAAGAACTCACCAAGCTATCACTATTAAACAATCATTCATCTGAGTTTAAGTAAGTTATAGATGAAGAACTCACCAAGCTATCACTATTAAACAATCATTCATCTGAGTTTACGTAAGTTATAGATGAAGAACTCACCAAGCTATCACTATTAGACAATCATTCATCTGAGTTTAAGTAAGTTATAGATGAAGAACTCACCAAGCTATCACTATTAGACAATCATTCATCTGAGTTTAAGTAAGTTATAGATGAAGAACTCACCAAGCTATCACTATTAGACAATCATTCATCTGAGTTTAAGTAAGTTATAGATGAAGAACTCACCAAGCTATCACTATTAGACATTCATTCATCTGAGTTTAAGTAAGTTATAGATGAAGAACTCACCAAGCTATCACTATTAGACATTCATTCATCTGAGTTTAAGTAAGTTATAGATGAAGAACTCACCAAGCTATCTATATTAGACAATCATTCATCTGAGTTTAAGTAAGTTATAGATGAAGAACTCACCAAGCTATCACTATTAGACAATCATTCATCTGTGTTTAAGTAAGTTATAGATGAAGAACTCACCAAGCTATCACTATTAGACATTCATTCATCTGAGTTTAAGTAAGTTATAGATGAAGAACTCACCAAGCTATCACTATTAGACATTCATTCATCTGAGTTTAAGTAAGTTATAGATGAAGAACTCACCAAGCTATCACTATTAGACAATCATTCATCTGAGTTTAAGTAAGTTATAGATGAAGAACTCACCAAGCTATCACTATTAGACATCTGAGTTTAAGTAAGTTATAGATGAAGAACTCACCAAGCTATCTATATTAGACATTCAAATAAGTAATTTTTATTGCCATTGATTTGTTAGCCCTTTTTTTTATTACAAATAAGTTCAATCTGGAAATGTAAAAAAAAAAAAAAAGTTGTTACAGCAGTCTTCTTTTTCCTTGTGGTTTGAATTTGTTAACATGTGAATTTAAGTGTGACACGCAACTACTTGGACTGGCTAACTGGACTGCCATGGGGTAAATACAGCGAGGAAACACTCAGCCTAGAGAATGCACAGAAGATTTTGGATGAGGACCACTATGGCATGGAAGATGTCAAGAAAAGAATTTTGGTATGTTGATCTATTTAGTGAATGTTTTCTTGGCTTTCATTTAGCTTTTTATCTGTTTTGTACACCTTAAAATGTTTTAATATTAATTTCCATGGAATGACGATACATACATAGGAACCAGATTGATCAATACATTGATCGTGGGCCCTTAATATATGGAAGAAGAAATTATAATATATATATTTTTTTAAATCGTTAATAAAAATAAATTATTTATTTCTGCCAGGAATTCATTGCTGTCAGTCAACTCAAGGGCCACACTCAAGGGAAGATCCTTTGTTTCTACGGTCCACCTGGAGTGGGCAAAACTAGTATTGCTAAGTCCATTGCGAGGGCTTTGAATAGAAAGGTAAGTGGATTGAGTTCAATCAACATCATTAGTATTTTACTATCCAGTTTTCATTCAAGTATCATTGTGCTGGTTTGGATTTTGTATCACTCACAGGCATTTTTCTCAATTAAAAGAAGTTTAATTTGTAAATGTTTTCTGCAATTAACAAAAGAATAAAGAACCAGCCTGCTTGATATCTAACATTTTAATGTTAAAATAAATCTTCTTTCTCAAATAGTTTACTGGTTCTTTCATTCACTTCAGGCTTCTAATAATTGTACTCTTTGATAAACATATGAACCTACTAATAATTATAATTAATAATTAAATATTTATTTAAACTTTTGTACAAACAATTTTCCTTAAAACCTAGTGTATTTCTTATTGTAAAACATTCATTAAAATTGATGGAAATTATAGGACATACTATTATGTGACATACTAAATATGTTGTGGTTT
The DNA here is from genome assembly GCA_964017045.1 of Omphiscola glabra. NCBI lineage: Eukaryota > Metazoa > Mollusca > Gastropoda > Lymnaeidae > Omphiscola > Omphiscola glabra. The sequence goes on along the minus strand of OZ024794.1, from coordinate 3,887,031 downwards.
ATTTTCTTTTGTTTTCAGTATTTTAGATTCAGTGTTGGTGGTATGACAGATGTTGCTGAAATCAAAGGGCACAGGTTTGTAGAGGCATTTTAAAAAAATGTATAATATAATCAATAAATGTATGTTTTCTGCAATTGTCTATATCACAATGTCTCACTATGGTTTGTTCTATGGTTAATTGAAATACCAATTTTTGATAAATGTGTTGCCAGATAATCTCAGGATATTTGCTTCTTATTTAAACATACAGTGTATTGACCATATAAGACATTTCAGATGCGTCACCTAGTGACATTATTGTGTTATCTGCAGGACCTTTGACATGCATCACCCAACATTATTGTGTCATCTGCAGTACCTTTGACATGCATCACCTAATGCCATTATTGTGTCATCTGCAGGAGGACATATGTGGGGGCCATGCCTGGTAAAATGATCCAGTGTTTGAAAAAGACCAAAACTGAGAATCCACTAGTTTTGATTGATGAAGTTGATAAAATGGGTCGTGGCTACCAGGGGGATCCCTCATCTGCTCTTCTTGAACTGTTAGATCCAGAACAGAACCATAATTTCTTGGACCATTATCTGGATGTTACAGTTGACCTGAGTAAGGTAAGTTTAGATGAAGCTTTTAAGTTGTAGTTCTTAAAAAACTTAAATGAATATATCCTATATTTTATACTCTATATTGATTAAATTAGCTCACTTATTTAGTCCATGACCATTGAGACAATGGACTACACACATATTTATGATGCAGTTTAAGGCGTTGCTTCCCTTAATTTCATGAAAATATTTTTGACAAGTCTTAACATTGATTTGATTGTGAGAATTCTAGAGCTTTCACATTCTTTGCAAGTGAGGTTTAAATTAAGTTTATATATATGTATCCATAGACAATGTTGGTTAGCTGTATTTGTTACCAACTAGTTTATTCTTTTACTAAGTGTGATTTGAAAACCTACATTTGCAATCTCAATTCAGTTTCAGTTTTTAAAAGTAGTTTTTTTTAAAAAAATAGTCTTTTAAAAAATAACCTATAAAATTGCTTTTGGTACATAAATTTCTTTCTTTCAGGTGCTATTTATTTGCACTGCAAATGTAATTGACACAATTCCAGAACCTTTGAGAGACAGAATGGAAATGATTGATGTTTCAGGATATGTAGCAGAGGAAAAGTTAGCAATAGCTACTGTAAGTGCTCACATCAAATGGATCAACATGTGTGGGTTGGGGGGGCGGGAGGTTGGAACAGATATCAATATCTTACATACTTAGTTATTGATTTTAACACCCTGCTTTATGTGGCTATAAAAATAAAATCTACATATTTAACTAGCAATACCTGGTGCCTCAAGCCCTAGCCAACTCTGGAGTTGATAAAAACAAGATGCATATAACAGATGAGTCCTTGAACACGCTCATCAAGTCATACTGCAGGGAGAGTGGTGTCAGGAACTTGCAAAAACACATTGAAAAGGTATTGTTAAGAAATATATGCAATTCTTTTGTAGTAAATTAATTAGTGGTTATGATTGGAGACTACCAGAAATTCCCAGCATTATTCTGTTAAATAAGCAAGGGTAAGACTACGGGAGTCAACCCAAACAGTAAAATTCGGAGTTGGAGTCCCGAAGTCGATCTGACGCTGTAAGCAATGTCATTTTGGCAACTCCTGCAACATAGTGTCAAGTTATATTGACAGTTGTCATTCCCTTGGATCCACTGGCTGCTTAGAGTGGGGATCTGCTGCATTGGGCAACAGCTGGTCTCCATAAAGCACCACCCAGGCTAGGCTACACTGGTGATGACACTTGGATGGGTCTAGTAAACCATTTGATAAAGTGTCCATAGTTACTCCATGTGATGACACTTGGATGGGTCTAGTAAACCATTTGATAAAGTGTCCATAGTTACTCCATTGTCTCGCCAATATGGAAGGATGCTATAGATATTCTGTTGATTTTTTAGTTTGTGCTAGAAAAAACTATTTTTAGCTAAAATTATTATTTTAAATATATATTTATTTCAGGCAAGCATCTCAGTAAGATGGGTATGAAATATTGTCAAGATCTAAACACGAGAGCAGCATGTTTTCTAAAACAAATTGTTTGAATCTTCCATTAGATCTATCGTAAAGCAGCCCTGAAAGTTGTCAAAGAGAAAATTGACACCATAGTTGTGGACAGCAGTAACCTGCAAGAATATGTGGGCAAACCTTTGTTTACACATGACAGATTGTATGAAACTACACCACCGGGCGTTGTTACAGGACTGGCATGGACAGCAATGGGTAAGTCATATAATCATCTTCTCATACTTTTCTTTTTAATACTCATTAGATGATAAATCAGAAATGCCCTTGTTGCTTATAATGTACGTTCAGAGCTAGTTCTCGTCAATGTTTATTTTGAATTTACTGTGTATGTAAAAGCCGTCTCCAGTTATCATTGACCTAACCATGTAAACATCTGGCCGATTGATTGATTCATTAGTATTGGGTGAACACAAAGTTTTTTTGCAATTCTATCCACACACAATAAAACAAATTAATTACACTATATTATTTGAATTGCTTTTAGGAGGATCAACTTTATTCATTGAAACTGCCTTGAAGAAACCTTTGAAAAGTGTGGTGAAAGAAGGAAGTGGTCCAGAGATTGGTTCACTAGAACTGACTGGCAGTCTTGGTAATGTCATGAAAGAAAGTGCCCAACTGGCTTATACCTTTGCGAAAGCATTTACCACACAAATGTTTCCAGAGAATGATTTTATGCAAAAAGCACATATTCATCTGCATGTGCCTGAGGTATGGAATCTTTTTAACTGATGTGTCGGTAAACATTTTTACACTTAATATACTATAACATTTTAAAGCTGAATCAATTTGATTGGGAATATGGATTTCAAACCTACTTGTAAGTTGTAGCATATAAATACATAAACATTTAGTTTCACATTAAGTGTTTTATTTTTGTACTGCAGGGTGCCACACCTAAAGATGGCCCTAGTGCTGGATGCACGATTGTAACAGCTTTGTTGTCCTTGATGTTGAATAAACCTGTCAAGCAGAACTTGGCCATGACCGGGGAAGTCTCACTCACAGGCAAGATTCTTCCTGTTGGTGGGATCAAGGAGAAAATCATAGCTGTATGTTCTTTGTTTGTTTAAATTTATGACATTAAATCATTAAGTCATTCCTTAGGGCAGTGCTACTCCATACTTAATTTATATGCCTCAGCAAGGGAAGTAACTCCGTTTTGCAATTTATTTGTATTTGTAAAACATTTTTTTAAGCTGCTAAATATTATTTAATGTTAATGAATTAAGAAGAAATGCACAAAAAAATGAATAAGTTTAAATAAAAATATAACATGCTACATATAGACACGCCGTACTAAAGCACACATAGTTTTAAAGTGAAACAAGATAAAAATTTCCGGTTTTTAAATTGAAATCACGCTGAATCACGCCATCACCAGAAATCAGGAGGGATGCGAGATTTCATTGCTATTTTAAAATAAAAACGAGAGAGGTGTGTCGCTATGCGCGGGATGCATTTGGATTCATATGTCGAACCCCCAAAAGGACGCATTTAGTCCCAACCACCGAGAATGAGTTAACATTGAACAAAATAGAGATAACAATAAATACTTGTACAACAAACACATTGAACATATGGGAGATAACAATAAATACTTATACTATACAACAAACACTTTTGAATTAAACCTAAAACACGAGGTTAATTAATGGGAATACTAGGACTTGAGATGATTGATCCGTTGAGATTTGTATCACCTTTACCTGGACTTTTTGTTTGGACATTTAGAGATTAATGCCTCGTTCATTGACCCGAGATTACCGTTTGGATGATATCTCTAGTCATGGGGGATAACTCATTCTTCTTCATTTATCTTTCAGGCCAAACGTGTTGGTGTGACATGTGTGATTCTTCCTTCTGAAAACAAGAAAGATTTCTCTGATCTTCCTAAATTCATCACTGATGGAATAGACATTCATTTTGTTGAAAACTATCAAGAAGTGTTTAAACTGGCTTTCTCTGATGTTTAATCAGACATTGTGCTGGTGCCTCATGCAGTTGTTAACGGCACAGTTCAGTTGTACTAATGCATTTTGTAAGTGTTAGGACAGAAACATTTCATATGTGTTTGAACGGAAGCAGCATATTGTTAAAACAGAAACAACATTTTGTATGAGTTTGAACAGAAACAACATTTTTTGTATGAGTTTGAACAGAAACAACATTTTTTGTATGAGTTTGAACAGAAACAACATTTTTTGTATGAGTTTGAACAGAAACCTTTTGTATGTGTTTGAACAGAAGCAGCATTTTGTACAAGTTTGAAAAGAAACAATTCATTTGTACTTTTGAGCATAACAGTTTGTGTGTTTAGTGACCTAAGAGTGTTTACAGGAAAATTAATAAAATGTTAATTATTTGATGTTGATACCCAGAATAAAAATTGTTGAATACAATGTTTCCTCATGTCATCTTATTTAATGTCGATAGGAATTAATTATAGAAATGATATTGCTTTTGAATCATAACTTTTAGGGTAAGTGAGAATCACTTGTGGTCAAATGAGCCATTAGATTTATTTTATTGAAAGATTTGAGCTCAGGCAATCATAAAGTACTTGATTGGTCATCAATATAGTTTGGGGGGGGGGGGGGGGGGGGAGGTCAGCAAATATTACAATTTTTCAAAAATTTAGCAATCATTTTCCCAACATCCTGACACTGACAGATCATAAATGGCATATTTATATCTATAAAGCTGAAAAGCTCAGCGGCGATTGGGGAGAAAATTAGTTTTTTTAATATCAAAACTTGTCTTTAATTGAGTTTATTTTTGGAATGAACAAATTAAATTAAACAAATTTTGCAATACTATCCAAATATTCATGATTATTCATCCCCATTTTTAAAATTTGCAATATCAACATGAAATTGAGAAAATTTCAATAAATGCTAAATAAAACTTTAGAGCTATGCATAGTTTTTTACTGTGGTAAGCCAGAGCGGCACTTTTGTGGCTTATATAGAGCATGATATAAATGATGGTAACACACACGCACTAGGTGGCCCATAACATTTAGTTAATACGCCCCTGACCCTAAGTGGACATCAAAGATTATTTGCTAATAAGTTTGTGTGTGAAACAATCTCATGTCCTGTGACTTGGTGCTGATTTCTTAAGACTTTATATTTGATTGGTTTTGCATATTTATTCACAATAGTGTCACTTCTGTAAACACTTCAATAGAAGCGACCACAAGGGCAAGATGGATTTTACAATTAGTGCGATCGTGACCAGCTCAAACATATATATATAAGTACAATGCATCCACTGGTATTCAAAGTACAATAAGGCTACCAGTATTTATGTTAAGAGTATATCTAGTACCAAGTACCCTGGCAAGGATAAATAAGTACAATACATTCACTGGTATTTGACAATACTGTTACCAGTATTCGAATGCACATTATGGCCACCAATACTTCAAGTACTATATATCAATGATAATGATAGCAAAAGGAATCTGTTTTACTGATCTTTGTCTCTGATTTATAGTTCTCATTGTCAAGTTGATTTGATTGTTTTTCAAAGTAATCCCAGATGGAAGCAAGCAATGTATATTAGAACCATTTAGCTACAGATGGCCGACTAACATTTGTATACTTCTTGGTGCACCATCTGTCTTGGAATCAGAAAATGGGCGGCAGTGGTACAATCAATTTGTTGTTCTCGACTCCAAGACTAGTAACCGCCGTGTACTATTGTGCTAGTGCAGTCTACTGGACCTGGGCAAGGATATCTTAAGTGTTTGGGTGGCCTCAAGTACCCTGGCAAGGATATATTAAGTGTATGTGCAGCATAAGTACCCGGGCCAAGATATATTAAGTTAATGGGCCGTCTTAAGATAATAGGAGGCACTGGGAACAGCAATGCACTGGGGCCCCCAACAACACAATACACCAGGTTCGTGAGAAGGATGGCAAAGGAGGGGGGCTCTCGCCCCATGCTCAAACAGTTGGAGGCGCACACAATTCTTGCTCCCTCACCAACTCACCATCAATAATAGTTTTAAAACTTTATCAGAAGTAAATTATAATTAATCGCAGATGATGATAAATTATCAGGTTCTCCATTTTCGTACTTAGTCCTTCTGCCCCACGCCTCGTATTTACTTCCTGATCAGTGTCAGTGAATTTTTTTCAAAACCTTCATGCAGAGCATTGACGGCATTATAATGGGCTGACCATCTTGTGTCGGACAGATACTTTACGACAACGAGAGATTTTCCTAAGGAAGATACCAGAACATTCCATCGATGTATAGAAGCCGAGGGAAAGAGAATTTAGGCGCCGAACTTGTCAAAGAATTTTCAAACTTGTAGATAAAGATGGTACTGTTTATGGGTAGCACAAAGTTTTAAAATGGGAACCGCTTTTGCGTAAAAATGTATAATATTATTCAAAATGTAATTCAAGTTTAAATGTACGTCCCAAAAATTGGTAACTGCTATGAATTATATGTTTCTATAAAGTCCAATCTCTTTGTGTGATATGATATACTTTGACTAAATCCATGCTGGCAGTTTATATATAAAATATGCCTGGATTTCATACTTTGCCCGTCACACATGGATAATTCAGAATACTGACTGATGGAGCAAAAAATCTATGGGGTATTTTACAAAGCCTTACTTTCCCTGTGTTGACCTTTTGATGTCGCATTTATATCAATCTTTCTATCATTGTTCATGTGTGCTTGGCATCACTGACCTATCACAGTACAGGTACCCTATACGCTATTTCACTAAACACTTGACCTGACACAGTACATGTACCCTATACGCTATTTCACTAAACACTTGACCTGACACAGTACATGTACCCGATACGCTATTTCACTAAGCACTTGACCTGACACAGTACATGTACCCGATACGCTATTTCACTAAGCACTTGACCTGACACAGTACATGTACCCTATACGCTATTTCACTAAGCACTTGACCTGACACAGTACATGTACCCTATACGCTATTTCACTAAACACTTGACCTGACACAGTACATGTACCCGATACGCTATTTCACTAAGCACTTGACCTGACACAGTACATGTACCCTATACGCTATTTCACTAAATACTTGACCTGACACAGTACATGTACCCTATACGCTATTTCACTAAACACTTGACCTGACACAGTACATGTACCCTATACGCTATTTCACTAAACATTTGACCTGACACAGTACATGTACCCTATACGCTATTTCACTAAACTCTTGACCTGACACAGTACAGGAACACTGTTCCAGCTGTTAAGATAGTTCATATGAGATTTAACACTATTCTCTTTTTTTAAAATGTAATATTTCTGCATAGGCCATCCATTATTTATTTCAAATGCGCGCCCATTTAAACCGAAAAGCCTGGATGTTTATCTAGAGATCATCAATGAAGTGTACTAGTAGCCTCTATGCAAGCCAATCTGTTTGGTGGGAGAAAATAAATCTGCTCATTTGTTTACAAGTTATCTGCCAACTGCTATTAGATTACAATCAATTTCCATTTGTCCCTTCAACCAGGTTCTTAAATCTGATAATGGATGGACACATGACACAGGGGCTTTTCGGATTTTTTTTTTATAAAGAAGCGATCGATTAAGTAATTAGACTTTTCTCTCATCTCAAAATGTGCTACTGAGAATGAACCACTGCACCCACACACTGTGCACCCACACACTGTGCACCCACACACTGAATAGCCACTCACCGCAAAACTCCTCTCATGAACGGTAGCTCACATTCACTCAGCACACCCACACATCACACCCACACAGCACACCCACTCGGCACACCCACACATCACACCCACACAGCACACCCACTCGGCACACCCACTCGGCACACCCACTCAGCACACCCACTCAGCACACCCACTCAGCACACCCACACAGCACACCCATCCAGCACACCCACACATCACACCCACTCGGCACACCCACACATCACACCCACTCGGCACACCCACTCAGCACACCCACTCAGCACACCCACTCAGCACACCCACACAACACACCCATTCAGCACACCCACACATCACACCCACACAGCACACCCACTCGGCACACCCACTCAGCACACCCACTCAGCACACCCACTCAGCACACCCACACAGCACACCCATTCAGCACACCCACACATCACACCCACACAGCACACCCACACAGCACACCCACTCGGCACACCCACACATCACACCCACACAGCACACCCACTCGGCACACCCACACGGCACACCCACTCAGCACACCCACACAGCACACCCATTCAGCACACCCACACATCACACCCACACAGCACACCCACACATCACATCCACACATACACATAATGTCCAGGTGGTAAAACGATCACACAAGTAGAAAGTATTATTAATAAAACCAGTTATTTCTGAACCCCATTCAATAGTGGGCCACTTTCACTCGCAGATAACATCAAAGAGATTTCAACGCTAATAAACGCCATCGTAAGATAACTGCCGAAGTCGATTCATTTTCCCCAATCCCACGTTAATAAATTTTAATGCATGTTTTTCAAAGCCTTTATTATTAGTAATATTAGTTGTTGTTTTATTTTCGCTGCTATTCTGGAAATCCAACACTGTTTCGAATGTGAGTTAAAAGACATTTATGGATTGAATCTCTGTTAGTTGTTATTGAATGAAGTGAATGATGTCACTCCGAACTGGACTGAGTCCACACGATGAAAACTACATCTTGTCAAGCTTTGTAGCTAGACTTATCAGTTGAGTCCCAATATTCCCCAAAACTCTGAGACAACGTAATGTTTGGTCCACAAGATGGTCAAATCAGTGTATCAAACACCTTAGACCAGTGGTTCTCAACCTGTGGGTCGCGACCCCTTTGGGGGTCGAACGACCTTTTCACAGGGGTCGCCAAAGACCATCGGAAAATACGTAAACTCTACACTTATAAAGCAGCAACGAAAATAAATGTGTGGTTGGGGTCGCCACAACATGAGGAACTGTATTAAAGGGTCGCGTCATAAGAAAGGTTGAGAGCCACTGCCTTAGACAATATTAGTTCCATGATGTGATGCGTGCATGGAAAACTGGCCAGTTCCCTGACAAGCTTTTGCCATACATTTTGTTTGACATTTAAAAAAGTTATGGAAAGGTGGGGCGAATACACATTTGTTTTGTTTTATTTAATTAATGTATGTTAATTTTTAAGTTCATGATTATGTTTATTAAATTGTATGTAGATTATGGTGAGCCCAGCCCTATAAAAAACTTCTTAAAATAATAATAATAACAATACAAAAGTATGCAGGCGTTGGCTTGACTTCCAGTGTTGCCTACAGTAGTGTCAAGGCTGTAGTGTCAAAGCTGTAGTGTCAAAGCTGTGGTGTCAAAGCTGTGGTGTCAAAGCTGTGGTGTCAAAGCTGTAGTGTCAAGGTTGTAGTGTCAAAGCTGCAATTTCAAAGCTGTAGTGTCAATGTTGTAGTGTTAAGATTGTAGTGTCAAAGCTGTAGTGTCAAGGCCGCAGTGTCAAAGCTGTAGTGTCAAGGCTGTAATGTCAAAGCTGTAGTGTCAAGGCTGCAGTGTCAAAGCTGCGGTGTCAAGGCTGTAGTGTCAAAGCTGTAGTGTCAAGGCTGTAGTGTCAAAGCTGTAGTGTCAAGGCTGCAGTGTCAAAGCTGTAGTGTCAAAGATGTAGTTTCAAAGCTGCGGTGTCAAGGCTGCAGTGTCAAAGCTGCGGTGTCAAGGCTGTAGTGTCAAAGCTGTAGTGTCAAAGCTTTTTTTTCGTTTATTTAAAATTAAATTATTGTGAATACTTTACGATATTTTTTTAAAAAAGTTCTCTAAACTCTAGAAAGATCTATAAATTTTCCAGTTAATTTATTGATATTGTATGGGCTATTTTTGGAACGTTTTATGGTTCTTTGTTACATATCAACGGAAAGATAGTTTTCAAAACGTGTATATTTCAATGCTGAAACTAGGTTAGCTTAAATATCCTAAATGAAATATATCGGCAATAGCAATTTTTAATTGGTGCAACTATTTCATCGGAGGGAAGCACGAAAGATAACACTACACCAGAGCTGATCTACTGAAAGATAACACTAGATCAGATCTGATCTACTGAAAGATAACACTACACCAGAGCTGATCTACTGAAAGATAACACTACACCAGAGCTGATATACTGAAAGATAACACTAGATCAGATCTGATCTACTGAAAGATAACACTACACCAGATCTGATCTACTGAAAGATAACACTACACCAGAGCTGATCTACTGAAAGGTAACACTACACCAGAGCTGATACACTGAAAGATAACACTAGATCAGATCTGATCTACTGAAAAATAACACTAGATCAGATCTGATCTACTGAAAGATAACACTACACCAGAGCTGATCTACTGAAAGATAACACTACACCAGATCTGATCTACTGAAAGATAACACTACACCAGATCTGATCTACTGAAAGATAACACTACACCGGAGCTGATACACTGAAAGATAACACTACACCAGATCTGGTCTGCTGAAAGAAACAATGACAGGTGATCTGCTGAAAGAAATATTGACAGCTTACACACTTGTTGTGTATTTGATTGCCTGTGACAGCTTATTATAAGATATTGATGCTGTGTAATTACTCAGCTCATTAGAAGCACAAGAGACGGACTCATAAATATTAAATGCTTACCACTATGTAGTACAGGAGAGTTCAATCTTTACTTTCTCAAAAAAAAAAAAAAAAAAAAAAAAAAAAAAAAAATAAAAAAAAAAAAAAAAGGAGCAATTACGTCATCAGTTTCAGGAGTAAGCATTTTCCTACTTCCTTGGAATCAGAGGCGTAGCTAGAGTGTTTGGCGTCCGGGGACAAGATTCAATTTAAAGAGCCTCCCTTTCTTTTTTTTCAACTCTCAAACTCATTATTTTCACCTATAAAATAATATCAAAGCGAGTCTGGTGGCCAGGGACATCTGTCCCACCAGCCCTCCCCCTTTAGCCACGCCTCTGCTTGGAATGTAGATTTTGTCCCAGTAAATTGCGTCACGTTCTATGCCGTGTCACACTGGGTCGCTGGATGCTGTTCTATTTGGTGTGTAGTTCTCACTGATGAATTGAAGGCTTCATGCTTCCAATAAATGGTCCACTTCGCTGTTTGCTGACTTCGTCCACACCTTCCACCTTCTTATGTCGACCTTCATTCGTTGCTTGGCGCATGCACCGTCTTCCACGTCATGTACACCTTCCACCTTCTTATGTCGACTTTCATTCATTGCCTAGCGCATGCACCGTCTGCCATGTCATGTACACCTTCCACCTTCTTATGTCGACCTTCATTCGTTGCTTGGCGCGCATGCACCGTCTGCCACGTCATGTACACCTTACACCTTCTTATGTCGACCTACATTCGTTGCTTGGCGCATGCGCCGTCTGCCGCGTCATGCGTTCAAACATTCGTTAATTTGCCCAATCATCTGCAGGTTAGACAGCTAGTTATAACAGTGATGATTTGAAAACAAACATATTGAGGATCAAAATGTGACGTCAGACAGCCGCGGACATATCAGACAACCCCCCCCCCCCTTTTCCCCGAGTTTCTGGACAATGCTCCAGACTCAGGTCTTTTGTAACCCTAGGTATAACTACCCCGGGTGAGTTGATTATGTGCTTTACAAAAGGAGTCTGTTGTCAGGCCCTGAATGATTACAGTATTACAGACGATGTGGCTTGAGGCAGGGCCCTCTGGAGAAGTAAAAGAGTAGGGCTGATTGGATAAATAGCTTGTACAATTTAATCATGCTCTTGCCTTTAGGTCAGGCCTGCACAACTCAAAATGTAAGGTGGGCCGTAATACTTAATGAAAGATAATAGGACAGGGGCGAAATATATTAAGAAAATAATAATAATAAAGAGTATTTTGTTACTTCGTGGGCCGCCAAGTGGGTGCTGGCGGGCCTGTGTGCGGCCCGCGGGCCGTATGTTGTGTTGGCCTGCTTTAGGTGAAAAAGAAATTTCGAATAAAGAAGCAAACATCTAACATCTTCATTGTTCTCAAGAGAGAGCGTCAGCTTTAGGTAATCCCTGACCACATGGGCTTAAATTTAATTCATTTCCATAATGATTCTTTTTGTTTTATTAGTGCGGCCACTAACTTTATGGCAAAACCTTAAGTTTTCGACAAATAGCCAAATAATTGCATGTTGCATTTGGTACTTTTTTTAAAAGCACTTTTTGTGTGTAAATAAAATTAAAATTAATTCACTTCTTTTCATATAATAATTTATTCAATAATTGATTGAAACTTTAATTTGCTACCAAAAGTACTCAAGCGAAAATGAAAAGATTAATCGTCTACTAATTCTGCTGATTCTGTTAAAATTGGTATGATAAACAACTTAACTTTACGAACTCTACGATCTTAGAGCTCTACTAATTGGATAATTGTGTCCCAGACTGGTTTTGTGAGTGTCCGGATTTAGCAACAAACAATGCAAGCTTATAATGATTCACGCAAGAAAATTCCATTTTGATGAGAAGCTTTGCAAAGCAAACTTCTATATCCTAGAGTCATTTGGATTGTACATAAACCAATTCTTGTCTTAAGTATTCCAGTATTGTTAATTGATGCCGGTACTTCGTTTGACAGATGGCAAGTCTGCTCTCTCTCTCTCTATCCTTTGAGACAGGGGTCACCAAACTTTTTTCACGGCGGGCCGGATAACGGGAAAAAATGACGAGCGCGGGCCTGATGATCATTCTGTACAATACGTGCAAGCCAGATAATCCTTCTGTACAATACTTGCAAGCCAGAACGAAAGCTGTGGGGAAAAAGACAAAAAACTAAGTTTAATATTGCATGTTAATCATGGGTGAGTGGCGTGAAATGTAATCATGGGTGAGTGGCGTGCAATGTAATCATGGGCAAGTGGCTGCAATGCAAAAAAGCAAAGACAACCGACATATTTATTTACTAAAAAAGTTAGCAAAGAGGGAGACGTTAGCAAAAAGATAGTTACATCAGACCTAGTGCGCATATATTCGAACCTCACAAACTAAGCAGCCAAAAAGGTTAGTGAGATTTGTGAAACTGGCGTTCGGCTTTCAAGATCAATGTTTGGTTTGGAATTGCTGCATCCAATCAAAAGAATTGTTTTCAAATGTTCACCAATCTCCCTCGTTCGATGTGTTGACTTCACATACTTTATTTTTGAATATGTTCGCTGAAGTCACAGACATATGTCGTTCCATGCATGCTGCAAACGGATGCCAACTTTTGCGTTATCTGAAAGTCCAAATTGACATCACAAATAAACACGAGAAGTTGTGAGAGATCATTAGACTCATCCCGTGCAAGAGAGCACATCAAGTTCCGAGCTTTCTCACGTATCTGTAGTACTATGTTCTCTCCAAATTCTTCTGTTCTTCGCACAACTGAACTTGCCGAAGGGCTGTTAGTTCCAACCGGGGGAACTACGATTTTTAATGTCCCTGTATGTTTCCAACACTCCTCTTTCTTTCACCCAGTTATTACTCAGTTTGTGGTAGTTATCAGACTATACTATAATATATTAACAGGAATATGCTTAATACTTAATGGAAATTGATTCTTATTTTATCATTTTTTAAAACCAGTTTTTCCTAAAAACAACAACCTCTGGTTACTTGGTAGGTTTTTTAAGTGACGCCATAATTTGTTAACTAATTCTTATTTAAATACATTTTGTTTTATGATGATCTGAGATCGAGTTTGAACCACTTTAAATTTCACCAGTAACTTTATTTTTACCAGTGATAGACTGTGATAATGTGATCTGTACGTCCAATCAAATATAATCGATATAAATTAATATCAATAGCAAATACAAGTCTGCAAAACAAAGTGACCGCAGATTGCAATATAAACGTCTGTCATGTACTAGTACTACTACTGAGTAAATGAGAACATATCTTGTCCCAGTTTCATCCCTATTTAGCAGACGTGAAGTGACGATTTGCTGTGACGCTGATTTCGTTATCTTCTTCCTTATTAAACATTGTTTTTTAAAATTTTATTTTGTTAGTGATGCTGCAGTTTAAAAATACATTAATTACGTTATCTAATCTATGATAGGGAGGAATCTAACTCTAGCCCCCAACCTCACTCGGCCCACACCCAAACCATTGCCACAGACTATAAAACAACATACCAGCAAATATAATAAAAGAGCTTTGTAATGACAGGGTTTATAATGGCATGGTTTTTTTAATGACATGGTTTATAATGGCAGGGTTTCGTAATGACATGGTTTATAATGGCAGGGTTTTGTAATGACAGTGTCTTGTAATGACATGGTTTTATAATGACAGAGTTTTGTAATGACAGGGTTTTGTAATGAAAAATACTGAAAAGGAGAGAAATAATTAAGTGTAGGTTTCGTGAGCTAATTTAAATAAACCTGTACTCGACTCTATCGCACAACCTTATTGAATTGGCTTGTACTCGACTCTATCGCACAACCTTATTGAATTGGCTTGTACTCGACTCTATCGCACAACCTTATTGAATTGGCTTGTACTCAATCTATCGCACAACCTTATTGAATTGGCTTGTACTCAATCTATCGCACAACCTTTTTGAATTGGCTTGTACTCGACTCTATCGCACAACCTTATTGAATTGGCTTGTACTCGACTCTATCGCACAACCTTATTGAATTGGCTTATTTCAGAACTGCTAACCGCTCAATATATTGATCGCGGCGTTGCTATGCACACAATTAATTTCTCTCCCTAAAGTTTGATTATCTCTTGAAAAGCAGACGATGACTGTGACGATAATCTGTTTTTTTTTTTGTTTGGCCAATGCCAAGGCGGTCAAGACTGGTCCTTTAAATAAAATGGCGCTGCCTTCTTCTTGTGGCCATGACATGCACAAGCAGATTGTTATCTCACGCAGAGTTTAATCCCAGGGCAACTTTGGACATCACACAATGTTTAACAATACAACTACAACAGATGAATGTATCAATGGAGGATCAGTCCATCGGTAGTGCCATGAATATGTTACGATCGTCCTTGAACTTGATGTGGTCCGAGTCGTTTTGTTTCAAGACGAATATTGAGTATTGAGCCTTGATTTTATTTCTCTGCTTTATTTCGTGAGACCTTACACAGGGGCGTAGTGAGGGGGGCAAGGGGGGCATCATGCCCCGGCGCTACTCCCAATGGGGCGCCAAATGGTATATTTTACTATAACATTGTATGGTTTTCGAATAGGGGGGGGCGCTAAAAAGGTATTGGGGGGCGCTAAAAAGGTATTGTGCCCCGGGCGCGAGTTAAGCTCGCTACGCCACTGACCTTACCTTGAGGTTAAATATATATATAAAGAGTCAATCGAGGATTTATTCTTCAAAACCCCTTATTAATAATAGTTATTTTCCTGTATTATTTAATATGCTGGGGAACACGGCTATCGCTTGGAAAAGTTAAGTTCATTAAGTACGCCTACTGTCGTGTCAAAGACAGTTTCAATAGCACGGGGAAGACCTACAATCTCTTACATATATACGGCTTCCGGTGCGTCCTGCTTCCTCTTCCAAGCCGCCCTCCAGCTCCGAATGTTTTATATTAGTACTGAGTGAAAGAAATGGCTGTCACGCAGCGAGCCCCATGCGTAACATCTGAACTCCTGGAAATGGGTTAATTTTTTTTTTCTTACGTGGGAGGCGACTATTTTTCGGTATTGTTATTGTTCATGTTTCTCTGTCACACATTGAGCCTCTTGCGTGACGTCTAAACTCCGATAAATAAGTTGATTTTTTTCGATTTTTTTTAAAAATATCACTTTTTTTTTCACACCATACAGATCTGGGTCATGAGCTGCACACCCCCACAGAACTGGGTCCTTTCACTTCGGGCATGTGTGCCCCTATGAATCTTTTCCGTAGCCTGGTACAGGAAGGTATTGCACTGTGACAATAGTTTCGTAAGAAAGTCTTTGTTAAAAATGAACGACAGCATCTTCCCTGTCGGCGGGTTTTGTACAACGTCATCTCTACTCCGGGATCCGGCAACTGCCTGTTCCTATCAGTGTGTTATTTCTTGAATCAAACGGCCGACGAAGGCAATGCACTCTCACTACGACATAGGGCAATAGATTTCGTTGTATATTGTAGAAAATAAGATATTAACTCTATTTTGTAACACCTGGACCCACGAGGCAATTTCTCAAAATACCCGAACCCGGTGTACAAGGAACTGCACCCAGTTAAGCCTTGGTAATAATATAATGTGGTACTTTCGCTTCCACGTCTACTTGCGTCCAAACCGTGTCATTATCGGATGTCAGGTATAAAATTTAGACATTAACTTATTTTGTCTGGTATTTGAGAAGCTTGTAATAAATGTACAGCGTGTAAGTAATTTAATTAAAATATTTTCATGTAATATGGACAGAAATATTGTAATGTAATATGGACTGAAACATTGTAATGTAATATGGACTGAAATATTGTAATGTAATATGGACTGAAACATTGTAATGCAATATGGACTGAAATATTGTAATGTAACAAATGATGCTTTTGAGTTATTGAAGTTATTGCTATCCTCATGAAATGCATTACCCGTTTAGACTTAAAATAACTTGAACGCAGTTTTCAATAGTGGGAGGGAGCAGGGCGTCTATACAGGGAGGGAGCAGGGGAGTCTATGCAAGGAGGGAGCAGGGCGTCTGCACAGGAAGGGCGCAGGGACTTCAACACAGAGAGGGAGAAGGGGCATCTATACGGAGGTATAAGGGGCGTCTACACAGGGAGGAGCGTGAGCATCTACACAGGAAAGGAGCAAGGGCGTCAACACAGGGAGGGAGAAGGGGCGTCTACACATGGACGAGCAAGGGCGTCTGCACATGGAGGGAGGAGGGGCGTCTACACAGGGAGGGAGCAGAGGCGTCTATACAGGGAGGCAGCAGGGTCGTCTACACATGGAGGGAAGGAGATCTTGAATGATTTACTTCAAAAATTCACGTAGTAAATATCTTGATCAAACTTTAAATAGAACAACAATGAATCCTCGCAGGATACTGAATGGAAATATCGATAAACAAAAGCTTTCAAACAAGAATATCTCAACTAATTCATGAACAATTTATTTCAAGATATCTTACGTTGTCCATGTAAATAGTACATCTATTTCCGGGTTATTCCTCAGTTACTCTAACCTTGACCTCGGCGTCTGTACGGGATCACTCCTTGATTCCTTATTATGTCAAAACACAGATAAATATTGAGATGCGTATTAACTAGGCCTACAACAAAGGGCTAACATGGAATGGAATCGATTATCGAGATAAACCCCAACATCTGAAATAGCCGACACATGCGATACTGAAATATCAACACCAGATAACTCTCTCTTTCTCTCTCCCCCCCCCCCCCAAATCTGGAATGATGATCTTTTTTATCGTGGTGTAATGGATGTCTTGAGGGTATCGATCTGAAACAGTTGTCTGATACTCTCGAATTTCTTACCCATTCGGGGAATCGAATCGTGAGAAAGCGAGACCTGTCCTGATCCACGTTCACTTTTATTAGTATTCTGTTATCAAAAGAACCGTTCACAGATCTCGTCTTGAAGACATCCCTCCAAATCCCGGGAAAGGCCTGGCGTTCTTAGGTGCTCGAGACGCCAAACGGATGTGGACACGTATAAGACGTATGTTTGTAAACACTGAGTAATGAAGGATTAATCGGGTTTTTCCAATTCATCGAACTGTCCAGTCTGTGAATATTAATAACTTACTGTTCCTAATTAGCATACATTAAAGTTGTCTTTAGTTCTTTAAGCTGCAGGTGGGTAGAATTTTGGTGCCATGACAACATCATAGGGACGTTATAAGACGCACATTTCATCAAGTCAGTCAGCTCGGTAACATTTTATAGTATATATTTTATGTCAAAGTGTAATTAACTGACCACATCAAGGGACGTTTCAACTGGTCAGAACATTCCTAGTGACCTTGTCGCAATGAACTGGACAGAGATGACCAGCAAAGAGGTGGCAGCCATGATGGTCACACTCAGTGACAATCAGGTGACCAACAGTTCTGGGATATCAATGACTCCACTGGACATTGCCTATGTCACTGTGACCGCCGCCATGTCCCTGATGTCCATCTTTGGTAGCCTAGTTGTGTTGTTTGTTCACTGGTCCTATGCGGACCTCAGGACATCAGGAAGGACAATGTTGGTCCACCTGACAGTGGCTGACCTACTTACTGCGCTTGGGAATCTTATGGGCGTCACCTGGTAAGTTGTCTTAAGTTGCATGTAAAATCTTTTGTTGATGGGTAGACTCAGGAGCGATGCCAGAACGGGGATTGACCTGTCCCCTAAACAATGGGTGGGGGTTGGCCTGTCCCCTAAACAATGGGTGGGGCTTGGCCTGTCCCCTAAACAATGGGTGGGGCTTGGCTTGTCCCCTAAAACATTGGGTGGGGATTAACCTGTCCCCTAAACAATGGGTGGGGCTTGACCTGTCCCCTAAACAATGGGTGGGGCTTGACCTGTCCCCTAAACAATGGGTGGGGCTTGGCCTGTCCCCTAAACAATGGGTGGGGCTTGGCCTGCCCCCTAAACAATGGGCGGGGCTTGGCCTGCCCCTTCCATTGTCAGATAATGCGGTGGGTGGTTCTTTTCATTTTAGACTTTAATGTGTACTTCACAAATGAGGGATTTCAGAAGTTAATTATTCTATTGAAACAATAAAATTTCTAATTTTTAATTTTTATTTGCTCTCCTTATCGGTCCCTATATACTTTCTTAGCAAATATAATTTATAAAATCACACTACTCAAAAAAGGTTGCCGACCCCTGATGTAAGCCATGGGGCTATCTTCCGAAACTTGTTTTATTTTCATTACTTACCATCTATAAAAAGGGGGGTAAGGGCAAGGAAGTAAGAAGGAGAACAAGACGTCCCTGGTTATTTCATCTATAAATGATAAAACACAAGCACGTATTCCAGCACCCTAGAAGACAACACACATATTTCTTTCCTTTGGTGCCCCCTGAGGTTGGCGCCTGGGTAACGGTCCTGTGAATAGAGAAAATATAAAATTAAATTAATACGCGAATGAACATAATTATTTTGTTCCTAAATTCAAAGGGCATTTACCCAACAACATGGATTAGAACAACTTAACCAGTATTCACCTAACAACATGGATTAGAACAACTTAAACAGTATTCACCCAACATCATGGATTAGAACAACTTTAACAGTATTCACCCAACAACATGGATTAGAAATATAAAATGTAAATAGTCTTCAGAGAAAGATTTCATGATCATTTTTATGTAGGTAAATTGTAAAACCCAGAGTACTATTAAATGACACAGTAAGTTTGGTTAAGGTCATTGGATTTAAAGGAACATTTTAATGACATCACTGTTGGTCTCTGTTGGTCTCTGATGGTCTCTTATGGTCTCTGTTGGCCTCTGTTGGCCTCTGTTGGTCTCTGTTGGCTTCTGTTGGCCTCCGTTGGCCTCCGTTGGTCTCCGTTGGTCTCCGATGGTCTCCGATGGTCTCC
This sequence comes from Omphiscola glabra, assembly GCA_964017045.1. NCBI lineage: Eukaryota > Metazoa > Mollusca > Gastropoda > Lymnaeidae > Omphiscola > Omphiscola glabra. Next base: position 3,867,364 of record OZ024794.1, on the reverse strand, counting down.
GATGGTCTCCGATGGCCTCCGTTGGTCTCCGTTGGCCTCCGTTGGCCTCCGATGGTCTTTGTTGGTCTGATGAGCTCTGTTGGTCTCTGTTGGTCTCTGTTGGTCTCTGTTGGTTTCTGTTGGTCTCTGTTGGTCTCTGATGGTCTCTGATGGTCTCTGATGGTCTCTGATGGTCTCTGATGGTCTCTGATGGTCTCTGATGGTCTCTGATGGTCTCTGATGGTCTCTGATGGTCTCTGATGGTCTCTGTTGGTCTCTGTTGGTCTCTGTTGGTCTCTGTTGGTCTCTGTTGTTCTCTGTTGGTCTCCGATGAGCTCTGTTGGTCTCTGTTGGTCTATGTTGGTCGCCGTTGGTCTCTGTTGGTCTCTGATGGTCTCTTCTGTTATCTGCAGGTATCTGAGTATAGAAACACTGGAGTACAAAATGGCTTATTGTAAGTTTCACAGTGCACTTACCATCATGTCCAGCATCGCATCATTTTTCTGGACGGTGGTCATCGCCTGGTTTGTGTTTTGGATTCTAATCCGCATGCAACCAACAGTGAACCAGAGGGGTCAAAGTGTCAGTGACGTCATCCTTGCTGTCGTCTGCTGGGGAATACCAAGTATGTAATAAAACGTTTTTATCATTATATTTTATTTACACTTTGACACCCTGTCTCAACCACACGACCCTGTCTCAACCACACGACCCTGTCTCAACCACACGACCCTGTCTCAACCACACGACACTGTCTCAACCACACGACCCTGTCTCAACCACACGACCCTGTCTCAACCACACGACCCTGTCTCAACCACACGACCCTGTCTCAACCACACGACCCTGTCTCAACCACACGACCCTGTCTCAACCACACGACCCTGTCTCAACCACACGACCATGTCTCAACCACACACCCTGTCTTACCCGCAAGACCCTGTCTCATCCCCACGAGCCTATCTCACCCCCACACCCTATTTCACCCACACGACCCTGTCTCACAAAGACACCCTGTCTCACCCACACGACACCACTTCACGCCTAACTCACACAAGGACATATCTATTACATGACTCTTAAGTTACTTAATTTTCTTTTTCCACAATTATTTAAACTAATACGTGTGCCCAGAAAAGTCTTTGTGTGGAATGGGCGGGGGGGGGATGTCTTCTGTACACACCAAACCCTTACCATTCTTCTTCTGACACTATCGGTTCTTTTAGGCGTAAGGCTGTCTGGTCCTATCTGTGTGGACTGGTCCCATCTGTGTGGACTGGTCCCATCTGTGTGGACTGGTTCCATCTGTGTGGACTGGTCCTATATGTGTGCACTTGTCCTATCTGTGTGCACTGGTCCTATCTGTGTGCACTGGTCCTATCTGTGTGCACTGGTCCTATCTGTGTGCACTTGTCCTATCTGTGTGCACTTGTCCTATCTGTGTGGACTGGTTCTATCAGTGTGGACTGGTTATATCAGTGTGGACTGGTCCTATATGTGTGCACTTGTCCTCTCTGTGTGGACTGGTCCTATATGTGTGGACTTGTCCTATATGTGTGCACTTGTCCTCTCTGTGCGGACTGGTCCTATCTGTATCCATGAGTTAACAAGGGGACATTCATGACGTAATTCCAGAGAATATCAACTCAATGGTGGCAAACTTAATGACGCCCAGCTACGAAACTTAGCGCCCCCAACCATGCTAATTGGCTTCACGGTTACACGACATCATAAAGCCCCTAGTATCCAGCGTAGTGATCAAACTACACATCTTAATGCCACAAGTATCCATCTTAGAGATCAAACTATACATCTTAATGCCCCAAGTATCCATCTTAGAGATAAAACTACACATCTTAATGCCCCAAGTATCCATCTTAGAGATCAAACTATACATCTTAATGCCGCAAGTATCCATCTTAGAGATCAAACTATACATCTTAATGCCCCAAGTATCCATCTTAGAGATCAAACTATACATCTTAATGCTGCAAGTATCCATCTTAGAGATCAAACTATACATCTTAATGCCGCAAGTAGCCATCTTAGATATCAAACTATACATCTTAATGCCCCAAGTATCCATCTTAGAGATCAAACTGTACATCTTAACGCCTGAGATAAGCACCGTAGACCACGCACCCCTCAAGCTATGCATATAAACCCCACTCCACTCCAACACCCCCTGTTACGTCCTACTTTCGTTGTCTAGGGTCTCTTGCATGTGAATTCTTTCTTACGTCTATGCAGTGGCGTAGCGAGCTTAACTCGCGCCCGGGTCACAATACCTTTTTAGCGCCCCTCCCCTATTCGAAAACAATACAATATTATATGTAAAATATACCATTTGGCGCCCCTTTGTGAGTAGAGTTCGGGGCATGATGCCCCCCTTGCCCCCCCCCCCCCCCCGTTACACCACTGCGTCTATAATTCAACTATGTCCTGGTACGCCCTACTGGGCTGACAGCTATGGATCACCAATGACACAATTAAGTCCACGAATATCTGAAGTTGTGTAATTCAATCCTTTATACCTCATAAACAAATGTAGTACTATCAAGAATCACTAACACATAATCAAATTCTAAATACACAGGTATGAAATAAACTCGCACTTCCACATGTGTTCATCACGATCTCGCCCCAACTCAACTTGTCTCACGCCTTATATCCACTCACTTGTTTATTAATATTTTCCTGTCAGCCAATGACCATTTAGCCACACTAATACAATTCATGACATAACGCATGGACCAAAAAGTGTTCACGCTAACAACAGTGATTCTCATACAAACTCTAACCATGCATGAACAACTTTTCATATCAAAACTTCACGCTACTAAATCTTGTTCACAACACCACCCTTAAATAAGGAAAAAAGGATGCAATTTTCTTCTAAACTATAGATCTTAGCCCCAAAATTATACATCTCAACTCTTCAAACTATACCTCTTAGCTTTCAAACTATACATCTTATCCCACAAGCTATACATCTTAGCCCCCAAACTATACATCTTAGCCCCCAAACTATACAATTCTCATAAATTAAATTCTATCATTATAAATCAAGGATTTATTGATGTACAAACTTTGAATATTTTAATTTGATTGCAGACGTCAATTTGACAATTTGAGGCAATTGTCAATGTTAAGTCCAATCCTAATGTCCACCCTTTACTTACCAATTTATGATATGACTGACCTAATGCCCCCTGACCCTATGTGACAGGGTTGACCTAATGCCCCCTGACCATATGTGACAGGGTTAACCGGTAAATGTTGAGAGATATCACCGCATTTTTTACCTTTGCCGCCAGCTTGATTGCCGTGAACCGTAAAATTAAGAATAAAATGTTTAAAAATAATGAAAAAAGTTACTAAATGTATCCCTAAACCTAACCTGAACCCCAAATCTATCCCTAAACCTAACCTGAACCCTACATGCATTCTTAACGAAGTCACGGTTATATCTCTCAACATTAGCTGGTTGACCTAATGCCCACTGACCCTATGTGACAGGGCTGACCTAATGCTCACTGACCCTATGTGACGGTCCTGCTCACGATGCATTGCTACATGTTGTCGAACATTCTTAACTTGATTCTTCGTCTTTTTCAGTCATCATAGCTGTGACAGCCCTGGCCATGGATGTCCTTGGATATGATCACAACTTATCCCAGGCCAGCTGGTGTTGGATAGATCCGGAAGCATCCAATGGGATGATGTGGGCGTTAGTCACTGGGAAGGCCTGGGAACTAGCCGCTTGCATCTTAACTGTCAGCCTGTACGCCGCTGTCAAGGTCATGCTGTTTAAGCAGGTAGCTATGATATCTCTAACACCAGTTATGATATCTCTCTAACACCAACTATGATATCTCTCTCTAACACCAGTTATGATATATCTCTAATACCAGCAATGATACCTATCTAACACCAGTTATGATATATCTCTGACACCAACTATAACATCTCTCTAACACCAGTTATGATATATCTCTAACGCCAACTATGATATCTCTCTAACACCAACAATGATATCTTTCTGACACCAACTATGATATATCTCTAACGCCAACTATGATATCTTTCTAACACCAGTTATGATATATCTCTAACGCCAACTATGATATCTCTCTAACACTAACAATGATATCTCTCTAACACCAGCTATGATGTCTATCTAACACCATCTCTCTAAACTAACATGTTCACTTTCTACTATCTGTAGGCCAAAGGCGATTTAAACTATATGTTTACTTCTTCCATATGTAGGCCAAGAGATGGTCTACATTAATATGTTCACTTTTATTCGTAGGCCAAGAGACGGTCTACACCAGTGGTTCTCAACTTTCCTAAAGCCGCGACCCTTTATACAGTTCCTCATGTTGTGGCGACCCCCAACCACTCAATTATTATTGTAGCTTCTTCATAACTGAAGAGTATATATGTTTTCCAATGGTCTTGGATGACCCCTATATAAGGGTTGTTCGACCCCCAAAAGGGTCGCGACACACAGGTTGAGAACCGCTGGTCTACACTAATATGTTCACTTCTGTCCGTAGGCAAAGACACGGTCTACACTAATATGTTCACTTCTGTCCATAGGCCAAGAGACGGTCTACATTAATATGTTCACTTCTGTCCGTAGGCCAAGAGACGGACTACATTAATATGTTCACTTCTGTCCGTAGGCCACGAGACGGTCTACACTAATATGTTCACTTCTGTCCGTAGGCCAAGAGACGGACTACATTAATATGTTCACTTCTGTCCATAGGCCAAGAGACGGACTACATTAATATGTTCACTTCTGTCCGTAGGCCAAGAGACGGTCTACATTAATATGTTCACTTCTGTCCGTAGGCCAAGAGACGGTCTATACTAATAAGTTCACTTCTGTCCGTAGGCCAAGAGACGGACTACATTAATATGTTCACTTCTGTCCGTAGGCCAAGAGACGGTCTACTCTCATGGGACGAACCAACCGACGAATGGAGGAAGCTAACACGAAGCTCACGTTCGTTCCTTTAGTTTTTATCGTGATCAGAATTTGGGGAACCATCCGATTTCTGCTCGGTAACTTCGCCCATGACTATGCCAGCTCCTCCGACTCTGACTGGATTGTGATATTACAGGTAAATATATGTCTATCCATAATATTCCATGGGTTAAACAGTTGCAGCTGGATTTTGATCACGCTGGTGAAATAGAACTTCAAAAAAAAAATCAACGTTACCAAGAACCTTGATTATTTAACACAAACATTGGCGGCCATGCGTGAACTTCCCATCTACTAAAAATTGTCGGCCGTGCATGAACTTCCCATCTACTAAACATTGGCCGCCATGCGTGAACTTCCCATCTACTAAACATTGGCGGCCATGCATGAACTTCCCATCTACTAAACATTGGCCGCCATGCATGAACTTCCCATCTACTAAACATTGGCCGCCATGCATCAACTTCCCATCTACTAAACATTGGCGGCCATGCATGAACTTCCCATCTACTAAACATTGGCGGCCATGCATGAACTTCCCATCTACTAAACATTGGCGGCCATGCATGAACTTCCCATCTACTAAACATTGGCGGCCATGCATCAACTTCCCATCTACTAAACATTGGCCGCCATGCATGAACTTCCCATCTTATAAAGTTACTTGAAAAATTATGCATTCACAGAACGAGCTTTATGAAAATTCCAATTAGTTCTACTACCCCCCCCCCCCTCCTTTTTTTCCAGGCATGCCAGCCACCCACTTTTTTCCCACCTATCATCAATATTAATATTTTAATGCCCCACCCGCTTTTACAAGGCATGTTTTGTAAACCATTTTTAACTTAGACTATTTCCGTGAAGTAACAAGTGAAACAATGTATGTCAAATTAAAGATGACTATACAAAGAGAAACGTTTCAGCTAAAAGCCTTCTTCAGCAGACAAGACAAATGAAACACCAAAGGAATAGAAATGAGTGTAAAACTTAAGTGTCTGTAGTTCGCTGTGCTGTAGTCTCTTCATTTATTATTTGATATCCGTAAAAGAAACGATAATCTTACGTACCAAACGCAATTGCGGTATTTCTAAGAATCGCATATAGCGCAGTTATCGGTCATTTTAATTTGCGTGCTGTTGAGCTTATCATTACTCAAAACTTTCTTTCATACCTAGACTATTATTTATAGTGAATAATTCTTGTTCATAACGCCAATTAAATACTAAATATTTACTGTCATTTTGTGGACATGGTTCTCTCCACTGTACCTTGATATGATGACATCACCGAAGAGCCCTTTGAACTCTTGTCTTATGTCTACGCATGCGTAACGCCAATAGTCGCTTGGAACCACCTGGACAATACCGCCCGTGAACTCGACATCTTTTGAAAGCTTCAAGGCTGCCCTGGCATCTGCTAGGAGCCGTTAGGATGGCAGCATCGCTCCCCTAACCGTTGCACATATGCAAGTTCATTGACGAAGCAACGTACCCTACCAGAACCAGAAATCAAAACGTTGCCGAAATGGTGCCAAACTTTCTTATGTTTTTTGTCACTGAACCAACATGTTGAAAATATTGTTCTTCTGCAGGATACAGTGGACACTTGAACCAACATGTTGAAAATATTGTTCTTCTGCAGGAGACAGTAGACCCTGAACCAACATGTTGAAAATATTGTTCTTCTGCAGGATACAGTAGACCCTGAACCAACATGTTGAAAATATTCTTCTTCTGCAGGATACAGTGGACCCTGAACTAACATGTTGAAAATATTCTTCTTCTGCAGGGCACAGGGGACAGCGCCCAAGGCTTTGCGAACTTTGTCATGTACATTTTCTTTACGAGCAAGATAAGGGAACGATTGTTTAAAAACTGCCCTTGTCATTGCTCGGATAGTGATCCGATGTCCTCCCCTAAGTCGTCCAGAAACCATGCGGATACAAGTCAGCACGAGCCGTCGGTGGCCACATTAAAACCCTCCAATAAAATACAACCAGATCTTACAGGTAAATAAAACCAGATCTTACAGGTAAATATAACCAACTCTTACAGGTAAATACAACCAGATCTTACAGGTAAATATAACCAACTCTTACAGGTTAATACATCCAGATCTTACAAGATAATACAACAAGATTTTACTGGTTAATGCCACTAACCTTACTGGTAAATTATTATTGTTTGTATCTTACATGCCAAGATTACAAAGGCAATACACCCATACTTCGCTTTACGGCCTAGATACGTTCCGGAAAAGTTGGCCGTAAAGCGAAAAGCCGTATAATGAATCAATAATTTTAATATAAACCCATACAAATTTAATTTGATCTGTTCCAACTTTTGTATAAAATAAATAGTCGTTAGTTCATAAATCGTTTTATTCTTTTCATTTCCTATAAAAATAAAAGTTCAAAACATTGTAACAGTAAACAGAAATTTAAAAAATAAACATATAAATTAAAAAACAAAAGAAATCATATGCACATATTTATACATAAAATAAAATTCACCAATTAATCCAAACAAACAAAACAGAAACAAACACGTCAACTTACTGAGTCACAGGATATGAATAAGGTGGGATAGCACAGGAAATAAGGCAGACTACTAAAGCAGGGCCGCCTAAGGGGAGAAGCTGAAACTAAAGAGAGGATATCTATTGGCCGTATAATGAAACATCGTGGGCCGTAAACCGAAAAAGTGCCATAATTTAAAGTTGGCCGTAAAGCGAAATGCCGTATAAAGAGCGGCCGTATAGCGAGGTATAGGTGTATTCGACTTGAGAAGTAGCCTTCACTTGAGCAGTATTTTGTTTAAAGTAACGGAGAGTTGCTCAATTCGTCAGCCTCACTCTCTCGTCTTTGCCTATTTGATCCAATGGCAAACTTATTCAAGACTGGAAATAGACCAGGATGCAGTAAATGATAAACAGTGTGTGTGTGTGTTTCACTGTGCCATTTATGCGTTTCACATCGCTGGAGTTGCCGGAATTTTCATTGTGTCATTGTCATACCGCCTACGGAACTCCATCTCCGGAGTTTGATTTCAGAGTTTGCCTTCTCTTAAAAGAGTTGCCATCCAAGGTTAACGAGTCCCATCCACCCGGGATGCTTGTGTGGTGGGGTGCTTGTGTGATGGGGTGCTGGTGTGACGGGGTCCTGGTGTGGCGGGGTGCTTATGTGGCGGGTTGCTGGTGTGGTGGGGTGCTTGTGTGGCGGGGTACTTGTGTGGCGTGGTGCTGGTTTGGCGGGGTGCTTGTGTGGTGGGTTGCTTGTGTGGCGGGGTGCTGGTGTGGTTTATTTCTTGTCGGGTCAAGTACGTCTAGTCACATTAAATGCTCAAAGAATGGGAAATGGGATTAACTAACATTCGCAACACGAACCTACACAGTCATTCCTAAAAAATGCAAACAACAAACTAAACAATTTTTAAAACAACATACAAACCAACAAACTATTTTATATTTGTTTTTCTGCGTCTATGTAACACACTTCTAAAATAACAGACGCGACATATCTATACCTAGATCATGTCAGCTTTCCACATTCACATAGCTACACTCCTGACAGCGATTGAGATCATGTCAGGTGGCCACACTCCTGACAGCCATTGAGATCATGTCAGGTGGCCACACTCCTAACAGCGATTGAGATCATGTCAGGTAGCCACACTCCTGACAGCGATTGAGATCATGTCAGGTAGCCACACTCCTGACAGCGATTGAGATCATGTCAGGTAGCCATGTCAGGTGGCCACACTCCTAACAGCGATTGAGATCATGTCAGGTGGCCGCACTCCTAACAGCGATTGAGATCATGTCAGGTAGCCACACTCCTGACAGCGATTGAGATCATGTCAGGTAGCCACACTCCTGACAGCGATTGAGATCATGTCAGGTAGCCACACCCCTGACAGCCATTGAGATCATGTCAGGTAGCCACACTCCTGACAGCAATTGAGATCATGTCAGGTAGCCACACTCCTAACAGCAATTGAGATCATGTCAGGTAGCCACACTCCTGACAACCATTGAGATCATGTCAGGTAGCCACACTCCTGACAGTAATTGAGATCATGTCAGGTAGCCACACTCCTGACAGCAACTGAGATCATGTCAGGTAGCAACACTCCTGACAGTAATTGAGATCATGTCAGGTAGCCACACTCCTGACAGTAATTGAGATCATGTCAGGTAGCCACACTCCTGACAGTAATTGAGATCATGTCAGGTAGCCACACTCCTGACAGCAATTGAGATCATGTCAGTTAGCCACACTCCTGACAGCAATTGAGATCATGTCAGGTAGCCACACTCCTGACAGCCATTTTCTTATCTTGGAATATTTTATGTTTCTTTTTCCATAAATGACGTCACATAATGAATTAAAGTTGGATAAAATAAATATTCTTAACAAATTAATTTATTGCCATAGTTAACTTTCAGCTGATCAAGCACATGTAATAAATATAGAAAGTCAATACATGTAACATACCATAAATTGCATGTTTGAACTTCACATTACAGGGCACGGAACGGAACGAGTTTTGAAACGTAACAAAACAGAGCAAACAGCGGAACCAACAACGGTGGCCCACTTAGAGCCACCACAACATATCAGTACAATAGAGAGCAAGAAAACAACACAAGTCTACGGTAACGATGATCCAGGGGCGTCGGTAACAGCAACATGCTGGACCAAACACCCGGAAACTGTTACACAACACATGGATACAGATGCTATAGCGTCATATGCTATAGCGTCAGATGCTATAGCGTCAGTAGTAACTGACATAAAAACAATTCATATTTAGACATGTGGAGTAACTCAGTGATAAAGAAGAAAAAAAATTAAATAAATTATCAAATGAGAATCAAATACCAGCTGTGATATATCTTTAACACCTGATATGATATCTTTCTAACATCTGCTATGATATCCCACAATTGAGCCCCCGACAAAATAGTCCCCGTTAATAAATCCAGACAGAAAGGCCCCCCGTCAAAAAATCCCGACAGAAGGGACCCCGTCAAAAAATCCTGACAGAAGGGCCCCCGTTAATAAATCCCGACAGGAGGGCCCGAGTCAATAAATCCCGACAGAAGGGCCCGAGTCAATAAATCCCGACAGAAGGGCCCCCGTCAAAAAATCCCAACAGAAGGGCCCCCGTAAAAAATCCCGACAGAAAGGCCCCCGCCAAAAAATCCCGGCAGAAGGGCCCCTGCCACTAACGCTCCGACAAATGATCAATGCCCCACTTGTCACAAGCTGTCACACTTTCTTGGACTCTCCTTTCCCAGGAGTTTGACCCTCTTTTTGGACGGACCATCCAAGTAGTACGTCCGCCCTTAGGGGGAGGGGAGGAGGAGGGGGTTGTCGATTTTAGAGATTTTGCGTAGGCGTGCTGTGTGGCGGGGTGGGGGTATGAGCAGAAATTAAGTAAATTTATTTTAAAATTCTACAATGCTCATCTTAAAACTACGACAGTAAAAATTAGCATACTGATATCTTGCTTTCTGTAATAATATCACACAATGTTTTGTTGGAATTAGCGTCTTATGATAATGTTGCTATGTATTTTCATTGGATTAAAAGTGGAAATAAAATTATGAAAATTGTGTAATATTTCGCTGCAGCAACCCATATAGAAAAAATGTGCATCCCCGGGCGGACCAGTAAAAATACTAATTTTTGGAGCCCTTTGTCTTTTGTGAAGTATATAGGATTTTATAGTTTAATTCACTTTGAAGGTCCTATCTAAGAACGATTTAGGTGTCCCCTGATTTTGGCGCCTGTTGCTCTTCGCTCTATTCTCATGGCCCTACCCGAGGGACACCCAGGGCGATGCGGCGTATAATCTGGGAACCACTGGGCTCGCCGGACAGCTAGCGCTGAACATCCGGGATACATGGTCAAGTCAAAAATATATAAATATTATTCGATTTTGTTGGTTGTTTTCTATTCCGGGCGGATTTGGGGGGGGGGGGGGGGTCGAAAGCTCTGTGTACGTAAGCAAGGGGGGGGGGTCAACAAAAAGGTACGCGTGCAACAGATGAGTGGGTGTTGTCGATAATTTGACTTGTTATTGCGTACGTACTATAAAGATGGCCCCATAACAGAATTCCGCAAGAAACATTTCAAATGGCATTAAACCAGAGCACAGATGTCAATTTAGAAATGTCTTCATCGAGCCGTCGAGATTAAAAGCTTTTAATGTCCGTCCCCCCCCCCCCAAAGCACCACCCTCCTCAAGCCCAAGAGTCCCTAACAATCGGGCCATTATGTGGTATGACGGGGCCGACTTGTTGGGGTCGATTTGTTGGGGTCAATTTGTTGGGGTCAATTTATTGGGGTCGATTTGTTGGGGTCGATTTGTTGGGGCCGACTTGTTGGGGTCGATTTGTTGGGGCCGACTTGTTGGGGTCGATTTGTTGGGGCCGACTTGTTGGGGTCGATTTGTTGGGGCCGACTTGTTGGGGTCGATTTGTTGGGGCCGACTTGTTGGGGTCGATTTGTTGGGGCCGACTTGTTGGGGCCGACTTGTTGGGGTCGATTTGTTGGGGTCGACTTGTTGGGGTCGATTTGTCACGACTCATTTTGACGCGACAATACACCTTTAAAGAAGCATGCATACAAACATTTTATATCTGCAGTGTGTGAATAAAAACAGTAATTTGTTGGCAGCCAGTTGCCAGGAACAGACTGTTTTTTTCGTATAGGAAACCTTTTTAACAGAGTTTCAGGTGTCTAAAGACCCCCCCCCCCTCCCCGGTTCAATACATGTCCCAATTGTATAAAATTATAATACTATCAACCCAAAAAATGGTAATTATGTTTACAAAAAATGTGACCTTTTATCTCACCGAGCTTGGAATTGGCCACCTAATGAATAATCACTAAATAAAGATTGATCTGCTACCCAATCAATAATCAATCACTTAATGAATAGATAGGGGTTAACTGTTTAACTTCCAAATTATACCACGGAATTGATTGAACTAATTAGTATGTACTTCCGCTTGAAGTTTAAAAAATGGATTTCTGAGAAAAAGAAGTGTCCTTTCGGTACTCTGATGTGTCCTTTCGGTACTCTGATGTGTCCTTTCGGTACTCTGATGTGTCCTTTTTGGTACTCTGATGTGTCCTTTCGGTACTCTGATGTGTCCTTTCGGTACTCTGATGTGTCCTTTCGGTACTCTGATGTGTCCTTTCGGTACTCTGATGTGTCCTTTCGGTACTCTGATGTGTCCTTTCGGTACTCTGATGTGTCCTTTCGGTACTCTGATGTGTCCTTTCGGTACTCTGATGTGTCCTTTCGGTACTCTGATGTGTCCTTTCGGTACTCTATCAGAGTTCTGAGGTTAGCAGGTCAGTATAAATGGTTGATACTATTAATTATTACATTTATTACATTTTTTCATGAACATGTTTTAGAAAATCTGAACACAGATAACTATGTGACTCACCATCAACTGAAATTTTAGAGTAAAAGAATGTGTCAATTTATATCAATAGCTTACATGTGTGTCAATTTTATCAGTTGCGTGACTTGTGTGTCCATTTCTCTCAGTACCTTACTTATGTGTCCATTTCGGACAATTTGTTTCCTTAATTTATTCTATTTATTTCTCTCATGTTGGTCAAGCTATTTGTGAAAAATACAATCCTAACATTCTTAACATCCATGTGGATAGTAATGGATAACGTGTTTTTTATGTGTTTCAAATCAAAGCCTTAAAGAATATCATATTGCCACTGCGATGTCAATGTGTATCAGTTATTGCCACTGCCATATCAATATATATCTGTTTATTGCCAATGCCATGTCAATGTGTATGAGTTTATTGCCACTGCCATGTAAATGTGTATCAGTGTATTGCCACTGCCATGTCAATGTGTCTCAGGTTATTGCCACTGCGATGTCAATGTGTATGAGTTTATTGCCACTACCATGTCAAAGTGTATCAGTTTATTGCCACTGCCATGTCAGTGTGTCTCAGTGTAACACTAAAGAAGTTATGCTACCGGAGAACCAATAGAAAATCTCATTTAAAAATGCCTAGACATAAATATTCTGATAAAAAAAATTAAAAACTCTATTCTTCTTAGACTTATTAGTGGGATTTTTAAATAGTTACGTTATTCTCATGACGATCGAACATATTATTTCAATAATTGGGCCGTCCATTTAGTATGTCAAAAATTGGGCCGTCCATTTAGTATGTCAAAAATTGGGCCATCCATTTATTATGTCAACAATTTTAGGCAATTGTTTTTATCCCTAACTCGTTGCAACAACTGCCAAACTTTCTAGAACCTCCAATTTAATTGTCAACAACTGCCCCCCTCCCCTTTTCCCCCATCGTAAAAATGTCAACAAATAAATACGGATCTTTTTATCTTTTTCAACTCTTACGACTGAAGATCTTGCAATAGACGGGGGACAACACATTTATTACATTTAAGATCGAAGATCTTGCAATAGACGGGGGACAACACATTTATTATATTTAAGACTGTGGATCTTGCAATAGACGGGGAAAAACGCATTTATAACATTAAAAAAACTTCTCAGATATTGTTTACACATTGTAACGACCAGAAGTCATGACTGGAGTCAAATTTACTAAACAGACTTTATTAAAAGACTTGATAAAGGGTCGTTCGCAAATTACGTCACGCTCAGGGGGGAGGGGACACTAAGGGTGGGGGGGGGGAAAGAATTTGGGACAGGGGAAGGGGGGGTCTGACGATGTCATTTTTGGCGTGACCTAATTTGCGAACGACCCTTAAGGGCTTAATAATATTGTAAGAAAATTCGTTGCTAGTTTTTGTTGTTGAGCCACATGTTCACGTTGATAAGCCAAATGTTCACGTAGATGAGCCAAATGTTAACGATGATAAGCCAAATGTTCACGTAGATAAGCCAAATGTTGACGTTGATAAGCAATATGTTGACGTTGATAAGCCAAATGTTGACGTTGATAAGCCAAATGTTCACCTTGATAAGCCAAATGTTCACGTTGATAAGCCAAATGTTCACGTTGATAAGCCAAATGTTGACGTTGATAAGCCAAATGTTGACGTTGATAAGCCAAATGTTGACGTTGATAAGCCAAATGTTCACGTTGATAAGCCAAATGTTGACGTTGATAAGCCAAATGTTCACGTTGATACGCCAAATGTTGACGTTGATAAGCCAAATGTTCACGTTGATAAGCCAAACGTTTCTTTATTACAAAAGCGCAAATTAACTGATTAATTTATCATTGCCATATTGATGTTATTATGGAACTGGCTGACGTCATCTTTGGCCATTCTAACAGATCAGTGCTAAAAATATCAGCATTGTCTTTCTGTACAATAATTGCCACCTACTGTCTCTGTCAGGTACTTAGTCAACAACTCGAATTAGCAGCCTTTTAACAAGTGATAATCTGACCATATTAATTTTTATAGCCATTAAAATTAACAAATATCTTTCAACGAATTATGGAGGAAATAAATGATTTATACATAGATATATTACATGGGTCATTATAATTAATTATACATAATTATAACAAAGAAAACATGTTTACGTCAATCTCTGTTGACTCATTCCCTGTCATTGTCATCAACTAAACGTTTTCCTACCTCCGCCCCTGGGACCCTATGTTGTTGACGTAAATAATGGACATCCCCAAAAATACAAGATTTAAGTTACCCACAGCTGCAAGATGAAATTACCCATAGCTGCAAGATGAAATTACCCATAGCTGCAAGATGAAATTACCCATAGCTGCAAGATGAAATTACCTACAGCTGCAAGATGAAATAAACCCACAGCTGCAAGATGAATTACTCACAGCTTCAAGATGAAATTACCCACAGCTGCAAGATCAAATTACCCAGAACTGCAAGATGAAATTACCCACATCTGCAAGATGAAATAAACCCACAGCTGCAAGATGAAATTACCCACAGCTTCAAGATGAAATTACCCCCACCTGCAAGATGAAATTACCCACAGCTGCAAGATGAAATTACTTACAGCTGCAAGATGAAATAAACCCACAGCTGCAAGATGAAATTACCCATAGCTGCAAGATGAAATTACCCATAGCTGCAAGATCAAATTACCTACAGCTGCAAGATGAAATAAACCCACAGCTGCAAGATGAAATTACCCACAGCTTCAAGATGAAATTACGCACAGCTGCAAGATCAAATTACCTAGAACTGCAAGATGAAATTACCCAGAGCTGCAAGATGAAATTACCTACAGCTGCAAGATGAAATAAACCCACAGCTGCAAGATGAAATTACCCACAGCGTCAAGATGAAATTACCCACATCTGCAAGATGAAATTACCACAGCTGCAAGATGAAATAAACACACAGCTGCAAGATGAAATTACCCACAGCTGCAAGATGAATTACTCACAGCTGCAAGATGAAAATACCCAGAGCTGCAAGATGAAATTACCCAGAGATATTAGATGAAGTTATCCAAAAAATACAAAATGGAGTTTACCCGGTACCAAAATTTCATCAGTCCAGATCAACTCCAACTTTGTTTTAAGCAAATGGTAGGTGAAAGTTTGATAAACACACAACATTACTTTATCAGTATCGGCCAAAAGCCTTCTGTTCGAAAAAAAATAATACAAGTAAAAAATAGTGCAAGTCAAATAAAAAGAAAGAAAATAAACTTAGCTCATAAATGTATATTCTCATTTTAACCTTCATCTCCTCTCATTTTGATGACGTCATAACAGAATTACACAACACATATTTTATTTTACTATTAACAACTAAATAACAATCGGTGCACTTGTTTCTTTGTTCTTATTGCTTTGTTCTATGCCTGAAAGTTTCTATAATTATGTGTTCACATTTATTTCTTTATAGTTCATATTGCTATATGTTCTTAGTATCCTATTTCATATAGTTATATGTGCATATGTTTCTATGCTCTATGTTTTCGGGTTGCATTCTCGAGTCTGGCACTTTAGTCCCGTAACATTCACAATGCATGGTCAACCAACATTCGACAGGAGACATCCAGCGGTGGTTTGGAGCCGGTTCGGTCAGGTTCGTGCGAACTGTAAGTTCAAAATAATAAATATGCCTGAAATCAAGTACTAATTTCAAAAAAATCAAAATTTGACTTCAAACACTTAAAAATGCCTTGGCGGATGGACCCGAAGCTCCGCTGAAGGAGCTTCGTGGGCCCAGACGCCAGATCCCCTAATCGTAATTTGACTGACTGTGGTGGTGACCGATATGGCATAAGGGGACATACTAACTGCGAACCATTTGTTACGAATTTGGCAATACACCGCTGGAGACATCTCTTAAAGGTAACATCCACATTGTATGGTCAATCAACATACCACTGGAGATATCTCTTAAAGGTGACGCAACTAATACGGTGATATATACAAATACAAGTTTTGATATTTACAACTATGAGCAACCGTACAACTATGACGTCACGACACTGTCTATTGGCGCAGTGCAGATTCATGGCGGTCACTGCCGTTGACGTCACACACATGCACACGTACACACATGTGATAACTTTGATCACACAGTGAATTAGAGCATGTCGCGGTGTGGTGATATCACGGATCTGCATGGTCCAGGAATTCAAGGAGATAACTTTGCGAATTCAACAATCACAGAAATAAAATGTATGTGAGGGCAACGTTCAGCCATGGTGATGTAGGGTTGCAACCTATGACACATTTTAAAATTCAAATTAAAAGCAAAATTGAAGTAAGTAAACTAGGAGTAAGTGTTGTGTTACTTTCAAGTAAGTAAACTAGGAGTAAGAGTCGTATTACTGAATTGACTTCACATCCTCCACAATTTATAGTCCGTTTTTTTTAAAATTTAAAGTTTGATTGGAAAATTAGTGTTCACAAGAAAATGTCTGGCATCTCCTGATATAGCTTAGAATCATGGGAAACCAAGACATTTATTTCATCTACAGAGTTTCAACCAGAGGCGTAGCTAGGATTAGTGCCACCCGATTCAGCGCAACATTTTTGTGGCTCCCTCCCAAAAAATATAAAGATACAATTAAAAAAAAAAAATAAAATATCTAAAGTTAACCGAAATGCCCCCCCCCCCTTTAATATATAGAAAAATAGTGGTGTCCGGGATGGATCACCCTCCGACACCCCCTCCGACACCCCCTTGCTATGCCAATGGACTTTAACGCCCGATTTAAATTGTGTCGAATGAAGTTAAAATGAAAAAAAAACATTTATCAAAGCTTCTCATTAAACAAATCTATAAATAGACATAAGTTTGTTGTCAGGATATTAGACATATCTGCTGGCAGTGAATTGTATGTGTATGTATGCACTGTTCTATATACATATATAATATATGCTTGTAATTTATTCATTAAATTGTTGAAAATCAAATAAAAGTATTTCTTTACAAAACAATCCCAACAAAGATTTAAGAGCAAACAAGTCTTTTATTTAATACATGTTTTAGACTTCTTAAAAAAAATATCAATGATTATTATCTGGTTGATGTCTGTCAATGATTATTATCTGGTTGATGTCTGTCAATGATTATTATCTGGTTGATGTCTGTCAGTGATTATTATCTGGTTGATGTCTGTCAGTGATTATTATCTGGTTGATGTCTGTCAGTGATTATTATCTGGTTGATGTCTGTCAGTGATTATTATCTGGTTGATGTCTGTCAGTGATTATTATCTGGTTGATGTCTGTCAGTGATTATTATCTGGTTGATGTCTGTCAGTGATTATTATCTGGTTGATGTCTGTCAATGATTATTATCTGGTTGATGTCTGTCAATGATTATTATCTGGTTGATGTCTGTCAGTGATTATTATCTGGTTGATGTCTGTCAGTGATTATTATCTGGTTGATGTCTGTCAATGATTATTATCTGGTTGATGTCTGTCAGTGATTATTATCTGGTTGATGTCTGTCAGTGATTATTATCTGGTTGATGTCTGTCAGTGATTATTATCTGGTTGATGTCTGTCAGTGATTATTATCTGGTTGATGTCTGTCAGTGATTATTATCTGGTTGATGTCTGTCATTGATTATTATCTGGTTGATGTCTGTCAATGATTATTATCTGGTTGATGTCTGTCAATGATTATTATCTGGTTGATGTCTGTCAGTGATTATTATCTGGTTGATGTCTGTCAGTGATTATTATCTGGTTGATGTCTGTCAGTGATTATTATCTGGTTGATGTCTGTCAATGATTATTATCTGGTTGATGTCTGTCAATGATTATTATCTGGTTGATGTCTGTCAATGATTATTATCTGGTTGATGTCTGTCAGTGATTATTATCTGGTTGATGTCTGTCAGTGATTATTATCTGGTTGATGTCTGTCAGTGATTATTATCTGGTTGATGTCTGTCAGTGATTATTATCTGGTTGATGTCTGTCAGTGATTATTATCTGGTTGATGTCTGTCAGTGATTATTATCTGGTTGATGTCTGTCAGTGATTATTATCTGGTTGATGTCTGTCAGTGATTATTATCTGGTTGATGTCTGTCAATGATTATTATCTGGTTGATGTCTGTCAGTGATTATTATCTGGTTGATGTCTGTCAGTGATTATTATCTGGTTGATGTCTGTCAGTGATTATTATCTGGTTGATGTCTGTCAGTGATTATTATCTGGTTGATGTCTGTCAGTGATTATTATCTGGTTGATGTCTGTCAGTGATTATTATCTGGTTGATGTCTGTCAGTGATTATTATCTGGTTGATGTCTGTCAGTGATTATTATCTGGTTGATGTCTGTCAGTGATTATTATCTGGTTGATGTCTGTCAGTGATTATTATCTGGTTGATGTCTGTCAGTGATTATTATCTGGTTGATGTCTGTCAGTGATTATTATCTGGTTGATGTCTGTCAATGATTATTATCTGGTTGATGTCTGTCAGTGATTATTATCTGGTTGATGTCTGTCAATGATTATTATCTGGTTGATGTCTGTCAATGATTATTATCTGGTTGATGTCTGTCAATGATTATTATCTGGTTGATGTCTGTCAGTGATTATTATCTGGTTGATGTCTGTCAGTGATTATTATCTGGTTGATGTCTGTCAGTGATTATTATCTGGTTGATGTCTGTCAGTGATTATTATCTGGTTGATGTCTGTCAGTGATTATTATCTGGTTGATGTCTGTCAGTGATTATTATCTGGTTGATGTCTGTCAGTGATTATTATCTGGTTGATGTCTGTCAGTGATTATTATCTGGTTGATGTCTGTCAGTGATTATTATCTGGTTGATGTCTGTCAGTGATTATTATCTGGTTGATGTCTGTCAGTGATTATTATCTGGTTGATGTCTGTCAGTGATTATTATCTGGTTGATGTCTGTCAATGATTATTATCTGGTTGATGTCTGTCAGTGATTATTATCTGGTTGATGTCTGTCAGTGATTATTATCTGGTTGATGTCTGTCAGTGATTATTATCTGGTTGATGTCTGTCAATGATTATTATCTGGTTGATGTCTGTCAATGATTATTATCTGGTTGATGTCTGTCAATGATTATTATCTGGTTGATGTCTGTCAATGATTATTATCTGGTTGATGTCTGTCAATGATTATTATCTGGTTGATGTCTGTCAATGATTATTATCTGGTTGATGTCTGTCAATGATTATTATCTGGTTGATGTCTGTCAATGATTATTATCTGGTTGATGTCTGTCAGTGATTATTATCTGGTTGATGTCTGTCAATGATTATTATCTGGTTGATGTCTGTCAATGATTATTATCTGGTTGATGTCTGTCAATGATTATTATCTGGTTGATGTCTGTCAGTGATTATTATCTGGTTGATGTCTGTCAGTGATTATTATCTGGTTGATGTCTGTCAGTGATTATTATCTGGTTGATGTCTGTCAGTGATTATTATCTGGTTGATGTCTGTCAGTGATTATTATCTGGTTGATGTCTGTCAGTGATTATTATCTGGTTGATGTCTGTCAGTGATTATTATCTGGTTGATGTCTGTCAGTGATTATTATCTGGTTGATGTCTGTCAGTGATTATTATCTGGTTGATGTCTGTCAGTGATTATTATCTGGTTGATGTCTGTCAGTGATTATTATCTGGTTGATGTCTGTCAATGATTATTATCTGGTTGATGTCTGTCAATGATTATTATCTGGTTGATGTCTGTCAATGATTATTATCTGGTTGATGTCTGTCAGTGATTATTATCTGGTTGATGTCTGTCAGTGATTATTATCTGGTTGATGTCTGTCAGTGATTATTATCTGGTTGATGTCTGTCAGTGATTATTATCTGGTTGATGTCTGTCAGTGATTATTATCTGGTTGATGTCTGTCAGTGATTATTATCTGGTTGATGTCTGTCAGTGATTATTATCTGGTTGATGTCTGTCAGTGATTATTATCTGGTTGATGTCTGTCAGTGATTATTATCTGGTTGATGTCTGTCAGTGATTATTATCTGGTTGATGTCTGTCAGTGATTATTATCTGGTTGATGTCTGTCAGTGATTATTATCTGGTTGATGTCTGTCAGTGATTATTATCTGGTTGATGTCTGTCAGTGATTATTATCTGGTTGATGTCTGTCAGTGATTATTATCTGGTTGATGTCTGTCAGTGATTATTATCTGGTTGATGTCTGTCAGTGATTATTATCTGGTTGATGTCTGTCAATGATTATTATCTGGTTGATGTCTGTCAGTGATTATTATCTGGTTGATGTCTGTCAGTGATTATTATCTGTTTGATGTCTGTCAGTGATTATTATCTGGTTGATGTCTGTCAGTGATTATTATCTGGTTGATGTCTGTCAATGATTATTATCTGGTTGATGTCTGTCAGTGATTATTATCTGGTTGATGTCTGTCAATGATTATTATCTGGTTGATGTCTGTCAATGATTATTATCTGGTTGATGTCTGTCAATGATTATTATCTGGTTGATGTCTGTCAATGATTATTATCTGGTTGATGTCTGTCAATGATTATTATCTGGTTGATGTCTATCAATGATTATTATCTGGTTGATGTCTGTTTTTAAACGTAACTATTTCTTGTTCCACTATTTATTATCTGGTGTAGTTTCTGCTTGCAGATTTGACAATTATCTAAAAAAACTAACGAACAGAGAACTTCGCATTGTATAAATGTTGACATACGTTATGCAATAACATATGTATGCAATGACATATGAGCGTTCCTTATAACCAAGAAATAAGTTAAGACCACAAAGTAAAAATTAATTACATCTAATTCTGGTTTAAAACGTCAAAATTGCGCCCCCCCCCTTTTTTTTTCCGCCCCCACTAAACCTTTGAATTGCAAGATTAAATTCATCGTATCGACTTATAAACAAAATAACAGCTTCCTGGATGGATTTTTGAACAATGCGCGTGACCTTGTGTGACATTGATTTATTTGTTGTTTGAGTTATACACCAATAGAAAACATTGGGGATTATGTTAAACAAATTGGAACGATTCCACCGGTAAGCAATTCTTTGTGTTTCTACAACACACATTATTGCATCAATTCCTGGAGACTAGTTCTTCGGTTTGTCAGCATTTAATCACAGGATAAATATTGCCATTGTTGGCAGCGTTTGTTTACAGAGCTCAGTCTTGGCAGCTTTTGTTTACAGTGCTTAGTTAGCAGGCGAGACAATGAACAACTCGGAACGACAATTAAATTGGATTATTGATTACGTCATTTCTCGTCCTTGTAATCATGTGGGGAATAAGTTTGATTATATATTTTTTTAAATTTTTTGTGGTGGGGGGGGGGGGGGGGCGAGGTTGAGTTAATATTTATGCGATTGCATCTGAAGTCACTAAGTGCAATCCCAAATGTCAGGATGTTCTATCTCAAATAAAATATCGCAGGAAACGTCACAACGAATTATGGCTACTTTAGATTCATTGGAGCCCCTCAGCACTAACATGCCAACACAAAGATACTGGAGCTAAAGTAAACCACATACGGATATGTACATGATAGGAATCAGTGGAATTCTATGGAATATATCTGCACTCATATATACACTATGAGAGTGTTATTTCAATATTCATAAAATGGCAGTAATGAACAGAGAAGATCGCCTGACATGTAGCCAGCAGATTTAGCTAAAATATCGTGCGCAGTAGAGGCCGACCGGAAGTGATTTTCTGAATTTGGCTGAAACTGAATGAGCATAATGATTTATTTCAAGAATTGAATGTATTGCAAAAGCCTAAATTGCCTTACTTTTAATTTAATTTTTTTAAAAAGAAAACAACCATAACAAAGGGAATATTACCATTTCCTAGGAGTATTCAATATTATTCATCTTTGCCTATGACAACATTGATGAGCATAATAATGATAAATCAAAATGAATATCACAAATGAAGTAAGTGAATAAACCATGGGTTCCAAATTTTATTTTTAAAAAATTAAAACAAAAAAAATGATGAAAATATACCATCCCCGTACTTTTTCTTCCACAAAACTGTTTAAATTTGCCTAGGCCTAATTGAAATTTATTTTTTTGGTAATAGAGGACACGTAGGTCATCATGCAGCTATGAGCAGTTTTCGCAAAGTATTAGTCATATGACATACGATGACAGCTAGTCGTCGAGCAACAAAGAATATCGGATTGTCAGCCTAGAGACAGTCTGAATTCTGGTAGATGACCAAAAACCTCAATCAATTTAGGCCAGATGGACCAAAGCCTCAATCACTGTGGGCCGAAACCGAAATTAAGCCGAAAGTTAACTTTTCTGTTTCAGCCGAAACCGAAATTAAACTGAAAGCTAATTTCCTATTTCGGTCAAAACCGAAATTAGACCGAAATGGATCAAATGGCAACTTTCGGCGCCGAAACCAAGGCCGAAATTCGGTCAGTCTCTAGTGCGGAGGGGGTGGTCCACCCCATGTGGCAATTTTTTCATTATATTGAGGGTCAGCATTTTCAGCTAATGCAGAGCGATTATTTTTTATGTTTTTATATATATTTTGTTGTTGAGAATAATGGAGGGCAGAAAGCTTAACCCACCCAGGTGGAACCAAACCTAGCTACGCCACTGACTCTGCTAATTACCCATTATAACCAATATAGATAGCAATGTGTTATTTCCAGCAGTTGGATTTATTTCTAATGGAATGCACACATCTTTAACATTACAAAAGTATAAGTAATTTTTCAAAAATATTTCTTTAAAAAAATAACATGTTTTTTTTCAACAGAATTACAAAGTTATTAGAATTCAATTTCCTAAAAATAGTAGAAATGAACCAGACAGAATTTGCCTTAACGGCCACCATGAATTCTACAAGTCCATTCTACAGCCCTGTCAACTACCGGTCAGGGATTGTCATGACAGCCATGGACATTTCCTATGTCACTGTGACCGCCGTCATGTCCCTGATGTCCAGCGTTGGTAGCCTAGTTGTGTTGTTTGTGCACTGGTCCTATGCGGACCTCAGGACATCAGGAAGGACAATGTTGGTCCACCTGACAGTGGCTGACCTACTTACTGCGCTTGGGAATCTCATGGGCGTCACCTGGTAAGTTTTAGATATGTGGTCATTTGATATTATTATATCATATCATGTGGTTAATTGAAAATATACTAACATACACTGGCGTAGGAAAAGAGTGCAGAGGGGCAGCCCAGTATGTGCGGCACCTTTTTCTTTATATGGAGGGTCAGCATTTTCGGCCAACTGCTGAGTGTTTTTCGAGGTAGGGGGTGGAAAAATTATTTTCCCGTCTCGGGTGGCACTAACATTAGATACGCCACTGCTGACATAATATGTGGTCAGTTTGTAATTTGCAATTTTTGCGTACTTTTTCTATGTCTTGGCCCCTAATTAGGAGCATGATTGAATATCTAAATTGTTAAATATCTAAGTGATTTAATTTCTAAATGGTTGAATATCTAAATGGTCAAATATCTAAATGATTGAATATCTAAATGATTGTATTTCTAAATGGTTGAATATCTAAATGGTCAAATATCTAAATGATTGAATATCTAAATGATTGAATTTCTAAATGATTGAATAGCTAAATGATTAAGTATATAAATGATTAAATATCTAAGGGATTAAATATCTAAATGGTTGAATATCTAAATGACTAAATATCAAAAGAATTGAATATCTCAATGGTTGAATCTCTAAACACATTTGGATAATTTCTAAATGGTCTTTGGTCTCCAGGTACCTGACAGTAGACACACTGGAATACACAATGGTGTACTGCAAATTTCACAGTGCATTGACCATCATGTCCAGCATCGCATCGTTCTTCTGGACAGTGGTCATCGCCTGGTTTGTGTTTTGGATATTGATCAGCATGCAACTTTCGTTCAGTGTCACACAGCAAGGGTTCAGCGTAATGTTGCCTGTCGTCTGCTGGGGAGTTCCAGGTGAGACATTTCTATGCTTTATTCACCTCACGCCACACGTGTCTCCACACATGTGTCTCCACACATGTGTCTCCACACTGATGTCTCCACACATATCTCCACACATATGTCTCCACACGTATGTCTCCACACATTTGTCTCCATACATATTATGTCTCCACACATTTGTCTCCTCACATTTGTCTCCACACAGATGTCTTCACACATTTGTCTTCACCCATTTCTCTCCACACAGATGTCTCCATACATGTGTCTCCACACATATGTCTCCACACATTTGTCTCCACACATTTGTCTCCACACATTTGTCTCCACACATTTGTCTCCATACATTTGTCTCCACACATTTCTCTCCACACATATGTCTCCACACATGTCTCCACACATATGTCTCAACACAGATGTCTCCACACATGTCTCCACACATGTGTCTCCACACATATGTCTCAACACATATGTCTCAACACAGATGTCTCCACACATGTGTCTCCACACAGCAGTAGCCAAGGAAGTGGGAGGGGGGAGCGTGGTCCACCCCGGGTGCACATTTCATCTTAATGAGTGGCGGTTTGGTCGCCTGCAGATTATTTTATGGAGGTGGTGGCAAAAATCTTGGGCTGCCCGGGGCGGCTGTAACCCTAGCAACGCCCCTGTGACACAGTTATTTGCTATGATCTATGTATTATGGACACTTGTTTCTACTCACCTACAAGACACACCGGGGTGAAATGACTTTAATTAGTGCGGTGTGGGAACCACTCTCGTATGTCACACCTGCTCGTGTCTAGGGGCATTAAGATGTATCCAATTCACGCACCAAGGGACATGATTATCTTAGTCATGTCTGCCTAACTATCAAAGACTTCAAAATGCAATATGAACGTATCCAGCCTCAGGCAACTGATCCTCCCTCAGTCCAGCTTCTAAGGGGTCGTTCGTAAATAGCGTCATGCAAGAAAATGACCCTTTTAGACCCTCCTCCCCCCTGTCACGAAGTGTCACAAATTCTTTACCCCCCCCCCCCCCAACCCCGTGTCACGTCATATTTTTTTACACTTTCCCATAATGGATTGAGATGTAGTATTATTAGAAAACTGTGACAACGAAGTCATCCGCAAGCCGAATGTAAAATGGCCACAACAGTTTTTGAGTCATTTTTAGATATTTGCAAAAGGTGTGAGCGACTGCGTTCATAGTACCTATAATTCCTGAGGCAATTTCGACCTCAAATTAATGTTTTTAAAATTAACTAAATAAAGATTTTGCAAAATTAGAAAACTTTAGATTTTAAAAAAACGTGACGCCATAAATTTTTGACCCTCCCTCCCCCAAAGTGTCACAAATTCTTGACCACGCCCTCACCCCCCTCACCCCCTGAGCGTGACGTAATTTGCGAACGATCCCTAAGGTGCGTTGATTGTACTGCGGCAATACGGCGATCTAGTAACCAGTCTGTATGTGAATGATGATACAAGCAATACGGCGATCTAGTAACCAGACTGTATGTGAATGATGATACAAGAAAAGGAAAGGAGCAACGTATACAATATTCTCGAGCTAACATATCCCTTTCCAACGACAACGAATTCAGATCGAGGCATCGAAGGGGATAGAAGCTTTACAATGGAAATATCCATTAAGATAACCTTACTCGTGTTCACCATTGTCGGCGCAAGCATCATTTCATTCCCCAATCTATGGACTACATTCCCCAATCTATGGACTACATTCCCCAATCTTGATATAGTGTGATCTATTAGCCAACTATTCCATTACATTTTCCTTAGTATTTTCTCCCCTTCACACTATCAGCT
Source organism: Omphiscola glabra (assembly GCA_964017045.1). Lineage (NCBI taxonomy): Eukaryota > Metazoa > Mollusca > Gastropoda > Lymnaeidae > Omphiscola > Omphiscola glabra. The sequence goes on along the minus strand of OZ024794.1, from coordinate 3,841,124 downwards.
TTCAATGAACCTATTAAATAATAGAAAATATCATTCGATGTTATCGAGATAATAATGGCAGGGACTTTGCGATAATTTGCACCAACTATCCCCTGCCCACTGTGCCACAGACTATTCCGAGCACGTATAGGATTGGCAAGCCACCTACGAACCCACCGTAACCCACCCCCCTAACAGGATGACTGGATGGTCCTGGTCGATTTGACGGACGAACAACACGAGTACTTAAGGTTAGACGACGGCGAGGTCAGCAGAGAGCTATCTGCCAATGCAAACAAGTAGAGACAACATTTAGGTACGAAAAGGTGCATTTCATTTTTAGAATATGTCCTTGCAATCACGACACATTTTAGATGGGCATATCATACCAATCTGTTGGGGACATCATATCAATCTGCTGAGCAATACCAGCAGTAAGTTAGCTCTATTTCCGCTTGATGTCTAGGCGAGAGCTGGAGAATAGTTGGGCGATCGAATTTTGTCTATTCAGCCATGTTTGGGAATATGTCAAGCAAAAGGACCTTCAAATTAGACATTATGGTGAGGTAGATATTCGGGATAGTCGTTAATAAATTCTATATGAGGATAAAAATGTAATTTTATTTCTAAAAGACCGAGGTTCGATTTAAAAAATAAATAAACAAATGAATAAATAATAAAAGTATCTACGCACTTTTCATTTATAAATTATTTACAAGCTTCGGTTTGGTTTATTTATATTTTGTAATTGAGAATATGTGATTTTTAATATTTAAATATATAGAAACGGTAGTCTTTGAAATTTCAAATATGTTTAATATTACCCAAAGGCCAGAATAAGCGATGCCAATTTCAATGCGTGTTATGAAGAAGTATTAAAATAACCAGGCCACAATAACAAAAACAACATACAAAGTTATGGAAACGCTGCCATAGACTATTACAAGATGTCAATGAACTCACTGCATCTATCAAACTACTTATCCATGCATGACTTAATCTCACTGCATCTATCAAACTACTTATCCATGCATGACTTAAACTCACTGAATCTATCAAACTACTTATCCATGCATGACTTAAACTCACTGCATCTATCAAACTACTTATCCATGCATGACTTAAACTCACTGCATCTATCAAACTACTTATCCATGCATGACTTAAACTCACTACATCTATCAAACTACTTATCCACGTATGACTTAAACTCACTACATCTATCAAACTACTTATCCATGCATGACTTAAACTCACTACATTTATCAAACTACTTATCCACGTATGCCTTAAACTCACTGCATCTATCAAACTACTTATCCATGCATGACTTAAACTCACTACATTTATCAAACTACTTATCCATGCATGGCTTAAACTCACTACATCTATCAAACTACTTATCCATATAAGACTTCAATCTTGACTAAAACTATTTTACATTTTCCACCCAGTTATCATAGCTGTGGCCGCCCTTGCCATGGATGTCCTTGGATATGATCACAACTTGTCCCAGGCCAGCTGGTGTTGGATTGCACCGGAAGTAGCTAATGGCCTGATGTGGGCTTTGATAACTGGGAAGGCCTGGGAGGTTGGCACCTGTATTCTAACAGGCTGTCTCTACGCAGCCGTAAGGATGATGCTCTTAAAGCAGGTCAAGGGTCATGTTGTTTTTGTTTCAAAACTTTTAAAATTTGTTTTAATTTCTGTATGGCAGTGTGCACTCTTGTAGTATATGTCTGTTTTATAATGGTATTAGCCTTCTTGCATAGATCTGTCTTACCCTAGTTTTGGCAATGGTCAATATTTAGCTCTAATTCTCATTTCTCAGTGTCCTCGACCTGCAGACAGGGTCGGATTTCCATTAGGGCCAATCTAGGCCATGGCCTAGGGCGTAGCAGTCAACAGGGGCGTATATACAAAAGAAACATCAGCCAACTATTTAAATAATTTTAAGTATTTGTTTTAAAATGCTATATGCTGTTGTAGTGTAGTGGTGTAGTTTTAAGATAAAACTATCATATGGTTCAAAGATTTAAAACGATTACATTAGTAATTATTAGATAAAAATTGTTTTTTAAATTACCTATTAAATTTTAAATTGGAAATGTAAAAAAAAAATATTTTATAATTATGTGATTTTTTGCCAAGGGTTCAGCATTGTGTAAATCCAGCGCACCGTGCAATGCACTCAACTTACAATGTCCTCACCTAGAAGCGTTCTCACACCGCATTGTCCCCACCTTGCAGTGTCCACACCCCAGAAAGTCCTCACCTTGAAGCGTTCTCACACCTCATTGTCCCCACCTTGCACTGTCCAAACCCAAAAATGTCCTCACCTAGAAGCGTTCTCACATCGCAGTGTCCCCATCTTGCATTGTCCCCACCTTGCATTGTCCTCATCACTTTCAATATATTTTTTACGCCTACGTATACGACTTATACGAGGCTAATCAGTGGTTAAGAAATACAAAGTTTCACTAAGGCTAAGACTAAGACCAAGGCTAAGACTAAGGCTAAGACTAAAACTAAGTCTAAGACCAAGGCTAAGACTAAAACTAAGGCTAACACTAAATGCTAATACTAAGACCAAGACTAAAACTAAGACTAAGGCTAAAACTAAAACTAAGACTACGATTAAGACTAAGGGTAAGACCAGGGGTAAGACTAAAACTAAGACTACGACTAAGACTAAGGGTAAGACCAGGGGTAAGATTAAAACTAAGACTAAGGATAAGGCTAAAACTAAGACTTATTCCCTAGAGCTGAATTGAAGTTCACTTTGAATATACATCTCACATTATGTATTAAACCCCCCCCCCCCCCAATTTTCTCTTCTATTTCCCCACGAGTTCAGGCATTGAAGCGCTCAAAGCTGACGTCACGACCAAACAAAGGGATGGAAAAAGCAAACACAAAGCTGGTGTTTGTCCCCCTTGTCTTCGTCGTCATCAGAATTTGGGGCACCGTGAGATTTCTTCTGGGGACCTTTGCCCATGATTATGCCAGTTCTTCTGACGCTAACTGGATTGTAATATTGCAGGTGTGTGTGTGTGTGAGTAGGTGTCTGTGTAGTGTATGTGTGTGTGTGTGTGTGAGAGAGACAGAGATTCATCCCCCCTCCAATTTTCAACCATTAAATAGCATCATTGCGCATTTTGGTGCCCCCACTAGTCTGGCGCCTCAGGACGTATGTTCCATCTGCCACTCCTTAGCGACGCCTCTGGCACTGCCCCCCTCCCCGAAAGTCGGACCCTCCCCGGGGTAAATGTCTGAAAGCACTGGATGAGATATCACGAGCTACCCAGCAGTTTTGTAACCTGACTGGCTACTTTGAACTTAAATGTGGATGTGGTGCGTAGGTGGACCTTACATATGATTTGGTGCGTACTTGGACCTTACATATGATTTGGTGCGTACTTGGACCTTACATATGATTTGGTGCGTACTTGGACCTTACATATGATTTGGTGCGTACTTGGACCTTACATATGATTTGGTGCGTACTTGGACCTTACATATGATTTGGTGCGTACTTGGACCTTACATATGATTTGGTGCGTACTTGGACCTTAAATATGATTTGGTGCGTACTTGGACCTTACATATGATTTGGTGCGTACTTGGACCTTGCATATGATTTGGTGCGTACTTGGACCTTACATATGATTTGGTGCGTACTTGGACCTTACATATGATTTGGTGCGTACTTGGACCTTATATGTGAGTGTTGTGCGTACTTGAACCAGATATGTGTGCGTAGGGCGTACTCGGCCCTGATATGTATGAATAGTGCGTACTTGGACCTGAGTTGTAGATGTGGTACGTACTTGATGTGTGTAGTACGTACATAGACTTTCTATGCAAGTGTGATGTGTATTTGTGATGTGTATTTGTGATGTGTATTTGTGATGTGTATTTGTGATGTGTATTTGAACTTGATATTAGGATGTGGGGCAGATATGTGGTTGTGCTTATTTTGACCTTAGATGTGGGTGTGGTGCGTACTTTGAACTTATATGTGAATTTGGTGCGTACTTGGAACTTATATGTGGCTTGACATGTAAATAGTTCTGGAATGGGTGAATAAACAATTGTTTTGTTTTATTTAATTAATGTATGTTAGTTTTTAAGTTCATGATAATGTTTGTTAAATTGTTTGTACAGCGTGGTGAGCCCAGCCCTAAGCTGGGGTCCCGCGCTATATAAAACGACTACTAATAAAAATAATACTGTGCGTCTGGTATACTTGGAACTTATTTGTGGATGTGGTGCCTACTTTGAACAATATCTGGGTGAGGTGCACTTTCCTTACATGTTTATGAAGATTACACCGCTTCATTCCTCTAGATCGCCAGTCTATAATTACTCGCATATAATTACAGTTACTTTATTTAACTCATGTAGTTTTATCTTTAAAAAAAAAAAAAAAAAAAAAAAAAAGAGTTTTAAAAATAATAAAATATATTTAAATGCAATTAATTTCAATTCCCCAGGGTGCAGGGGACAGTGCACAAGGATTTGCCAACTTCGTGATGTACATTTTCTTTACCAGTAAGATAAGAAAGCGTTTGTTTAGAGGCTGTCCCTGTTTGTGCCGGAGCAATTCGTTCTCTAGAGGGGAGACAATCAGCAGTTGCCATTCCACATTAAACCACCACGAAGTGCATCAAAGGGAGGCAATTCTAAATTCAAGAAACATAATCAGTGGCGCTACTACGGTTGGTGTCAAATTACTGTGTAGCCAAACCCGCCCCCCCCCCTGTACCACACCTTACAGAGTGGCCTGTAGCCATAAGTAATGTTTGCATGTAAGATTGAGATTCTGTTATTGATCCAAACAAATGTAAATGTGTTTTGATGACATTGTACATAATCATTTTCAGATTATTCAATAAATAAACTAACTTAAAAAATACCATGATTAAAGACAATTTCTATAAATTCACCTTGCACCTGCTCTAGTGGCACTCATTTCTAGGGCCCCCTATCTGGAATCGGTCATGAATCGTCAGCGACGTCTTTAAATTTTGTAAATCTCCATTTTGGTTTCATCCCATGAGGGTGTCACTTGGTGCAGCCCACAGAGCTCTAGTGACACTATTGTCAAGGGTCTCACCTGGTGCAGTCTACAGAACTCTAGTGACACTATTGTCATGGGTGTCACCTGGTGCAGTCCACAGAACTCTAGTGACACTATTGTCATGGGTGTCACCTGGTGCAGTCCACAGAACTCTAGTGACACTATTGTCATGGGTGTCACCTGGTGCAGCCCACAGAACTCTAGTGACACTATTGTCATGGGTGTCAACCTGGTGCAGCCCAAAGAACTCTAGTGACACTATTGTCATGGGTGTCACCTGGTGCAGCCCACAGAACTCTAGTGACACTATTGTCATGGGTGTCACCTGGTGCAGCCCACAGAGCTCTAGTGACACTATTGTCATGGGTGTCACCTGGTGCAGCCCACAGAACTCTAGTGACACTATTGTCATGGGTGTCACTTGGTACAGCCCACATAACTCTAGTGACACTATTGTCATGGGTGTCACTTGGTGCAGCCCACAGAGCTCTAGAGACACTATTGTCATGGGTGTCACCTGGTGCAGCCCACAGAACTCTAGTGACACTATTGTCATGGGTGTCACCTGGTGCAGCCCACAGAACTCTAGTGACACTATTGTCATGGGTGTCACCTGGTGCAGTCCACAGAACTCTAGTGACACTAATGTCATGGGTGTCACCTGGTGCAGTCCACAGAACTCTAGTGACACTATTGTCATGGGTGTCACCTGGTGCAGTCCACAGAACTCTAGTGACACTATAGTCATGGGTGTCACCTGATGCAGTCCACAGAACTCTAGTGACACTATTGTCATGGGTGTCACCTGGTGCAGTCCACAGAACTCTAGTGACACTAATGAATACAATCACACACTTAGATACTGTCTTACTACGGTCACATTTTTTGTGATATAACAAGAACCCTAAAGTTACCACAGAGAGGAAGCGTCAGTCCATTCACCTGCAGCATCTAAAGTTACCACAGAGAGGAAGCGTCAGTCCATTCACCTGCAGCATCTTAAGTTACCACAGAGAGGAAGCGTCAGTCCATTCACCTGCAGCATCTTAAGTTACCACAGAGAGGAAGCGTCAGTCCATTCACCTGCAGCATCTTAAGTTACCACAGAGAGGAAGCGTCAGTCCATTCACCTGCAGCATCTCAATGGTTATTGTTACACGTTAAGATTAGCAAGGACACATTTTGAAATTCCTTCTTAACTCACAAACTTGCTGCTGTGTCAACTCCTTTTTTTATAGTAAATTTGATTTGCATCACTAAAGTACCCTGTTCTCCACTACTAACATTATTAGAACTAGAACTGGTACAAATCAAAGCTCCAATATCTTAATTAACACTATCATGAATATTATGATAACAAAACTATTTTTAAATCGCATTCATAAAGAAATAATTCAAATAAATTAGGCTTTTGTTTTGCAGGGCCAACATCTGAGTCCCACAATTTGGTTTGAACAAAAAACCTCCCAAATTTTTGGCTCCATTCAAAATTAATTTTTTTTTTTAAAAAACGTGGACGGATGAATTATTTACAGTTGAAATGCTCTTTTATACAATTGAAATATTGCATGCAGATTGTTTCACGTTTGATAGGAAAATTTGATGGAGTCAATGTAAGAGCCAAAAGAACAAAGTTATCAGACAGCCGTAGTCTATCTGTATGTGCTAGCTCACGACTAGGGTACAATGAAAAAGTCTCCCAGATTTCATTTATTTTTTGTTATTTACAGCTGGGGGTCGTAATTTAAGGTGCATCTGGCAATAAGAGCATAAGGTTAGGAATACTGGTAACATCTACCCTTAAAGGATTTGATATGTGAACTGTGTCCAGTGAGTTGTGTCCAGCGAGTTGTGTCCAGTGAGTTGTTCCCAGTGAGTTGTGTCCAGTGAGTTGCTCCCAGCGAGTTGTGTCTAGCGAATTGTGTCCAGTGAGTTGTTCCCAGCGAGTTGTGCCCAGCGAGTTGTGTGCAGTGAGTTGTTCCCAGCGAGTTGTGTCCAGCGAGTTGTTCCCAGTGAGTTGTGTCCAGTGAGTTGTTCCCAGTGAGTTGTGTCCAGTGAGTTGTTCCCAGCGAGTTGTTCCCAGTGAGTTGTGTCCACTGAGTTGTTCCCAGCGAGTTGTGCCCAGCGAGTTGTTCCCAGTGAGTTGTGTCCAGTGAGTTGTTCCCTGTGAGTTGTGTCCAGTGAGTTGTTCCCAGTGAGTTGTGTCCTGTGAGTTGTGTCCAGTCAGTTGTTCCCAGTGAGTTATGCCCGGTGAGTTGTGCCCAGTGAGTAGTGCCCAGTGAGTTGTGTCCAGTGAGTTGTTCCCAGTGAGTTGTGTCCATTGAGTTGTGCCCAGTGAGTTGTTTCCAGTGAATTGTGCCCAGCGAGTTGTGTCCAGCCAGTTGTGTCCAGCCAGTTGTGCCCAGTGAGTTGTTCCCAGTGAGTTGTGTCCAGTGAGTTGTTCCCAGTGAGTTGTGTCCATTGAGTTGTGCCCAGTGAGTTGTTTCCAGTGAATTGTGCCCAGCGAGTTGTGTCCAGCCAGTTGTGCCCAGTGAGTTGTGTCCAGTGAGTTATGCCCAGTGAGTTGTTTCCAGCCAGTTGTGCCCAGTGAGTTGTTCCCAGTGAGTTGTGTCCAGTGAGTTATGCCCAGTGAGTTGTTCCCAGTGAGTTGTGCCCAGTGAGTTGTGTCCAGTGGACCGATTTGTTGGTAGTCACCCCTGTTGTGGTGTGGTGAGGGAGTGCTTGGACAAGTGCCTCTGCCAAATGTTTTCTTGCAGTAATTAAATGAACTATGCTTTAAGGGGAGCTCCTCTTAAACAAGATAAAATTAACTCCACGAAATCATGACATGACACAATAAACTTGATGAAAGCATGACGTGACACACTAAACTGGATGAAATCATGACATGACATACTAAACTTGATGAAATCATGACAAGACATAATACGCTTGATGAAAGCATGATGTGACACACTAAACTTGATGAAATCATGACATGACACACTAAACTTGATGAAATCATGACATGACACAATACACTTGATGAAAGCATGACATGACACAATACACTTGATGAAAGCATGACACGACACAATTTAAATAAAGAGAAAAACACTTTCAAGTTATTTCAAGTTATATATTAGGTCAATTCGACCTTTCACTTTTTTTTTCCCATTTTGTTTTCAAATTACATACAAGTTACAATACATATTACATGAAAAACAAATTGAACTGCAGAAAAAGCAGTTGAGTTGTATGTTTAACAGCAAAATATCAAGGCTATAATGGGCAGAAAGGGGAGATAACAAAAAGTAAACGCTGGATCTGGACTAAGAGAGTAAAGAATTAATTTAACTTGAGAATTTTGGCCATTTTGGTAACGGACACTTACCATGACACTTTTAGACCAGATGTAACTATTTGGTTGCCATGGTCTAGAGAGAGTTGCATATTAAAAAAAATTGATGTTGGCAAACAATACAATATTACAGCAAAAATGGTGTCTTCATCTTATTACATTTGAGATTTGGCTTTATTGTACAATTTCTCTAAATACTCTTAAACCAGCATGTTCTATTTTAAGGAAAGTTAATGTTGCATCAGTTAGCCCCAAAGCTCATGAAAAATGTTACGATAGGAAAACAAACATTGAATACTACATGCTTAATGGTCAACAAAGCAATCATAGATTGAAGGGAAGGCACTAAAAATCAAAGGGAGGTAATATATCACCAATTCAGACTTGACAAGCACAGACCACAGTGTTTCAAAAACTTATCAAAAATGAGTGAGACAACTTTAAATGTACTCCAACAATTGAAGAGCTTCAACATTACTTTTGTTAAAATGCATAACAGGCAAAAGACGCTGCCATTGTGTGAAATTTTCCCACCTTACGATTTCTTCACATACAAAAAATTTATTAATTTTTTAAATTCAAATTTCAAACATATTTTAATTTTTGTTAAAAAGCTTCTCAAATTATTTGTCTTTTAAGCTAAACTAAAATAAAGTCAATGGAGGTTGGGGGGGGGGGGGGATATCTAAATGGTGATAACTCTGTCATGAAAAGTTGATAGAGACTATAAGCTGACAAACAGAATTATTCTACCAACATGTAAACAACTATTCTCAAGTTTTATCAACAACAACAACAAATCAGAGGAAGGAATGTTAAATATGGAGACAGGATTTTCCTAAAGTTTGGACTTTCTTACAACAATAAAAGTGCTGCATGGCATTGTGGGTGATTCATTCCCTTCATACAGCAGGGAAATTACTCTGTTGTAGAAAAGGAAAATTACTCTAAAATGACTACTTAGATAATATGTATTTGTTGAGGTTGTTAATAATCTTTTCGTAGACTTGCTAATAATTTCAAGGTTTAAGTTGAAAGAATAATTTGTCATTGCCCCAGTTGATTATTGATCAACAGGCTGTTAGTCTGTTAGAAGTCGGATTGGTCCTTCCATGGAGTCCTAGCAGTGAGAGGGACACATTCAAACACACAATTTTCTGTAAATAGCCTTCAATACATAGAGCAGCTTCACAGTGGTACAATCAGTTATTGAAGTGTCTGCTTCACAGTGGTACAATCAGTTATTGAAGTGTCTGCTTCACAGTGGTAAAATCAGTTATTGAGGTGTCTGCTTCACAGTGGTACAATCAGTTATTCAGGTGTCTGCTTCACAGTGGTACAATTAGTTATTGTTAACTAAAATATAAGTTCATTTAAAAATGTTTACAACTGACTAATGTTACATAACAATGATACAGTACAGATAACATTTCATTTCCCTGTTTTTATGTAGCTTTACAAATACTGAGGACAATCCAACAATTCAGTGCTACAGTGCTACTTTGGAAACTGATGTTGATACAAATATATTTTAGAAGGGAAGTTCTAGACCCCTTACAAAAAAGGTAATTAGAACCCTTGCATAATGAAGTAAAGGAATAGTAGAAAGGTTTCTGTGTATCATTGTATGGTAACATTATTTGTTGGATCAAATGCTCGACTGGTGCTTATTGCACATAATACACAACTGAGTACAGAAAAATCGCATTAGTAGAGTATATGACAACAGAGAGGGACAGAAATGGCAAAATTTTAATCATTTCCGGCTATCAAAATTGCATCAAATTCAAGTTTGCTTCAGATTTTCAAAGAATAAAAACAGACAAAAGTGCTTTAGCCAAAACTGAATCTTTCCTTTTTGGTTCATGCAACTAGGCACTACCACACAGTTCAAGGTTAAGAATTGTCTCCCATTCAAGATTTATTATGCACAAATATACAGAGATAGGCCAAGTTAACTGGTGTTGTTCTACTCATAATAGGTCAAGTTAACTGGTGTTGTTACAATCATAATAGGCCAAGCTAACTGGTGTTGTTACAATCATAATAGGCCAAGGTAACTGGTGTTGTTACAATCATAATAGGCCAAGCTAACTGGTGTTGTTACAATAATCATAATAGGCCAAGGTAACTGGTGTTGTTACAATAATAATAGGCCAAGCTAACTGGTGTTCCAATCATAATAGGCCAAGGTAACTGGTGTTGTTCCAATCATAATTTCATAAGGTCCAATAAAAACATAAATATTTTCTGTTCTGTACTTTACTACGGCCCAAAAAAAAAAAAAAAAAAAAAAAAAGAATAAGATTAACATTTACAAAATTAGAAAAGCTAAATTACATTGCACGTACAATTAGAGTTACACATCCTCCGTCATATCCAGTGTGGCGGTCATATCCAGTGTGGCGGTCATATCCAGTGTGGCGGTCATATCCAGTGTGGCGGTCATATCCAGTGTGGCGGTCATATCCATTGTGGTGTTAGAAACAGATGACAGGTGGTAGAGGTAATTGTTTTTTTAATTTAGAAAAGTTAAATAAAAGATTTTAAAATGTTGACATAATTTGATATGTTGGATAGTTTAATTGTCATCTTGTTCAAATGATTACGCTTGTACAAACACCAACCAATGCTATACGTATGTTGTGCCATGCTATACGTATGTTGTGCCATGCTATGGGTTTGTTCTTATAAAGTCATTTAACTTGACTATTTTATTGTAACATTAATTTTACATTTTAAAAAAGGAATTTAAATTTAAAAATGTTGGTTTGTAACATTGAATGAAAGAAATAAATAATCGAGGCAACTATGCACAACCTTACTGATAACAGTGAACACACTTCTTCACAAAACATTTCCAAAAGATGTCGAGGCAGGGAATATGTTTCTTGCTGCTATCATCATGTCAGGGAATATGCTGTAATTGATTGATCATCCGGTAGAATGTCAAAGAGTAAAATGATACCACTTTGTGAATCAATTTTAAGTCTGTGAGTCAGCCTTGAGGAGTCACATCTCATGTTTCTTAGCTGAGAAATGTCCAGTCATGTCTTCATAGATCACATCCTGTCCAGCACACATTGTGTAATCAAATCCTGTCCAGCACACATTGTGTATTGTTTGCCTCTACAAACATCCTGAAGCTTGTCATATCATCATGTACGTCTGATGTGCTGACCAAACACAAATAATACAATCTTTAAAGTTTACGGCATTTATAATTCCTGTGTAATTTCTGGGTAATCCGCTGACAGAAAAACAGGTCATTTTTTTATTTTCTACATTTTAAATAAAGAAATTTGCTTTTAATTGGGAAATAATGACAGGAAAAATTATTTTTTTTTACGTAAATGTTTTTGTCCTTTTATAACTTGCAATAAATAAAGGGGAAATTACTTACATTTAAAAGTAGATGACTTCATCAGATCCATCTTTCCTGTCCTCATTTTTTACAGCCGGAGTAACACCTGACTGGGAGTTGGGGGTTTTACTTGTGGAGGTGATGGCTGTAGTGACAGTTCCCGGTGCCGGCGATGCTTGAGAAGATTTCCCCTTAGGGTCGGCCAGTTTCATGACTTTGGCCAGGCCGGATGGTACACTGCGGTTATTTTCTTGGTGGTGTCCCAGCAAAGGGTTTGAAGACACCGACATTGACTGGACACGGTTGATCGTGGTTGAACCACCAGCTCGACTTGGAAAAGGTTGTTGGTAACCAGCACAAAATGCTGCTGACGGTGATATGGCACTGTGATTGGTGTTCCCTGCAAGTTTTAAAGGTAATCGTTGAACATTTTTACCCCCGATTCTTTGTTCATTTCTAGCACTCAGCAGGTGGACAGGGAGACTTGGCTGTTTGCCGGACGCTACAGTATTCAGATTTTGGTTGTGAACATTTCCAACGGAGAGTCGAGGCTGTCGTGGTAAACCTGGCATGAAGTTCTGAATATTTTCAACGTCGCTGACCACAACGGTGCTGTAGAAGTCTGCTGAAGCTGACCTGCGGTGAGCAATGGGTCTCTGCTCATTATGTCCACCATTGTCCATTTTGTCCAGATCCATGGGATCAGCATTTTGGTCACCAAAAGAGCTGGACACCTGGTACCCTTGTTCTCTCATCATGTCTATTTGACGCTGCAGAGCCTCTCTTTCCCTCTTTAAATCTTCTTTACGATTGCGCAAATCCAACTGTACAAGATAAATAAGAGGAACACATATAAAAATAGGGATGTTTAGAGAGTTTTTTGTTTACTCATTAGTGATTATTGGTATTAGAATTCTGACTTTAAACCAAAAATAGGGTTTAATGGCCTTTATACTGCAGACTCCTCAAAGTGGGCACTATAAAAACTCCATAACAAATCAGTCTTCCACACAGAGAGGAATGACAAAATAGAATGACCAATGGGAAATATGTGTCACATCCACCATGGGGAATGTGTGTCACATCCACCATGGGGAATATGTGTCACATCCACCATGGGGAATATGTGTCACATCCACCATGGGGAATATGTGTCACATCCACCATGGGGAATATGTGTCACATCCACCATGGGGAATATGTGTCACATCCACCATGGGGAATATGTGTCACATCCACCATGGGGAATATGTGTCACATCCACCATGGGGAATATGTGTCACATCCACCATGGGGAATATGTGTCACATCCACCATGGGGAATATGTGTCACATCCACCATGGGGAATATGTGTCACATCCACCATGGGAAATAGGTGTCACATCCACCATGGGGAATATGTGTCACATCCACCATGGGAAATATGTGTCACATCCACCATGGGAAATAAGTGTCACATCCACAATGGGAAATATGTGTCACATCCACCATGGGAAATAGGTGTCACATCCACCATGGGAAATATGTGTCAGATCCAGCCTTCAGGACAAGAAACATGAAGAAAACTAGTAAGAAGACGACTCCATGTTACATCTCTACAAAATGAGCATAGCCACATATCAAACCTTACAGCTCAAAGATCTAGCTTCTAAGAGAAGGGCAGTTTGCATGACTCAATATTGTCAAGTTTAATAAAGCTAACTTTCATTAGCTTCTAAGAGAAGGGCAGTTTGCATGACTCAATATTGTCAAGTTTAATAAAGCTAACTTTCATTCAAGTTAAAATTGTTTGTGTGTGAAATATTTAAATCATGCTTTTGGTTTGAACAGATGAATACAATTATCATTTTCAAATCAAAGCACTGAAAACCTCATCATTTTATATAAAAATACAGTCATATTTTTGAGATGACTTACTTTCATCAATATCTCAGTCATATTTTTGAGATGACTTACTTTCATCAATAGCTCAGTATACAGAAGCTCAACATAATCACCCATAAGAACTCAATGTTTTACACACAAGAACAACTTTAAGATAGCATTGAATTTCTGGTCAATAAGCCTAATGAAAACTTGAAATGAACAGGGTGATTGCCCCTTGTAATCAAGTTATTCAAATTGAAGATAAATAAATACTTGCCTTCTCTTTTTCCATTTCTCTTCTCTCCGTTTCCAATTTCTCTCGTTCCTTTTCTAACCATGTTCGGTCCTGGAGCTTGGTTCTCTCCCATTCCTGTCTCTCTCGACTGATATTTTCCTGCAAATTTCTCAACTCTTCCAGCTGGTCATGGCGGTAGACCGTACGACGACCTTGGTGCATATCAGCAGACAGTTTGGCTATTTCCTCTTTAGCCTCTGCCAATTCTGCTCTCAAACTTTCCACAGTTGTACATTGTTTGGATGTTAAGTTCTGAATAAACAAATAATAGCCAACCCATTACGATGTTAATTTTTGAATATATAAATAATAGCCACCCCATTACCATGTTAATTTCTGAATAAAAAAGTTTATAGCCAATCCATTATGATGTTAAGTTCTGAATAAACACATAATAGCCACTCCATTACGGTGTGTCCAAATATTTTCTAAACATATAATTAAGATTGACCAATGGGGCGAATGCAATTTTTGATATCATATTAAACATTACATCAATGGACTGTGTTTGCGCTAAGAGTGCACTTTTGAGAGGTCACCTTGAGCGGCACTTAGTAAATGTGCGGCAATTGGTAAAGGTATGCCACTGAAACAATATCCCAATATATCTTTAAACATTTAATAACTGGATATAGGCATTTAAATAAAAGATCTTTGATAAATGTCATGTCTCACCATGAGGGTATTGAGGTAATTGGTTAAGATAGTGATGTCTCACCATGAGGGTATTGAGGTAATAAGTTAAGATGGTGATGTCTTACCTTGAAGGTATTGGGGTAATCAACTAGGTGATATAGTGATGTCTCACCATGAGGGTATTGAGGTAATAAGGTAAGATAGTGATGTCTTACCATGAGGGTATTGAGGTAATAAACTAGGTGAGATAGTGATGTCATCTGATCTTGATTTGACGGGGAAGCTATGAGTGAAGAGACAGATGCTGCAGACAGCTCTCCCACAGATCCACGATCACTTGACCTATCTGAACTTATTTGTTCCTCCCAAAGGTGTGCCACTCCTTGATGAAGTGCTGGGCAGATAAGTGGGCTTGCGTTGCTGGTTGCTTTTGTACCTTGGATGTTGACATCCTGTTCATAAAATTCACATTCTTTAATCTTGGCTGCAGTCTTTCACAACCATCTCAAACAATGGCCACAATCTTTCACAACCATCTCAAACAATGGCCACAATCTTTCACAACCATCTCAAACTATGGCCACAATCTTTCACAACCATCTCAAACAATGGCAACAATCTTTCACAACCATCTCAAACTATGGCAACAATCTTTCACAAGCATCTCAAACAATGGCCACAATCTTTCACAACCATCTGTAACAATGGCCACAATCTTTCACAACCATCTCAAACTATGGCCACAATCTTTCACAACCATCTCAAACTATGGCCACAATCTTTCACAACCATCTCAAACAATGGCCACAATCTTTCACAACCATCTCAAACAATGGCCACAATCTTTCACAACCATCTCAAACTATGGCCACAATCTTTCACAATCATCTCAAACAATGGCAACAATCTTTCACAAGCATCTCAAACAATGGCCACAATCTTTCACAACCATCTCAAACTATGGCCACAATCTTTCACAACCATCTCAAACAATGGCCACAATCTTTCACAACCATCTCAAACTATGGCCACAATCTTTCACAACCATCTCAAACTATGCCAACAATCTTTCACAACCATCTCAAACAATGGCAACAATCTTTCACAACCATCTCAAACTATGGCAACAATCTTTCACAAGCATCTCAAACAATGGCCACAATCTTTCACAACCATCTCAAACTATGGCCACAATATTTCACAACCATCTCAAACAATGGCCACAATCTTTCACAACCATCTCAAACAATGGCCACAATCTTTCACAACCATCTCAAACAATGGCCACAATCTTTCACAACCATCTCAAACTATGGCCACAATCTTTCACAACCATCTCAAACAATGGCCACAATCTTTCACAACCATCTCAAACAATGGCAACAATCTTTCACAAGCATCTCAAACAATGGCCACAATCGTTCACAACCATCTCAAACTATGGCCACAATATTTCACAACCATCTCAAACAATGGCCACAATCTTTCACAACCATCTGTAACAATGGCCACAATCTTTCACAACCATATCAAACTATGGCCACAATCTTTCACAACCATATCAAACTATGGCCACAATCTTTCACAACCATCTCAAACTATGGCCACAATATTTCACAACCATCTCAAACAATGGCCACAATCTTTCACAACCATCTGTAACAATGGCCACAATCTTTCAAAACCATATCAAACTATGGCCACAATCTTTCACAACCATCTCAAACTATGGCCACAATCTTTCACAACCATCTCAAACAATGGCAACAATCTTTCACAACCATCTCAAACAATGGCAACAATCTTTCACAAGCATCTCAAACAATGGCCACAATCTTTCACAACCATCTCAAACTATGGCCACAATCTTTCACAACCATCTCAAACAATGGCCACAATCTTTCACAACCATCTCAAACAATGGCCACAATCTTTCACAACCATCTCAAACTATGGCCACAATCTTTCACAACCATCTCAAACTATGGCCACAATCTTTCACAACCATCTCAAACAATGGCAACAATCTTTCACAACCATCTCAAACTATGGCAAAAATCTTTCACAAGCATCTCAAACAATGGCCACAATCTTTCACAACCATCTCAAACTATGGCCACAATATTTCACAACCATCTCAAACAATGGCCACAATCTTTCACAACCATCTCAAACAATGGCCACAATCTTTCACAACCATCTCAAACAATGGCCACAATCTTTCACAACCATCTCAAACTATGGCCACAATCTTTCACAACCATCTCAAACTATGGCCACAATCTTTCACAACCATCTCAAACAATGGCAACAATCTTTCACAACCATCTCAAACTCTGGCAACAATCTTTCACAAGCATCTCAAACAATGGCCACAATCTTTCACAACCATCTCAAACTATGGCCACAATATTTCACAACCATCTCAAACAATGGCCACAATCTTTCACAACCATCTCAAACAATGGCCACAATCTTTCACAAGCATCTCAAACAATGGCCACAATCTTTCACAACCATCTCAAACTATGGCCACAATATTTCACAACCATCTCAAACAATGGCCACAATCTTTCACAACCATCTCAAACAATGGCCACAATCTTTCACAACCATCTCAAACAATGGCCACAATCTTTCACAACCATCTCAAACTATGGCCACAATCTTTCACAACCATCTCAAACAATGGCCACAATCTTTCACAACCATCTCAAACAATGGCAACAATCTTTCACAAGCATCTCAAACAATGGCCACAATCGTTCACAACCATCTCAAACTATGGCCACAATATTTCACAACCATCTCAAACAATGGCCACAATCTTTCACAACCATCTGTAACAATGGCCACAATCTTTCACAACCATATCAAACTATGGCCACAATCTTTCACAACCATATCAAACTATGGCCACAATCTTTCACAACCATCTCAAACTATGGCCACAATATTTCACAACCATCTCAAACAATGGCCACAATCTTTCACAACCATCTGTAACAATGGCCACAATCTTTCAAAACCATATCAAACTATGGCCACAATCTTTCACAACCATCTCAAACTATGGCCACAATCTTTCACAACCATCTCAAACAATGGCAACAATCTTTCACAACCATCTCAAACAATGGCAACAATCTTTCACAAGCATCTCAAACAATGGCCACAATCTTTCACAACCATCTCAAACTATGGCCACAATCTTTCACAACCATCTCAAACAATGGCCACAATCTTTCACAACCATCTCAAACAATGGCCACAATCTTTCACAACCATCTCAAACTATGGCCACAATCTTTCACAACCATCTCAAACTATGGCCACAATCTTTCACAACCATCTCAAACAATGGCAACAATCTTTCACAACCATCTCAAACTATGGCAAAAATCTTTCACAAGCATCTCAAACAATGGCCACAATCTTTCACAACCATCTCAAACTATGGCCACAATATTTCACAACCATCTCAAACAATGGCCACAATCTTTCACAACCATCTCAAACAATGGCCACAATCTTTCACAACCATCTCAAACAATGGCCACAATCTTTCACAACCATCTCAAACTATGGCCACAATCTTTCACAACCATCTCAAACTATGGCCACAATCTTTCACAACCATCTCAAACAATGGCAACAATCTTTCACAACCATCTCAAACTCTGGCAACAATCTTTCACAAGCATCTCAAACAATGGCCACAATCTTTCACAACCATCTCAAACTATGGCCACAATATTTCACAACCATCTCAAACAATGGCCACAATCTTTCACAACCATCTCAAACAATGGCCACAATCTTTCACAACCATCTCAAACAATGGCCACAATCTTTCACAACCATCTCAAACAATGGCCACAATCTTTCACAACCATCTCAAACAATGGCAACAATCTTTCACAAGCATCTCAAACAATGGCCACAATCTTTCACAACCATCTCAAACTATGGCCACAATCTTTCACAACCATATCAAACTATGGCCACAATCTTTCACAACCATCTCAAACTATGGCCACAATCTTTCACAACCATCTCAAACTATGGCCACAATCTTTCACAACCATCTCAAACTATGGCCACAATCTTTCACAATCAAATAAAACAAATAGTGAGATTTTTTTTTTACCTGATTGTATAATTTGATCTTGTACCATAAAAAATTAAAGTCTTGGTTTCTACAGTTTGGAGCTTAGGTCATTATTGCAACATTATTTACACAAACAACTTACCTTTCCAGCAGAAGAGTTCTCTGTGAGAATCGAGTCAGTTTCAGTTTGGTCCAGACTGAGCACACTGGGTGATCTCCCTTCATCTCCATCAAAGCCAGTGCTTCCAACAAACCTCTGTTTCATGGCATTCACTGCAGACAGATGGAAACATCACATTATTTGTTCAAATATTACCTGGATATAACATTGCTTCCACTACTTACATTCTAGATGACATTTATCAGAATACAGACATACTTTGGAGTTTAGATTATATAAAAAAAAATTAAAAAATCATACTGTACACAATTTATCAGACATGTGAAATGGACCATAAAAAGTGGGATCACTTATTAAAAGGAAGTAGACCATAAAAGTTTTACAGTTTTGTTGTGCAGAATTTCATGCTAGAAAAGGTTCATGATTTTTCAAACAGCATTCCTTGTTTTTCATGCAGAACTGTCTTTTCTTGAATGATTTAAAAGATATTCAGAAATTAAAACTATATTTTAATTTAGTTATCCATAAATCCATTGGTTAGTTTGATACAAATAATGGATTGAACTATCCATGAGTTACATCAAAGTTATTGTTAGTGTAGATACAGATAAAAATGAAAATGTTCCATCCTTTAAGTCAAGCAGCACTCAAGCATTAGTACAAATAAAGCAGCACTCAAGTATTAGTCAAATAAACAACACTGAATAAAAGCACTGAGTATTGTTTAATAAAAAAAAAAAACAGATTTAAAATAATTCAAACAAAGGAAGGGGGTGTGACTGCCTACATTTTGGTGAATCGTGAGTGCTGTCGAAGCCTGCGAATGTCTCGGCACGTTTGGGGACGGGAGTGGCAACAAATGTGTTACTGTGGTGCTCCCCTACACTGCTAACGCTACGACTGAGTTGTGTACCGGAGACTTGACATATGGTGGCCAGGCGTGAAGCTGTGTAAATACAGGCATTACATTCAAAACTGAGAGCGTCCGAGTTAAGGCTTGACTTCCTTAAAGCTCTGATAATGAGTGTGTCAAATAAATGGCTAAAAACAAGCATAAAAGCCCTTTCTACGGAATAAAATAAAAATAAATAATAAATGAAAATAAGAAGCCATTAACCCTTGGGTTAGTGAGATAAAAGTGCTTGCCTTCTTGCATTGCAGCTTGAACTATTTCCATGGATTCTGTGCCAGTCAGAATTTCTTGAGAATTCGGTCTCTGCAAATACAGTAAAGAATTATTCTTGGTCCTTTAGCCATTTTGACAGCTTCTGTGGCATTACAGTAGAAATAAATGGTCTTCACCAAAATGGATGTTATAAATATGAATCAGAAGTTAATGTTTTTTTAAAGGGTGGGGGGTGGCTAATGTCATAAACTAGACTCACTTTTTGTTACTGAAAACACAATACAAATATCATATGCTGTATCTCAAAAAAATTTTTTTTTAGTACTATAGTAGATTTTCATAATTTATATAATGTAGTGAATTTTACTATTCATTTGTCCGAGCTGAAAATAGGTCGCCACTTGATCGGTTATTATATTTATTATATTATCTAATAGGATTTTATCAATGGAAGATTCCTAATAAAATAAGAAACATAAATATTTATGAAAAGTTTTTGCTAAAGGGACACTCTTGGAAACATGGAGACTATATTATATCTGGCAGCAAAGCGTTTGTTAAACTCGTACTTTAAATGGAAATATCCAATAATTACTTACAGAACCATTGTCATTTCTTGTAGTGGACAGCTCCCATAGTTCCACCATTAGCTTGTTCTTCTCATCACAAAGCTCTTTGATGGTCTTATCCTTCTTGTGCAGCTCTTCTGTAAGCATTCAGAAATTATTTCATTAATTGTGCCAACAAATAAATATGTATTCACAGAAAAATGACTTGAGTCAAGTTTTAAAATAGTCTTTTGAACCCACTCAACTCAGAAATGTTTCTATTGAAATCCCAGCCAAAGGGAAACATATCCACATTGACCATAAATAGTTTTGAAAGAAAATCTTTAAAATCAAATCTATTTTGTAATTTATTGATATGAAATAAATTGATTGAAATTCATAACTTGTTGCTTTAGATGTAGTATTATTTCCATCCAAATTCTTAAATGTTAAAGTACCATGAAATGCTCAGATGAAGTGCTCACATAAAGTGCTCAACTACAGGTGGTCATAACCATACTACATAAATATTCCTTGTCAGATAAATAAAATAACAAAATAGTTTAAAGTAATCTCCCTTGATCATGCATCCACTTTCTATATACCAGAGAGTAAACTTGTGTGCCCAGTCTCCCATCTAATTAATGAATGCCCAGTCTCCCATCTAATTAATGAATGTCCAGTCTCCCATCTAATTAATGAATGCCCAGTCTCCCATCTAATTAATGAATGCCCAGTCTCCCATCTAATTAATGAATGCCCAGTCTCCCATCTAATTAATGAATGCCCAGTCTCCCATCTAATTAATGAATGCCCAGTCTCCCATCTAATTAATGAATGCCCAGTCTCCCATCTAATTAATGAATGTCCAGTCTCCCATTTAATTAATGAATGCCCAGTCTCCCATCTAATTAATGAATGCCCAGTCTCCCATCTAATTAATGAATGCCCAGTCTCCCATCTAATTAATGAATGCCCAGTCTCCCATTTAATTAATGAATGCCCAGTCTCCCATCTAATTAATGAATGCCCAGTCTCCCATCTAATTAATGAATGCCCAGTCTCCCATCTAATTAATGAATGCCCAGTCTCCCATCTAATTAATGAATGCCCAGTCTCCCATTTAATTAATGAATGCCCAGTCTCCCATTTAATTAATTAATGCCCAGTCTCCCATCTAATTAATGAATGCCCAGTCTCCCATCTAATTAATGAATGCCCAGTCTCCCATTTAATTAATGAATGCCCAGTCTCCCATCTAATTAATGAATGCCCAGTCTCCAATCTTATTAATGAATGCCCAGTCTCCCATCTAATTAATGAATGCCCAGTCTCCCATCTAATTAATGAATGCCCAGTCTCCCATCTAATTAATGAATGCCCAGTCTCCCATTTAATTAATGAGTTCCCAGGATTACATATGTCACTCATATACCCACCAATGCTTACTAGAGCAACAACAAATGGGCACACAGCAGGGCACACATAACAGTGGGTAAAAGATTTGTTCTTTTGTTTACTTTTGGCATGTACGTGGTCAGGCACACAATTAGTTATAGATTATGCACCTTGTATGTTACAGTGTGGTTGTGGCATGTTACAGTGTGGTTGTGGTATGTTACAGTGTGGTTGTGTTGCTCCAGCTAGTCAATCAATTTTAAACAAAATTTGTTAACAGCTATGGGTAAAATCTGTGACCTGCATACCTATGATGACCTTGACATTGCTAGCATGCTCATCTTTCCTCTTCTTGTCCTCCTCCTGTGTGATGGTTACAGGCCCTGGATTACTGGTAGGCCAGAGTTCTGCTTCTAGTTCGGGTGGACACACCTTGACCGCATCCTGTAGTATCCTGATCCACTCCTCCCTCTCAGCCTTGCTTTGACAAACCAGCTCGTACATCTCTGGCGTGGTACGGTTCTGACTGATCATATAGATACCCAGACTGTCTTTGGCATCACGTTTTTCTCTCACCAGTAACTTGTACAGCGGTATCACACACGACTAGAGGAAAGAAATGAACATGAATGGGGGCAAGATATGAACATTTGACATTACTTAACTTTGTAATAAAATAAATAAGATCAATTTTTGTCTCCCATTTGAGAATTAATTCCCATGCATATTTTTCTGCTAATGAAGAAATAATGATTGATTGTTACAAGGCATCCAATTAGTCTTTTGAAAACTAAAACTTATTTCTTGTTCTGAGACACTAACAATTTGTGTAAATAAAACAATATATTTTAAGCTATCAACTAATACTTACTTTATTGTCCTGTCAACTAAAACTTTATTGAATCTGTCAACTAAAACTTTATTGCTCTGTCAACTAAAACCTTATTGTTCTGTCAACTAAAACGTTATTGTTCTGTCAACTAAAACTTTATTGTTATGTCAACAAAAACTTTATTGTTCTGTCAACTAAAACTTTATTGTTCTGTCAACTAAAACTTAATTGTTATGTCAACTAAAACTTCCTTTATTGTCCTGTCTTCTAAAACTTACTTTATTGTCCTGTCAACTAAAACTTATTTTATTGTCCTGTCAACTAAAACTTACTTTATTGCCCTGACAACTAAAACTTACTTTATTGTCCTGCATAAGGAAAGTATATTTCTGCTCCTTCTTTTGTAAGAATAAAATGAGGTCAGTGAGTACTAAGGCCAAGACATCATATACTTGACCTCTGGCACTCTTCCAACCAATCTTCCCAGCATGCACCAACTCTCGGTTGTCTGCATTTAGATCTTGGCGCTAAACCATGTAAAAATACATTATTTAGCATATACATTTATTCATTATTCCGAAGAAAGAAAACAAAAAAGAAACTTGTTCTATTTCATAATAAATTGCTGGAGATTTGTACAAAATAAATAAACATAACAAATACATCACATTGCTCATGATGACTTTACAAGGCTGTAACTTTTCCTGAGAGTTTATAAATTATCAAAGTTTCAACATCCTTTGTTATCAGTTCCAACATCCTGTGTAAACATACTTTCTATCAGTTAATAGCAATTGAAATAAAATCAACTTTATGTGACAAGACTTTGACCTACTTTAAATTTCTTCCCTTTGAACAAAACAGCCCTGGAGTCCAGCTTGCTTTGAATATCCATCAACTTGTCATAGGCTGCCACTTTCTCATCAACATGTTGGACCACATCTTTGCACAACAACAGAGCTTGGCTCAAGTTCTCTCTGTCTTTCTTATCTGTTTACAGAAATGTGCTATCTTAGTATTCTGACAGTAATGATGCACTACACAGAAACTGAAAGTGGAAGAATATTCCAACATAAGCTGAACTGAACATTCCACCATTTGTGAACTGAACATTCCAATATATGGTGAACTGAACATTCCAACATTTGCTGAACTGAACATTCCAACATTTGCTGAACATTCCAACATTTGGTGAACTGAACATTCCAACATTTGCTGAACTGAACTTTCCAACATATGGTGAACTGAACATTCCAACATATGCTGAACTGACTTACCTTTAGTGCCTTTGTGAATAGCCTCTATGAGAATGGGATATTTAGAGAGTCTCACAGTGACACCGAGGATGAAATCTGAAATGTCTCGTTTTTCACACACTGGAAGGTTGGTACACTTCTGAAAGTTCAAATAAGCTATGTCAACTGTTTCTAAGTATTATGAGAAATATGAAAACATAATATGCACACATATCTATACAATGCCCCCCCCCCCCAACCCCCGCCCAGCAGGTTTTGTCCATTTATAGTTTCAATTCTTCATAATTTTTAAATAAATGATCTTAAAAACTATGTTCCTACCAACAATGTTGACATTTAAATGTATGAGATTGTTCATGAACAGATGGAATGTTAACCTGACATGAGAATGATATTTAAGTCATGTGCTGTAACATGTGCTGTAACGTGTGCTGTAGCATGTGCTGTAACATAAGCGTAACTTTACCCTGGCAAAATTTTGAAATCGCCGGTCCAATTTAATAAATTCTTTATAGAGTTGCATAGCTTCCGTGTGTTTGGAACAGAAGACCCCATACACTGCTTTCATCTTCTCAGCACAAGTGTCACCAAACTGAGATCAAATCATTGACAACAACATATATAGTGACAACATTAGGAAGCAGTCGTGTACAATAAAACTAGTATTTGATATTTGACTCAACAAACAGCATGTCACACTTTGATCCTGACAGCTAAATATTTTTCATTGCTTCAAAATTTAAAAAAAATTATAATCTACTTTATTTTGGAGACAAATTCCATAACAACCTAAATGAAAAGTTCTAATAAAGTTTCCATAAATCTCACTTGAGTCATTAAAATATCACCAATTTCGTCAATGGAGCGATCTTCATTTATGGTTTGTCGAAGCAGCAGCTGGCGCAGGAAGTTGGAGTGAAGCTCGAGGAGTTCATCAAGTCTAGGGAACAGTCGATCAACCTGGTCTGACGTGTAGTTCATCTCATGTAACATGGCATGGGAGAAGATCTGGTACCAGGGAAATACAAAATGATAGCGGCATTGAATAATACAACATTGTATAATACAATATTAAAATATTTAAAAAAAAAAAAATGATATCAGATGATTCATGAACTCTTTAATTTATTTTTAATCATTTATAATCTTTATATTGCACTGCACTTTTTGAAAGCCAATCAAAACTCCTTTTTTTCCGATTTTATAATCAGACACCAAAAATGATGAGCATGAATACCTTTTGCATAATCTTTAATCGTTTGACGTACTGTTTCTCTGTATTGATGAGCTCTGTATGTGACAAGAATAAACCGGTATTTATTAAGTTGCCAACACAGGAATAAACACAAATTAAATTGTTACAATGAAGAGAGGAATTAAAACATTGACTAAACTATTCACAAGATTTCTTTCAAAACATTCCATTGACACACTACAATCTTGTTAACTGAGAAAACAGTTTAGTGGACTTGTGAAGTCAGGGTGTTAACAAGAATCTGTTTATCTTAAGGGTAAGAAATAGATTCATACAAAGCACCATTAGTTTCTTAAAAATTTATAAAAATTTGCTCTGAATAATCAGTCCGTATAAACCACAAGTTGCTGAATTATCTGCTCTTTAAAACCAAAAGTTTCTGAATTATCTGCTCTTTAAAACCAAAGGTTTCTGAATTATCCACCCCTGTAAATCCAAAGCTGCTGACTTACCCCAAATTATGTCTTGTCTTTTTATGTCCTTTGTTGTCATTTTCTTTATGGTCTGTGAATAAAAAAATACAGGTACAAATATTGATGTTTGAATCTAACAAACCCGGTTACAAACAAATATGTGTGTTACAAACAAGTCTAATGTATGGAAGTCATTTTTTCATCATTCAGTTGGGATTCATGATTGTTAATGAATATTATCAGTGACTAACTAACACACATATTCTGGTGAGGGCCTGAGATCCCTCTCTTAAGGCCCCGGCTAGTAAATTGGCAATCAGCTCCATCTGCTGAGCTGTGCCATACAACATTTTCCTCACATAGGGTTCCCCCTCCGCCCTGGCCTCCTCCGGAAGCTCCAATGAGGGACATTCGGTCAACAGATGCGCCAGCGTTTCCGGGACCAGGTTACAATGCCGGCAGGTGGGATCCCGATTGTTGTCTAGACGCCAGAAATACGTGCCTATGGGGCAATGCTCGGTGCGCATTTGCGTCACTAAACTCTGCTGCTTTCGGCCTAACCCCCACCATGGGTCTTGTTTGCTAGGAGTTTGCATTTTTGAATAGACGCCTCTTGCGGTCGTATTGTCCGCCCACTGCCTGTACCCCTTTTTCCTAAAATGGTCAGCCAGCCAGTTCTTTATTCCCAATCCAGTCATTGGTGTTTCTGGCTGAGGCTGGGCGGCCCCGGTTTTCGCAAGAGTGTCCGCTTTCTCGTTGCCACTGATGTTGACGTGGCCAGGGATCCATTGCACTGTCACCGTGCCTCCTAGTTCGCCGAGTTCGCATACGTCATCTAAGATGACGTCAACCATGTGTGTGCTACCCTGTCTCTTTCCCAAGATCTCGAGAGCAGATCTTGAGTCCGAGAACACGACTACATCGAGTCCCGCAAGCTCATTTTCTCTCAGTGTGTGATACACGCTCTCCAGTGCCCTGTGTATAGCCTCCAGCTCCGCATCAGTCCCACAAGGTCCGGAGAGTTCTTGGCTTTCTGGGCCCCCCCCCCCCCCCCCCCCCCGCTGGGTATAGAATGAGCGCACCATACCCAGCAGTACTTTCTCTCAGATTGGCAGATCCGTCCGTGAACACTTTTACAGTTACTTCGGAGTACAAATCCATAACAATATTTAGTCAACGAATTTATAACATTTAGTCAGTGATTTGAAAAAAATTCAGATAGTGACTTGATAAAATTTAGTCAGTGATTTGAAAAACAATTAGTCAGTGACTTACTTTTCTGTCTACAGTTATACTCCAGGCTTCAGGCTCCTCAACAGACAGCTGGAGATCTGGTTCTTCATCCAGCCATGACGTCTCAGTTGGGACAACTGCTGAAAATCAAAGCATGCCATTTTCTACACAAGGCATTTAACATGGATTGGATATTAACTCTATTGTCCATGGATTGGATTTTAACTCTATTGTTCATGGATTGGATATTAACTCTATTGTTCATGGATTGGATATTAACTCTAGTGTCCATGGATTGGATATTAACTCTATTGTCCATGGATTGGACATTAACTCTATTGTCCATGGATTGGATATTGACTCCTGTTACTCCTGTATTTGAAATTCGCTCAATTCACTTGGATTAAAAATTAACCCCATAGTCCCAACAAATGTTCTTTTCAAATACTCCAAGAGCTTGTCATAACATACTTACCATCCAGTGATTCCATAGATTCTGAGATGGTGTCCGTCATGCTGGGGAGGAGATCATCAAACCATGTAAGAGCAGGTAAATTAGGAAACAAGTCAAACCATGTTTATTTTTAAAAAAACATTAAGAATCACTCTGTAACGGTCCCGTTGTGCTGATATTTACCCTATCTCAGAGCTGGTGTCACTATCAACGCTATCTGAGTCTTTGTACAAAGTTGAACCGTTCTCTAAAACTTTCTGTCTTAAAGTGTATGTCCTTTTATGTTTACGAAAACTAAACCTCGACATCTTTATACAGTGGAAATATTTAATAACTTTCTCTGCATAAATCTACAACAGATCAAAGATTTGATCTTTCCAAAACTTCCTCTAACACAGGATCACATGACGTGATATCAAACATTCAAAAGCAAAATGACAAGTCATAAGTTAGAGGATTTGATCCTGCACATTTCAATGTACACAATCTTATTTAGTCAACTTTCTGTCCCCTGTCCCAGTTGGAGCGTTGGATGGTACTTGTGGGAAAACTCCCCTTATCACAGCTGAAGTGGGACACTGTGCTCATGCGGTCTAGATGCTATTTTAAACTATGACAGCAGGTCCAGGTCGCGGCAGATCCTGTTTCAATGGGATGATGATGTACGTAAAAAAACTCAAGTGATTGTCTTTTATTTTTAGGTAACACAGAAACCCATTCATATTTGGAGGAAATCACTGTCACTGTCGTGACAACAGCATCCATACCAGGAGCCGCACAATAACAATGAAATGATCGTGGCAATCATATAGTTATTTGTGAGTCATTTCAGTTGGTGGAGACAGCCAATGACATAACATTACAGTGGATGTATATCAGATGACTTATTGAAGTACTATGGACATCCCCGATGGCAGAAATAAATGCGATGACTTATTGAAGTACTATGGACATCCCCACAGCAGAAATACTTGGGCTGAAATTCTAAATGCATACATACATAAGACATAACAATCTTTCGACTGGTTTAAATAGAAATGAAATGTGGGAAATTTAGGAAGCTGATGCTGTGTTAATCTCAACACTAAAATCTAAGAACTCAAACACAAGTAAGCTGTGTTTATCTCAACACTAAAATCTAAGAACTCAAACACAAGTAGTGTTTTAAGCAATCAAGCAGAATATTTACTGGGGATAAAATAATGTCAAGTCTCAAATGAACAAAGAAACCCCACGATTTTAGGCTTAGAGATATAACACAAATCTTTCTGGAGATTGCCTCATTAAAAAAGCAGTTGATTTCTACATGACATCCAACATATTATCTTATCTAACTCATCTACACATTGGCAGAAACAATATGTGTGTAGTTATTTTAAATTACCGTAATTATTTATTCAAAACAGAGTTCACATCTGCCTAGGACTAAACAGCCTACTTATCACTAAAAAAATTTGTTTACATTTTCCAGCCCCTTAAAACTGAGAGTTACTTATAGGAAGCCAGCCAAAAGATTGCCAACTAAAAGTTGATCTACTAAAACTTGTGACTGGTTGGCTACACTTGTCCTAAGTTTCTCTCATGATTCATTGAGCCTCGTCATAATTGGGCAATCATTCATTGGAAGAAGATATTTTGGCATTTTAAATACTGATACAATGAAGTTCAATTAACTGTTACTGAAGACCTCTTAGATCAGTTTACTATGTTAATTTTATTAAGATAAAAATTTATATCAATAAATACATTGATTCCATAAATATATAAATTTTGTAAATTTATACATTATATAAATACATAAATTTTGTAAGTATATACATTATAAATATTTATGTATAGTGTTTTAACTTTCCAGTTTTCTGATGTATTTAATTTGATGTTACTGAGTAATTGACAAACATATTTCTCACTACCTAACATTTGGCTCTAGTGAAAAATTCTATGCAATGACCAACATGACAAGTCAACACAATGAAGGAAATGTTTTTTTTTTATGGAACTGTATGTTACAAGGTGATGTAGAAATCTGTCATTTGTCTCTTAGTAGTCTTGGTAACCAGTACAAGAACTAGAACTGGCCCTTAGCAACCAGTACAAGAACTAGAACTGGCCCTTAGCAACCAGTACAAGAACTAGAACTGGCCCTTAGCAACCAGTACAAGAACTAGAACTGGCCCTTAGTCAACCGGTACAAGAACTAGAATTGGCCCTCAGCAACCAGTACAAGACATAGAAGAAATAGAGCTGCATCTAAATGTAACTTGACTTGTGTATATTTTTTTAACCATGCATGAGTTGATAAACAGAAAAACCATGTATGAATTGAGGAACAGAAAAAGCCATGGATGAATTGAGAAACAGAAAAAGCCATGGATGAATGAGGAACAGAAAAACCATGTATTAATTGAATAGCAGAAATATCCATGGATGCATTAACAGAAAAAGCCATGGATGAATTGATTCACAGAAAAAGTAGGTGAAAAGACTCTATAGAACTATAAATATGCCCAATTATAAGAAGAATACCAAGTGGGACTGAGCAAATAAAAACACTGAACAAGTGACAACACACTAGGACTAAGGAGCGTGTTTGGGCACTGAGGACTAAACACTAACAGAACTTGACCTGATCATGTGCCTTTGAGTTGTAACAAATTCAATCCCTTTAGTGCATATTTCAAAATAAGAAATCAAACCAAGTCAACACTATGGAAGACTGAAAAAATCCTTTGTCATATTAGCAGTATTATATTATTCTTCAGTCAACACCCCATGCACCTGTGCCAAAGCTGGTACTCCACGGTACTTTAGTCTAAAACATGGTACTTCTGCCTAATCCAATGTACTTTTTCTAACTGTCACAATTTTTGCAAGTGCTGAAGAAGTGCTGTATATCAATGATTTATTGAGGTATTTATACCACAGATTTCATCAAGTAAAACTATAATTCAGTTAATTAATTAAATGGATGAGAAAATGCTGTCATGTCCACAAACTATAGGAAAAACTATTCCCCAAATAAAAGGACTGAAAGTAAAGATTTCAAAATTTATTAAGTTTCTTTAAGAAAATATCCACTGATGAATAAAAAGTTATATTTTTAATTCTCAAAATATTTTACAAAATGAAACACATCTTTTAAAAAAATTCTAATTAAAAAATTTATTTTTTCATAAAATAAAAAATGATATTTGAGGATTTAAATTTGGCGTCTAATAATTAGCAGTGACGGTTTGATTGGCCTTGTGGAGTACTAGCATATTTAGCAGTGACGGTTTGATTGGCCTTGTGGATTACTAGCATATTTAGCAGTGACAGTTTGATTGGTCCTGCGGAGTAGTAGCAACACCCTCTCTTCAGTTGTGTCATACTCACTTGGTCTGTGCCTGGGCCAGAGTGGTCTGTTGACCACTAGTCATGGCATCACTCTCAGTCTCCTCACTGATGGCTTTGCTATATGTGGGGGAAGAGGGAGTACAATACAAGGACTGGTCAATAGTAGGATGACACTGGGCTACATTACAAACATCATTGTTCTAAACATCATTGGTCTAAACATCATTGGTCTAAACATCATTGGACTAAACACCATAGGACCAAACACCATAGGACCAAACACCAATTAGTGCAAGACTAAGTTGTAATGGCAGCTAATAATACAATGAGAGAATCTTTGATAGGTCCATAAATTGGTAGCTGGATTTAATTTTTATTGAACTCCAAATTTAACAAGCTTTTATTTTTATGCTCTGAGAAAATTTTTCAACGTGATAAATACCCCGCGTAATCAAGAAATGGATTATGTTAAATATATTCAAATAGAATTAATGATGTAAAATCTGCCATTGTTTAAATGGGGTAAATAGAATAAAAAATTATAGAATAAAAAACAGCAAACAGATGTCAATAAAATAAAATGTGAATAGAAAGTTGAATTAAAGATGGCTAACTCCAAGAAAGTGATGTTACTTTAGTGTAAGGCATGCTACAAGCTGATACTACCACCACCACCTGAAAAAGGTCATCAAGCATACAAAGTCAAGCTTATTTTCTCTAGAGCTTGAAATAATTCTGAACATCTTAATTTTTTTATGTCAATATTTTACTGAGAGTTAAATGAATAATATTGATAACAGAAGCAGCTTACTCCACCCAACACTTAAGGATATTTATTCAATTATTTCTTGTTGATTGTTAAGCAACACTGTTAACAGAGATTTTATTAGATGTAGTTTAATTTCAAAGTGAAAATTTTCTCACTACCAGATATTTTAAATGATGTTTAACATTTTTCGGTGGCCAGATAAATTTAATGTCAAACTCAGTGGCCAGATAAATTATGTCTAACTCAGTGGCCATATAAATTATGTCTAACTCAGTGGCCAGATAAATAATACCTAACTCAGTGGCCAGATAAATTTAATGTCTAACTCAGTAACCAGATAAATTATGTCTCACTCAGTGGCCAGATAAATGTAATGTTTAAGTCCGTGGCCAGATAAATTATGTCTAACTCAGTGGCCATATAAATTATGTCTAACTCAGTGGCCAGATAAATTATGTCTAACTCAGTGGCCAGATAAATTGTGTCTAACTCAGTGGCCAGATAAACAGTGGCCAGATAAATATAAAGTCTTACTCAGTGGATATCTTATACAGAGAGGGGAAAACAGTACATAATTTAATTTTTTTTTTATCTTATGAAATTGTTATCAAGCAGTCATGTTAGCAAATATAGTTAAATAAAATGGGGTGAGGGGTGGGGGAAGGTGTTGGTAAGAGGAGAGGTTGAAATATAATTAGAAAACTGTGTCAATAAGAGGATGAGGTCCCTCTGCTAACATAACCAAAGATAAAGTAGTGTAAATGGTATGTTACTGGATAATATCTAAATTAGTACAGCTAGGATGTAGCTAAATTTAGAGATGAAATGAGACATCATACGTTAGTAAATAAGATAGCTTCAATTGGAAAGAGACAGTACAGCTAACTTTAGGATGTACTTTCAAGTTTATAAGAGACAGTACAGCTAGCTTTAGGATGTACTTTCAAGTTTATAAGAGACAGTACAGCTAGCATGAGGATGGTACAGCTAGCATTAGGATGGTACAGCTAGCATTAGGTTGTACTTTCATGTTTTTAAGATCATCTGTTCTATCATTGTCAAGTTCTTTTGTTTGATTAGAGTGATGGTCTGCCATCAGCAGCCACTGATGTCAAGTTAGGTATATATTACTGACGTCGAGTCAGGTAAATATTACTGATGTCAAGTCAGGTACATATTACTGATGTCAAGTCAGGTATGTATTAGTGATGTCAAGTCCTTTTAAGTCTAGTTTTCCCATTGATGACAAAGTCATATCAACTAATCCCATTGATTATAAAGTCAAGTCAGGTATACCAACTGATGTCCAGCCAAGTCCAGCACTGATGTCTAGACAAACATACTTTCTACTGTGTCATTTAATGAATTAAATTATCTTCATAATAAAATTGTTAGAGTAAAAGGGTGGCACAAATCTTACTCCAAAATTTCTTTTTAAAAAAATCAAAAAGAAAACCCATATCACCATGACTTTGGATTTGTTGACAAAACACTGAATGTAAACTGGACTTACTCTAAGACACTGAAGCGTCCCATTGCTGCTTGCCACTGCACAAAACTAATGGCATTGTTTGGAGGGCTGCCGAACAGACTGGTAGCAGATGGGGCGTCATGCGAAATGGTCAAATGATTGATCATCAGGGGAGTAGATCAGAGTGGGTTTTTTGTGGTGGAAGGTGGGAAAATCAAGGTGGGGGTGGGAGGGGACAAATTCAAATACAAAATTTGAAATACATTGAATGTATAAATAAATATTTTGTCAGCTTTTATTTTAATGGTCCAATCTTAAAATAAAACATTTAGGTGTGCATATTAATGACCTCCCTTTGATGTTACAAAACCTTTGATGTTTCCCAGGGAGTTCAAAATTATATTATGGGCTCCCTTAGACATAAACATGGTAAAAAGGTTGAGAACCACGTGTTAAGTCTCAGCCTATACCCCAGCAATCATACACCAAAAATGTATCACTAATGTATTAGGGTGGTGGTATATTCACTAATGTATTGGGGTTGTGGAATAATCACTTATGTATTGGTTGGTGGTATAATTACTAATATGTTGGATGGTGGTATAATCACTAATCTACTGCGGTGGTGGACTCCAAGTAGACGCTGGCATACTATAAGATAAATTTGATATAAAGCAATAAACATCATGCTAAAGTCTTGTTACACAAAATGTTGTATGCCTTGTATGATACACGTTACACAATATGTTGTATGCCTTGTATGAAGTCCAAGTTACACAAAATGTTGTATGCCTTGTACATGTCAAAACTTGTGCGTGTGTGCTATTAATGTTGGAAGCATTTCAAGCATTATCCAGAGAATGTTTTAATACCAACTACTGAGTTGCAGGCCCAACAGCTTTGTAAAGCCAAGACTTACAGAGATATGGTTTAATGTATAATATCAAAGCAACTGGCAATATTGAGCTACATGCTAGTGAAATGCTACATTGTAATCTAATCAATAAAAAGTGAATGAGGAGAATGCTAGAAGTTATTCAAATAGAAACACATTAAACTTAAACTTGTGAGTAAACTATAATAACAAATTCTACACAACACATCAACACTGCCGATGTTTACTCAATATTGTGAATGTTCTGACACATCAACACTGCCAATGTTCACTCTATATTGTGAATGTTCTTTGACGTGTCATAATATTACAATAGATTGAATATAACAACAATACAAATATCATAAATTATCAGATTGCTCAAGTTTTTTAAATAGAAAATTCAATATTTGTTTATACTGATTTAATGGAACATAGAACATTGAACAAAACATAGAATATAGAACAAAACACACATGCTGGTACTCTTATCTGCATTACTGTCCTTAAAATTGTTAGGAATATTTTTCAAACAACACAGAAGTACAATGTACATAGGTGCATGACAGGGGTATAAGGTATATGACAGGGGTATAAGGTACATGACAGTGGTACAATGTCCATGGATACTTGACAGGGTAAAACACATAGAGAAGTGATAGAGATACACAGATACATGATGGGGGTAAAAGGTCCATGGATACTGACAGATGCATGACTGCAATCACTCACCTTGGCATGCTGTGACGATGAGTCTGTTGGAGCGGAGGAGGCAACTGACTCTGAAAGTATATTTAATATTGACCATAAGAAGAATGGATTAATTCCCATACAATAAAGATTAACTCCCCTTTCTGTGGCCAAGCTTTCACTCCCCTTTCCGTGGCGGAGTTGAGACAAGAGAAGACTGTCCCCTTGACCTGGGAATGTTTGTATGTCTGACAGACAAATGTACCATGCCCTTAATAAACTCATAGCCCAGGGGCAGTCAAAAGGCTTAAGATATCATTTGTTTGTGTTAGAGGATGTTCAAATTTATGTTCCTTATAAGCCAGGTGAACAATACAAGGAGTAGAAGACTTACGATGATTTGAACATTTCATTTTAGAGATAGAGAAAGAAGGAGACGAGGGGGGAGAGATGGGGTGAGAGGGGGTCAATGGAAAGTTGGAGGTGAGAGGGGGAAAGAAAGTGATAGAGAGGATGAAGGGAGAGATGGGGTGAGAGGGGGAAAGAGAGTGGATGGAGGGAGAAATGAGGGAGGATATCCATATTTAACTAGCACTGCAACACTGTTATCATGGTATCCATATTTTAACGAGCCCCCACCCCCCTCCACAAAGGCCTATCACATGTGATTCTAGACAGGGATTCTCAAATCTCTTTGACTCAATCCAACAATCACCGACCCAATCCAACAATAACCAACCCAATCCAACAATCAATGAGTGTACAGCCGAGTGCCAAAAGTGGACTTTGTTTCATCTATTTCTGAGTCCCACATTGCTCCCTTGGAGATTTTGAATTGACAGGCCGACAGCACCAGCTTGGGACACACAAGCATCTCTGTGTCTACTGTTGGCGGGAAGACACAAATAAGCAGCAATAAGAAACACAACTTGCTGGCGTTATGAAAAGATAGAACGAGGTTCATCTAACCCGGCTGGTCTAAGGGACACAATTCTTGCTTTTATGTTACGTCCTATTTGCAATCTGTTGATTAAAGAGGAGATAACCAACTCCTCAAAGAATGGAGCGGTTCTCAACATTTGTTGATGTGAGTAGCAGTGAGATGTTTGACCTCTCATATTTTGACGTGTTGACTGACACCATCGTGTATATGGACAATGACATGATGATAGACAATTGCTAAACTGTCGTATTAAAATAGTCAGGTGCTTTGTCAGTTTTACAATATGGCTGCACTTTCAATCATTGTTTACCTGTAGTTTACGTTATTTAGAAATAGCAGGTCAATCTACACTGGCATTGCGGAGCAGCTGGGAATGCACTGAAAGTCAATCTACCATGGCTTTACAGAGTAGCTGGGAATGCACTGGAAGTCAATCTACCATGGCTTTGCGGAGCAGCTGGGAATGCACTGGAAGTCTATCTACCATGGCTTTACGGAGTAGCTGGGAATACACTGGAAGTCTATCTACCATGGCTTTACGGAGTAGCTGGGAATGCACTGTTTAACCGATGACCGTTCAAAACCAGATTCCGATAACGGTTCAGTTTTTCCAAAAAAACAAGTAAGGGCGATATTAACATTCCTATCTGTTCCACCCTAAAACACTCTGACACTTTGATACACACTGAAATGTTGATACAATAACCCTGCTGACATGTTGATACACACTGAAATGTTGATACAATAACCCTGCTGACATGTTGATACACACTGGCATTCCTTGATATTATAAGAAGCAAAGGGCAATTTATTTAAAAAAATACTCTCAGCTAATGCCCCACTCTTTTACCAGCTATGTTGCCCCACTCTTCTACCATCTACCAGCTATGTTTCCCCACTCTTCTACCATCTACCAGCTATGTTTCCCCACTCTTCTACCATCTACTAGCTATGTTTCCGCACTCTTCTACCATCTACCAGCTGTTTCCCCACTCTTCTACCATCTACCAGCAATGTTTCCCCACTCTTCTACCATCTACCAGCTATGTTTCCCCACTCTTCTACCATCTACCAGCTATGTTGCCCCACTCTTCTACTAGCTATGTTGCCCCACTCTTCTACCAGCTATGTTGCCCCACTCCTCTACCAGCTCGAATATCTCATTAGGAAATGGCATCAGCGGGCCGTCGAGCTCGCGCTCCTTATGCCCTCCCACCCACACCTGCCAGCCGCCGGGTTTCCCCGACGCCGGGCCGTGAGGAGGAACGCCAGAGACCTCCCCGGGCGTGGAGCGTCCCCACCAGCAACCGCTCGTTCGGGTTTGCCGATGGAGACCCGAAGACGCTGTGTTTCAAGCGTCCGCAGTCCACTTTCCTAGGGGCCGGGACGGCAAATTAACGTCCTAATATCTCCCCCCACCCGTCCCGGGGAAGCATCGGACGCCCTCTAAGAGGGATTCTACAGTGGGTTTCCACTTCGCAACTAATTCGCGAAGTAGCTGGGACGAAACGGTTGCCTAGGAGCAGCTTTCTCAGGGCTGCATATTTAGAATCATCGACCATAGACTTCCACCACAGCCTATCGCCTCATATCCCTTAACGGCAACTTGTAATCATGATCCCTACCCTGTGTTTGCCTTTTCTTCCCCCTGTGAAGTATCACAGATGGCAGCCCTGTAGGAGCCGTTTATTCCAGCAACTACCATGCATGTCCCTGTCTGCCACGCGGAACACGCAATGGTGGTAATGTTCCCCGGGTTAACGCCGAGGGGGTCGGTGGCCAGCGCTTCCAAATCGGCAAGCCACTACAGACTTGTCGACCGGAACCCCGGGGGATCTTCTACCAGCTATGTTGCCCCACTCTTCTACTAGCTATGTTGCCACAATCTTTTACCAGCTATGTTGCCCCACTCTTCTACCAGCTATGTTGCCCCACTCTTCTACTAGCTATGCTGCCCCACTCTTTTACCAGCTATGTTGCCCCACTCTTCTACCAGCTATGTTGCCCCACTCTTCTACCAGCTATGTTGCCCCACTCTTCTACCAGCTATGTTGCCCCACTCTTCTACCAGCTATGTTGCCCCACTCTTCTACCAGCTATGTTGCCCCACTCTTCTACCAGCTATGTTGCCCCACTCTTCTACCAGCTATGTTGCCCCACTCTTCTACCAGCTATGTTGCCCCACTCTTCTACCAGCTATGATACTGGTACACGAATTATTATTACCAAGTAAATAAGATGACAGTAATAAACACATTTCTTTAAACATTTAACCACCCATTAACCACTCCCTTAACCACCCCTTAACCATCCATTAACCACTCCTAACAACCCATTAACCACTCCTTAACCGGAGCTCGGAGGTTCTGACAAAGATATTTTGTGCGGAGCAGAGCTTGGCCAAATAAATTCTGCTACAAATCCTTGATTGAAACACTGTCCAACGAGAGTTTCACTCAGATAGCTCGACTTCAATTCCCTCAGAGTAGTCATTGCACCAATATAGTAGTGACCACTGCACCAATATAGTAGTGACCACTGTCCAACGAGAGTTTCACTCAGATAGCTCGACTTCAATTCCCTCAGAGTAATCATTGCACTAATATAGTGCTGATCATTGCACTAATATAGTAGTGACCACTGCACCAATATAGTGGTGATCATTGCACTAATATAGTAGTGACCACTGCACCAATATAGTAGTGACCACCGCACCAATATAGTAGTGACCACCGCACCAATATAGTAGTGACCACTGCGCCAATATAATAGTGACCACTGCACCAATATATTAGTAAAATTAAACCATAAATTCACTTAATCTTGTGAGACGTAGACCAACACGCCTTTAAGTTTAAGTATACAAGACTTCTTTTGATCACTTTATCGTTTCCTTGAAATATCCTGCTTTTACTTCCCTTCCATTGCCTTACTTCCCTTCAAACGTCTTACTTCCCTTCCATCGCCTTACTTCCCTTCCATTGCCTTACTTCCAGTCCATTGCCTTACTTCCCTTCCATTGCCTTACTTCCCTTCCATTGCCTTACTTCCCTTCCATTGCCTTACTTCCCTTCAAACGTCTTACTTCCCTTCAAACGTCTTACTTCCCTTCAAACGTCTTACTTCCCTTCCATCGTCTTTTTGGACATCAAGACAATAATAATAGTTTCTTCAGCCGCTTGTGTGCCCCACCCCCTACTTATTTCTGGCCATTTGTTTACATGGCACCCGGAGAAATAATTGAGTTGGACGTTCCTGCACTTTCTATCAAGACAAGGGAGCTAAATGTAGACTACGCTACTAATTACTGCCCCTTTTTATTAGGCGGTGACATTGCAGCAGACAGCCAGGTTTACAGTGCGCTAGACTAGGGCCAATGACCTACGCTGTACCAGCTTGTTTTCTCACAGTGACAAAACACGACGATCTGCCAACATCATGTGAAGCTACCGGCACCAACGCCTAGTAATAAGGTAGTCATACTAATGATGTATTATCTGTAATACCAACCAATACGTATCCTAAAATTTGATCGAAAGAAATTTCGTCGACAGAAAATTGATCGACGGAAATTTGGTCGAATCTTTTTTTTTTTTTTTAGTTTACACGTTAAAATTTTAGGTCAAATTTCTTTTTCAACGCATTATTTTGTTTTACTGTATAGTATAGTGCATTCAAAAAGAAATTTGACGAAAATTTTAAAGCGTGAACTAAAAAAAAGATTCCACCAAATTTTCGTCCATCAATTTTCTCAATTTTCTGTCGACGAAATTTCTTTCAATCAAATTTCCGTTAACCCAACCAATAAGGTAGTCTACTAATGATGTATTATCTGTAATACCAACCTATAAAATAGTCTACTAATGATGTATTTTCTGCAATACCAACCAATAAGGTAGTCTACTAATGATGTATTTTCTGTAATTCCAACCAATAAGGTAGTCTACTAATGATGTATTTTCTGTAATTCCAACCAATAAGGTAGTCTACTAATGATGTATTTTCTGTAATACCAATCAATAAGGTAGTCTACTAATGATGTATTTTCTGTAATTCCAACCAATAAGGTAGTCTACTAATGATGTATTTTCTGCAATACCAACCAATAAGGTAGTCTACTAATGATGTATTTTCTGTAATTCCAACCAATTAGGTAGTCTACTAATGATGTATTTTCTCTAATACCAACCAATAAGGTAGTCTACTAATGATGTATTTTCTGTAATTCCAACCAATAAGGTAGTCTACTAATGATGTATTTTCTGTAATTCCAACCAATAAGGTAGTCTACTAATGATGTATTTTCTCTAATACCAACCAATAAGGTAGTCTACTAATGATGTATTTTCTCTAATACCAACCAATAAGGTAGTCTACTAATGATGTATTTTCTGTAATTCCAACCAATAAGGTAGTCTACTAATGATGTATTTTCTCTAATACCAACCAATAAGGTAGTCTACTAATGATGTATTTTCTCTAATACCAACCAATAAGGTAGTCTACTAATGATGTATTTTCTCTAATACCAACCAATAAGGTAGTCTACTAATGATGTATTTTCTGTAATTCCAACCAATAGATCACTCGTTTACTGTTCAGTTAGCCATTTAATATTCATATGAATCATACTTTGCATGAATTCAATCTTGTAATCAATCAATTAATTCAATCATTGAATCAATCAATTATACCAATCCAGGAATCAATAACTTAATTCAATCATGGGATCTATCTATTCAATCATGGAATCAATCAATTCATTCAATCATGGAATAAATTTATCCTGTAATCAATCAAATAATTAAAACGTGGAATCAATCAGTTCATTCAATCTTGGAATCAATCTTTCTTCAATGACATGCAGTCATCCTCTCATTGCCTCACCTGTGACTGTGACTTTGTAGGAGCTGACTCTGACCTCTTATCTTTAAACGATTTGTGGCGAATTGAGCTCCCTGAAACAGCAACAAAAGGAAAGGTCAATTCTTGGCAACATAATCATCAGAAAAACGAGGTCAATTCTTGGCAACATAGTCATCAGAAAAACGAGGTCGATTCTTGGAAACTAATCATTGGAAAAACTAGGTCAATTCTTGGCAACATAATCATAAAAACTAGGTCAATTCTTGGCAACATATAAGAAAAACTAGTTCAATTCTTGGCAACATATAAGAAAAACTAGGTCAATTCTTGGCAACATTATCATACGAAAAACTAGGTCAATTCTTGGCAACATAATCATAAGAAAAACTAGGTCAATTCTTGGCAACATTATCATAAGAAAAACTAGGTCAATTCCTGGCAACATAATCATTGGAACAAGAAATGGTGAGCAGGGGTGGGAGTGGCCAAGTAAGGAATCTTGCAAATAGCAACTAACTGGTCAAATCGGTAGGACTTGTTTGCTCTTGACCCAGA
The DNA here is from genome assembly GCA_964017045.1 of Omphiscola glabra. Classification (NCBI taxonomy): domain Eukaryota; kingdom Metazoa; phylum Mollusca; class Gastropoda; family Lymnaeidae; genus Omphiscola; species Omphiscola glabra. The sequence continues at coordinate 3,800,309 of OZ024794.1, read as the reverse complement.
TGGTAAGGATAGTGAGCTTACCTGTAGGAGGGGGGAACGATCTGTCCGGCAATGTCCCCTGTGATGACACATGGACAGCTGTCTGCGATGAGCCATGGATGGCAGGTTGTGTTGGACTATGTGGTCCATGAGATGAGCCGTCACGATATAAGGCCTGGAAGATTAATCAATGGAATACATCAACATAAGGCCAGGCTTAGACCCTAGGTTTGCTACACTACAACCTGACTTAGACCGTAGGTTTGCTACACTACAACCTGACTTAGACCGTAGGTTTGCTACACTACAACCTGACTTAGACCTTTGGTTTGCTACACTACAACCTGACTTAGATCTTTGGTTTGCTACACTACAACCTGACTTAGACCTTTGGTTTGCTACACTACAACCTGACTTAGACATTTGGTTTGCTACACTCAACCTGACTTAGACCTTTGGTTTGCTACACTACAACCTGACTTAGACCTTTGGTTTGCTACACTACAACCTGACTTAGACCGTAGGTTTGCTACACTACAACATGACTTAGACCGTAGGTTTGCTACACTACAACCTGACTTAGACTTTTGGTTTGCTACACTACAACCTCCCTCCAAAACATATAGGGGAGTATATTTCAAATTCCTCCAAATATATTGGTCAGTACACTACAACCTTCCATTGCAGTGAAGATTCGAGATCATTTTCTGAAGAAAAGTGTGGGGGGGGGGGGGGGGGTATGCAATTGAGCGTCAGTAAATTGGGGGGGGGGAGGGTGGGTGTATAAGGAGATGGCTGATCAATACTGAAATGTAATGGGTCAGGGCCACCATTGAAAATGGCTTTTTTCGGGGAAAAGGTGGGATGGGGATGCCAGCAGATGAAAGTAAATCCATCAAGGTGAATTTAATGCCATTAATTTCTTTAAGCTGGAGGAACAAACGCCTGCAATAAGCCTGCTATGGAGCACCGTGATCTTATGGCAAGGGGCCAAGGAAATAATGCACAGTAAACTCGTTCTCACAACAGGTCATGTGCAACTGCACTCTCATTTCTTCCAAAGCTCACACACAGACCGGTCATCGCTCCTTTACTCCCACGCATCTCGGTCGTAGCTCTACACTCACAGGCATCCTAGGTCATAGCTCTACACTCGCACACATCTCTGCAGACACATCGCGTGACGTCAAAATGACGTCAAATGATCGTCTAAAAGACATTTTTCCCAGTTTAGCTTATTCCATAATTTCTTGTTGGCGCTGATACAGTCTACAGGTGGAAACTTTATGCTTAGTTCACGGGTGGAAACTTTATGCTTAGTTCACGGGTGGAATCTTTATGCTTAGTTCACGGGGATGAATCTTTATGCTTAGTTCACGGGTGGAATCTTTATGCTTAGTTCACGTATGGAATCTTTATGCTTAGTTCACGGGTGGAATCTTTATGCTTAGTTCACGGGTGGAACCTTTATGCTTAGTTCACAGGTAAAATCTTTATGCTTAGTTCACGGGTGGAATCTTTATGCTTAGTTCACAGGATCAAATTTGGTTCAAATGTCTTTTTGAACGCACTTTTTAGTAACACAAAATAGTGCGTTCAAAATGAAATTTGATGAAAATTGACCGTATGAGCTGAACATACATGGAACAATTATGTAAACACAATTAGAACATTTTTTTAATTTAGTGAAAACCCCCAGTTAAACAAAGGAACGTTTAATAGTAAGCAGCCGTGGGGAGAAGTTACTTCCCCCTTTTCATCTCAATTGAAATTGGTCGTACTAGACAAAACGTTGATGGGTGAGGTTACGTGTATTGGCAGGAGATAGCGTGGGGGTGTAGGTGGGAGAGGCAGGTCTAGTGGAGGAGATTTAGGTGATGGTGTGAAGGGGCGTAAAGGTGTCAAGCCAATATCATAGTAACACAGAGGGTGTCAAGCCAATATCATAGTAACACAGAGGGTGTCAAGCCAATATCATAGTAACACACAGAGTGTCAAGCCAATATCATAGTAACACAGAGGGTGTCAGGCCAATATCATAGTAACACAGAGGGTGTCAAGCCAATATCATAGTAACACACAGGGTGTCAGGCCAATATCATAGTAACACAGAGGGTGTCAAGACAATATCATAGTAACACAGAGGGTGTCAGGCCAATATCATAGTAACACAGAGGGTGTCAGGCCAATATCATAATAACACAGAGGGTGTCAAGACAATATCATAGTAACACACAGGGTGTCAGGCCAATATCATAATAACACAGAGGGTGTCAAGCCAATATCATAATAACACAGAGGGTGTCAAGCCAATATCATAGTAACACACAGAGTGTCAAGCCAATATCATAGTAACACAGAGGGTGTCAGGCCAATATCATAGTAACACAGAGGGTGTCAAGCCAATATCATAGTAACACACAGGGTGTCAGGCCAATATCATAGTAACACAGAGGGTGTCAAGACAATATCATAGTAACACAGAGGGTGTCAGGCCAATATCATAGTAACACAGAGGGTGTCAGGCCAATATCATAATAACACAGAGGGTGTCAAGACAATATCATAGTAACACACAGGGTGTCAGGCCAATATCATAATAACACAGAGGGTGTCAAGCCAATATCATAATAACACAGAGGGTAGTCAAGAAAATATCATAGTAACACACAGGGTGTCAAGCCAATATCATAGTAACACAGAGGGTGTCAGGCCAATATCATAGTAACACACAGGGTGTCAAGCCAATATCATAATAACACAGAGGGTGTCAAGCCAAGTCATAATAACACACAGGGTGTCAGGCCAATATCATAATAACAGACATGGTGTCAGGCCAATATCATAGTAACAGACAGGGTGTCAAGCCAATATCATAATAACACAGAGGGTGTCAAGCCAATATCATAATAACACAGAGGGTGTCAAGAAAATATCATAGTAACACACAGGGTGTCAAGCCAATATCATAGTAACACACAGGGTGTCAAGCCAATATCAATGTAGCGCAGTGGAGCTAATTTCATAGCACAGTGGGTCTTAGGGCCAACACATTGGAGCCCATATTGTAGTAGGACAGTGGGTGTCATGACAATGTTAGAGTAGCACAGAGGGTCTCAAGCCAAGCATTAACGTTGCGCTGGTAGTACTCTAATCGTAAGACCATAACAGCCATAGCTAGATTCTAAGACAATCTAAATGTGGAAACTATTTCTTTAATGGACACCCCCCTTCCAATGGACAATAACATGGACATACAAGTGAATTTAAATGAAGCAAAAAGGACATTTAAGTTAAACTGATTAGATAAGAAAATTCTTGGAGTTATCCAAAAGAAAGCAAGTTGAATACGATTGATTTGGTCAACATGATTAATTAAATCAGTCAGTTTGTCAACAATTGTCAAATAATCTATCAGTGAATTTGTAAACATTTGTCAAATAACCTTTTAGTGAATTTGTTAACATTTGTCAAATAATATATTTGTTAACTTTGTAAACATTTTTCAAATTATCTATTAATGAATTTGTAAACATTTGTCAAATAATCCTTAGTGAATTTGTAAACATTAAATAATCAATCTGTGACTTTGTAGACATTAGTCAAATACTCTAGTGGTGAATTTGTAAAAATTGGTCAAATTATCTATCAGTGAATTTGTAAACATCGATCAAATAACAACCTACTTTATTCATTGTCATCTTTCTGTGACAGGAAAATCCTTTAGCACTAAAGTCTTAGGTCTGTCATCCAAGACAGTTTTAGTATTGTATATACTCGAAATACACCAACTGTGTTTCCATCCACCGTTATGATCCACCAGTAAGCTGACACAGACAAAACGTTTCTCTGAGTATGGCACACGCAGCGGGCATGTTCTACATTTACAGAAATATATATTCTCCTACTCTCGGTTTATCTTGTCTAAACTGAGTCAGCTCGGCTTCTACAGACTGAATACGAAGCTGCTCCGAGGAAATTATATCTGGTTCCCGCACTTTCTCTTTTATTGTCCACACCCCCGCCCCCCAGCTGCTGCCAGCCTACGTAAGCTATTAGTATAACTAGGAGGCATCGCTTAATGAGCGCAAGCGGTTTTCTCACAGCGCTTGACATCTTGCCCGCCCCCACCCCGGGTTGCACAACACGTACAGTTCCGGTGTTTACCTCCGACAGCCCTCAACACAACAATGGTTTCCTTGATGCGGCTTCTCCCTCACGGGGTGCACACCTCTTCAAAGTAACAACCAACGCATGGAGTTGATGGACCACTGAAGGGGGTCATGGAGTTGATGGACCACTGAAGGGGGTCATGGAGTTGATGGACCACTGAAGGGGGTCATGGAGTTGATGGACCACTGAAGGGGTCATGGAGTTGATGGACCACTGAAGGGGGTCATGGAGTTGATGGACCACTGAAGGGGGTCATGGAGTTGATGAACTCCTCTGAAGGGGGTCATGGAGTTGATGGACCACTGAAAGGAGTCATGGAGTTGATGGACCACTGAAAGGAGTCATGTAGTTGATGGACCACTGAAGGGAGTCATGGGGTTGATGGATCACTGAAGGGAGTCATGGAGTTGATGGACCACTGAAGTGAGTCATGGAGTTGCTGGACCACTGAAGGGAGTCTTGGAGTTGATGGACCGCTGAAGGGAGTCATGGAGTTGATGGACCACTGAAGGGAGTCATGGAGTTGTGGGACCAACAAAGGGGGTCATGGAATTTTGGGACAAACAAAAGGGGTCATGGAGTTGTGGGACCAACAAGGAGGGTCATGTAGTTGTGGGACAAACAAGGGGGGTCATGGAGTTTTGGGACCAACATAGGGGGTCATGGAGTTGTGGGACCAACAAAGGGGGTCATGGAGGTGTGGGACTAACAAAGAGGGTCATGGAATTTGGGACAAACAAAAGGGGTCATGGAGTTGTGGGACCAACAAATGGGGTCATGGAGTTGTGGGACCAACAAGGGGGGTCATGGAGTTGTGGGACCAACAAAGGAGGTCATGGAGTTGTGGGACCAACAAAGGGGGTCATGACGTTGTGTGACTAACAAGGGAGGTAATGGAGTTTTGGGACCAACAAGGGGGTCATGGAGTTGTGGGAACAACAAAGGGGGTCATGGAGTTGTGGGAACAACAAAGGGGTCATGGAGTTGTGGGACCAACTGAAAGGGGTGATGGAGTTGTGGGAACAACAAAGGGGGTTATGGAGTTGTGGGACCAAGTGAAAGGGGTCATGGAGTTGTGGGAACAACAAAGGGGGTGATGGAGTTGTGGGACCAACTGAAAGGTGTCATGGAGTTGTGGGACCAACTGAAAGGGGTCATGGAGTAGTGGGAACAACAAAGGGGGTCATGGAGTTGTGGGAACAACAAAGGGGGTCATGGAGTTGTGGGAACAACAAAGGGAGTCATGGAATTGTGGGAACAACAAAGGGGGTCATGGAGTTGTGGGAACAACAAAGGGGGTCATGGAGTTGTGGGACCAACTGAAAGGGGTCATGGAGTTGTGGGAACAACAAAGGAGGTCATGGAGGTGTGGGAACAACAAAGGGGGCATGGAGTTGTGGGACCAACAAATTGGGTCATGGAGTTGATGGAACAACAAAGGGGGTCATGGAGTTGTGGGACCAACAAAGGGGGTCATGGAGTTGTGGGACCAACAAAGGGGGGTCATGGAGTTGTGGGACCAACAAGGGGGATCATGGAGTTTTGGGAACCAACAAAGGGGGTTATGGAATTGTGGGACCAACTGAAGGGAGTCATGGAGTTGTGGGACCAACTGAAAGGGGTCACGGAGTTGTGGTACCAACAAGTGGCGTCATGGAGTTGTGGTACCAACAAGGGGAGTTCATGGAGTTAGTAAGTGTGGAACAACCGATACCTTGCACATTATATGACTAGTCATATGTTGATGTCACTGACACTAGTCGGAATATATTTAATGGGTAGCGCTTTGACGTCACACGTTTTTCGGTAAACAAATATTTTGCCGTGATCAATTGTTTCCAACGGGCTAACCCAACAGCCCCAGTAAAACTGTCCACCCGTGACCCCATTTAGCTATTCCGTCTCTATAGCCACACCAAAGTCAAGCTTTACGAACACAAAGAGTAAGAGGCTCTGGAAATCGAAGGGGGGTAACTAACAGAACTTTTCACGTCAACAAGAGTCCAAAAACCAGGTTAACACCGACACTCACCCACATCATTAGTGCAAACGTAATATCATACAATGTACATCATGTTTATACATCATGATGAGAGCCGCAGGCGAGGCTGATGTTAGATTGTTCATACACGTTTTGAGTACAGAAAGTCATAGTCATATGCTATAAATTGGGTATATCAGGCATTTACTCAGAGATTCTATCCAAATAAGTGGGATATTAATGCGATGGCGTTGTCTATCAGATGGAGGCCAATGTTTCATTCAGATAACTGTCTATCAGTTGGAGGCCAAAGTTTCATTCAGATAACTGTCTATCAGTTGGAGGCCAATGTTTCATTCAGATAACTGTCTATCAGTTAGAGGTCAATGTTTCATTCAGATAACTGTCTTAAGTTGGAGGCAAATGTGTCATTCAGATAGCTGTCTATGAGTTGGAGGCAAATGTGTCATTCAGATAACTGTCAATGAGTTGGAGGCAAATGTGTCATTCAGACAGCTGTCTATGAGTTGGAGGCCAATGTGTCATTCAGATAACTGTCTATGAGTTGGAGGACAATGTTTCATTCAGATAACTGTCTATGAGTTGGAGGCCAATGTTTCATTCAGATAACTGTATATCAGCTGGTGGCTAATGTGTCATTCAGATAACTGTCTATGAGTTGGAGGCCAATGTTTCATTCAAATAACTGTCTATGAATTGGAGGCCAATGTTTCATTCAGTTAACTGTCTATCAGTTGGTGGCTAATGTGTCATTCAGATAACTGTCTATGAGTTGGAGGTTAATGTGTCATTCAGATAGCTGTCTATGAGTTAAAGGCCAATATGTCATTCAGATAACTGTCTATGAGTTGGAGGCCAATGTGTCATTCAGATAGCTGTCTATGAGTTGGAGGCCAATGTGTCATTCAGATAGCTGTCTATAAGTTGGGGGCCAATGTTTCATTCAGATAACTGTCTATAAGTTAAAGGCCAATGTGTCATTCAGATAACTGTCTATGAGTTGGAGGCTAATGTGTCATTCAGATAACTGTCTATGAGTTTTAGGCCAATGTTTCATTTAGATAACTGTCTATGAGTTGGAGGCCAATGTTTCATTCAGATAACTGTCTATGAGTTGGAGGCCAATGTTTCATTCAGATAACTGTATATCAGTTGGTGGCTAATGTGTCATTCAGATAACTGTCTATGAGTTGGAGGCTAATGTGTCATTCAGATAACTGTCTATGAGTTGGAGGCCAATGTTTCATTCAGATAACTGTCTATGAGTTGGAGGCCAATGTTTCATTCAGATAACTGTCTATGAGTTGGAGGCCAATGTTTCATTCAGATAACTGTCGTTTAGATGGAGGGCAATGTGTCATTCAGTTAGCTATCAATGAGTTGGAGGCCAATGTTTCATTCAGATAACTGTCTATGAGTTGGAGGCTAATGTGTCATTCAGATAACTGTCTATGAGTTGGAGGCCAATGTTTCATTCAGATAACTGTCAATGAGTTGGAGGCCAATGTTTCATTCAGATAGCTGTCTATGAGTTGGAGGCTAATGTGTCATTCAGATAACTGTCTATGAGTTGGAGGCCAATGTTTCATTCAGATAACTGTCAATGAGTTGGAGGCCAATGTTTCATTCAGATAGCTGTCAATGAGTTGGAGGCCAATGTTCAATTCAGATAACTGTCTATGAGTTGGAGGCCAATGTGTCATTCAGATAGCTGTCTATGAGTTAAAGGCCAATGTGTCATTCAGATAACTGTCTATGAGTTGGAGGCCAATGTGTCATTCAGATAGCTGTCTATAAGTTGGAGGCCAATGTTTCATTCAGATAACTGTCTATAAGTTGGAGGCCAATGTTTCATTCAGATAACTGTCTATAAGTTAAAGGCCAATGTTTCATTCAGATAACTGTCTATAAGTTAAAGGCCAATGTTTCATTCAAATAACTGTCTATGAATTGGAGGCCAATGTTTCATTCAGTTAACTGTCTATCAGTTGGTGGCTAATGTGTCATTCAGATAACTGTCTATGAGTTGGAGGCTAATGTGTCATTCAGATAACTGTCTATGCGTTGGAGGCTAATGTTTCATTCAGATAGCTGTCTATGAGTTAAAGGCCAATATGTCATTCAGATAACTGTCTATGAGTTAAAGGCCAATGTTTCATTCAGATAACTGTCTATTTGTTAAAGGCCAATGTGTCATTCAGATAACTGTCTATGAGTTTGAGGCTAATGTTTCATCCAGATAACTGTCTATGAGTTGGAGGCTATTGTTTCATTCACATAACTGTCTATGAGTTGGAGGCCAATGTTCCATTCAGATAACTGTCTATGAGTTGGAGGCCAATGTGTCATTCAGATAACTGTCTATGAGTTGGAGGCCAATGTTTCATTCAGATAACAGTCTATGAGTTGGAGGCTAATGTGTCATTCAGACAACTGTCTATGAGTTGGAGGCCAATGGTTCATTCAGATAACTGTCTATGAGTTGGAGGTTAATGTGTCATTCAGATAGCTGTCTATGAGTTAAAGGCCAATATGTCATTCAGATAACTGTCTATGAGTTGGAGGCCAATGTGTCATTCAGATAGCTGTCTATGAGTTGGAGGCCAATGTGTCATTCAGATAGCTGTCTATAAGTTGGGGGCCAATGTTTCATTCAGATAACTGTCTATAAGTTAAAGGCCAATGTGTCATTCAGATAACTGTCTATGAGTTGGAGGCTAATGTGTCATTCAGATAACTGTCTATGAGTTTTAGGCCAATGTTTCATTTAGATAACTGTCTATGAGTTGGAGGCCAATGTTTCATTCAGATAACTGTCTATGAGTTGGAGGCCAATGTTTCATTCAGATAACTGTATATCAGTTGGTGGCTAATGTGTCATTCAGATAACTGTCTATGAGTTGGAGGCTAATGTGTCATTCAGATAACTGTCTATGAGTTGGAGGTCAATGTTTCATTCAGATAACTGTCTATGAGTTGGAGGCCAATGTTTCATTCAGATAACTGTCGTTTAGATGGAGGGCAATGTGTCATTCAGTTAGCTATCAATGAGTTGGAGGCCAATGTTTCATTCAGATAACTGTCTATGAGTTGGAGGCTATTGTGTCATTCAGATAACTGTCTATGAGTTGGAGGCCAATGTTTCATTCAGATAACTGTCAATGAGTTGGAGGCCAATGTTTCATTCAGATAGCTGTCAATGAGTTGGAGGCCAATGTTCAATTCAGATAACTGTCTATCAGTTGGTGGCCAATGTGTCATTCAGATAGCTGTCTATGAGTTGGAGGCCAATGTGTCATTCAGATAGCTGTCTATGAGTTAAAGGCCAATGTGTCATTCAGATAACTGTCTATGAGTTGGAGGCCAATGTGTCATTCAGATAGCTGTCTATAAGTTGGAGGCCAATGTTTCATTCAGATAACTGTCTATAAGTTGGAGGCCAATGTTTCATTCAGATAACTGTCTATAAGTTAAAGGCCAATGTTTCATTCAGATAACTGTCTATAAGTTAAAGGCCAATGTTTCATTCAAATAACTGTCTATGAATTGGAGGCCAATGTTTCATTCAGTTAACTGTCTATCAGTTGGTGGCTAATGTGTCATTCAGATAACTGTCTATGAGTTGGAGGCTAATGTGTCATTCAGATAACTGTCTATGCGTTGGAGGCTAATGTTTCATTCAGATAGCTGTCTATGAGTTAAAGGCCAATATGTCATTCAGATAACTGGCTATGAGTTAAAGGCCAATGTTTCATTCAGATAACTGTCTATTTGTTAAAGGCCAATGTGTCATTCAGATAACTGTCTATGAGTTTGAGGCTAATGTTTCATCCAGATAACTGTATATGAGTTGGAGGCTATTGTTTCATTCACATAACTGTCTATGAGTTGGAGGCCAATGTTCCATTCAGATAACTGTCTATGAGTTGGAGGCCAATGTGTCATTCAGATAACTGTCTATGAGTTGGAGGCCAATGTTTCATTCAGATAACAGTCTATGAGTTGGAGGCTAATGTGTCATTCAGACAACTGTCTATGAGTTGGAGGCCAATGGTTCATTCAGATAACTGTCTATGAGTTGGAGGCCAATGTTTCATTCAGTTAACTGTCTATCAGTTGTTGGCTAATGTGTCATTCAGATAACTGTCTATGAGTTTACAGCTAGTACCCAGTGTGTGCTATGCATGACAATGATGTCAGTTATCTTAATGCTTTGTTAGAACTGTGTGACGACGAGGTCGACTTCCTATCCTAACAACGTTACATTTGTGCTTTCTGTTACCAAGATTCTTTGTTCAGAGAAAACACACGTTTAACTATAGCAATGGGTTCTTACTTAAATCTAAAACACGTTTAAATATAGCAAAGGGTTCTTATTTAAATCTAACACACGTTTAACTATAGCAATGGATTCTTACTTAAATCTAACACACGTTTAAGTATATCGATGGGTTCTTACTTAAATCTAACACATGTTTAAATATAGCGATGGGTTCTTACTTAAATCTAACACACGTTTAAATATAGCGATGGGTTCTTACTTAAATCTAACACACGTTTAAATATAGCAATGGGTTCTTACTTAAATCTAAAACACGTTTAAATATAGCGATGGGTTCTTACTTAAATCTAACACACGTTCAAATATAGCAATGGGTTTGTACTTCTATCTACAACTATCTGATGCATTGTGGGGTGGATACATTGAAACAGAGCAGGATACGTCAAAGCTTGAAAGCATATAAAAACAGCCCAGTCAAGCGAACGTTTCGACCAGAAGCCTTCACCGGCAGACACAACAACACCAACGTTTCGACACAAAAGAGGGGCAGGAATATTCAGCTAGTAAGCAGCGGGAATCATAAAATAGAGTCAAGAAGTTGTCTGAAACCAAACCGTGCTTGTTAACAAGAAGGTTACCAAAAAGTCAAAGAATTCAGGTGGAATTATTATGCCATGTTCAATGTTCACAGTAGAAGTATGATAATAACAATACTAATAAATGCTTTAAGACTATTAGTTAGAGAGTATGTGATTGTTGACTCATATGGCACCAACAATTTGAATACTTTAGTTTTCATACTTTACTTTACTCTGGCCGGTGCATTGGTAAACAATACGGGATGGAACATCTGGTGCACCTTAGTGTTGGCCTACGCTAAAATGGGATGGTTCAGAAGCTTGCTTGTTTTGTGCAATATAGCGAAGATGTTCATTGAATCTCTCTGATAATGATCTTCACGTCTCACCAAAATCTATTGTCTCAGTGATGGCACAGATCACAGGAATCTGGGGTGGTCTAAGTCAAAAACAAGACCAAATCTTTGTCCCACTGAAACCCTGGCACAGATCGCAGAGTATGAAGGAGCGGTAGGGGAATACAGCAAACGACAACAGGTGTTAGTGGGTGAGTACCTGGAGATTCTGTGAGGTGGAGGTCACACACTTCTTGGCGGGTTACGGGGTGCATTCTGTAGTGAATTATTCCACGGTTATTTTCAGTTGATACCTGGCAAACTTGGCGTCTATTATGTCTAATTATAGCATCTCTTTTTTTATATCTATTCGCTATATATCAGTTTCCGAGCTATTCTTGAATTCTGAGCCCCCACCCCCTCCCCGGTCTTCCAGGACATCTGTATTGTTCATTGAGTTTTTTAATTATACGGATTATATCATTCTAAAATTTTGCAAATGTTAGGTAATCGTAGTTCATGAACATCGTGTCGAAATGAACATAGTAACCTCTAGATCACAGGTTCCAGTGTTATAGAGACAAAGTGACCCGCACTACCATGCAGTGAAAATAAATAAATACGGTAAGAGAAAACCCAAAATGACACAGTACCAGGAGTGCACATATGTGACACAGCACCAAAAGTACCCTTAAGTGACGCAGTACCAAGAGTATCCCTACGTGACAGTACCAAGAGTACCCCCACAAATGACACAGTGCCAAGAGTACCCCCCACAAAATGACACAGTGCCAAGAGTACCCCCACCAAATGAAAGTGCCAAGAGTACCCCCACCAAATGACACAGTGCCAAGAGTACCCCCACCAAATGACACAGTGCCAAGAGTACCCCCACAAAATGACACAGTGCCAAGAGTACCCCCCACCAAATGACACAGTGCCAAGAGTACCCCCACCAAATGACACAGTACCAAGAGTACCCGCCACCAAATGACACAGTGCCAAGAGTACTCCCACCAAATGACACAGTGCCAAGAGTACCCCCCACAAAATGACACAATGCCAAGATTACCCCCCACCAAATGACACAGTTCAAAGAGTAACCTCCCCCACTAAAGACACAGTACCAAGAGTTACCGCCCCCCCCAACTAAACGCCATATTTACTGTAATATTTTATTTGTCCATGTTAGGGATGATACCCATCGTGTTGATAACTGTCACTACAACAAGACAAGAACAGTCCCTACAACAAGACAAGAACAGTCACTACAACAAGACAAGAACAGTCACTACAACAAGACAAGAACAGTCACTACAACAAGAAAAGAACAGTCACTACAACAAGACAAGAACAGTCACTACAACAAGACAAGAACAGTCACTACAACAAGACAAGAACAGTCCCTACAACAAGACAAGAACAGTCACTACAACAAGACAAGGACAGTCACTACAACAAGACAAGGACAGTCACTACAACAAGACAAGAACAGTCACTACAACAAGACAAGAACAGTCACTACAACAAGACAAGAACAGTCACTACAACAAGACAAGAACAGTCACTACAACAAGACAAGGACAGTCACTACAACAAGACAAGAACAGTCACTACAACAAGACAAGAACAGTCCCTACAACAAGACAAGAACAGTCACTACAACAAGACAAGAACAGTCACTACAACAAGACAAGGACAGTCACTACAACAAGACAAGAACAGTCAATACAACAAGACAAGAACAGTCCCTACAACAAGACAAGAACAGTCACTACAACAAGACAAGAACAGTCACTACAACAAGACAAGAACAGTCACTACAACAAGACAAGGACAGTCACTACAACAAGACAAGAACAGTCACTACAACAAGACAAGAACAGTCCCTACAACAAGACAAGAACAGTCACAACAACAAGACAAGAACAGTCACTACAACAAGACAAGAACAGTCACTACAACAAGACAAGAACAGTCACTACAACAAGACAAGAACAGTCACTACAACAAGACAAGAACAGTCACTACAACAAGACAAGAACAGTCACTACAACAAGACAAGAACAGTCACTACAACAAGACAAGAACAGTCACTACAACAAGACAAGAACAGTCCCTACAACAAGACAAGAACAGTCACTACAACAAGACAAGAACAGTCCCTACAACAAGACAAGAACAGTCACTACAACAAGACAAGAACAGTCCCTACAACAAGACAAGAACAGTCCCTACAACAAGAAAAGAACAGTCACTACAACAAGACAAGAACAGTCCCTACAACAAGACAAGAACAGTCCCTACAACAAGACAAGAACAGTCACTACAACAAGACAAGAACAGTCACTACAACAAGACAAGAACAGTCACTACAACAAGACAAGAACAGTCACTACAACAAGAAAAGAACAGTCACTACAACAAGACAAGAACAGTCACTACAACAAGACAAGAACAGTCACTACAACAAGACAAGAACAGTCACTACAACAAGACAAGAACAGTCACTACAACAAGACAAGGACAGTCACTACAACAAGACAAGAACAGTCACTACAACAAGACAAGGACAGTCACTACAACAAGACAAGGACAGTCACTACAACAAGACAAGAACAGTCACTACAACAAGACAAGAACAGTCACTACAACAAGACAAGGACAGTCACTACAACAAGACAAGAACAGTCACTACAACAAGACAAGAACAGTCACTACAACAAGACAAGAACAGTCACTACAACAAGACAAGGACAGTCACTACAACAAGATCGTTTGATGCCAAACGTGTTCTGTACTGCCAATGCCACACGATCATAAATGCCCAATTAGCTCTAGAATTCTTTTTACCACAAGATCTTTTTTTTGCCCACTATGCTGTAGAATTGTCACTGCCACAAGATCGTTTACTGCCCACTATGTTTTAGAACTGTCACTTCCACAAGATCGTTTACTGCCCGCTATGTTCTAGAACTGTCACTACCACACGATCGTTTACTGCCCGCTATGTTCTAGAACTGTCACTGTCACAAGATCGTTTACTGCCCGCTATGTTCTAGAACTGTCACTGCCACAAGATCGTTTACTGCCCGCTATGTTCTAGAACTGTCACTGCCACAAGATCGTTTACTGCCCGCTATGTTCTAGAACTGTCACTGTCACAAGATCGTTTACTGCCCGCTATGTTCTAGAACTGTCACTGCCACAAGATCGTTTACTGCCCGCTATGTTCTAGAACTGTCACTTCCACAAGATCGTTTACTGCCCGCCCGCTATGTTCTAGAACTGTCACTGTCACAAGATCGTTTACTGCCCGCTATGTTCTAGAACTGTCACTGCCACAAGATCGTTTACTGCCCGCTATTTTCTAGAACTGTCACTGTCACAAGATCGTTTACTGCCCGCTATGTTCTAGAACTGTCACTGCCACAAGATCGTTTACTGCCCGCTATGTTCTAGAACTGTCACTGTCACAAGATCGTTTACTGCCCGCTATGTTCTAGAACTGTCACTTCCACAAGATCGTGGAATGAACGCTATAACCCCATCCAGTAAACGTAACGTCTATTTCTTGGCTCAACGCACTGCTCACTCCTGCCACGCTCTTCTCACTCCTGACTCGTAAAGCCATGCCGGAAAATCTGACAGCACTTGGTTCAATTATGGGCTTCCATTATTTTCATAAAAAAACAAATCTCAAGCAGCCTAACTGTAAAAGTTGCCATTACTTTTTTACTGTACACGTGTAGAAAGTTGGCGTCATAATTGTCGCGGGTTGTTGGCGGGTTAGCAAGTGTGCACCAAGTCAACTTTTGGGTGTGAAACCTGGGTACTTTTGGCCTTGAAACAACGCAATTATACAATACACTGGCAATCTAGCGTTGTAGAATTTAGACTGGCGCAGGACATTTGAGTACTCTCTCTGTCTTTCTCTCTCTGTCTGTCTTTCTCTCTCTCTCTCTCTGTCTGCCTTTCTCTCTCTTTCTCTGTCTCTCTCTCTGACTGTCTCTCTCTCTGCCTGTCTTACTCTCTCTCTGCCTGTCTTTCTCTCTATCTCTCTATCTTTCTCTCTCTCTGTCTGCCTTTCTCTCTCTCTGTCTCTCTCTGCCTTTCTCTCTCTCTCTCTCTCTGTCTTTCTCTCTCTATGTCTTTCTCTCTCCGTCTGTCTTTCTCTCTCTCAGTCAAAAGTTTAAAAATTCACAAATCTACCCCAAATCTGTAAATAATTCACCAATACTGGTTGAGAACGCCCATATATCAGCTTAGTTCTGCAAGAGAAATAGGCCGGGGGGGGGGGGGGGGAGGGGCCTTTACTCTAACGCTAGCTACGCCACTGCCATATAGCACCACTCTGAATCAACAGATCTACGCTAGCTACGCCACTGCCATATAGCACCACTCTGAATCAACAGATCTACGCTAGCTTTGGTTGGAACATAAAAGACACTTTGGTTGGAACATAGAAGACACTTTGGTTGGAACATAGAAGGCACTTTGGTTAGAATATAGAAGACACTTTGGTTAGAATATAGAAGACACTTTGGTTAGAATATAGAAGACACTTTGGTTAGAATATAGAAGACACTTTGGTTAGAATATAGAAGACACTTTGGTTAGAATATATAAGAGACTTTGGTTAGAAGAAGTGAAAAGTGAACAAAGAGGTAAGCACAGGGCCACTTTGTTAAGTTAGGGTGTAGTGGGTCCTTACCTTGCTTCTGGTCTTGTCACACAGAGTTACTTGATCCTTACAGTTGTGTTCATGAACATTGACAAGGCAGTCTGAAAATGTTCAATACGTGATGTTAGAGTTCAACTTGAAATGAATTTTAAGAAGCACCATTAGAACTATATGTATATTATATCTATCTAAAACTTCCCATCCAACCTAGATCTAAATTGTATCTATCTAAAACAGTGGTTCTCAACCTTCCTAATGCCGCGACCCTTTAATACAGTTCCTCAGGTTGTGGCGACCCCCAACAAAAAATTTATTTTCGTTGCTACTTCATAACTTTAGAGAATATGAAGTTTTCCGATGGTCTTAAGCGACCCCTTGGAAAGGGTTGTTCGACCCCCTAAAGGGGTCGCGACCCACAGGTTGAGAACCGCTGATCTAAAACTTCCCACCCAACCTAAATCTTATTATATCTATCTCTGAAAGTGGTCAGTCACAGGACACAATGGGGTCAGACATAATCTGAAGCAGCAGCCATCCTGTGGACATAACATATCCGTACACGCACCTCTGGTCTGATCATCCTGTCATCAATGTCTGTCTATCTATCTGTCAGTCCGTCTAAATCTGTCAATCCGTCTAAATCTGTCAGTCAGTCTCAATCTGTCAGTCCGTCTAATTCTGTCAGTCAGTCTAAATCTGTCAGTCGGTCTAAATCTGTCAGTCTAAATCTGTCAGTCTAAATCTGTCAGTCTAAATCTTTCAGTCAGTCAAAATCTGTCAGTCCGTCTAAATCTGTCGGTCAGTCTATCTAACTGTATTGAAGAATTTCAGTCAGTCTCTATTTCTTCTGATATCTGCAAGTATCTGATCATGTATCTATACAATTCTCGGTACACATAAAAAAAGAATAAATTTAAAGGCCTCAAATTTAATGGTTATTTTAGCTAGCTGTCAAATCAACTGAAATGGCTGGTTTAATAATACTAGGTGATCTCCAGAAACTAGCTAGGATAAAAAGACACCTTTCGCTATTTGCTTTCAATAAATCATGGGTGATGGATACTGCCACACCCTTTCAGAAGCCAGTTTTTAGGACATCTGTTCATGTCAACATTCCAAGTTGGCAGGCAACCAGCTGTTGCAGGGTCAACTGCTGCAACATTTCCGTACTCATGACTGAACTGTTAAGCTTATGTTAACAATGTTAACTCGTGACACAACAGTTCAGTGCATGT
The DNA here is from genome assembly GCA_964017045.1 of Omphiscola glabra. Classification (NCBI taxonomy): domain Eukaryota; kingdom Metazoa; phylum Mollusca; class Gastropoda; family Lymnaeidae; genus Omphiscola; species Omphiscola glabra. The sequence continues at coordinate 3,783,041 of OZ024794.1, read as the reverse complement.
TAACAATGTTAACTCATGACGCAACTGTTAAGCTTATGTTAACAATGGGTTCAACTCATGACGCAATCCATGTTATCATTGATCATGTTTTGGCACCCCCAAGCGATGTTTGCTAACTGAGGTTAAGAAACATCCATGCTGTAGGACTGAGGTTAAGAAACATCCATGCTGTAGTTAACTGAAACAAAATTTAAAAAACGTGCCTAGATCAGTGGTCGGCAAACTCATGAGTCCAAGGAGCCAAAAAATGAGCAGTGGGAGATTACATTTTTGTTGAGAGACAAATTTCTTTCCAAGTACCTGTGAAGAACCATGTTTTTCGGAGTCAAAACCGATTTGTGGCCGAGCTGAGCCACTCTTTGCCGACCACTGGCCTAGATAATGAATGCTCTTACTTTCACATTTGAGAGATGGCTTGTTGGCCATTGGCTTGTGGCACACATCACAGACAGTCGAGTTACTGATGGAGACAGACACGAAATGGTGGCGCTCTTTGGACTTGCTCTCTTTCTCTTTGTTCTGAAACAAACCAAACATAACTGGGTATAAGTCAATGGATTAACATGCACATATTAGTGACAAAAGTCAATGGATTAACATGCACATATTAGTGAACAAAAGTCAATGGATTAACATGCACATATTAGTGACAAAAGTCAATGGATTAAACATGCACATATTAGTGACAAAAGTCAATGGATTAACATGCACATATTAGTGACAAAAGTCAATGGATTAACATGCACATATTAGTGACAAAAGTCAATGGATTAAACATGCACATATTAGTGACAAAGTCAATGAATTAACATGCACATATTAGTGACAAAAGTCAATGAATTAACATGCACATATTAGTGACAAAAGTCAATGGATTAAACATGCACATATTAGTGACAAAAGTCAATGAATTAACATGAACATATTAGTGACAAAAGTCAATGAATTAACATGCACATATTAGTGACAAAAGTCAATGAATTAACATGCACATATTAGTGACAAAAGTCAATGGATTAAACATGCACATATTAGTGACAAAAGTCAATGGATTAACATGCACATATTAGTGACAAAAGTCAATGGATTAACATGCACATATTAGTGACAAAAGTCAATGGATTAACATGCACATATTAGTGACAAAAGTCAATGGATTAACATGCACATATTAGTGACAAAAGTCAAATGGATTAACATGCACATATTAGTGACAAAAGTCAATGGATTAACATGCACATATTAGTGACAAAAGTCAATGGATTAACATGCACATATTAGTGACAAAAGTCAATGGATTAACATGCACATATTAGTGACAAAAGTCAATGAATTAACATGCACATATTAGTGACAAAAGTCAATGGATTAACATGCACATATTAGTGACAAAAGTCAATGGATTAACATGCACATATTAGTGACAAAAGTCAATGGATTAAACATGCACATATTAGTGACAAAAGTCAATGGATTAACATGCACATATTAGTGACAAAAGTCAATGGATTAACATGCACATATTAGTGACAAAAGTCAATGGATTAAACATGCACATATTAGTGACAAAAGTCAATGAATTAACATGCACATATTAGTGACAAAAGTCAATGAATTAACATGCACATATTAGTGACAAAAGTCAATGGATTAAACATGCACATATTAGTGACAAAAGTCAATGGATTAACATGTACATATTAGTGACAAAAGTCAATTGATTAACATGCACATATTAGTGACAAAAGTCAATGGATTAAACATGCACATATTAGTGACAAAAGTCAATGGATTAACATGCACATTGTTATGAGGGATGATGTGTTTCGTTACACGCATAGCCCGCCTTCCACGTGCATGACCCCTCGTGAACTCTCGTGACCGCCTTTGAAGTGTGGCAAACAAAACTTTCCATTGTTTACAAAAAGCTTAGTTATTCAGAACCTTATAGAAGGATCTGGATAAAACGGGAAAGCAAAACAATGCATTAGACGGTTCTAGACATTAGTAGGAAATGCCTATAAAAAGGGCTGACCGATAGAGAGAGGGAGAGAGAGATTTTTCCTTTCCTTTACCACGAGATGTGCTGTGTCATTATTTAATACTTTGTTGTGTGTAGATTTTTCTATTTCCTCATACAATCTTGTGCTCATTGTATTTTATACTAACAGTACCGGTACCAGAAAATCTTTAAGTCAAGTTTATAATTTCAATCATATTTCTTTTGCTGTTATTATTTAATTGAAGTACACAAATTTAAAAGTTATTAATTGTAATTAGCTCTGGCCTTGATTGTCGTTTTATTTGTTATTATTTTTAAACATTGGTATCGTCCTTTATTATGGACTGTTTTTAGAACGAGCCATAGACTAAAATTAAGAGATTAAATTCTCCATTTATAACGGTCCGTAATAACATATTAGTGACAAAAGTCAATGGATTAAACATCCATATATTAGTGACATAGGTCAACCAAATGACTCATCTGTACATTAGTGAGACTCACTAAATGAATGATACATCCACATAGTGAGACTTAGTAAACATAAGATACATTCTCATGACTGAGAGAAAGATACATCTACACATTAGTGAGGCCGTTTTGTTTCCATCACAGTGATAATACGCTAAAGTATAGTTATAACAAATGTCAATAAAGATGTAAGTTGCAGGTCTACTGTGTGATTTATAGTTAACATGTAAAAGAACCCATTGAGGTCAGTCACAAGTGTCCAGACGACCCATCAGTAGCAGTGTCCTGACGACCCATCAATAGCAGTGTCCTGACAACCCATCAATAGCAGTGTCCAGACAACCCATCAATAGCAGTGTCCAGACAACCCATCAATAGCAATGTCCAGACGACCCATCAATAGCAGTGTCCTGACAACCCATCAATAGCAGTGTCCAGACGACCCACCAATAGCTTGTCGTGACGACCCATCAATAGCAGTATAGTGACGACGGCGAGAGATTCCTTCAGAACTTAGCTAATATACCAGTGCACTATTGTCCTGCCACGCATAAAAGCCATCTGTGACATCTAGTTGGGGGTGGGGGGGGGGGTGGAGAAAGGTATTATCAGCAAACTTCTAGGCCACATTATTCACCGACAGGTTAGCCAATATGTATCAGGTCAGCTAAAGTGACCAGTGATCCGGTCAGCTGGTGTGACCTAGACATAGGTAGATAACAAAAAACTGGGGGACAGGGAGTGGAAGAGTGTGGTATATGGTGTGTGTCAGGGAGTGAAAGAGAGTGTGGCATATGGTGTGTGTCACTGGAACTATATAATATAACTGAAATATTGGGTTCACTAGTTCAATAACAAATTAACATAATTGAGGTCAGTCACACGACACATTGAGATCTGCCATTCTACACTTTGAAGTCAGTCATGCGACACAGTGAGGTCAGTCACACGACACAATGAAGTCAGGCACACGACACATAGCGGTCATTCACACGGCATTTTGAGGTCAGTCACACCACACATTGAGGTCAGTCACACTACACATTGAGGTCAGTCACACGACACAGTGAAGTCAGTCACACTACACATTGAGGTCAGTCACACTACACATTGAGGTCAGTCACACTACACATTGAGGTCAGTCACACGACACATTGAGGTCAGTCACATAACACATTGAGGTCAGTCACACGGCACATTGAGGTCAGTCACACGGCACATTGAGGTCATTCACACGACACATTGAGGTCACTCACACGACACATTGATTTCAGTCACACGACACAGTGAGATCAGTCACACGACACACTGAAGTCAGTCCCACGACACAACGAACGGTCAACTCATCTATGCAGAAGGCGACCAAGTTGGTGGGCGTGAAAGAGGAAAATGGGTTGGGCGTCTGAATAACCAATGATTACTGACCGATGCGTACTGACAAATTAGTACTGACCGATGCGTACTGGCCGATGCGTACTGGCCGATGCGTACTGACAAATTAGTACTGACCGATGCTTACTGACAAATTAGTATTGACCGATGCGTACAGACCGATGCGTACTGACAAATTAGTACTGACCGATGCGTACTGACCGATGCGTACTGACAAATTAGTACTGACCAATATTGGCACTATAAGACCATAGGAGCTGTGGGACTACAAGAACATAGGAGCTGTGGGACTACAAGAACATAGGAGCTGTGGGACTACAAGAACGTAGGAGCTGTGGGACTACAAGAACATAGGAGCTGTGGGACTACAAGAACATAGGAGCTGTGGTACTACAAGAACATAGGAGCTGTGGGACTACAAGAACATAGGAGCTGTGGGACTACAAGAACATAGGAGCTGTGGGACTACAAGAACATAGGAGCTGTGGGACTACAAGAACATAGGAGCTGTGGGACTACAAGAACATAGGAGCTGTGGGACTACAAGAACATATGAACGTGGTACGACAAGAACATAGGAACTGTGGTACGACAAGAACATAGGAACTGTGGGACTACAAGAACATAGGAACTGTGTGACAAGAACATAGGAACTGTGTGACAAGAGCATAGGAACTGTGTGACAAGAACATAGGAACTGTGTGACAAGAACATAGGAACTGTGGCAAGACAAGAACATGGAAACTGTGGCAAGACAAGAATAGACATGGGAGTGACCGAGGGAACAAGCCACACCTCGGTTATTGATTGGCAGCACTACTCCGTTACAGATCGATGACGCTAAACATGCCAAGCAAACTCGCGCAGTCCATCCACTCACCCACAAACCAAGGCAGGAGATTCACCATCTGACCGGAAATAGACGGAAACAGTGTCTAAAATTAGAACACGGGCGTGACTAGGTATGAGGCAACTAATAACCATGGGGACCATCAAACTATCCACGGGGACCACCAAATAATCACGGGGACCCCAAACTAACCACGGGGACCACCAAACTAACCACGGGGACCACCAAACTAGGCACATGAAAGTTAATTATCATTTTTTTACTCTTCTAATGAAACACCTTATCCCTGTGTAATTTTCTTTATAACCAGACGATATAACCAGACGATATAACAAGACGATATAACAAGACGATATAACCAGGCGATATAACCAGACGATATAACACGGCTATATAACCAGACGATATAACCAGACGATATAACCAGACGATATAACCAGGCGATATAACCAGACGATATAACCAGGCGATATAACCAGACGATATAACCAGACGATATAACCAGACGATTTAACAAGACGATATAACCAGGCGATATAACCAGACGATATAACCAGGCGATATAACCAGGCGAAATAACCAGACGATATAACCAGGCGATATAACCAGGCGATATAACAAGACGATATAACCAGGCGATATAACCAGGCGATATAACCAGGCGATATAACCAGACGATATAACTAGACGATATAACCAGACGATATAACCAGACGATATAAGACGATATAACCAGGCGATATAACCAGACGATATAACCAGGCGATATAACCAGACGATATAACCAGACCGTGTACTGTGTCCCTGTAGACAGACCGTGTACTGTGTCCCTGTAGACAGACCGTGTACTGTGTCCCTGTAGACAGACCGTGTACTGCATCTCGACCTGGAGGTAAACGTAATCAATACAACACAACAAGGCTAAATCAATAGACGCAGCAAAGTACACGGCCTACAGCAGACTGACATAACTGGACTTTTTGAGGGTAAGCTTGTTGAAACCTTTAGGACTCACCGCACCAGAGACCCGGCTCATTCAAACTGTTACAACAAAGTAAAGAATCACAGAACTAACCCAATAACCTTCCTCAAAAACTAACCTAGAACTTTCTGGACAGAAACACTTTTTGGGAAATACGATAAGACAATTGTCCCATCATTTCAAAAATAATGCCATCTTATCACAAAGCTCTCATGTCATATACAATCCTATCTCCATCTTATCACAAAGCTCTCATGTCATATACAATCCTATCTCCATCTTATCACAAAGCTCTCATGTCATATACAATCCTATCTCCATCTTATCACAAAGCTCTCATGTCATATACAATCCTATCTCCATCTTATCACAAAGCTCTCATGTCATATACAATCCTATCTCCATCTTATCACAAAGCTCTCATGTCATATCCTATCTCCATCTTATCACAAAGCTCTCATGTCATATACAATCCTATCTCTTTACATAGTTTTGTAACAATTTTTTTTGTTGTTTCAGAAACGATCCAAAGAAATACAATCATGTATCCTTGAAATCCAACTGCCCAGTCTCGATGGATCCATTTGGTATCATCTGTGTGAACCCATATGGCTCAATATTTAGGTATTTGTATACCCCAATGTTTAGGTACCATATTCATATACCAAAATCTTTATGTAACGTATCCATATACCCAGTCTTTAGGACCGTATCTATAAGCCACGCTAAATCAGGTATCCGTGTGTCTCAATATCAGGTATCTATGTGCTACAATAATCAGGTATCCGTGTGCCACAGGTATCAACGTGCCACACAAATCCATGTGCAACAATAATCGTGTATCCATGTGCAAAAATAATTATGTATCCATGTTCTACAATAATCAGGTATCCATATGCAAAAATAATCAGGTATTCACGTACCACAATATTCAGATATCCATATGTTACAATATTTGTTGAGAAATGTGTCACATTCTAATAAGATCAGTTTTGAGAAAGCACACACCTGCTATAAGAGCACCTTGCTTCAATGATGACATCAGCCATCAAAATACACCTGACAGGTAAATGCTGTTCTGTTTCAATGACAAGCATCAGGTGTGCTGTATTCAAAGCTAAAGCCGCCACATATGCGTGGTGGCACAGTCCTTATCTTCAACAGAAACATGTCTCATAAAACCAGGGGACAGAGATACGTCACGTGACAGTAAGTGGACAGAGATACGTCACGTGACAGTAAGTGGACAGAAATACGTCACGTGACAGTAAGTCGACAGAAATACGCCACGTGACAGTAAGTGGACAGAAATACGTCACGTGACAGTAAGTTGACAGAAATACGCCACGTGACAGTAAGTGGACAGAAATACGTCACATGATGACAGTAAGAGGAAATTGTAGTGTTATAAACCCAACAGTTGATCAAGTTCTAACCACCAGAACACCCGTACAACACTAGTCATCCGTGACTCACCCCCTCCAGCTGATTCTCCAAGTAGAACATAGTAATCCGTCACACGCACACTTTTAGAACAGCACAGTCGGATGGCTCATTGTTACACTTTGCGTATAGTTTACAGCCATACCACCATCCGCTGATTGCCAGCGTTTTGAGCCGAGCAATCATCCCAAGCCGTAAAAATGGACTATTCTTGAGAAATGACAAGCGATTTGACTGCGATGGCCTAATGATCTACAGGAGAGCTAGTATCGTGACCAGCAGCCAGGCATGGCAAGGTTGGACAAGGCGTTATCGCGACTTGGGGTTTACCACAGCTGACAATATTGATAAGTCGATATGATGTGGAGGACTACAGATTAGGGTCGTGTGTCGGTGAGAGGCAAGGGTTTCAATGAAACTTTCTAATGGTTAAGTGTCGGTGAGAGGCAAGGGGTCATCCATATATTACGTATACAAAAAAGTCAACATCAAAAAGAAGGAGGGGGGGGGGCGGCGCTAAAATCGCCTTTATATAGGACCTTAGTAGTGAAATAAACGATAACATTCCATGTACTTAAAGAACAGGGGGGTCAATATCTCAATTTTTACAGGTGCGCCCGGACCTCTCTTTTTCTATATATAGGAGGGGCGCCATATACAAGTTTCATCCCGGGTGCCGCTTTTTCTCGGAACGGCCCTGCCCTGTGGTGCCGCGTCGCACTAGGGAGTCGCACCTTCCTCAAAGGATCACCGCCAATTAATACACTATTTTCATGATTTTCTTTCCATTATTAATCCAACGTAACATCCAGAGGGCCTGGTACAAACCAGTCACTCTAATCATTACTGTTTGCAGTTACTACATGACCCCTATTCAGCTACATAGAGTTAGAGTTATTTTAAACAAATCTATTCGCTATTTCAAAGTTTATTAGAAGAATTTCACTTGAGATCAGCCGCCTGGTGAAAACCTAAATTTGACAGGAGGAATCCAAAACATGTTACAGTAGGAGCTACTGGCGTGGCCCGAACAAACCACTGGCGAACAAACCACTGGAGTGGCCCGAACAAACCACTGGCGTGGCCCGAACAAACCACTGGCGTGGCCCGAACAAACCACTGGAGTGGCCCGAATAAACCACTGGCGTGGCCCGAGTAAAATACGTCACACCTCCGTGAAACATGCAGTTTGGTGAGTGGTTGTATAACTATTACTCTTACTACTACTAGATTAACTATTACTCTTAATACTACTAGATTAACTATTACTCTTACTACTACTAGATTAACTATTACTCGTACTACTACTAGATTAACTATTACTCTTACTACTAGATTAACTATTACTCTTACTACTACTAGATTAACAACTACTCTTACTACTACTACTAGATTAACTATTACTCTTACTACTACTAGATTAACAACTACTCTTACTACTACTACTAGATTAACTATTACTCTTACTACTACTAGATTAACTATTACTCTTACTACTACTAGATTAACTATTACTCTTACTACTACTAGATTAACTATTACTCTTACTACTACTACTAGATTAACTATTACTCTTACTACTACTACTAGATTAACTATTACTCTTACTACTACTAGATTAACTATTACTCTTACTACTACTAGATTAACTATTACTCTTACTACTACTACTAGATTAACTATTACTCTTACTACTACTAGATTAACTATTACTCTTACTACTACTAGATTAACTATTACTCTTACTACTACTAGATTAACTATTACTCTTACTACTACTAGATTAACAATTACTCTTACTACTACTAGATTAACAATTACTCTTACTACTACTAGATTAACTATTACTCTTACTACTACTAGATTAACTATTACTCTTACTACTACTAGATTAACTATTACTCTTACTACTACTACTACTAGATTAACTATTACTCTTACTACTACTAGATTAACTATTACTCTTACTACTACTAGATTAACTATTACTCTTACTCCTACTAGATTAACTATTACTCTTACTACTACTAGATTAACTATTACTCTTACTACTACTACTAGATTAACTATTACTCTTACTACTACTAGATTAACTATTACTCTTACTACTACTACTAGATTAACTAATACTCTTACTACTACTAGATTAACTATTACTCTTACTCCTACTAGATTAACTATTACTCTTACTACTACTAGATTAACAATTACTCTTACTACTACTACTAGATTAACTATTACTCTTACTACTACTAGATTAACTATTACTCTTACTACTACTAGATTAACTATTACTCTTACTACTACTACTAGATTAACTATTACTCTCACTACTACTAGATTAACTACTACCACAGAGTTAACAAGCGAGTTCACTTGTGAAAACACAAAGTAACATAATGGCGATAATTTAAAAAACATTGATATTTTTAAAGCATTGATGATATAGATGGGTTGCTTATAACTGCCCTAAGTTCAGTATACTTATTGCAGTATACTTATTGCAGTATTTGTGAAAAATTGTACTTCTTTCTGCAGACTATCCCCCCCCCCCCCACTATTTATGGGGCCATACGAAAACTTACGCAAAATCTCAAAATTCGACAGCCCCCCCCCTTTTTTTCTCTTTTCGCCCAGTGCATACGTACTCTATGGATGGAACCCCCACGCCCCCCCCCCCCAGTGCTTAAATGGATATTTTCTATACGTTCTGTAACATTTAAAATGTAAGAAATAAAACAATAAGTTGGTGATCCGCATGTCAGACAAATCGTTGGTACTGTTATGCTCAACATACACAAAGTCTTGGTACTGTTATGTTCAACATACACAAAGTCTTGGTACTGTTATGCTCAACATACACAAAGTCTTGGTACTGTTATGTTCAACATACACAAAGTCTTGGTACTGTTATGTTCAACATACACAAAGTCTTGGTACTGTTATGCTCAACATACACAAAGTCTTGGTACTGTTATGTTCAACATACACAAAGTCTTGGTACTGTTATGTTCAACATACACAAAGTCTTGGTACTGTTATGTTCAACATACACAAAGTCTTGGTACTGTTATGTTCAACATACACAAAGTCTTGGTACTGTTATGTTCAACATACACAAAGTCTTGGTACTGTTATGTTCAACATACACAAAGTCTTGGTACTGTTATGTTCAACATACACAAAGTCTTGGTGCTGTTATGTTCAACATACACAAAGTCTTGGTACTGTTATGTTCAACATACACAAAGTCTTGGTACTGTTATGTTCAACATACACAAAGTCTTGGTACTGTTATGTTCAACATACACAAAGTCTTGGTACTGTTATGTTCAACATACACAAAGTCTTGGTACTGTTATGTTCAACATACACAAAGTCTTGGTACTGTTATGTTCAACATACACAAAGTCTTGGTGCTGTTATGTTCAACATACACAAAGTCTTGGTACTGTTATGTTCAACATACACAAAGTCTTGGTACTGTTATGTTCAACATACACAAAGTCTTGGTACTGTTATGTTCAACATACACAAAGTCTTGGTACTGTTATGTTCAACATACACAAAGTCTTGGTACTGTTATGTTCAACATACACAAAGTCTTGGTACTGTTATGTTCAACATACACAAAGTCTTGGTACTGTTATGTTCAACATACACAAAGTCTTGGTACTGTTATGTTCAACATACACAAAGTCTTGGTACTGTTATGCTCAACATACACAAAGTCTTGGTACTGTTATGTTCAACATACACAAAGTCTTGGTACTGTTATGTTCAACATACACAAAGTCTTGGTACTGTTATGCTCAACATACACAAAGTCTTGGTACTGTTATGCTCAACATACACAAAGTCTTGGTACTGTTATGTTCAACATACACAAAGTCTTGGTACTGTTATGTTCAACATACACAAAGTCTTGGTACTGTTATGTTCAACATACACAAAGTCTTGGTACTGTTATGCTCAACATACACAAAGTCTTGGTACTGTTATGTTCAACATACACAAAGTCTTGGTACTGTTATGTTCAACATACACAAAGTCTTGGTACTGTTATGTTCAACATACACAAAGTCTTGGTACTGTTATGTTCAACATACACAAAGTCTTGGTACTGTTATGTTCAACATACACAAAGTCTTGGTACTGTTATGTTCAACATACACAAAGTCTTGGTACTGTTATGTTCAACATACACAAAGTCTTGGTACTGTTATGTTCAACATACACAAAGTCTTGGTACTGTTATGTTCAACATACACAAAGTCTTGGTACTGTTATGTTCAACATACACAAAGTCTTGGTACTGTTATGTTCAACATACACAAAGTCTTGGTACTGTTATGTTCAACATACACAAAGTCTTGGTACTGTTATGTTCAACATACACAAAGTCTTGGTACTGTTATGTTCAACATACACAAAGTCTTGGTACTGTTATGTTCAACATACACAAAGTCTTGGTACTGTTATGTTCAACATACACAAAGTCTTGGTACTGTTATGTTCAACATACACAAAGTCTTGGTACTGTTATGTTCAACATACACAAAGTCTTGGTACTGTTATGTTCAACATACACAAAGTCTTGGTACTGTTATGTTCAACATACACAAAGTCTTGGTACTGTTATGTTCAACATACACAAAGTCTTGGTACTGTTATGTTCAACATACACAAAGTCTTGGTACTGTTATGCTCAACATACACAAAGTCTTGGTACTGTTATGCTCAACATACACAAAGTCTTGGTACTGTTATGTTCAACATACACAAAGTCTTGGTACTGTTATGTTCAACATACACAAAGTCTTGGTACTGTTATGCTCAACATACACAAAGTCTTGGTACTGTTATGTTCAACATACACAAAGTCTTGGTACTGTTATGTTCAACATACACAAAGTCTTGGTACTGTTATGTTCAACATACACAAAGTCTTGGTACTGTTATGCTCAACATACACAAAGTCTTGGTACTGTTATGTTCAACATACACAAAGTCTTGGTACTGTTATGTTCAACATACACAAAGTCTTGGTACTGTTATGTTCAACATACACAAAGTCTTGGTACTGTTATGTTCAACATACACAAAGTCTTGGTACTGTTATTCTCAACATACACAATAACAACTAACCATATCCACTGACAATATCAATTAACCCTATTAAATGACCATATCAAATGACCATATCAACTGACCATATCAACTGACCATATCAACTAATCATATCAACTGACCCTATCAACTGACCATATCAATTAACAATATTAACTAATCATATCAACTGACCATATCAATTAACAATATCAACTAATCATATCAACTGACCATATCAACTGACCATATCAACTAATCATATCAACTGACCATATCAACTGACCATATCAACTGACCATATCAACTGACCATATCAACTGACCCTATCAACTGACCATATTAATTAACAATATCAACTAATCATATCAACTGACCATATCAACTGACCATATCAACTAATCATATCAACTGACCATATCAATTGACCATATCAACTGACCATATCAACTGACCATATCAACTGACCATATCAACTGATATCAAACTGACCGACATACACAAATACATATGACTATAGATCACCGTAGAAACGACCAGACACCAAATACATAAATGGTCTTGTTGACTGATCTAAGCAATAATGTGTTCACCCTGATTGGTATTTAGGGATACATAAGGAAAAAAAGGGGAGAGGGGGTGAAGGGGACGACGATGCAGATAGACGCACATAAGGCGGGAGGGTGAGATGTCATGTAGAGAATGGAAGGTAGAGTTGAGATGTCATGTAGTGAGGGGATGGTAGAGAGAGGTGACATGTCATGTAGAGAGTCGAGGGTAGAGAGGGGAGGGTAGAGAGGTGAGATGTCATGTAGAGTGGAGGGTAGAGAGTAGAGAGGGGAGGGTAGAGAGAGGAGGGTTTAGAGGTGAGATGCCATGTAGAGAGGGCAGGGTAGAGAGAGGAGGGTAGAGAGAGGAGGGTAAAGCGTGGAGGGTAGAGAAGGAAACCAGGCCTTGTTTACCTCGTATAAACAAAGAAGCGGAGCACACACCTGATTAGTACAACTGTAATCATAGTTTATAGGGACTGGGGAGAGGGTGGGTGGGGAGCGATGGATATGGAACCAGACATTTAACCGACTTTAGAATGATGGGAGGGTAGCAATGTTACCTCATCTTAAAGTGATGGATATGTGGATCTACGCTATAGGATTATAAATTATATACGTCAGTACTTGTTCACTAATTGTATCCACGCCAAATGGCTTACTTACAAGTTCAATCAAGTAATATGGCCAATGTTTCACTAACTAAGAATTGACCAGGAAATAACTGTACAATGGGGTCAGACACAACACGCAGGTAAACATCACAAGCAGGTCAGGTTATCGATTTCCCCATAACACACCTGACAGGTCAGTCGGAATGTGACAAACTTTAGGTAGTAAACTCACAGTGAACACCTACACTACATTACACCTACACTACATTACACTTACACTACATTACACTTACACTACATTACACCAGGGATAGGCAATCTTTCACTACCATTACATTACATCTACACTACATTACACCAGGGATAGGCAATATTTTACTACACTACATTACACCTACACTACATTACACCTGGGATAGGCAATCTTTAAAAAATCGTGTGAAACAAGCCGATGTTCCAATTGAATTAAGATTGCTGCCAACCTAAGGCCTACCTGTCCTTACCAAACTTGTTGATATTATATATGGCAATGTGCCACTTCAAAGTAATCATGTAAAACTTGCCCTGGGTGTCACAGTGATAGCAGTGGCACACGCCCTGAGTGTCACGGTGATAGTAGTGGCACACGCCCTGAGTGTCACGGTGATAGTAGTGGCACACGCCCTGGGTGTCACGGTGATAGTAGTGGCACACGCCCTGAGTGTCACGGTGATAGTAGTGGCACACGCCCTGAGTGTCACGGTGATAGTAGTGGCACACGCCCTGGGTGTCACGGTGATAGTAGTGGCACACGCCCTGAGTGTCACGGTGATAGTAGTGGCACACGCCCTGGGTGTCACAGTAATAGTAGTGGCACACGCCCTGAGTGTCACGGTGATAGTAGTGGCACACGCCCTGGGTGTCACGGTGATAGTAGTGGCACACGCCCTGAGTGTCAATGTGATAGTAGTGGCACACGCCCTGAGTGTCACGGTGATAGTAGTGGCACACGCCCTGAGTGTCACGGTGATAGTAGTGGCACACGCCCTGGGTGTCACGGTGATAGTAGTGGCACACGCCCTGAGTGTCACGGTGATAGTAGTGGCACACGCCCTGGGTGTCACAGTGATAGTAGTGGCACACGCCATGAGTGTCACGGTGATAGTAGTGGCACACGCCCTGGGTGTCACAGTGATAGTAGTGGCACACGCCCTGAGTGTCAATGTGATAGTAGTGGCACACGCCCTGAGTGTCACAGTGATAGTAGTGGCACACGCCCTGAGTGTCACGGTGATAGTAGTGGCACACGCCCTGGGTGTCACAGTGATAGTAGTGGCACACGCCCTGAGTGTCACGGTGATAGTAGTGGCACACGCCCTGAGTGTCACGGTGATAGCAGTGGCACACGCCCTGAGTGTCACGGTGATAGTAGTGGCACACGCCCTGAGTGTCACGGTGATAGTAGTGGCACACGCCCTGAGTGTCACGGTGATAGTAGTGGCACACGCCCTGAGTGTCACGGTGATAGTAGTGGCACACGCCCTGAGTGTCACGGTGATAGTAGTGGCACACGCCCTGAGTGTCACGGTGATAGTAGTGGCAGACGCCCTGAGTGTCACGGTGATAGTAGTGGCACACGCCCTGAGTGTCACGGTGATAGTAGTGGCACACGCCCTGAGTGTCACGGTGATAGCAGTGGCACACGCTCTGGGTGTCAATGTGATAGCAGTGGCACACGCCCTGGGTGTCAATGTGATAGCAGTGGCACACGCCTTGAGTGTCACGGTGATAGTGGTGGCACACAAAAGTATTTCTTAGTTATTTCACCGGTTACGTCTGGCCACTCGTTTTTTCCCCCTTCATAATCTCATCATGTGGTCGTAATGGGCGATTGCTGTTCATTGCTGATCATGGTAAGTAGAGTTTGAATTGAATTACTTGTCGAGCTCATTGAATCTACCCCTTTAACAAAGATATCACCATAGTTAAACATACCCCCGTCGGCTGTCTTGTATAGACTCCACGACAGAAAACGTTTACAACTAGACTTATGATTGTTTCTGCACGAGAAGCGCTGTCACTTGGTGGGACGTGCTAACGAAAGGCACTTTTAAAATCAGACCAATATGGAAATTCGGTAGAGAGAAGATGAAGGTTTAAGAAGAGAATAGCAGGAGAACAATTAGTAGATGCTGGACTCTATGCAAGAAATAAACAGTAGGGACATGCTGGGATGTATCAATAGCTCTCATTCTAAATCCCAGATCAGATCATCAGCGATCAAGGAACTAGCCGATATGTTTGGGCCTGCTGAACCCGAGTATCTACTATCAGTGAGTATCAGCAAGCGAAGATGAGTTATTGGTGTCCAAATTAACCACTTTCTAAGATGAATTATTGGTGTCCAAATGAACCTCTTTCTATTATGAGTTATTGGTGTCCAAATGAACCTCTTTCTAAGATGAGTTATTGGTGTCCAAATGAACCTCTTTCTAAGATGAGTTATTGGTGTCCAAATGAACCTCTTTCTAAGATGAATTATTGGTGTCCAAATTAACCTCTTTCTATTATGAGTTATTGGTGTCCAAATTAACCTCTTTCTATTATGAGTTATTGGTGTCCAAATTAACCTCTTTCTAAGATGAGTTATTGGTGTCCAAATGAACCTCTTTCTAAGATGAGTTATTGGTGTCCAAATGAACCTCTTTCTAAGATGAATTATTGGTGTCCAAATTAACCTCTTTCTATTATGAGTTATTGGTGTCCAAATTAACCTCTTTCTATTATGAGTTATTGGTGTCCAAATTAACCTCTTTCTAAGATGAGTTATTGGTGTCCAAATGAACCTCTTTCTAAGATGAGTTATTGGTGTCCAAATGAACCTCTTTCTAAGATGAGTTATTGGTGTCCAAATGAACCTCTTTCTATGATGAGTTATTGGTGTTCAAATTAACCTCTTTCTATGATGAGTTATTGGTGTCCAAATTAACCTCTTTCTATGATGAGTTATCAGAAGATGAACTTTTAAAAGAAATACAAAGACTTAGACGACACCTAAAGGCAACTGATATTGAATGACACAAAGTCACGGACTGGTCATTTGATAGGTTCATTCATAGGTGAATGGGCCTTCATAGAATTTCTGCCAATACTCTCGCTAAGCCTTCAATTGTTTTTTACTATCTGTGTGTGTGTGTGGCTTCATGCGAGCGGAGCTTTTCAAAACAAAGGCGTATGAAAAACTATTTACGATCCACAATAAACAGTCAAGGTCTTCTGATCTGGCTCTACTATCAATTGAAAGTGATATGGGGAAAATATTGTTTGTGATCAAATGATTGACAGGTTTGCAGCTTTAAAGACCAGGAAATGAAATTTTAAAATAAAGTAAATTTCATGTAAAAATAACTCTTACTTAACGTTGTCAGACTTAAGACAATGAAGATACACGACGTCATCGGGAGGTGATCAGAGTCAGGGATAATCTTATTCTTAAACAATGATTTATTTCAAAGTAATATCTAGAAACTAGGCTAATAAGATGATACAAAAGAACTAGGCGAATAAGTTGATACAAAAGAACTAGGCTAATAAGTGATACAAAAAACTAGGCGAATAAGATGATACAAAAGAACTAGGCGAATAAGTTGATACAAAAGAACTAGGCGAATAAGTTGATACAAAAGAACTAGGCGAATAAGTTGATACAAAAGAACTAGGCGAATAAGTTGATACAAAAGAACTTGATTAAAAAAATGTTAATTGATATGGTAGATTGTTACTTTTTAGAATGGCATCACGTGGTGTGCATTCATAATTTAAGGGGCAATACATGATGTCTTAACAAAAACTCAAGGCCCACTCACAACTACGGATACATATATAGAAACTACGGTTTCAGCATCCTTACACGTCGGTTAAAATATCAACCAATCACTGGCCACTTCTCATAAATCCTCTTACAATGGGAGGTCACATGCTGGTCACGTGATCATTTTTTTTTTTTTTTTTTTTTTTTTTTTACGATTAACCACAACACTGGTATCTGGAACTCTAATTAACGGAATTTAATTTATTGAGAAGAATTCGCCGAATAACACAAGGCAAAACGAAAATAACAGCCCAAATATAACAACATGAAATACATTTTAATCACTACAATCTATTTTCAATTTTAACTAGATTCTTTAGGACGTGATTATTCCAAGAAGACCTATTAGAAAAAGATGAGCCAGCGAGTCCCTGGACCTGTAAGACAAAGATGAGACAGTGAGTCCCTGAATGAGGGAAATTATTAAGATAGCACACAATGTACTCACGAGATATGACGAAAGAGCGTACTATCGAAAATCTCCACTACAGTTGTTGATGTGTGTACACTACAGCAATCGACTTGGCCAGATTTCACCGTCATCAACAAAGTCATTGCCGCCCGTTAGAATGTCAAAGTGCAGACAGCCCAGGTTTTGGTGCGCGGCAAAGAATACCATGACGCACGCAGTACAAGCACACCAGAGGGCCCTAACACATGGCATATACAGGGACAGGTGAAGCTCACCGCTGGCATTTAGTGCAACAAGAAACACATCTAGGATGTCAATGATGTACTCAATATAACACATCTGGGCAGGATGTCAATGATGTGCTCAACATAACACATCTAGGCAGGATGTCAATGATGTGCTCAACATAACACATCTGGGCAGGATGTCAATGATGTGCTCAACATAACACATCTAAGGAGGATGTCAATGATGTGCTCAACATAACACATCTAAGGAGGATGTCAATGATGTGCTCAACATAACACATCTAGGCAGGATGTCAATGATGTGCTCAACATAACACATCTAAGGAGGATGTCAATGATGTGCTCAACATAACACATCTAAGGAGGATGTCAATGATGTGCTCAACATAACACATCTAAGGAGGATGTCAATGATGTGCTCAACATAACACATCTAGGCAGGATGTCAATGATGTACTCAACATAACACATCTAAGGAGGATGTCAATGATGTGCTCAATATAACGCATCTATGCAGGATGTCAATGATGTACTCAATATAACGCATCTATGCAGGATGTCAATGATGCACTCAACATAAAACATCAACGGAGGATGTCAATGATGTACTCAATATAACGCATCTATGCAGGATGTCAATGATGCACTCAATATAACGCATCTATGCAGGATGTCAATGATGCACTCAACATAAAACATCAACGGAGGATGTCAATGATGTACTCAATATAACGCATCTATGCAGGATGGCAATGATGTAAATATAACAAAACTAGACAAGATGTCATGATGAAATCAACATAAGATACAAATCTTGACAGGATTTCAATGATGTACTCTACATAACAGGATGTCAATGATCTACTTAAAATAACACATCTAAGCAGGATGTCTATGATGTACTCAATATAACATCTATGCAGGATTTCAATGATGTACTCAATATAACATATACGCAGGATGTCAAAGATGTACTCAAAATAACATCTATGCAGGATGTCAATGATGTACTCAAAAATAATTTGACATTGGGAATATTGACCTCGTATTAAAACCTCACATATCACACCTACATATATGAGAGAGAAAGAGAGAGAGAAAGAGAGGTGTTATAGACAACGCTAGACGCTACATGTTATATATATAGTCTCAAACCATTTACCAGAATCAGAAAACATTCACTTACTTCCATTAGTAAAACCTCCCTTAGTAATAAGTAAAACATTCACTTACTTCCCTTTAAAAGTTACAGTACCCTTGACTGTTCAGTGACGTCTATTTCCCCCTTCTTCTCTGGGCCCAGATAAACTACTGGTTGGGAACCACTGACTGATTTTGATTGACCCGATAACACTACCGATTCCAGCAGTGAGCTTTGCTTGTGTTACGTCACAGGATTTAACCTTAGCCCGTTTTCTCTTTGGGTTTTCCCACTGTAAGAAGTCATGCTAATGTTTACCCTTTATAAGAAGTCATGCTAATGTTTACCCCCATAAGAAGTCATGCTAATGTTTACCCTTATAAGAAGTCATGCTAATGTTTACCCCCATAAGAAGTCATGCTAATGTTTACCCTTATAAGAAGTCATGCTAATGTTTACCCCCATAAGAAGTCATGCTAATGTTTACCCCCTATAAGAAGTCATGCTAATGTTTACCCCCATAAGAAGTCATGCTAATGTTTACCCCCCGTAAGAAGTCATGCTAATGTTTACCCTTTATAAGAAGTCATGCTAATGTTTACCCCCATAAGAAGTCATGCTAATGTTTACCCTTATAAGAAGTCATGCTAATGTTTACCCCCATAAGAAGTCATGCTAATGTTTACCCCTTATAAGAAGTCATGCTAATGTTTACCCTTTATAAGAAGTCATGCTAATGTTTACCCCCATAAGAAGTCATGCTAATGTTTACCCCTTTATAAGAAGTCATGCTAATGTTTACCCTTTATAAGAAGTCATGCTAATGTTTACCCCCATAAGAAGTCATGCTAATGTTTACCCACTGTAAGAAGTCATGCTAATGT
This sequence comes from Omphiscola glabra, assembly GCA_964017045.1. Lineage (NCBI taxonomy): Eukaryota > Metazoa > Mollusca > Gastropoda > Lymnaeidae > Omphiscola > Omphiscola glabra. The sequence goes on along the minus strand of OZ024794.1, from coordinate 3,763,095 downwards.
TTACCCCTTATAAGAAGTCAAGCTAATGTTGTATGTTGCCTAAATCTTTGACAGCTTGTATTTTGCCTAAATCTTTGCCAGCATGTATGTTTCCTAAATCTTTGCCAGCATGTATGTTTCCTAAATCTTTGACAGCTTGTATTTTGCCTAAATCTTTGCCAGCTTGTATGTTTCCAAATCTTTGCCAGCTTGCATGTTTCCAAATCTTTGACAGCTTGCATATTTCCAAATCTTTGCCAGCTTGTATGTTTCCAAATCTTTGACAGCTTGTATTTTGCCTAAATCTTTGCCAGCTTGTATGTTTCCAAATCTTTGACAGCTTGCATGTTTCCAAATCTTTGACAGCTTGCATGTTTCCAAATCTTTGACAGCTTGCATGTTTCCAAATCTTTGACAGCTTGCATGTTTCCAAATCTTTGACAGCTTGCATGTTTCCAAATCTTTGACAGCTTGCATGTTTCCAAATCTTTGCCAGCTTGCATGTTTCCAAATCTTTGACAGCTTGCATGTTTCTAAATCTTTGACAGCTTGCATGTTTCCAAATCTTTGACAGCTTGCATGTTTCCAAATCTTTGCCAGCTTGCATGTTTCCAAATCTTTGCCAGCTTGTATGTTTCCAAATCTTTGACAGCTTGTATGTTTCCAAATCTTTGACAGCTTGCATGTTTCCAAATCTTTGACAGCTTGCATGTTTCCAAATCTTTGACAGCTTGCATGTTTCCTAAATCTTTGACAGCTTGCATGTTTCCTAAATCTTTGACAGCTTGCATGTTTCCAAATCTTTGACAGCTTGCATTTTTCCAAATCTTTGACAGCTTGCATGTTTCCTAAATCTTTGACAGCTTGCATGTTTCCTAAATCTTTGACAGCTTGCATGTTTCCTAAATCTTTGACAGCTTGCATGTTTCCTAAATCTTTGACAGCTTGCATGTTTCCTAAATCTTTGACAGCTTGCATGTTTCCAAATCTTTGACAGCTTGCATTTTGTCTAAATCGTTTCCAGCTTGCATGATTCCTGGACTGGTTTGATGTAGTGTATGATAACAGCAGTGGTGTTGTTTGGTAGTGATTACTGACTACACCATGGCCGGCAGAATGATACTAACAGTGGGGTTCTGCGATAGTGGCTACACCATGGCTGGCAGAATGATACTAACAGTGGGGTTCTGCGATAGTGGCTACACCATGGCTGGCAGTTTGATACTAAATGGGGAACACATTTAGGAATGACATGTATTTTGGACATCAACCAAACTAAGACTGACAATACAGTTGAACATAACACTGAACAGATTATACAGAGGTCAATAACCAACACCAGCTGGAAGTGTTCAAATATGAATAGTCGATACTACGAATATGTGGGGATCAAACAGACATTTAGGTAGTCCAATCATCCAGGCAAATCATAGACCTTTCTGTCCAATCATCCAGGCAAATCATAGACCTTTCTATCCAATCATCCAGGCAAATCATAGACCTTTCTATCCAATCATCCAGGCAAATCATAGACCTTTCTATCCAATCATCCAGACAAATCATAGACCTTTCTATCCAATCATCCAGGCAAATCATAGAACTTTCTATCCAATCATCCAGGCAAATCATAGACCTTTCTATCCAATCATCCAGACAAATCATAGACCTTTCTATCCAATCATCCAGGCAAATCATAGAACTTTCTATCCAATCTTCCAGGGCAAATCATATACCTTTCTATCCAATCATCCAGGCAAATCATATACCTTTCTATCCAATCATCCAGGCAAATCATAGACCTTTCTGTCCAATCATCCAGGCAAATCATAGACCTTTCTGTCCAATCATCCAGGCAAATCATAGACCTTTCTGTCCAATCATCTATGCAAATTATAGACCTTTCTGTCCAATCATCCAGGTATATCATGGACCCTTCTGTCTGATCAGCCCGGTGTCTCATGATGACATAAAGAGGGCGAGAGGTAGTGAGGTTGACATAGACATAAAGAGGGCGAGTGGTAGTGAGGTTGACAAAGTGACACGAACCGTCAATGTTTTTAAGTGGAAGTGGGCTGCAAAAATATTGGCCCTCCTTGGCGGCACTAACTCTAGCTAAAATATTGGCCCTCCTTGGCGGCACTAACTCTAGCTAAAATATTGGCCCTCCTTGGCGGCACTAACTCTAGCTAAAATATTGGCCCTCCTTGGCGGCACTAACTCTAGCTAAAATATTGGCCCTCCTTGGCGGCACTAACTCTAGCTAAAATATTGGCCCTCCTTGGCGGCACTAACTCTAGCTACGCCACTAGAGGCCATGGACATGGGCGAGGGGATGTGGGCACACCAAGGTGGGTGTGAAGCTGGACATATATAAAGGCCTTTAGGGGGTGTGGTGAGATGGAAACTAAAGGAGATGGTGACACAAACACGTAAGGGGTTCAGGAGCGCAAATAGGAAAAAATTGTCATGGAGGGACGGGGACAGAGCTTTATGTACTTTATAAAATCTAAAATAGGGCCCAGAAATTGTCTAAATACAACATTGCCTTGCATTCAGGGCTTTCGTCACTCGCCAACATCTTTAATGAGCAGCAAATCATTGTGCGTGGGTCACTTCCCCATGACGTTATGTCCAAAACATCAAATTGTTCACACCAATGCCTCACCAAATTCAAAGAAATACTAAGCAGAGAAATGGGTCAAAGGAATTTCAACCAGCAGCAACTCATATTTTAACGCCCTAGGCTGGCGCCCCAAAGATGGAAAAAAACTGGTACAGAGAATACACAGGTGTGGACCGTGACCAGTCTATCACTGGATACCTGCAGGATTTGTACAACTTTCAGGTTTTCTGACCTATCATGTTTCAGCCCCCCTCCCCACCCCAATAACCCTTCAGGCCGCCATGACGGTGGCCTACTTTCACTTCAATAGCAATCTCTACCACATGGACGCTCAAACAACAAGGGAAATCATTTGATTTGGACCACCCAGGTAAGAAAGTCCAGCCCCCACTTCCCCTCTACATCTGAGACAGACCAAGGCAGAGGTGCATATATTTCAAAGGGATTTCAAGGAATCTTACTTCACATGAAAACTTGATCAAACTGCACTCAATCTTACTACACTAAAACTTGATCAAACTGCACTCAATCTTACTACACTAAAACTTGATCAAACTGCACTCAATCTTACTTCACATGAAAACTTGATCAAACTGCACTTAATCTTACTACACTAAAACTTGATCAAACTGCACTCAATCTTACTTCACATGAAAACTTGATCAAACTGCACTCAATCTTACTTCACATGAAAACTTGATCAAACTGCACTCAATCTTACTTCACATGAAAACTTGATCAAACTGCACTCAATCTTACTACACTAAAACTTGATCAAACTGCACTCAATTTTACTACACTAAAACTTGATCAAACTGCACTCAATCTTACTACAATAAAACTTGATCAAACTGCACTCAATCTTACTTCACATAAAAACTTGATCAAACTGAACTGCACTAAATCTTACTACAATGCAAACTTGATCAAACAAGAAAATACAAAACATGAGTTGTCAGGGTTAACGATCTGGACATTGAGGGGAAGTGATTCAAACCACTTTCATATTCCTGTGTTCGTTTTTTTATTTATTTGGTAAGTCATTATGAAATTGAACTATAACTTCAGTTCAACCCTTAAACATAAAAAAACCTTTCAATAACATTTATCTGAATTGTTATAGTTATATCATGTAACAGAAACAGGGGCTTGCATAAAAACAATAAATAGTTCCGTATAGTAACAGAGTCAACCAAGTGTGGAGAGAGAGAGAGAGAGGAGAGAGAGAGAGAGAGAGGGGGGAGAGAGAGACAGAGAAGGGGAGGAAGAGAGGGAGGGAAAGATAGCGACAGAGAGAGAGCGAGAGAGAGAGAAATAACATTTCACACAATTGCATTTAATCATATCCACAAAGTCAATTATATCAACAATTGAAGTCTATCATATCTGTTTTCATAATTTGAGGATGACAATATTTCTGATCACCAAGAGAAACTATAAAACCTTTTTTGATATTTCCAGCTAAAGTTGCGTCACCAAGCCAGCTAATGGAGGAGAAGGTGAAGTCACCCAGCCAGCTAATGTAGGAGAAGGTGAAGTCACCCAGCCAGCTAATGTTGGAGGAGGTGAAGTCACCCAGTCAGCTAATGTAGGAGAAGGTGAAGTCACCCAGCCAGCTAATGTAGGAGAATGTGAAGTCACCCAGCCAACTAATGTAGGAGAAGGTGAAGTCACCCAGCCAACTAATGTTGGAGGAGGTGAAGTCACCCAGTCAGCTAATGTAGGAGAAGGTGAAGTCACCCAGCCAGCTAATGTAGGAGAATGTGAAGTCACCCAGCCAACTAATGTAGGAGAAGGTGAAGTCACCCAGCCAGCTAATGTAGGAGAAGGTGAAGTCACCCAGCCAGCTAATGTTGGAGGAGGTGAAGTCACCCAGTCAGCTAATGTAGGAGAAGGTGAAGTCACCCAGCCAGCTAATGTAGGAGAAGGTGAAGTCACCCAGCCAACTAATGTAGGAGAAGGTGAAGTCAACCAGCCAGCAAATGTAGGAGAAGGTGAAGTCACCCAGACAACTAATGTAGGAGAAGGTGAAGTCACCCAGCCAACTAATCTAGGAGAAGGTGAAGTCACCATGCCAGCTAATGTAGGAGAAGGTGAAGTCACCAAGCCAGCTAATGTTGGAGAAGGTGAAGTCACCCAGCCAGCTAATGTAGAAGAAGGTGAAGTCACCGAGCCAACTAATGTAGGAGAAGGTGAAGTCACCCAGGCAGCTAATGTTGGAGAAGGTGAAGTCACCCAGCCAGCTAATGTTGGAGGAGGTGAAGTCACCCAGCCAGCTAATGTAGGAGAAGGTGAAGTCACCCAGCCAACTAATGTAGGAGAAGGTGAAGTCACCGAGCCAGCTAATGTTGGAGAAGATGAAGTCACCCAGCCAGCTAATGTTGGAGAAGGTGAAGTCATACAGCCAGCTAATGTAGGAGAAGGTGAAGTCACCCAGCCAGCTAATTTAGGAGAAGGTGAAGTCACCATGCCAGCTAATGTAGGAGAAAGTGAAGTCACCCAGCCAGCTAATGTAGGAGAAGGTGAAGTCACCCAGCCAGCTAATGTTGGAGAAGGTGAAGTCACCCAGCCAGCTAATTTATGAGAAGGTGAAGTCACCATGCCAGCTAATGTAGGAGAAGGTGAAGTCACCGAGCCAGCTAATGTAGGAGAAAGTGAAGTCACCCAGCCAGCTAATGTTGGAGAATTTGAAGTCACACAGCCAGCTAATGTAGGTGAAGGTGAAGTCACCAAGCCAGCTAATGTAGGAGAAGGTGAAGTCACCCAGCCAACTAATGTAGGAGAAGGTGAAGTCACCCAGCCAGGTTATGTTGGAGAAGGTGAAGTCACCCAGCCAGCTAATGTAGGAGAAGGTGAAGTCACCCAGCCAACTAATGTAGGAGAAGGTGAAGTCACCCAGCCAACTAATCTAGGAGAAGGTGAAGTCACCATGCCAGCTAATGTAGGAGAAGGTGAAGTCACCGAGCCAGCTAATGTAGGAGAAGGTGAAGTCACCCAGCCAACTAATGTAGGAGAAGGTGAAGTCACCCAGCCAACTAATCTAGGAGAAGGTGAAGTCACCATGCCAGCTAATATAGGAGAAGGTGAAGTCACCGAGCCAGCTAATGTTGGCGAAGGTGAAGTCACCCAGCCAGATAATGTAAAAGAAGGTGAAGTCACCCAGCCAACTAATGTAGGAGAAGGTGAAGTCACCCAGGCAGCTAATGTTGGAGAAGGTGAAGTCACCCAGCCAGCTAATGTTGGAGGAGGTGAAGTCACCCAGCCAGCTAATGTAGGAGAAGGTGAAGTCACCCAGCCAACTAATGTAGGAGAAGGTGAAGTCACCGAGCCAGCTAATGTTGGAGAAGGTGAAGTCACCCAGCCAGCTAATGTTGGAGAAGGTGAAGTCATACAGCCAGCTAATGTAGGAGAAGGTGAAGTCACCCAGCCAGCTAATTTAGGAGAAGGTGAAGTCACCATGCCAGCTAATGTAGGAGAAGGTGAAGTCACAGAGCCAGCTAATGTAGGAGAAAGTGAAGTCACCCAGCCAGCTAATGTAGGAGAAAGTGAAGTCACCCAGCCAGCTAATGTAGGAGAAGGTGAAGTCACCCAGCCAGCTAATTTAGGAGAAGGTGAAGTCACCATGCCAGCTAATGTAGGAGAAGGTGAAGTCACCGAGCCAGCTAATGTAGGAGAATTTGAAGTCACCCAGCCAGGTTATGTTGGAGAAGGTGAAGTCACCAACCAGCTAATGTAGGAGAAGGTGAAGTCACCCAGCCAGCTAATGTTGGAGAATGTGAAGTCACTCAGCCAGTTAATGTCGGAGAAGGTGAAGTCATCCAGCCAGCTAATGTAGGAGAAGGTGAAGTCACCAAATGCGTCAAGAGTTTGCCACAGGGGACACTTGAGCCAGGAGTTGTGCTAGGAAACGGCAGGGCCATCCTTCAATTGGTTTCCATTTTTCTCAAACGCTCCGACTTATCATTAAAGTCTGACACAATGATAAAATCTAAATATCTTGTATATTTTATAGGTGGGAAGGCGTTCAGGTTTATACAATTCTCTGAAACAAAACCAACTCCAAGAACCAAAGGTTTCCTGCTGCAGTAATTCTATTGACTCAAATGTCTGTGATACCTTAACATTGAATATGCCATGTGACACACAGGATTAGACATGACAGGCAGAGAACATGCATGATTACACACATGATGTAAGACACAGGTAGAGGACATGTGTCATTACACATGACAGGTAGGAGGTCACGCATGATTACACACATGATCTATAACACAGGTAGAGGACATATGTGATTACACATGACATGTAGGAGGACATGCATGATGATACACATAATGTATGACACAGGTAGAGGACATACGTGACTGCCTACCTTCTTGGTCCTGACACTGTTGTGTAGCCGAGCAAACATGTTAGGTTTCCGCTTCTTGTCATCTTTCCTTCCCGTCTTACTGGACTTTTCATCAGAATCATTCGGAGACACTCTAGGTGAGACAAATTATTTATCGATAGTATCCTAAATGATTTACATAGCAATAACAATCACAACTTGAAATATTGGAAAATAAAGTCAGCAAAAAGCCAATGGGTGAGTCTACATTGTAACAGTGACACGATTAAGACATCTAGCTGAAACATTCATTACTACATCTAGCGGAAATGTTGATTTGTACATCTGCCTAAATTTCTTAAGACTTCTGTAGATAAAAAGCAGACAAGTTTCACAAAGAAGACAGACAAATCTAAATTTTTCTTATCAAAACCAATCTTAACTTTTCTTAATAGGCCTAGAATGTGGGCCTTCATTTATCAGGCATAGACTGTGGGCCTTCATTCATCAGGCCAAGACTGTGGGCCTTCATTTATCGGGCCTAGACTGTGGGCCTTCATTTATCAGGCCTAGACTGTGGGCCTTCATTTAATCGGGCCTAGACTGTGGGCCTTCATTTATCAGGCCTAATTTATTTAGATATATTTCTGTTTATAAAATTAACCTCTAAGCACATACACTTTATTATATATTTTACACCCATTGATGCAAATGAGACTTACTCTTCATTGAGGAAGTCTTTCATAGATTTTTCCGTTTTCTTATAGCCAGGAGAAATATGATCATCTTCCTCCTCTTCCTCAATTTCTTTCTGCCGCTGTATCTGAGCACTGACAGCAGATGAAACAATGAAAACATTCATCAGGAATTGACAATTAAAGTCAATACAAAAAAACTAGCTAAACGTTGTAAACTACTTACTTACTAACTTACCCCACAGCTTAGGTCAATTCAATAGCTTACATTGATCTCAATACATTTTATACAACAAAATTGTTACAGAAACTAACATAATTTCACATTTAAGATTTACCGACTGAGCAATTAAAAAATTAAATGTACATGATCTCAGCAACAACCAGAGATATTGTATTTAATGTTATGTTACATTTACATTTTACATTTACATTTTAAATTACATGTTATATTTACACTTTATATTTACATTTTAAATTACATGTTATATTTACACTTTATATTTACATTTTAAATTACATGTTATATTTACACTTTATATTTACATTTTAAATTACATGTTATATTTACAAGTTGAATTTACTCAAAAGTAAAATAAAAATAATACAAAATAACAACACAAGTGCAAGATAATTGAAAGAAAGAGGGAGACAAAATGCATTCCAGGTTACTGATATTATCAATATGTCTAGCTAATGGTAGACTTCATATTATAAATTTGTCTAGCTAATGGTAGACTTCATATTATCAATTTTTCTAGCTAATGGTAGACTTCATATTATCAATTTGTCTAGCTAATGGTAGACTTCATATTATCAATTTGTCTAGCTAATAGTAGACTTCATATTATCAATTTGTCTAGCTAATGGTAGACTTCATATTATCAATATGTCTAGCTAATGGTAGACTTCATATTATCAATATTTTAGCTAATGGTAGACTTCATATTATCAATATGTCTAGCTAATGGTAGACTTCATATTGTCAATTTGTCTAGCTAATGGTAGACTTCATGTTATCAATATGTCTAGCTAATGGTAGACTTCATATTATCAATATGTCTAGGTAATGGTAGACTTCATATTATCAATATGTCTAGCTAATGGTAGACTTCATATTATCAATGTGTCTAGCTAATGGTAGACTTCATGTTATCTTATGTGATTAAGTTATCTGACCACACAAACCACTCATATGTGATTATGTATAGCTTTCTGACCACACACACCACTCATGTGTTTAAGTATAGCTATCTGACCACATTACCACTTATAATAAAACTATTTCTTGAAAGACCAAAGAATTAAGACGGATGCAGCTAAATGTGTGACGCTTAAAGTTTACCAATTATAATGTGTATCTGGTAATAAGACATGTCCTTTGTTCTCTCTATAGATAAAATTGTAAGACTCAATGTGTAAACCCCCATAATTTAAGGCTGGTATCTATTAGTTACCAAACCAAATTTGTTTGGTGCAGTGTTAGTAGCATGTATACATTTGGCTCAATAAACTATTACAAGTATTAGTAATTTTGTAAGAAATGCTTTTTAGTTCATGCTTAAAAGAATTGTCAGTTATCTTTATGCCATTACAAAGCTTAAGCCAAAGAAAGGAATCGTCTTTACACTTGAGATTATTGGAAGTATTGGTTACAAATTATACGTAGAGATTATACATAGAGATTATACACATATATCTAAACCTGAGGTGCTGTACATTTGTAAGCATTAAAACTTCTTTTCAAACATGTGTTTAGTTTCCTGGAATATTTTATAAGGATTTAAGTTATTCTAAATGGTAACTGTCATGTCATTTCCCAAAAGAAGTAAAGAAATTTAATTGAAATAATAATAAATATTATTTTGTGTTAAGAATCAGCTTGATTAACAATCAGTTCATTTCCTGCCGTCACAACATTTTTGATATTATAGAAATGATGCAAAGGATCTGATCACCACTATTCATTGTTCACCGTTTGGTAAGACATTATTTAAAAAATCCTGTTTACTGGAGCGATTATGACTGCCTTCACCATCTTTAAAGACTAAAGTGTCCATACAAAATAATATAATACAAGGTTTTATTATTGTGCAAGCAGGCAATATTTGAAAAATTGAAAGGGAAAAAAAAAGGTTTCTTAGTGCTGTTATGTGAAAGCTAGTTGCCAAAAGTGCCAACCAAGGGCTATAACTCACTCATAATCCTCATTGTAGCTACCAAAGAAGAAGTTGTTTACTTCATCACTGAAAGGAAAAAACCTTTCAAAGTCTAGAAACTATTGAGAGTAACTAAGAGACAGAGAGTTGGAAGAACTTACTACAAGAGATGGTGGAGGTGACAACATGTTTACTTACAAGATAACTCAAGAGACTTTAGATATTCTTTGGTGATACCCTCATTTTAGATGGTTTTACAAATTCATTTTGATGTGCAGTTAGAAACACTTGATATCATTTATAAGTATTTGTTTGTGTACATTTATTGAAGGTGTGTGTGTGTGTGAGCCTTGCATTTAATGTATGTGTGGGATTCTTGTATCTGGGAGTGGGAGTCATAAGTGTTTCTGTATGGGCCCTGTGACGAATGTGTGAGGGGGCCCTGTGATGAATGTGTGTGGGCCCTGTGATGAATGTGTGTGTGGGCCCTGTGATGAATGTGTGTGTGGGCCCTGTGATGAATGTGTGTGGGGGCCCTGTGATGAATGTGTGCGGGGGCCCTGTGATGAATGTGTGTGAGGTAGTATTAAGTGTATGTGTGTGGAAAGGGAGGGGGGGCAGATAGATAAATTGAGATGCCAAAACAAATGATGCATTGTGTGAAGAAAAAAAAAGCTGAACTATATGACTGAAATCAGACAAAGTTTGATTTGAATATTATCGCAAGTCAGACTTTGGTCTATGAAAACTAAATAGATACAAAAACAAAGCTTAAAGAACTTTCATGGCACATTTCTTCACGTCTGCTCCACATTCCAGCTCAAACAATTACTGCATCATACTGCATCATGAACATACCAGATGAGAACCATTCAAACAGATGAGAACATTTCAATACAACTCATACAGAAACAATGGTGCAATAAAACCTACTGTTTGCCCGTTCTGTCTCTGACGTTATGTGAGCTGTCACCTGCAAATAACAATATATAACATGTTACTGCAAATCACAGTGGAAAACCCTTTTTGATGGGAAATATCAACAAAATACTAAATCCCTCCATCTCATCTCCCAGATTTCTTATTTTCCTAAACTTCTAATTTAAAAAAATATAAAAACTGAGCAAAATTAAATGAACTGATTATGTAGACCACAAGGTGTAAATGTAGTCAAATGATACTTTGTTGCATTTTTCTTCTATTTAATATTTGCTTACAAAAATGACGATTTAGAAATTATTTGTACGAGTATATTCAAAGACTGGGAGGTAATGACATGTAAGTGGAACAACTACTTTACAGACCAAATTAAAACTTAGTGCAAAGTTGTCCAGCATTATTAATTCAGTGTGAATGAGGACTGACCAGATACTTCCATGGCGACTGTCCTTTTTGAGTCATTTTTAGAGCTGATTTAACAAGGAAATAATTCATAAGAAGTACACCATAAATACACATTAATAAAGTTGTCCAGCATTATTAATTCAGTGTGAATGAGGACTGACCAGAAACTTCCATGGCGACCGGGATGGATGGAGTGGACAAAGACTTTGTCATGCTGGAATGTGGAACTCCAAGGCTGTTGTCCTCAAAATGATGGCTGCCTTGCAAATGACTTTCTGGACTTCCCTGATTGATGACCTCCTTTAGGAGACTCTGAATAAATTTAACCAAAGAATGTTATCTGACATTAAATTGCAATGCAGCTTTCAATATTTTTATTAGGGACACGGTTTATTCTAACATTTAATTTTCAGTCATGTCTACTTAATGTATAAGTAGTTTATTAATAGATATTATGTTCCCCTATTTCCCTAAGAAAGGTTTTTGAACAATTGAAAAATAGTGTGGAATAAAATTCCCAGAAGTTAGCACCAATTGGGATTCTTATAAAGGGGTTACTTGAATGCATGTTTTGTCAAGTAGCTTTAGTAGATGGGAAGTTCATCAATTGCCCCTGCCATTGTTTGGTAGATGGGAAGTTCATGAATTGCCCCTGCCATTGTTTGGTAGATGGGAAGTTCATCAATTGCCCCTGCCATTGTTTGGTAGATGGGAAGTTCATCAATTGCCCCTGCCATTGTTTGGTAGATGGGAAGTTCATCAATTGCCCCTGCCATTGTTTGGTAGATGGGAAGTTCATCAATTGCCTCTGCCATTGTTTAGTAGATGGGAAGTTCATCAATTGCCCCTGCCATTGTTTAATAGATGGGAAGTTCATCAATTGCCCCTGCCATTGTTTAGTAGATGGGAAGTTCATGAATTGCCCCTGCCATTGTTTGGTAGATGGGAAGTTCATCAATTGCCCCTGCAATTGTTTGGCAGGTTATTTCTGGTAATGTTACAAAAGTTATATTTATGTTGTAACATTTTTAGCTAAATTATAAAATACGCCATAAGTTATGATGAATTTAAAAATGTGTTTTTGTAAGGGGGTGGGAGGGGTATTCAAAGTTTAAAGCCGGCATTTATTGTCATTTTAGTATTTAAGATAAAAAGTTCTCTAAGACAAATATCTTGTCCACCTTACCAGAGCTGACTCAGGTGTAATGGTCAGGTCACACATAGATCTGGCATTCTGAGATGACAGGGACAGATCTCCAAGTCTTGCATGATTCACAACACCTGGCTCTGGTACTTCACGGCCTGGAGGTCAATCAAAGACAGCATAGAAATAATTGACTGGACACATAAGATATAAAGAGATTACAAAGTAACAACTGAAGGGTGGTTCCAAACAGCAGTAACATTTGAAGGGTGGTTCCAAACAGCAGTAATGTATAAACAAAAAAAGGGACAATTTGTTCTACCAAAGTTGTTGATGCTGAAAGATTTCCAACAACAGATGGTTTAGAGACACTGATAGTACTAGGTGCTCAGACTCAACACATGCAACTGTCTTCCTTGAAATCAATCAACATTTTGGTTTTCCAAACTTTGTAAGGATTAATTCTAGTAACAATATTGTGGTGTGACATAAAAGGTTCCCTCATCTCTTATATATATTACGCTTCTGGTATGACTCGTGGATGGCGTCCTAATTTACTACTTCCATTTCCGGCTCAATAATAAGTTCAATAGCGCGCAAAATATAATTTCCGATAACTACGCTAAACGATTTTTTTTTGCTAAATGATTTTTTTTTTTTACATGACACAACTGCGTTTGGCGGCGCAATATTTTCTTTTTGAAAAATGAAATCATCTCAATTTAAATATTCGGTTTTAAAGTGGTTGTGACATCAGAATATTTAATATAGTTCATGGGCGTGAAATAAACAGTGTGCAGTAACGTATCATGGGGGGAAGGAGTGTAGCAAAAATTGGGATTCTTAAATGTGCGTTACTTGAGTTCATGTTTTGTCAAGTAACTTGATGGGAAGTTCACGCATTGTTGCCGCCAATGTTTGGCGGGCTATATCTAGTAACTTTAATAATTGTTGCATTAGAAATGTCTTTATTTGGGGGGCAATTCTGATAATTCCTTTCTGCGAAAGTAAAACTCTCTTGAGTTGATATAAAGAAATGTCTGGAGACGACACAAAGAAATGTCTGGAGAAAACACAAAGAAATGTCTTGAGACAATACAAAGAAATGTCTGGAGACAACACAAAGAAATGTCTGGAGACAACACAAAGAAATGTCTGGAGACAACACAAAGAAATGTCTTGAGACGATACAAAGACATGTCTTGAGACGATACAAAAAAATGTCTGGAGACGACACAAAGAAATGTCTGGAGACAACACAAAGAAATGTCTGGAGACAACACAAAGAAATGTCTTGAGACGATACAAAGAAATGTCTTGAGACGATACAAAGAAATGTCTGGAGATGATACAAAGAAATGTCTGGAGATGATACAAAGAAATGTCTGGAGTTTCCTTACCATGATGGAGGCCAGTGAGTAGAAACTGAACCATCTTCAATGTTTGAACAAAACCAACACGTCATCAATGAAATAGATCCATTGATGAGCACCCTCTCAGAATTGGGACAGCACAGTTAATATGAATTCAACACACCAACTCTAGCTGTGAGCACTGACTAACAAACATTTTCTTCTTTAAAAACAAAAACAATTTGTTTTGTCAGTTGGTTTTAGTTTCCAAGTCGGCAACAGGTCCACAGCCGTTAAATAGAAGAGCAACTCCCTATTTTGTCTCCTCTTGTCTGACTTTGACTTGTACGCAAACAACTACTAAAATAACTAAGGATTAAATTGATCACGACTGTAACTAAATTTGGCCTGAATCAGTTAAAAACCTTGGCATCAACACGAGGGAAGATTTCCAACATCTACAACTGAAGCTTGACCAAGCATTAGTCAAGTATTTTCAAATGGAAGTCCTACAAGCTGTGCAGACTCCTCAACAGTCCCACATCCAAGGTCAAAACTGGACTGGCGGTTTGCCAAGTGGCCCATTAGAACACTAGAAATTTTGACACTCTTTGAATTTGCACAGAGTTTTCACACCAGAAATCCTTGCTCGGCCTCAATCAAACATGACTAAGTCCACACTGAGATGAGCTATAGTGCAAGCCATGTTTTCTCAGCAGAAATGAACATCTCCAGTTTGTAAGAATAGTGCCTAGTACAGTTTGTAAGAATAGTGCCTACTCCAGTTTGTAAGAAAAGTGCCTACACCAGTTTGTAAGAATAGCAGACCTGTTTACCCTCAAACTCTTAAAATCGTACAATTTCATCACAAAATCATTCAATACATTATCTTAATAGTAAAAAAACACTCAGTATATATAATGTATACACATCAAAATCATACATTGTACGCCAAAATCGTAAGAGTAAACAGGTCTGGAATAGTGCCTAGTACAGTTTGTAAGAATAGTGCCTAGTACAGTTTGTAAGAATAATGCCCACTACAGTTTTTAAGAATAATGCCAACTACAGTTTGTAAGAATAATGCCCACTACAGTTTGTAAGAATAATGTCCACTACAGTTTGTAAGAATAGTTCCCACTACAGTTTGTAAGAATTGTGCCTACTCCAGTTTGTAAGAATAGTGCCTACTACGATTTGTAAGAATAGTGCCTACTACAGTTTGTAAGAATAGTGCCTACACTAATCACGTTCTTCACCATCCACTTCAAGATTATCAGGAAGTGAAAGATTTTAAAAGATGGCACAGTTGAAAGGCAACACAAAATATTCCAGCTTAGTATGAAACCAATGGACACAACCAATTTTCACATGTGGACTGTGTCTACAAAATAAAGGCAAGATTTTTCTTTTTAACCCTGATCTCAATCTTCTCTCCCGGTTCAACATCTTTGTCAATATTTGTTACCACACAGCCTTGAGAATACACAAACATGTGATCCTCAGGGGTCAAGGTAAACAGTGGCCACAGAACATTTCAAGGCAAACAAGTGGAAATATTTGTTCATGGGCCACTCTCAAAGTTTGGTTTGATGTCAATGGCAGAGCTGTTCTTTGCAGGTTGCATCATAAATTTTAAGCTAATTATGTGGATATTTTTAAAAATTTTATAAAAGAATCAAGAAAGTGTGTGAGATAATAGCATCACTATGAGAAAAGTGAGTCAGATAAGAGGATCACTATCATTCCAAAATGATTTCTGTGAGAATTTTCAATTTCAAAATTCCCAAGCTTTACATTTGAAACATCAAAAAAAAAAAAGTCTCAATATCTTTTTTTTATCTTTCTTGAGTGCAGTATAACTTTGAGGGGGCTGACTCCAGAGTTTAAGAACATCTGGCATTAGAAAGTAACCAATTGCTCAACTTGGAGACATTATTAGTAACTGATTGATCAACTTGGAGACATTATTAGTAACTGATTGATCAACTTGGAGACATTATTAGTAACCGATTGATCAACTTGGAGATCATTATTAGTAACCGATTGATCAACTTGGAGACATTATTAGTAACCGATTGATCAACTTGGAGATCATTATTAGTAACCCATTGCTCAACTTGGAGACATTATTAGTAACTCATTACTCAACTTGGAGACATTATTAGTAACTGATTGATCAACTTGGAGACATTATTAGTAACTGATTGATCAACTTGGAGCTACTTCCTGCCCCTGATTTACCCTAAACCAGATGTCGACAGTATCAATTACTTTCATTGAGAATCTAAATCACATACTAAACCAATTTTTTTTTGGTTTTTTTAAAAAGCAAAATTAATTCTAATGAATTTCCTTTAAGTAATGATGTTCATATCAGCTTTCTATTTTATAAAACACCGGCTTTCAATTTTTAAAAAATGCAACTGTCTGCGGCACAATGTACTATTTTGACTTGTTAGCTGCACACTTCACATACGCTAGAAAACAGCCATCACAGATGATATATACAAGCCAGTCAACTATTCATCCGGCCCTGTTAAAATCATTCTCAATGGTTGGACATGCGATGCCAGTAACTCTTCTATACATTGACTGTTCGTTTATTATTGCATTTATTTATTTGTTCCAAATTAAATCTGGATTTTTGTCAAAATCAACAACCAGTTTTCTCTTTCAAAATAAAAAAAACAACAGAAAACCAGTTTTTGTTTCACATCCTTAATTTCAAGTCGCTATTATTAGACACTGATCACAGATATAGATGGATGGCAGAGCAGCAGAGATACATAAAATTATCATGGGGCATATTAAAAATTTTCATGGGGCATATAAAAAAATGAGCATGGGGCAAATTAAATATTAACATGGGATATATTTACAAATTATCATGGGGCATAGTAAATATTATCATGGGGCCTGTCAAAATTTTAAAAATAATTTCCAAGAGTTTTTCTGCACTAAAATGTTGCACACCCCTGATCTACAGTATGATGGTCACTACCATGGGTACTAAGATGGTCACTATGTTGGTCACTACAATTGTGACCACTATGGTCACTACATCAGTGATCAAACAATCAAAATTCCCATTCCACTGATCCTGACTTTTGACTTCCTTTGATAACATCTTTGAACACAATACAGTTTACATAAACATTGATGGGAACTCTTCTTGCATTGTATACCTGCAGAGCTTGACCCCGTGGAGTCAACAGGTGAGGCCCCTCTGCTGGTGACAGGTCTGGATGAGGGTATGGGGATTCCCACATAGCTGCCGTCATCATTAAGTGGGCCTGTGAAATCCTCTTCCTCCGACTCTTCACTCCCCTCTAGACTGGTGAGGCTTAAACTGATACATAAGGGAAATAATCAAGTCACACAAAGGGGAAATAATCAAGTCACACAAAGGGGAAATTATCAAACCACACAAAGTGGAAATAATCAAGTCACACAAAAGGGAAATAATCGAGACACACAAATAAGGGAAGAGAAGGTAGAGTAAGGACCATGGGGAGGGGGGAGCTATAAATGTAAAAACATAAACACTTAATTTATCATAAACCAAGCGGCATTTGATCAATTGACCACATTCACTGTGACTAAGTCACACATATGCTATAATGTAAATACATTTCAAAACAAGATTAATTATCAGACATATGGTCTCTGTGGGCGACATTAAAGTTCTTAATACATCCCATGGCTAAATGTTTGTTTTGGTTCGTGAGGTCAGGGGGGTGGGGGGGATCATCTACACATTTATAAACTCCATATATATTGATGAAAATATTAGATTTCTACCTTCTCCCAGTCATGGCAAGCACACAATGAAACTATTAGATTTCTACCTTCTCCCAGTCATGGCAAGCACACAATGAAACTATTAGATTTCTACCTTCTCCCAGTCATGGCAAGCACACAATGAAACTATTAAATTTCTACCTTCTCCCAGTCATGGCAAGTACACAATGAAACTATTAGATTTCTACCTTCTCCCAGTCATGGCAAGCATCCTAACTCTTGTAAATTGGTCTCTTCTATCAAACAGTGGTCCTGACGTCACTTTTGACGGGGTCCAAGATCCTTTGCCGTCCAGCATGTCTTCCTGTACAAATTTATGAAAAAAAATCACTTTGTTTCACAGGTATTAATATTTGACAAACAAACAATGGTCACATGAGGCTAACAATTACATTGACAATGATCACATGAGGCTAACAATTACATTGACAATGGTCACATGAGGCTAACAATTACATTGACAATGGTCACATGAGGCTAACAATTACATTGACAATGGTCACATGAGGCTAACAATTACATTGACAATGACACAGAACTAAAATCGCCTGAGCTTTAATTCATCCTTATTTAATTGTAAGCCAAATAATTTCAAAAGTTGCACGACTCACATGGCGCTGATGAATCTAATTGAAACAAACAACTAAATTTTTTGAGCAGTTACAAGATATTCATAACTTTAACATGAGTTTTCAAAATGTCTCAACCATCATGTTATTCTGTATCGGCCATCATGGCATTCTGTGTCGGCCGTCATGGCATTCTGTGTCGGCCGTCATGGCATTCTGTGTCGGCCATCATGGTATTCTGTGTCGGCCATCATGTTATTCTGTGTCGGCCATCATGGTATTCTGTGTCGGCCGTCATGGCATTCTGTGTCGGCCGTCATGGCATTCTAACTCTTACATTTAAAATTTGTCTAACTCCCTGATCTTAACAACCAACCTGCTCCAGTCCATCACGTAATCGGCTATATTTTCTGTGAGGGGGGCCTCCCGTGTCCTGGAGTGCCCTAGAGGGGCTTGCCGATGGAGGAAAATCTTCTGTACTGTCAACTGTGACACCGTTGACACAAATACGAATACCTTGATCTAAGGAACCTTCCCGATACAGTGATCCGGTGTTGGGGCTAAAAATAAATTGGGCTATTTTTAATTACAAAGTTGTTTCTCAATAATTATCTACCAAATCGTACTTGTATATCGATATGAGATGAAATCTTAAGTTAATGGACTAGTGGCTGTCAAGTTAAAATTAGGACCAACAGTTAGTGCAGTTTATGTAACACAAGTCATGCTTGCCTTAACACTATCAATATCTGAGTACTCGCCTGGATGAATATGGTGACACCTGAGGCAGGTCAGCACTATTTTGTTTACTTGACTTTAACTCTGCAACCATCAGATCATGCATTGATTTGTGGTGGTCTGTGGATGATGAAAGGATGGGCTATTGGATGGTATTTCATATTACCTCAACCAATTGATTGATCTACTTTTCAATATTAATCCCAGTTCAGTCTTCTCTAGTAAGACACTTGTTATTTCTAACATTAACAATGCACTGGCTTTTTATTAAAGGCACTGGTGCATTGTGAATTAAAAAAAACAAAATATTCTCTGCCATACTATCTGATGGTTTGCTTGATAATAATGATATTTCTATAAACTACAGGTCAGAAGGAGGGCTACTCAATCTTAGGAGACTGCAGGCCATTACCAAAGTCAAAGACACTGTGCTCTAAATGCTAGCAGACCATTACCAAAGTCAAAGAAACTGCCCTAAATGCTATCAGACCCTTACCAAAGTCAAAGAAAGTGTGCCCTAAATGCTAGCATACCATTACCAAAGTCAGAGAAACTGTGCCCTAAATGCTAGCAGATCATTACCAAAGTCAAAGAAACTGTGCCCTAAATGCTAGCAGACCATTACCAAAGTCAAAGAAAGTGTGACCTAAATGCTAGCAGACCATTACCAAAGTCAGAGAAACTGTGCCCTAAATGCTAGAAGACCATTACCAAAGTCAAAGAAAGTGTGCCCTAAATGCTAACAGACCATTACCAAAGTTTAAGAAACTGCCCTAAATGTTAGCAGACCATTACCAAAGTCAGAGAAATTGTGCCCTAAATGCTAGCAGACCATTACCAAAGTCAGAGAAACTGTGCCCTAAATGCTAGCTTAGAATTGAAGAGGTAGGCCAAGGCCTGGGACGACAACAGCCTCATCATCAATACAAAAATAATGATACATTTTGCACTACCAAGCTCCAGGAAACTAAACTCTTACAAAGAACCTCAGAATTCTATGAAAGGAAATAATCTTTAAGACAGCAGCACCATCTCATGGTCAGTAACAGCTATGTGGTCAACAGCTATGTCATCTACTGCTATGTTGTCTACAGCTATTTCATCAACAGCAATGTTGTCTACAGCAATGTCATCTACAGCAATGTTGTCTGCAGCTATATCATCTACAGCTATGTCATCAACAGCTATGTCATCAACAGCTATGTCATCTACAGCTGTTTTGTCTACAGCTATGTCATCTACAGCTATGTCATCTACATATATTTCATCTACATCTATTTCTTCTACATCTATGTGATCTACAGCTATGTCATCAAAAGCTAAGTTATTTACAGCTATGTCATCTACAGCAATGTTGTCTACAGCAATATCATCAACAGCTATGTCATCTACAGCTATGTCATATACAGCTATGTTACCTACAGCTAGGTTGCCTTGCGCATTATTTATTACTTGTAATTTCTTTCACTGGATAGATTGTAAAATTGACCCCTGGTAGAAGCCTTGAGCCTTGATAAGCAATTAATAACTAATTGGACCAATAAGTGGATCAAACACTACCACGGCCCTGGACAAGATGTGCCAATTAGTCTGGACAAGATGGAATATAATAATTGACCTTGACAGAAGTAGCCAATTGGCCTCAACATGAAGGAAAACATAGAACAATATATGAACCTGGACAAAATAAAACCCTTTGTGGACCTTGAAAAGATAGAAATGTATGTGCAACTGGACAATAAACAACATTACCATTGAGTCATGCTCTTACACCTTATCTCTTTGCTGGTGCATGTGTTCATTCTAAATTAAATATATAACTTGGCTGTGTCACAGCCTTCAGGTAACCCAATCTTTCAAACAAGGATAAATTGTCATTTTCTTTTACTGACAGCATACCAATAAGTGATAATTTTAGTTACAAAGCAATGACATTTTTATTTCACAGTTAATTTTTTTTTTGAGTGAATGTTTTGTGGTGAAGTAACATGTTGACTATTTTGATGTGGTGAAGTAACATGTTGACTATTTTGATGTGGTGAAGTAACATGTTGACTATTTTGATGTGGTGAAGTAACATGTTGACTATTTTTATGTGGTGAAGTAACATGTTGACTATTTTTATGTGGTGAAGTAACATGTTGACTATTCTTATGTGGTGAAGTAACATGTTGACTATTTTTATGTGGTGAAGTAACATGTTGACTATTTTTATGTGGTGAAGTAACATGTTGACTATTTTTATGTGGTGAAGTAACATGTTGACTATTTTTATGTGGTGAAGTAACATGTTGGCTATTTTTATGTGGTGAAGTAACATGTTGACTATTCTTATGTGGTGAAGTAACATGTTGACTATTCTTATGTGGTGAAGTAACATGTTGACTATTTTATGTGGTGAAGTAACATGTTGACTATTTTTATGTGGTGAAGTAACATGTTGACTATTTTTATGTGGTGAAGTAACATGTTGACTATTTTTATGTGGTGAAGTAACATGTTGACTATTCTTATGTGGTGAAGTAACATGTTGACTATTCTTATGTGGTGAAGTAACATGTTGACTATTCTTATGTGGTGAAGTAACATGTTGACTATTCTTATGTGGTGAAGTAACATGTTGACTATTTTTATGTGGTGAAGTAACATATTGACTATTTTTATGTGGTGAAGTAACATGTTGACTATTTTTATGTGGTGAAGTAACATGTTGACTATTTTTATGTGGTGAAGTAACATGTTGACTATTTTTATGTGGTGAAGTAACATGTTGACTATTCTTATGTGGTGAAGTAACATGTTGACTATTCTTATGTGGTGAAGTAACATGTTGACTATTCTTATGTGGTGAAGTAACATGTTGACTATTTTTATGTGGTGAAGTAACATGTTGACTATTCTTATGTGGTGAAGTAACATGTTGACTATTCTTATGTGGTGAAGTAACATATTGACTATTTTTATGTGGTGAAGTAACATGTTGACTATTTTTATGTGGTGAAGTAACATATTGACTATTTTTATGTGGTGAAGTAACATGTTGACTATTCTTATGTGGTGAAGTAACATGTTGACTATTCTTATGTGGTGAAGTAACATATTGACTATTTTTATGTGGTGAAGTAACATGTTGACTATTTTTATGTGGTGAAGTAACATGTTGACTATTTTTATGTGGTGAAGTAACATATTGACTATTTTTATGTGGTGAAGTAACATGTTGACTATTCTTATGTGGTGAAGTAACATGTTGACTATTCTTATGTGGTGAAGTAATATGTTGACTATTCTTATGTGGTGAAGTAACATGTTGACTATTCTTATGTGGTGAAGTAACATGTTGACTATTTTTATGTGGTGCAGTAACATGTTGACTATTCTTATGTGGTGAAGTAACATGTTGACTATTCTTATGTGGTGAAGTAACATATTGACTATTTTTATGTGGTGGAGTAACATGTTGACTATTCTTATGTGGTGAAGTAACATGTTGACTATTCTTATGTGGTGAAGTAACATGTTGACTATTTTTATGTGGTGAAGTAACATGTTGACTATTTTTATGTGGTGCAGTAACATGTTGACTATTCTTATGTGGTGAAGTAACATGTTGACTATTCTTATGTGGTGAAGTAACATATTGACTATTTTTATGTGGTGAAGTAACATGTTGACTATTTTTATGTGGTGAAGTAACATGTTGACTATTTTTATGTGGTGAAGTAACATATTGACTATTTTTATGTGGTGCAGTAACATGTTGACTATTCTTATGTGGACATCAAGTCCAGGACAAGCTCTTATTTATCTATTAACAATTTTTGTTAAATAATATTTGTTCAGTGTCCATAAATATCATTTAGGAATAATGTGCAGTGCACCTTACTGGGAAATAATATAAAACTTAGCATTTATTAATTTGTCAATATTGTACTGAGTCGTTTAAATTGTAGCAATATTGTACTGAGTAGCGTTTAATTGTATCAATATTGTACTGAGTCGTCTTTAATTGTATCAATATTGTACAGAGTCATTTTTAATTGTATCAATATTGTACTGAGTAGCGTTTAATTGTATCAATATTGTACAGAGTCATTTTTAATTGTATCAATATTGTACTGAGTAGCGTTTAATTGTATCAATATTGTACTGAGTAGCGTTTAATTGTATCAATATTGTACTGAGTCGTCTTTAATTGTATCAACTTGAAGCTCAAGGATATACGGGTATATGTTACAATATTTTAAAAAAACTTGACACTTGTTTTGAGGCCATCAAAATTTACTTAGTTATCTTTGACTCAAGAATTATTCAAAAACATCTTTGATATACTAATCTTGAGGCATATTATTATTTTAATAATAAATTAAATACCAACCATTGTTTAAATATATAAAACATGTATACTGCATTTTTTGTAAACATTGACAAAATATAGGTTTTGCTAAAATATTAACAACTTTTTTATTTGTCATAGAATGTTTGTCATGTGGTTTGTATCAGATGATAAAGTATTTTATTTAATAAATTTTAAATCATTTATAACAAGGAGTTTTTTCTCCTCAATACTGTGTCAAAATTGTGTCAAATTTTGCTCAGATTAAAAATATTATCTTATGTATTTTATAACACAGTAAATAAAATAAACAGCAATATCTCATGATAGCTGATTCAAAGCTCAATAGGTTAGTATGTATACTTGATCAGATCAGACCTACATCAGATAAGATATTTCATAACCAAAATTAAAAAAAAATCATTTTAAGATTTTTAACAAAATTGGAGAAGAAAAAAACCGTCAGACTGCAGAGAGTTAAAATGTGAAATAGTATTGTTCATTTCATAATCCTGTGATATTAAATTTGAATCCATTGAGTCTTCAATTTAAATCTTTCTTTTGGTGACCTTTCAATTCAAGTCTTGTAAATATCTTGTCAAGTAAGATGTATAACTTAACCCCAGATGTATAACTTACCCCCGTCTCTGAGGGATCTCACTCCCAGGCAGATGACTGGCTCTTTGAGAGATGGGCAGGAAGAGCTGTGTCGGGATAGATGTCTCTTCCTTAGTTCCTGGACAAGAAATGGACCATTCATTAGCTTAAGCACTCATGTGTGTAGCAATGTGGGTACTGATGTGACTACTGATATGGCTACCAATGTGTGTAGCAATGTGGGTACTGATGTGACTACTGATATGGCTACCAATGTGTGTAGCAATGTGGGTACTGATGTAACTACTGATATGGCTACCAATGTGGGTAGCAATGTGGGTACTGATGTGACTACTGATATGGCTACCAATGTGTGTAGCAATGTGGGTACTGATGTAACTACTGATATGGCTACCAATGTGGGTAGCAATGTGGGTACTGATGTGACTACTGATATGGCTACCAATGTGTGTAGCAATGTGGGTACTGATGTAACTACTGATATGGCTACCAATGTGTGTAGCAATGGGTACTGATGTGACTACTGATATGGCTACCAATGTGTGTAGCAATGTGGTTACTGATGTGACTACTGATATGGCTACCAATATGTGTAGCAATGTGGGTACTGATGTGACAACTGATGTGGCTACCAATGTGTGTAGCAATGTGGGTACTGATGTGACTACTGATGTGGCTACCAAAGTGACTACTGGTGTGGGTACCAATGTGTGTAGTAATGTGCGTATTGATGTGGGTACCAACGTGTGTAGCAATGTGGCTGCTGATGTGGGTACCAATGTGTGTAGCAAAGTGGGTACTGATATGGGTACCTATTTGGGTACTGATGTGGATACCAATGTGGCTACTGATGTAGTTGATGATGCCCACTGATGTGGCTGCCAATGTGCCTACTGCTGTGGTGGCTACTGCTGAAGTTAATGATGCGACTACTGATATGGCTAGCAATGTAGGTAAGGATGTAGTAAATGAAGTGAATACTGATGGTTTTGGACAAGGGTTAATTGAGCATACAACTTATTGCAAGAGTTCCGAAACTAACTGTTCAGGATAATAAACTTATTTCTTTCAGTAGTAGCACACCCATCACCTTGGTGCCACCCCCACCACCTTGGTGCTTTATTTCAATAGATTCAGCCACCCACACCACCTTGGTGCTCTGTTTCAGCAGATACATCCACCCCCACCACCTTGGTGCTCTGTTTCAGCAGATACATCCACCCCCACCACCTTGGTGCTCTGTTTCAGCAGATACATCCACCCCCCCACCTTGGTGCTCTGTTTCAGCAGATACATCCACCCCCACCACCTTGGTGCTCTGTTTCAGCAGATACATCCACCCCACCACCTTGGTGCTCTGTTTCAGCAGATACATCCACCCCCACCACCTTGGTGCTCTGTTTCAGCAGATACATCCACCCCCACCACCTTGGTGCTCTGTTTCAGCAGATACAGACATCCCCACCACCTTGGTGCTCTGTTTCAGCAGATACAGACATCCCCACCACCTTGGTGCTCTGTTTCAGCAGATACAGACATCCCCACCACCTTGGTGCTCTGTTTCAGCAGATACAGACATCCCCACCACCTTGGTGCTCTGTTTCAGCAGATACAGACATCCCCACCACCTTGGTGCTCTGTTTCAGCAGATACAGACATCCCCACCACCTTGGTGCTCTGTTTCAGCAGATACAGATATCCCCACCACCTTGGTGCTCTGTTTCAGCAGATACAGACATCCCCACCCCCTTGGTGCTCTGTTTCAGCAGATACAGACATCCCCACCACCTTGGTGCTCTGTTTCAGCAGATACATCCACCCCCACCACCTTGGTGCTGTGTTTCAGCAGATACATCCACACCCACCACCTTGGTGCTCTGTTTCAGCAGATACATCCACCCCCACCACCTTGGTGCTCTGTTTCAGCAGATACATCCACCCCCACCACCTTGGTGCTCTGTTTCAGCAGATACATCCACCCCCACCACCTTGTTGCTGTTTCAGCAGATACATCCACCCCACCGTATAACGCATAAAGAACACAACGAGACATAAGAAACACTGCTGGTCATTTACTGAAACCTGGACTCTTTCCAGTCACATGCCCGGGTATAGGGCACACATGCCAAGGTATAGTGCACACATGCCAAGGTATAGGGCACACATGCCAAGGTATATGGCACACATGCCGGGGTATATGGCACACATGCCAAGGTATATGGCACACATGCCAAGGTATAGGGCACACATGCTAAGGTATAGGGCACACATGCCAAGGTATAGGGCACACATGCCAAGGTATAGGGCACACATGCCAAGGTATAGGGCACACATGCCAAGGTATAGGGCACACATGCCAAGGTATAGGGCACACATGCCAAGGTATAGGGCACACATGCCAAGGTATATGGCACACATGCTGGGGTATATGGCACACATGCCGGGGTATATGGCACACATGCCAAGGTATATGGCACACATGCCAAGGTATATGGCACACATGCCAAGGTATATGGCATACATGCCGGGGTATATGGCACACATGCCGGGGTATATGGTACACATGCCGGGGTATATGGCACACATGCCAGGGTATATGGCACACATGCCGGGATATATGGTACACATGTCAAGGATTATGTCAAGTGTTATCCATAAATGCACGTATATAGAGCATACATGTCCAGTATATGGCATACATGTCCAGTATATGGCACACATGTCCAGTATAGAGCATACATGTCCAGTATAGGGCATACATGTCCAGTTTATGGCATACATATACAGTATATGTCACAAATGTCCAGTATATGACATACATGTCCAGTGTATGGCATACATGTCCGGTATATGGCATATATATGCCCAGGTTTGCCACTTCAGAAGAATGTGAGGAATTCCAAGAGTCAATGTTTTTATTAAATGTAGCTAGACGAACATGATGCTGACATGACATGTGTGTGTCACTGCCCTACTTGATTTTCTTTCTTGTAGCTAGACTGACATGATGCTGACATGACATGTGTCACTGTCCAACTTAATGTTGCTTCTTGTAGCTAGACTGACATGATGCTGACATGACATGTGTCACTGTCCAACTTAATGTTGCTTCTTGTAGCTAGACTGACATGATGCTGACATGACATGTGTCACTGCCCTACTTGATGTTCTTTCTTGTAGCTAGACTGACATGATGCTGACATGACATGTGTCACTGTCCAACTTAATGTTGCTTCTTGTAGCTAGACTGACATGATGCTGACATGACATGTGTCACTGTCCAACTTAATGTTGCTTCTTGTAGCTAGACTGACATGATGCTGACATGACATGTGTCACTGCCCTACTTGATGTTCTTTCTTGTAGCTAGACTGACATGATGCTGACATGACATGTGTCACTGTCCAACTTAATGTTGCTTCTTGTAGCTAGACTGACATGATGCTGACATGACATGTGTCACTGTCCAACTTAATGTTGCTTCTTGTAGCTAGACTGACATGATGCTGACATGACATGTGTCACTGTCCAACTTAATGTTGCTTCTTGTAGCTAGACTGACATGATGCTGACATGACATGTGTCACTGCCCTACTTGATGTTCTTTCTTGTAGCTAGACTGACATGATGCTGACATGACATGTGTCACTGTCCAACTTAATGTTGCTTCTTGTAGCTAGACTGACATGATGCTGACATGACATGTGTCACTGTCCAACTTAATGTTGCTTCTTGTAGCTAGACTGACATGATGCTGACATGACATGTGTCACTGTCCAACTTAATGTTGCTTCTTGTAGCTAGACTGACATGATGCTGACATGACATGTGTCACTGTCCAACTTAATGTTGCTTCTTGTAGCTAGACTGACATGATGCTGACATGACATGTGTCACTGTCCAACTTAATGTTGCTTCTTGTAGCTAGAATGACATGATGCTGACATGACATGTGTCACTGCCCTATTTGATGTTCTTTCTTGTCAGTTACAGAATCCAACATGAAAGGCGGGCGGCTGAGCCTTGGACTTTATTTATTGTTTTGAAAACATTAAGTAATTCATTAAAGCAATAATAAGAATTCTCCTGGACTGATTTCTATGTCCATTAACATCATTGCCAGCCCACCCACCCCTCCCACCACACCCGAACACACACACTCTAATCTTGTCAAGGATACTCAAGGTCACGGAAGTAGAAAGCAGCTGTTGTGATAAACTGAGATCACTGACCTCATGGCATCCCGATTCCCAAACTGGGAGGTCAGCAAATAGAACAGTGTGGATTGGCGGTGTGCCGGGGTCAAAGGCCAACAAGATGGATGCCATCGAAGGCGCTGTAAGATAAGGACGACGGGGACTGGAATGTGAGACTCTGGGAACAAATTGATCGGGAGAGGCGAGGTCTTATCAGTTGATGGATAGATGAGTGGTGCCATGTCATACAATAGACTGCACGATGCGTGTGTCATATAATGTAGACAATGTCACCAACAAACAATGTGGGTAGAGCAATGTTTCCCAAAGTCATTATCCGTGGACCCGCACCGGCCCGCGAGCCTACCTTGACTGTCCGGTCCCCCCAATATCAGGCAAGAAACTGGTAAATAATTTAAGGATAATTAGGGGGGGGGTAGACAGAGAGAGACTGGGATACGGTTAGGTAATTGGTAATAAGTAATACAAGGTAAAGCCTTGAAACTCGTCGAAAAGACGAACATGTCAGCTACAAGCCTTCGTCAGCTAACAGTACTACCATCCTCTTGCTGTATTCCGGGATACCACGTTTACAGTGGCGTAGCTAGGATTAATTCCACCAGAAGCGGGACAATATTTTAGCGCCCTCCCCCTTTCCACAACACAAAAAAATCTATCGAGTTTTCTGAAAATGTCACCCCCTCTATATAAAGAGGAGAGGTTACTCCCAGGGTTGACCGTCCCCTTTATATAAAGAGAGGAGGTTACTCCCAGGGTTGACCGTCCCCTCTATATAAAGAGGAGAAGTTACACCCAGGGTTGACGGTCCCCTCTATATAAAGAGGAGATGTTACACCCAGGGTTGACCGTCCCCTCTATATAAAGAGGGGAAGTTACACCCAGGGTTGATCGTCCCCTCTATATAAAGAGGAGATGTTACACCCAGGGTTGACCGTCCCCTCTATATAAAGAGGAGATGTTACACCCAGGTTTGACCGTCCCCTCTATATAAAGAGGAGAAGTTACACCCAGGGTTGACCGTCCCCTCTATATAAAGAGGGGAAGTTACACCCAGGGCTGACCGTCCCCTCTATATAAAGAGGAGATGTTACACCCAGGGTTGACCGTCCCCTCTATATAAAGAGGAGAAGTTATACCCAGGGTTGACCGTCCCCTCTATATAAAGAGGAGAAGTTACACCCAGGGTTGACCGTCCCCTCTATATAAAGAGGGGAAGTTACACCCAGGGTTGACCGTCCCCTCAATATAAAGTGGGGAGGATACACCCCGGGTTGACCGCCCCCTCCTCATACGTATATGTAAGATACGTTTTAAACAATTGAACAAAAAAGTGTTACTGTACTGTTCCACTAACACTGTGATACACTGCAGGAGCCCATTAACACAGGCTATCCACAAAAGCTATCATAAAATGCAGGAATCCATTACTATAAAGTAAAACTACCATGAACCTATGTATAATGAAAAGATGGCGTCAGAGAAACGGGCTGGAGGTAAAAGAAGTCGATTTTGACATTTGAAAATCCCCAACACAAGGCGTGTAACACTAAAAGATTCACAGGAAATCAATAATTGCCCACCAAAGTTTGGCTTAAATTATTTTTTTTTAAAGCAGTCAAATGTGTTGACATTGATTTGAACTGATGATAAAAACGAGTAATTAGAGCAGAGATGGGTGAGAATAATAGTATGGCTCTGGTGTCAATGACTGGAGCAGTGATGGGTGAGCACAATCTTATGGTTCGGGGGCCCAAAGATTGGAGCAGTGATGGGTGAGCACACTCTTATGGTTCGGAGGCCGATGATTGGAGCAGAGGTGGGTGAGAACAATATTATGTTTCGGAGGCCGATGATTGGAGCAGAGATGGGTGAGAACAAATATTATGTTTCGGAGGCCGATGATTGGAGCAGAGATGGGTGATGTCAAGGGTATGAAATCAATGTAGTTATGTTTGTAAGTAAATCGTGTTGAGTTAGAGAGTATAGGTGTAGCGTTGTATATTGTGCGTGAATGTTATGACGTATTTGGGTAGGGGAAGTGACGCGGTAGTAGAGTGTTGTGTTGGGTGTGCAAGGATGGCGGTTGGGTAAGGAGTAGTCGTGCGGGAGTTATGGTGGAGAACCTTAGGGAAGAGAAAGGCGTGCCTTGTGCTCCTGATAATTAAAGTTATATTTACTAAAAGGACTTGAGTTGTTACTAATGATTGAATTAGTGGAAGAACTTGATTTAATGATCCAATCCTGAGGACATAGAAGTTGACAGGTGAGAACAATATTATAATGTTTCGGAGGCCGATGATTGGAGCAGAGATGGGTGAGAACAATATTATGTTTCGGGTACCAATGACCTTTAGTCCAACTAAACCAGACTTGGCGATAATCCTGTGACCCGGCGTGACTAAAAGACCATTCTTTACAGTAATGAACCAATCATTCAGAAAATAGCATCCCTGACATTTTTACCTGAAAAGACTATGAACAAATGGCCAGTTCTATAGCCTTGTTCATATAAAATGTGCCAAAGACCAGTTCTATAGCCTTGTTCATATAAGATTTGTCAAAGATATAAAAGGTGTCCAAAGACCAGTTCTATAGCCTTGTTCATATAAGATTTGTCAAAGATATAAAAGGTGTCCAAAGACCAGTTCTATAGCCTTGTTCATATAAGATTTGTCAAAGATATAAAAGGTGTCCAAAGACCAGTTCTATAGCCTTGTTCACATAAGATTTGTCAAAGAAATAAAAGGTGTCCAAAGACCAGTTCTATAGAATGCTTCATGTAAGATATTTATATCAACGCGTCAATAAACATAGCGTTATATCAACAAGTACTTACAAAAACGCGTTTCATCTTGTGTCAATTTTACATCACTGATCAATATCTGCATAATCCAAGATCAGAGAGATTACCACTGACTAATGAATCCAGACAGAAATCCAAGAACAGAGAAGCTATCACTGACAAATGAATCCAGACAGTAATCCAAGAACAGAGAAGCTATCACTGACTAGTTAATCCCTTTAAGGGTTCGATATATTAGAATCGTTTTTATGAGAGTCCATTGTAATCGAACCCATTAGAAAATGACTCAATGATCACATGAGCTTCCAGTTCGATAAGCTAAAATATAGCGACTGTCAGTAGAGTGCACACACGTCATCTACGGTCCCAGGTTCAGGAATGTATACGAAAGACCCAACTGAATGCTTTCAGAAATGAGACATAAACATTTTGGGTCAAGTATTTAGAGTGGGAATGAATTAAAATGTCCTTTGTCCCAAAATGATTCAGCTAGACTAATTATTCCTTTTAAAACTGATATCTGTGGACAGTGTCATATTGATTCAGCTAGACTAATTCCTTTTAAATTGATATCTGGGATCTGTCAAAATATAACGAAGCATTTAAACAATAATTTGGATGATTCCCCTCCCCACCCCCCACCCCCACCCACCACAGCCTTTGTGTCCAAATCCTATTTCTCTATCTTGTTCTATGTGATAGTTGACTTATGTTTAATCTCAACCAGGAACATTGATAAAGCCAAAAACACCTTGAGATAACCGGACACTGGTTGTTATAGAGTTAGTTGGGATGCTTTTACTTTGACCTATTATTAGTATATTCTATAAATACATTTCTTAGTAAAAGAAATGTTGACATGCTTCTCAAGGTCATCTCTTGTTTAATGAAATACAGGCAAACCAACCTGCAATTAAGTTGTTTTCAATCTCAAAAGGACACATTAGCAATACATCAATCAGTGTATGGAACTGCTATATCCATTTCTTTAATCATCAAACAAATGATGGTAAAATATAACAGATTACCACAAAATAACATTACACCAAAAACAGGAGACCAGCAGATGACCTGAGACCCCAAGATGGATGACCTGAGACCACCAGATGGATGACCTGAGACCACCAGATGACCTGACACCACCAGATAACCTGAGACCACCAGATGACCTGATACCACCAGGTGAACTGAGACCACCAGATGACCTGAGACCACCAGATGACCTGAGAGCACCAGATGACCTGAGACCACCAGTGACCTGAGACCCCCAGATGGATGACCTGAGACCAACAGATGAATGACCTGAGACCAACAGATGAATGACCTGAGATCACCAGATGACCTGACACCACCAGATGACCTGACACCACCAGATGACCTGAGACCACCAGATGGATGACCTAAGAGCACCAGATGGATGACCTTACACCACCAGGTGACCTGACACCACCAGATGACCTGAGACCAACTGATGGATGACTGAGAACACCAGATGACCTAACACCACCAGGTGACCTGAGACCACCAGATGACATTACACATGGAAATGAACTTACCCGTGATGCCAATCTGTAGGGCAGCTGATAATCTCTGAGTTGAAACAAATCTTCAGCCAAATCTCGTACTCCACTGAGACTGTACTCTGTAACAAACAAAAGTCAATGTGTGAATAAACAGTCAATGTATGAATCAACAGTCAATGTGTGAATCAACAGTCAATGTGTGAATCAACAGTCAATGTAACAATAAACAGTCAATGTAACAATAAACAGTCAATGTAACAATCAACAGTCAATGAAACAATCAACAGTCAATGAAACAATCAACAGTCAATGAAACAATCAACAGTCAATGAAACAATCAACAGTCAATGAAACAATCAACAGTCAATGTAACAATCAACAGTCAATGAAACAATCAACAGTCAATGAAACAATCAACAGTCAATGAAATAATCAACAGTCAATGAAACAATCAACAGTCAATGAAACAATCAACAGTCAATGAAACAATCAACAGTCAATGAAACAATCAACAGTCAATGAAACAATTAACAGTCAATGAAACAATCAACAGTCAATGAAACAATCAACAGTCAATGAAACAATCAACAGTCAATGAAACAATCAACAGTCAATGAAACAATCAACAGTCAATGAAACAATCAACAGTCAATGAAACAATCAACAGTCAATGAAACAATCAACAGTCAATGAAACAATCAACAGTCAATGTAACAATCAACAGTCAATGAAACAATAACAATCAACAGTCAATGTTCCCTATTGCTTCTACAAGTTTATAAAAACAGGCAAAACCCACAAACCGTTTACAAGCAAAAAGAAACAAGTAACCATACAAACCGTCTTCAACAGCGGTTCTCAACCTCTGGGTCACGACCCCAAAGGGGTCACGCGACCCTTTCCCAGGTTTCGCCTAGGACCATCTGAAAACCCATATACTCTACAGTTATGAAGTAGAAACAAAAATCATTTTGTTGCTGGGGGTCGCCATAACACGAGGAACTGTATTAAGGGGTCACGGCATGAATAAAGTTGAGAACCACTAGTCTACAAGCTTAGAGAAACAGGTACCACACCCCCCCACCCCACCCTCAAGGCCTGGTTGAGTAAACTTTCTTCTTCCAGTTGAATAGCTACAGGCTGCCTAGATCCAGTGGGCAGATAGCTAGTGTTGGAGACTACAACACCAAGGAGATAGCTAGTGTTGGAGACTACACACCAAGACAGGCTGCCTAGATCCAGTGGGCAGATAGCTAGTGTTGGAGACTACAACACCAAGACAGGCTGCCTAGATCCAGTGGGCAGATAGCTAGTGTTGGAGACTACAACACCAAGACAGGCTGCCTAGATCCAGTGGGCAGATAGCTAGTGTTGGAGACTACAACACCAAGACAGGCTGCCTAGATCCAGTGGACAGATAGCTAGTGTTAGAGACTACACACCAAGACAGGCTGCCTAGATCCAGTGGGCAGATAGCTAGTGTTGGAGACTACACACCAAGACTAAGTCTTTATTCTAAAGTTGAACAGTTAGGTGGCACAGATTATATATAATTACTGAAATGGGGGGGGGGGGCCATCATGAGACACGTTCATAGTTTTCTACCATTCAAAATAATTCTTTCAAATACTTAAAATTGTATTCACAAAGAAGTGAAGAACTTGCCCCTGACACAGTGTTATCATTGATGGCATAACATTCATTATCATAGATTGCATGCACTCGATATTGAAGGAATATTTGTTCAGTGTTCCCCAAGCTGAAACTCATTCGTGAAATTATTAAAATACTGTACATTCAATAGACCATAAAAGTACCTTCAAATTACCAAAATACCTTCAAATTACCACCAAAATAACTTTCAAACACCTACAAAGTATCATCAAATTACCACCAAATTACCTTAAACATACCACCAAAGTACCTTAAAAATACCATCAAGGTACCTTAAAAATATAATCAAAGTACCTTCAAAATACCAGCAATCAACAATAAATTTAACAAACAAAATAATGACATCATGAGTGAGCCAGTAAGACAGTGACATGATACCCACACAGTATACAAACCCTTGAAATCGCCCACAATAACTCGTCGGGTTCTGTAGAGATTTTCGAAAACGTTTTGTTGCAAATAAATCACGTTTTTAAAATGCGGGGGATCGAAAGCTTCCTTGAGAACAGAAATCCCGTTACGGCGTGAAGGAGGACGTGTTGACTGGTTTCTACTTGTTGACGTGTACACGCTGGTACGTTTTGATGCTAGGCTCTCACAGCGTACAACTTCTAGGTTTATCCTCCTTCAATGAATGCACAATTCGGTGCAATGAGAAGAAGAAAAGCTCGGGAGCTGCGGGCACAGAGAGTTGATCTGAAGTCACTCAGAACTAATTCCTTCCAACGAAAGTAACAACGAAAAAACACCATTTTTTTCTCTCTGGCTTCCGTGGGCGATTTTTGTGCATGATCATAGAGTACATTCTGTCTGAGCCAAGGGACCGACTGAAACCCCAGCGCCTGTGAATGGGGTGAATGCTGGGTGAAGTAAGGGGGGGGGGGTTAAATGCCAGGTGGGGAGTTATCGGCCGGTGCCAGAGATCTGACT
This sequence comes from Omphiscola glabra, assembly GCA_964017045.1. Taxonomy (NCBI): domain Eukaryota; kingdom Metazoa; phylum Mollusca; class Gastropoda; family Lymnaeidae; genus Omphiscola; species Omphiscola glabra. The sequence continues at coordinate 3,728,257 of OZ024794.1, read as the reverse complement.
GGAAGGTGGGGCGAGGAGGGTATCCTGGTAAGGTGAAAGGTGCTGGTGTGTACAGCCAGCTCACTCAAAACCACTGTGTGCAGCTAACTCACCACCATTGTGTACAGCTAGTCATTTTGTACAGGTAGCTCACCACCGTTGTGTACAGCTAACCAATGTGTGCAGCTAACTCACCATCATTGTGCACAGCTAACTCATCACTGTGAGTACATCAAACTCACTCAACACAACTGTGTGTACATCAAACTCACTCAACAATATTGTGTGTACATCTAACTCACTCAACCTCACTGTGTGTACATGTAACTCACACAGCACCACTGTGTGCAGCTAGCTCACTCAACACCACAGTGTACAGCTAGTTCACTCATCACCTTGTGTACAACAAACTCACTCATCACCAATGTGTACAGCTAGCTCACTCAACACCACTGTGTACAGCTAGCTCACTCAACACTATTGTGTACAGCTAGCTCACTCAACACCCATGTGTACGGCTAACTCACTCAACACCACTGTGTCCAGCTAGCTCACTCAACACCACTGTGTACAGCAACATCTAGCTCACTCAACACCACTGTGAGCAGCTAACTCACTCATCACCCTGTGTACAGCAAACTCACTCATCACCAATGTATGCAGCTAGCTCACTCAACACCACTGTGTACAGCTAGCTCACTCAACACCACTGTGTACAGCTAGCTCACTCATCACCCTGTGTACAGCTAATTCACTCAACACCCCTGTGTACAGCTAGCTCACTCAACACTACTGTGTACAGCTAGCTCACTCAACACCACTGTGTACAGCTAGCTCACTCAACACTACTGTGTACAGCTAATTCACTCATCACCGCTGTGTACAGCTAGCTCACTCAACACCACTGTGTACAGCTAATTCACTCAACACCACTGTGTACAGCTAGCTCACTCAACACTACTGTGTACAACTAGCTCACTCAACACCACTGTGTACAGCTAATTCACTCATCACCACTGTGTACAACTAGCTCACTCAACACCACTGTGTACAGCTAGCTCACTCAACACTCATGTGTACAACTAGCTCACTCAACACCACTGTGTACAGCTAACTCACTCAACACCACTGTGTACAGCTAATTCACTCATCACCACTGTGTACAACTAACTCACCTATCACCACTGAAACACTAATCATATTTATAATCTTGTATCATTGACATTGGGTGAAAAAGTTCAAAGTTCAATGCCATCAAGTTCACAAGTTTAGTTCAGTAGAATTTGATGACATTTCTACGTTAGTAATCTAGTTTATCTTTACATTTCTATCAACAATCTTGTACGAGGTGAGATCTATTTCAAATTTATATTTCAGTAATATTTATTAATATTATTATTAATATTATCCCTAGCAAGGGAAGTAACTCACTTATTATGGCAGCACTGCCACTTCTATAAAAATGTTTTATGAGCTACAAATATTGAAGTTCCCCTAGAATGGTTATGTGCAGAGTCAGGCTATGCAGAATGTTTCATGCCACTTTATATTGTAACAAACTATTTCTAATAATCAGCTGGCTTTGCGATCTTTCTTTTTTTCTTTAAACTTTGCTCAGGCTCACGCTGTCTGAGGCAGGCTGTCATTTACTCCACGTTTCTAGCTCCTCCTGGCCAACTGAGTTGGAAAACTGTTTGTGGTGGCCAGGTATGCTGACAGCGACCAAATGTTGTAGAATTTAAACCATTTGTTAGGAATTCCTCTCCCACAATTAAGAATTTTAATGGCTTCTAAAAACAATATATTATTATGATAATTGTGTTCATTTGATCCTAGTTTTATTTATTTATATCATTATTTCTTATATTTTTGTTAAACATCTGATTTATTTCAATTTTTATGAAATTGAATATCGTATCAGTTTAATTATAATTTTATTTGTTTAAAGTCAGAAACAAAAAGTACATTGAAATGAATTTATTGATCTTGTCTTTAAATCAGAGTTATTATTTTCATTTAAAAATATTTTGAAATTTGATTTATCATTGAAAAATTCAGTGGAATTATTGTTCTTCTAAAGTGGCCCATAACTCTACATCCAAGTAAGTAACCAACACTGGCAAAAAGTAATAATTAAAGTTTACAGAAAGCTATGCATGATAATGAATGCCATATAAAGCAGAGTTGTATAAGATATGTCAGCAGTTACTTATCTTTTATTAAATTTGTTTACTGAGTCTATTATTTTGTCATGGCAGAGAGTGTTACAGTGCCATGGCAGTGAGTGCTATTGGATCATGGCAGTGAGTGTTACTGTGTCATGGCAGTGAGTGTTACTGTGTCATGTCAGAAAGATAATTAATGACTGTTTCCTCATTGTACTAGCAACTTCTCTACATAAAATTTGTTAGTTATGATGTGTGGCCTGATACAGTTAATCAAATTAAGTTTCATATTTTCTTTACTACTTATACACTATTATAAAGATTAATGATCAGCTTATGTGAACAAATCCTAATAATATTTCCCAAACTAAAAATCATTGAAACAGGAGTAAAGTTAGCAAAAATTTGAAACATAAATTTGTTGAAATGACTCTAACCAATCACAGTGAACAAGCACAGTCAGCAACTTGTGGACCCCCCCTTCCCCCTTCTCCAATCACAGAGAACAAGCACAGTCAGCAACTGGTGACTCCCCCCTCTCAAATCACAGTGAACAAGCACAGTCAGCAACTGGTGGGACGACCCCCCCCCCTCTCCAATCACAGTGAACAAGCACAGTCAGCAACTGGTGGGACGACCCCCCCCTCTCCAATCACAGTGAACAAGCACAGTCAGCAACTGGTGGGACGACCCACCACCACCAAAAAAAAGAAGTCACATTGAAAAAGCACATTGAGCAACTTGTGCTCTGACTGTGTTGTCAGGCCAAGTTGTCTTCTGCCTTTGAGTCAAGTTTTTTGTAACTTTGTAATAACCTTCTCCACAAGAATAGCTGCCACCCTTGGCTGAGGAGCCTATAAAGACTCACCTGGAAAATTGAAATGAGTCAAATACTATATTCTTTCTAAGAAGACTCACCTAGAACACTGTAGGGATTGTGAAGTTTGGTCAAGCTATCCTCTGCTGTGGCTGGGGGCCTGAGTGACATCGGCCCAACAGGCGACTTCTGTGTGTTAGGGCCCCCATCCCCATCAGACACACCCCCATCACCACTTTCATCAAAACTGCCCGTGTCTCTGCTCTGCCTGCCATCATCACAGCCCCCATCAGAGGCCGGCAGAGAAGAAGTACGTAGGAAAGAGTGGATGGTGTTACAATTGATGATCTGTTGATGCAGTATTCTGTCCAGTGTCAGCTCCATCTCCTGGTCCATGGGGAGACTGGGCATGGATCTGGACGAGCCTGGGGTAAGGAGGAAAGAAATAGGACATTTTTGGACTGAGTCTTATATCTTTTCATTAGAACTATTTGACCACATTTTATAGGTCCCAAATAGTTGGGATTGCTTTTTTGTTCATTATAAATTTTTTGACTATATTTTGTAGGTCCCAAATAGTAGACTCGATTTGATGTGTTACAAATATTTGAAACACACGATTTTAACGTATGTAAGAAATGGTCTGAGATTTGTCAGTTCAGAATAAAGTAATTTAAACAAATGTCTAGTTTAGTCCATTAGCCAATCTGTTTCTTCATTAAATAACTTTTCATTCTGCACTGACTTCCCATAACTGTCCTCAAAACTATGTCTGAAATAAATATAATCTAAAATAGAAGGATTACATAGTAAACTAGGATACTAGCAAGTAGTATCAACTCCAATATAAAACTATGGGATGTATCTTCAAAACTGTAATTAGAGAGCTAATCCCTTTTTTACAATGCATGGATTTAATTGGAAAACAGTGAAGAAAAATGTCAACAAAAATCAATATCTGTTTAACATAATTCAGGTCATGACATGACGCAGTCTTGTTGACTTCTCTCATTGACATAATACCCTGTGAACTGTGCTGGTCTTGTCATGACAGTGACATCAACATTGACTTTATGTTATTGTGATGTCATTTTCGTTCAACTACTTTCTCTTTTGGCAGGTGGCGAGAGGCAGTTGTCAGAGAGACAATTGTCAGATAGGCAGTGTCAGAGAGGTAGTAGAAATGGGAAGTTGTTTGAGAGGCAATTGTCAAATGGGAAGTTGACAAAGAGGAAATTGACAGAGAAGCAGTTGCCAGAGAGGCAGTTGTCAGAGTGGCAGTTGTCAGAGTGACAGTTGTCAGAGTGACAGTTGTCAGAGTGGCAGTTGTCACAGTGGCAGTTGTCAGAGTGACAGTTGTCAGGGAGGGTGTGGACAGTTGTTAGAGAGGCAGTTGTCAGGGGGCATGAGCGTGAATGGAGGATCAGAGAAGATAATATCTACACAAATAGATCAACAGTTCTACATTTTGTGTAGACAAAACTTGATTTGGAAAATCAAAGGATAATAAGAAAACTAACAAATATTTTAACATGAGCCAATCAACTAATATTTTAACATGAGCCAATCAACTAATATTTTAACATGAGCCAATCAACTAATATTTTAACATGAGCAAATCAACTAATATTTTAACAAAAGCCAATCAACAAATATTTTAAAATGAGCCAAGCAACTCATATTTTAACATGAGCCAATCAACAAATATTTTAACATGAGCCAATCAACTAATATTTTAACCTGAGCCAATCAACTAATATTTTAACATGAGCCAATCAACTAATATTATAACATCAGCCAATCAGCTAATATATTTAGATGAGCCAATCAAGTAATATTTAACACGAACCAATCAACTCATATTTTTACATGAGCCAATCAGCCATAATTTAACATGAGCCAATCAACAAATATTTTAACATTAGCCAATGCAGTAATATTTTAACATGAGCCAATCAACTAATATTTTAAAATGAGCCAATCAACTAATATTATAACATCAGTCAATCAGCTAATATATTTACATGAGCCAATCAAGTAAGATTTTAACACGAGCCAATCAACTAATATTTTTACATGAGCCAATCAGCTAATAATTTAACATGAGCCAATCAACAAATATTTTAATATGAGCCAATCAGCTACTAATTTAACAACAGCCAATTCAGCAAATAATATAATAAAAACTGATCAAATAATATTTGACCTGCTCTCTCTGATAGGATTCAATTAGCTCAGGCCATGAATTGCTTCGTGACCTTATTCAAGTCTTATTCTCTTCCTGCACCAAGGTAAGTAGATTTGCTTTTATTCAAGCCAATGCGAGTGATTAAACAGTATGATCGATGAATGTAACCATCTGTTTCATTAGATACTGAATAATATACCTATAACTTATTTCTTATTCTCCTTTTAAACCCGATAACTGAAGGTAGGAACTCATCAATCAGAAATATGTCACAGTATCTAAACAAATGCATTGTCATTTATTTACATGAAAAGCCCTTTAAATATCCCTTAAATATGACTTACCTGACATTATCTTGACAAAACTTAACCAAAGCTGCCAAGTTAATAAATACTGTTAAAAGTAATAGACCGATCCTAGGTGTGCTTGGCACACACACCTGCCCCAACACACCTGCCCCAACGTACCTGCCCTTACACATCTGCCCCAACACACTACCTGCCAACTAGAACGTGACCATAAAGTTATGATGGGACCAGTTTTTGTTAAAGGACCAGTATTATTACACGCAACCCGGTAACAGTTCCTTTCCATATGTTTAACTTTATATTCGAATGTTCATCCTACCAGAAACATCATGCGATCCTGCCATAATAGAGGACACAGTCAAAACAACATGTGCTGTTTAGTTCAAGGGCATTTTACATTATGTAGTAACTTCTCATTAACAAATTCTACCTTAACAACTTCTACCTTACCTACTTCTACAGTAACAACTTCTACCTTTAGCTTTACCCTGAAATTTTTTTTTTTTAAACATCCCAAATGGGCATGTATTTTGAATCCCAATGTTATAGCATGTGATCCCAATGTTATAGCATGTGATCCCAATGTTATAGCATGTGATCCCAATGTTATAGCATGTGATCCCAATGTTATAGCATGTGTGTGGACATAATTTTACTTCAACATAGAATTGAGGCGTCCACCACTAGTCTCTCAAATTTTTTTTGCTTTGATATTGACGTCACAGATTAATGTGTAGTTTGTTTAAGTTCTAATTTGTTCTAAAGAATGCCATCAGGTGATGCAATTTCCAGAATTTCTTTCCTGGAGGGTTCCAAATCACCTCCTATCAATAAGCCAGAAGCCTTCCCAACTAGAAGAGATTTTTGCTTATTTTCCAAGACATTTTGTTAATTTTTTTTGATGTTACTTAATATAGTTTTTATTTCTTGCTATTTGAATTTTATTTTTAGAAACTTAATAGTATAATAAATTTTGAATGTTGTTCATATCACCATCTTCAGTCTTGTTTTTCTTTGTTTACTGCTTTTTAGTGCTTTGCAACGCAATGTTCAAAAAGCGAGCCAAATCTTAATCGCATTAAATTTGCAAAAACATATAACGGTACATAACATCCAACAAAAGGCATATATATATGTATATCCTAACAAAGGGCATGTCTTTGTATATCCCAAATAAATGCCCTCTTACACTTACTCACAGCTAAACATTTTTCTACAAGTCAGGCTCCCACACAGCGTGTTTGAACCTACTGAGTGTTTGAGCTTACAGCATGACACCCACACCCGTAGGAGAGGACAGCACATTAATAGGGATTATGGTTTGCCTCTAGCATTAGCTTATGTGCATCCAGTGTGTGCATCCAGTGTGTGCATCCAGTGTGTGCATCCAGTGTGAGCATCCGGTGTGTGCATCAGGTGTGAGAATCCGGTGTGTGCATCCAGTGTGAGCATCAAGTGTGTGCATCAAGTGAGTGCATCCAGTGTGTGCATCCAGTGTGAGCATCCAGTGTGTGCATCAGTGTGTGCATCAGTGTGAGCATCCAGTGTGTGCATCCGGTGTGTGCATCTAGTGTATGCATCAAGTGTGTGCAACAAGTTTGTGCATTCACTGTGTGCATCCAGTGTGGGCATCCAGTGTTTTCATCCAGTCCACAAATCGATATTTTCATTTATATGGGTGTCAAAATTTTTTCCTAACTACGTTAAGTTCATATAGAGAACTATTGTTAAGAGCAAGTGTTTGGGCTCTCTAGGTAATGGAAGTTGTAACAGATGGCACGGCTTTTGTAAACAATGAGGCTTACCTGTCTGAAGCAATGCTGGAGCTTTGGGCCAGTCACTCTCATACCTCGGGGGCAAGAATCCCCTTTGAACTCTCATCATTTCTTCAGTTTCTTTCAGGAAATTCAATTCATTTTCTGGAAAGAAATAATTATACACTTTTCAAGACTGACAAATTGAAATAAGAGAACTTATGAAATGTAATAATGACATTGGTGTATTCTTATATTGTATGTTGCCGATAAGTTAGCACATATTTGCCAACTGTGCTCAATCTACTGTCACATGAAACACGTATAAGACATTCGAAATCTCAATAGCTATCTTGGAGAGAACGTCACAGAACAAGATCAAAGCAGTAATAGCTGGCATTGTATGCCTGTCAGAGTATTATGTCAGTGTATGGTTGGCATTGAATGCCTGTCAGAGTATTCTGTCAGTGTATGGCTGGCATTGTATGCCTGTCAGAGTATTCTGTCAGTGTATGGCTGGCATTGTATGCCTGTCAGAGTATTCTGTCAGTGTATGGCTGGCATTGTATGCCTGTCAGAGTATTCTGTCAGTGTATGGCTGGCATTGAATAGTGTTCTGTCAGTGTAAGGCTGTCAGTGTCTGCCTGTCAGAGTATTCTGTCAGTGTATGGCTGTCAGTGTATGCCTATCAGTGTATGGCTGTCAGTGTATGCCTGGCAGTGTATCCATATCAGTGTATGCCTGGCAGTGTATCCATATCAGTGTGTGTCTTGCAGTGTATCCATATCAGTGTGTGTCTTGCAGTGTATCCATATCAGTGTGTGTCTTGCAGTGTATCCATATCAGTGTGTGTCTTGCTGTGTATCCATATCAGTGTGTCTTGCAGTGTATTCATATCATTGCATGCCTGGCAGTGTATGCCTGGCAGTGTATCCATATCAGTGTATGGTTGGCAGTGTATGGTTGTCAGTGTATGCCTTGCATGCTAATGTCAATGTATGTATGTCAACGAGAGTTGACAACTTAAATAAAATATTGAATGCTTTTTGGCGACAAAATTGTTCATTATTTCATTACTTGATTTAACAATGTCCAATTTTATTGAATACGATATGTTTGGAGATTGATCAAGTGAATGAAATTGTGCTGTAAACACTGGTGATATCAATACATATCAAACAGGGTTGGGGAAACCTTGAACGAAAAAACACACACACAAACTTAACGTATCGGCAAAAAGCCTTTGTCGGTAAACAAAAACTCCACAAAGGGTAAAAAACACCTGAGAAAACTTGAACGTATAAAGCATGCCATGAATCTCTTAAATATATATATCGCTTCTGGTGTGTCCTGCCTCCTTTTCACAACCGGCCCTCCCCTTACTCAACATGTTTTATATTAATAGTAGTGATTGGGCAAATAATGTGTCACGCAGCGAGCTTCATGCGTGACGGTTGAACTCGGTGTCCAGACCTGTAGGAATGTCTGTATGACTATTGTTTATAAAGGCCGGCAGGTGGGGTGTAGGACTGTTTGCAGGCCTACTGTTTATAGAAAATAAGAGGTCTTTTGTGTAACACGTAGACTCACCGGGTATTTTCTCAAAATACCCGGACACCGGGTATTTTCTCAAAATACCCGGACACGGTGTAAATACTGCACCTGATTAAGCCTTGGTATTAGATAGTTTCCAGGAGAAACGTCTTCACAGTCAAAACATCTTCACAGTCAAAACATCTTCACTGTCAAAACATCTTCACAGTCTAAACATCTTCAGTCAAAACATCTTCACTGTCAAAACATCTTCACGGTCAAAACATCTTCACGGTCAAAACATCTTCACGGTCAAAACATCTTCAGTTAAAACATCTTCACAGTCAAAACATCTTCACAGTCAAAACATCTTCACAGTCAAAACATCTTCACAGTCAAAACATCTTCACACATCTGCACAGTCAAAACATCTTCACAGTCAAAATATCTGCACAGTCAAAACATCTTCACGGTCAAAACTTCTTCTCTGTCAAAACAAGCATCTTCACAGTCTAAACATCTTCAGTCAAAACATCTTCAAAGTCAAAACATCTTCACAGTCAAAACATCTTCACAGTCAAAACAAGCATCTTCAGTCTAAACATCTTCACAGTCAAAACATCTTCACAGTCAAAATATCTTCACGGTCAAAACATCTTCACAGTCAAAACATCTTCACAGTCAAAACATCTTCACAGTCAAAACATCTTCACAGTCAAAGTCTTGCCGCGGGGAGTAACAAAAACGAACTCATAAAAGCTGTTGAGAATAAGGCCTTCCCTATAGTAGAACGTATCTCAGTCTCTCTATAGTAGAACTTATCTCTGTCTCTCTATAGTAGAACTTATCTATGTCTCTCTATAGTAGAACTTATCTCTGTCTCTCTATAGTAGAACTTATTTCTGTCTCTCTATAGTAACACTTATCTCTGTCTCTCGGCTACCTCTATAATAGAACGCATCTTTGTCTGTCTGCTATACCTATAATAGAGATGATCTCTGTCTGCTATCACTATAATAGAGATGATCTCTGTCGGCTATCGCTCTAATAGAGATGATCTCTGTCTGCTATCACTATAATAGAGATGATCTCTGTCTGCTATCACTATAATAGAGATGATCTCTGTCTCTCGGCTATCCTTTTAATATAACTCATTTCCGCCTGTGTCTAATAGAGTTGGTCATTGTCAACACTCGAATTAGGTCAATAGTTCTTGACGCGACGAGAAACATAACAAGACTTCCATTGCGTACATGTTTTCCCTCTCTAGAATTGTTCGAACCTTTAGATAGCTCGCAGACCAGCACGTCTACGGCACTAGTGAGTACACGGCACTAGTGAATACACGGCAATAATGTGTACACGGCACTGGTGAGTACACGGCACTGGTGAGTACTGGACATCAACGATTATTTGACTGTCACCACATTAACTGTTTGTTTTTTGTTTTTGTTCTTCTGTACAAAGAAAAAGATGGGAAGATAACATCAAAGAGTGGACGGGATTAAAACTAGGCGATGCTGTACGTAGTGCAGAAGACAGAGAGGAATGGAGAAGGAAAGTATTATGTCATCTGTGGCGCCCCAACGGTCCAAGGACTAAGGGGCATGTTGATGATGATATTAACTGTCCCTCATTGACTGTCCAACACTGTCCCTCATTGACTGTCCAACACTGTCCCTCATTGACTGTCCAACACTGTCCCTCATTGACTGTCCAACACTGTCCCTCATTGACTGTCCAACACTGTCCCTTATTGAATGTCCAACTTTAAGTGTCCCTCGTTGACTGTCCAACACTGTCCCTCATTGACTGTCCAACATTAAGTGTCCCTCATTGACTGTCCAACACTGTCCCTCATTGACTGTCCAACACTGTCCCTCATTGACTATCCAACATAAAGTGTCCCTCATTGACTGTCCAACACTGTCCCTCATTGACTGTCCAACATTAAGTGTCCCTCATTGACTGTCCAACACTGTACCTTATTGACTGTCCAACATTAAGTGTCCCTCATTGACTGTCCAACACTGTCCCTCATTGACTGTCCAACATTAAGTGTCCCTCATTGACTGTCCAACACTGTCCCTCATTGACTATCCAACATAAAGTGTCCCTCATTGACTGTCCAACACTGTCCCTCATTGACTGTCCAACACTGTCCCTCATTGACTATCCAACATAAAGTGTCCCTCATTGACTGTCCAACACTGCCCCTCATTACAACCATCTACCCCAGCATTACAACCATCTATCCCAACTGTACAACCATCTACCCCAGCATTACAACCATCTAACCCAACATTACAACCATTTACCTCAACATTACAACCAACTATCCCAACATTGTAACGTACCACGATTTCCAAGACAAGATAAAAATACAAAAAGACTAGGGCACTCTTTCTTGTCCTGGTTATTAACACGTGGCAGAACTGAACCATAAGCCGAAGACAGCCATGAAACGTGGACTGAATTGTTATGGTTGTAATCAAGTGAAATCTCAGCACCAAAAAGAGATTATTGTGGCATTTTACTCTTGACTTCAACCATTCCTTTACTTGGATTGAAGAATTATTTTAGATGACATTAACCTTCCTTTAATTTTATCAACACCCCCATCTACTTTTAACAACACCATACTTACCTTCAAGAACACCCCATCCAGCTTTAACAACAACCTATTTACCTTCAACAACACACCATCTACCTTCAAAAACACCATAATATATTCAATATAACGTGTTCACTAACTCGCCCTCCATATAACGTGTTGACTAACTCAACCTCCATATAACGTGTTGACTAACTCAACCTCCATATAACGTTTTCACTTACTCAACCTCCATATAACGTGTTGATTAACTCAACCTCCATATAACGCGTTGACTAACTCAACCTCCATATAACGTGTTGACTAACTCAACCTCCATATAACGTGTTCACTAACTCACCCTCCATATAACGTATTCACTAACTCACCCTCCATATAACGTATTCACTAACTCACCCTCCATATAACGTATTCACTAACTCACCCTCCATATAACTTGTTCACTAACTCACCCTACATATAACGTGTTCACTAACTCATCCTACATATAACTTGTTCACTAACTCACCCTCCATATTACGTGTTCACTAACTCACCCTCCATTTAAAGCATTCACTAACTCATCCTCCAAATTAATCGTTCACTAACTCACCCTCCACATAACGTGTTCACTAGCTCACCCTCCATAAAACCTGTTCACTAACTCACCCTCCATATAACGTGTTCATTAACTAACGCTCTCTCTGTATCACTAACTCTCTCTCTCTCTCCGTATAAAGTGTTCACTAACTCTCCATCTCTCTCTACTAAAGTGTCAACACGATAACATCTATTAACTAAAGGAGCAAAGAACTGCAGTTTTAATTCATTTAAAACAAAGAAAATGAAGGAATCCAATTAGGCATCCTCCATTTTGTTTCGTGCACGCCATCTCTTACCCCCAACCTATCTCAGTGCGGGGGAGGGGGGACGCACTGTTTATCAGGCAAGAATTCATTTGACTGGAATGAGGAAATCGATGGAAGGAGGGCGCGCATTGATGCCCCTCTCCACCACAAAATAAGAGTGGCAGGTGCGATGCCATATTATTCAATATCGTGTGCCCCTAACGACACGTGGACTGCTGCGACAGGCCTAACGACACGTGGACCGCTGCGACAGGCCTAACGACACGTGGACCGCTGCGACAGGCCTAACGACACGTGGACCGCTGCGACAGGCCTAACGACACGTGGACCGCTGCGACAGGCCTAACGACACGTGGACCGCTGTGACAGGCCTAACGACACGTGGACCGCTGCGACAGGCCTAACGACACGTGGACCGCTGTGACAGGCCTAACGACACGTGGACCGCTGCGACAGGCCTAACGACACGTGGACCGCTGTGACAGGCCTAACGAATGTGGACCGCTGCGACAGGCCTAACGACACGTGGACCGCTGTGACAGGCCTAACGACACGTGGACCGCTGTGACAGGCCTAACGACACGTGGACCGCTGCGACAGGTAAGCACACAACAGTTCCTACACGCCAGGGAGAGATGGCTTCATTAAATATTCATTCGCATGACGAGACTGACTGAATGTAGTGCGGGTGTATAAAAAAGTACTTACACAACATGACAGCTGAGAGTTTATTCAGCTTAAGAGAATAGATCATCTTTACAACTAGAGACAATAGATCATCTTTACAGCTAGAGACAAGAGATCAGCTTTACAGCTAGAGACAATAGATCAGCTTTACAGCAGAGTTTATCATGGAAGGGATTGCATAAATAGTGGCCGGGCGGCAATAACCCTAGCTACGCCACTGCAGCTTATAGTGGCCGGGCGGCAATAACTCTAGCTACGCCACTGCAGCTTATAGTGGCCGGGCGGCAATAACTCTAGCTACGCCACTGCAGCTTATAGTGGCCGGGCGGCAATAACTCTAGCTACGCCACTGCAGCTTATATCTCTGCATGCAACAGCGGTGACATGTGGGGTGTTGTTTAAGGTAGATGGGGTGTCGTTGAAGGCAGATGGGGTGTCGTTGAGGGTAGATGGGTTGTTGTTGAAAATAGATGAGATGTTGTTGAAGGTAGATGGGTTGTTGAAGGTAGATGGGTTGTTGTTGAAGGTAGATGGGTTGTTGTTGAAGGTAGATGGGTTGTTGTTGAAGGTAGATGGGGTGTTGTTGAAGGTAGATGGGTTGTAATTGAGGGCAGATGGGGTGTTGTTGAAGGGAGATGGGGTGTCGTTGAAGGGAGATGGGGTGTTGTTGAAGGGAGATGGGGTGTTGTTGAAGGTAGAGGGGTTGTTTATAAAATTAAGGGTGGGTTAATGTCATCTAAAAAAATTCTTTGCAATCCATATAAAGGAATGGTTGAAGTCAAGAGTCAAAGGCCACCATAAACCCAGTGAAACTCACGTCTATTGATTTTCATTCATCGTTTTTCCTTGGTCCTGACCTGGCAATGAACGGTCGTCCATGATGTTTGCACTGCTTTTATTAGGCTTGTCTAATGTGGACAACATGCTGTCAAGGCAGATGTCAGTGTCTATTAGGCTTGTCTACTGTGGACAACAGACTGTCAAGGCAGATCTCACAGTGTCTGTTATGCTTGTCTAATGTGGACAACAGACTGTCAAGGCAGATCTCGCAGTGTCTGTTATGCTTGTCTAATGTGGACAACAGACTGTCAAGGCAGATCTCGCAGTGTATGTTATGCTTGTCTAATGTGGACAACAGACTGTCAAGGCAGATCTCGCAGTGTCTGTTATGCTTGTCTAATGTGGACAACAGACTGTCAAGGCAGATCTCACAGTGTCTGTTATGCTTGTCTAATGTGGACAACAGACTGTCAAGGCAGATCTCGCAGTGTCTGTTATGCTTGTCTAATGTGGACAACAGACTGTCAGCGCAGATCTCACAGTGTCTGTTATGCTTGTCTAATGTGTACAACAGACTGTCAAGGCAGATCTCGCAGTGTCTGTTATGCTTGTCTAATGTGGACAACAGACTGTCAAGGCAGATCTCGCAGTGTCTGTTATGCTTGTCTAATGTGGACAACAGACTGTCAAGGCAGATCTCACAGTGTCTGTTATGCTTGTCTAATGTGGACAACAGACTGTCAAGGCAGATCTCGCAGTGTCTGTTATGCTTGTCTAATGTGGACAACAGACTGTCAAGGCAGATCTCGCAGTGTCAAGAATAATCACGGGGCGGTGATCAGTAATCACGTTAAATCTGGTCAGGTAGCATTTACTTGTGGAATGATGGAATCATTAACTCTTTTGCAAAGAAACGGCCTGGTGATAATGTGTAGACGACAACATGGGTGATGTGTAGCGATGACAACATGGGTGATGGTGTGTCCATGATAACAACATAGGTGATGATGTATAGATGACAACGTGGATGACAATGAGTAGGTGTTAACATGTGTCCATGATGACACCATGGGTGATGATGTGTACGTGATGACAAGATGGGTGATGTACAGGTATTTTCACAGCTGCTTCATAACTGTAGAGCATAAGTGCTTTCCGAGGGTCTTAGGTGACCCTGGGAAAGGGTCATTCGACCCAGAAAGGGGTCACGACCCACAGGTTGAGAACCGCTGATCTAAAATCTAAAATCCCGCACATCTTAGGATAATAAGGCTGACGCCAAAAAGTTCCAAATTAAGCTCTGAAACAATGAAATACTGACTCCTATCTATGTAAACAATTAAACACCGACTTCTATGTATGTCAACAATTAAACGATGGCTCTTATGTATGTCAATAAAACACTGACTTCTATGTATGTCAACAATTAAACACTGACTTCTATGTATGTCAACAATTAAACACTGACTTCTATGTATGTAAACAATTAAACACTGACTCCTATGTATGTCAACAATTAAACTCTGACTTCTATGTATATAAACAAATAAACTCTGACTTCTATGTATATAAACAAATAAACACTGACTTCTATGTATGTAAACAATTAAACAATGACTCTTATGTATGTCCATTAAACACAAACTTCTATGTATGTCAGCAATTAAACACCAACTTCGATGCTTCTATGTATGTAAAAAAGTAAACAATGGTTCTTATGTATGTCAATTTAACACTGACTCCTATGTATGTAAACTATTAAATACTGACTCCTATGTATGTAAACAATTAAATAATGACTCCTGTGTAGGTCAGTTAAACACTGGCTCCTATGTAAGTCAATTAAACACTGACTCCTATGTATGTAAACCATTAAGCACTGACTCCTATGTATGGTAAAACTTAAAATGACTATGTATTGACTGATTTTTATGGTCATTATGTGTCTAAAGATTTCTCTAGGATTATAAAGTAGGGAGAGTTATGCTTACCTACACTACTCTCCAATGTGGGAGAGTCAAGATATGACGTGAGGGAGCTTGTCCCGTTGCTATAGTTACGAAGCACTGCGTTATCCATTTCAACAATACCTTGATCAGTGGTTACCATGCCCTGAGTGTTGTACCTGGAACAGAAGAACAGCCTGAACTTAGAAGTGGAAACTAAATATAACGTACGTACAACTTAACACGAATGTATGTGATGACATGCGTGGTAGAGAGTGTCAATTGGGACATACGTGTATGACATGCGTGGTGGAGAGTGTCAATTGGGACATACGTGTATGGCATGCGTGGTGGAGAGTGTCAATTGGGACATACGTGTATGGCATACTTTTGTCATTATTATATGTATTGTCCTAAAGTGGAAATTTGTAATCAACTCCAAGAAAACGGTTATTCGGTATTGTGGAACCGATACAGTTGTGGCAAGTGTCTGATTGTGAAACTGATAGGTAGTTGTGCCTAGTGTATGATTACGAAATTGATACATAGTTGTGACTAGTGTGTGATTGTGAAACTGATAGACAGTTGTGCCTAGAATATGATTGTGGAACCGATACATAGTTGTGACTAGTGTGTGATTGTGAAGCCGATACATAGTTGTGACTAGTGTGTGATTATGATACTGATACATAGTTGTGACTAGTGTGTGATTGTGAAACTGATACATAGTTGTGACTAGTGTGTGATTGTGAAATCGGAAGGTTTCAGACACCCGTAGACTGTTTTATTTGATATCTAAGACAGACACACAATGGCTGTCATATTTGATATCTAAGACAGACAAACAATGGCTATCATATTTGATATCTAAGACAGACACAAAATGGCTATTGTTATGAGGGATGATGTGTTTTGTTACACGCATAGCCCGCCTTCCCCGTGCATGACCCCTCGTGAACTCTCGTGACCGCCTTTGAAGTGTGGCAAACAAAAACTTTCCCTTGTTTACAAAAAGCTTAGTTATTCAGAACCTTATAGAAGGATCTGGATAAAACGGGAAAGCAAAACAATGCATTAGACGGTTCTAGACATTAGTAGGAAATGCCTATAAAAAGGGCTGACCGATAGAGAGAGAGAGAGAGAGAGAGTTTTCCTTTCCTTTACCACGAGATGTGCTGTGTCATTATTTAATACTTTGTTGTGTGTAGATTTTTCTAATTCCTCGTACAATCTTGACTCATTGTATTTTATACTAACAGTACCGGTATCAGAAAATCTTTAAGTCAAGTTTATAATTTCAATCATATTTCTTTTGCTGTTATTATTTAATTGAAGTACACAAATTAAAAAGTTAGTAATTGTAATTAGCTCTGGCCTTGATTGTCGTTTTATTTGTTATTATTTTTAAACATTGGTATCGTCCTTTATTATGGACTGTTTCTAGAACGAGCCATACACTAACATTAAGAGATTAAATTCTCCATATATAACGGTCCGTAATAGCTATATTTGATATCTAAGACAGACACAAAATGGCTGTCATATTTGATATCTAAGACAGACACAAAATGGCTATCATATTTGATACCCAAGATAGTTAGACACCCAAAGACAATCTTATTTAATACTTAAGACAGTTCTAGGCCCTATGTTAGGGAGGCGAACCCCGCTTTACTAAATCTAAGAATGAGTAGACTAGATTTGTACCAACTACGAAGAGGTTATTGAAGGTAGTTCTAATAATGAGTAGACTAGATTTGTACCAACTGCGAAGAGGTTATTGAAGGTAGTACATTGCCAGACATTAGTTCTTTATTAAACTTAAGTCAACGAAACTTAAAGAGCATTTTAAAAGATTTCGCACAAAACTGAAATACAAGAAAAGTGTACCAAAGTTGCACAAAACTGAAATACAAGAAAAGTGAACAAAAGCTGCACAAAAATGAAATACAAGAAAAGTGAACCAAAGTTGCACAAAACTGAAATACAAGAAAAGTGAACCAAAGTTGCACAAAATTGAAATGCAAGAAAAGTGTACCAAAGTTGCACAAAACTGAAATACACGAAAAGTGAACTAAAGTTGCACAAAATTGAAATACAAGAAAAGTGAACCAAAGTTGCACAAAACTGAAATACAAGAAAGTGAACCAAAGTTGCAAAAAACTGAAATACAAGAAAAGTGAACAAAAGTTGCACATGTTTGCAAAGGGGACCAAATATCAAGCACTATTCAGATTCATGTTATGACGTATGTGTCCGTCTTTATGCATGCTTCTTTTTCATTAGACTTTATTTTGTAAGAAGTGAGATGTTTTACTAAATCATAATTCCATTTCCTAATTTCGAGGAGAGTAGCTCCTCATTTTTTAAACCTTTTTCCCCAATTCTATTTGAATATCCCCCCCCCCCCAAGGGCCCTAAAACTAAGAGGCTATTAAAGCAGCGTTAATGGCTATCCTTGTTTACCTTTTTTTGAAGTCCTGGTCCTTCCAACCCCCCCCCCCCCCCCCAATGCCTCGCCTAATCTGTATTTTATATTTTGATATTGAGATCCCAGCCTCCGGTTCACGATCAACTTTAACGGTAGCTGGGCGGTGAGACATTCAAATGTTAATGGGGGCACAGTGTGGTGAAGTGTGGGCAAACAGAGGAGTGTGGTGAAGTAAGGGTGAACAGACGAGTGAGGTGAAGTGTGCGCAAACAGACGAGTGAGGGGAAGTGTGCGCAAACAGAAGAGTGAGGTGAAGTGTGGGCAAACAGAGGAGTGAGGTGAAGTTTGGGCAAACAGATGAGTGGGGTGAAGTGTGGGAAAACAAAGGAGTGGGCTTTCCCGGAATCACTTCAAAGCTACTCAGCGGATACAGAGCTAAATTTCAATCATTTCAGTCCACTTACAATGGTTCAAATCAAATTACAATCGTTACGGGATATAGCTATAGTTAAGTCTAATTACTGTAGGTTCAGCATGCTGACTTAAGATAGTGGAACACGTTTCTGTGTAAGGCAACGGATAAGGATATTGACTTGAAACAACAGAACGGGTGACTGGCTTATTACAGTGGATTGGGATACTGTATTAAGGTGTTTCTCTATTGAGGATACAAATAGATGAGACCCTGACGTCAGTCCAACTTTCTAACTGAAATATATCGCATGGCAAAAATCTAAGGAGATACTTGAGTGATTCCAATGAACAATACCAAGGGGAAATATAGACTTGAGTGATTCCAATGAACAATATCAAGGGGAGATATAGACTTGAGTGATTCCACTGAACAATATCAAGGGGAGATATAGACTTGAGTGATTCCAATGAACAATATTAAGGGGAGATATAGACTTGAGTGATTCCAATGAACAATACCAATAAGAGATATTATTTTTTGAGATGATCGATTTAATGAAATAATCACGAACACAAATCCGTTAGAGAATATTACACCCACTTGTTCATCTATCAACATCAGATATATAGTTCAACCGTCCTGTTGATCGACAAATATATAAAAATCCGCATGATAATATAGCATAAAACACTAATTTCAATCCTAGTGTTGATCTATCGACACATTATACACATAGATTCATCCACATTTTGATCTATCAACACATTATACACATAGATTCATCCACATTTTGATCTAGCAACATCAGACAGTTCAATCCTCGTGTTCATCTGTCAGAATTGTATATTCAGCAATTTAACAATAAGATGTTCAACATTATTCACACCGTACTATTCACAAAATGTAACCAACATCAGTCGACTGTGTAACCAACATCAGTCGACTATGTAACCAACATCAGTCGACTATGTAACCAACATCAGTCGACTATGTAACCAACATCAGTCGACTGTGTAACCAACATCAGTCGACTGTGTAACCAACATCAGTCGACTGTGTAACCAACATCAGTCGACTGTGTAACCAACATCAGTCGACTGTGTAACCAACATCAGTCGACTGTGTAACCAACATCAGTCGACTGTGTAACCAACATCAGTCGACTGTGTAACCAACATCAGTCGACTGTGTAACCAACATCAGTCGACTGTGTAACCAACATCAGTCGACTGTGTAACCAACATCAGTCGACTGTGTAACCAACATCAGTCGACTGTGTAACCAACATCAGTCGACTATGTAACCAACATCAGTCGACTGTGTAACCAACATCAGCCCAACAATCCAATCCATGCTTGTGAATATCCCCGTGAACTGACTCCCAAAATCCAACCAACACAAGATCGATGCACGCCCTATCGCTTTAAGTCAATCATCAAAACTCGCCTTGGGGAAGGAAACAACTAGTGAAAGCCCAACAGAAGCGCACAGACGTCTGACTCGACACATAGTTGGTCCCCTAACGACGCCAGTTAAATAGGGCTAAAATTAGAAGCCCAATCACATTTAGCTGAGATTGATCCCACGTCTGCATCTGCATGTGCCTCGCTTAACAATCGATGTACACAAACCATACAATAGTGGTTCTCAAATAGAACAAACTCGTGCCAGCGAGACATATTTAATATCATATATGGTTAAGAAGGTATAGATGTGAATTCAGTTAAGTAGATCTCGATATGAGTTCAGTTAAGTAGATCTAGATGTGAGTTCAGATAAGTAGATCTAGATTTCAATGTTATTTTGTAGATCTAGCTGTTAATATAGAGTAAGAAGAACTAAAACATAAGAACCGCTGGCCAGTCACAACAGGTCAGTACTAGGGCGACTGATTTAGGATTTATCATCCGTGGGAACTAATTTCTTTCGGTGGACAATTAGAGTAGGCTCCACACATTTCTGGACATACTATATTTAACCTTCAAATCGTGCAACAGTTGGGAGACAAGGGTTTTCTGGCGTTTTCAGGAAGTGAGATATAGTGATATATGACATACTGACATGTACGCCATATGAATTTAACTGTTATTCACATGTACGCTAAATAAGATTAACTCTAATATATTGACATGTCCACTGAATGAGATTATATTTTATAATGACATGTACACTGAATGAGATTATCTGATATATTGACATGTACACTAAGTGAGATTATCTGTAATACTGACATGTACACTGAATGAGATTATCTGATATATTGACATGTACACTAAGTGGGGTTATCAGTAATACTGCCATGTACACTGAATGAGATTATCTGATATATTGACAAGTCCACTAAAAATACAACGAAGCAGATGATACTGTTTCCTGGCAAAACTTTATGGATATAGTCAAATCTCAATTTCCGTTTTGTATTTAACGAATCAACGTTAAGTTCTTCCCCCCCCCACCCCCCCCCCCCCCCCCACGACCCTCGGCTAGCAGCTAAGGTGTTATTATTATTCTCTATTCCATCTTCCCACTTAACAAAAAAAATGAATGATGGATAGCCGTAAATATTTGCCAGAGAAATTATGGAAAGAGTCGGTCAGTGCTGTGTTATTTGTTGGTGGAATAACATAGCGTAATTGGCTGTGAAATGAGAGCATCAGAGCAGTGCGAGATTAATGGCAGATTGAAGCAGTTCGGCACTTAGATTGAACAAAACAAACGGTGTGAAAGAAGACGTCACAAAAGTTATTTAATCGGGTTGATTAATTTAAGATCAAAATAAAACTAATCTACAATTGAACCAAGTAAACTACGAGGTCATGTGCCAGCAGTTCACAGCTGGGCCGAAGATTCCTGAGTTACATCGCGAAGAATGGCCGATAAATGAACCATTCGGTGTCATTCCCTGTCTGTTTAGTTCAAACCGTAATGAACAGCCTCTGCAGAATGGAAGATAAATGAACCATTCGGTGTCATTCCCTGTCTGTTTAGTTCAAACCGTAATGAACAGCCTCTGCAGAATGGAAGATAGTTCCAACCTTTGTTTGTAGGACATGGTCCTGAAATTGTTGTCCCAGCCTGAGTTTGTAGGTCATAGTCCTGAAATTGTTGTCCCAGTCTGAGTTTTTAGGACATAGTCCTGAAATTGTTGTCCCAGCCTGAGTTTGTAGGACATAGTCCTGAAATTGTTGTCCCAGCCTGAGTTTGTAGGATATAGTCCTGAAATTGTTGTCCCAGCCTGAGTTTTTAGAATATAATACGAAAATTGATGTCTCAGTTTGAGTTTTAAGGATATAATACTAAAATTAATGACTCGATTAATATCCTAGAAGTTATCTTTTCAGATAGAGAATTTTCCATGGTGTCAGGTTCAGCTTTAATTGCCTTACAACAGCGGTTCTCAACCTGTGGGTCGCGACCCCTTTGAGGGTCGAATAACCCTTTCCAAGGGGTCGCCTAAGACCATCAGAAAACACATATGCTTTACAGTTGTAAAGTAGCAACGAAAATAATTTTGTGGCTGGGGGTCGCCACAACACCAGGAACTGTATTAAAGAGTCGCGGCATTAGAAAGGTTGAGAAACACTGCCTTACAAGCTATAGGGGTATCAAAGGTTCCCCATTTGAATAGTGGGTATCAAGTCGTCTTTCATCACCTATCAACTAGCTATCAAAGTAACCCTCATTGTCTAAAATGTGGAATCAAACACGTACGACTTTTGATAGCGTCAATTTGTTTACAAGAAGCATGTCGGCAACATTTTCTTTTGATTAATGTGAAATAAGATTGCAATGTTCTTAACAGCTGAGCCCGCTAGCAGCAATGGAAGTTGATAAAATAGGCTGGTGGTCTCAGCAGCAATGGGAGCTGATCAAATAGTCTGGTGGTCTCAGCAGCAATGGGAGTCGATAAAATAGTATGTTTGTCTCAGCAGCAATGGGAGCTGATCAAATTGTCTGGTGGTCTCAGCAGCAATGGGAGTTGATCAAATTGTCTGGTGGTCTCAGCAGCAATGGGAGCTGATCAAATAGTCTGGTGGTCTCAGCAGCAATGGGAGGTGATAAAATAGTCTGGTGGTCTCAGCAGCAATGGGAGTTGATCAAATAGTCTGGTGGTCTCAGCAGCAATGGGAGCTGATCAAATAGTCTGGTGGTCTCAGCAGCAATGGGAGTTGATCAAATAGTCTGGTGTTCTCAGCAGCAATGGGAGTTGATAAAATAGTCTGGTGGTCTCAGCAGCAATGGGAGTTGATAAAATAGTCTGGTGTTCTCAGCAGCAATGGGAGCTGATCAAATAGTCTGGAGGTCTCGACAGCATTGGAAGTTTATCAAATAGTCTGGTGGTCTCAGCAGCAATTGAAGCTGATCAAATAGTCTGGTGGTCTCAGCAGCAATGGGAGCTGATCAAATAGTCTGGTGGTCTCAGTAGCAATGGGCGTTGATCAAATAGTCTGGTGGTCTCAGCAGCAATGGGAATTGATCAAATAGTCTGGTGGTCTCAACAGCAATGGGAGCTGATCAAATAGTTTGGTGGTCTCAGCAGTAATGGGAGCTGATCAAATAGTCTGGTGGTCTCAGCAGCAATGGGAGCTGATCAAATAGTCTGGTGGTCTCAGCAGCAATGAGAGCTGATCAAATAGTCTGGTGGTCTCAGCAGCAATGGGAGCTGATCAAATAGTCTGGTGGTCTCAGCAGCAATGGGAGCTGATCAAATAGTCTGGTGGTCTCAGCAGCAATGGGAGCTGATCAAATAGTCTGGTGGTCTCAGCAGCAATGGGTGCTGATCAAATAGTCTGGTGGTCTCAGCAGCAATGGGAGCTGATCAAATAGTCTGGTCGTCTCAACAGCAATGGGAGTTGATCAAATAGTTTGGTGGTCTCAGCAGTAATGGGAGCTGATCAAATAGTCTGATGGTCTCAGCAGCAATGGGAACTGATCAAATAGTCTGGTGGTCTCAGCAGCAATGGGAGCTGATCAAATAGTCTGGTGGTCTCAGCTGCAATGGGAGCTGATCAAATAGTCTGGTGGTCTCAGCAGCAATGGGAGCTGATCAAATAGTCTAAGAAGGTAGTCATCCGCTTTATTGAGCGATATAGACAGTGGTTATGCTGATGGAGTTACAGACACCGACTATGCTATAGGCGATACAGACAGCGACTATGCTATAGGCGTTACAGACAGCGACTATGCTGATGACATTAAAGATAGCGTTACAGACAGCGACTATGCTGATGACGTTAAATATGGCGATACAGACAATGCTGTTGGAGATTCAAGAGTGACTTTGCTGGTGGGGATCAAACAGGGACTATAATGACGAAACAAAAGTGACTATGCTGAAGATGTTAAAGATCGCGATACAGACACTGGCTATTTGACATATATATGAATTGAAAAAGAAGCAAAGTTTTCAAATATTCGAAGTGGTTTGTACCCTGAGAATAACATCTTTAAAGAAACCGCATTCCGAATGTCCAGAAATAAAGGGCCTACATAACTAATATAATGTACAGAGGATAGGATAGTGGAGTAGAGATTTGTGGCATTGCTTCTAGAAGAATAGTTACAAATGTTTTTCTTTTTGTATTAGGAAATCCTTTCATATAAACATGGAGCCAAATTTGGGAGCATTGGGAATATGAGAAATGTGTATAAATGCTCAATATGTGAAACTTTGGCCAATGACACATCACTGACCAAATTGTCATAGCCAAACAGCGTCACATGACCCTACATGCTACACATTTAAAGACAGCTTGTTAGCGGACGCAGCACATGCGCACCAACAAGGGTGCGCTTCATAAAAAAAGCACAACAACAACAAGAGGTAAGCGCGTGGAGCAACGTCTAAAGGAGAGAAGGTGAATGTTGATGACGCCAGCGTTACAATGAATCTAATGAAAGGCATGAAAGCACAAAAGAATAAATGTCTTTTTGGTAGTGCAAACCCAGAAGGCACTAGTACCTTTTTGTCCTGGCTTTCGTCCAGTATTTCCAGGCTTGTTTCCGCCACATGTGTTTTGCACACGAATCTCGGACTCGAACCCGTCTCCTGCGCAGCACGATGACCACCAGGAAGGCAATGAGTAGCACGCCTGCCACCACCACTAGGCCAGCCACTGCCACGCAGGCAGGGCTTATAACAACCGCACAGCTCAGCTTTGGTCACTACAAGTCGGACATGAATTTTAAAAAAAAGGAAATTGCTCGCTGCATAGAGCAACGCTGAATTGTAGAGCTTCCCTTGAAATCACACAGCATATGTCTTCAAGTTACACATTGTATAGTCCAACTTGGCAGTAATTCCTGAAACCGATCCTCTGTCTCGGCGAAACAACTGAAACAATTTAATACTGAAATCCAACTTTTGTATAAACTGCCAGGTAGGTGAAAAACAAGATTACGTCACCAGCCAAGCACGAACCCCATCTTTTGCAACATACTGTAGGTAGAACTTACATCTGATGTGACAGCAATTAAAACTAGATATATTCATGCAGTGTAAACAGTAAGTCCTACGAAACTTAGTGTAAAGTGCACATTCTTTCACAGCAGACATCCCAGTATGCAACTCCAAATAAAAGCCCGCGTAAAAATGTGTGCAACAGAAGTCAATGGTTACAGATGGAATGAAAGGGAAGGCACTCTGTGTCATAGGATTTATGCAGCTTTAGCTGGCAATGGTAAGGGAAGAATATTGACGGGTGAGTATTGAGGGGATGAAGGCGGAGGGGGACATTCAAGTGGGATTATTTCAGGTTTAAAAGAAAGTTGTAAGGGAAAAAAATGGGGGGGGGGGGGGTTCCCCCACGAGTAGGAATATCAGGTGCACTGTAAGGGAGGGGGGTCACTAGTTAGTAGGATTATCAGGTGCACGTGACTGCTGACAGTGAGGTGAGGTGTGGGTTGGGGGGGGTCCCCAAGATTAGGTAGTGGGAATATCAGGTGCACAGTGACTGCTGGCAGTGAGGTGAGGTGTGGGTGGTCCCCAAGATTAGGAAGTGGGAATATCAGGTGTACGTGACTGCTGGCAGTGAGGTGAGGTGTGGGTTGGGGGGGGGGTCCCCAAGATTAGGAAGTGGGAATATCAGGTGCACTGTGACCGCTGACATTGAGGTTAGGTGGGCGGGGTCCCCACGAGTAGGAAGTGGGAATATCAGGTGCACTGTGACTACTGACATTGAGGTTAGGTGGGCGGGGTCCCCACGAGTAGGAAGTGGGAATATCAGGTGCACAGTGACTACTGACATTGAGGTTAGGTGGGCGGGGTCCCCACGAGTAGGAAGTGGGAATATCAGGTGCACTGTGACTACTGACATTGAGGTTAGGTGGGCGGGGTCCCCACGAGTAGGAAGTGGGAATATCAGGTTCACTGTGACTACTGACATTTAGGTGTGGGTTGGGGGGTGGTCCCCAAGATTAGGAAGTGGGAATATCAGGTGCACTGTGACCGCTGACATTGAGGTTAGGTGGGCGGGGTCCCCAACAGTAGGAAGTGGGAATATCAGGTGCACTGTGACTACTGACATTGAGATTAGGTGGGCGGGGTCCCACGAGTAGGAAGTGGGAATACCAGGTGCACTGTGACTACTGACATTGAGGTTAGGTGGGCTGGGTCCCCACGAGTAGGAAGTGGGAATATCAGGTGCACTGTGACTACTGACATTTAGGTGTGGGTTGGGGGGTGGTCCCCAAGATTAGGAAGTGGGAATATCAGGTGCACTGTGACCGCTGACATTGAGGTTAGGTGGGCGGGGTCCCCACGAGTATTAAGTGGGAATATCAGGTGCACTGTGACCGCTGACATTG
Source organism: Omphiscola glabra (assembly GCA_964017045.1). Lineage (NCBI taxonomy): Eukaryota > Metazoa > Mollusca > Gastropoda > Lymnaeidae > Omphiscola > Omphiscola glabra. The sequence continues at coordinate 3,701,986 of OZ024794.1, read as the reverse complement.
AGATTAGGTGGGCTGGGTCCCCACGAGTAGGAAGTGGGAATATCAGGTGCACTGTGACTACTGACATTGAGGTTAGGTGGGCGGGGTCCCCACGAGTAGGAAGTGGGAATATCAGGTGCACTGTGACTACTGACATTGAGGTTAGGTGGGCGGGGTCCCCACGAGTAGGAAGTGGGAATATCAGGTGCACTGTGACTGCTGACATTGAGATTAGGTGGGCGGGGTCCCCACGAGTAGGAAGTGGGAATATCAGGTGCACTGTGACTACTGACATTGAGGTTAGGTGGGCGGGGTCCCCACGAGTAGGAAGTGGGAATATCAGGTTCACTGTGACTACTGACATTGAGGTGTGGGTTGGGGGGTGGTCCCCAAGATTAGGAAGTGGGAATATCAGGTGCACTGTGACCGCTGACATTGAGGTTAGGTGGGCGGGGTCCCCACGAGTAGAAAGTGGGAATATCAGGTGCACTGTGACTACTGACATTGAGGTTAGGTGGGCGGGGTCCCCACGAGTAGGAAGTGGGAATATCAGGTGCACAGTGACTACTGACACTGAGATTAGGTGGGCGGGGTCCCCACGAGTAGGAAGTGGGAATATCAGGTGCACTGTGACTACTGACATTGAGGTTAGGTGGGCGGGGTCCCCACGAGTAGGAAGTGGGAATATCAGGTTCACTGTGACTACTGACATTGAGGTGTGGGTTGGGGGGTGGTCCCCAAGATTAGGAAGTGGGAATATCAGGTGCACTGTGACCGCTGACATTGAGGTTAGGTGGGCGGGGTCCCCAACAGTAGGAAGTGGGAATATCAGGTGCACTGTGACTACTGACATTGAGATTAGGTGGGCGGGGTCCACACGAGTAGGAAGTGGGAATACCAGGTGCACTGTGACTACTGACATTGAGGTTAGGTGGGCTGGGTCCCCACGAGTAGGAAGTGGGAATATCAGGTGCACTGTGACTACTGACATTTAGGTGTGGGTTGGGGGGTGGTCCCCAAGATTAGGAAGTGGGAATATCAGGTGCACTGTGACCGCTGACATTGAGGTTAGGTGGGCGGGGTCCCCACGAGTATGAAGTGGGAATATCAGGTGCACTGTGACCGCTGACATTGAGATTAGGTAGACTGGGTCCCCACGAGTAGGAAGTGGGAATATCAGGTGCACTGTGACTACTGACATTGAGGTTAGGTGGGCGGGGTCCCCACGAGTAGGAAGTGGGAATATCAGGTGCACTGTGACTACTGACATTGAGGTTAGGTGGGCGGGGTCCCCACGAGTAGGAAGTGGGAATATCAGGTGCACTGTGACTGCTGACATTGAGATTAGGTGGGCGGGGTCCCCACGAGTAGGAAGTGGGAATATCAGGTGCACTGTGACTACTGACATTGAGGTTAGGTGGGCGGGGTCCCCACGAGTAGGAAGTGGGAATATCAGGTGCACTGTTACTGCTGACATTGAGATTAGGTGGGCGGGGTCCCCACGAGTAGGAAGTGGGAATATCAGGTGCACTGTGACCGCTGTGCCACTGATGCAATGAGGTAGCTCGAAGGCTGAGGACGGTGCGTGACTACTTAGACCTACAGCTACACACACGTCATAAACTGACACAAGGGTGGGAGATGGCAAAAAACGTGGGGCGGTGCTTTGTAAAGACTGATAGAGCTCAGGCTTGTGTGATACGACAGATTACTGTCAACAATTTGATACTTTTACCTGATACATAATCTTTCAGGGGTTTCTTGTCAAAGTATTTTGACCCCTGTGCAAAATCAAATCTGTAAGTGGTATGGTTAGAAATACCAAAGAGAAACTCATGCATTATTTGGTGTAATATTGTAAAACTTCCAAGCATCTTTAGTAACCTTTGCAAAAGTATGCTAAATGTTATGGCATATACAGACAGAAAGTGTCCCACAAGAGACATACAGAATGTACTCCACAAGAGACATACAGAATGTACTCCACAAGAGACATACAGAATGTACCCCACAAGAGACATACAGAAAATACCCCCAAGAGAAATACAGAAAGTACCCCGTATAAACATACAGAAAGTACCCCGTACAGAAAGTATAACATACGGGTTCTTCGGGCAGGTAACAATCGTGACATAGTTTCGTTTATTTTGTCCTGGAGTTACACAACGTTACAGAATACATTTAAGTAACCAAAAAAAAACAACACTGGATTGCACAAGAGCTCGGTTGGGTATAAAATGAGAACCGCTGTAACACAACATTAATTTTTAAAAAAGGTTCAACACAATGGCCGACCTTGAAAATGCTATTGCGAAACTGACATTGAATTATGAAGGAGTGAGACAGCCAGCCAGTTCACCTGACGCCACACGGACTCGTCATAAAGAATCACCACCACCACCAATGACGCTGACTTAGATACCCGTTTGACGCCATCTCTATCTCTTTTATTTGATAGCTTCCAAGAGGCGGTCTTAACAGGAACGCCTATCATTGAACACACTGAGTTTACCTTAAATGGACGCGGTTTACATGAAATAGACAGGGTGTAATGAAATAGACGGGTGTATATGAAATAGACGGGGTGTACATGAAATTGACAGGGTGTACATTAAATAGAGAGGGTGCACATTAAATAGAGAGGGTGCACATTAAATAGACGGGCGTACATTGGATAGATTTGTGTACATTATTAATTAAATACGTCACATTGTGAAATGGTGTCGGTGAACTCAACAATCCCTTTTCATGAACTCGACAATCCCTTTTCATGAACTCGACAATCCCTTTTCCTGAACTCAACAATCCCTTTTCGTGAACTCGACAATCCCTTTTCATAACGTTAGACAAGATAAGAAGATATCAAAGTCCATTTCATCACTGTACAGATGAGCGAATAGTGCATATCAAAAGACAGATTTATCAACCTTCTTTTTAAAGAAATACGAATTCACGAAAATAACCGCAACATAACAAATCACAATTAACTAAAAGTGTTTTTGTTTTTTAAATGAAACTTGATCCATATAGAACAACACTATTCACAGATATATGGAAGATTTGTACACTAGTATAAGAACGAATGGCATGGATCAGGTTCCATTACTCTGGTAGGAACACAAAAGAAAGTCCGTCAATAAGCAATATCACCGATTCGGATGGTCGGCCACAGACGAGCTGACTTGTCAGTCTCCTTGTCCCTGGCGGTGCGCCATTCCACTGGAGCAGATAATTTCATCAGGCGAAATCCTTCCTAAGAATACGGGAAATCAGCTCCGTCCCGTACCGCCGGCGGTGACAAGTGGGCGGACAAAGCTGGAGTAGATGAAGAGACGTCAAAGGAGATGGAAAAAAAATAGAAATGGAAAAAAATAAGGAAAGCCGCCGTTAGGGGAAACTTGACAAGAATGGAGATTGGGACTTGGCAAAATAAGCACAGGCACCAAATTGATAACTACACCGGCTGTAATTAAATTTAATGCTCTCATCCCAACAAAACACTTTCATTAAATCTATGTTGGTTTTGTGGTGAATCAAATCAAAAATAAATTCAGCCATGTTTTGTTAAGATCAACAATGAAATATTAGCAAGCTATTAAATGTCTCGCAATGATATTTTTAAAATAACAACTTAAGTTTATACATTTTCTCACAAGCTTCAATCTATTTTTAGCCGTATCGGGAAATTAGTAAGAACGAAATATGTTCCGAGGAAATTTGTTCCAGGTGAGTTTCTTCGAAAAGAAATTTGTTCGAAATTAAATTTGTTCAACAGAGATTTTCAACAAAAAAAAAAAATTCTTTACAGAAGGTGTGAGTGAGAAATGGGAAAAATTTAAACTTTTTAATATTACATACTTGACTTGAAGCTATATTTGAGTATTACATACTTGACTTGGAGCTATATTTGAGTATTACATACTTGACTTGAAGCTATATTTGAGTAGTACATACTTGACTTGAAGCTATATTTGAGTATTACATACTTGGCTCAAAGCTATGAGTATCATCTAGTTGACTTAAAGCTAAAGCTGAGTACCACATACTTGGCTTAAAGCTATATCTGAGTACTACATAATTGGCATAAAGCTATATCATATCTGTATATATACATACTTGGCTTAAAGCTATATCTGAGTACTACATACTTGGCTTAAATTAAATTTGAAAAGAAACGAAGACATTGGGGATAGGATGTTACCATTTATAAATAATTCCTAGACTGAATGTTTCGCTAGTCTGCTGTACACGAGCAGCAGGAAACTATCAACAACAATGTCTGCTGTACACGAGCAGCAGGAAACTATCAACAACAATGTCTGCAGTACACAAGCAGCAGGAAACTATCTACAACAACAGCCCCCCTAACCCCACCACCCGCCCCTCGAAATCAAATTGGTGGATGCACGGTAGGGTCTAATTACATCTGTCTATTGCATGGCCAAAGATTACCATGACCTGACCAAAGATTCCCATGGCCTGACCAAAGATTACCATGACCTAACCAAAGATTCCCATGGCCTGACCAAAGAATCCCATGACCTCATCAAAGATTACCATGACCTGATCAAAGATTACTATGACCTGACCAACTATTCCCAGCGCCTGACCAAAGATTCCCATGGCCTGACCAAAGATTCCCATGGCCTGACCAAAGATTCCCATGGCCTGACCAAAATTTACATTGCCTGACCAAAGATTCCCATGGCCTGACCAAAGATTCACATGGCCTGACCAAAGATTCCCATGGCCTGACCAAAGATTACCATGACCTGACCAAAGATTACCATGACCTGACCAAAGATTTACATTGCCTGACCAAAGATTACCATGGCCTAACCAAAGATTTACATTGCCTGACCAAGCAGACTCAATGTATGCTAGTACTGATGGAGGTGGCGGGTATGAACAAGGTGGTGACATTAATGATCGATAAGGTCATCGATTAGTTGTGAGGAAGTTTATGGTGGGTGGTTGTGGGCAGATGTTTAAGGTTGGTAGTTGTAAGAAAGTTTAGCGTAGGTTTTGGGAATGTTTATGATGGGTTTTTGTGTGCAAGTTTTGGGATGGGTGCTTGTGTTAGGGCGGGAGTTAGAGGGAATTTTTTGCCGAGGGTAGATAATGAAGACAATCCAAGACACACATGACTGAACTTGAGGCTACATTGAGACGGTTACCGCTCCTTGACGTGAGAGGAATCTCAAGATTACTACACAATAATCATGTCAACAGACAGGGAGACAGATGAATGAGGATTAACTACAATTTCCTGTTAGCTAGTCATTACTCGCCGTAGTCAGGCCATAATAGCTTCTTTACCTCTGCTATTCCCGTAGTAACTTTATAATACATTAATGCAGTGGACATACCTTTATGTAGGTAGTCTATTGATAAATCCAACGTAATTACAAAGTTATGTATGTCCCATGTTCTTCAACCGTTGTAAGTTCTATGTCAGTCATGTCAGTAGTTCTAAGTCACTCATATGTCACTATTTTATGTCAGTCATATGTCCTTAGTTCTATGTCAGTTATATGTCACTAGTTCTATGTCAGTCATATGTCCCTAGTTCTAAGTCAGTCATTTGTCCCTAGTCTAAGTCATTCGTATGTCCCTAGGTATGTCAGTCATATGTCCCTAGTTCAAAGTCAATCGTATGTCACTAGTTCTAAGTCAATCGGATGTCACTAGTTCTAAGTCAATCGGATGTTACTCGTTTTAGGTAAATTCTTCTTTCGCCTCTTCGTCCTCGAGGAACAGCAGCCGATCTTCATCGACGTCTGTGATCCTTCCTAGGATATAGGCTGCCTACAAGAGTCCTCCAGTCATCACGATCCTGTGTCAATCTCTCCAGCTTCCCCCAAGTGTGGCAAAGTTTCTAGGTATCTGCTTCTACTTCACGGCGCCAAGTGTTCCTCGGCCTGCCTCTTTTCCGTTTTCCTTGAGGGTTCCAGTTCAAGGCTTGTCTAGTTATATTGGAGGCAGGTTTCCTGAGAGTATTGCCGATCCATCTCCATCTTCTCTTGAGGATCTCTTGTTGTACCAGTTTTCTGCTTTGCCTTCTGCCACAGTTTCTGGTTGCTGATTCTGTCGGGCCAGTGAATCCCGAGAACCCTTCTTATGCAGTTATTGATGAAGGACTGGATTCTCTTCATATTCACAGCAGTGGTTTTCCATGTCTCTGTACCATATAGTAGAACAGGTTTCATTCAAAATGGTGTTGAAGGTTCTGATCTTTAGGTTGTTACTCAAGTGTTTGGAGACCTATACATCCATGAGTTCTTGGAAGGCAGTGCCCGTGCCTTTCCGACCCTTTTTTGAAATCAGCATCCGTCCCACCTTGCTTGTCCACAATGCTGCCAAGATAGACAAAGCTCTCTTCCTCTTCGAGCCTGATGGGTGGTGTGTTGGTGGCATTGCCCTTGAGGACCTTGCTCTTCCCTTTGTGTACATTAAGACCAATACGTACAGAAGTGGCTGCAATAGTTCTGGTTTTCTCCTGCATCTGTTGTTGGGTATGGGAGAGAAGGGCACGATCATCAGCAGAATCGAGGTCATCAAGCTGGTCCCACAAGATCCATTGAATACCATTCAGCTTCTGCTGTGTGGATGTTTTCATCACCCAGTCAATGGCCAATAGAAACAGGAAAGGTGAAATAAAACATCCTAGCCTCACACCGGTCTTCACCTGGAAAGCATCTGTCACTTGTTGTCCTCATCTCTTCATAGGAGTTCCTGACTATGTCCGTGATTTTCTGCGGCATCCCATAATGTCTCAACAGTCTCCAGAGGTTTTGACTATCCACACTGTCAAAGACTTTCTCGTAGTCAACGAAGTTGATGTAGAGAGGCGAGTTCCATTCCAGTGATTGCTCTAGGATAATGCGCAGTGTTGCAAAATTGGTCTGTACAGGATCTGTTGGTGCGGAAGCCAGCTTGTTGGTCTCGCAGAATGGGGTCAACAGTGTTTTTCATTTTGTTGAGTAGTACACGGTTGAAAACCTTGCCTGGGATGAACAGTAAGGTGATCCCTCTATAGTTGGAACAGGAGCTTAAAAGCCCCCCCCCCCTTTTCTTTGGGATTTTAATGAGGCATCCCTCTTTCCACTTATAAGGTACCTCTTCCTCCTCCCAGATCTTAATGAACAGAGGATGTAGCATCTCTACACTGGTGTTCACGTCAGTAAATTGCTAAGAAAAATGTTCTGCATCATGGCATTCATCTGCTAGAGGCTTGAACACATATGATCCTATTGCCACAACTCGCTCTCTACTGTGAGTATACTTGACGCTTGCGTAACTCCATCAAGTGAAAAGCCGAATGAGACAGTTAATAATAATAAATCATTGTTAATCACGGAATAAAGTTGAGGAGGAATCAGTGTTAATTTGGTGTTAAATCATCGTAAACGTGATAATAACATGAGTCACATGAGATAATAACATCATGATTAGCTTGTGATTATAACATCATGATTAACACGTGATTATAAAGTCATGAGTAACGTGAGATAATAACATCATGATTAACATGTTATTATAACATCATGATTAACATGTTATTATAACATCATGATTAACACGTGATTATAACATCAAGAGTCACATGAGTCACTATAAATGAATGTTTTGAGTTGAACAACGTCTATGAGATTACATTGCTGTTCTAAAGTCTGTGTCTCTCGAAATTAATTCCAGAAAGACAAAAGGCGGGAATTTTGTTATTCCAATTAATGAGTCACGTGATTATATAATCTTTTATAAGAGTAGTGGATCCATGTGACCTTGCGATATCTTCAAATTATTGATTGTCAGCGACATATTTTGCAGTGCAACCCATGATATATTGCAGCACCACCCATGATATACTGCAGTACAACCCATGATATATTTCAGTACAACCCATGATATATTTCAGTACAACCCATGATATATTTCAGTACAACCCATGATATATTTCAGTACAACCCATGATATATTTCAGTACAACCCATGATATATTTCAGTACAACCCATGGACAGTGAGTGTTGTAGGACAGTGAGGGTTATAGGATAGTGAGGGTTGTAGGAAAGTAAGGGTTGTAGGAAAGTAAGGGTTGTAGGACAGTAAGGACTGTAGGACAGTGAGGGTTGTAGAACATTGAGGGTTGTAGTACAGTGAGGGTTGTAGGACTGTGAGGTTGTAGAACAGTGAGGGTTGTAGGACAGTAAGGGTTGTATGACAGTGAGGGTTGTAGGACAGTAAGGGTTGTATGACAGTGAGGGTTGTAGGACTGTGAGGTTGTAGAACAGTGAGGGTTGTAGGGCAGTGAGGGTTGTAGGGCAAGAGAAAAATGTTTTTAATCTACATTTGCAAAAAAAAAGAAGTGTTTATGAGTTAACTGTCCTACTGACCGAATATATCCTGACCACTACCATAAGTTGTGACAAGCTGTATAACATCACTACCACACGTTGTGACAAACTGTATAACAACACTACCCTAAGTTGTGACACACTGTATAACAACACTACCACAAGTGGTGACACACTGTATAAAAACACTACCATAAGTTGTGACACATTGTATAACAACACTACCATACGTTGTGACACATAGTACAACACTACCGTATGTTGTGAAACACTATAACAACAATACCCTAAGCAATGAAGCACTGTATACCAACACTACCCTAAGTTGTGAAACATTGTATAACAAAAGTACAATAAGTTGTGAAGCACTGTATAACATCACTACCCTAAGTAGTGAAACATTGTTGTATAACAACACTACCCTAAGTAGTGAAACATTGTTGTATTACAACACTACCCTAAGTTGTGAAACACTGCTTAGTAAGAATCCCATAAGTCCGTGATGAGACAATGAAGACACAGTTGAGCACGGCATGACATTTACAATGATAGTTAGAAACAAAATCAATCGAACCGGGACTTGCTCGAGACAACAAATCGCCACGAAAAGCATTTTTTGGCGAGGAGAGTTGATCAATCAATACATCCAGGGGAGAGAAGACGAGGGTGGTTCAGGGAAGAGGCACTTAGGCAGGAGAAGCTGAGACGAAGATGGCACTGTCAGTCACAATGTCAGAGCCTGTATCTTGACATATATTATGTATGGTCAAGTCAACATTTGAGCTCAGAAGAAGATTGGGCGTGTCGGTAACCTTACAAGAATATAGTCAGAAGAAGTTTAGGCTGTCAGTAACCTCATAAGAATATCTGGTCGGGCATAGAATTGTCAGTGAGTGCAACATAATATCTGATGCTGATTCTCGAACTAACGATACAAAAATAATGATACTGATAAATGAACTAACGACTCAATATATCAACTAACGATATTCATAATCAAACAATGGAATTCTCTTCCACTACACATCCGCAATATACCGACCATCACAGCCTTCAAAACTGCACTCAAAACACATCTCTTTCAACTCTAATAACTTGACTGATTCCCCCCTTCTGACCGATAAACAATGCTGCTGGGGGCTTTCCATGTCTTGACATGTCAATAGTTATGGAATGGTTGGAGTGAATACACAATCGTTTTATTTTATTTAATTAATCATTAATTAAATACATTAATTTAATGTATGTTAATTTTTAAGTTCATGATTATGTTTGTTAAATTGTATGAACAGCGTGGTGAGCTAAGCCTTAGACTGGGGTACCCTGTTATATAAAACTACTACTAATAATAATAATAACCATAGTCACGAATTATGATTTTACACTTCTTAATCCGATACATTTATTTTAATATTACCTTCAGCAAAACGATAATCAAAAACACAAATACATTATGCGCCAACTTTTGCCTGTTGTACCAACAATTCATCACTGATTGTCTATCGAAACCATCATGCTCTACAACAGCGGTTCCCAACCTGGGGGTCGAAAGACCCTTGCTCTGGGGTCACCTAAGACCATCAGAACACATATTAATGTAATAGCAACAAAAATAATTTTATGGTTTCAGGCACCACAACATGAAGAACTGTAATAAAGGCTCGCGGCATTAGGATGGTTGAGAACCGCTGCTCTACAAGATGACCCAAACTTTAAAAAACGAGCTAATATAAAAGTATACATTTTTCGTCAAACTGAACAGACGAGATTCATGTCCATAGATAGGCAGTATAAACATCATCAGCCCCATGTCCTGATCACTGAACTACTGAGATCCTTGTCTTCTGACCACATCATGTAGGTGTAAGACCAGGCATAGGTCCCGCTACTAATTAATTCTGACCACAACATGTAAGTGTAAGACCGGGCATCGGTCCCGCTACTAATTAATTTCTTAGACTCACCCAGACAGCATCTCGGCCAGATCATGAAAACCATTTTGTCTAGCAATGGTGCTGGGCAGCTCTCCGTGCCTGTTGGGCAGCTTGAGGGCGTCCTCGCTCCCAGGCTGGTCCAGCAGGTAAGCAGCGACCTGCCTAAGTCCGAGCCGTGCACAAAAGTGGAGCAGTGTCTCCCTAGCCTCGCAGTGGGTGTCACTTACTGCAAAGATACAAAGGGGGGGTGAAAACTATTTGTAAAAGTAATCTTCACTTCCTGTGAGGGGAAGAAACTTTGGGCCGACCAGCTGGCAATCAACTTCCTGATTCTGACAGTATGTGTGTTTAAACTATATGGCAAACAATAAACAGTGCTATAAATAAGCTTGCACCTATTCAATATGTAACAGATAGACCTTAAGTACTGGCCTCTAATGGCTAGAGGATCTATCATTGTTGCAAAAGTATGGGGGAAATTAACTCAGTGTGCACACATAACACTAGGATTGTGCAAATATAACACAAGAAATAGCAGTGTGCACACATGAAACTTGAACAAGCCGTGTGCACACATAACACTAGAACTATGCACACATAACACTAGAACTATGCACACATAACACTAGAGCTAGCCATGTGCACACATAACACTAGAACTAGCCGTGTGCACACATGCATAACACTAAAACTAGCCGTGTGCACACAACACTAGAACTGTGCACACATAACACAAGAAATAGCCGTGTGCACACACCACACTAGAACTAGCCATGTGCACACAAGACACTAGAACTAGTCGTGTGCAAACATATGACACTAGAACTAGCCATGTGCACATATAACACTAAAACTGCACACGTAACACTAAAACTACCCGTGTGCACACATAACACTAGAACTGGCCGTGTGCAAGTGACTTCTGTAACAAATATCGACACAAGACACGTCGTAGGTCAACCTTTTATAAATCACCGCCAGATAAGCAACATAACCATAACAACATCCTAGCAATAAAAATAACAGTACCAACCCGTGGTGAACCATCAATAAATAGAGTCACCGTCCTTCGAGCATTAGAGGCATCAATAAATAGAGTCACCGTCCTTCAAGCATTAGAGGCATCAATAAATAGAGTCACCGTCCTTCAAGCGTTAGAGGCATCAATAAATAGAGTCACCATCCTTCAAGCATTAGAGGCATCAATAAATAGAGTCACCATCCTTCAAGCATTAGAGGCATCAATAAATAGAGTCACCGTCCTTCGAGCATTAGAGGCATCAATAAATAGAGTCACCGTCCTTCAAGCATTAGAGGCATCAATAAATAGAGTCACCATCCTTCGAGCATTAGAGGCATCAATAAAAAGAGTCACCGTCCTTCGAGCATTAGAGGCATCAATAAATAGAGTCACCGTCCTTCGAGCATTAGAGGCATCAATAAATAGAGTCACCGTCCTTTGAGCATTAGAGGCATCAATAAATAGAGTCACCATCCTTCAAGCATTAGAGGCATCAATAAATAGAGTCACCGTCATATGAGCATTAGAGGCATCAATAAATAGAGTCACCGTCCTTTGAGCATTAGATGCATCAATAAATAGAGTCACCGTCCTTAGAGCATTAGAGGCATCAATAAATAGAGTCACCGTCCTTCGAGCATTAGAGGCATCAATAAATAGAGTCACCGTCCTTTGAGCATTAGAGGCATCAATAAATAGAGTCACCGTCCTTTGAGCATTAGAGGCATCAATAAATAGAGTCACCGTCCTTAGAGCATTAGAGGCATCAATAAATAGAGTCACCGTCCTTCGAGCATTAGAGGCATCAATAAATAGAGTCACCGTCCTTCAAGCATTAGAGGCATCAATAAATAGAGTCACCGTCCTTCGAGCATTAGAGGCATCAATAAATAAAGTCACCGTCCTTAGAGCATTAGAGGCATCAATAAATAGAGTCACCGTCCTTAGAGCATTAGAGGCATCAATAAATAGAGTCACCGTCCTTTGAGCATTAGAGGCATCAATAAATAGAGTCACCATCCTTAGAGCATTAGAGGCATCAATAAATAGAGTCACCGTCCTTCGAGCATTAGAGGCATCAATAAATAGAGTCACCATCCTTCGAGCATTAGAGGCATCAATAAATAGAGTCACCGTCCTTCAAGCATTAGAGGCATCAATAAATAGAGTCACCGTCCTTAGAGCATTAGAGGCATCAATAAATAGAGTCACCGTCCTTCAAGCATTAGAGGCATCAATAAATAGAGTCACCGTCCTTCGAGCATTAGAGGCATCAATAAATAGAGTCACCGTCCTTAGAGCATTAGGTATGGATTGGTTTTTTAAGGCTCTGTGGCTGCGTTTCACAAACTTTTTTTTCGCGACACGGTAACTGTTGGGTTGTTTCTGTTGGGTTGTTTCTGTTGGGTTGTTTCTGTTGGGTTGTTTCTGTTGGGTTGTTTCTGTTGGGTTGTTTCTGTTGGGTTGTTTCTGTTGGGTGGTTTCTGTTGGGTTGTTTCTGTTGGGTTGTTTCTGTTGGGTTGTTTCTGTTGGGTTGTTTCTGTTGGGTTGTTTCTGTTGGGTTGTTTCTGTTGGGTTGTTTCTGTTGGGTTGTTTCTGTTGGGTGGTTTCTGTTGGGTTGTTTCTGTTGGGTTGTTTCTGTTGGGTGGTTTCTGTTGGGTTGTTTCTGTTGGGTTGTTTCTGTTGGGTTGTTTCTGTTGGGTTGTTTCTGTTGGGTTGTTTCTGTTGGGTTGTTTCTGTTGGGTTGTTTCTGTTGGGTTGTTTCTGTTGGGTTGTTTCTGTTGGGTTGTTTCTGTTGGGTTGTTTCTGTTAAGTTGTTTTTTTTCTTTCGGCGACCAGGCATTTGGGAAACGCTGATCCGCAGTTTACAATTGAAATATTACTTTAAAAAAAAATCATCGTTTGTATTCATGAATTTTTGAATCTCAACTGGCGTAGGTAAAACAGCATCTACTGTGACAGCATTTTAGAGTGAGTAGAATGCACTTGAGTGATGTCAGTAATGCTGGTCATGTTGGTAATGATGGTAATGCTAGTAATTCTGGTAATGATGGTAATTATAGCAATTCTGGTAATGCTAGTAATGACGGTAATGCTGGTAATTGTCATTTAGAGATACCATATCTTTGTCATGATTAAGTTACATATTCTTATTATTCAAGGCTGTTACCAAGAAAACCATTGTGGAATCAATGCTGTTACCAAGAAAACCATTGTGGAATCAAGGCTGTTACCAAGAAAACCACTGTGGAATCAAGGCTGTTACTAAGAAAACCATTGTGGAATCAAGGCTGTTACCAAGAAAACCTTTGTTGATTCAAGGCTGTTACCAAGAAAACCATTGAGGATTCAAGGCTGTTACCAAGGAAACCATTGTGGATTCAAGGCTGTTACCGTGAAAACCATTGTGGAATCAAAGCTGTTACCAAGAAAACCATTGTGGATTCAAGGCTGTTACCAAGAAAACCATTGTGGAATCAAGGCTATTCTAAAAATCGAGCAGGCAGAAGGACATAAAAGGCAAGCGATCGAAATCTGCAGTATGGAAAGCTATAAATAGCCCAACATGGTGGCCACTTAGCCTACTGCAGACCGTCAATATATGTTTTTTTTTTTTAATTCCTAAATTATTTCGGGTAGCTTTGACTTAGATGGTCTGACTATATGTGTTCTTGTGTAGAAAGCATCTTTAGGCACTTTGGTTGCTATCTTCCTATGTTGGTGAGATGAGATGGGGTCTAAAACAAACATGAACAACCACAAAACATGTATATATAACATCATGAGCACATGAATGTGTCTAAAAAAATTAAAAAGCTATGAACCAATGGTTTTATAGAATTTGTGCACGCTTTATATAAAAATATAACAACAGATGAGGCTAGGCAACTTTTTCTAATAGAACAACGGCCTAGACATTAGAACAGTGAAACATACGTGAACAGGGGAGGGGCACGAGTCAGGTCTAATATGCGAGAAGTAGGGGGAGGACAACATTGGCAAACTGAGTATTATGTCAGGTAACTTGACCAAATAATAATAAGCCAGGCTTCATTTATTAAGCTATTTTAATCACGATATAAGCAAACTAAAGACGGGGTATGTAGCACAAATGCAAACCATGATACAGGAAGACAGCACAAATACAAAACATGATACAGGAAGACAGCACAAATACAAAACATGATACAGGAAGACAGCACAAATACAAAACATGATACAGGAAGACAGCACAAATACAAAACATGATACAGGAAGACAGCACAAATACAAAACATGATACAGGAAGACAGCACAAATACAAAACATGATACAGGAAGACAGCACAAATACAAAACATGATACAGGAAGACAGCACAAATACAAAACATGATACAGGAAGACAGCACAAATACAAAACATGATACAAGAAGATATAAAAAAAATTACAAGCCTTAAAATCAATCACTGAGAATTGAAGTTATAATTCCTCACACTGAATAGAGAAATGACTAACAAAACTTTGGCCATAACAAGCTTTGTACAATGTATGGACTACAACCAACAGTGTATAATGACAATAGTAAGCTCAAGTTAGGTGTGTCAGAAAACCCAATGAAGCGTTGTAAGATTCTGGCGGGAGACATCGCCCCGAGTAGTTTAGTGTGTCCCCCACCCCTCAAATAAATACTTTTTTTGAGTGGTTTAAATGAAATCAGAGCGTCTCAAAATAACAATAACGGGGTAGTGTCTTCCATTCACCAATGGGTGAGCCCCTCTGCACAACCCAGTTAATTTATTAGAACATCTACCAAGACATTTAATTAAGTAGGTTATCTACCAAGACATTTTAATTAAGTAGGTTATCTACCAAGACATTTTAATTAAGTAGGTTATCTACCAAGACATTTTAATTAAGTAGGTTGTCTACCAAGACATTTTAATTAAGTAGGTTATCTACCATGACATTTTAATTAAGTAGGTTATCTACGAAGACATTTTAATTAAGTAGGTTATCTATCAAGACATTTTAATTAAGTAGGTTAGCTACCAAGACATCAACGAAAGACGTTTCCATCCACTGATAACGACTAAATGACGTTCCATAGTTCACATGGCAGACATGGCAGATTGATTTAACACCACCAAACCAGCACTTACAATTATGCAGACTAAGAACAAAATGTAATTCTACTTGCTTGGTGTTCAAACTTGAGGACCGCTCGCCTTCTTGTGAGTCAAATTCGAAGGTTTTCCCACTCTCACACAAACACGGCTGCTGGTTATGTCATAGTGTAGGGTTCTACCGCTACTGCTAGAGAGTGTGTCATTGGTGGGATTATCTGGTAACAGGTACATACATCTTCAGTAGCAGGGTGTTGGTCATCAACAGTCAAGACATTTGTAGGAAACTAAGTCCTGACTACAGTATTCTTAGAATCTCGAGAGGGGGTTATTTTTGTTGGCATGTGAAGAGCCATCCTCACTCCATGTGCGTCAAGTCACCAATGTTGTTTACATTTAAAATACTACTAATTGGGTGCGGGTGGGGTCAAGTGTGGGAGGGGACAGCGACATAATAGAGGGCATCATGTGAGATTGTGAGAAAATTAATTCTGAATCCAAATTTGTGTCCGAATATTTTCAAGATATTGGAATTATGTCACATAGTTCTCCAAACACTACCCACCTCACAACCCCACCCCCAATGCGCCAAACAACTTCATGCTGACACGAAGACCTGGACAAAACACATTGTTATTGAAATCTTCGTGTCAATACTTGTGCGATGCGTCGGAAAACTATATTTTATATATATTATTTGGATGTTTTGAGAGAAATCTAGAGCAGTGTGTAACAATGGAAACCTTGGGGTGCCAATGACAGTAGACTTACAAAGACTCAGTGCTACAGGGAAACAACCCTGTAGCTGACTTGTGTTCACTTCCATTCATACTCAGTGATGATGGACATCCAGGAAAGATGGGCCCCAGGCTAGACCCAGAGAAGATGGATACCCAGGGAAGATGGGCACCTTGGATTTTGGACAACTTTTGCATCAACTATTAGATATCAACTAGGATCTTGGTCAAACTTTTCATCAACTCTTGGATAACAACTTGGATCTTACTCAACTTTGGCATCAACTCTTGAATAACAACTTGGATCTTACTCAACTTTGGCATCAACTCTTGAATAACAATTAGGATCTTGGTTAACGTTTTTATCAACTCTTGGATTACAAGTGCATGGCCGTCAACTCTTGCATCAACTCTTAGATATCAACTAGGATATTTGTCAACTTTTGCATCAACTCTTGATAAACCACTTGGATCTTGGTAAACTTTCGCATCAACTCTTGGATAACTAGGATCTTAGAGATAAGTGTATTATGTTGAAATGTCCTGATAAACTAATGTTTGAATGACCTGATTGACTAATGTTGGAATGTCCTGATAGAAAAATGTTGGAATGTCCTGATAGAAAAATGGTGGAATGTCCTGATAGACAAAAGTTGAAATGTCCTGATAGACAAAAGTTGGAATGTCCTGATAGACAAACGTTGGAATGTCTTGATAGACTAATTTTAAATTAATAATCAGGGGAAAAGGGACGAACCTGCATCAACATCATCCCCACTCCACCCCTTAAAATCCACCCCTTAAACCCCACTCCACCCCTTAACCCCACTCAACCCTTTAACCCCACCCCACCCCTAAACCCCACTCCACCCCTAAACCCCACCCTTTAACCCTACTCCACCCCTAAACCCCACTCCACCCCTAAACCCCACTCCACCCCTAAACCCCACTCCACCCTTTAACCCCACTCCACCCCTAAACCCCACTCCACCCCTAAACCCCACTCCACCCCTAAACCCCAGTCCACCCCTAAACCCCACTCCACCCCTTAAACCCCACTCCACCCTTTAACCCCACTCCACCCCTAAACCCCACTCCACCCCTAAACCCCACTCCACCCCTAAACCCCAATCCACCCCCTAAACCCCACTCCACACTTTAACCCCACTCCACCCCTTAACCCCACTCCACCCTTAAACCCCAAAAGCAAACAGTTCTGACCTTCGACAGCCATTTGTCGCAAGCAGAAACGTGTACATGTCAGTCAGAGACTTCAGGCCAAGGCACTCTAAAATATAATAGCCATAGGATTGACGTCATCCACAGACCGAATATGGTAGCCGCGTGAAAGCACTGTCACACAAGAGACACACTTGAGACACACAAGAGGCACACATGAGACACACATGAGACACACAAGAGACACACAAGAGACACATATCTGATGGATGGCTTATTTCCGTTCTAATCCGTTGACCACGAACACGTCTATCCATTGACTGGACACAATGTTATTACCTGCACTTGTTTAAATGATAAGCCCACTCATCAACGGTTATCTACACATGTAAAACGTTCCATTTAAATAGGGGATGTCAAGCTAGACTTGGAGGCGTTGCTTATATAGTAAAGGATAACTTATAGTCTTTTATATTGTCATCTTAATAGCCCATAGCTGTAAATAACTGTCAAACTTAAATTGTACGCAAATTTATACGAAATTCATAAAAAAATCTGTTTTGATTTAATTCTTTATTATACTTGTATCCAAATGAATGGTGAACTGTGTCATAAGAATGATGAAGTGTGACATATGAATGTTGAAATGTGTCATATTGAAGGTGAACTGTGTCATAAGAATGGTGAACTGTGACATATAAATGGTGAACTGTGACATATTGAAGGTGAACTGTGTCTTATTAATGGTGAACTGTGACGTATTGAAGGTGAACTGTGTCATAAGAATGGTGAACTGTGTTATATGAATGGTGAACTGTGACATATGATTGGTGCACTGTGTCATATTGAAGGTGAACTGTGTCATATGAATGGTTAACTGTGTCACATGGATGGTGAACTGTGTCAAGTAGACCAAGTAGACAGTTGCACCAAGAAGAGACAGTTGCACCAAGTAGAGAACCAGTATTTGTGTCAAGTCAGAGGTTACTTGTGTAGCAAGGGCCGTTCATCAAATCCCCTATTTAGCATTATTGCACTGTCTCCTTGACATACAGTCAGCACAAACTGTCACTCTGACGTAGTCAGCACAAACTGTCACATTGACATACAGTCAGCACAAACTGTCACATTGACATACAGTCAGCACAAACTGTCACATTGACACACAGTCAGCATAAACTGTCACAGTGACATACAGTCAGCACAAACTGTCACAGTGACATACAGTCAACACAAACTGTCACAGTGACATACAGTCAGCACAAACTGTCACTCTGACATAGTCAACACAAACTGTCACACTGACATACAGTCAGCACTAACTGCCACACTGACTGGCAGTCAGCACAAACTGTCACATTGACATACAGTCAGCACAAACTGTCACATTGACATACAGGCAGCATAAACTGTCACTGTGACAATAGTCCCCATCACTAAGAAAGTGTCAGATAACAACTAGGATCTTAGTTAACTTTTGCATTAACTCTTGGTAACAATTTGATTTCAGGAAATCCTTAACTGAACTTTGTAAATTTCGGGATAAAAATCCCTTTGTTTACTTCCATCTATTACTGATTATTAATACAAAATGCCTAAAATGTCAAAGAACAATGCAAACGTTTAAATAGTGCCTGTTAAGCAGATACACTGGACCACCTATTTATACACACTGGATCACCTATTTATACACTGGATCATCCCCTATCTATACACTGGATCACCTATTTATACACTGTATCCCCTATTTATACACTGGATCACCTATTTATACACAGGGCCACCTATTTATACACAGGGCCACCTATTTATACACTGGACCACCTATTTATACACAGGGACACCTATTTATACACAGGGACACCTATTTATACACTGGGCCACCTATTTATACTTACTAGAGTCTCCACCAAGCAAATGCCAGCTGGACGAGAGGTTAGCATTGAGAAGAGCTCTGCTAAGGCGAATGTCCAAAGTGGAGAGCACCTCATTGGATAAGTCGAAGCGGTCACTTTTGATGAGCTCGAGCGTCTCCAAAGCCTGGTCATTATAGACACTGCTGGTCAAGAACTTGGTCAGATAGAAGGTGGTGTCATATTCATAGCGAAAATAGCACTGGGCAAGGGGCAGGTAACTGGCGGAGTCCGGTCTCAGCTTGACCAGAGTTATCTGGACATCCTCGGCAACGTCATGGCCTAAAACAAGTAAGAAAATGGTTGTTCATTTCAAAATATCGTCGTCCGTTTCAGCGTCAATGTCAAGGTCTTGGTTTCTTCCAAGAATAGCTCTCAATAAAGTTCATTTTTCTGCCCGCCATTATCATATCAGCTGTATTTGGTCAATATTTCTTGATCCACCATAGCTCACCGCATTTATTTTCTGAACACACCATTGGGAATTCTTTAACTTTAATTTGATATTATTTTAAAATAAAATTCATTTACATATAATTAAACAGCTTATTTCTACAATTCATTTACTCACTATATTAAACAGCTAATTTCTACAATTCATTTACACACTATATTAAACAGCTTATTTCTACAATTCATTTACTCACTATATTAAACAGCTTATTTCTACAATTCATTTACTCACTATATTAAACAGCTAATTTCTACAATTCATTTACTCACTATATTAAACAGCTTATTTCTACAATTCATTTACTCACTATATTAAACAGCTAATCTACAATTCATTTACTCACTATATTAAACAGCTAATTTCTACAATTCATTTACACACTATATTAAACAGCTAATTTCTACAATTCATTTACTCACTATATTAAACAGCTAATTTCTACAATGCCTTTTAAATACGTCCAATAAACTTCTAACAAGACCACAGTTTTTTGTTAGGGTATTTGGTATAAGACTTTGTAACAAGACGACCATTCAAACGTGAAAACTATCACAGCAAGGACAGCACAATGACATGGCACGTGACTGATGGTGACACACGATGGTGACTGACCCACGATGGTGAACCACGATGGTGACTGACACACGATGGTGACTGACACACGATGGTGACTGACCTACGATGGTGACTGACTCACGATGGCGACTGACCCTCGATGGTGACCGACCCAGGTTCTGAAGGAGGCTAGCTGAAGTTTTCTATTGCAAGGAGGTAGTGTTTTAAAGAACTTGGGAATTTCTTGACATGACTAATGACAGTGACTAATCAGCGGTGTGAAGTAGCAACACTGTGTCTAACTTAAAGCGTTGATGTTGTCAAGTGTCCTGGTGTGTAGCTTACAATTATTGATTGTTTTTAATTACATATGGAAGGGGAGCATTTTCTTTCTTTTTTTTCTCCTTTCTTTTATTGTTTGTGGGGGGGGGAGCAGGGGGGGGTCTCCACTGTTACCAAGCAAATATCTTCCATGCACACGCTTATTATTCTAGACAAGTAGTTCTCAGCCTCAACTCAGGGGCTCCGAATCCGCTCAAGAAATTTAAATTGTAAGACATAAGGCAAGCTTAAGCTACACGCCCTCCTAGAAAATTGTTCTAAAAAGGGCTATGCAAGACAAACATTTTGGGAACCACTGTTATAGACCAGTGGTCGGCAAATCGCGGCTCGCATTTTAGCGACCTGAGTGCGGCTCGACCATTTGGCCATTAGTCAGTTTTTTGACTCCGAAAAACATTGTTCTTTACAGGTACTTGAAAAGAAATTTGGCTCTCACAAAAATTGCAATCGTCCTGCTGCTGATTTTTGGCTCTTTTGACAAATGAGTTTGCCAACCATTGCTCTAGACCAGGGGTCACCAAACTTGCAGATAACGGCCAAAAAGGAGGCTGAATTTGGTGGATGCTAAGATATATCTTAAAGTTTCCAAAAGGTGGCTGAATTTGGTGGATGCTAAAATATATCCTAAAGTTTACAAAAGGTGGCTCAATTTGGTGGATGCTAAAATATATCCTAAAGTTTCCAAAAGGTGGCTCAATTAGGTGGATGCTAAAATATATCCTAAAGTTTCCAAAAGGTGGCTCAATTTGGTGGATGCTAAAATATATCCTAAAGTTTCCAAAAGGTGGCTAAATTAGGCCACGAGTAAATAAAATAACAAACCAAAGAGTTTCATGATAGTTTCTTTGGGAGCACAAAGGAATCGAAGAATTCCTTAAGAATCCACTTAACGAGTTAAATTACACGGTCCTAAATCAAATGGGCCCCACCCATAAGTGACAGATTGTTAAATAAAGCTGGGCTCGGATTAGAGGCAGCAGCCAATCAGTGGACAGTTACAGAGGCAGACATGTCCGCAGCCGTCGGAAGCCGCAGAGCCAGGAAGAAGAAAAGCGGAACCCGAGCAAATTGCCGTGTGCTACAAG